>LR990617.1:16381426-17780801 GCA_905147815.2 Phalera bucephala | reverse complement strand
CACTCTCTTATCACCATAAGGACCCAAAGCAGCGTCGCAATTTTGCCGCTTGGTTACCATCCATCCGTTCAGGTCGCCACACAAAATCACCTTTTCGTTAGCTTCAGCCAGATCCAGAACTTCTCTGACATTATCCCAAAACTTCTCAAGGTCCTGGGGGGTCGAGCTTACGGGAGCATGTGCCGTGACCAAAAATGCTGTAGTGATACCCAGTTTTAATTTATGCTTATTTATTTAAAATATAAATAATAAAAACCATTTCGCCTATGTTCCCCAAGTACGTCCACTTGTGCAAATGTGTATTGTGTACATCCAGTGTTAATGCAATTAAATTAACTTGTGGTCGCCCATTGGTCGAAATTCAACCATAATTAATTTAAATTATAAGTTTGAACATTATTAAGGTTCTATTGTCAAAATACTTCTATAATCACAGATTGCGCCAAGACACTGGTACACTGTTAATTTGCCTATTTTTTTTAAACAAATTATATAAAATTTAAATAAAAAAAAAACAAAAAATGATTAATATAAAGAATCCCTTCTTTTTTAATTTTTTTTTTTGTAACAAAAAACCATGCGATACAGAAAATGCTGTCCATTGAACTTGAAATACATATTTCGATAATTTAATTAATGATACAAAACTTCTTTGTAAACGATGTTTTTTGTAAAAACTCTTTCATCGTTTGCTGGTTATATTTGACATTCAGTAAGACTATAGAAAAATAATATTAAAGACAAACAATATTAATCTATTCTCAATTTGAAGTGTATTGTGTCAAATACATGGTAATGTGTGTAATGTTTTTTTTATTGAATTAAGGTATATTAATGCATAATTAAAAAAAATATTAGCATTCTGCACTCCTTCTCTATATAAACTATAAGTGTGAGAAATTTCATACTCCTCCGTCCGCGCAATTTTCGTAAAAAGGGGTACAAAGTTTTTGTTCACGTATTAATATAATGATTCCCTGGAGGTACTCCGAAAAAAAATGACTTTTGGACGTCAAACACCTCAATCCCTTCCGTGATCGTAGGCGCTGTAATGCACTCGAAACGTGCACTTTGAAATCATAAATAAACCGCGAAGAAATCCGATATATTCCTCCCTCCCTCAAAAGTCAGTAAGATTCAATCCCCCACTGTCAATTCCTTCTTTATCCTCAAATTACAGGCAAAATTCTTTCATTGTGCGAGCGAGCAGGGATTTCGATAAAATATGTTAAGACTTATTGCTCGACCCGTTCACTTCAAAAAGCTGTACGGTAAGAAAGTAGTTAAATCTACGATTTTTTACATAGTATAAGTAAAATTGTTTGTTGTGTGCTAAATCAGCGATTGTTAAAACATCTTTCTTAAACTATATTATTGCTATACGTGGAAACCTGTAATTGGCATTGTACTACCTACTTATGTTGCTTAATATTTTGTATGTAGCTGTTGGTTTTCCTTAAAATAAATAAATAAATAAATATTATAATTGCAGCTTAATTTTTTCACAATTAATTTTTGCCCAACTCTTTGTACATTCCACGAAGCAATTTATAGCTTTGTGGTACATCCACTTGGTGCCGACGACGTTAGGGCTTATGTAATAGGAGGCGAGCCTATTGTCATATATCGGACAGAATTCCAGACTTCGGACTGACATTGGGAATTTTTCGATAGAAATTTTTTCCGACTAAGTTTCAATCCAGGACGTCGTGATCGCAAAGCGCATTATGCGCCACCACCAACGAGGCAGAATATTTTTTTACTTAAAATTTACTTTTAACCTGCCTTGACTTTACATCTTGTAATGGCGTGACTATGATAGCATAAAAAGGACAACCCGATATTCCGCGAACGCGTCCAGCCATAGGAATCCGCTAATCGTAGCCGCCGCCGACTACGAACCTAACTCCCCTCCTATCAGCCGCTACCGCCGTCCGCGGCATGTTCTCACCGACCATCCCGAAGCCCTTACATCCCTTCTTTTGGATACAGATGGTGAGGTCGAGGAATCCCTTGCCCGCCGGTCGATGCAGAACACCACGGCGAGACACCTAGTATATGACCTCCCCCATAGCGACTGCCCAAGCCGAATCCGTTCGGCGGAACGGATTCGGCTTGGGCAGTCGCTTGAGATGCCCTTGAGCTAGTTGCCCCTTTGCCCTTCTGGCTCGAGCGTAGTGCTTGCACGCTTGCCCTCTTGTCCGGTGAAGCTGTAAAGGCCCCACGGCCAACAGCGTAGATTATTCACACACAGACATTCACACACGTATTAGTCTAAAAACAAACTTACCTTTCTAACTATAGAGTTCTGTCTACTTTACCAACTTCCTATATGAATCTTCCAATGAAAGTGTTGGCTCAAGTACATATATCTACCGTATCTACGTCACGTAGATAGTCGTTAGGTATTGGTGGCGAGAGCTTGTGAACTGGCCTCGCCGGGTAGCACGCGATAGTTCAAGGACACCTCGACAGACACCAAATAGGCACATACAGATAACTCCTTCACACTATTGCGCAAATAACGTTCGAGATTTTGATGGTGCGGGGCGCCTATTATTGACTTAACATTTTCACTTGATTTTTAATAAGTGACTGGATGTTGGAGTAAATACGCCAAGCAATAAAACAAATGTTAGTATAGTATGGAGTTAGCTTCCCACAAGTAACCTGATGACTTGGTGAAGGTCGCAGATGAAAGCTGCACGCGTACAGCAGAGATCCGGTCGTCGTGATGATCTGTAGGGCAGCCCTTTGTCTTGCAGTGGACGTCTTTCGTATAATGATGATGATAATGGAGATTGTATACTATAAGACGCGACATATTATTCACAGAGTTTAGATTAGACAAAAAATAAAAAAAGAATAATTTATCCTCTATATCAATAAAGAAGTGTGATGTGCCACATTTAAAATTTTCATCAAATATTTACTCTACTCGGTTACAGTTTTATTATATGCATAGATGATAATGTTTATATTAACTATGCCTAAGTCATCTATAGCTGTTGTCGCATGGACGTCCTTCTTGAATCGGATAACTAGAACTTACAAAAGTGCACCCATATGTCGCCGACGATTTTGGTCTCGGAATGTAATAGGAAACAATTCTATTGCATTTACGAGTATATCAGGCACAATTCCAGATTCTAGACTAGATTGACAATTTCTTTATAGAAATATAATACCCTTATAATAATGTGAGCTACGTAAGATATAAACTTCAATCAAGCTTTGCACCTTTGAATTAGTGTTGCCCAAAATCAGTCTTGGTTTTGCAGTTTTGGTCTTGGTCTTGATTTTTTGCAAGACCAATACCAAGCTCAAGCTCACCTAATTTTAGTAAGACCAAGACCAAGACCGACCCTACAAGACTTGAGCAAGACTAAGACTGATTCTGCGAGGTTTTAAAGTTACGCGAGTACCTTTGTATTTAACATTGGCGTTTCATCTCATTGGTCTAAACAAAGATCTTTCCCACCACTTTCTAGCGTCCCTAGCGATCTCCTTCCAATTTCTCTCGAAAGCGGTTGCAAAGACATCGAATGTTTTGTTTGGCGTGTCCTTCCCCTTTATTTAGTAGAGTACCTACCTAGTTAGTATTTATCTCCTGTCCTATGCAGAAGTCGGCAGGCGGCCTAATACAAATAGTAGACTAGTTCACGACTTATGTGCGATTTTAAATTAGTTCTGTATTTTTATTGTTTTCTATGTTTTGTGTGTGCATGTGTGTGTGTGTGTGTTTTTGGCTAAATGAAAAATTTTCTCCGGGGCCAGGCGCTGGCTGCGGCTCTTCAATGTTTTGGTGTCAAATGCTGACGTGCTACGGTGAAGCACATGCAGTAAGAATTGAATTAATGCGAATAAATTGCGTGCAGATTGTGCCAGAGACCTTAAACTTATGCCGCGGATCCACACTAAAACTCTTGGCCGCGCTAGGATCTGCGAGCAGCTTGGTACAACCCATTAAGCAATGTACCACCAAGCTACTCAACCCGACGACCCTTACATATCATATCACTTTGACCCATAATAAACATTTCGACCCATATCTTATAAGAATTGAGAGAGATTTAGGTAAGTCAATTATTTGATACACTAGGTAGGTTCGTAGAAATAGGTACCTACCTGACTAATCCTTATGAACATAAAAAAACGAATTACATCTTTGTTTTATTGCTAATTGCACCTTTTATAAAATCTGAATCGACACTCATTATAACTTTTTGTAAGAACATATGTATAAATAAACATACTAATAAGAAGCATAAGTTAATGTAAGACTCTTGCGAGACTCTTACTCAAGACTAAGACTAAGACCAGGACTGATGCGAGACAAAGACCAGCATCCGTCTCGTCTTGGTCTTGCATTTGGGCTACACTACTTTGAATGTTTTATGTACTCTTCATATATATGTAATGTAGTGACGAATAGTGAGAGTAAGAGACCAGGAGTGACAATATTCTCTCGGCAAACATACAGACCCAAATATTAGCATTAGGACACACACATACACACACATTAAACGTAAATCCATGTCAAGACATCTTGAGTTGCCTTGATTGGACTAACAAGAATAACTGACATGTTTAAACAACGGAATAACAACGGCACATGGACATCAGATACTTTATTTTTTTGTCGTTATCATGGGTCCTATAAAGCAATAAAAATCTTTAAAAAAAACCGATATCATAAAGCAAAATTAATATTGGAAGTCGGTACCCGTTAGTGCAGTCGGTTACTTGGCACCGACTTCAAATATTTATTTTTTGCTTTTTGAAATCGGTTTTTTTTAAAGATTTTTAGTGTTTTTTTAAGTGACAAGTGAATTATTTACTAATATTTATATACCTATATTATATTATTTTGCTTAGTTGTACAACATGGTACCTACATGATTAATATAATAACCATAATAACGGAATCTATACATTCCTGCTGTTCGCCGTTAAGGAGCCCCCTGATGTATCTTTAAAGTCCAAAGTTCAATATCGATTTCATTAAAATGGGACCACCTCGAAACTAAATTAAACCCAACGCAAAAAGAATCATCAAAATCAGTTCATAAATAAAGACGTTATAAAAAACACAGAAGAATTTCAGGGTACCTATAGGATTGACGTAATACCCATAATATATCTCTAAATCAACGCATTCGTATTGATTGTCGTTAAGGAGTTCCCTGGTGTATCTTCCAAGTCCAAGGTCCAATACCGATGAAATTAAAATGGGGCCACCTTGGAGCTACGAGTATACTGAACCCAATGCAAAAAGAATCATCAAAATCGTTTCATAATTGGCGGAATGATCGCGTAACATACATACAAAAAAAAACATACAATCGAATTGAGAACCTCCTCCTTTTTAGAAGTCGGTTAAAAATTAGTTTACAAACTTCACTTAAATGGTTCGTGAATACAATGTAGTAATGTTCAATTGTTGCAACTTATATTACATTTTCACTTCAATTGTATTAGGAAAAATGTACGGACATACTTTCATTAAGGTATCACATAAGTGAGAACTATTTGAGGCGCGTAGTGATCACGAAGTCCTGGGTCCAAATCTTCGGTCGGCCAAAGTGTAGTTTTTTTATCGGAAAACTCCCACTATCAGTCCGGAACCTAGAATTGTGCCCGGTATAATAGTATGAGTAAGAGCAGTGATAGCCTAGTGGTTAGATGGACGTTGAACTGCAAAGTCGGAGGTCTCGGGTTCAAAACCAGACACACACATCGGTCTTTTATTAAAAATTAGCTATCACTTGCTTTAACGGTGACAGAAAACATCGTGAGTAAACCTGCATGCCTAAGAGATTCTTGAAGGTGTGTGAAGTTCGCCAACCCGCACTGGACCAGCGTGGTGGACTATGGCCTAAGCCCTCTCAATTTGAGAGGGGGCCCGTGCCCAACGGTGGGACATTATCTTAACAGGGCTAATATTTAATAATATTATAATAATAAAATTATTATTTATAATAGTAAAAGGCTCGAACCTCTAATACCTTGGCACCTAACATCGTTGGCGAAAGTGACACTGTCATCCCCGCTGAGGGAATATAGGTGTATACTTTTTTATAACCAACCATTGCAAATTGGTTTATTTGCGACCGTCATTAATAATAATAATTGAAAGAGTTAAAAGTTTGTCACTGACGGTCATCGCTTAAGGTTTCGTCACATAGCCGACGGAGTCCGACAGTTAACGACACAGGGCTGCCAGCTGTGTGACGTCTCCCCTACATTTCAGTGCATTACAACCTCCCAGATCACGCCACCGTGGCGCTCCCGTCGCGCTGCGTCGGCTATATGGCGAAACCTTTATACTCTTTTTAAGAAATTGTGTTGATTTCTTGTATTAAAAGTACAAGTACGTTACAAGTGATTACTATCTATCTATCTATAACCTCACGCCAGATCCCTTGCGGGGTAGGCAGAGAGTACAGAGTTCCAACAGGTTCTTTCCTTACATACCTCTCTGGCTTCCTCGACTCTCATAGTTCGTCTCATACACGCTCGCCGGTTGCGGAGACTCTTGACTTTTCCATCAGATAAGACTCGGTTTATTTGGTCGTGGTAAGATAGTCTAGGTCTTCCCCGGTACCTGCATCCTTCCACTTTCACATTGTATATCTGTTTTGTCATTCTTTCCTCTGGCATTCTTTCTATATGCCCGAACCAACGGAGCATGCCCTTTCTCACCTTTACACCGATACTATCTTTCATACCTACTCGCTGTCTTACTATGCTGTTGATAATGCGGTCGGTCAGCTTCACTCCGCACATCTTCCGCAGAGCTCGCATTTCTACCGCATTTATCCTACTTTCATTCTCCTTCTTACATACCCAGCTCTCGCTACCATATAACAGCGTTGGGACAAGAACTCCGTTATGTATGGCCAGCTGCGCCTTATGGCTTAAGTGCCGGCTCCCGAGTAGCTTTCCCATCGCACCATTCACTCTGTTCCCTGCATTCACTCTTCTCTCTATATCAGCGGTGTATTTTCCGCTATTTTTTATAAAAATACTTAACTCCACCACTAACAAAAAACTAGGAACAATTCCTGTGTTGTGAGTTGCGGGTAGCTTTCCCATCGCACCATTCACTCTGTTCCCTGCATTCACTCTTCTCTCTATGTCAGCGGTATATTTCCCATCCTTACTGAAGGCGCATCCAAGATATACAAACTCATTCACTTGCTCCAGCACATCGTTACCAACCACAATCCTTACATTCGTTCTGGTTTCTTCCCTTTCAAAAACCATAATCTTGGTTTTCTTCACATTCAAGTGTAAGCCATTGATCATGCAGTCGTTTTTCATAACTGTGACTAGTGTTTGCAGATCAGTGGCTGTTGGCGCTATTAAAACCGCGTCATCTGCATAAAGTAGATGGTTTACCACTAAGTCACTCATTTGTACACCTTCATTCATCGCTTTCAGTCTTTGAAGTGATTACAATAGTTATTGATTTTATGTTTAGTCAGTTCATTGTTCTATAGATACTTATATTGTGAGTTTGACTTTTTTAAGATTATGCTTTGTATGACGGTTGCTTAGTATGACTTATTTGTTTATGTTATTATTATGTTATGATATTGATCGTGTATTGTATATTAATCCCTGACCCCGTAAGGATTTGGCGTAATAATATATAATAGACTAGCAGTTTCCCGACTTCGTACCCGGTCGACAACAGCGCCATCTAACAGGTCTATGTTATACAGCCTATGTTACTTCTGGATAAGGTAGCTTTCCAATGGTGAAAGAATCATTAAAATCGGATCATTAGTACCGGAGATTACCTGGAACATCCAAACTCACAAACTTTACCTCTTTATAATATTAATAATTAGGCTAATAAGGAGTAAATGTTCCTATGATCTTGTGTCTAAATTTAAAAGAAAATACTGCGTATTCAATTTTATTTTATGTGATAATGTGTTTTTTCGAAAAAGAAGTGTTATTTTTTAAAACCCTGTTCAGCATGCTTCCCTAGAACATATTATTATTTTTCTATTTCTTTTGATTTCGAAGGTCCCCAACTGATCTTTCTGAATAACATGTGGCATACTAATAGGCGTAGATCAGGTGTGCAGAAAGTATTTTTTCGATATGACAGAACCATAACTCCTGCCTGATAATAAAGTGTTGAAGCCAATCAGTATTATTTATTAATCCTTTTAGTTACCAGTGTAATTAGAGACTTATCATAGTGGCCCCGTATATCATTATATACCTAGTAGTGATCGTCAACTCATCATATAAATGAATTATCGTTTAGTTTAAACTAGTTTCTGCCCACGACTTCGTCTGCGTTGATTTTAGACAGAAACCTTACACTTTTGTGGGATAAAAATTTATAATAATTTATAATAAACATTTATAATATTAGTAGGTTTTAATAATAATAAGTTAATAACTTGAAAATAAGTTACCTGAAAACAGTGTTAAATATGAAAGAGTTTTGTAGATTTTAAAGTAACATCAATGGTTCATTGAGTTACATCAATATCTGCACAAAAACGATTGTAGACGTTGCAAAACCATGATCTTGGCTAAAGAGTATTACAAGTCCTGACTATTGTGATTTCCATGTGCTATTTTCCTATACTCACATGATAATTATCGGAGATAATCAAGTATTCGAAATGAGAATGATGGCTGCTTCTCAAGTTATACTCATGAACAGGTGCTGCTAGTGGGGCTAGTAGTCCTCTATTCTTTGACAAATAGCTAAACTTGAAGCACTGTTGTCTCACTACACATCACACTAGAGCTATAGCCAAGTATTTTGCTTGCTCTCATTACAAATTTTATAGTAAGCTAAGTTCTTATTCTTACTATTACTATTACAATTATTTTATATACCTTTACAAAGTCTCTTTATAAATGGAAGGACTCTGTAACCATTCGGACAGTGTAAGTACATTTACGTCTATCGTATACTTAAATATGGTTTAAACCTCGTCGATCGATTGTTCTCAATTGTTTTACCATACTACACGAAAAAATTGTAAAACTGAACTCTCATTTTAAAAAGAGTAACCTTGAAGATTTTTTTGCACATTTTTCACAGGAATGACATTCCATACGGTTGGCAGAGTCTTAAGTTATCACTAGATTTTTCTTAAGTACTTTTTGACCTACATGAAAAAGAACTTGGGACTAGTAGGTACCTAAGTCGGTGTATACGAGACCAATTATAAATATGAATGAAACAATAGCGGAGCGTAAGAAAAGAGACTGTTATAGATCTGCGCTCTCTGTCTTCCCCCAAACGGGTCTGATAGTCTAAGTCTAAAAATAATTATAAAAGTGCTGACATGATCTCTGCTTTTTTCTAAATGTGAAAAAAAACATTAAGAGTCCATAAAGGCGTTTACTCAAGGGCATCATCATATAGTCACCTAAATTTATAAAAATCTTTTAAAAAAAAGGTAAACCGACTTCAAAAAGCAAAAAATCAATATTTGAAGTCGGTGCTGGTGTGTGCAGTCGGTTACTTGGCACCGACTTCAAATATTTATTTATTGCATTTAGAAGTCGGTTTACCTTTTTTTTTAAAGTTTTTTTATTTTACTATTTTAAGTGACGAGTGAATTATTTAGTAATATTTATATACCGATATTATATTATTTTGCTAAGTTGTACAGTAAGGTACCTACAGGATTAATATAATGACTATAATAACGGAATCTATATATTCGTGCTGTTCGCCGTTAAGGAGTTCCCTCTTGTGTCTTCAAAGTCCAAGGTCCAATACCAATAACATTAAAATAGGACCACCTCAAAACTATACTGAACCCAATGCAAAAAGAATCATCAAAATCGGTTCATAAGAAAAGGAGTTATAAAAAATGGATAAATTATGAACCTCCTTTTTTTAAGTTGGCTAATATACTGCTTAGTTCTATAGTAGGGTACCTATGGGATTGACGTAATACCCATAATGTCTCAATTTACACATGCCTTTTGTTTGTCGCTAAGGAGTTCCCTGGTGTATCTTCTAAGTCCAAGGTCCAATGCCAATGAAATTATAATGGGACCACCTTGGAGCTATACAGAATCCAATGCAAAAAAAATCATCCACAATTGACGGAAATATCGCTGAACATATATAAAAAAAAGCATACATACAACCGAACATAGAACCTCCTCCTTTTTGAGGTCGGGTATAAGTGAGAGAAACCAAAAGTTTATTCTTACTTCTAACATGCACCACCTATTTCATTATTTAACAAAAGGTGACTAAGTTAAAATTCTACCATATACTACAGTCAGCGCCACCTACTGGTTTCAATCGAGATTAAGTTCAACATGTTCAACTCGTCACGAATTGTGTGTAGGTATGTCTCGTACGGGTTTGTTTCATGGATATTTGACGGCCGTGCCATGTAGTCATAGATGTGAAATATAAATGTATAGGTGGAGCGGTGTTCTTTGCTCTAATTCTACTAATGAAATTGTTATTGAACCAAATTTTAACCGCCGCCTATACATTTCGTATACTAAAACACACCATTGACGTGGCAATGTCCACCGATGCCGCTATATACCGGGGCCCCCGATGCTTTGTCATCCCTTCTTTTCGCTCCGAATACGGGCGACGACGACGACGAAGTCGTAGATCCCCTCCCCTAGCCGGCGGTTGACCGGTGCACTTAGTAGTGCACCCCCTCACCCCGCAGCGACGTTCCCAACCGAAGCCGCCTCTTTAAGCCGCCTCGAGTATGTCGCCTGTTGCCCTTCTGGCTCGAGCGTAGTAGTTGCACGCTCGCCCTTAAGCCCGGTGAAGCTGTAAAGGCCTCGCGGCCAACAGCGTACATCACTCTCACACACACACACATACACACACACGCCGCTTTATCCCGCAACGTTCATAAAGCAGAGGGAGACGTTAGCGACTTGATATGCCATACTCGTCTTACTATAATTTATGAAATAAATATAATCGTGAATGCACACTTTCTCCCTGACAGCGTTTGCTGGTAACATTGTCGCTTTATACTCATTTTCGGGTCCATTATCAAACCGGAGAGAAGTCAAGCGCACTATATTTCTCTTTATGTTTATGAAATCCCTTCACATCTAATTATTTATCACCCAAAACGATATTTTTTTCATTAAAATATTGATTTTTATGCTGGATTTCTCATGTTTTTTTTCAGACAGATAATTCTTTTATTTTTCTTTATTAGAGTTTTCGCTAAATAATATCTCCTTCGCCAAAGTTGCAGGAAAAATCCCAAATAGCTAACACTTACTGATCAAGTGAGCGCATAGTTAATTTTCGATCTCTTGGCAAAAAAATCGTCAATGAAGGGATCGCAATGATGTTGAGTTTCCTTAAATGTGAATCAGAGTGAAATTGACGCTTACATGACTGAACACTAAACTGTGGAGCTGGATCATTGACGTTAGCGTAATGCTATTGAGTTGATACGCCACCCGTTGTGTCATTATCTGACTATGCGGCTGGTCACGTGATAAACGTTCAGGCTTGTGCTTTTGCGTAAGCTTTGTTAGACATATATTTTGAAAAAAAATGGTAGCCCTACCCTAGAAATTCCTGTTGTGGGTGCGTTTACATACTTGAAATTCATATGCACAAACACCCAGACCGAATCAAATATTTGACGGTCACACAAAGACTTCTCCCGTGCGGGGACTGCTTTAGCTCTTAATTTCTGAGCCAATCCGTCCGTCCCATTGACTTGCACTATTTCTTCCGAGTTTTACAGATAAATGCGAATACTTAATTATATAAAAAAACCAATTGGCACTCTTTAAACCACGCCTAAAAAATATAATAGCGTGAAACAAACAATCAAGTGTTTGTTTGAAATAAAAACATTTAAATAAGTTAATGAGACGAACTATGAGAATGGCGGAAGCCAGAGACGCATGTAAGGAAAGAAGCTGTTGGAACTCTGTACTCTCTACCTACTCCGCAAGGGATCTGGCGTGATGATTTAGATAGAGAGATACATAAGTTAATTTAACTTTACGATGCGCAACTAAGGTAAGGTTTTCATTTTTGTTTATAGTAAATTATAAGATGGAGATTATTACCTGCTGCTATAGTTTTTAAAAGAGAAATATTTGTAACTGCCTATATATAGCGACGTCTCTGTCAGATTGACTGATCATATAGCCTTCGTGTAAGAGATAAAAGAAGAGACAAGACAAGAAAACAACGGACAGTTTTGTTTTATCGCGATCTCATCGGCATTAATATTTATTGAGACAAAACGTAGCGTATATCCTTTCCTAGGATTGTGCCCCAGGTGTGATCTATCTCATATCTTGACAAATTTTATTAACAGCTAGCTAACTAAACGGACAGAGTTACATACGAATTTATAATATTAGTATGGTGGAATACGATCAATTTTTTAAAGTGGACATTGTATTTACTCTTAAAGTCCAAGATTATTAGTTATTAATCAGCATAAAAACACTGTTCTAGTTTATAGTTGGTCTTGTGCCGCATGATATACCTAGCGATTGCGAGCACCTGCGTTCTTTGTTTCTTTCTTTTTTTATTATTCCTGTATCGTGGGTGCGTTTACAAATATGAAAATTCACGTATACAAATACCCAGACCAAAACAAATAATTGAGGGTCACACGAAGATTTGTCCCGTGCGGGAATCAAACCCGCGGTACTATTAGACACAGTGGGCGAAGCGGCTTAAGCTCTTAACCACTGCGCTAAATCTTCCGTCCGTGCATTCGAATCTCGGACAAAGGTCTTTCTTTCGAAAAATTCTTAGTAGGTACTTGTAGTAACGGAGTCTGAAATTGTGCTCGGTATAATTGGTAGTTTATAGCACTATAACGTGAGACCTAGATCGGCGAAATTTGGGTGTACACAGTACACCTGCTACTTGGAGAATATAGGCGTAGACTTATATACATCGAACAAATATGACAAACTTTACGGAAAAGCCGTAAAGTGATTGTAGTAACTCTTTGTATGAAGGGTGAACAAAAGAGGGTTGTAAGAACTGTTTACTAGTTAACAATTTTCCCACAATAAAGATTGTCGGAACATAACGCTACATAGTAAGGGCCCTCGCGAGTTCTTTACGACGGGCAGTTAACGCCACGAACGACTGAGAAGAAATTCAATAAAACTTGTATGTATTTTTGCTCCTCTTTTCCGTATTTTATTGCGTTTCATCAATTTTACAGTTTTAGATAATTGTAGCGGAATCGGGTTGATTATTTATTTGTTACGTTACGGGATCGGACCAACAAAGATCTTATCTTTATTGGCCCGATCCGAAGGTGCCCTGGAATGCCTTTTGGACGTCAAACATCTCAGTCCCTCCTGTGACCATGGGTGCGAAGCACTCGAAACGTCGGGAATTTAAAAATAATTTTATTTAATGTGCAATATTTGCGTAAATCAAAGAACTCAATAAGTACAAATAGCTGATTATAAATTTTTAATGTGCCAGCAAAGGTGCGAACCACATGCCCTGTTTTCTGAATCGAATAACCTTTTTAATTATTTACCTGCTGAAAATCCTGCATAGGACTTCCGCGAGCCTCGGGGGAAGCTCGCGGGGCGTGTCGGATTCCTACCGACTAAAAACCCTAGGGTGGCCGACATCAGCACTTTGGAGGGGCTCCGGGATCTCCGTATGGAACGCACCGGTGCCACGCTCTGAAGAGCCCGCCTTCGGGGGGAGACTTAATAACACGCTCCCCCCCGCACCAACGCGGTGCTCACGGCAACGTGGGCCACACCACGCCGCCGTCCTCCTCGGGGTCGCTCGTGAAGAAGACTCAAGGCCCTCGCCCCTTGCGTCCGCGACCCCGAAGGCCCCCCTGGAATCGAATAACCTGCGCTATCTATTGTAATTGCTCAAATATAACATCTGAAAAAATGGTACGTTTACACTACCCAAGACATAAAAATTATTGATTATATTAACGACTTGTGTACGTAACTGTTGTCGATGTGTCTTAATAGATTTCGGTACATACGTGAGTTCAATGGACTCATGCACTTATAACTGCTGTTGCTTTCACGGTGAATTTAAATCGTGAAAGTGCCTAAACCCACACCAGTCATTTGTTTATTGTAAAAACGCCATTAGCGAAAGACTAAATTCCATTACGAGCTTTCATCTTCGAGATTGAATCAGGACCTTGCGTTTGAGGAGATCGTGCACACAACTTGGATGTTATTATATTTTAGAGCTATACAGGTTATTATGTGGTCTCGCAGAATTTAAGGAATACATATTAGACAGAGTGCTTAATAATTCTATACTACTGAACACTGGTTATGTTTGTTTTTAGTATACATAATTTACTGATGCTTATTTGTCATTAAATCAGAATAGCCTTAGATGAAGCCAATTTGACGACGGTTGCTGCAGTGGTTAGAAGCTTAACCCGCTCAGCCTTGATTGAGCAGTCGCGGGTTCGATTCCTGCACGGGACATATCTTTGTGTGACCCACAAATGTTTGTTTCGGCCTGGATGTTTGTGTATGTGAATTTCGTGTTTGTAAACGCGTGTATCGTGATACAGGAATTGGTCCTAGTTTTTTGTTAGTTGTGGGATTAAGTATTTTTATAAAAAACCTTAGTACAAGAAAACATAGCGGGAAATACACCGCTGATATAGAGAGAAGAGTGAATGCAGGGAATAGAGTGAATGGTGCGATGGGAAGGCTATTTGGGAGCCGGCACTTAAGCCAAAAGGCGCAGCGGGCCATGCATAAGTGCATAAGAGTGCTTGTCCCAACGCTGTTATATGGCAGTGAGAGTTGGGTATGTTAGAAGTAGAACGAAAGCAGGATAATGCGGTCGAAATGCGATCTCTGCGGAAGATGTGCGGAGTCACGCTGACCGTATTGGCAACAGTGTAGTAAGAAAGCGAGTAGGTATGAAAGATAGTATCGGTGTAAAGATGAGAAAGGGTATGCTCCGTTGGTTCGGGCATGTAGAAAAAATGTCAGAAGAAAGAATGACAAAACAGATATACACTGCGAAAGTGGAAGGATGTAGGTACCGGGGAAGACCTAGACTATCTTCTCTCTCTCTTCAATCGTTCCCTCATGACTGAGGATCGTGACTCCGTTGCTGGACTCTTTTTATAATTTCTCTCCATTTGTTGCGATCACTTACCAGGTGGAGAGCCGCGCTGACTGGCATCTCGAGTTGTTTCGATATCTGATCCGACCAACTCTTATGACTGCGTCCCCTTGGTCTTTTCCCCTCTATTTTGCCTGTCACCAGTAATCTCTCCATGTTATTACTATTTCTTCGAGCTATGTGACCAAAGTACTGTAGGGTTCGGTGAAGACAGATGGTGGAAAGTCTCTGGGAATGTTCAAGTTTTAGCTCTTTAATTACTGATAAATTAGTACGATGGGCTGTCCATGGGATTCGCAGCATGCGTCGCCAGCACCACATTTCACAAGCGTCTATCCTTTTTCTATCTGCGGCTTTTAGGGTCCAAGATTCTGCACCATACAGGAATATAGATAGGACCAGTGTTCGTACTAGGTTGGTTTTTGTACTTTTTGTGATGTTCCTGTCCTTCCATATCCTGTTTAGCTGTGTCATGCTCGTTTTCGCCATGCCTATTCGACGCCAAATTTCTGATTCACAGCTTCCTTGGTCGTTGATGACTGAACCAAGGTATTGGAACTCTCGAACTGTCTCGAATTCATTGAGTGTGCCTGTCTGTTGGAGATTCCCGAAGCAGTCGACCACCATTACTTTAGTTTTGCTCTTGTTAATCGAGAGTCCCATGGAGGTGCTCGTTCTTTCAAGGCGGTCCAGGAGCTCGCTCATTTCAACTTCTGACGATGCGAAGAGCGTTGTGACATCAGCGTATCGTAGATTGCATATCTTTTTTCCGCCAATCTTTACGCCGCCCTCCCATCCATCTAAGGTTTTGCGCATGATGTATTCACCATAGATGTTAAATAGCATGGGAGATATAACACATCCCTGTCGTACTCCTTTCCCAAAGTTATAATGGCCCGAGTTAGTGGTGCCAAGCTTCACGGTACCAAAACCAGATTCATACAGCCGCCGTATTAGTCGTATTAGATGCGACGGCACTCCGGCTTTGTTGAGGACCTCCCACAGACTTTGCCATCGCACACAGTCAAACGCTTTCTGGTAATCAACGAAGCACATAATAAGTGGGGTGTTGTACTCATAACATTTCTCGATGATCAGTCTGATGTTTAATATCTGTTCTCTTGTACCTTTGCCCTTGACAAAACCAGCTTGTTCTTGTGGGATCTGCCAGTTTAGGAAGGCTCTCAATCGGTTGTTGATTATGTGAAGAAGGACTTTGCTGGCATGCGATATTAGGGCGATGGTCCGGTAATTTTCACAGTTTCGCACTGATCCCTTTTTGTGCAGTGGTAATATCAACGAGTGCACCCAATCTGTTGGCCACTTGCAGGATTTCCAAACTGCCTGGCATATGTTATGCATAATTGTTATGCCAGGATCGCCCAGAGCTTTCAATACCTCTGCTGCAATGCGATCGGAACCTAGAGACTTTCCTCTTTTAAGTTTCTTAATTGCTTCTTCTACTTCTGACCGAAGTATGTCTGGTTCTGCTGGTAAAGGCGTTTCGTCATCGATGTTGATGCGCGTGTTTACGGAATGATCCTGGTAGAGCTCTGAGCAATATTCCTTCCATCTTTCAGCCACTTTGTTAATATCGTGTATTGGATGTCCATTCTTGTCGTTGATAGTCCAGGGAGATGATTTGAAATTACGCGTTATCTGTTTTATTTTTCTAAATAGATCGGCAGTCTGATACGTTCTTGCGTGTGCTTCAATCTCTGCACATATATCCTTAAAACATCGATTCTTGTCTTGTCTGCACATTATCTGAATTTTCTGGTTTAGATTCGCGTATTCAGTCTTGGCCTTCTCAGAGGTTTGCAAGCTTTTAAGTTGCTTCCTTTTCTCTATTATGCTCTAGGTTTCGTCCACCAACCAGTCTTTTTTAGTCTCAGGAGTTTTCGGTATTGAATCTAGAATTTCAGATATTTGGTCCCGAAAATGTTGCCACATTTCTTCTGGTTCGTTGTTGGAGTTTATCATAATGTTTTGTTCCAGTTTCTTTTTCGCCTGTCTCTGAAATTGTTCCGTTTGAGCTAGAGTGAGTCGGAACGTCCGTCCTATGGTTTTACGTGTGGACTTAAGCCGAGTACGTAGGTCTGCGACCAGCAACTGGTGATCAGTGCCACAATCTGCTCCGGGAAAGGTTCTCACATTGGTTATAGAGGACTTCCAACGATTCCTTATTGTGATATAATCAATTTGATTGCGGAATCGGTCTCCAGGTGATATCCAAGTGTACAGTCTGCGTTTGTGGTGTTGAAATGCAGTATTACTAATCGATAAGTTATTGATTACACAGAAATCTATGAACTTTTCACCTCTTTCGTTTCGCTGTCCGAGACCGTATTTCCCAAGGATGTGGCGGATATGTTCGTCATTTTCCGTAGTTCCCACTTTGGAATTCCAATCGCCTTGTATCATGAGCAGCTCACGATTAGAGATGCCGTCAATTGTGGATTGGAGTACATCATAGAAGTTGTCTATGTCCTCTTGTGATGACATTGCAATTGGAGCGTAGACCTGTATTATGTTTAGGGGTATAGGTTTACAGTTTATCCGGATAGACATGATCCTTTCACTGACAGTGTTATATCACCATAGACTATCTTACCATGACCAAATAGACCGTGTCTTATCTGAAGGGCAAGTCAAGAGTAACCGGCGAGTGTGTATGAGACGAACTATGAGAGTGGAGGAAGCCAGAGAGGTATGTAAGGAAAGAACCTGTTGGAACTCTGTACTCTCTGCCTACCCTGCGAGGAAGCTGGCGTGACGATATAGATAGATAGATAGACAAGAAAAACATACGCTACCATGTGATAGATAAGTACATATAATACTTTCCCGACCATGTACCGCATGGGTTAACAAGACAATATTTTTATTGGATTTAAACATCATATAATAAAAACTTTTATTTATACATTTGTGTTCAGTATCACGTGGCTCTCGAGCAGCTCAAAAACAACAAGTCGCCAAGCGATGACGGAATCACCACTGAGCTCCTAAAAGCAGGCGGGACTCCAATCCTGAAAAAGTTAGCGAGCCTCTTTAATTCTGTCATCCACCAGGGCTTAACACCTCAAGCATGGAGCGGGAGTGCGGTGGTTCTGTTCTTCAAAAAAGGTGACAAAACCTTGCTGAAGAACTACAGACCCATCTCACTCCTGAGCCACGTCTACAAGTTGTTCTCGAGAGTACAAACCGCCTCGCCAGAAGACTTGACGAGTTCCAGCCACCGGAACAAGCCGGGTTTCGAAAAGGCTACAGCACCGTGGACCACATCCATACTATTCGGCAGATTGTACAGAAGACCAAAGAGTACAATCAGCCGCTGTGTATGGCTTTCGTGGACTACGAGAAAGCCTTCGACTCTATCGAAACCTGGGCGGTTCTGGATGCTCTGCAGCGATGTGGCATAGATTGGCGCTATATCGAGGTGCTGAGATGTCTATATGATACCGCCACAACCGATGGAGCAAACGTGTCCTAGAGTGGAGACCGCGACTTGGTAAGCGTAAGGTAGGACGGCCCCCAGCTAGATGGACCGACGACCTCAAAAAGGTCGCTGGGACAGACTGGATGCGGAAGGCGGAGGACCGTGTGCAAAGGCGCGTGTTAGGAGAGACCTATGTCCAGCAGTGGACTGCGATAGGCTGATTGATTGATTGTTCAGTATCACTAAATCCTGCTAGTATTATAAATGTGAATGTTTGTATGTTAGAAGTTTTGATGTTTGTCAGTCAGGCAAAAACGGATGAACGGATTTAGATTAAATTTGGCACACATAGTTTATTACTTGGATTAACATATAGAATACTTTTTATCCCGGAAAAGGTTCCTGCCTAAAGTAAACGCGGACAAATTTGCTGGCAGAAATTAGTGTACAAATAATACTTTCCATTGCCCGACCATATACCGTATGGGCTAGTCACCAAACATGATCAGGACAAGATATTTATTAAATTATAAATCAATAAATACACTAAAGCAACTTCTGCAATCTCCGCGAGGAAACGAAACAACAGCCTATATACGGTTAAACGTAAATGACGCAAGACCTCAAACACCCCAATTATTCATGGCCTTACGAATTCTATACGAAAATCAAACTTTCAATTTTAAAGAATTATCTGACACGTTTTCATCATAAAAATATCTGTTGGAGAAATAAAAGAGCTTTTTGGTGCAACACTACAAGAAGGAATTCATTCATTTTATATCAACCTCAAATCTATTTAAACTTATTCACAATATATCAAATCTATATGAAATAATTCTCAATCTCTATTCTCAATGTAACAAATATATTTAAAATCATTCTCAATCTTTATTCTTAATGTATCAAATCTGTTTAAAATTATTCCCAACCTTAGCTTTAAGTACCTTTTGCAGCGCCCTGTCAGGGTACATGTTGAGACAAAAAAATTTAACAACTTATGCACACATGTAAACAATAAATATTTTAAATTTTTAAGGTATTTAGAATTCAAATTAACTACGAAACCTGTACTTTTGTGTGCATATTGAGAAATATGAATTAGAACCTATCTATCTATATCATCACGCTAAATCTCTTGCGGGGTAGAGTACCTACTCTATCCCTACCCTACTTTGTATGTACAAAGTTCGAACAGGTTCTCTCCTTACAGAATTTTCTGGCGTCCTCCATTCTCATAGTTCATCTCACACGTATTAAATATCAAAATATTGGTTTGAATTATCTTCTTCAGCCGAAAGACGTCCACTGCAGGACACAGGCCTCCCCTAAAGACCGCTACAACGACCGGCTTTCTGCTGTACGCATCCAATTTCTACCTGCGACCTTCACCAGGTCATCGGTCCATCTTGTAGGGGGCCTACCCACTCCACGTCTTCCGGTACGTGGTCGTCAGTTCTACGAGCGAAGTGCCCCGCCCACTGCCACTTAAGTTTAGCAATTCTGAGTGCTATGTCAGTGACTTTCGTCCTCCTGCGGATCTCCTCGTTTCTGATTCGATCCCGCAGGGTAACTCCGAGCATAGTTCTCTCCATCGCCCGTTGGGTGACCTTGAGCCTTCTTATGAGGCCCATCGTAAGCGATCATGTCTCAGTGCCGTATGTCATCACTGGCAACACGCACTGGTCAAAGACTTTGTCTAAGACTGGTTAAAGACCGTTTTGTCTTGAGACACTGCGGAATTTTGGACGAGAAGATGTTACGTAGCTTCCCGAACGCTGCCCAACCGAGCTGGATTCGACGATTGACCTATTTCTCGAAGTTGGACCTACCTAATTGGATTCTTTGTCCCAGGTATATATAATCGTCAACAACTTGAAGCGTAGAGCCTCCAACCTTTATAGAAGATATCTTCGTCTTGTCCATGTTCATTTTGAGACCTACTTGTTGAGAGACTCTACTGAGGTCGTCGAGCATGGTACTGAGGTCTTCCAGGGTATCAGCCATGAGCACGATATCATCGGCAAATCGAAGGTGAGAGATGTACTCGCCGTTGATGTTGATACCTAGTCCTCTCCAGTCCAGAAGCTTGAAGACATCTTCCAGCGCGGCGGAGAACAGTTTCGGGGATATAACGTCTCCCTGTCTCACACCACGCTGCAGTTGAATAGGTTTCGAGCTCTGATCCTAAAGGCGGACTGACATAGTAGCGTTTTTGTATACCGGTAGTCTACTTGGCACCGCTGGAGAGACTGTAGTACAGCCCAAGTCTCGATCGAATCGAAGGCCTTCTCATAATCCACAAACGCTAAGCATAGTGGCAGGTTGTACTCTTCAGTCTTCTGTATGACCTGTCGCAGCGTATGAATGTGGTCTATGGTGCTGAAGCCTTTTCGGATACCGGCTTGTTCGTAAGGCTGGAAGTCATCGAGTCACGCGAGACGATTCGTGATGACTCTCGAAAATAGTTTATAGACGTGGCTCAAAAGTGAGATGGGTCTATAATTGTTCAAGACGGTTTTTTCACCTTTTTTGATCACAGATACATCATTGAATATGTGCCGCCTCGTCGACATGATGAAGTCTATTTCGTTTCTTGTAACACCGTCGGGGCTCACTCAGGTCCATTTACGGTGTTCCCGCTTCTGGAAAAAGGAGTTCATCATAAAGAGTCCCTCCTTCTCCATGAAGTCAGCCAGCATTTGGCCCCGGGGATTCCGTCCAGTACCAAAGGTTCCCACTCTCACTCATCCCCCATGACAACGGTGTAGTGAGTTTTAGAGGTATGTATGGCTCTAGATATACCCTCATACATAACCTCTACCTCATCGTCGAGGTGTGTTGAAGTCGGTGCGTATACCTGTATAATTTTCAGTGAATACCTTTCGGTCATTTTGAATATCAGGTACGCTACCCTAGTCGACACACTCTCGATCTTGACAACGTTGTTCACGAGAGACCTGTGGATTATAAACCCGACACCACCCTAGGACTGCTGGTCACCCTCCCGGAAATAGAGCAAGTTACCGGATTAAAGTGGTATCGAGTCCTTACCCTCTCTTCGGACTTCAGATAATCCTATGATATCCCAGTGTAACTTGATAAATTTTTCCTCTAACTCGTCGACCTTTTCGTCAGTTCGCAGTATGCGCGTGTTTAAAGTTGCCAGGGCCAATGGTCATCGTTGTCGGTAGCCATGCCTCTTCCGGGGATTCTTAGCACCCCTCGCTCCGCCATTACCGTGGCTGCTACCGTGGCCAGGACTAGCGGGGCTGCCGGGGACTGGGGGCCGTTTAATATTTGTGGAAATCATTAGGGGGATGATGCCATAATCGCCTCGCTTTAAGAGGACGCTGCTGCCCATCCTCTCGTCTTACAAGTCCCTTAGGCACCTGTGGGCTATGATCTCCTAGCAGTAACCCAACTAACTAGGGCTTTGGATGCCATGTGTATCGCCATTCCAGAGAGTGGTGTCCAGCTTCCGGCAACACTCAGCCCAAGCGAGCGTTGCTGGATTTGGTTACCTCTTACGACCCGCTGTTAGTCCAGCATGCGGTGGGGAGACTGTATTCTTGATCCGTCCCCACACTGAATTGAATTTTGGTGATTGAAAGAATTTGAATCATGATTAAATTTAATATCATATAGCCATGGATATATTACCCTAAATGGATTGAGCACTCTGCGAAAAAACGTGACGACAAGGATACTCATCTAGAGCCTTTCTAAGGAGGTCTTTCTAAGTAGGGTGACGAAACATTGTTACGATTATGGAATTGTTGATATATAATTAACATATAATTCTCGGGCACTCTTTATTGCCGTAATTCTTTCTTTTTACGCCTATGCCACATCTTAAATAAGTAGTAGTCAAAGTTTTAAATTAAATTGCCCATTTTTTTGTTGGCTGTACTTTTTTTTTCATAAACTCATATTCACACACTATGTTACTTGATACCTATCTATCTATCTGTATCATCACGCCAGATCCCTTGCGGGGTAAGTAGCGAAGATCTGTAAGGAACCTTCTCACAGACCTCTATGTTTTCCTGGTTCCTAGTCCCATACACGCTCGCCGGGTACGGAGTTTGTTTTGGGGTAGGTCTAGATTTACTACTATCTAGATCTACTTCGGTACTCCTACATCCGTATTGTATATCTGTTTTGTCATTCTGTCTTCCGACGTATATAGATACAGAAATTCCCTGAGTGAGTTGATTTCCCTTATAGATTATTTTAGTTTTATTACTGTATAATAATTCAGTTAGCGATTTATAAATTCTAAACTCAAACTCAAGTAATTTATTTTCTATAAACCCCGTACTTAAAAATTGTCAGTTTACATTTTTTTTATTTAATCTAACTGAGAAGATCCGGCAAGAAACTCAGCGGGCTTGTCTTTCTTATTTAATTTTCTTACTCATTTTTAAATTTTTTTATCATATTGTGTGAGTACAATGTTTATATTACAGTTAAATAGTTAAGATCTAGCTAGATATGAGATTAATGATGATATTTCTAAAGAGTAAGTGTCTAAAGGATTCCGGATAGACCAGTCCCCACAAACAGCGCCCGTTCACAAGTATGACTATTGTCACAGCCATCATTCCCCTCGACCATATTAGAGGGAAGGAAGTGACCTGTACCAGACACGTGCGTTATATGCATTATGACGTTAAATTGAAATAGTAATGGAAGCTTTCACACAGATAATTACCGTCAGCTGCAAGTCAGCTGTATAGTAAGGCCACGGCCCTAGGATTACGTACGGATTATTTATTGTTTCTTGAATGCGGTCTTTTTGTTCATGAAATAATTTTAGTGCCATTACTAGCGCAAAATGTTCTCCAACATAATAAAAGGTAATGAAATATGATTGTTGTAAGGATAAATTTCTAGATGTATGAGGTTTTTAGTATTCCATTGTATATAATAATAATATTAGCCCTGTTAAGAAACTGTCCCACCGTTGGGCACAGGCCTCCTCTCAAACTGAGAGGGCCATAGTTCACCACGCTGGCCCAGTGCGGTTTGGAGAACTTCACACACCTTCGAGAAACTCTTAGGCATGCAGGTTTCCTTACTATGTTTTTCTTCACCGTTAAAGCAAGTGAAAATAATTTTTCATACGCCCATGCTTTCGAAAAGACAGAGGTGTGTGCCTGGGTTTGAACCCGAGACCTCTGACTTTGCAGTCCAACGGCCTAACCACTAGGTTATTATTGTTATATTCCATTGTAACTATATGACTTTTTACTTGTCATTACTAAAAAAATCCACCACTGCAGTCTTCTACCTGGCGGTAACTCGTACCCTCGACCTAAGCAGCTCGTAATCTTAAATAAATTAGAAATTAATTAGATTTAAAATGAAATTTTGTTATTAAATTCAATGGAAGTCATCGCTATATGTACCTATTGCATTATTCTAATATAACATAGTTTTATGTTGCGCACATTTTGTAACATTAAATAAGTCGGTATACATAAACATCATCATGAATCGGACTAGTATGAGATTTTTAGAGTATTACAACCATGCTTAATGTTTACATTTTACCAAAACTAATAGTGCTTAATTAATATCTTAATTCGATACTTGTGGCATTTTTATTCCATAAGTTGCTTAGCACGAATCAAAATACAGTGGTGCTGTATGTATGGTTCTTATGAATTCCAGATGCATGAAAACATGAACTATCTATAAAGGAAACGTGAAATATAAAACAATGTTATTGGTTGGACTTCCTCGATGACCTAGTGCCGAATAATGCGCGTAGCGATCACGAAGTCCGAACCTAGGAATCCTAGGTCAGACAAAATGTAATTTTCTATCTATCTATCTATATCATCACGCCAGGGTCCTTGCGGGGTAGGCGGACAGTCTCTGAAATCCTCCACGCTCGCCGGTTACGGAGACTCTTGACTCGTCCTTCAGATAAGACAAGGTAAATGTAATTTTCCAATAAAAAAAATTATCCTTTCTAACTCGCCTCCTATTCCATGGGACCTAACGTCGTCGGCGAAAAGTGGGTGTACACAGTACACCTCTGCCACCCTGACTTGGGGAATATAGGCGTGACGGTGTTTATTTTGTTAATTTTTATGTTATTGGTATTAGATTGAAAAACTTAGTACTCATTGTTCCGTGTAAATAAATAATGACTTCAAAGTGTTAATGGTAAAAAGTAAATAAAAAACCTTGAGTCATATTAATCACATAAAGAACACTCTCGATAAAGTCACTTTTCAAACAAAAAAATAACTACATCGGTTAATCCGATTAGGAGCTACGACGCCACAGACACACAGATACATATGTTAAACTTATAACACCCCTCTTTTTGCATCGGGGGTCAAAAATACACTTTAAGACATTGTCACTCGGTCTGGAATAAAAATTAAATTAAACGGTACTCACCACTTTCTCTTCAACGATATCATTGTTGTTGTTATTGCTCCCATATTTTAAGGCACCGTTTTCCATGACCACAACTGATCGTCGGGAATTTTATAATATACTTTACACTACGTGTCCACATTTAATATATTCACTAGTTACACATATGTTCAATGATATATTCAAGTACATC
Source organism: Phalera bucephala (assembly GCA_905147815.2). Taxonomy (NCBI): domain Eukaryota; kingdom Metazoa; phylum Arthropoda; class Insecta; order Lepidoptera; family Notodontidae; genus Phalera; species Phalera bucephala. Next base: position 17,755,646 of record LR990617.1, on the reverse strand, counting down.
GTCCTTATAAATTACTTATTTTAATATTGGAATGTAATACTTAGTGTTGCTTTATTGAGTATTCATTGTTCAGAGAGTTGTATTATTCGTTTGTTATTTATTATTATGACCTTTAATATCAACGTTATTTTGGGAAATTAATTACAATTAGGTACAGCACATTATTATATCTTTGTTACTTTTCTGACGATTCATAAATACTTTAATGGTTTACATGAATGAAAAATATTCTGATTCTATAAATTCTCCTTAGTATACATATACATAAGGGTGAAGTACTTAAGTCAATTAATTCTGGTGGTTTACGGTTGGGACCGGCCTTCATAATGCATTTATTCAGGTTTCAAATTAGTAATAGGACACGCAAAATCTCGTTTATAAAATCTATTTTACGATCTGCTAACTAATAAAATCAACTTAAAGCTCTTATTCAAATAAAGTAGGTCATTTAGAACACATGCTTAAAGGTCTATGATTTTTTTCCAACTTTCTACTAAAAGAGAGACGATCGTTTATAACAAATATTTGACTAACAAGTTATAAGCCAATCCAATTATTTTAAACAAAATTGCATTCTGATTACTTTCAAATTTGTCGCGTAGTCAAACTTTCATAATAATACGATTATGAATGACTTTATTATATACCCTTATATTCCTAATGAATATTTTAGTATTACTGTAAGTATTGTGAATTTTGTCTGAGATCTTTAAAGCTCAAGTTTTCAGGAAATCTTTCATTATCATCAGAACACAGTGCTGTACAAGTTTGTAACATACATTTTGCCCATTTGGGAGTTACCTATGTACATTAAAACTATGCTCTAACTTTTCAGTTTCGTATACAAGGAGCAATTTCAAGAACGTGCCGTACCGTAATAATTACGTATTAAGACGTTACATAATTCAACTGATATTAATATGACATCCGTTGCTACGATACTTTTCTTTGTAAACATATTTCTTTGTTCGTCAAAGCACTTTTTCCAAGAGACAAAGAGCGATTTATGTAATATTTCGCAACGTTAACAAATTACGCAGATTTAACTTTACGATTTGATTATTCAACTCTCAAACTTCACTGATCAACATTCACTTTCGTTAAAAGTTTTCGTTGCGTCGTTAATAAATACCTATATTTTTGGTTTTATATTTAAAGGCACGGTTGCTTCAGGACACATGATATATGTTGTTAAGAGTTATAGTTTGTTAACATCGTGGTGTCGGGTGGTTGGCGCGTATAGCACGGGGCGGCGCGGGCGGGCGTCTCGCGGGCCGCGTCATACTGCGGCGGGCGGCGCGGCGCGCGCGGTCGCGCATACCCGCACTGTATCGCACGCCTCCGCCACCGCCATACCCATGCCGATACGCACCATCGTTTATTATTGACAGACGACCTTGCCCCACATAATATTTTCTTCACTAAAAGGATTTATTAGGTCAATGATGGACGGATGTCGAACATTTGTGTTAAATGGAAAACAATGATTAACTTGATTGACACCAGATAACGTTAAGTAAGGTAGTGGTAGTATAGTTGGTGGCCTGCTCCAGTGGTTAAAGAGCTTAAGCCGCTCCACCTACTGGATCGATCGCGGATTTGATTTCTGCACGAGAAAAATCTTTGTGTGATCCACAAATATTTGTTTCAGTCTGGGTTTTTGTGTATGTGAATGCCATGTTTGTAAACGCATCCAAGTCACAGGCAGAAATTATTCCTTGTGAAGGGCTTCTTCTTTTTAAATATTTCGAAATAAATAAAAATCTATTGTATTTTTCTGACCATATTTTAAGTACCTAGTTCAAAAGAGAACTTTCTTTGCGCAACACTTGGAAATGAAAGATTCCTTTACAAATTATGTTATGAAACATTGTTTAGAGGGAGTTCGTGAAATATGACGCAAATTTGTTAGCGAGGCGGTTTTCTAGTTTCTATAAGTTAGGTAAGGTCTTCTATAACTAAAATGATATTAAAGCGAATGAGTGTTTATTTGCTAGCAGAAATAATAGTAATACCTAAAAAATATTTTTATATTAAAAAGACCTTTTTAAAAATAAGTTTTTATAGCAAGAACACAACGACGATCTAGCTTAGTTGAGGAGTTCCAATGCCTTTCTTCCGGCTCCATCTTAGGACCTTGGACACCACCTGGGTCTAAAGTGCTTGTCAAGACTAATTCAACGAGCCCAAACACGGCAGGGTTATATTGAGTAGTTGGGTGGTTCCATGGGCTACCTTTCGGCTTCATCATCAGACTCTGAATACTATCTGGTTGTATAGTACTTGTCAATATCTATCTAATAAGCCTGAACAAAAGGGAGTTACGTTGTAGACTTCACATGATCCTATGACCACCTTCCGACTCCGTTAGACCAGCTCCATGGTTTCATACTATTGCATTGTCACCGAATTTACATAGTATGCCAAATTTCAGCTCAATCGGATACCCGCAAGTGTTCGAAAAATTGATCACAAGATTTGAACCGGTAAGACACAGACAGACATACGAACATTGCGAGTTAAATAAAAGTTTGTAAAAACTTAAAAAAATTAACACCCCATGTTTAATTTTGTAGTGATTAATAAATTTGATGGTGCTACCTTCATTTTAACGTATAAAACTGACCTATACGGATACATTAAATCGGCAAGGTTTCGCTGAAGGCTTCAGAGGTGAATAATTAAACAAGAAAACTCGGGGGTTTTAGATTGCGTCAGTGCCGAGGCTTTCCAAATAATAGTATATGTTTATCTAGATTATCACGTAACCCAATATATAAATTTAAGATATTAATGTAGTTGACACTAGGATAATTCTGTGGCGTGGGTACGTTTATAAACATAAATAAACAAAATAATATGTAATAAATATATAAAATACACATACAAAGGTTAGTCACGTGCGGGGAGTGAACCCGCGTATACTCGATCTAGTATAGTGTAGTGTCACATAGGTTTACTAAAAATAACGTAGCATGAGGTAAGGATGGCTAAGGTGCAGATTTATTTAGTGTAAGCATTTTAATGTAATACGTAGAATTTAAAGAAATAGAAATAAAATGGATATACAATCAGACGCATTTTAATACTATAACACAGGACACTTCACTAGGATCGGTATACGCTTTTAACCACTTTTATATTATTACCTGGGGAAAATCCCGCATAGGATTTCTTGGAGCCTCGGTGGAAGCTCGCGGGGCGTGTTAGATTCCTACCGATTAAAAACCTTTGGGTGGCCGACATCAGCACTTTGGAGGAGCTCTGGGATCTCCATATGGAATGCACCGGTGTTCCTCTTGTCCCGTGCTCCGAAGATCCTACCATCGGGGGGAGACATAATGACACGCTAGTCTCGCCTCCTCTTACGGCAAATCCAGGCAACATGCCGGTCGGCCTCCAGATTTATACAATACACCTCTGTCACCCTGGCTTGGAAACTGTACTCTTATATCTCTATATTTCTTTTTTTTTCTTCTTTTTTCTGGATATAGTTGCGCGATCAAATGTAGATAGGCACTTGTATAAATTTGATTAAAAATTTACGTATCACGCAAAAAAACAAAGAAAACGTGTTAACAAGATTGCCAATTAAGATTTTATTGCTAGTAGTGTGAAGCAAACTAATTGATAACTCGATACCTCTACGGCTTGACGTGTACTATATTACAGGCAGTTGTGATACTTGCTTAATGGTGAAGAACTACACTGCGAAAATTTTGAAGGTCTATGTCAAAAATAATATAGGCCAATACAAGAGCACTTACAAACATGAAAATCTTACATCTGTCACCAGATCGGAGCGCCTCTACTGAGAAGTTCCGGCGAGTCAATTCAGAGTCTGATATTGAGCCCGTTATAATAGCAATTCGTTATGTTTTAGTTGACTCTATTTTCTCAATTCCGATCTCGGTCTCGAATCTATTCGCGCCTTTATTAAAAAGGCGACAAATCTATATTTCACGAACGCGTCCAATCATAGAAATCTGCTAATCGTAGCCACCGCCGCCTACGAACCTAACTCCCCTCTTATCAGCCGCTACCGCCGTCCGCGGCATGTTATCGTCGACCCTCCCGATGCCCTTACATCCCTTCTTTCGGATACAGATACCGCACACAGGACACCGACCTCGCCGGCGAGGTCGAAGAATCCCTTGCCCGCCGGCCGGTGCAGAGCACCACGGCAAAACACCTAGTATACGCCCTCCCCCATAGCGACTGCCCAAGCCGAGGCCGTTCCTCCTTCAGGCGCACTTGAGCTACTTGCCCCCTTGCCCTTCTGTCTCGAGCGTAGTGGTTGCACGCTCGCCCTCTTGTCCGGTGAATCTGTAAAGGCCCCGCGGCCAACAGCGTAGATCATTCACACACACACAAAAATTGACTCTATTCACAGATCGCTAATATAACATTTGGTTAGATAATTACATGAGCGATAGGCTTCGTCTACGTTGTCCGTTTCCAGTGCCACAGATTCGTTCAGCAAATACCTCGTTGTTATTTTAGTCTTATAATTCGCTCTTATCCAAGGTGAGGCACCTTGGATAAGAGCGAATTATATAGGATTCTTTAGAAATAATATTTCTCTGTCAAAAACAAAGAGAACTTACCTATACTATTTATCTGTTGATAACATATTATCACGCGTCTGTTGACGTAGGACATTTCGAAACTGGACAAGGTGGGCTAATATATAGGAAATAGGTATTGTTTCTAAGCGCGAAAAAACAGTCTTGTCATTGTGTTCGGAACGGCAATAACTGTAAAAAAATATGTTAAGTACCCTACAGGAATATCTATATACATACTAAGGAAGTCGTGTCTGTACATGGAATATTTTTAGGAAATAACAACCCAGGGGTATCACACTATCGATGTAGAAGTCAATTCTACAATTTTTGGCTTTCGTGTCTGTTTGTCTGTCTATCTGTCTGTCTGTCGGAAACTTTTGCATGCGGATACCTAAAAATATTGGCTAATTTATTGTATAATATTTATCCTGGAAAATTAAAAGGTTTTTCTAGATAAGACGAAAATAAGCAAAAAATTGAATTTCCAAAAAGACATTTTATTCATAACCCGTTTGATGGATTTCAATGAAATTTTGTGTAATTGTAACCTGAACATAAGGTCAAAACTCTGTTACTTATATTTACGAAAAACTTAACAGTTTTGGAGGAAAGAGAAAAAAGTCGATTTCGATTTATCATTCATTGTTCCAAAACTACTCTTTAGATGTCAGTGAAACTTAGCATGGAGATATTTCATATGACAGACAGTATAGTTAATATTTATGTTTTCAGGAATTCAAACACTTTGTAGGGAAAAGTAAAGCATTTATATCTCTAAATACTACATACAGTAAAACTGTAAGGAAGTCATAACTGTGTATATTATTTGGAAATAACAAGCGACGGATATCATTCTACTGATCTAGAAGCCAATTCTATAATTTTTGAGTTTCGTGTCTGTTTTTCTGTCTGTCTATCTGTCCAAGGGTATGAACCATCATAACGCAAAAACTACTAGGCGTATTTTGATAAAACTTTGCACGCGTATATCTTAAAGTGTTGCATAACACATTGAATGATATTTATCCCGGAAAATCAAAAGGTATTTTCACAAAATACAAAAATAATCGAAACATTGAATTTCCAAAAAGACACTTTACTCCATACCTGTTTGATGGATTTCAATGAAATGTTGGATAGTTTTAGCCCGTACTAAGGATCATAACTCTGTATACACATGTTTTCGAAAAATCTAACAGTTTCTGTGAAAAGAAAAAAAGAGTCGATTTTGATAAATCATTCATTGTTCCAAAACAACTTAAGCTACTAGGTTGTAGCGGGATAAACCACAAAACTTTATTACTTTTTGTCCCAAACAGCAATGTTACGACCTAAACTATGTGATTTTGCCTATACATGAGTTCCTCCATCAATTGATATTGTACTCAAGTTCGTCTCCTCACGAAAACCTTAAGTAGTTAAAAACACTCACTGGAAATTGTTCACACGTTTGATTTAAACATTAAAACATGATTTCGTGCATAAACCGATGATGCATTCAGGATTGTTTCTTGAGGAGAGAACTCAAACGATGAATGGGGCGAATACGAACGTCGAATAATATCTTACGAGAAGACTAACACAAAATGAACTGACAAAACTTTGCTGCATGCTTAACTAGCAATATACCGTTTTAAGAAATTATTACGCTCGATTACACTCTTTGTAAGGGTAGGTAAAGAAGGTTTAAATTAGAAATATAGATATTACTAAAAAAAGATAAACTAATAGTCCTTCTTGGACGTTGGACCCGTATCTCATCCGATAGACAGGTCAACAGTTACCAGCGACCGTGTGAGACTATCTATAAAAGCAGAGTTAGCAAGAGACGTTTGTAGAAAAACATGCTGTTGGAACTCTGTACTATCGACTTGGCCTTATAGGAATCTAATCTAGCATAATATTGAATAATAGTTTTTCCCGCGATTTCTTTCGCGTCGACTTAAGACAGGAACCTAACATTTTTCGGGATAAAAAATATTCTATGTGTTAATCTAGGCAATAAGCTATCTGTGTACCAAATTTCATCCAAATCCGTTCAGCCGTTTTTGCATGATTGAGTAACAAACATCCAAACATCTAAACATACAAAATTCCACTTGTATAATATTAGAAGGAAATGGGAGTAACAGTTTCCTCCTAGCGCCTGATCGATTACCACCGAGCCACCTACCGAGTCTATGTCACTTCGGGATAATGCAGATTTTTAATGGTGAAAGAATTATTAAAATCGGTTCAGTAGTTTCAGTGTTTATCAATTACAAACAATCTTTATTTCCTATTTATAATATTAGTTTGATGTGAACTGACAACTTAACTATTTTTACAAGATAAAATTAGTTTGATGTGAACTGACAACTTAACTATTTTTACTAGATAATAAATTAAAGATATGTCTTTAAAAAAGTTCTTAACAACGTATCCTCATTCTGTGATTAAATAAGTAAATATTGTGACATAGAGTGTTATATACGTTCTGCTAGCAAATATTAAGCTTGATACTCCTTGAAAAATTGGCTGGCCGATCCAAATCTATTGAGGTTAATATTATGACTCGGCTAAAATAGCTGCCCACTTGTAAGGCATTATCTGGAAAAGTTAAAAAGATTGTGGAAGTTTTAGTTTTTTTTCCAATTTGACGTTTATTCTCCATATTCAGAGGTGCTCGTAGCGCTGTACAACCGCGGTGTTCTTAACGAGATGGGTGACCGTGTGTGGCATTTTTATATTTCAGCATGTCCATGCTTCGGAAGGCAAGTTAAGCCGGTGAGTTTGGTAGTTGTTGAACCAAGTTGGAAGCCTTATAGGTGACTTGATAAGTTCCAACAGCATGTGGCCATAAACCTGCCTCCACCAAACCACACTGTGTGCGCGTGGTGGAGTATGGCCTAATCTCTCTCGTCGATTTGTGTAAGAGGTTCTTTGCCCAATAGTGGGATAGTACTGGCTGATATTATAATCAAAATATTCCTGTCGGGTCCTAACATATTTTTTTTTACAGTTACTGCCGTTTCCGAACACAATGATAAGACTGTTACTTTGCGATTGGAAACAGTACCTATCTATACTAATATTATAAAGAGGTAAAGTTTGTGAGTTTGGATGTTCCAGGTAATCTCTGGTACTACTGATCCGATTTTAATGATTCTTTCATCATTGATAAGCTACCTTATCTAGAAGTAACAGGCTATATAACATAGGCCCGGTAGGTGGCGCTGTTATCGGCCGGGTACGAAGTCGCGGTAAACTGCTAGTTTGCTATATATTAGCCCACCTTGTCCAACTTCGGAATGTCGTAGCAACATCACCAGACTCGTGATAATATGTTATCAACAGATAAATAATGTAGGTAAGTTCTCTTTGTTTTTAACACAGAAATATTATCCATAAAGAACCCAACAAAGAAGTGGACACAAAAATAATCACGTCACCTTGGAAAAGAGCGAATTATAAGACTACAATAACTAAAATAACACTAAATATTTGCTGAACGAATCTGTGGCACTCGCAACGGACAATTTTGACGAAGCCTATGCCTGATGAAATTATCTAACCAAATCTAATATTAGCGATCTGTGGACAGAGTCAACTAAAACATTAGGAATTGCCATTATAACGAGCTAAATGCCAGACTCTAATTTGACTTGGATCTTCTCAGTGGAGGCCGCGTTTCGATTCGGTGACAGATGTAAGATTTAGGCGTTTCTAAGTGCGGCCTATACAATTTCTTTTTTGACATAGACTCTCAAATTTTTTTAACAAAAACGCTTCTTGAACTTTACGTGCATTGTTCGTTACTAGACCAACGACCATACCAGTCGCAGATAAGATTTCTTCACTATATTTTTCTTAATGGAACTGTATTTCCTCATTATAAGCAAATATCACAACTGCTTGTAATATAGTACGCGTCAAGCCGTAGAGGTTCGAGTTATCAATTAGCAATAACACTATTGGCAATAAAATCTTAGTTGGCAATCTAGTGCACACATTTTCTTTGTTTTTTTGCGTAATGCGTAAATTTTTAATCAACTTTTACACAAGTGCCTATTTATATTCGATCGCGTAATTGAAATTATATTCAGAAAAACGAAAAAAATAAAAATTATGAGTACATTCTCCAAGACAGGGTGTCAGAGGTGTATTGTATAAATCCTGAGGCCGTTCGGCATGTTATTAGAGAGAGTCTTTGAGAGTGTCATCAAGTCTCCTCCGATATCGGAGCCGGATCTTCGGAGCGCAGCATTAGTGGAGCACCGATGCATTCCATATGGTGACCCCGGAGCCCCTCCTAAGTGCTGATGTCGGCCACCTTGAGGTTTTAGTCGCTAGGAATTTAACAGCTTCCACTAAGCCTCACAGAAATTTTAAAACGTCAGTTTTAAAACTAGATTTACGACCGGTTTTCATTCTGTAATACGGGCCCGTATTTTTTCCTTTGTCACTTTCTCTGTTTGCATTATAACCCATTAACATTAGCGACTGGATTCTGGGTAAAGTATTTACATTTCCGTACCCTTACGGTATACTGCGTCACAAGACCCGATTGTTCGTTTAATTAAAATGCACGAAACATTCAGTTTTATCTTTATAGTTACGGTGGCACGTTTGGGCGCGCTTTTTGAACCCTATATCGTTTTCCTGTAAACACGTTATTTATTCCAGGCGTAACGTTCAGAGACCGTTGACATTCACGCAGCCGACCCTCTCGTTGGGAACATAAAAAATAAAATGAACATTTTACGATTCACGGGATGAAAAATATTTTAAATTGTTGGCTATTTTACCTGGGTGGGAGAGCGTGCTTAAAAGTTTGGATATGATACCATGTTAATAAAATAAATAGGTAAATACGTGAGTAGCAGTTATGTCGTTTGAACTATAAATCAAATATATATTGTTTAGGGAAAATTGAATTGATTTAAATTTAATTGCTTAAATATCTTAATTTTAATTTGTATATATATATTTCATGTATTTTGACATTTGAACCACAGAGTACTGAATATTTGAACTTATCGGCTCGCGGCAAATCTGACTTACAGGTACGCATGTATCTGCGCTACTTCTGATGAGGCTCTTTCAACACTGCCCTAGGCGCGAGTTCGTGTGTGATAATCCAAAGCTTTACCTATCATGGCAAGCTTTTGACGTTGTTTATTCATATTCACAAGAGTAAAAAGGTATATTGTTTAAAATATTCTGTTCAACTATTTGCATTGAGTTTCTCCAAATTTTACGATTACTATAAACGTTATCTGAGTTAGTCATGATTAATAAATGTTTATTAAAGTTAAACACAAAATTTCAACATAAGTCAGTGTAGCTAAACCTCATTTATTAAAAAAACTTTAAGAATTATTGAGAAAACCAAATATTACTTATTTACTTTTCTAAATAACTCTACAGTGTCATTAATAAATGAGATTTAGCTACACTGACTTATGTTGAAATTCTTTGTTTAACTTTAATATTCATAATTCTTAGATGCTTTTGCAATATGTTCGTAGAGTTATATTGTCTATCAATGACGGTACATCACTGCACTAGAAAAAGGCGTATTGTTCAAAACTCAAACTCGATTTTTTCAAGATTATGATATTTGAGTTGTAGTACCTTTATAAAGGTACAAAATTAGACATAACTGTCTGCAAATAGAAAATATCATTAATGAATTTATGTATAAGAAGGAAAACCTTTGTAAAGAATATTCGATTTTGGTGTGTGTGAATGATCTACGCTGTTGGCCGCGGGGCCTGTACAGCTTCACCGGACAAGAGGGCGAGTGTGCAACCACTACGCTCGATCCAGAAGGGCAAGGGTACAACTAGCTCAAGGTTGTCTCATGGAGGAACGGCTTTGGCTTGGGCAGTCGCTATGGGGGAGGGCAAATACTAGATGTCTCGACGTGGTGCTTTGCACCGGCCGGCGGGCAAGGGATGCTTCGACCTCGCCGGCGAGGTCGAAGCAGCGGGTCGGTGGCTGATCCTTTGTGCGGATCTTATCTGTATCCGTAAGACGGGATCTAGGGGCATCGGAAGGGTCGGTGAAAACATGCCGCAGACGGCGGTAGCGGCTGATAGGAGGGGAGTTAGGTTTTCAGACGGCGGCGGAAATCGGGTTGTCGCCTTTTTAATAATTGCGACAACCCGATGTAAAGGATAGGTTCGTGACCGAGAGCGGAATGGAGATATCATATTCGATTTACCACAGCTTTGTAAATGTTGTTGCTTGTGAAAGCACCTGTCTATGAAAAAGGTGAATTAATGAAATGGATTGTAGGTATAATGCAATGGATTGTATTATATAGGTGGATATTAACACCTATAACGGGTCATCCATGATCATAAGATCATACTCAGAACATATAAATGTTCCGAGTAGCTATCTCAGGCAATTTATTCGCGAATATGGTCGTCATGTAATACACATATATTTAAGCGTTAACGACGTTGGTAGATCTTGTCCGGCCAATGTACACGACGATGGTAGATACTAAACATCAGAAAGGAAACGGACTTCAATTTTTTAATGAATAATAATGATGCAAACTGAATAAGCACTTACGTACATATGTCATCAAAACAATTTCCGAAGCACGAGATAAATACGCAGTGTCATTTAATAACGTTATTCACATTATCGAATTAATATCTGTATATGTAAATTATAATTATTACACTAGCGTGTAGAAATGACGTAATAGTTATGGCATAAACGTTACTCATAGGATTAGATGTCGATGTACTTACTATATGGCCTGGCTACAATACGCGCATCTATTAGCCAAATAACAAGTCGATGATGGTATAAGCAAGTTCTACAGGTAATCTAAATTTTAGACATTTGGGCATGTGGTTCCGTAAGTGTGTGGTTCAACAATGATAATAAAATGTAGAACTGAATAGATAGTTATAATAAAACAGAAATGCATTTCCTTGTATGAGATTTTTATAAAGCGCAATTTCATTGTTTGATAAACTGTACTATGTGTCTTGAGGAACCCCTTAATACGATGACGAAGCAGAAATTTAAAAAAAAACAAAGTAATATCTGCCTTAAATGCCGCAAAAAACACTATTTTCTTGATTGTAAAGATTATAATTGCGTGATAGCATATACTCGTACAGTAAATAATTATCAATAAAGTAGAGCATTTTGCTCGTGCGTATCAGACGCGTAATACAGTCGGAAACGCGAACGCGGTGCGCAGACACACCTGCCGTTTCATTATTCTCTAGAATCCTAAATAAAATGTTATAAAAACAAAGCAATTCCAATAATTTATTTATTTTTATTGGATCACCAACGGAAGTGTTCAAAATGGGGAGCAAAAAAGATAAATTAGACCAGCCCCCGCCGGTACCGAAAAAGAAAGAGGTTCCGGGGTTGGTCTCCAGATTATTTTATTTTTGGATGATGCCCTTGTTCTACCACGGAAATCGAAGAGACCTGGAAGAATATGACTTGGTGCCTGCGAAAGAGATGTATAATTCGAAAGTGGTGGGTGACAAATTAGAAAGGTGAGTGTCTTATATTATAATTTTATATATTTATTTCTGTATTCATATTCATTGCTATGGTATGGAAGTGTGATCATTCCTTTGGAGGAATTACAATATCTTAGCTCCAAAGTTTACGGAACCAACTATAAATGATAAATTGAAAATCAAAACTATCTATTATATCAAAACGTACTGTAACGCAGATGATAAAATTTATATTCTGCAAAAACCAAAACGCAAATAAAACTTTCACTAAATTAATACTACTAGTATCGGTCTAAACACATTCACTACTACTCATAGGCCTCTCTAAAGATCGCCATAACGAGTTATAGGAATATGTAAATTGATTTCATTGCTTAAAACTATTTGTAAATCCTACTCTTTCATATAAGCGTCCTAACTGTCTGTTACTCAAAGCAGACGTATGTATATCCATTTTAAAATTAAAAAGAGAAAAGATTTGTTTATTAGTTTGTAATCGATAAACTCTGAAACTATTAAACCGATTTTAACAATTTTCTCACTATTAGAAAGCCACATTATGCAAAAGTAATATAGACCTGACAGGTGACGCTGTTATCCATGCAAAGAAGGGAAAAACTATTGGTGGTGAGTTGCAATGGAAATGAACCCAGAGATTATATGCTCATTGGAATTGATGATCATCAATGTTCCACTCTTGATTCGGCTTGGGCAGTCGCTTGAGATGCCCTTGAGCTAGTTGCCCCCTTGCCCTTCTGGCTCGAGCGTAGTGCTTGCACGCTCGCCCTCTTGTCCGGTGAAGCTGTCAAGACCCCGCGGCCAACAGCATAGATCATTCACACACACAGACACACACCATATTCTACCAAATCGGTCTTCTTTATCACTGACTAGGTATCGTGAAAACAATATTCTAGCAAAACGTGTTTTCCTGTTATCTATTAGCACACATTTATTGTTAATTTTCGCAATAAATTTATTGAAGTGGCTTTATGTACCTAAGTGATACTATAGTATCCAATATAAAAAACAATATTTTGAACCTTTAAAATTGGTTACTATTATTATTTTTTATTTCAAAAACTGAAATTCAGTACAAAATTTAACATTCAAAGAATATACACAGTGTAATTTTAGTCGTCCTGGAGCGATAGGTGATATATCCAATGCCTACTGTTTACTGGTAATAAAGAAACGAATAAAAAGAACACTTCAATAAATACCATCTACGTACTGACCTATCAGAATATCATAGCTATGCTGAAAATCCGGAACACCGAAGGTATCTTCCGGTCAGCTGACGAGCCGCGCGCCCCTCAATGTGATTATGCGCTCAGTATAAGTGTTTTAATGCACTAAATTAGTATTTTCATGAAGATGTTACTTATTGAAGTGTTGTTTTTTTTTGGTACCAGTGAACAGTAGAAATTTGATAGATCGCCTGGGCTTTCGCTCCAGAACGACTAAATTACACTGTGTATAATTTAGTCAAATACCTGTCAGTATTCTATATTCACTTTCTAATTTAAAGTTATATGCCGATCTACAATTTTCTATAGAGGTCATTAAAAACTATGTCTTAGCTTTTAAAAATACTTAAAAAAAATAACAGACACTCTCAACAGCGGTTTTGCATTTCATTATTATGTATTATTACTTGTTTTTGTTTAAATAATGTTAAGTAAATAAAGACTGTTATATGGTAGCGAGAGCTGGGTATGTAAGAACGAGAATGAAAGTAGGATTTATGCGGGAGAAATGCGAGCTCTGCGGAGTGAAGTTGACCGACCGTATTTTTTTTTTTAAACTAAGCCCCACACTGGGATTTATACCTGTGTCGTGGGTGCGTTTACAAACATGAAAATTCACATTCACAAATACCCAGACCGGAACAAATAATTGTGGATAACACAAAGATTTGTCCCGTGCGGGAATCGAACCCGCGACTATTAGACACAGTGAGTGGAGCGGCTTAAACTCTCAAACACTGTGCTAAATCATCCGTGCAACAGCGTAGTAAGAAAGAGAGTAGGTATGAAAGATAGTATCGGTGTAAAGATAAGAAAGGGTATGCTTCGTTGGTTCGGGCATATAGAAAGAATGTTAGAAGATAGAATGACAAAACAATGCGAAAGTGGAAGGATGTAGGTACCGGAGAAGACCTAGACTATCTTACCACGACCAAATAGACCGAGTCTTATCTGAAGGACAAGTCAAGACTCTCCGTAACTGGCGAGCGTGTATGAGACGAACTATAAGAGTTGAGGAAGCCAGACATACCTCATGTAAGGAAAGAACCTGTTGGAACTCTGTACTCTGTGCCTATCCCCCGCAAGGGATCTGGCGTGATGTAGATAGTTAGAAGATTGTTTTGTTGGTCTAGTAATTACTAATTTTGTGCAACTTACAGGCCCATAGAATATATACCTTGCAGATTAACATACATACAGTATATAAAAACTCGTAAACTAAGTAACATGTGTTGTCGGTGACATGTTCCAGTATTATGGGCGTAGCGATCACAAGTTCGAATCCTGGGTAGGTCAAAGTGTAGTTTTCCATCGAATAATTACCAGTAATAGTCCAGGAGTCTGACATGAATATAATCGCACGCCCTCTATTACAGTGGGACCTACCATCGGTGGCGAAAATTGCGTGTACATAGTACACCTCTACCTTCCCCAGTTGGCGTATATAGACATAACGGTGCTTATTTTTATTTTTAAATAAAAAAATAAAATTAAACGTGTTTTATTGTGTAATAAACAAACCATTAAAACATGCTCCATATCTAGTTAGATGCCGAGATATCTCTATCTCATAATTAAATATTACATTTATAGCAGCAAGGTAATGTTGTAATGATCTTGTGTGCAGTCGTGGTTATGTATTTAACTGATAGTGGTATTAACTTAATTTGTTTTCGTGTAATGTCCTTATATATTTGATCCCTTTTTTGTTATCTATTCCCATTATGATATATTGATATATGATATACAAAATACTTGTAATACCTACCTACTTAATATTAAAATTTGAAAAGTAACTCTGTCTGTCTGTTACCTTTTACGCTCAAACCGTTGAACAGATTTTGATCAAAGTCGGCAAGGAACCTATTTTTTGTCTCAAAAGAAAAAAGCTTCAGGGTATGAAATACACCCCTGGAAATAACGCGAACGAAGTTGCGGGTACAGCTAGTATATTATATTTTCTGAAAGGTAGAAAAATAGACTTCGCTACGTCTACATTTCCTAAGGGCGGATGGCAAAGGTGAACTCTGATAACCCATATTTCGCCGATGATGTTAAGTCACAGTGTATAATAGGTCGTGTAAATTAACTATCGCTTGCTTTAACGGTGCAGGAAAACATCGTGAGGAAACCTGCATTCCTGAGAGTTTCTCGAAGGTGTGTGTAGTTCGCCAACCCGCACCGGGCCAGTGTGATGGACTATGGCCTAAACCCTCTCAGTTTGAGAGGAGGCCCGTGCCCAACGGTGGGACAGTTTCTTAACAGGGCTAATATTATTTCTACTTCCATTTCACCGGACACAATTCTAGACTCCGGATTTAGAATTTCTTGATAAAAAATCACGATAACATTTAGTTCAAGGGTCCTAGGGTCTGAATGTAGTCGTACTATTGGCTATAACGCTATTAACTATTTTTAGTAATTCAGGTCATATTGTGTAAAGTACGCCTTCACATAACACGGCTTGATCATCTCGTGATCAGCTGACGATCTTCTCCAAAAACGGTTCCCTTAAATAGGATTTTTAAGATGTATAAATTACTAAGCCGAAACCAGAATCTGCATATCACAAAAATATCCATCCTGTTTCACACGGTATTTCGATTCGAACCGAAGACTTCATGTCACGATGGAATGTTGTGCGAGGCACAAGGGGGTTTCAGGTCTGGAAGAGGATGTTCGGATCAAGTCTTCTCACTCCGCAACATCGTAGAGAAGCATCTGGCAGTGGGGTGGAAGGTTTTCTGCGGTTTTGTAGATCTGAAGAAGGCATTTGACAGAGTTGTGCGAAAGAGACTTTGGGACATTTTGCCAGAGTATGGTATAGATGGCACTCTGCTGCGAGCCGTCCAGTCCACTTATGTGGACTGCAAGGCATGCGTACGGGTGGGTGGTAACAGGTCACCCTGGTTTGACGTTAAAATCGGCGTCAATCAGGGTTGCGTGTTGTCCGCTAGACTGTTTATAATATATCTGGACAAAAGTCTTCAAAGACTGAAAGCGATGAATGAAGGTGTACAAATGGGTGACTTAGTGGTAAACCATCTACTTTATGCAGATGACGCGGTTTTAATAGCGCCAACAGCCACTGATCTGCAAACACTAGTCACAGTTATGAAAGACGACTGCATGATCAATGGTTTACACTTGAATGTGAAGAAAACCAAGATTATGGTTTTTGAAAGGGAAGAAACCAGAACGAATGTAAGGATTGTGGTTGGTAACGATGTGATGGAGCAACTGAATGAGTTTGTATATCTTGGATGCGCCTTCAGTAAGGATGGGAAATACACCGCTGACATAGAGAGAAGAGTGAGTGCAGGGAACAGAGTGAATGGTGCGATGGGAAAGCTACTCGGGAGCCGGCACTTAAGCCATAAGGCGCAGCTGGCCATACATAACGGAGTTCTTGTCCCAACGCTGTTATATGGTAGCGAGAGCTGGGTATGTAAGAAGGAGAATGAAAGTAGGAAAAATGGGGTAGAAATGCGAGCTCTGCGGAAGATGTGCGGAGTGAAGCTGACCGACCGCATTAGCAACAGCATAGTAAGACAGCGAGTAGGTATGAAAGATAGTATCGGTGTAAAGATGAGAAAGGGCATGCTCCGTTGGTTCGGGCATATAGAAAGAATGCAAGAGGAAAGAATGACAAAACAGATATACAATGTGAAAGTGGAAGGATGCAGGTACCGGGGAAGACCTAGACTATCTTACCACGACCAAATAAACCGAGTCTTATCTGATGGAAAAGTCAAGAGTCTCCGTAACCGGCGAGCGTGTATGAGACGAACTATGAGAGTCGAGGAAGCCAGAGAGGTATGTAAGGAAAGAACCTGTTGGAACTCTGTACTCTCTGCCTACCCCGCAAGGGATCTGGCGTGAGGTTATAGATAGATAGATAGATAGATAAAAAACGTACAGATCAAGTTATTGATAAGTGACGGAATATTAACACTAAATTATTATATAACATACATAGTACCCATATTTAGCCTAAAAATAAGGATTATTTGTAATTTCAAGTTATAATTAAAGATGCAGTGAGAACATTTGGAACGAAGAGCTGAAATAGAATAGATTATCGAGCTTGCCAGACGAAAGCAATCAGGTTAACTAGTTATTACCGGGCAAATTTGATAATAAGTTGATAGGTAAATTATCGACATACGGTTTAAGGTTGAGGCAGCGAACAAATCAATATATCTATGTGTAAAATACAGTATGCTATGAGATGTGAACATATTAATCTATGAATTTTTTGGTTATGATTTAAATGTTATATAGGGTGTAACATTGAGGAGGGTTAGTATAAGGACCTCTAAAACTAGATAGGATAGAAAAATATTTTCTAATCCGATTTTAGAACAAAATAATATAACACCACTTGACATACATGGAAACACAAGGATTGTGGTTGGGAACGATGTACTGGAGCAAGTGAATGAGTTTGTATATCTTGGATGCGCATTCAGTAAGGATGGAAAATACACCGCTGACATAGACGGACGATTTAGCGCAGTGGTTAAGAGCTTGAGCTGCTCCGCCCACTGTGTCGAATAGTCGCGGGTTCGATTCCCGCACGGGACAAATCTTTGTGTGATCCACAATTATTTGTTCTGGTCTGGGTATTTGTTTGTGAATTTTCATGTTTGTAAACGCACCCACGACACAGGAATAAATCCTAGGGTGGGGCTACGTTTTAAAAAAAAAAAAAAAATTGAGAGAAGAGTGAGTGCAGGGAACAGAGTGAATGGCGCGATGGGAAAGCTACTTGGGAGCCGGCACATAAGCCGAAAGGCACAGCTGGCCATACATAACGGAGTTCTTGTCCCAACGCTGTTATATGGCAGCGAGAGCTGGGTATGTAAGAAGGAGAATGAAAGTAGGATAAATGAGGTGGAAATGCGAGCCTCTGCGGAAGATGTGCGGAGTGAAGCTGACCGACCGTATTTGCAACAGCGTAGTAAGAAAGCAAATAGGTATGAAAGAGAGTATCGGTGTAAAGATGAGAAAGGGTATGCTCCGTTGGTTCGGGCATATAGAAAGAATGTCCGAAGAAATAATGACAAAACTGATATACAATGCGAAAGTGGAAGGATGTAGGTACCGGGGAAGACCTAGACTATCTTACCATGACCAAATAGACCGGGTCTTATCTGAAGGACAAGTCAGGAGTCTCCGTAACCGGCGAGCGTGTATGAGACGAACTATGAGAGTAGAGGAAGCCCGAGAGGTATGTAAGGAAAGAGCCTGTTGGAACTCTGTACTCTCTGCCTACCCCGTAAGGGATCTGGCGTCATGATATAGATAGAAAGATAGACAACTGGACATAATTTTTTTTTGGGCCCGATTCCCGAATTTGGTATGAGATTTTTAAAAATGCAGTTTTTTTATCTCTAAAACCGATGATATGGTTTCTTAGAACATATATTTCTCTCTTATAATTTCGGACGCTAAGTTCTAATCTGCTAATACTTACAATTATTTTTTTTCCACTGGGTTCCTCATGGGGGTAGTAACGTATGTATATTTTATTAATATGTGTGTGTCTGTTTGTTCCTTACTAATCTTTTATGTCCTACTACTAGGTAAAGGTCTCCCGCTTCTTTCTGTGACTTGCTAATTAATGATGGAACTACTAGTAAATTAATGACAAATGTCTTGTTCCAGTGGTTAAGAGCAAAGATTACAATATATTACTGTTAAGAGCTTGAACCGCTTCGCCCACTGTATCAAGTACAAGACTAGACAAATCTTTGTTCCGGTCTGTGTGTTTAGAAAATTTTATTAAAATGTCGTGAGTGTATTTGTAAACACACCCACGACAAAGTAATAATTCCAAGCGTGGGTCTACGTTTTTCTTAAAAAAAATGGGCTAGCCTATAGGGATCTCTACCTGGTCCAGGTCCCTTTTCCAACTGCTTAATGTTAAAATGGTTCTGGGTTCTTTAAGTGTGTTAGTTGTATTATTACAGACTTATTATCTGTGTGATCTACTCGTGTATGAGTGCGTCGATTACTTCCTACATGTAACTAGTATAAAACGTGACCTTAAAATGTTTTATAACACTCCCTCCCTCTTTGATCGTAGGTATATGATGTTGATACCAATCAAGGTCAGTAATTATATTTATTTGCTTATGAATATAACCTAGCTAACAAACTGTAAATGTTTTTATATTATCATAATAAAGCATATGTGCTTATATAGTCTATTCCAAACAAACTTTAAAACTTTTTTCACTCAATATAATAACGACAATGCCTTGCTGTAAGCAAGCATTTTCATTTAGATGTCTTCGGAAATACTGTCGCCTTCATTTTACACTTGTTATAGATTGCAATCTTAACTAAAGCACTTAAAAATGGTGATAGTTCATAAAGTTTTAAAGTTTCATTAGATTAGACCATATATAAATTATGTCAGATCATGAATATATTATCCTAATCGGATTGAGCACTCTGTAAAAAAAACGTGACGACAAGGATACTCACTTAGAGCCCTACGTCTCTTTCTAAGTAGGGTGACCAAACATTGATACAATTATGGACTTGTTGACATATAATTAACGTATAATTCTCGGGCACTGTTTATTGCCGTAATTCTTCCTTTCTACGCATATGTCACATCTTCAATGAGAAGCAGTTAGTTTTTGAGTAAATTGCCCGTTTTCTTGCTGACTGTACATTTTTTCAAAAACTATATATTCCGCTCAAAAGGTAGCAAAAATTAAGGATAGTCTCCTAGGGCCGTTTTCCTGTATATACAACGGTTGAGATAGGTGCCTATATTTTCCCATCTTAAAAATCCATCCTGTATATACAGACGTATTAAAAACCTGGTTCGTTTTGAACTCGGTTATAAATGGTTTACAGCGTATTTAAACCATATCATAAATAGGTATAGTCCGTATTAGTTCTACCTTATGGTCACCGTACTGCATCGTAGTGGGTGCGAGTGACACACCGAGCTAGAGGTTATTGCTTTCACTCATCATGGTTTCTCGAGTTATTTAAATCATCGAAAATTTAGTGTTATGTCTGTGAGTAAGAGTTCAATTTCTATAGCAATATTTTGACATTACTCAATCCGTTGTGGGTAATAAATTCGTGTCAGACTATTAACAAATATAGAAAAGGCTAGGTGCACGAGTTTTCAATATAATTATCTTTTTGGAAATATATTTAGTTTTGCGGCGTTTAATTTACGTATTTCGTAATTGGAGAAATTAAACAAAATAAAATGTGATAGGTATTTATATATAGTTGTTTAATATAGCAACTTTCTTAGTTACTCTGAAAGTAACTCTCGATAATCGTAACTATTTCGTTAATGAGAACGTATTAATTTATTGAATAGATCAACAAGCATTTTACTATACTTGCAGAAGTGCCGACTAAAATACATTGTAAGGATGATTAATTTGATGATTAAAATTTGATGATCACAAAAAGTAGAAAATATGGTAAATGTAGAAAATATACCTACGCAAATAAAACTAAACTAACCATGTGAGACGAGGGGGTCGTGGGATGATCAAAGAAAACGACTTACTAATAGTCTTGTTGCATAATCGCCTTGCAGTCTTTCTTCTTTCAAATCTTAATTCGTTCACTAAATTTAAACTTTTCATTCCCAACAAAACTGAAATAAAATCCATTCCAAAATTCAATTCAGGACTGTTATCACACAGAACGGTTCGCTATATGTGTGTATTAAAGTTTAAGTTGAACGGTATTGCGCTGGACGGCGGGGTGAGCTGATCCACGTACGTGCATTCTTGCGTATCTTATATGAAATTTTAATACAAAGTTATAAGGAAGAGTTTCGCTTAAAAGTGAAAAACGCGCTACGCTCCGCCGCCCCCGTCTTGGTCTGTTCTTTTTCAACACGTTGGTATAGTATTTTTACTAGATATGAAGTTGTATTTCTTATACAATTTGTCTATAGTTTGAAGTACAGAAATGAACTAACGTAACTTTACCAAAAGCTCAGTCGCCTGAGCTAAGATGAGACATACACAGTAGCCCATTGTTGTGTGTAGGTCTCCTTTTACTACGCCAGTGGGGTTTCAAAATGTAAATTTTATAATAATGTATATAACTTTTACTTATCAATCAGGAACTGGTGTTAATAGTAGTGCAAAAAAAAAATTACTCATTTTATTATATTTCATTGGTTATATAATTTTGGGTATTTGCTGGACACGTCTTTATGACGTTTTAATATCGAGACATCATGTTATAAGGCCAAGAAAAAATGATGTTGAAACTCCAATGAATCCTCCTTGAATTTGGATTGGAATTCCGTGGTAGTTATCCGAATTAAAACAATTGACCCGTTACCTTAGCCTAGATTAAACTGCCCATATTTATGGCATGAACGCAATGTTCTTATTTACATGCTGTATTTTTGTGGGTGGGAATGCTAATTTATTCAGTCATTAAAATACCATCATACATACAATACGGTAACATATTTGTCGTGCCATGTTTTAACAGTGCCATAGAAGTAAACATAAGGAATTGCAATCGATTTGGCGTGTTGACGTAGATATAATTATTGGTATTGCCCAATTATAAGGACTAATTTTTGAGGATTTGACTAGGTCAGTCTGAGATGGGTGAGCGTATTTGGAATTTCCATATTTTAGCGTCTCTATGCTGTCATAAGGAAATTTTAGATATTTGCTACTTAAATACGTTTAAACAGCCGAAGGGGTTTAGATGTTAAGGTATGGACGGTAATGTCTGACCTACGTGGACTGGCATATACTCGTATATGGGTTTCATTTACAAGGTTTTCACGTTTGGTCATTATAAATGTATTTTTAATCCAAAACGTAGCCCTGTAGTAGGAATTTCTCCTGTGTCGACGGTAGGTTTACAAACGTGAAATTCACATACACAACACCAAAACCAAAATATACCTGTAAGGGACACAAAGATTCGTCCCGTACGAGGATCAAACCCGCGATTTCGATGATAGTGGGCGAAGCGGCATAAACTCTTAACCACTGGACTTAGCCCTTTCGTCGTCAAATGACATCATCATCGAAAGCAAATATTAGTTGGGTAATCATTTAGCTTATGCATGATGACATTATGTGTATAATAACATTTATATTCTTTATTATCAATACAGGCGATATAAAATTCATAAAGATATCGACTTTGTTATCTTTAATTTATGTTGTAGGCAATATTTGATTCTTGTCCGGAAACAAAAGGTTATTCAAGTGTTTAAGGACAAATAGCTTAAGACTTTCTTTCTTTCTCAAAAACTTTGCTTCTTTCTACACTAATAATATAAAGAAGAAAGATTTGTATGTTTGTAAAAAATAAACTCAAAAACTACTTGAATGCTACATTATACCTAATATGTAACATATGCTATATTTATTACTAGAAAATATTAGGGATCCCTACTAAAACTTTTTTCAAAAGATGTGTCCACGCGTGCAAAGCCGGGACGAGCCGCTAGTCTCTAATATTTTTAAGGAACAGCACTAAATGACGAGCTGGAGAGGGTTGTAAGGAAAGTTTCATTTTTATAAAAAACACGTAGCACAACATAAGTAAAGGAATAATTCCTGTGTCCGTCATGTCCGTAAACGCACCCTGCGTTTACGGACATGAAACTCGCACAAAAACACCCAAGCCGTAATAATTATTTGCGGGTCACAAAAAGACTTGTTCTGTGCGGGAATTGAATTCATGACTACTCGAACCAATGAACGGAGTGGCTTAAGGTCTTAACCACTGAACCAAGCCGTTCGGTCCCATTGGAACTCTCTGCCTACTTCGGAAGTGATCTGGCGTGATGATATAGTAGTAGTACCTACACTACCTACAAGAAAATAGGTAAAACTAATAGATATGCAATCTGGTATATAAAGTAGGACGCTGTTGTTACACCAGTCTGCAATTTTTGCAGTTATTTCATTGGCGACGTCTGCAATGCGCAACTCATGCTGATACAGTACATTATACAGAATCACCACTTTATTGCCACTGTTTATACATTAATCTATCAATAGATAAGCTCACACTATCTTCTTAGGTATTTATCCACATTCATTAGTAGGTATCTACAATTACGTTTAGCAACAGGTCTTTTACGTAAGGGCGTGCCCGTAATTGATAAGAATAATAAATATCTCTAAAAAAAGGGAAACCGACTTAAGAAAGCAAAAAATAAATATTTTAAGTCGGTGCCGATTAGTGCAGTCGGCTACTTGGCATTCTTCAAATATTTATTTTTTGCTTATAGCAGTCGGTTTACTTTTTTCTAAAAAGTTATTTATTATGCAATTTTAAGTGATAAGTGAACTAATTATTAATATTTATATACCTATATTAAATTATTCTGCTTCTTTCTACAGTGAGGTACCTACAGTAATGATAACGGAATACCCATAATAGCGGAATCTATTCATTCGTGCTTTTTGCCGTCAAGGAGCCCCCGGGTGTATCTTCAAAGTCTAAAGTTTAATACCGATTTCATTAAAAGGGAGGAGAGAGAGGATTCCTTTTTAGAACGATGTAGCTATACTAAACCCAACGCAAAAAGAATCCTCAAAATCAATTCATAAAATAAGACGTTATAAAAATACAGACGAATTGTAAACCCCCATCTTTTTTGAAGTATGTTAAAATTCTGCTTAGTTCTATGGTAGATAAACACTATAACATATTTATAATGACTCAATTTATAGACACGTACACAAGACGCTAACAGCGAAAAAATATCTCTATGTTTAGGTAATTAGAATTCGTTTTTGTTTTCCGGTTTTATGTGGGTTGCATTAGCTAGGTTCAATTACGAACTATTTTTTTACCAACTTCTAGAAAGGAGGAGGTTCTTAATTTGACTGTATGTTTTTTTCTGTATGTTTTAACATACATCGCGGTCATTCCGCCAATTATGAATCGATTTTGATGGTTCTTTTTGCATTGGGTTCAGTATAGCCTCAAGGTGGTCCCATTTTAATTTTATCGGTGTGGGACCTTGGGCTTGAAAAATACACCAGGCAACTCCTTAACGACAAAGAATACGAATGCGTAGATTGAGATATTATGGGTATTACGTCAATCCTATAGGTACCCTGCCAAAGAACTAATCAGAATATTAACCGACTTCAAAAATGGAGGAGGTCGACAATTCGATTTTGATGATTCTTTTTGCGTTGGGTTTAGTCTAGTTTCGAGGTGGTCCCATTTTAATGAAATCGGTATTGAACTTTGGACTTTGAAAATGCAACAGGGGATTCCTTAACGGCGAACAGCACGAATGTATATATTCCGTTATTATGGTTATTATATCAATAATGTAGATACCTTGCTGTACAACTCAGCAAAATAATATAATATAGGTATATAAATATTAGTAAATAATTCACTTTTCACTTAAAATTGTAAAATAAAAATCTTTAAAATAAAATAAACGTCGGTGCCAAGTAACCGAGTGAGAGAGTACCGGCTTCAAATATTTATTTTTTGCTTTTTGAAGTCAGTTTTTTTTGTGTAAAAGATTTTTTTAATATAGTTCCACGCTTTTTTCTTCATTTTGATTGAGTTTGCAAATACAAATTCTCCACATACACACAGCCATACAGTAAGAAACGACTATGGATCTCACAAATATTTGTCTCATGTGGACTTAGGCTTGACGACTATGCGACAAATTGTTATTATTCTCAGAGATATTCTAACGAATAAATCCGTCTTAAAGATGAGTCGTCGCTGAAGTCACAAACTACGTTCGTTCATTCGATCTTACGAAAACCAGGAGGGTGACCACAACGTTTTCAAAAAACTATCTTACTTTTCCGTTAAAAGAGACGCAAGTATAAAATGCGTATATCGACATCTTTTTCCTACAGCCAATAAATAGCTTTGTTAAGGAGATTGTGGTACGCGCCTATTTCTCATATAATAAGGTCTGGTAATAGTTTGCCGGAATATGTAGAAGAAGGGACGGGAGGCCTTCGCCTTGCAATTGAACAGTATAGGCTTAAATTAATAAAATGTATGTCCATGTGGAATGTTCATTGAACTACCATTATTTCGATAGTTGTGTCAGTTAAAAGTCTCATAGCGAAGAGTTTCGATAACCACCTCAAGAAGCATTCGCTATGCAGTTGGGTGAGGGGTCTCATACAGAAGGCGGTGCTCTTGGACACGGCGTCATCGTGCCGAAGGGCCTCGCCCTGACCACCGGTAGCTTGGGTCGTAGACCTCGCTGTCGGTGGCGCACACTTTTTTATAGAATGTATATAAGTATTTTTATGTATATTTTATTTAATAAATGCATACATAATATTTAAACTCACTATATATAACTATAAATGTTATACATAAATATATCTATACTATATTTAAAACTATGCATGTACTTTATCTAAAACTTACTTTATTTAAAATACTCAATTGTTACAATTTTTTAACTTCAAAACTTTTAAATTTACTAGAGTTAAGATTTCACTGATTTATGGTTTGTTTATGTTTTATTTACTTTTTTGCCTATTTTACAAGTTTGACAAGTTACCTGCACCTACGTGAAATTGTCGTAGACGTGTTTGTATGATCTCTTTCATTTGGGACCCATCGATATAGGCATGCCCAGTGAGGGGACCACGTATAAGAATATAATTAATTAATGTACCGCCAATTTACAAATTTTTGAATGTTCTCGTCTTGTAATTTAAATGTGTATTTGGAGAATAAACATGTTTTTATTTTCATTTTTCTTTATATTACAACCTACGTCTTTTCTTTACGTGAAGGAGAGTCATCATTATATTAGACCCTAACATTATACTTAATAGTGTCCAATGTATGCTTTAATTATACCATTTTTTAGGAATTGGTTAAGAGCAGAAAAAGAAGCGAAAACAACAGGAAACCCGCCTAGTTTTATGAAGGTGCTATGGAAGAGTTTCTTTTGGTCCTTTTTGCCCGGAGGGATTTTGCAGTTTATGACTATTGCATTGCGGTATGTATCACATTCAAATATAAATAATACACTTATATTTATTGCCTCGTTGGCTTACTGGTGAACAATCACGAGGCCCTGGGTTCGTATAGGTCGGAAGAAATATAATTTTTCAATATAGAAAAATATCCAGTATTATTAGTCTGCCTGATATAATGACTATTATCTCGCCCCCCATTAAGGATCTAATTCGTCGGCAAAAAGTGGGTGTTCATACCACACCTCTGCCTTAGGGGATATTATTAGAATATAGGCGTCTATTTTACATATTTCATAAGTACGTAATATCTTTTAGTAAAAATAAAATGAGCACCTCTCACATTAATCTTAAAATTTTTCAAACAAATGCTCGGATTGCCAGTTATTTGTTGGAAAAATGGTGAGTGACTTTAGCTCAAAAACCCAACGGTTTTTGAGCTAAAGTCGAAAGCCACATTTATTTTTGTTCCCTTTTCCGTAGACAGCGTTAAATGTGGATGATAAGAACACCGTCACGCCTATATTCCCCAAGCGGAGGAGCAGAGGTGTACTGGGTACACCCACTTTTCACCGACAATGTTAGGTCCCATGTAATAGGGGGCGAGCCAATTGTAATATACCTGCCACCTTATACCTGCTAAAGTCGAAAGCCACTCGCAATATTTGTTCCCTTTATCCTGTAGACACCGTTAAATGTGGATGATAAGAACATAGTTAGCTTTTAATATATTATGTATTTAACCCCCTTACCCCTTTTCGCATACGGAGCCATTTATGCTTGTTTAAGTTTCTTATTTTTTACAGTGTAATAAATAATCAAGTTCCTAAAACACACTTGTAACATACTAAGCATGTATTTGTTAAACGGTATAATTTTTTTGTGTATGGAAAATGTTGAACTTATTTGAAGTAATGCGCAGCGTGTCCAACTCGTTGAATGAAATAAAATATTGCTGATTATGTAGGTAAAAAATATACATTATGCAATGAGAAAATAAAATGAAATGCTCTCTTTGAATCATCTAAATGCATGCATTGAAAAACAAAGAAAAATGCAAAACTACTAACATCATTTTGATAATTTTGCAGTTTTCTTTGTGTTAATTTGATTTATGAACCATTTTGGCTATACCATATGGCTTCGTTTCCGCCGAAAATGTAATGTATGATGCATTAAATTTTAAGGATTCGTACACGCTCTCAAAGAATGTCTCTTACTTCTGTGATGCTTTCAAGCATATAAATTGTATAACCGGTGAGGTATTCTTAAGTGATTATGACCTTGACTGACGCCAAATTTGAATATTTCTAACTTCAACTCAGAATAAAAAGGCTATCGATTGACAATAACAACAAGACAATCCTTCAGTTATTGAAATAGGTACCCTTCAAGCTATAGACGTCGATACCAGTACACGGCTGATTATTACAGAACCTATTTGAGCTCTTGGTAATGGTGTAAATTATTTTTTCCATATACTTTTAGTCGAGATAGTGCCACGAAGTAAAAATAAATGCTTGATTGTATAGCATCAGAGCAATCAGCAAGAGCAAAAAGCAAGAGGCAAACAGCAAATGCAGCTGACTTCAAACTGGCACTTTGTGATCAAGTTCTATGAGAGATGATAGCTGGTCGATCACATCTTTTGTTTCCAACAAAACCGAGGTTTCAAACCTCAATATCGAGATGTGTTGGTACTTCGAGATAGAGATGCGGTATTCCATCTAGGTGAAGTCTACGAGTCTATTTTTGCTGCAATAAAAACTGAAACTACGTCAGCGACTTTCACAAACTAGAATGCACGCAAAGCTATATACCATCATCATCGTAGGGCGATGTACTTTTAATAATGCGACATACGATCAAAATTTTATATCGGAGTGAAGGATCCGTTGTTTAGACTCTGGTGTCAGCTGGTGCAGCCCCTCCAATCTACCGCTGCCTAAAAAATAAAAAGGCTAAAATATATCTAATTTCCGTGTAGGGTAGTACTCCACGATGTGCTGGATAATCTGCACTGAGTCTCCACAGTCACAGTCAGGAGATTTAGTGATGCCCCACCTGTGCAGATTGTAATTGCATTTAACGATTTCGGTTCTGATTCGATTGATGGACGACCACACCAGCCATTGCTTTTTGAAGCTCTGTACTACAGTCGAGGGGTCGGCTATGGTGATGTTACCCTGGGTGGTGTCCGAAGTTTCCCATTGTTTTATCGACTCTGACCGGATGTTGAGGTGGTTCTGGGTTTTATTGTCGCTCCAGATCCGTTTCCGGGAAGAAGTCTTTGAGCGGGAATGTTGTTAAGGGTCAAAAAGCTATAAATGCCCCTATATAATTTAACCAGAATGCAGACAAAGCTATATGGTTTCGCGTTAAGTAATACTCGTATTGTTTTTTGCCAATTTGTACCTTTTATTTTAGCTTAATAAAACATCGTCATCGTCACGCCTATATTCCCCAGAGAGGGTGGCAGAGGTGTACTGCGTACACCCACGTTTCGCCGACGATGTTAGGTCCCATGTAATAGGGGGCGAGAGCCTATTGCCAAATACCGGGCACAATTCCAGACTCCGGACTCATACTGGGAATTTTTCGTTAGAAAAACTACATTTGTCCGACCTAGGATTTGAACCCAGGACCTCGTGATCACAAAGCGATGCGCTTTGCCATCAGACCAACGAGGCAGTCGTTAATAAAACATATTATTGCAAAACAATATTTTTTATTGATCTTTCTTAATAATTCATGTTAAGCATTATTAACTTTCGAATGAGGCAGCATTTTAACCATAAGTTAGTATCTATAAGCTGTTTAGGTGTTAAAGTAATCAAGTAAAAATATATTTACTGCCTCGTTGGTCTAGTGGCAAAGCGCATCGCTTTATGATCATAAGGTCCTGGGTTCAAATCCTAGATCCGCCAAATGTAGTTTTGCTGAAGAAATTTTTTTAGTATGAGTCCGGAGTCTGGAATTGTGCCCGGTATATGGCAAAAGGCTCACCTGGAGATAGGACCTAACATCGTCGGCGAAAAGTGGGTGTACTTGGTACGCTTCTGCCACCTCTGCTTGGAGAATAAAGGCTTGACGGTGTGTGTTAAAATATATATATTTATTATGTGATTGTAGTCAGTCGATACTAACGCAAGTGTTTTATTCAACCAGTACGGGTACACCACTGCTGTTCGCGGAACTGTTACAATACTGGTCAGCAGGGCAGACTATGAGCCGGGAAACAGCTGTGTATTTCGCTGTTGGCATGATCCTCGCCAACTGGCTGGCCGCTTTCCTGAACCACCAAGGCATGATTTATTGCCAACAGTTTGGCATGAAGCTTAGAGTCGCTACTGGGTCTTTGATGTTTAGAAAGGTACGCGTGTCCAATTCGCCATATTATATATATTTTTTCCTACTTAGTAGTACAGTAGTTTAAGGATTCTAAACGCACCGCCATGACGAACAATAATAACGGTTAACACACTACACCTTTTGAAATGGAACAGTTTTAGTCTATCAAACCTCATTTTTTTTTTATAATTTACTGTTCCAGTTCGCTCTTGTTTTATGATGATTTACCAAACATTCCTCTACTTGTTGAAACCATGCCCCCTTGCAAACCTTTCAAAGTTTGGGTAAAATCTGTGAAACACAGCGAGATACATACTTAATAGTCTAGTATTTAATCCGCAAGTTGCGGAAACATGCGAAATCGCCTCTAACAGCCATGACAAAAGCATGACAAAAAGGGTTTAAAATATACACTTTTAAAACACCTCAACGAATGAGATATGTATATTTACTAATTATTAATACTTTTAGGTAATGCGCATGAGTAATGCGTCGCTGGGTGATACAACCACCGGTAAGGTGGTAAACCTGCTATCTAACGATCTGCAGCGGTTCGACCAGGCGTTTATGTTCCTGCACTATGTATGGATCATTCCACTGCAGATAATCATCGTCGTCTACTTGGGTTACTTGCAGGCAGGCTTTGCCGCCTTCATCGGAATCGCTGCATTGATTATAATTGCCCTTCCTATTCAAGGTACGTAACAGTGAGGTTCCATCTTTATGATCAAAAGCTCCACATATCTACAACATAAACACAAATTAGACCCATCATGACGTACGCATGTGAGCGGTTCTGGCATGCAGGCCACACTCACGTCGATAAACTTCAAGCGGTTCAGTCCCGCTTCCTCCGCAAAGCCGTAGGAGCCCCGTGGTTCGTACGAAATGTCGACCTCCATTCCGATCTCGGTTTCGAATCTATTCGCGCCTATAATAAAAAGGCGACAACTCGACACTTCGCGAACGCATCTTCCCATGCGAATCCGCTAATCGTAGCCGCCGCCGACTACGAACACGACCCCTGCCGCTACCGCCGGCCGCGACATGTTCTCACCGATCCCACCGATGCTTTGACATCGCTTCTTTCCGCTCCGGTTACGGACGACGACGACGACGAAGTCGTAGATCCCCTAGCCCGCCGACTGGTGCACTAATTACACCCTCTCCCCCCGTAGCGACTGTCCAAACCAAGGCCGTTCCTCCTTGAGGCGCTCTCGAGTATGTCGCCCCTTGCTCTTCTGGCTCGAGCGTAGTGGTTGCACGCTCGCCCATAAGTACGGTGAAGCTGTAAAGGCCTCACGGCCAACAGCGTATATCACTCAAAAACACACACACACACACAAATTAGAGACTCCTAATAATTATATTTATATCTGAATCTCTTTATAAGTTAACATGTGGTTGTAAATAGGATAATCGTGTGTTCAGATAAACTAACTTTCGGTCAACATAAATAAAACAAATAGTGGTATTACATAGCCGGTGAGAAATTTATTGATGAACATAGACACAAAGCTTACTATTCATGTTGAATGACTGAGATAACAAGCAAACATTATCTTTAAAACAATTTTCATGGCTGACGAAGCAAACAATTCAAAGCCGTTTTTATAGATGCGAGTTTCAGTAAAAAAATCTTTATAATCTTATAAATCTTATGTATCACAAAGTATTTGCTATAGTAAAACTGAAACTTCCAGGTGCCCTCGGCCAACTAATTGGAAAAGTTCGACTTCGTACGGCAGAAAAGACGGATGACAGAATAAAACTTATGAGTGAAGTTATCGGTGGAATTCAGGTAAGCTCCTGCCCTGAATCATAAGCTAATGTTAATAATTTTGTAAAGGCTACAGTCGCTTCTAACGCATATAGTTAAGAAGTCGTTCTATTATACGTTAATGTTATTAGTCTGCATATGTTTAATTCCGATGGGAATGGGGATTTTGAAATTTAACGTTCTGCATCAAAATACCCTAAAAGATTTTAGTATGTCGAAGCTTTAACAGAAATAATAATAACTAAAGGTGCTTGGTTGTAGCATTTTTTTTATACATAAAACATTCCTCCTCAGGTGATAAAAATGTACGCATGGGAGGTGCCTTTCCAGAAGGTTGTTGGGCAGAAACGTAGTGCTGAAATGAATGAAGTCAAAAAAGCCACTTTGCTTAGGACAGCATTCCTTGGCTTCATGGTATTCACAGAGAGAGCAGCACTTTTCCTGACGATACTAACATACATTTTATTCGGAAATGCGTTGTCAGCAAACGTCGTAAGTATTTTAAAATGAACATAATATTTGTGAGGGTCGAAGATTTATATAGAAATTATCAAATTTTCATATCTCAAATAAATTTATAGGAAAAACAAAAATGTGTATGTTTTCATAATTATACTATTTATGATAAGTTTTAATTCAAAAATCCTAAAGAACTGATTTATGTTTCGCGAGAAAATTGTGCGTACGTCCTCTCGTAATATAAAAGTAAGCCTTTTTGACTCCCTTAACAAAATTAGTTTATAATCTATGTACTTAATATGAATAGTTTAACTAATTAAAGCTAATTGCGTGATTGGTCTGCTCTAATAAGGTTGGGTTGTTTGTGTTTGGCCTCGTTCATCTAGTTCAATACTCAAATTTCTATAATTTTGTCGGCCCACCGATCGCGTAGATATCTTCTCGGACTGTGGCCATTCCATCCAAGCTGTACTCCTTTTAGTCGATCATGTATCTGGTAGGCGTGCTACAAGCTTTGCCTGTTTTCATTTCATACGTCGTATAAAATACGGAGAAATAAATTTCATTCCATTGAGAAAAAAGATACATATTGATGTATCATTTATTTATTTTTCAGATCTATCCACTACAGCAATTCATGAATGCTGCACAAATAAACATAACGTTGATATTGCCACTAGTGCTATCATTCACAGCGGAACTCATCGTATCTATGAAGAGAATTCAAGAGTTCTTATCTCTAAGTAAGTTAATTCCCCCTAGTTTTTTCTCAAAGTTAAGACCACAAATATGTTTCTTGCTCCATATATGCTAGAATGTTGTATTGCTTAAAAAAAAGCGTATGGAAACGATTTGGTAGATTGGTAGATTCTGCGTTAATAAAATAACTTCGAAATGTAAAAGATCGCAAATATAGTAAGCCTGAATCCTTTGTAGGAAGTGGGTAAGATGGAGTTGCTTTATATATAAAAGCATAGTAACATAGACAACTTAAGGTACGGCGAAACGCGTTCAGTCGCGTGCACGATGGCGATCATCTCCTGCACTAATATTTGTATGGAAATGTTTACACCAGCGCGTCCTGCGTCCTGCACGCGCTATCATAGGGAGATACTGGTCGCCACCGTGATCGCTGCCGGGGACGCCACCGCGGCGCGGATGTACGCGTTGGTGTGGCCGTACTTTTAGGGCATTTTACCACCCTCGAGTTAACTCTGAAGTTGCCTAATAGTCAATTTAAGTTGCAATTAGGTCTACATACGACTATCTCTGAGTAACCCTATCCGATAGTTAAACTAGACAGCTTTAATTCCCGAATAACGCTAATCGAAAAGTAGATAACCAGCACTTTACTCGAGGGCGGTAAAAGAGGCAGTCAGTAATACATCAATTCACATAATTTATCTACACGCATCTCTATTACCTCTACATTTCGAACCAACATAACTGCGATGAGCTCCAAAAGTTTTCCCAGATGAATGTGGTGTCAAAATTAGTTTCATTTACAGAGGACAGACCCGATTTGTCGGGCAACGCCGATGTGGCGACGTCGAATCTCTTTAGAAACATGAGTACCACTAGCAACTTTAAGACTGATGGTAGTATTACCACGTTGTCTTATCACAGGAAATCTGACGCAATCCCTCCAATTGGTAAGTTTAACCTAAATAAGTATTAAAATATTAATTCTCTATTTTATACAGTTTAAAGACTACTGCATTCATTATCATTATTATCGACTGCTGAGTATTAAAATTCAAAAGGATAAAACATTATTAGTTATTCCAGCATTAATATCAGTAGTTTCGCAATTTTCCCTCCAAACGAATCACTACAAATGGGTGTAGTTATGTGTCACTACCTGTTGACTAAGCTGTCAAAACTTTCGATAAAACTTTTACCAACATATTTGTACGTAACAGTTCGAAATTGTAGACGCTTAACTAAGTTTAAAGAATGTTTATTTAAAAAACGCTATCGGTTAATGTCGTTCCTTGATTTTGTACATCTTTTTTTGTTCCAATTAAAGTTTCAAGCACTACTATATTTTAAGTATTTTTCATTGAAAAAATATCACAATATAAATGTATTTTTAACAGCTTTTCCGGAGAGAAAACAGTCAAATCCAAAGTTCCGAAGGAGCATGTCTCACTTAGACGATGCAGCTTTAGTTCTGCACGATGTTTCAGCGAGTTGGATCGGTGATCCTAATTTCCTGGCCCTAAAGAACATATCTTTGCGTATACGGAAAGGAAAACTGTGTGCTATTATTGGTGCAGTAGGATCTGGGAAGGTATAATTGCTACGATTAATATCAACTGTATTCTTTACCTATTTATGTTTAATTGGTCTGCTCATTGATTTGATTAATGTTCTGTAGCCAATCGAAATTAGTTGTTTTCATGCGGATAAATAAGAGTAAGTGAAGTGCCGACGGCTTAGTCCAGTAGTTATGAGCAACTTTATTCCTGCTCGGGTGAAATGTTTGTGTAACCCACAAAAGTTAAATTCGTTCTGGATTTTCGTGTATTGGAATTTAATGTTTATTTGTATGAAATGATGATGATGTTGTTTGTAAACCCACCCACGGTACTGGAATTATTTCTAATGTGGGGTTATGTACGTCATTTTTGCTTTTTAAAGTCCTTCTCAATCATCTTATACTGTCAATTAGAGACTGACGACCACTTTCTTTTAGATATGATCGTAGTGTTGCGGCTGTAGATTATAGAAATATTATTTCATAACTACCTTTTAAGAACAAGCTTTAGTGCAGCAGGAAATGGTGCAATTTTAAACGACCGATCAATATTAAATGTGTATACAAAATTTCGTGTCTATGTTGTTGTCCATTGAGGAATTCCTTTGCCTGGAGCCAATCCTGGTCTACAGTCAGATCATGCTTACTGAACTGAACCGACATGTGAAATTTCAACTCCGTAGGATAAACTCAAATAATTTATTTTGTATAAGACCCGCGGGGGCGCTTACAAATAGTCAATATACATTTATTTTAAATCAAATTTAACTTACTGAGTTCTTAGATTTACGCGAAGATCAGTCAATTTTTACCATCTGTCAAGTGTCACATCCCTCTACAAGATGCAGGAGTATACAAGCTTGATTGTGAATGTAGTCTCTCTTATATAGGTCAAACAAAAAGACCGGTAAAACTCGGGTTAAAGAACACATAGCTATCCTAAAACACCGTCGCTCAAAGAAGTCTGCAGTCTGCGAACATGTCCTTGACCGCACCCGCCATAACATCAGATTTGATAGACCACAAATCCTCGTTAGGTTTCTACCAAGATTCCTACCAAGGATGGTTCGCAAGACCATTGAAATTAAAAAAAACATCCTAATTTCAATAGAGAAGATGGCTGGGTGCTTCCATTGACTTGGAATCCGGTAATTAATATCATCAAATCAAATACTAAGCATAACACTGCAAGACCTCAAGACACCGTGAGCTCATTCTACGTAGATCAGACCAAGAAAAATAATTAAGAAGTTTGAGGGTACCTGGGGTACAACTATGCCTTTTGGACGTCTAACACCTCAGTCCCTCCCGTGACTATGGGTGCTGCAAAGCAATCGAAACGTCAGGAACTTAAAAATCAAAAATAAACTGCGATAAAATTCGAAAAATAGTTTTATATAATGTCAAATTTTACTACAAATTTACCACCGGATCCGAACGCGGGCTCCACTGAGAAGATCCGGCGAAGAGACTCAGTGGGCTTGTGTTTTTGATTTAATTCTCTTTCTCTTTTTTTCTATATTATGGCACTTCAATCCCACGCGGTCTTATCGTCTATGTAATCCGAGATTTTGTAATATGCTTTATTACATAATTTAGCCTTAATTATGGTTTTTTATTAATTAATTGGTAAATATCGAATATCGTAGGGAAGTGTATTTTAAAAACGTATACACTGAATGAATTGCCCATGAACGAATTGCTGATTCGGTAAAGATTATTTTTATTCCGTGCATTTACAGCAACAACTCAATTTTTAAAACTTATCGATATTCTTTCTCAAATATAACAAGTTTTCATATATAAATTGGGATATAACAGTTAGAATGTTTATTTCCTTAAATTTATCTTTAAGAGATTCTTTAGGAGATTCTTATAATGACCCTTTTCTGTAGCATAAATATAGTATTAAGGCCTGCAGCGCTTTATTAGCTTTTAATTGTAACCTAAACATTGTATCCACACAATATGATAAAAAAATAGAAAGGAAAAAAGAGAAAGAGAATTAATTAAAAGAAGACAATCCCGCTGAGCTACTTCAGTGGATCTTTTCAGTGGAGGCCGCGTTCCGATCCGGTGGTAGATTCGTAGTTAAATTAGATTTAAAAAAAAATGTTAAATGACTGTTTGTAAGCGCCCCTGTAGGACTTATATAACATAAATTATTTGAGTTTGAGTTCTTGAAGAAATGGAAAAATCACGAATAAATAATCGATAAAATTCAATTAACCTGATTCTTTCCAATATCTGGCGGGCACCAGCTAAAAGATTGTTCATATGATTTGTTTTTCATTCCCAGTCTTCGATTTTGCAACTGCTCCTAAAAGAATTGCCCGCGGCTACTGGCACTGTTTCAATATACGGTTCGATGTCGTACGCTTGCCAAGAGGCGTGGCTGTTCCCTAGCACGGTTCGAGAGAACATACTTTTCGGTTTGCCTTATGAACCCGGAAAATATAAGAAGGTACGTAAATAACATGAGATGAATGCATACGATTTTATTTGTTATTCGTTCGGTTTATTAGGGTTATCAGATATAGAGGTATGTAGGTAATCGTGTGACATAAATATAACTACAAGTAAGCGTTAATAATCGATATTCGTATTAGTGATAAAAGATTAGTTGATGACTAATTATTGTTATGAGAAAAACTAGAAACTAGGTATTCACCTAGTTTCTAGTTTTTTCAACACGTATAAGAGATATATATATAATCCAAGCGACGTAAAATAGTAAAAATATGTGTACTTATACAAGCTGTAACATAATTAACGCAAGACCTGAAAGTAGTTTGTTCTAAATCGATAACTGAATTGATTCTAACTATTTTTAATGTATCTTACATTCTTTTTTTAGTTTGAATAAAATGCTTGTACTCCTTCAGTGCGCTATAAAAAACTAAATTTATTGTTGATTCATAGCGATAAGGGGATAACAAAGGCATTCCTAACCTGTATTTCTCAAAATGCACACATACAAGTACAAGTTTCATTGTTAATTGGGGTATAAAAGTGCTTAAAAAGGGGGTAAAAACCTTTAAATTTGGAAATTTGGTTTTCGTTTTGAATTTATGAAGCAATTCTCTAATTGGGGTGTCTGAGATCTTGCGTTTATTATGTTACACCTTGTAAATATATATACAGCATAAATATGCTCAAATTTAGCCGTACATATTACGTAACTCAAAAAATAGTTATAGTTTTAAACTCCTTGAGAATTCGGTATTCTACCCTGTCTGATATCGCTTTAGATATATTAACCTACCTATTTACGTATATATAAAAAGCCAAAATTGTTTATTGTGGTATCTAAGGTACTTTGTACATTTTAGGTTTGCAGAGCATGTGCGCTAGAAAAGGACTTTTTGCAATTTCCTTACGGCGACCAGACGCTTGTGGGTGAAAGGGGAGTGTCCCTATCGGGCGGTCAGCGAGCAAGAATCAATTTGGCGCGCGCTGTTTACAGAGAAGTAAATTGATTTCTATTTCGCCGAACAAATATTGAACTCATAACTAAGAGGCAAAATACACTCTAAATGAAATTTCTTTTCTCACAAAATTGCTTTTGTGCACCGGTCTTTAACCTTTCTGCTGATGTGAAATGCGACAAGCATTACGCGAACCTTAAGATAAGGAAGTAAGATTTTGGTAAGCTCAAGCATTTTAATTCAAATCTTTAAAGTAAAATGCACTGTCACTTACCCAGCCGTAAGTACGGATATACCTATTCAAAGTGGAGCTTGAGTTCGATGCATTCAATGCAAATCTCATTAAAATATTCTACTTGGATAAACCACTTTATATTATTTATTTTCTTGTAAATTTATAGGGAAAATACACATAGAATAAATTTCTATCTATGTATCTATATCATCACGCCAGACCTCTTGCGGGGTAGGCAAATAGTGCAGAGTTCCAACAGATAGAATGTAAAATGTATGTAATGAATTTGTGAGTAAATAATATAGTAGCACCGAATACATTAGAGTGGTTTATTTGTTTTGAATAAATATAATCTTTTTTTCACATAAACAAATTATTCTTATAAGCTTATTATTCTATCTATATTATCACGCTAGATCCCTTGCGGGGTAGGCAGAGAGTACAGAGTTCCAACAGGTTCTGTCCTTACATACCTTTCTGGCTTCCTCCACTCTCATAGTTCGTCTCATACACGCTCGCCGGTGACGGAGACTCTTGACTTTTCCATCAGATAGGACTCGGTTTATCTGGTCGTGGTAAGATGGTCTAGGTCTTCCCTGGTACCTGCATCCTTCCACTTTCACATTCTATATCTGTTTTGTCATTCTTTCATCTGGCATTCTTTCTATATGCCCGAACCAACGGAGCATGCCCTTTCTCATCTTTACACCGATACTATCTTTCATACCTACTCGCTTTCTTACTACGCTGTTGCTTATTATTGGTCAAAAAAATCAATTTGTCAAAGTAATCTAAAACTAGCCTCCAATATTAAAATAAAACATAGACCACTGAACCTAAAGATACAGTTTTGTTCAATTATAAAGGAGAAATGCAATTATCAAAAGTCATCGGGGTATGAGAGAAAATGGCCATCTCAATTGCTTCATACATTGATATAAGTAGAACACACAGTGCATAAATGATGGCGTACAGAGGTGCCCAGTGATGCGAGTAATGTAAAATGTACGTGTAATATGTTGACAGGCCGACATCTACATATTGGATGACCCTCTGTCTGCGGTGGACGCCAACGTTGGCCGACAACTGTTTGAAGGATGTATCAACGGTTACTTGCGCGGCCGTACGCGCATCCTAGTCACACACCAGATTCACTTCCTGAAAGCAGCCGATTTTATAATTGTTATGAATGAGGTATGTTTGATTAGTTATTTTTCTAAATTAATAACACAACCGCTAGCTATAGAAGCTTGAAGTTTTGTAGAAAGTTTCTGTCCATGTAATATAGAGAAGCTCCAAATAGGGGTATTTAGAAATTCAACGCCTATGGGAGTGAAATTGGTGTCAATGAGTTATTATGTACCTACTACGTACTTCGAGTACGTCAAGACCTCATCTATTTTTTGTAGCAATAGTTAGAATGAACTCTAGCTTACTGTGTGCAAGGTACTTGCTGCAACATGAGACATTCGACTGCTAAGTTTTATTCCAAAAATATATCTTCATATGAAATCAGATACTGTTTAAACAATTTTAGAAAGATAAGATTAAGATCCATGAAAACACCAAAATTCCCGCTAACCCCGCGGTTATGAAGTTGCGCGTCTTAGCGGTACTAGCAATGGGCGATTGTTACAAAAAAACGTATCGAATGAATCGACGATTGTAGATACAAATATTCGATTGTCGATTTATTCGTCCTCTAAAAAAAACAATCGAATAACAATCGACGAACGAATGAAAATCGACGGTGCGCCGCCAACGCGCAGGGTACAATCGGGGGGAACGTTTCAATTGTTAGCATTAATTTTTAGTTGATCAGTAATTTCTGTCAGTTACGGTCAGGTCGATAAGGGTAAGCCCTTATCGACATGACCTTAACTTATAGCCCTTATCGATATTTCTAACCCTTAGGTTAAGTTGGAAATATCGACTGAATGATAGATAAATATAAACAAATCTAACGTCGTTATTATCACTAAACCTACCCTGCAGGAGATCTGAAATTTCAAATTCCAAAGTATTTTTATGAAGTGTACCTATTTACTAATTTTCTATATAATAATTTATGTACATAAGTTATTGTACTTATGTACATAAATTATTATATAGAAAATTAAAAAAAAAAACAAGCCGCGATTCAAGTCTATTGAACGATGCCAAAACAATCGTCGGTGCAATCGATTCGTCTGTCGATTGCATATTCATTACTAACGTTACGCGCGCGCAGTCGAAACGCTTAGCAACAATCGAGGAATTGCGATTGTCATTCGAATGCATTCGGATAAACGAAACGATGTTTTTAGTAATAATCACCCATGGAAGGTACGTACCCAGTGCACAATAACTCAACGATTGGTGTATGGGAAATTGACAGCGCTTACTTTACCGATTGCAAAATGAATAGTTAAAGCATTAATTACAAATAAAAAGAAAATTAAATTCATCAGGCAGTCAAAAAGAAAATTAAGTTCTTAGATCTTTTATGCAAAAACAATTTTCTCACAGGGTCAGATAGAAAACATGGGAACGTTTGATGAGCTCGTGTCGTCTGGCAAGGAGTTCTCCATGCTCCTCGCGTCAATGCAAGAGGGCAAAGATAAGGACACAGACAGTCTGGGATCACGAGTGAGTCGTGTTTTTCATTATATATTAGCACATTATGTATTCAGATCAATGTTGTTCATAAAACTTCAGCATATTCGTGGCTGGATTACTTTAGCACCCTGATTACGTTTTATACGAAGAGAATCACTTTCGATGTTGATACGGAAGAAATTTATAGTACTTTTTTGTAAATATTATTTTGTAAGAGCTGTAATCAAATTGGTATTTTACGAAGTTCGAAACCAAATTGAATTGTATAATGGCTACTACAGACTAGGCTGACACCACCGGCCACCGGTGCTTTGCTGTGCAGATTTACAAACATGTTAAATGTACATAAATGTTAGGCTGCGCTTGATGAAGTGTCGACGGTGGCACGGACGTGCTGTCTGCATAGTTTGTGGCAGCCATAAAGTTGCTAGCTCGGATATGGTTTCCTCTGTTAAGAGTGGAAAACAAATATGTACCTACAGTGTTAAAGTCGAAGCATATAAACAGCGGGGAATAGTTCGTGACGCATCATACCATGATCAAAAAAACCGTATCATATGAAATGGACAACTCAAGACTTTCCAAAATCCGTGAACGTGTATGAAACGAACTATGAGAGTAGAAGAAACATGAGAGTCCTGTAGGGAAAAACTCTGTACTTTCTGCCTACCCCGCTAGGGATCTAGCGTAATAATATAGATAGAGTCGAGTTGCGTAAAATAGGTACCGTATTAAAATAGAAAGAATGTCCGAAGAAAGAATGACAAAACAGATATACAGTGCGAAAGTGGAAGGATGTAGGTACCGGGGAAGACCTAGCCCATTTTACCATGACCAAATAGACCGTGTCTCTGATCGTGATCTGAAGTCGCAAGTCAAGGCTC
This sequence comes from Phalera bucephala, assembly GCA_905147815.2. Lineage (NCBI taxonomy): Eukaryota > Metazoa > Arthropoda > Insecta > Lepidoptera > Notodontidae > Phalera > Phalera bucephala. The sequence goes on along the minus strand of LR990617.1, from coordinate 17,714,369 downwards.
TCGTAACCGCGAGCATGTATGAGACGAACTATGAGAGTGGAGGAAGTCAGAGAGGTATGTTAGGAAAGAGCCTGTTGGAACTCAGTACTCTCTGCCTACCCCACAAGGGATCTGGCGTGATGATTAGATAAAAATGGCGTATGAGATTCACATATCAATTTTTATTTCATCCTTAATTCATTCAAATTTAAAATGTCATATTGTATTAAAGAATTTTGTAAGCCGTTTACACCGGCCTATAAGTCGATGGGCGTTTAAGTATTCTTAATACCTTAAAATGAAAAAACATCTTCCCTAAGGGCCTCTTTATTCGATCCTTATTAGATGCGGCTGAGAATAAATATTTACACAAGTGATACTGTGGATGTAATAATTCTTAAACCGCAAAACTTCAGGATATATAAGATATTAAGGATATTAAACAGAAAGAGGGTACCTCTCAGGTTTTAATAGGCTAGTTTCTTTTCTTTTATAAGTTCTATAATTTTAATTTTGCATAAAATAATATCTGTAAATATTAAAATTATTATCTACGAATATTCATCGTGTTACTTACTACCTCCGTCACTGAGCTTATGATGGCTATCGGAAAGATTATAAACATTTTTTTGGGTCTAAGTCCGCCACATATTTCCACCATTGTACCTAAATCCTTTAGGTATCTACATAGATGACACGTAGGTTTGACGGACGATTTAACGCAGTGGTTAAGAGCTTAAGTCGCTCCACCCACTGTGTCTAATATTCGCGGGTTCGATTCCCGCACGGGACTAATCTTTGTGTGATCCACAATTATTTGTTTCGGTTCGGGTATTTGTGTATGTGAATTTCCATATTTGTAAACGCACCCCCAACACAGGAATATATCCTAGTTTGGGGCTGCGTTTTATAAAAAAGAAAGAAATAAAAAAAGCCCCTCGAGGTGTCCCGGGGAGTGATTTATTTGTATTGGGACCTGAAACAAATTTAATTAAACAGAAAAAAAATACTATCCATAATAATATTATAAATTCGAAAGTAGCTCTGGCTGTTTGCCTATTACCTTTTCACGCCCAACCACTAAACAGATTTTGATCATATTCGTCATTTGCCTTCTGTCTCAAAAAGCAACTGTAGAATACACGTCTGAAAATAATGCGAACGAAATTTCGGGTACAGCTAGTTTTATATAACTATGAGAATTGAGAGGCCTGTAAGGAAACATCTATTGGTAGTCTACCCTTTGTCTACCCTGCAAGGGATCTGGTGTCAGAGTATGACGTTCTGCCATGTAGCTATCACCCTGACCGGACCCGTGTTCTCTATATTTATTCCGTCGCAGAGTGTAGAAGAAAAAGACAGGCCAGTTCTGAAGACCATAGCGAGTGTCACCGAGGGTGAAGAGTTGCCCCAGTTCGAGGCTCAAAAGATGGCGGAGGAGGAGAGGCAGTCGGGCAACCTGCGCTGGGAGGTCATCTCTGCATACTTTCGCTCAGCGGGGAATGTCTGCTTCGTAATATTCGCGCTTAGCATGATTGTGATGGCCACTGTCAGCGCTGCCGCGGTCGACTATTGGATAAGTTACTGGTAAGTAGATGTAACTCGAAGAACTCGAGGGATTACTTTATTTATATTATATAACTGCTATATTACTATTTACACTCATTGTAGTAGGAAAAATAAACATTATTCCCCATTGGGGCTAGTAGAGGTGTAGTGTATACATACACTTTTCGCCGAGGATTTTAGATATAATGTAATAGGAGGTGAGCCTATTGCCATCATTTTTGTCTGCCCAAAGATTCGTAACTAGGATCTCATGATTGCTATGCGCTCTTTTCGCCATTAGACCAATGAGGTAGTCATGAACTACTTCCTATGTTAAAATACACACTCAGCTTGAAAGGTTGCTTAAAATAAGAAAAAATAAAAATCATATAGGACATAAGCATTCATCAATTATTTTAGGGACGCTAGATTTAATTGAAAAAAAATAAAGATTTTGTGTTCTAGTTTTGAGAACCATCACTTACACTGTAACTCCTAACTTTATAATATTACAAGTATAACATTCTACGAACTAATTCTCAGATACTCTTTCATCACTAATTTTCCAATATCATAGTTTATGCCATCAATTTAAAATAAACATTAATTATGTCATGTGTCTAGGTCAAATCAGATGGCAACATACGAGGAAGGCCTGGGTGGCGCTGAAGTGGGTAAGTTCGACGTTAACCATGTTTTTCGTATTATGATAAGATAAGAGGAATTGATTTAACGGTATAGTTAAATAAATTGAGCTGATAAGTCTAAGACTAAATGTATGATGAAATTTTACAATCTGATCTAACGATAAAAAAGAGACAGACAAAAAATATATTATCAATTATCATTTTAATTATTACATTTCACGTTTCACGGTACTACATTGAAGAATTAACATACTGCGTTTAAGCGTTTAATATGTTCTTTCTATTGCTTTTAGATAAGAAATAGGTAATAAATAGATCACACTCTCGATCACTTGATCGAGAGTGTGACTTTCAAACAAAAAATAGAATTAAATCAAAATCGGGAGATCCGGTTCGGAGCTACGATGCCACAGACAGACACACAGATACAGACGTTAAACTTATAAAACCCCTCTTTTTGCGTTTGGGGTTAAAAACACCTGACATGGTTTTGATATACAACTTTGTTAGATAACGTTTGTGTATTGTCATTTGGTAATTTGTATTTAGCAACTAAGAGACGTCGTACGCGACATATAGTATATTATCTAGTATTACCAATAGTCGTAATTGTACCTACAATGTCATGATTCATGTAAAATTCTTAGTATTCCATTAAATTATTTGCAATCAAGTTAATACGTCTGGGGGTTTCTAGGTATCCATTTAGTGTTGAGTATGTCTGTAATGAAACTTGAAAATTTGTGTAGGTATTCCTACCAGCAAGGTGAAAGATATGTTTACATTAGGTATCTAACTACATTACGTTACTTTCTTTATAGGAAGTTGTATCGTGATATCGCTTTTAATAGTAAACATGTGTCTTTTTACACAATCGGTGTTTACATGGGGCTTTTCTTTCATTCTTGGAAATGTTGTCTTGGTTGTAAAAAAATTGCTACATTTTTCTATAAATTGACTCATCACATTATTTAAGCTTAGAATAAAATGAAAACGAAACGAACAATGAAATTTAAACTAATATCCCGTCTTTCTTTTAACGAATAGTTCTGTGATTTACGATATAGATTTTTTTTAAATACTGATTGTAGCTTAGAATTTTTTACCACAAATTCCAGATTTGTACGTATTGTAGATTGTAGTCTTGATATGTTACTTACATTTAACTTGTATGCTATTATTAGCTTAATGTCTGTTTCATATACAATTTACTTTGCGAGTGATATGACTTCATATTCACGAGTGGCCTCTAAATTAAATGCTCTAACCCACTAAAGGATTACGTGCAAGCCAATATGAAAGTTTATAACAAATAAATTCTTATTATTATATGGTATTAGTAGAAGCTATAGCACGGAATGCATCCGGATTGTGCCGTGCACATGTTGAGTTGTATAAATATTTTATACGTTCATACAAATGGTTTTACAATAAGATACAATCAATTTACTCGCACTGAAGTGCAAACCACTAGCCATTGTAGATACTTAAATTTAATACAAGAATTCCCAGAACACAGTCACGAAGGAAATCTTACAGTTGTAAAATGGAAATAGGAGTAGTAGGAAAAGTTACGCGGTGAAGGCAAAGTTTTGTGGCAGAGTCCAGTACTTACTTAGTTCGACTCCAGTGAAATCACGTAACCGAATAGCTAGCAAATGCAAAGTGGGATTCCGTGAAACAATATCTGTAACACTTGTTTGCTATAGCTGAATATGGTTTTTTTTTGTATAAAACCAATTATACCTAATCGCTTCCTTAATATTAACCTACATATACACACTTTAAAATATTCAATATTCTTTTGTTTTACACCTTAAAATTCATCAGTTCTATTCTATAGATGATATATGTATATATACACTATCAATATTAAAACAGGTTACAGTACACCCCAAGCGGCCCGCTTAGATTGAGGGCAAATGATAACGAACACTTTTGACACTAAGTGAACACATAAGAGAGGTTAATCAGAGTAGATAAGTGTATCGGATTTGATATAGGGTTTAGTGGTAATGTGTCGCTTTCAAACCAAATAAAATGTACTGATTAGCTGAAACCATTTATGTCTATCTATTCAATAGCCCTATCCCTTCACAATGTTCGTAAAAAGGGAGGCTACTACCTCCCTTTTATGTCAGGACCATAGTTGCAGGGGCTATCTGACCCTCTTGCTACATGGGAAGCAACTTGGAATTAAGCTAGCCCCAAACCTCCTAAAAACCTCACCTGCTCTACAACAGGTCAGGTGTTGAGTGACGAGAGCATATGTAAACTTTTAACGACCTTCGTCGACATCGTACCAGATTACGAATCAAGAAAAAAAAGACAACGAATAACGGCCGCATTTGGATATACTTACGCATATAATCTACTCGTACCTAGTAACTACGAGTATCTACCTATATAAATTAGTTTGAAATTATTAATGACTTCAGATGTTTTTATTATAGTTGTTTCAGCAAACTTTAGCATGATAATGCGTTCTCACGTTGGCTAGGGTAGGATCGGGCTAATTGGAGTTAGCTATTTATTTTTTGAGCGGTTTTTTTTGACCGTCACTTTTCGATGACAACTGTCCATTTTATCGGCAAGGCGTTCTTTTCTAACTAAAAAGTTATCTTTACAGATGTAGGGTTGGACGTACAAGTGGGTCCGTTCACGACCGCCCAGTACCTCATTATTCACGGGTGCCTCGTCATCATCTGCGTGTTCTTGACCAACATCCGAGTGTTCCCGTTCGCGCAGCTTTGCGTCAACGCATCCAAGACGCTGCACAACAACATGTTCTCTACAATGATAAAGGGCATTATGAGATTCTTTGACACTAGCTCATCAGGTACCTTAAGATGGATATCCGATATTTTCCTTTTTATAAAAGCTTATTTTACTATTCTTGAAGTCTTAGAATTATTTATTACTTTATATTTGCGTGATGTGAGTCGTCAACGGCAAATCGTCAGTCGTGATGACCATGAAAAAAACGCTTTATTTACGCCTTACGCCGCCTTAACTTATAAGAGATATTTTTTGCGTATGCATTGCGTATCTATAAAACGTTAATTACCGCATTAGCTTTCATTTGTATTACTTGGTGTATTTGTATGAAGCTATTTAAGACTGTAAACTGTAATCAAGGAACAGTAATCAGAAATTGAAATAAATCATGGTTAGTTGTTAAATAGATAATATATGTTTCGTTCGTCCAGCACCCCGGGTGGTGCTGATCCATGAGGTGGAGGTTCAGGCTGGTCATAGACCAGCACTCCTGTACTTGAAAGGTAGTAGAATAGCGCTATTTAAGTCCTGTGGATGGTATAAAAAACGTTTAAAGGTAGAAAATAAAGTATCGGCAATCAAGCAGTCTATTTTGTCAACAGGGTCAATTCGTGGGCTGCTTGATATTATTTAGTGATGTAGGCGTTCCGAAAGTCGTCGTTTCGAGTACTTATGAGTCTCTGATCATCTCTTTTCGGAAGCGTACCGGTCGTTGCCTATAAACATGTTATATTTTCCAGGTCGTATACTCAACCGTTTCACAAAGGACATAGGCGCTCTCGACGAGATCTTGCCTAGGACCTTGCTGGACGTGTTGCAAATCTACGGCACCCTCGCCGCCATTCTGGTGCTCAACGCTATCGCTTTGTACTGGACCCTCATTCCTTCGGCCGTACTGATGATTTTTTTCGCCTTCTTTGTGAAGATCTATTTGAGGGCAGCTCAGGGTATTAAGCGGTTGGAAGGCACGAGTGAGTAACACACCGTCACGCCTATATGCGCCAAGCGGGGGTGGTAGAGGTGTACTGTGTACATCCACTTTTTGACGACGTTAAGTCTCATGTAATAGGGGGCAAGGCTATTGCCATATACCGGGCACAATTCCAGACTTCGGACTGATACTGGAACTTCTTCAATAGAAAAACTCGTCCGACCTAGGATTTGAACCCAGGACCTCGTGATCGCAAAGCGCATTATTCTACACTAGACCAACGAGGCAAAGTCGAGACAGTCACGAATGAGTATTTACATAATTTTAAATATTGCAATAAAAAATATACACCGTTATGCCTGTACTGCGGGGGTATCAGAGGTGTAGGTGCCATTATAACGGGCACAATTGTAGTCTTCAGATTGAGAATTTTAGATAGGAAAAATCCAAGAACGCTTTCTTCAACCTTGGATTTTTACTCGGGACTTCGACATCGCCACTAGACTAAGGCATCATGTTGATACCAATAGTGAGATTTATGTATATTTTAGAGCTATTTTGTTTTTAACTTAGATCACATCAGCCTTGAGAGAGTGCGATTTGATGAGATCTTCTCTTAAGTTTATCTACTTTTGTAGTATAATATTTTTAAAAATTTTCCATTCCTTTTTAGCCAAGAGTCCGGTATTCGGCATAGTGTCATCTTCCCTGAACGGTATTGCGACCATCAGATCGGCAGACGCTCAAGACAGACTTATCAACCAATTCGACGAGCATCAGGTACTTATAAGATTGTATAAACGTTGTTAGAAGTGAGAAGTATCAATACTTAATTGAATGTATGTCGCTCCTTTATTTGATATTCTTGTTACGAGATAGAGATAGAGATATTCTTGTTACGAGACATGACAACACCTTCAAATTAAAGAAAAAGCTATATTCGGAGATAGTAGTAGTAGTTGTAGTCGTGAACGGGTGCTGCTTGTGGAGACTGGTCCACCCAGAATCCTCTAGCTTTTCATTATAGCATATATTTAAAAATAGTCTTATATATCAGTCGTCACTGGAGCTGGATGGCATTAATGATATTGTATAATATAGAAATGTATGTATCTATACAAGAAATGATAAAAAAAAGAATGAAGATTTAAACTAAAAAGACAAGCCCGCTGAGCCGCCGGATCTTCTCAGTAGAGGCCGCGGTCCGATCCAGTGGTAGATTAGTTAAAAGTTTAAAAAAAAAATGTAAATATGACTCTTTGTAAACACCTCCGCACGGCTTATTATCCAAATAAACGATTTTAGTTTGATACGAATGATATTGTATACATAAAAATTCAAATAAGGATCTTTTGTTCATTATGGGTAAATATCTATAAAGTGCTTAATTAAATAAAATTAAAAAAACCTTCACGCCTATTTTCCTCAGAGATTGGCAGAGGTGTACTGAGTACACCCAATTTTCGCCAACGATATTAGGTCCCATGTAATAGGGGGCGAGCCTATTGCCATTTACCGTGCACATTTCCAGACTCCGGGTCTCATACTGGAAATTTTTCGTTGAAAAAACTACATTTGAACCCAGGACCTCGGTATCACAAAGCGATGCGCTTTGCCACTAGACCAACGAGGCAGTGCTTAACTATTTTGTTAATATGTAGTCGCAATAAGAAGAACAACGATCAAGGCATGTGTATCTCCGCGATCTTTCGACCAAGTTGACTTACAACGGCTAATAATCGCGTAGTAGTCTGGAGTTCCGTGATATTGTTTTAGGGCATCGTAGTGGTGACATATAAAACGAATTCATCTCTTTCAGGATCTACACACCGCTGCGTGGAACGGCTACCTCGGAGGAGGAACCATGTTTGGCTTTTATTTGGACACCATTTGCTTAGTCTACCTGGCCGTTGTGATATTCGTCTTCCTGTTTCTTGATTTTGGTAAGTCGTATTCTAATATGCGAATAGCATAAATATAATCAGAATTCATGTTTTACCAAATGAGTACATCAATTCTTTCTTATTGGAAATTATGAGGTTTATTAGGTTGATGATATAATCCTTTATCCATACTTATATTATAAATTCGAAAGTAACTCTGTCTGTGGCCTTTTCACCCCGAAATCACTGCAAGATTTTGATCAAACTCGGCAAGAACATTTTTTCCAGGGGAAGGTCAACGTAGCCTACGTTTTGACTTAAAAAACTTAGAATGTGTAAAATACTCTTGAAAATAACGCAAACAAAGTTGCGACTACAGGCAGTACAAAATGAAGTAATCTGCAACGAGCCTATAGACGATCCCCAATCCCAATCCCCAAATTATATTAACATGATTCCTTTGAAGCAAATCTTATGTTGCATAATGCCATAAGAAAGCTTCTAGTTTTGATCCACTGCATACCAATAGGACATTGACGGACGATTTAGCGCAGTGGTTAAGAGTTTGAGCCGCCCCGCCCACTGTGTCTAATAGTCGCGGGTTCGATTCCCGCATGGGACAAATCTTTGTGTGATCCACAATTATTTGTTCCCGTCTGGGTATTTGTGTATGTGAAATTTCATGTTTGTAAACGCACCCACGATACAGGAATAAATCCTAGTGTGGGGCTACGTTTTTTAAACGAAAAATTAGGACAAATATTTTCAGAAAATCTGATGTTATCTAGTTCCATATGAAAACCTTTAGTTTGAATATATTTTTACTAATAAGATTAATCCAGGTGATGCAATACCCGTGGGCAGCGTGGGTCTAGCCGTGACACAGAGCAACACCCTTACAGTGATGCTGCAACACGGTGCCCGAATGTTGGTCGAGTTCCTCGCGCAACTCACTAGTGTTGAGCGTGTTCTGGAATACACGAAAATCGACACTGAGGAAAATCTCTTTGAGGGCAGTAAGTAACGGTTGTGTATCCGCATAGACTAGAAATCTGATAGTAATAGGTTTATATAGTTTATTCAGGAAAAAATATAATTGTAATAATTTTATCATCATCATCATCAGTCTAAACAATATTAGTAGGTATAATAAAATCTAGATCATGTCTTATCTGAAGGGCGCATCAAAAGTCCACCATAACCGGCAAACGTGTATGAGACGAACTATGAGAGTCATCATCATCATCATCATGTCAACCCGTAGTCCCCCACTGTTGAGTGTAGGTCTTCTCATTAGCACGCCATTCTTGTTTGTTGGTAGCTTTCCTCATCCAGTCCTTTCCTATCGCTCTGACGATATCATCGGACCATCTGGCAGGCTGGTGGCCCAAGTTTCTGCGTCCTGTTCTCGGTCTCCATTTCAGAACCTTTCGACGCCATCTGCCATCCGTCCTTCGACTGGCTTGTCCCGCCTATTGCCATTTCTTTTGCTCTGACAGTATCTGCACTACGAGAGTAGAGGAAGCCAAAAAGGTCTGCAAGGAAAGAACCTTTTACTGTCTGCTAACCCCTCAAGAATCTGGTGTGATGATATAAATAGATAGATCATCAGTCTTTTGCAGTCTACTGCTGGACATAGGCTTCTCTAATTGCACACTACTCAGTACGATGTAACATTTTTATTTTTCCAGAAATTTCAATGCCTCCCACATGGCCGTCGCAAGGAAGAATCGTATTTCAAAATGTTTATTTGCGCTATGCGCCGAAAGAAGAACCCGTACTTAAAAACTTAAATATTGTTGTTGAAAGTGGATGGAAGGTGAGGTATACCTAAAACTAATACATTAGCGATGACTCATTTCTGTGGCATCATGTTATTCTCTTTGTTTTTAGGTTGGTATTGTAGGCCGAACCGGTGCCGGCAAATCTTCATTAATATCAGCCCTATTCAGATTTGCGTACATCGATGGCGTAATATCAATTGATGGACTCGATACATCGCTGATACCGAGACAGGTACGAATTTCACGGCATTACTTATGCGAGATCGCGTGGGCGGCCATTAATCGCAAATTTATGATTGTTTGCAGGGGCTACGATCGAAAATTTCAATTATTCCGCAAGAACCCGTCCTCTTCTCTGCGACAATCAGATACAATTTGGATCCCTTCGATATCTACAGCGACGACGATCTATGGAGAGCTCTAGAACAGGTCGGCATAATAAATAAAGAAGTGTTATTTTTCTGGTGAAGTCATTTAATCAAAGTTTTTATTATTTTAACAGGTAGACTTGAAGTCAGCTGTTCCATCGTTGGATTTCAAGGTTACAGAAGGAGGTTCTAACTTCTCAGTGGGGCAGCGGCAACTAATGTGTTTGGCGCGCGCAGTACTCAGGTCCAATCAAATATTGATCATGGACGAAGCGACAGCAAATGTAGATCCTCAGTAAGTTTCTTATAATTAAATCGTTCAAGTGAATACGTCGTATGGGTCATTATAACGTGTTTTTTTTTCTATTACAGGACAGATAGTTTTATTCAACAGACGATAAGGCGGCAGTTCGTGTCGTGTACTGTACTCACGATAGCTCACCGACTCAACACTATCATGGACTCGGACAGAGTGCTCGTCATGAACACCGGGCAGGTCGCAGAGTTCGACCATCCGTACATACTCCTCTCCGATCCCAACAGCCAGCTGTCTTCAATGGTACGAGAGACTGGAGATAAGAATGCCGCAACGCTATTCCAAGTAGCCAAAGACGCGTATTTCCAAAGTAATCTAAAAGAAAATGCGAGATGATCAATAGCCCAATCTCAACATGAAGCATCAACATTACCAAAGTTTGTGTTACATTTCATCTGAGTTATTCATTTTTAAAAGTAATGAAGAAGGCAATTGCCCTACTAGGCAATAACAAGTATACCTACCTACATAATTTAAGTTATTATAGTTTTGATCTAAGAGTTTTTATAATAAATAACATTTAAACAGTCAATAATGTTTGTTTGTCTTTCATTCAATAATTTCTAAGTTGCTTGTAGAGACTGAATATACACAAATTATGTAACTTATTACCTATGTTTTGGGTTGTTATCGGCAACGCAAACGACGTCTGGGGTGTTTACATCTGTAAACTTTATATGCTAAGAAAAGTGCGATCAATACTAATCCTAGCAGGAAACATTTAACTTTGTGATTGTCGAAAAACACTTGCAAAGGATCTATAGTATTGCAGTTTTGGCAACAAGCCATTGTACGCTAATGGGATGGCATAGTTTCTAACCTATTTCCATACTGACGAGTATTTATATTTACTGGTGGATTATATTATACATAAAATTATAATTTATTTTTACAAAGTCCCTATTGTGTATTGTTAAAGACAGGATGACGTTGTCAAATTAATTTTCTTCTTTTTTAGACCACTCCGTGAGAAATAATCATTACCATAAAATAGATTGTATGCGACTTAAGTGCGAGTGGTTATTTTAGATTTCCGAGTCATTTTTTGCCAGTAACATTAACAACTGTTGAGGGCAATTTAACAACAAAAGGTTCCTACAATGTAAAAATTAGCATTATTTTCCACGTATTCATTCAATTTAAGCCAAATATTCTGTGTCTGTCTCATTTATATTAGTTTGAAAGTGATTGCTTGAGGTTGCTAATTTAAACGACTTACGCATACTTCATACTCACACTTTTAAGGGTATTTTAATTCAGTGCCCCTTTTGTATATATTAAATGTCGTTCTCCAATCACAATTCGACATCTGCAAAGGTGACAGAACAAAGATATCCTAGACCATCGAATAGTTTCTGGCTCGTAAAGTTTAGCAATATCCGATGCCGATCATAACTACCTATTCATAATGTATGTCTTTGATCTCTAAGCGCGAACAGAACTATCTAGAACACTCATTGTTTCCTATCCGTAAATTATTTCATAAGATTTATCTCTTGAGTCTATACATATAATAAAACTGTAACCTAGCCATATCTGTAATTAGAATATTTATTTAAAATTTTAATTGGGATATAATTCCTTATCGATATAGAGGCCGAAATATTTTTTTTTTGGAATTTTTGTTTGGCTGTCTTTCTGTCCGTCTGTCTATCTATCTCTTTTTGTTCAATCACGCAAAAACTACCGAACAGATTTCAATGAAATTTAGTATAGTAATAACTTATACACTAACTTAGAATATATAATATATAATTATACTGTGTCCTTCGTTCTCGATATAAACTATATTAGCAGCTCTCTCGAGTCGCTTGGCAACCGCGCGTCATTTAGAAAATTGAAAAGTCAACGCCGCCTCTATGGTATCTGTGGACATAACCTCTGCAAGCATTCTTTTGAAAGCGCGGCAGCCGAAACTTTGTAATAAAGTTTTTGGTCGACATTTAATTTAATAACTTGTTATGGCACTGAAATTATATAACAAAAAGGTTGTAATATACTCAAGTGACCTTGTGAAATAAATTTAAAACATCGTATAGGCAAATTTAGAAAAGTTTACGTCCTGGCAAAGAAGTACATTCTAAAAAGATCAACCGATAGTTGTTTATTTGTGGTGTTTTTCAGCTTAACTTGTTTATTTATATAATATCTAATATTTGGAGACGTGAGTTTTGTCATATTAAAATTTGGGAAAGCTTCGTCGTCCGAAAAGTAAACTTATGAAATCTATGTCCCTATTCGTGTACAAACAGTTTAACACGAAATATACCTGAAAACGATTATTAACCGTCTATAAATTGGCAATGTTATACCTCCAATAAGAGAAATTAGGGGGACGTTCATCATTTATGATGATTGTTCAGGATCGATGGCATTTTAAGGACACGGGTGATGTACGAGATACATCGACGTGGTCCGCAAGACTTGACGATAATTCAAGGACACGAGTGGTGTACGAGATACATCGGCGTGATCCGCAAGACTTGGGGCCCATACGAGATATGTGCTGAAGGTCATACTACTCATAGGTTTCATCCATGAGGTGTTCCTGTGCAGTTCACATTTCTACAATGGTAAGAATCAAAAATGTTACCTAAAATACATACCTTAAACATGCCTAAAACAGTAAATACAAAGACTATTGCTATAAACTATAAGCAATTTGTCATATTATATCTCCAAAAGGATACTTACTGAAAGGGTAATTAAAGTGACATTGTTTATGTATAACAATACATTATTAATAACAAAAGTCACTCCTTTGCAGAAACATAGTGTTTTTATTGATTTCATTATTAAACATACTTGTATAATAATACTGAAATAGCCCAAACTGGAGCTTATTACACAAAGAATTGTGCAAAATTATGAGTACTTGTATTAAAAAAGTTAAATCCAGCAATACTTATTCCTGAACAGGGTTTATAACCAAATAAGCCAAAGTAATATACTAATGGCAATGCCTGTTGTAACTGACAAGCAACAGGACTGTGGATACATTCCAAATATAATATCTTATCCTACCGATGCTGCGGCAGGCAGGTTGTGGGATAATTTGTGTTATGCACAAAGATACTTAAAAGATAATATAAAATACCTGGTCTATCCAGTTAACATAGAACTAATAATTATCTATCAATATTATCAACCTAGACTCCTTGCAGGGTAGCCAGAAAAGATTAATCCTAACAATACAGTCATGAAACCTTTATTGAGATAAGAACCTTTAAGGTCAGCAGTATATATTTTGCATAAAAGGAGTGTTAATATAGTGGATTATCAATATGGAATTATTAACTAGCTAGTCATAGCCAGTAGTTAAAATTTCATAAAACGACCACCGTTGTAACCAATATAGAACAACAATCCTCATCCTGGGTATGGAAATATTAAGTGTACCTATCAGTTCACCAAAAACAACATCACGTTGGACATTGGAAATCTCCTACCAAAGAAAGTGAGGTACAAAAAGCATGATAGGCATTTTACACAAGGACTTGGTTTTTAAGTTGCTGAAAAATTCAGAAAAACTATCAGGAATACAACATGGGTTTTACAAAGAAGCCATAATATTGGAGGCTAAAGGTATTCACTGACGGTGGTATGTATCTATGACACTAATAATGCCTTCAACGACAAACATAATTTTATTGGTTTTTGTGCAAGTACTTGCACTTCAGACAAGTGAATCTTGTCCTACATATGTTTAACATTATGTATAGGAACATTATTATTAGAAACACTATTGTTTAATAATTTGAAATATAATTTATAGCTATTTTTATTAAAAAAAAAAAAAATAAATAAAAACTTAATGCTAACACGCTGGACCTTACAGTCATAATAAATATACTAATAGAAAATTTATTCGTACCTATTCAGTTTTCTATCATGTAATGAGTTCAATGGTTTTGGGTTCTTGATTATTTCCTGCATCAATTATAGTGTACTTAATAATATTAGAAATTTGAGGCACACACAATGGAAAGCTATACATCAATTAATGATTTGGAGAACTAGATGTTTTTACTGTATTTTTGTTTGATCATATGATAATCAATAAATAATATGTAATTAAATAAGATTATTCAAGAAATTAATAACTATAAAAAATAGTTTTGTAATTAGTTTGGAATGTGTACAGTTATTTTGAACACCAGTGATTTTTTCTGGTATAGTTATGATAACACTAGCACAAACTGCTACCATTAAAGTAACAAGTTGTTTTTAGGGCACTATATATGTTGTAATTTATTTAAAGGTGTTTCAGTAAAAAATATTGGATTGAGATATCATACAAAAATTTGCAATTTTGGTATTGTTATACTTAAATTATTACATCCACATGTTACATGTATCTTATAAATAGGTATCTATATATAAAAAGAAAATAAAGTCATGCAAATGACTTGATAATAATATCCATTTGAAAATTTAATGATATTATGTTGACAAGCTACGGTGGATGAAATATTGAGTTACAGTATTTGAAAGTATGGATTATCTTAAACAAGAATAATCAAAAGTATATTCTTATCACAGGTATGATAAATATTATGTAGTATCAGCAATAATCTAAGTCCTAAGGAACTTGATATTATTTATTTATTATTAATGGGGGATACATAATAATAAGTTGAGTAACACTCAATTCTCACGGTTGGACATCTAGAACTAACTAGAAAGTTACCCATTGCAATTTTTGTTTTTACTTATAAATACAGTCACATACAAAGAAGCAAAGGAGTGTGGTATGAAATGAAAATTTCATGGTATGAAATAATTCAGTTATGAATAGGATTCCCAATATGATACAGTTCTAACCCATGGTTCGGTTTAGTCGACTGTAACTTATTCGCTTCTTAAGTTATTACTAAATTAGGAGTGTATTTTTTAGTATTTTTAGTATCAGTAATGTAATTGGTTCAGGAGTGGTCCAATCGTATTGCCAAGACGAACGTTCGCGGGCGTTATTGCGCAAGAATGAATCGTTAAGTAATACATAAATATTTATGTAGCCAAGGATTTATTTGTCGGCGCACACTCAGAACATGGAAATGAGTCCGGGATAGTTTCGAAATTTAAATTGAATTAATAATAGTGGTATAGTAATAACACTGGGGTAGGTTATGTTTGTTTACCACGCATTAGTACTGCCCTTCGTTCCAGACTCTAAAATGGGGGGGGGGGGGCGCGAGATTATATAGGTAAAGCACATAGCCTTATGGGAGGAATATCTCCAGATAAGGTGTGTGTGTGAGTGATGAACTCTAGATGGGCAATTCCTCAACTCTTGTTATATAGAAGATATCTATAGAAGAAAGATCTCTATAGAAGACATAACAGATAGAGACTGCACTGATATCTGATAAGTAATGATTGATTAATATTACCCGGTATTAATGAATTTTGGACAACAGGTGTGGTATAAAGGTATATAACAGGTGCTTTAAAGGTTTTGTTGGGATGGATCTACACTACATAACATAATATGTTATAGAATTTAATTATATACATTTATTTTAAATAAGTTAGACAGACTGGTTGTAAGAAACAATATATGCGTATATATTTGTTGTGTTTGTGTTGTATGGCAAAACAAAGAACGGGAATGTGTTATAGTACAAATATACTAATGATAGGTTATTTTTTAGAGGTCACGCTCAAAAAAAAAAAAAAACCTTTGTGGTATACTTCAACTTTACCCTTATAGCTCTAAACAGCTGCTAATATAGTTTATATCGAGAACGAAGGACACAGTATAATAAGTGATCAAACGAACTTACCTGAAGTGAAGTTCGATCATTATTATACGAAGTCCTTGGTTCGAAGATATAAGTAAGTTGGTAAAGTTGAAATGTACTACTTCTAAAAAGAATGCTTGCAGAGGTTATGTCCACAGATACCATAGAGGCGGCGTTAACTTTTCAATTTTCTAAATGACGCGCGGTTGCCAAGCGACTCGAGAGAGCTGCTAATATAGTTTATATCTTCGAACGAAGGACTTCGTATAATAATGATCGAACTTCACTTCAGGTAAGTTCGTTTGATCACTTATAATAAATACTTTTTACCCCTGAAACAAGAATCAATCCGGGATAGGGGCGGGATAAACCATAAAAATTTATTATTATTGTTAGTAACCGGCAAGTGTGTATGAGACGAACTATGAGAGTGGAGGAAGCCAGAGGGGTATGTAAGGAAAGAACCTGTTGGAACTCTGTACTCTCTGCCTACCCCGCGAGAGAGCTGGCGTGATGATATAGATAGATTATTGTTAGTCTCGAGTACACGTCTTTTTGAATTTTATACCGTACTTTACTAATACTGTAACCAAGACTAGTCAACACTATTTGTGCAGCAAAATTGAGTCAGGACCTCAAGGCTATAAGAAATATAAGCTATAAGAAAATGAACGTGGCAGCAAGAGGCTACTAAAACATATTAGACCTCTACTTAGGCAATATATTAGTGCATATACAGGCCATTCTGATACAAAAGAACATCTACACAAGAAAAACCTATACTGCGACGTGGTATGCTCAATCAGTATCACAGAAACTGAGGCCATGAAGCATGTCTTCTACAAATGCGACAGATTGGCGACACGGCGAATGAATGTACTGGAGGTAGCGTATCCATTTCTAGAGGAATACAAGCTCGTCCGCCTTGGCGAAATCCATGATCTATTACAGGGAGTATTTAGATCACCAGATACGTAAGAGAATTAGAGCAAAGGGCAGCACAAAAGATCCCATTGGGTCGAAGTGCGCTTGAGGCAACTCGGCCCATAAAACGTCATTTAAGATAAGATAGCAAATTAACGTAATAACATACCTAAATGATGTTATGAAAAAGATTTTCATACACTGTGCTTTTTAATATTGATTAAAGATCACTTGTCAGACACCCGTCAGCATAATAGGCTGTATTCAAATATATGTGGTTTTTATTAACATGAGTTGCAGCAATATTCACACTTGTACAGCATCCAAGAGAGGTACATAATGACCATTACCAGTAACACAGTCAGATATAACACATTGGGGTCCTTAAAAAGGCGTGTATCGTAACAGTTCTCTTTGTTCGTGCAGCCCATCATCATCATCATCGTGTTGAGTAGTGGCTACTTCATGTTGCTATTTTTAATTTATTAGG
Organism: Phalera bucephala; assembly: GCA_905147815.2. NCBI lineage: Eukaryota > Metazoa > Arthropoda > Insecta > Lepidoptera > Notodontidae > Phalera > Phalera bucephala. Next base: position 17,696,977 of record LR990617.1, on the reverse strand, counting down.
ATTTTAATAATAAACGAATTAAAGCGTGATCCTAGATCATGTACGCTTTTATTGATGTGATTATATACTTGATGACAGATAATGTTGGGCAATTGACAACAGGACCATCTTATAGAATAACATAGTTGTATACATTGGTTATGGGTTGCATAGAATAAGATTAGGCCAAGATTAATCATACGAATTCACAAAATAAAAATTAACATAACACAATCAGCATCACAAAAGTAGATGTAACATAGACGGTGACGGCCAATAATAGGTTTTACTGAATGAACATGGAATAAATTAAGAACAAATGGATAATAGAGTAAAAGATTGACCGGAAGCAATCACTAGTACATTGATATGTAATCTACCTGTCTGTGGTATCTATTTATTGCTAGCATATCATAGTGCATTTACTGTATATTATTATTATATCTAATTCATTATAACTGCCTACCCCGTTTTATCTCCTTTGCTTTTCGCTGTTTTTATTAACTCTATCCTCAATCAACTACGTTCGTCATACCACCTTTATGCGGGTGATCTCCAAATTTACACCCAAGCACCATTGGCCAACCTGTCGGAAGCTGTGAACACACTGAACCATGATCTGTCTAAGATATGTGAATGGAGTAGGTGCTACGGTCTTAATGTCAATCCTACTAAGACACAAGTAATTTTTGTTGGTAGTCCCAGACTTACTGCACGCCTCGATTGGTCGCAACTTCCCCAAATAATATTTAATGGTGTCACTATACCGATAAGTAAAAGTGTGAAAAATTTGGGGATTTATATCGATACCAATCTAACTTGGGGCCAGTGTTGGGCACTAATTGTTTAATTGTTCAATTGTAGGATCAAACAATTGAAATTTCAATCGCAGAAAAAATCAATTGCAATTGACGATTGAAAAATTATTTGTTAATTGTAGGTTTTCACAATTAACAATTGATCAATGGTAATTGTAAAACGTTGCAATTACCATTGATCAATTGTTAATCGTTTTTTGCATGTTTACGATTAAACAATTAACAATTAAACACACGACAGAAAATATTTTAAACACATCCAAGTTGGCGGACGTGACCTTTGAAGTAACATGGGTGTCACTTTTGGGGTTTCGGGAATAATGATTGCGAATATGGCGTGAATTTTTGGAGTGAAGTAAAATCAATATGGGTGTCACATTTGGGATATTAGGGCATGCTGATTACGAATATGATATTAATTTCTGGATCTAAGATGGCGGACGTGACTTTTCTAACAAAATCAATATGCGTGTCACTTTTATGGTTTTGAGGGATGTTGATAACGAAAATAGTGTTAATTTTAAAATCCAAGATGGCGGCCGCGACTTTTTATGAAAATCAATATGAGTATGGATTTTGGGGTGTTAGGGGATGCTGATAACAAATATAAAGTTAATTTTAAAGGCCAAGATGGCGGACGCGACTTTTTATGTAAATCAATATGGGTATCGATTTCGGGGTTTTTGGGGATGCTGATTACGAATAGGGCATTAGTTTCTGGATCCAAGATGGCGGACGCGACTTTTTATGAAAATCTATGTAGGTATCGATTTCAGGGTTTAGGGAATGCATGTAACAAATATACCGATAATTTTAAAATCTGAGATGGCGGACGCGACTTTTGGAGTTAAATCGATATGGGTTTCATTTTTGGGGTTTATAGTTTATCATATTTTGTGCAAATTTTTCTTGTGTATATGGCTGGACCTCTTCAACTTTTCTTAAGCCCCTTGTCGGAATTTTTTTTCGAATTTTTGCACCTTTTTTATTATTTTTCTTTGTATTTATGTACCATTTATGTGCCACCAGACCAACGACTGCCTCGTTGGTCTGGTGGCAAAGCGCATCGCTTTGTGATCACGAGGTCCTGGGTTCAAATCCTAGGTCGGACAAATGTAGTTTTTCTAACGAAAAATTCCCAGTATGAGTCCGGAGTCTGGAATTGTGCATACCGGGCACAATTATGCACAATGGCAATAGGCTCACCCCCTATTATATGGGACGCGGGGGTGAAGATATTGACGTGATTTGGCTCGGCCTGAAGACTGCCCATCTCGATCTACCTGTTCATTGATGTCCGTATCCGACGTGTTATCTGACATATAACTATATTCCTTTTCATCCATAATGACTATAATATGAAATGTGTAATATTCGCGTAAATCTAAGAACTCAGTATGACTATAATATTCAAAAGTGTGTGGAAATATTCGTTGAAATATGCGAATATACTTTATAAAAATTAATTCAAGTCCCTACAATCCCAGTCCTACAATCAAGTCCCTCCTGTGTGCGCACGATTCACACTCACTCTCTATGTTTGTGAAAACTCGTAAGTTTAAATACCTACAACTATAAGTACACACACAAAAGTACCCTGAAGTGTGATCGTGTCGAAATATAGGCGATACTTTGCACTCCGAAAAAAAGTATATTATTTTTCTTTTGAAAAAACCTTGCCCCACACTAGGATTAATTCCTGTATCGTAGGTGTGTTTACAAACATGAAAATTCACATACACAAATACCCAGACCGTTATGACAATATTTTCGTCCTAAACGATCGAACAGAGACACGCGGGGTCACAGTGCGCGGGGTATGTGGGGTGCCTTACCACAGAGTACTATAATACAGTAAAACATCTTAGTAGTTACGGTCCGAATCAAACCCACGCACACAGACGCGCGCTCTACGCGCCTTCTCGATAGTTTTCCGCATGTAATAAGCCGCGGTGGCATGCACGTCCGAGACGGACACTTTTTTAACAACTAACATTAGAACGTTCTGTGAAAAAATAACCTGTTCGAACTCTTTACTCTCTGCCTACCCCACAAGGGATCTGGCGTGACAATATAGATAGATAGAAAATTAATACAAATTTAAATATTTTGTCTTTTTGTGCTATTAGGCCTTAATATTTAGAATAAAATGACCACTTTAAACTTATTAGTTACTTGTATGGTTTCTCAATATGTATCTATTATTAGAATTAAAATAATCGCCACTCGAATCGCCAAATTGATATCTAGTAACTCATGTGGTTTTTAACATGTATACTTATATACAATTTCCGAGTAATCTATCATAAAAACTCTCAATAAGAATGAGATTCGAGAATACTTATATACAATTAGAATTCTTATTCGTAAAAGGAGAAAACGTGTTTCTAGAAACAATTTGCAATTTTCATTATGCTGTTATTACACAATGTATATGTTAAATTGTATTACGCTGCACTCATATCGAAAAAATACAGGCTTATAACCACAGCAGTAGATTAATTTTAATAAATGACAAAAAAAAAATCCAAAAAAACAGGTGCTAAACTTAACAACGTTCTGACGGGAGTGTAGGTAATTATGCCACTAAAACGGCTTAGATGAGTTACTGAATAGATAGATACTGTGGCACTACCGACCGACTTTACCTACCTACGCACGTGCACTTTGTCGGCTCGTGTCGGTGCCGAAAGGCGACGAGTAACTAGGGTTGCCACCCATAGTTTATTATAAAGTACTTTATGAGAACTGTAAAGTACGCGAAATTTGATTTTTTAAGATTCATTTAAATCATTAAAAAGAAAATAATTGTTCGCATTAAAAGCAAAGTAGATGATGTCTGGTGTTAGAATCCGAATATATGGTAAGCTAGATTTAAGAAAAAAACATTGTTACATGTACAACTTCTCTAACTTAAAGAAAATATTAAATACTATAAGCACTTTTAAATTCTTTCTCCAATCTATTTAAGTTATCATAGACTGTCAACATGCTGTGAAGGTGTTTAGCTATGATAATAGTGATTGAAAAGATCTAAAAGTAATAAAACATATGTTTTTAAAGAAAATAGTAAAGTGAAATAAATAATACTTTATTTAGATACAACGTACTTTTTTACCTTCCTTTAAAAACCAATGTACTTTATTGCTCAAATAAAAGGTGGCAACCCTACTACTGACGCGCGCGCACTTGTCGGTTCGTGCCGCTGCCGAAAGGCGACAAGTGCGCGCGCGTTTCTTTAAAGTTTAGGTACTTATTTATAAACAAACATTTTGATAGCACGGGGGGTTGGCAGAGGGGTGCAGTGTATTGAACGAATTTCGAATGCTTTTATATGGAACTGGAACTTGTAAAATATTCAATTCTTATAGGGACACAATAGAAATACTTAATTTTTTACAAGCTTTTATTTAACTTGCACTGTTCGTATGTCTGTCTGTCTTTCCGGTTCAACTCTTCTGAACCTTTTTCAAGCACTTACGGTATCCGAATCAGCTGAAATTGACGTATACGTATGTAAGTTCGGTAACAATACAATAATATGGTACCATTGGGTTCGTCTGATGATAAAGTTCGAAGGTGGCCATAGAAACATGTGAACTGGACGAAACCCCTCGTGTTTAGACTGGTTAGATTGATACTGACAAGTACAAGTAGATTGATATTGGTGTTAAATTAATTTGGTTATCATTTTTGGGGTTTTAGGGGATGCTGATAACGAATATAGTGTTTAATTTGTTCGTAATCAACCCATATTCGTAATCAGCATACTCTTAAACCCCAAAAGCGATGCCCATATTGATTATTCATAAGATGTCGCGACCGCCATCTTTGATCCAAAAATTAACGCCATTTTAGTTATTGTTTTGTCTTGAGTCTTTTTAGAAGGCAAGCTTTCACTCAATCATCGTACTCCCGATTCAAGCCTTACAACACCAGACAGAAGTGTACATTGTACACTCCCACATTGCGCCAACGTTAAGGGTGCTTTTAACACCTACATTGCGCCGACGGTTTTTTGATAATTAATTGTTAATTGTTTAATCGTAAATGTGCATAAAACGATTAACAATTGATCAATTGTAATTGCAATGTTTTGCAATTACAATTGATCAATTGTTAATTGCAAAATATTGCAATTACAATTGATCAATTGTTAATTGCATAACACTGCAATTACAATTGATCAATTGTTAATTGTCAATTGTTTAATCAATTGATTTTTGCCCAACACTGCTTGGGGCCCACAGTTGCAGGAGCTTAGCCGCAAGGTTTTTGCTTCCGCAGGCTCTTTAAGAAGGTTGCAAAATTTTCTCCCTACTGCCACTAAAATTGCACTCGCACAATCCCTGCTACTCCCTATTATCGATTATGCAGACGCTAGCTATCTTGACCTTACAGAGCAGCAAGTTAATAAACTTGAGCGACTTCAAAATTTTTGTATAAGGGTCATATTTGGTTTGCGCAAATATGACCATGTTTCTGAATTTCGTACAAAGCTCAAGTGGCTACCAATTTGCTTTCGCCGGAATTCTCATATATTGTCGCTCCTATACAGTGTTCTGTTTAATCCGATAACCCCCTCTTACCTCAAAGATCGCTTTGAGTTTCTTCATGAGACACATTCAAGGTTCCTGAGATCATCGGAGAATTTGAAGCTGAAAATGCCGGTGAATTCCACAAATTTCTACGACAAATCCTTTACAATACAAGCTGTTCGTCTGTGGAATGCATTGCCTATGTCAGTTAGACGTGCAAAGTCGTTGGTTGTATTTAAAACAATGGTCAAGAATCACTACTTGTCCATAATATAACTGTTTGCCACTTGTATGAGGAAAGATGCTGTCGTAATCCTTACCAGTGTTATAGCTATAATATGTATTAGTATGTGAGTATGTATTGTCTTGTATGTATTTATAATTAGGTATATATCATATTGGTTTGTAATTTACATTGATCATTTATAGTGTACGCCACCAACTGCCCCTTTCTTTCTATCGTTATTTATTTTCTTTACAACGGTTGTCTGGAAGAAATTGCTATCAGCAATAAGGCCGCCATTTGTACTTATGTTTTGTATAAATCTGTTTGTAATTTGTTTTTTATGGTGTACAATAAAGTGTACTATTATTATTATTACCCCACTAGGAATTCGGCGCGATGATATAAATGATAGATTATTATTTTAAGGTATTTATAATTTCTTTCCTGAATGAATATTTTGTGCCCGAGACGAGATTAATATGCCCAAAATAAGTATTGTAAGTGTGGATAGGACGTGAAAGAACAGAGTTTTTGCATAGTTAGTGTAATGCTAAGGTTCGTCTAATAAACGTGTATGACGCGTGCGGTGCGAAGGCACACAGTATCCAATTTTAGACACTAGCTCGGAACAATCAATGTCACCGCGAACAATGTCAATGAACTTATGGATTTGTTATGAATAGATTTGCTTACTGGCAGTAGAATTTCGACAGATTTTTCATACAAAATATGTCAAAATTCTATGGGTAGTAGGCAAATCTATCCTTGAGTTAAATATTGAAACCGGCCGTAAGACTTTGCTCCGAGGTAAAAATGCCGTGTTCCGAACACCCCTCCTTATATGATGCTGAATATTTGCGGTAGCGATAGTTTAGGTGATTGATGACAATCTTTTGAATTCACTCCAAACGCTGCTTGTAACGTATTGTAGGGACCATATTGGGCTGGTATATTCCAAAGTTACCAGTCCGAGTCCGAGAGAGGCTCGGACCCGCATGGCGAGACGGGGTGGTCGGCGGGGGTCTGGGGCGGCGCGACTAAATCAGTTCGCGGCGCGGCGAACGGAGTCGCGGGGCGCGCAAAAGGCGCGGGGTGCGCGGGGCCGGGGGCCGACGCGCGCGCGGGCGACGCGTCGGGCAAGGCGGGCGAGTACGTCGCCCTGAATTCCCGGACTATGTCCGGGCAATGCCGGACGATGTACCGCGTTAGGTCCCGGACGAACTCCGGAGGGAAATCTTCGGCCATTTCCAGAGGGGAAATGGCAGGGCGAGTGAACTAAAATAGGGCCCTAAGACCCGGGCGTGAGCGATGCCCTGATCCCCCCACCGGGCGGCGGCGGGGGGGGTGGCACTACCGGGGAGACGCGGTGTGCCCCTTCGCCTTAGGGGCGAACGGGCGGCACCAAACCCTTACTGCTCCGGGGCGAAGAGAACCGCCGCACGGAGAATAGGATAGCGGGATGGGTTAAGGTAGGGTCCTGGAGAAATCAAGAGCTCTGACTAGGGAAGCCCCCAAGGCCAGAGCTCAAGCCCTTCCGAGTTGGCCGCCCTCTGAAGGAGGGAGGCGAGCGCTCGGGTCCCGCTCAAGCCGGCTTACGACGCCGCTAGGCGTCCACCGGACTTACCACGAACGGACAAAAGACGTGGATTTATAATAAACACTAATATCGAAAACAGTTATGAAACTAACCGTTGAAAAAACAAAAACCGCGGGAGGGCCGGCCGCGCCGTTAGCCGACGCGGCTGCCTAGCAACCCACGTGATTGGTCACACCGGCGATACGCGAACCGTACCTACACGAGACGCAAAAGCATACGCACAGCGAATGCAATTACGTAAACACGCAAGCACAAAACACGTAAGCACAGCCGCGACAAACCACGTAGGTCACGGAACACGACCGTTACTAAAAACGCGGGAAGGCCGACCGCCGTCAGAACGGCGCGTCTACCTAACGGCTCGCCTTGTTGCTACGCGCGAGCCAGACGCGGAGAAGTAACGTCGCAAGCCCGTATATGTGTACGTATACACGTATATGAGCCAACCAGATCACCACTCCACGCAAGCGCAGGCGTTTCCAACAGAGTAAGTCGAAATCGAATACGTACGTAATTACGAAAATAGCGAGCGGGCGGGCAGCGCAGCGACACGACCGAACGCGCGCAAGGCACAGCCAGAACTCAGCTAACTTAATGTGCAAAGCTATAACTCGATCAGAGATATACACGGGATGCTCGCACGGCGTTAACAGCAAATTCTACGCCTGAGCGTCTTGGCTCAGTTGCAGATGTTCCTTTCCAATAAAATGTGTAACCACTACCGTATTCTTTTTAGCTCAGCTTCTTCGGCTAAATGAGTTTCACTTAGGGCTGCAATATCAACATTATAAAGTTGAAGCTCGCGAGAAAAGATAGCAGTTTTTTGCTAAGGACATAGGTTACTGGGACGGTCTAACGAATTGCGCACATTCCATGCGCCGAAAGTCATGGACTTGGTTTTTAGTTTTATATTGTTTCGTCGACCACATTAACGGGATGCGGAGGCAGCTGTGGCTACTACCTCCCCATTTTTTTATCGGAACAAGCATTTTTTGAGCACCTTTTCTAGCCCCCTCCCCGGCTGAGCGGGGGAAGCAGTGCTTCTCTAAACAGAGCGGCTTCGTCGCATAGTGTGCTGCCGAATTGCGCCGTTGCTCCTGTTCGGTGCGGAACCGACCACTCTCTCTATGCCGCCCTTGTGCAGATATCGGACAAAGCCCGACAAGCATCTTTGTCAGAACTTTAGAAGCCGGTAGTAGAAAAAACAGGTCGTTTACGCAGGAAATATTAAGGTGCATGGATTGGTGTTTGCGCTCCTCACGGATGCACTCTCTCGTCCCTGCTCCCTTAGCCCCAATGGAGCGGAGACCCGCTACAATTAGAAAGAAAGAAAGAAAAATAATTTATTTTGTGCTCACACAACTAAACACAAAAGAATGAAATGAGTAACAAATGTAATTAACATGACAAAAGAGTAACAATAAAAAGGTAGAAATGCAAAGCAATGATTGTGTGAGACCCAAAATTGGTCCCTGCCTCAGCTAATGTCGCAGCTGTATTATGCTGCAGCGCTAATCTTCCGGTAGCGCCATATTTCGGTAACATCACGGGCGATCTCTATCAGATATATGTATTAAAGTCTAAAACTACTAAGGCATATATATAAAAAGCGCTCGGGCAAACGAGGGGTTAACGAACTAGAATTAAAATTAAAAATTTGCCCTGTGGAAACCTAATCTATCAAAAAATCTTTTCAAAAATATATATTTATTGTCTGTGGACATTTTGTAGTTTTTTGTGTTTTTTTATTATTTGATAATTGGCAGCACTGTTTCGTTTTGCCGTCAATCAATATCAATCCAAGGTGTGCCCAAGCAAAATGGCGCGTACGACGTGGCAAATCGATAAATCGTGGCATCTGCAATCGTTTGGACGACGTCCAGTCTGTGCGACCCGATTTACATAAAATACCCAAACCAAAATTAGGAGGGAGTAGGATGCAGTGTCTAGCCGACAGTAACTATATGACTCCTACCGTCGCCCTAGGCAATGCCTTGTTATCCCGCCGATTCCACCAACTTCAGTCGCTTATCAGCTGTCGTGTTGCTTTCATCGCCGGGCCAGACTTTTTGCACTATGCAGAAAGTGTCCGCATTAGACTTTCCGAGCAGCAAGTCCCCCTCAACCAGGTTTGATCCACTAGTCAGTGTGGTTAACCAGAGTGTGGCCGCTGCGTGCATAACAACTACTTGGAGCCTCTGGCGAGAGATTAGGGGTTGAAAGGGGTTTGGTTCTACATTTCCGACTAGAAGAACAGTTTATTTACCTAATCAAACCCACGACACCCCATACCCCATTACAATACTATCGATAGACTAGCACTTTCGCCGCAACACTAGTAAGTAACACACAATTGTAAGTCTACGGAAGCTCTAACAGCATACGCCGCTACTATAACCCAAAGTAGTTCGATAGGGGTGCTGTGAGTCAGCTCACGGCGGAATGCTCCAAGCGATCGTCAGATTAGGATCATCACACCACCTCCCGTCACTTTACCACTAGCGATCGGGTCACAATCAGCACGGAACACATCATACCTATTGTCACACAGCTCCTTATCAAAAATACCGTCATACAACTACGTGTCTGTTACAAAAATTGCATCGTAATCATTACTTTTTTGCTTTTTGAAGTCTGTTTACCTTTTTTTATAAAAGATTTTTATTTTACAATTTTAAGTGACGAGTGAATTATTCTATAGTAGGGTAACTATAGGATTGACGTTAATACCCACAATATCTCAATTTACACATGCCTATTGTTTGTCGTTAAGGAGTTCCCTGGTGTATCTTCTAAGTCCAAGGTCCAATGCCAATGAAATTAAAATGGGACCACCTTGGAGATATACTGAACCCAATGCAAAAAAAAACATCAAAATCGGTCCACAAGACGGACGATTTAGCGCAGTGGTTAAGAGCTTGAGCTGCTCCGCCCACTGCGTCGAATAGTCGCGGGTTCGATTCCCGCACGGGACAAATCTTTGTGTGATCCACAATTATTTGTTCCGGTCTGGGTATTTGTTTGTGAATTTTCATGTTTGTAAACGCACCCACGACACAGGAATAAATCCTAATGGGGCTACGTTTAAAAAAAAAATACTCACAACCGAACATAGAACCTCCTCCTTTTTGAAGTCGGTTAAAAAGTATGTTGCTTATGAAGTCCACAGTCTCTATAAGTGTTAAAGGTATGTTTAATTAATCGCAATGGAATGAATTTATGTTTAAACACACAAAGTCCAATATAAAAGTTTAGTTTAGTGTGGTGTGTTAAAAACATTGCATTTAAAATATTAACGTAAGAAAACAGTGAATTCGTGTTAGTCATATTTATAAATTTTGTAAATAAAATCCGGAATATTAAACTGTGACCGATAATAATAGGTGAGCGTTAATATCTAAGAGTACATAAATGCACTAGGCACAAAAACAATTATGGAGTTTGTTATGTCTTTGAGAATAATGAATAGATTGATGAATACGAATTTGTAGTACAAAAATAAAGGTTCAACTCCCATCACATTGAGAGCAAATACGCTGTGGCAAAATTGTGGGTGTATCAAACACATTTCTACCCACCCCATTTAGGGAAATGAGCGGGATAAGTTATGAAAATAAAATAAAAGATAATTTGATTAAATTGATAGTTTTAGATGGTTGAGTTTTATCATAGTGCATTTACTGTATATTATTATTATTATATCTAGTTCATTACAAATGCCTACCTTACTAGGAATCCGGCGCGTTGACGTAAATGATAGCTTATTTTCTAGATAGATAGCTTTCCTGAATAAATATTTTGTGCCCAAAAAGAGATCAATATGACCAAAATGAGTATTGTAAGTGTGGATAAGACGCGAAAGAACACAGTTTTTTGCATAGTTCGTGTTATGCCGAGGTTCGAGGTTCGTTCGAGGTTCTAATAAACGTGTATAACGCGTGTGGTGTGAAGGCACACAGTATCCAATTTTAGACACCAGCTCGGAAGAATCCATATCAGCGCGGACAATGTCAAACAATAGACACATGTCTAATGGCCGGTTTCAATATTTAACTTATGGATAGATTTGCTTACTGGCAGTAGAATCTTGACAGATTTACCATTCAAAATATGTCGAAATTCTATGAGTAGTAGGCAAATCTATCCTTGGGTTAAATATTGAAACCGGTTGTAAGACACAGTGCGCCTTTGATACAAGTCGTATGATGTCAGGTCTGTGAATGGCTTACACACACGAATAACAAAGCTAAGAATTTCTATCTATCTATAACCTCACGCCAGATCCCTTGCGGGGTAGGCAGAGAGTACAGAGTTCCAACAGGTTCTTTCCTTACATACCTCTCTGGCTTCCTCGACTCTCATAGTTCGTCTCATACACGCTCGCCGGTTACGGAGACTCTTGACTTTTCCATCAGATAAGACTCGGTTTATTTGGTCGTGGTAAGATAGTCTAGGTCTTCCCCGGTACCTGCATCCTTCCACTTTCACATTGTATATCTGTTTTGTCATTCTTTCCTCTGGCATTCTTTCTATATGCCCGAACCAACGGAGCATGCCCTTTCTCATCTTTACATCGATACTATCTTTCATACCTACTCGCTGTCTTACTATGCTGTTGCTAATGCGGTCGGTCAGCTTCACTCCGCACATCTTCCGCAGAGCTCGCATTTCTACCGCATTTATCCTACTTTCATTCTCCTTCTTACATACCCAGCTCTCGCTACCATATAACAGCGTTGGGACAAGAACTCCGTTATGTATGGCCAGCTGCGCCTTATGGCTTAAGTGCCGGCTCCCGAGTAGCTTTCCCATCGCACCATTCACTCTGTTCCCTGCACTCACTCTTCTATCTATGTCAGCGGTGTATTTCCCATCCTTACTGAAGGCGCATCCAAGATATACAAACTCATTCACTTGCTCCAGCACATCGTTACCAGCCACAATCCTTACATTCGTTCTGGTTTCTTCCCTTTCAAAAACCATAATCTTGGTTTTCTTCACATTCAAGTGTAAGCCATTGATCATGCAGTCGTCTTTCATAACTGTGACTAGTGTTTGCAGATCAGTGGCTGTCGGCGCTATTAAAACCGCGTCATCTGCATAAAGTAGATGGTTTACCACTAAGTCACCCATTTGTACACCTTCATTCATCGCTTTCAGTCTTTGAAGACTTTTGTCCAGATATATTATAAACAGTCTAGCGGACAACACGCAACCCTGCTTGACGCCGATTTTAACGTCAAACCAGGGTGACCTGTTACCACCCACCCGTACGCATGCCTTGCAGTCCACATAAGTGGACTGGACGGCTCGCAACAGAGTGCCATCTATACCATACTCTGGCAAAATGTCCCAAAGTCTCTTTCGCACAACTCTGTCAAATGCCTTCTCCAGATCTACAAAACCGCAGAAAACCTTCCGGCCCACTGCCAGATGCTTCTCTACGATGTTACGGAGTGAGAAGACTTGATCCGAACATCCTCTTCCAGACCTGAAACCCCCTTAAAAAGCCTTTTTTGGCTGTGTGGTCGATGTGATCACTTAGTAATATTTTTTAGTCAAAATATACCCCTAGATCTCGTACAATATAGGCCCGATTATTTGAACAATTATAAAATTTATAGTTATATTTCAAAGGTTTAGTTTTGCCCGTGAAGGTAATGTACTCACATTTTTTATATTTAGAGTAATTTTGTTTCTTGTATAATATACACACAATTTATCTAGGTCGTTTTGCATTAATTTACAATCCTGCTCTTTGTGTATTTTGTGAAAAATCTTTGTGCCGTCAGCGTACATAAGGTGATTGCAATATTTAAAACATGTTGTTATATCGTAGAAATACGCACAGTAAACCAAGGGACCCAGATTCTGAAGCGTCTGAGCGAAAACCACCCACAACTACAGCCTGAGAGCGATTAGGGAGATATGACATAACCCAACGCAGTAGGCCGCCGGGTATTCCGAGATTTTCTAGTTTACTAAAAAGGATGACGTAATCCACACGATTTAAGGCCTTCTGGAAATCAGTGTAGATCACGTAACCGGTACGCCTCGCTCGTTGGATTCCTGAACAAAACTCGAAAAACGCCAAATTTGTGGACGTGGACCATTTCTTAAGGAAACCGTGTTGAGGGGCTGGTACGGTTTGAGTAATTACTGAATAAATCTTATTATACACCACCAGTTCAAAGATTTTCCCAATAATGTTTAGTACGAAAATCCCTTTATAATTTTCTATTTCAGCTTTGGAGCCTTTCTTATGGATAGGTATGATGTGTGCGATCTTCCAGTAACTAGGAAATACCCCTTCGTGTAAAGATCTATTAAAAATCCTAGTTATAGGAGTTGCCAGTGACTTGGCGCAACTTGACCAAAATAGAGAAGGTATGCCGTCACTGCCAGCACCTTTATACACGTCCGATCCCTGCAACAATCTACACACAGGATCAGTGGAAGTTTGTATATAAAACATTATTACCACCGGTACTGCTGCTGGTACGTAATTGTTACATAGCACACCAAAGCCGTTTTTGAAAAACGTGTTTAAGGCATCGCATATATTCATCCCTTAAGTATACGCAATACCGTTTAAGCATAACCACTTTGGATACCCGTTAGCTTCACAAATGTCCAAAATGTTTTAGGTTGTAATTTAATAATACTTTCACATTTACTGGTTAATTTTTTGAGACAAGCTTCCTGGACCCGACGTTCTCTTGCTCGAAGCAATAAAAATTCGTCGTAATCCAGTCTTTTTACCGTATTTATCCAACGCGAGTGAGCTTTGGACTTTTATAATTCTTATTAACGCTGGAAAATACCGGGTGGGATATGACCGCGTTTTGGGTTTTGGTATTAAAGGAACGTGGTTTTCTACACAAAAATATATGTGATCATTCATTGTACTAACTGCCTCATCAATGATGCCTGAGCCTAAGAGAACCTGCCAGTCCTGTTTTTCAAAATGTGTATTAATACTTTTATAGTCGGCTCGCCTGAAATTTCTTTTCGATGTCGAAGACTCTGTGAGAGGTGATAATGATAAATCTAAAACATCTAAAATATATGGTGTATGTGCACAGTCTTCCTTAAGAATAGGGTTAGAACGAAAATTTATTGACAAGGGAAGGTTCGAGATAGCAAGATCTAGAGTATTACCATGGTGATTTTTATGGAGTTATATTGTGTCAAACCAAAATATCCGAATTCTTCTATTAGGTGGATGGCAGCGTTTTGTACCTCTACGGATCTGCGTGATAATTGGGTCAAAGATGGGTCTATTATCATTCCAGCAGGGGCACGGTAAATTGAAATAGCCAATCAATAAATATTTATTATTAGGTTTTAGTTTAATAAAATATTTAGTCGTGTCAATAATTACGGTAAAGAAGAAAGAATGACAAAACAGATATACAATGCGAAAGTGGAAGGATGTAGGTGCCGGGAAAGACCTAGCCTATCTTACCATGACCAAATAGACCGTGTCTTAGCTGAAGGGCAAGTCAAGAGTCTCCGTAACCGGCGAGTGTATATGAGACGAACTATGAGAGTGGAGGAAGCCAGAGAGGTATATAAGGAAAGAACCTGTTTGAACTCTGTACTCTCTGCCTACCCCGCGAGGGAGCTGGCGTGATGATATAGATAGATAGATAGATAGATAGAATAATTACGGTTATATCTGAAGGTACTCGGTGGGGATCGGGAGGCACATAAGTAACACACAATTGTTAGTCTACGGTAGCTCACGCTGCGCTGGTACTATAACCAAAAGTAGTTCGGTAGGGGTGCTGTTAGCAAGCTCACGGCGGAATGCTCCAAGCGATCGCCGGATTAGGATCATCACACCACCTCCCGTCACTTTACCACTAGCGATCGGGTCACGATCACCACGAACACATCATACCTATCGTCATAGTTCCTTATCAAAAATACCGTCACACAACCACGTGTCTGTTACAAAAATTGCATCGTAATCATTACAGAGAATTGTCCAAACATTTCCTTCTGAGCCCACCAACATTCTGGTGATAAACACATTGTGAATTTGAAGATTACAAAACATGCGTAACCCTCTGTAGTAAATATATATTTTTAAAAGTATGTTGCTTATGAAGTCCAAAGTCTCTGTAAGTGTTAAAGGGCGATCTTCCCTTGATATTGAAGCGCAAACTCATGGACATGTGTATTTTGCCTGTTCTCACCTACGGTGCGCATGGTCACTAACCGAAGCTCAAAAGTCCATGTTTAATTAATCGCAATGGAATGAATTTATGTTTAAACACACAAAGTCCGATGTAAAACTTTAAGTTTAGTGTGGTGTATTAAAAACATTTCATTTAAAATATTAACGTAAGAAAACAATGAATTCGTGTTAGTCATATTTATAAATTTTGTAAATAAAATCCGGAATATTAAACTGTGACCGCTAATAAAAGGTAAGCATTTATATTTAAAAGTACACGAATGCACTAGGCATTAAAACAATTACGGAGTTTGTTGTGTCTTTTGAGAATAATGCATGGATTGATGGATACGAATTTGTAGTTTTTTTTCTATCCTATTGTGTCCCACTGCTGGGCAAAGGTCTCCCCTTCTCCTTCCAAAGAGTTCTATCGTTGACCAATGATGGCCACTCAGGCTGATATGCATCGAGATCATCGCACCACCGCTTTTTAGGCCTACCACGACGACGATGTCCGTGCTCTGCGACCCATTCAATTCTTATTTTAACCCACCTGTCAGTGTTCATTCGGGTCATATGACCAGCCCAATCCCACTTGAGTCTAGCGGTTTTTACGCCCACATCTATTACACGGGTCGTAGAACGCAACACATACCTCCGTACAAACCTTAAGTTTGGACTTTTGAGCTTCGGTTAGTGACCATGTCTGTAGGGGTCGTGAGGGAGGCCGCCGACTACGACCTCCCTCACGACCCCTGCCGCTACCGCCGGCCGAGACATGTTCTCACCGACCCCCCCGATGCTTTGTCATCCCTTCTTTCCGCTCAGAATACGAGCGACGACGAAGTAGACGTAGACGTAGTAGTAGATCCCCTCCCATTGCCGGCGGTTGACCGGTGCGCTTAATAGTGCACTCGTCCCCCTACAGCGACTGTCCCAACCGAGGGCGCCTCTTCGAGGCGCCCTCGAGTATGTCGCCTCTTGCCCTTCTGGCTGGCTGGAGCGTAGTGGTTGCACGCTCGCCTTTAAAATCCGGTGAAGCTGTAGAGGCCTCGAGGCCAACAGCGTAGGTCATTCACACACACACACACACGTAGGTGAGAACAGGCAAAATACACATGTCCATGAGTTTGCGCTTCAATATCAAGGGAAGATCGCCCTTCATATAGTGCCCCATGGACCAGTAACTCTTCTCTGCTTTGCCTGTTTTCGAAAGAGACTAGCAGGCCCAGATATATGTACTCATCAACATAGTGTAGGATTTGCCCATTTACCTCTAGTTTGTGTTTGGCGCGGTCAAAAACTCAAATCATGACTAACGAGTCATGATTTGAGTTTTTGACCGATTCATCATAAGTCCAGCCTCGAGGCTTGTCTTGGTCAGTTCTCCGAGCATTTCTTCTTCGCTCGTGGGCTGTTTGCGCAAACAGGACTGGTCGGCTACCATTGATGAGAATGCCCTTTGTTGCCCATGAAACCGCTAGGTTCTTAAATATTTCCTCAAAAGTACTTGTAAATAATTTTGGTTAGAGCGGGTCACCCTGCCTAACGCCTTTTTCTATTTTAAAGGATGGACCGGTAGAAGAATTATTGGTTTTTATTGAGACTGTGCTTTGATTATAAATAATTTTAATTAAATCTATGTAGGTTCTGTCAATGTTTTGTTTTTCCAGAGCTGTAAATATGCCAGTGTGAAAAATACTATGAAAAGGCTTTGCGAAGTCTACAAAGGCTGTATACAGGGGTTTTAGAAATTCATTACATTTTTTTAATACTTGATTTAGTGTATGAAGATGATCAGTGGTACAGTAGTTAGGTTGAAAACCGGCTTGGCGAAAACCGAATATGTAGTACAAAAATAAAATATAGGTTTAACTCCCATCACATTGAGAGGAAATACGCTGTGGCCCACTGTGGGTGTACCGAACATACTTCTACCCATCCCATTTAGGAAAATGGGCGCAGATAAGTTATGAAAATAAAATAAAATATAGTTTGATAAATAGAGCGTTATATGTTGAAATAAAAAGATTGAAAGAAAAGAGAAGCCTTTCGTTAAGGCGAGTAATAGATTAAAAAAGTATGAGGCTTGCTAGCCTCATTGCTATATAAGACGATAATTTGTGATAAAAATTAAACATTACACCTTCATTACACATAATTGTGCGCGCGCATAGATGTAGTATGCGCGGATATGCGCGCGGATACTATACAAATCAAAGATTGGAATGCAGCTATTGTAGTGACGGCCGCTGAGTGTCAAAAAGTATGCAAGACAACTACTATAGTATTTTTCATATAGGATGGGTAGTGACAGTACTAATTGCCAAACGAAATTAATATTTAATTCAATGGTGTTAAAGCATAAAACCATAAGTATAGAAACGGGTCATGCCTCTTATTGCCACACTAAAGTGTGCTAAGACAGTATCAATAATTATAGTGATTGCTTTAACAGTATTTAAGGAAAAAAGTTGTAAAACTGAAATAAAGGTAGAAAAATAGAAAATTATTATAGAGTAAATTTTTTTCAAAAGATATCTTGTAAATTTATTTTGTTGCTGTCGTCTACTTCTAGAATTTGAATTTCAGGGGAAGTATATAGTAAAGATCTCGGCTTACATATTGATAACACACTCAGTTGGCAAACCCAGATCAGTGCCGTCGGTCAAAAGGTCACCAGTATGTTGCGATACCTGTATCGGTTTAAGAACTTGCTCGCATCAAATACAAAAGCAATGCTCGTGCAGGCCCTGATTTTTCCCATTTTAGACTATGGTGATATGTGCTACTTCGACCTGAATGCAGATCACCTCAACAAACTTGACCGTCTTCTTAATAACTGCATTCGATTTATCTATAACTTGCGTAAATTTGACCATGTGTCTGTGTACAGATCTCTCTTAAATTGGTTGCCTATTCGCCAACGCCGAACTCAGAGGGCATTGACAATGTTGTTTTCCATTCTTAACTCTCCCACTTCACCTGATTATCTTTCATCTCATTTTCAATATTTATGTTCCAATCACAATAAAAATCTTCGATCCCTAAATAATCGTCTTCTTCAATGTTCTTCTCACCGTTCGGACTTTGTTCACTCTTCTTTCGTTACTCAGTCCATCTTGCTATGGAATGCGCTACCACTGGATGTCAGGATGGCAAACGATCGTTTTTGTTTCAGAACAAAAGTGCAGGATTATCTGCACAAAACACTGGTAGAATTATCTCAACGTTAACAAAGTATAAGTATTGTATTTTTATTTTATTTTTTTATATATTATATATATGTATATATAGCTTTTCGTATATATTTTATGTTTATATAATTATGGATATGTATGTATGTATATTATAGATCCATATATATTTTTATTGAGTTAGTAAGATTTAATATTAATTTTTTTGCTATTTCTATCTTTCTTTCTCACCCAACTCGGATTTGCACCTGCTTTCACTAGTTTCTGCATCACCCAAAGGTAGACTGGCAGAAAATGCCTAAGGCATTAAGTCCGCCCATGTACCAACTGTGCATAAAGGATAAATAAATAAATAAATATATTTCTTTCTCACATAAATTCGTCCATTTTTCGTCCATACGTATTGAAATTGTTTGAGTCTTGCCTTATCTCTGCATTTCTTCAGAAGTTGCTTATTATACGGCTTGTACACCTAGGTCCTAGGCTAGTTTCTTAGCCGGTTTCTGCAGAAAATATATTGTCCTTCAGAAGCCGGTTTCTCATTTTGGCTACAATATTTCTAGAGAGACCTTGTTGTTTGGTTTTGGGACTGACGCGATTTTTATTCGATTACATCATTCTGCGAGCAATCTAATCTAGCATGCTTAGCAATGTTTATAACGATATCTGTGAGGTTTTAGTTCTATAGTGCAATGGGTCCTAAAATCCTAAGTTAAGACGTCTCTCCCTCTGATTATTAGCGTTAATTTCCAACTGTAACAGTCTGTTTTTGGATATAAGGGATTCTTTCTTAGATTGTTACTTATCGGCGGTCCTGTTCTTTTGATCCAACAACTCAATTTTGTTATTGAGGCTTTCATATTCGTTACTGTTGTCAATACAACAGTAACGAATATGAAAGCCTCAATAACAAAATTGAGTCGATGTCTCAATAGACAGCCAGTGTTGCTTTATTTTCCATTCGGAAATTAAGTTCATGGCCTCTTTGTGTTTTAATTTTTTTTTTAATACGTAGCCCCACACTAGGATTTATTCCTGTGTCGTGGGTGCGTTTACAAACATGAAAATTCACATACACAAATACCCAGACCGAAACAAATAATTGTGGATCACACAAAGATTTGTCCCGTGCGGGAATCGAACCCGCGACTGTTAGACACAGTGGGCGGAGCGGCTTAAGCTCTTAACCACTGCGCTAAATCGTCCATCAAATTATACCGATTCTCAACATTGTACAGATTTCTTAATTTCGAGATATTCAAGTCGAATATTACAGATTTTGAACTTCATTTCATCGAAGTTCTTATTGAGTTTAGGTAGATCGGACTTTATGACAGTGTTTAAGCTATCGTTAATTTGGGAAATATTATTTTCCATTTCTGTTTTCCAGTTACTGAGGGTGCTCATGACTTCCTTGGTGAAATACTTAAATGAGTCAGAGAAATCGTCATCACGCTTACGTTTTCGAAGAGTTACGTTGCCTGGTTTTGCCGATTTGCTGAGCTCGGGGACAAGGCCGGTAATCTTGCAAGGTGACCTTAGCATATTCGATGTGACAATTCTGATTTTATGTTGATCTTGGATACACTGTTAGGGAATCGTTAATGCAGAATTTTGCGTTGTTAGACTACTGTTAGACTACTTAACCGCGTGGTTCCCGGCTTAGAATAGGACCAACCCATCTCATCCCATCGGGTGTCGTACAAGGCGACTAAGGGAAAACTAGGGAATGGGCAGCAGCGTTCCCTTAACACTTCTACAACCAAAAACTGCGCTCGCCAACCCGCCTGCCAAGCGTGGCGAGTATGGCAAACACCCCCAATTTATTAAAATAGAAGAAAGCAAGAAAACCAGGCCCCTAGTCCCCGGCGGTCCTGTTCGTCCTGGCCACGGTAGCAGCCATGGTAACGACAGGACAAGGGGTGCTAAGAATCTCCGGCAGAGATTCGGCTACCACCAAAACGGAAAATTGGCCCTGGTGACATACAACGCACGCACATTGAGGACAGATGAGAAGCTAGTTGAGCTGGAAGAAGAATTAAACAAGTTGCGGTGGAGTATTGTTGGTTTATCGGAGGTCCGAAGAGAGGGCGAGGACACGATAACCTTAAAATCCGGCAACTTGTTTTACTACCGGGAGGGCGAACAGCAGTCCCAAGGTGGTGTCGGATTTATCGTCCACAAGTCACTCATAAACAACGTTGTGTCCATCACTAGTGTGTCGAGCAGGGTAGCGTACCTGATACTCAGAATATCCAAAAGATATTCGCTGAAGGTCATACAGGTCTACGCACCGACCTCGGCATACTCAGATGATGAGGTCGAAGTTATGTATGAGGACATTAGTAGAGCCATACATACTTCCAAAGCACACTTTACAGTAGTTATGGGTGACTTCAATGCGCGACTGGGCAAACGGGGCGATGATGAGTTGAGAGTGGGGCAATTTGGATATGGGCAGCGCAACCCCAGGGGTCAGAGGCTGGCCGAATTTCTGGAGAAGGAGGGACTCTTTATGATGAACTCTTTCTTCCAGAAGCCGTCTCATAGGAAATGGACCTGGATGAGCCCTGATGGTTTCACAAAAAATGAGATAGACTTCATCATGAGCACCAAGCGACAAATATTTAATGATGTCTCCGTGATTCACAGGGTAAAAACCGGCAGTGATCACCGAATGGTCAGAGGCACATTAAATATTAATGTCAAAATGGAAAGATCGCGTCTGATGAAGTCTACGCTCCGACCTTCTAATACACATATCCAAAACCCCGAGAACTTTCAACTCGAATTGTCAAACCGCTTCGAATTGCTAGACAGCAGCGCATCAGTGGACGAAATCAACAATAGGTTGGTAGAGACTGTCCATGCGGTCGGGTCTAAGCATTTTAAGCCCCACCGTAAAAATAGGCCTCAAAAGCTATCTGACTACACCCGACACCTTATGGCTGAGCGACGTACCATGACACTCCAAACCTCCGATGATGCTAAGTCCTATAGGCAGCTCAATAGACAGATATTGAAGTCCTTGCGACACGATTTACGGTCCTTCAATACAAGACGTATTGAGGAGACCATAGAGCAGAACAAGGGCTCCAAAGTGTTCGCAAGAGACGCGTCTATTGGGCAAAGCCAGTTGACGAAGCTGAAGACGGAGGACGGAAACGTAACGTCGAATAGGTCAGAGGTGCTCAGGGAGATAGAGAGGTTCTATGGGCAGTTGTATACCTCAGTAGCTGAACCTGTTGTTGACTTGGTAAAAGACCCAAGAGCCAAGCTAACCCGACACTACTCTGAAGATATCCCGGACATCAGCCTGTACGAGATTAGGATGGCTCTCAAACAACTTAAAAACAACAAAGCGCCGGGTGAAGATGGAATTACCGCAGAGCTTCTGAAAGCGGGCGGATCGCCGGTACTTAAAGTCCTTCAGAGGCTGTTTAATTCCATCTTGCTCGAAGGAAAAACGCCGGAAGCATGGAACAGGGGTGTGGTGGTACTCTTTTTCAAGAAAGGTGATAACACTTTATTAAAGAACTATAGGCCCATCACACTGCTGAGCCATGTTTACAAGTTGTTTTCGAGAGTCATCACGAATCGTCTCGAACGCAGGCTTGATGATTTCCAGCCTCCCGAACAAGCCGGTTTCCGGAAAGGCTTTAGTACCATAGACCACATACATACGCTGCGGCAGATTATACAGAAGACCGAGGAGTATAATCTGCCACTATGCTTGGCGTTTGTGGACTATGAGAAAGCCTTCGATTCGATCGAGACTTGGGCGGTTCTTAGATCTCTCCAGCGATGCCGCATTGACTATCGGTACATCGAAGTGTTGAAGTGCTTGTATAATAACGCCACCATGTCAGTCCGAGTACAAGGGCAGTGCACGAAGGCGATCTCCATAAAAAGAGGAGTAAGACAGGGAGACGTCATTTCTCCGAAACTGTTTACGACCACCATAGAGGACGCCTTCAAACTCTTGGAATGGCGAGGATTTGGCATCAACATCAATGGCGAATACATCACTCACCTTCGATTTGCCGACGACATTGTGGTCATGGCGGAGTCGCTGGAAGATCTAGGACGAATGCTCGGCGACCTCAACAGAGTATCTCAACAAGTGGGTCTTAAAATGAACATGGACAAAACGAAAGTAATGTGTAACGTCCATGTCGTACCCACCGCACTCACCGTTGGGAACTCTACTCTTGAAGTTGTCGACGAATACATTTACCTGGGACAGGTAGTCCGGTTAGGTAGGTCCAACTTTGAGAGAGAGGTCAATCGACGAATCCAACTCGGCTGGGCAGCGTTCGGGAAACTGCGCAACATCTTCTCATCCAAAATACCTCAGTGCCTAAAGACTAAAGTTTTTAGTCAATGTGTGTTACCAGTGATGATATATGGATCAGAGACGTGGTCTCTTACTATAGGTCTCATAAAAAAGCTCAGAGTTGCTCAGCGAGCTATGGAGAGAGCTATGCTCGGCGTTTCTCTACGTGATCGAATCAGGAATGAGGAGATTCGTAGAAGAACCAAGGTCACCGACATAGCCCTTAAGATTAGCAAGCTGAAGTGGCAATGGGCGGGCCACATAGCGCGAAGATCGGACGGGCGTTGGGGCAGAAAGATTCTAGAGTGGAGACCACGTATTGGCAAGCGCAGCGTGGGACGACCACCTGCCAGATGGACCGACGATCTTGTGAAAATCGCAGGAAGTCGTTGGATGCAGGTGGCATCGGACCGGTTACGCTGGAAAGCGATTGGGGAGGCCTATGTTCAGCAGTGGACAAGTATAGGCTGAGATGATGATGATGATGATGAGACTACTGTGCGAGAGTTCAAAGTGCTTTGCGCTGAGGTATTAGTAATCATTGAAACCAACAACACGTCCGTTCGCTACGATTGCGCGAAGCAAAAGCCGAACATCATGTACATGTCATGTTCATTTATAATTTTCGCTGCCTTTCCTTTTACTCATCCATGTAGCTGATGAAGGAAGGAAGAGATAGCAAGCTCGCTAAGGCAATTGCACATGATGAGATCGTTTATTTCGTCCATAGGAAGGGAATACATATATAGTAGATCGTTATTTCATTAAGTACGGCGTTAGGTGGCTTATCCTTAACATACTGAGTTCTTAGATTTACGCGAATATTACACATGAAATAAAACGAGTCGAACGAGTTTCGAGTGCTTTGCAGCACTCATGGTCACGGGAAGGCCTCCCGTGACCATGGGTGCTGCAAAGCACTCGAAACGTCGGGAACTTAAAAATCAAAATAAACCGAGATAAAATCCGAAAAAATAGTTTTATTTCATATCCTTAACATGTTATTAATCGGGTCTATATTTTCGTAAATTTTTCATGCTTTATAGTAATGAGCAAAACATCGGTATCAAAACCTTTTTGTTTCTACTCTAATCTAAATGTTCTCACTCATTAATGGTAATGGAATGGTATGATGTTTGAAATAATAGCAATCTTATAGTACATTCTTCATCGCATATAATTTTGGCTTCAATCAGTAGTCTAACATTCAACACATCATGTGCCTATAGGTTACCGCTATTCCATAGCGACGCATGTAGTATGATACTTCATGACCAGATGCATTCATAGTTAAAAATTCCAGTTGCATTGTTGTATTAAGTAGTAGTAGCTTTAAATAAATAATAGAAACCTGTAGGTAACTCGGAAACCATTAAAATACAATTTTTAAGGCAGGGTACAATTAAAGCGAAGTATGGGCACCGATAAAAAAAAATGTGAAATATCACGCGAGCACGAATACGCCGCGCAGATAGGATAGCCGCTTATTAACCATGATGCATTTTAGGCACTTTGCATGTTAGCCATAATGTATTTTTAATTGTTTTTAATATCCTCCCTTCTTAGGCATCTTACTTCGTAAAAAACTCTCTCATAACAGGCCTAAGAGTCGAGATCCACGTATGTAGTATCTCCCCATACGCATCCTACAGGTAATGTTGATAGTAACGAATAATGCACATTTTATTATATATCAAAAATCTTTTTATTAATACTTAACATCGGATTAACTACTATAAACACTTAACATTACCAAAATAGGGAATACGCATATTATATAGGATTTTTTTCTGTAATCTTTATTGGTATAGAATTATACCCACATATAATATTATTTTTGTTGCAGTGCCAGATTTGGTTGCAGTTGCAATAATTATTTTACAACAAAATATTGATATTTTTATATGTAATATATATTTTTTTGGTTAAGTGCCAAAGTAAACAATCGATTAAAAATATAAAAAACAATAATGCCCTATTATAATTATGTATTACCCTATTATTCTGGATTATCATTGAAGTATTTTGTTTTGGCAATCTCAAAGAGGACTTTGCTCATGCTTTCACCAGTCTCATTAACCATGAAGGTGAATACTGAGTTGGGGTTGCAGAGCAGTTTGTACGGGTAGTCGAACTCGACGGCTTCTCCCTTGCTCATGACCAGGACTCGGTCGGAATCCATGATAGTGTTAAGCCTGTGTGCAATTGTAAGCACAGTGCATGTTGCGAACTCGCGGCGAATGGTTTTCTGTATTAGCGCGTCCGTCCTGTGAAAGAGTAAACAAATTATGCTAAAGAATTTGGCAATTGTGCACTAAGTGTGGCTTCGGAATCACTTAAAGTATGTACAAATGGTATATAGTAAGTAAAATAAATTAAATTCTGCGGATATTTTTAGAACTATCACACATTAGGTCGGGCCAACTTTCGTTGTTCCTCAACATTTGTCAGACGATAAGCTGGGCAAAGTAGGTCTAAAAGATGTGGCAATATTTAGCGGAGGATTTGCAGTGTACGTCTTTCGGTATATAACGATAACATGCGTCAGTCCAATCTAATATTTAAGAGTCCTTAGGAGAACAAAAAAACTTTATCCAACCATATATCTCGCCTAACTAAAAAAGAAAGGACAAGAGAATTCAATCATTATAGATTTAAATTTACAGTATCTCTATCTCATATAATCATATTTTTGAGTTGTACGGTCAGCAACATAAGTCGCTTTACATTCTCAGGTTTTCAAACTCCTTGTACGCTTTTGTTTTTCATCAAATACATTATTTTTACATATATTTGTAGTATGTATTTAATAATGAAGAGTTAACAATGTCAACCAAAGTCTTTATATTAAAGAGTTAAAACAGTTCGAAATACTAAGAATGTTCAGCGACTTATGTCGCTGACTGTACTCTGTTAATTCGGACAATACAGAGATTCGGTACTTACTGAGGATCAACATTGGCCGTCGCTTCGTCCATGATTAGAATCTTGTTGGAGCGCAGCACGGCCCTCGCCAGACACACCAGCTGACGCTGGCCCATGGAGAAGTTGCTTCCGCTCTCTGACACTTTATAATCTAGCGCCGGTATTGCTTCCTTCAGTTCTACCTAGAGGAATGGGTATACATTTATACAGCCCGTATAAGATTTATAAATAAATTTAAACCGACGGATTGGTCCAGTGGTTGCTTTAGTCAGTCCGCCCACTGGATCGAGTAGTTCGATTCCCGCACAGGACATTTTTTTGGGTGACTCACAAATATTTGTTTCGGTCTGAATATTTGAGCATGTGAATATCATGTTTGTCAACCCACCTACGTTACAGGAATACTTCCTAGGGTGGGGCTCCGGTTTTTTTAAAGAAAAAGCATGATAAAGTCAGGTACCACACATTTGTGTAACTTAGTAAAGTAAGTAACACGTAATAATTATCTCCCTCTTTAGCCGATATGCATTACTTACCGCCGCTTATAGTGTGTAAATATACATAACTATTTACAAGTCTAATCATTGGGGAGGCCTATGTTCAGCAGTGGATAAATATAGGCCGATATGATGATGATGACAAGTCTAAAACAATGTTTGCGTGATTCTTTTGTATTTTTTTCTAGGACTTATTGCTGTCGTGGGCACGTTTACAAACATGAAATCCACATACACAAACGCCCAGACCGAAAAAAAATTGTGCGTCACATGAAGACTTGTCCCGGGCAGGAATTAAACCCTCGACTACTCGATCCACTGGGCTGAGCCGCTTAAGCTCACAACCACCAAGCCGTCCGTCTAACACAATATTTCTTTACAGACCTATTCCCATTTATCAATAATTATTAATGCCTTACTTGTTCCAACGCTCTCCAGATTTCATCATCACTGTAATTATTGAATGGATCCAAATTATATCTTAATGTGGCGGAGAACAAAACAGGCTCTTGGGGAATTATTGATATACTTGAACGTAGATCCTGGAATCAAATATTGTATCTTATTCATATATACTACGAAATATAAAAATCAATAAGTAAATAATAACATTTATTAAAAATGGATAATTAATGTTTTGTTAAAAAAAAATAACGTCCATGAAATTTTTTTTTTATCTTATTTCCGAATCATTTAATCGTAATACGTGACAATTAAAGATTACCTTTTTAGCGATATCTTTCGTATCAATACCGTCGATTTTTATGCTACCATCTATGTTGGTTAACCGGAAAAGAGCTGCTATCAGCGAAGACTTGCCTGCCCCGGTCCTGCCCACAACACCCACCTAGAAATATATTCAATAAATGAGCACAAATACAAGTAAATTCATCAAATAATTCACACGGAGTAAGTTTACCTTCCAACCCTTCTCAAGTTCGAAATTCAAATTCTTCAGCACTGGCTCCTCATCAAGCGCATACCTTAAGTACACATTTTCAAACTTCACTTGGCCTTCAGCAGGCCAGTCTTTTGGTGGTACAGTTGCTGCAAAATCCATTCTTTTTTAAAAAGCTCCTTTTAAAAGTGATAAAAGAAACGAATGGCCAGAAACAAAAACTAAGGCTAGCGACGAGTTGCTTAATGCTCGATGATGACACGTACCTAATTTATAGCCGCGTCATTTATCGGCAAAACGAAAAGCGTTATATCACTGATGCTGTGTAAATAGGCTCTCAAAATCGTGTGAGGAGATTTAGATGATTCTAATATTCCTTACGTCCGTGCTCCATGTTTTCTTCTGTGGGTAGTTTGGTATACTCCAGCACTCTCTCAACAGCAGTCATTTGCCCCAAGAAGTCGGCAGTGAAACGAGCTGCCATCTGGAGCATCATAGTAAGGACCATCGACTGACTTACAGCGAGGCCCACGCTTCCGACGGGAATTATAGTACCTGAAAATTATTTAAATGCCTTGATCGTCATCCTATTATTTCAAAAGCCCTTGCCTTTATTTTCATTTGTTTCTCCATATCATTATTGCCTCCATATTATTCCGCTTTTTATCCGTAGTTTAGTTACAGTGAATTCATAAAAATATAGTTATGAAGAAGTTTGATGAAGAACACATTGATAATAAACATGTCTGCCATTGCAATCTTCCGCTATCTCGTTTTATTACTCTCAAGATTTGAGACCTCGATATTCACACAAACTAAAAGTATAAAGGCTCGTATTCAATATAGACAATTGTACCGTGACTCGTTTCCCCTGAGATGTCGGGCAATATCGAGCGACGTTCGCAACATAAAGTACAGTACAGTTACATACAGTCTGACAAAGCTCTTTTGGCGTGGGGCTAAAATCGGGACTAACGCTGTCATTAAGTGAAATGTCACTTCATGACAGTCGCAGGGTTGCCGTTTGCTATGAAGTTTACCCAAGCTCGTTCTTTTAAATAGTAACCGTGCGGAACCACCCCTTAAAATATGTCCTTAGAAGTAGGAAAACTTTTCATCATCATCATCATCATCTCAGCCTATACTTGTCCACTGCTGAACATAGGCCTCCCCAATCGCTTTCCAGCGTAACCGGTCCGATGCCACCTGCATCCAACGACTTCCTGCAATTTTCACAAGATCGTCGGTCCATCTGGCAGGCGGTCGTCCCACGCTGCGCTTGCCAATACGTGGTCTCCACTCTAGAATCTTTCTGCCCCAACGCCCGTCCGATCTACGCGCTATGTGGCCCGCCCATTGCCACTTCAGCTTGCTAATCTTAACGGCTATGTCGGTGACCTTGGTTCTTCTACGAATCTCCTCATTCCTGATTCGATCGCGTAGAGAAACGCCGAGCATAGCTCTCTCCATAGCTCGCTGAGCAACTCTGAGCTTTTTTATGAGACCTATTGTAAGAGATCACGTCTCTGATCCATACATCATCACTGGTAACACGCATTGACTAAAAACTTTAGTCTTAAGGCACTGAGGTATTTTGGATGAGAAGATGTTGCGCAGTTTCCCGAACGCTGCCCAGCCGAGTTGGAATTGTCGATTGACCTCTCTCTCAAAGTTGGACCTACCTAACCGGACTACCTGTCCCAGGTAAATGTATTCGTCGACAACTTCAAGAGTAGAGTTCCCAACGGTGAGTGCGGTGGGTACGACATGGACGTTAGACATTATTTTCGTTTTGTCCATGTTCATTTTAAGACCCACTTGTTGTGATTCTCTGTTGAGGTCACCGAGCATTCGTCCTAGATCTTCCAGCGACTCCGCCACGACCACAATGTCGTCGGCAAACCGAAGGTGAGTGATGTATTCGCCATTGATGTTGATGCCAAGTCCTTGCCATTCCAAGAGCTTGAAGGCGTCCTCTAAGGTGGCCGTAAACAGTTTCGGAGAAATAACGTCTCCCTGCCTTACTCCTCTTTTTATGGGGATCGCCTTCGTGCACTGCCCCTGTACTCGGACTGACATGGTGGCGTTATTATACAAGCACTTCAACACTTCAATGTACCGATAGTTAATGCGGCATCGCTGGAGAGATCTAAGAACCACCCAAGTCTCGATCGAATCGAAGGCTTTCTCATAGTCCACAAACGCCAAGCATAGTGGCCGATTATACTCCTCGGTCTTCTGTATAATCTGCCGCAGCGTATGTATGTGGTCTATGGTACTAAAGCCTTTCCGGAAACCGGCTTGTTCGGGAGGCTGGAAGTCATCAAGCCTGCGTTCGAGACGATTCGTGATGACTCTCGAAAACAACTTATAAACATGGCTCAGCAGTGTGATGGGCCTATAATTCTTCAGTAAAGTGTTATCACCTTTCTTGAAAAAGAGTACCACCACACCCCTGTTCCACGCTTCCGGCGTTTTTCCTTCGAGCAAGACGGAATTAAACAGCCTCTGAAGGACTTTAAGTACCGGCGATCCGCCCGCTTTCAGAAGCTCTGCGGTAATTCCGTCTTCACCCGGCGCTTTGTTGTTTTTTAGTTGTTTGAGAGCCATCCTAATCTCGCACAGGCTAATTTCCGGGATATCTTCAGTGTAGTGTCGGGTTAGCTTGGCTCTTGGGTCTTTTACCTAGTCAACAACAGGTTCAGCTACTGAGGTATACAACTGCCCATAGAACCTCTCTATCTCCCTGAGCACCTCTGATCTATTCGACGTTATGTTTCCGTCCTCCGTCTTCAGCTTCGTCAACTGGCTTTGCCCAATAGACGCGTCTCTTGCAAACACTTTGGAGCCCTTGTTCTGCTCTATGGTCTCCTCAATACGTCTTGTATTGAGTTGAATACGTCTTGTATTGAAGGACCGTAAATCGTGTCGCAAGGACTTCAATATCTGTCCATTGAGCTGCCTATAGGACTAAGCATCATCGGAGGTTTGGAGTGTCATGGTACGTCGCTCAGCCATAAGGTTTCGGGTGTAGTCAGATAGCTTTTGAGGCCTATTTTTACGGTGGGGCTTAAAATGCTTGGACCCGACCGTATGGGCAGTCTCTACCAACCTATTGTTGATTTCGTCCACTGATGCGCTGCTGTCTAGCAATTCGAAGCGGTTTGACAATTCGAGTTGAAAGTTCTCGGGGTTTTGGATATGTGCAATAGAAGGTCGGAGCGTAGACTTCATCAGACGCGATCTTTCCATTTTGACATTAATATTTAATGTGCCTCTGACCATTCGGTGATCACTGCCGGTTTTTACCCTGTGAATCACGGAGACATCATTAAATATTTGTCGCTTGGTGCTCATGATGAAGTCTATCTCATTTTTTGTGGAACCATCAGGGCTCATCCAGGTCCATTTCCTATGAGGCGGCTTCTGGAAGAAAGAGTTCATCATAAAGAGTCTAAAACTTTTACTAAATGTTAACACTAATTTCAAAACAACGCAACGTCGCCCTGTCAATGTCACGATCCAAAAGATCCTTGTCGGACTATAGCTCAATATCTTGACATGCGATCTCGTCGTCCACATTTGTCAGGTCTTCTTCTTCTTCTTAGCGTTTCGACGGCAAACATGCTATAGTTATATGGAATCAGCCCAGAATGCGGCCACATTGACTGCATTGTCGGAGGCAGCCATCAAATCCTGCTGCGTACAGGTATTAGGCGATGCGGAGCACAATATAAACGTTACGTTACGCCGCACAAACACCCTAAATTGGTACCAGCTGTGAATCCCCACCTGAACATATTTTCCTTGCTCCGGCTAACCTGGGTCCGAAGTTTATTTAAAGATTTCCAGACCAGCCCTGGTAATTTATGTTCAGTTGGGAGACTCTCAGCAGGTGGAATAAAGGGATTTGGTCGGAATATTTATTCCTTCCAGAGATGGCACCTCGCTTTTTATTGTATTTTTGTTTTTTCAATTTATGTGCTATTTGTGAGGTCACAAATTTTATTTAATTTTAAAGCCACTGGTTAACGCAGTCCTAAATGTATCATTACAACTATAATAATTATGACCATAAACTCACCGAAATCGATGAATAGGAAGATAGACATAATAATACCAAGATAAATTATACACAAGCCATCCAAATATAAGCCAAAAGCTGTAGATCCGCCAAGGAAGGTGTAAAAGGCGCTGGTATGTAAATTCTGGAAAAGAATTTTGCATTTTATACAGCGAATTACGAGAACATATTCTAACCACTCATAATAGTAATTTCATTTGGTCAAAGTGGTTGAGTTGAGCTTTCATCACGTATATATGTAAAGGCATGTAGAATTTTTTTCTATCGAAGTACGAGTTAACACCTTGCTAGCTGTGCTGTGTTGGTATTCAAACTTAATAAAAAGCGCATCAAGGAGATATATTAAGTGGAAGTAGTAGAATACAAAATAATTACCTGAGCACTATCAAATGATTGCAAAAGTCGATTTTGAGAACCTGAACTTCTAATAGTGGATAATCCATCAATAGTAGAATTAATCATACCGAATACTGGACTTTTAGCTGTTGATCAAAAATATATATAAATGAGAAAAACCATATGTTATTTAGAAACTCGTCGTTAATGTCGACCACAGAAAACGTAATAATAAAGCACTAGAAAAGAAATAAGGCATGATTTTCTTCGAAACCACTGTTCGCCGTTTTGCTATGCACATTTAGAAAAGAAAACACAGACTCACACACACTCACATTAATAATAATAATATCAGCTATACCTATACTGCCCTCTGCTGGGCAAAGGCCTTCTCTCACAAATCGAAGTGAGATAGATTAGGTCATACTCCACCACGCGGACCCGGTGGGATTGGTGGAGACAGGTTTGTGGCAATCTGCTGTTGGAAATTATCACGCCTATGAGGTTTCCGACTCGGCTTAACGACTACTACATTAAGTGGTAACCGGGACCAACAGCTTAACGTGCCTTCCGAAGCACGGAGACACTCAAATATGTAAATGCCACAAACGGTCACCCATCCCAGGCTTACCATGTCGAACGCTGCTTAACCTTGGTGATTGGTTAGAACACCGCGGTTGCACAGCGCTACGAGCGCCTCACATTATTCCTATAAGTAATATTTCTCGATAAATTGTATTATAAGTACAGTTCCAGGTTTTGGAAGACTTGTACAAATTTCAGCCGCTATCGCATACATTGGTCTACACAGTTCTGAAGCATTTTGTGGTAATTTTGGAAAATGCATGATGAAAAGTTCACGCCTCTATACGACTTCTTATGTTTATTAAGATTCCAATGATATCACCCTTTTCCATAATGAAAATTAAATTCTCAATGGTATACTTACTGGTACCCTCTAATCTTTTGACTGCTTGAGCCGCATTTAAATACCATTTCAATAGAAATACAAATATGATCAGTAAAACTATAGTCGGTATTAAGGTCCACGGTAGAGCTATAGCATTTAATATTAGTATACTGATTAGAGATAAATACATTTGCACTGTTTCGAGCATACTACGAGGCAGCAGTTCGTCCATTGCACCCATATCCTTAGAGAATCTGTTAAGAACTCGACCTGTTGAAGAAAAAGGGGTTGTAAAGGCGTATTTATTAAACAGGTACATTACAACCAAAACAAATACTAATGAGAAAACATAAGTAACTAAATATACTTTCGAGAAGTAACCCTTAGCAATGTACATAATAAGAAAACCATACTTACACTATCATTAACACAGTTTAAAGAGAAAATATCATCATCAGCCCGTATCAGTCCACTGCTGGACATAGGCCTCTCCCAAGGCATGCCATTGAGCCCGATCTTCGGCTCTTCTCCTCCAACCGCTGCCCGCCACCCTCCATATATCATCGCTCCATCTAGCTGCAGGGCGTCCTACACTACGTTTGCCAAGCCGCGGTCTCCACTCGAGAACACGTCTACCCCAGCGGTTATCGGTCCTTCGGCAAATATGGCCAGCCCACTGCCACTTCAGCGTACTGATCCTGCGAGCTATGTCGATGACCTTGGTTCTCTGTCGGATCACCTCATTCCGGATTCGATCTTTCAGAGAAACTCCGAGCATAGCTCTCTCCATAGCCCGCTGAGCAACTTTCATTTGGTGGACTAGTCTCACCGTAAGTGTCCATATCTTGGCTCCGTTTGTCATGACAGGTAGGACGCACTGATCAAAGACTTTTGTCTTCAAACTTTGAGGTATAGGCGACGAGAAGACTTGACGAAGTTTCCCAAACGCTGCCCAGCCCAGCTGTATCCTCCTGCGGGGACCTCTCTCTCAAAGTTGTTTCTACCTAATTGTAGTATTTGTTCGACGTAGATGTATACTCGAACAGCTTCAAGAGTTATTTACATTTACTGGCTCCGGAATGACATGCTCATTGAACATAATCTTGGTTTTATTCATGTTCATCCGGAGGCCAATGCGTTGGGAAGAATCAGCTAGGCCGCACAGCATCTGTTGTAATTCCGGCAATGTCTCTGCCATAATGACGATATCATCCGCGAATCTTAGGTGCGAGATGTACTCACCGTTAATGTTAATGCCGCGTCCTTTCCAGTCCAGCGTCTTAAACATATCCTCTAGTGCAGTCGTAAACAATTTAGGTGAGATAACATCGCCTTGTCTCACTCCTCGATGCAAGGGGATATGCTTAGTCCGCCGATTTTGTACTTGGGCGGTCATTGTTGCAGCGTCATACAGGCATCTCAGCACTTGGATGTATCGCCAGTCGACCTGGCAACGTTGCAGGGATTCGAGAACAGACCAGGTTTCGATGGAGTCGAAGGCTTTCTCGTAGTCCACGAATGCCATGCACAGGGGCTGATTATACTCCTGGGTCTTTTGCATAATCTGCCGCACTGTGTGAATGTGGTCTATAGTGCCATATCCTGTCCTGAAACCAGCCTGTTCCGTTGGTTGAAACTCGTCAAGTCTTCCCGAAAGGCGATTTGTGATGACTCTAGAAAACAACTTGTAGACATGGCTTAGGAGGGAAATCGGTCGATAGTTTTTCAGAAGGGTCTTGTCTCCCTTCTTGAAAAACAAAACGACTACACTCCTGTTCCATGCCTTTGGAGTTCTCCCAGAGAAGATAACGGAATTAAATATACGCTGAAGTTGTTTGAGCACAGGAGTACCTCCTGCCTTTAGGAGCTCCGTAGTAATTCCGTCATCACCCGGGGCTTTTCCATTTTAAGTTGTCTTAGAGCCATCTCGATTTCGTCAAGGCTGACTTCTGGCAGCTCGTCTATGTAGTGGCGTGTTAGGGTGGCTCTTAAATCCCTTATGTCGGGTTCCGGTTGGTTAACTTGCGTGGCGTAAAGTTGGAAATAGAAATTTTCGACTTCCGCGAGAATTTCTGGCACCGACACGACGACTCTTCCGCTTAGAGTGGTCAGCTTCGTCGAGTAGAGAAAATATATATTACTATATTATTAAAATACGACATAATATAGTTGAGAAGGAAAGCTTCAAATATGTTTTAATATTAAAGTATGTTAAGGGCTACCATACCTGAAGGATTGGTATCAAAGAATCTCATAACAGCAACGATCAGTTTTTGATAGATAACGTTGTGCAGGTTTTCCGAAGCTCTCATAGTCATAATCACAAAACTGAGTATCCTAACGTGTGAAATTATTATAATTGCTAATATTACACCCGCGTATATATAAATATACTGGCCCGTTGTTAATAAGCCAACTTGCGCATTCCAATCAGTATCTGCAAAACCAATAACATGTTAGAATACAACAACTAGCGACCCGCCCCGGTTTTGCACGCAGCATAGTAGGACAAATCTTTGTGTGATCCACAATTATTGGTTCCGGTCTGGGTATTTGTTTGTGAATTTTCATGTTTGTAAACGCACCCACGACACAGGAATAAATCCTAGTGTGGGGCTACGTTTTAAAAAAAAAAAAAAAATAGTTCGGTTAATTTGTAAAAAAGGCGTAAATTATATACCTAAACCTTTCTTGTAAGTTAAGCTATCTATGAGTGAAAACAAAATTAAAGTCCGCACAGTAGTTTCTGATACTAACGCGTACATACATACATCAAAGATGTAAGTGCAAGCTCTGCAGGTTAACAAAATAAAAAGGATTTATTTTTTTAAGTAATTAAAAATATACCAGGTTCCTGGCCTTCAGTCAACGACTGTTCATATGCATCCACTTGATTTGTCCTGAAATAGATTGAGAACTTCATCAACAATTTTAAACTATTAAAAGTACTAGAGATGCATAGTTTAGAGGTAAAGTATCTATTCGTGGCGTTTTACTCGTTAACTTACCAAAAACTTAGCCAGTAGTCGGCGGTAGTAGCGGAAGCCTGTGTGATACACAAAGCAAGGAGAGCGCCAAATACAATGCACCACGACTGGACAGAGGAGAGGTACTTGGATATCACTTCCCACTTCAAGCTACCCTTAGCTCTTTCTTCAGCCTCCAGAACTTGCACATTCTCGTTTTCCTCATTTTCTTCACTTTTCACTGATGTCTTCGATATGCCACGTAAAACTGCAGGTTTTTTTGCCTAAAGAAATATGAAAAAAGGATTTTTATGGGAGTAAATTTAAAAGTGTAATTTTAGGACTGTAGCCAATTATTCTCTATCTATCATCATGCCAGATCCCTTGTGGGGTAGACAGAGAGTACAGATGTAGCGCCGCAACCGGCAAGCCTGAGTTGAACTATAAGAGTAGAGGAGGCCAGAGAGGTCTGTAAGGAAAGAACCCTGTTTGCACTCTGCGGCCAATTTATCAATTAATGTACGAGTTTATAATTTGTAGATAGGTAGCATATATATCTGATTTTATTATTTACATTAATTATCTATATTGTAGTTACCTCTTCGTTATCAGTGTTCTTGCTGTCATTTCCTTCGGATAATAAAGCCGAGAATTCTGTTCCAGATTCCACTAGCTCTTCATAGGTCCCCATATTTTCAATTGCACCCTGTCAAATCAAAACTATGAAGTATATACAAAATTTTCTAATACAGAATTAATATTTATCATAGAAGTAGTAATGGATTGTTTCGGTATATTTTTCTATACTGCTACATTTTATAATGTTACCTCATTCAGCACAATAATCTGGTCTGCAGCTTTGAGGTAGTGAATTTGATGCGTGACCAGAATACGGGTGCATCCAGATAAATATCCTTTAATGCAGCCTTCAAACAATTGTCTGCCCACATTCGCATCCACCGCTGATAAGGGGTCGTCAAGAAGATATATGTCGGCCTAGAGATAACAAAAAAGTATAATAAATATTATAATATATTTTATTCATGTAAATCACTATAGTATTAGTCAGAAAAGTTACAAATATTCTATCACTACTTCGGAATATCGTTCCTGTAGAGAAGGGCAAGAATCTCCACGGTTATTTTGTTGTGGGCTATGTGTGAAAAATGTAGGCTGGTTTATCAGGTGGGTCTTAGTTATATAAAGGATGACTACAATAATTGTATAAATCTAGTAACTTAAACGTATGATGACTATAAGACATGATTAGGCATATGATTAGCCTTGATAAGAGTGATTGCAGCTCTGAGGGACTACAGATACCCAGTATGGATTCCACCATCTTGATATAATGTAAAATTCCGATGTGCATGCGTCCGCAGTTCTTTGTAAGATTCATGTGTTGTAGGTGAGTTTACAAATATGAAAATTCATAGATTTGTCCCGTGTGGGAATCGAGTCCACGAAACAGTGGGCGGACTTAAGCTGTTAACCACTGCGCTAAATCGTTTGTCATAAGGATTTTCCAATGCATGTTGATGTGACAAAAACATATTAAAACGATGTTCCGCGGCTACACAAAATGTTGGATTACGCCGAATTGCTATATCAGATAAGATCCCACCACCTTGTATTTTTATTGAATGTGATTGATAACATTCGCTATTATGTTATTGGTTGTCCGGCTATAGTAAATATAATACTTACTTCACGGTATATGGCTCTTGCCAAGTTGATTCTGGCTCTTTGACCTCCTGATAGCGAAACTCCACGCTCGCCCACCAGGGACAAATCTCCGTATGGAAATTGTTTGAAATCAGGCATCAGAGAACATACTTTGCAGACCTTTAATAAAAATGACTTGTATTTGTATACTTTTTTATGAAGTGGTGATGTTATAAATTCTTATTCTCTCAAGAATAGAGGTAAGAGAAAACAGATTATGACACGTCCACACCTTCCTTTCCTTACTTTCTGTGGGATAACCTATTTAGACTTATACTTTTAAACTTCGAAAGAAGGAAGATAGGATGTCTCATTTCTAATAATAATAATAAAGTTAGGACGATTATGCTACATATATCCGATAATATGGTTTTAAATGAACTTACCTCCTTATATTTCGTAGGGATGTATGGCAAACCGAATAAAATATTATCTCGTACCGTCGCTGCGAACAACCAAGCCTCTTGACTGGCATAAGAAATTTTTCCGTTTACTCCGAGCTTACCGCCATTAATCGGTAATTCTTTCAAGAGCACTTGAAGTAGAGACGACTGAAATAGGGATACGCTTTTACAGAAAAATGCAGTTTAATAATTACGTATCCCCACTCTAGGATTTATTCCTGTGTCGTGGGTGCGTTTACAAACATGAAAATTCACATACACAAATACCCAGACCGGAACAAATAATTGTGGATCACACAAAGATTTGTCCCGTGCGGGAATCGAACCCGCGACTATTAGACACAGAGGGCGGAGCGGCTTGAGCTCTTAACCACTGCGCTAAATCTTCCGTCCATAGTTGGAAATACAATAATTAAACAAAGAGAGTTGTTGTAAATCTTTGACGGACGGCCTGGTTTATTGGTTAAAAGCTTACGCCGCTCTGCCACTGGATCATCTAGACGCGGGTTCGATCTCCACACGGGAGAAATCTTTGTGTGATCCACAAATATTTATTTTGTTTTAAATGTTTGTGGATTTTTTTTATTTGGGACTTAGCCCGTTATACATTCCCACCGTTGTAACTCCTGTAAACCAGGATCCACAATGGTCTCCTTAGATGACGTCAAGGTTTTAACCTTGGGTTTTCCTGGAAGCGCTTTAATTGTCATGGTGTTTGTGTATTTGAATATAGTGTTTGTAAATGTAATTCCTAACGTGGAGCTAAGTTATTTAAAAAGAAAAAAAAATTAAATATTTACTTTCCCGGAGCCGACAGGTCCAATTATAGCGCACAATTTACCCTTGCGTACACGTAAAGATAAGTTTTTAAGAGACAGTTCGTCCTTCGAATCTGTCCAGGAGGCGTTTACATTTTTCAGTTCAACGGGATATTCTGACATTGGTCCGCCGGTTCTTGACTCTCTTGGTTTTAATATTTCGCTTGCAGAATATTTTCCGGGCGGTACAGAAGTGTCTAAGGTGCTGATTCTTTTTGCGTCCATTTTCACAACATTAGCGCTGTTTGTTATTTTAGGTGAGACTGCCATGTCTTCTCGTTCATCTAGGTAAGAAAGAAAGGCAAATAATGTTAATACATTTAACGCTCCGCCCGCCGGATCGAGTAGTGGCGGGCTCGATCCCTGCACGGGACTAATCTTTGTGTGACCTACATATGAATCATGTGGAAGCAAAACTAACAACATCCATATCGATCGATATGGATGACGCTGGTTTTCCTTACATCTCTGCCATCTCCGCTTGGGGAATATAGGCGTGACAAGGGATAGTATATTCCCCAAGATTTTTAGAGGTTCTTAGAGATGCTAGTCTCTTATAGTAACATAAGGGCCTCT
The DNA here is from genome assembly GCA_905147815.2 of Phalera bucephala. Lineage (NCBI taxonomy): Eukaryota > Metazoa > Arthropoda > Insecta > Lepidoptera > Notodontidae > Phalera > Phalera bucephala. The sequence continues at coordinate 17,657,962 of LR990617.1, read as the reverse complement.
CTAAAAATCTTGCAGTAATGTACCGATGCCTATAAACTGGAAGGACAAATTGTTCTGCCGAAGCAAAACCACCAAAAACCGTATTGATCGATTTGGATGTTGCTGGTTTTGCTTCTACATGACTTATATATCCGTTTTGATCTGGATGTTTGTATATCTGAATTTCGTATTTGTATACGCGCCAACAACAAATAATTCCTAGTGTGGGGCTACGCTATTTCCAAAAGTTCCTATAACTTTCATTTTATGTTTGATCTCCAAAATATACATTAAACTTACCCATTACAAGGAAATTTTGAATACGGTCAAGAGAGACCTTCATTTCTGATAAGGATGCTATAGCGAGTGGCAAGATCAACGTTACGTTCATTTGAATTATAGAAAAGTATTGTTGGATGGGGTATATCTGAAAAGACAACATAATATTACATGCTGATAAAAAAAAATGAGTTAATGATGACGGCTTGATATAGTGGTTTGAGGGTAAGCCACTCCACTTAACAGATCTAATCGTCACTGATTCAATCGTATCTCGGGACAAATCTTTATTTAGCCACAAATGTACGTTTAAGTATGGGAGTTTGTGCGTGTGAATTTTATATATTATAAATGCACTCGTCACACATTAATATTGCTTAGTGTGGGATAACATTCTTAAAAAGTAAGATAAGAACCAAACTTACTGTACTGTAATTGTACAAAGAGTTGAGTCAGTTCTCATTTAAGTATTTACACAACATACAAATTTATAGTAGATAGATATTTAAAGTTAATTTTTTAAATTTAATTAAATTAAATCTCTTGCGTCAGAATTCCAATAGGTTCTCTCCCCACAGGCTAATCTAGTTTCCTCTACTCTCAGATTCGTCTTCTACACGATTTTGTATTAACTCTAATACGATTAAGATATATTATTTACTCTATCTAATGAATACTATTTACTTAAAGTGTTATCGTTCATAGTACCGTAGTAGCGGTTATCATGACGCCGGTGAGCGCGAGCGTCAGGACTGTGAACAGCAGAATACTGCGCTCCGTAAACATCATAAAACCGAGGAACATGCTTCTGATGAAGATGGACTTTCGAAGCGATTTCATTTCGTACGCCCGCACCGCTTTCACTACAAGCTGGAAGGGCTTCTCCCATGCGTACATTTTTATTACCTAAAATAATATTATTATTATTTATAGAAATTAGTTGTTAGTTAGATAGTTTTGTAAATTAGGGAACCGTGTAGTCATTCTCATGAATAGTATAATTTAGTTAATTTAACATAGACTGATGACCAGCCTACAATTTTCTTCCATACCGTTCATATTTTAAAGAGAATTTATTCCCCTTCTTCTCCATAGGAATGACATTCGGAAGTGGTGGTAGAGCCTTGTTACTTTCCGATGGTACTATAATTATTTACACGAATAACACATTTGTAATAACACATATAGTACACAATTGTAGAAATGCATAATATGAATTTGAAAAAAATATGAAGAAAAAGTTGATGAAATGATAAACTTGAAAATAATTGGACAGCGCCCTAAATTATGGTAACTTCTTGCATAAAAGCAAAGTAAAAAATAAACACTATCCATAAGACACCTAAACAACACTATTTTGGAATTGAATTGGGGAAATAAATATTATTTCATAGGCAGAAAAAAGAAAAAACAAATGAAATACTATTATAGAATCATAATAATTATAATATAAACAATTATTATTTAAAGCGGTCGCTATTATACATGGATAAGATATTGTTAAAATACGGAAATGTTGTTAAAACATGGATTTGGAGGTCGCCTGTAGATAATAGTCGATAGTGATAACATGCCAACTAAGTTCGTTCGCAGTAGTAGTTATCTAGGTCGTTATATACATGCTATAGCATACTCGTATACAAGACTGATAGCATTGGCAGTTGGACTTTCTCCATCGAAATCGGTTTACTGCCATTGAGCTTTCAAAAGGCGATTAAATAATGGATGATTACCACTTTTCAATAGTATTAATTGTGCCTTTCACGTTGAACGTTATTACGTGTGCTTTTAACGTAAGAATTGTGCTGAAATAAATATGCAGCTTAATGTAACGATACTTACTTGTATACCGTTAATAATTTCACCCATCAGTTTAATTCTCTTATCTGTTCTTTGTGCAGTTTCTCGCCTGACAACTGCCGTCAGCTTCGTCAGACCCGCTAAAAATTTAAATTATAAGCGTACTTATACATTTTTGAAATATTAAGTATCTCATAAATCGTTAATCGCTGTTTCAACAAAATTGCGGAAAGTTTTACATTCAAATAATGATGTATTAATGGTAAGCTTTCTGCAACTGAAAGTGTGATTTTACACATACCTACCTACTACCTATTTAAACAATTTAAAACTAACCTTTGAACTATTAAAAAATTGCCCAGAATTCAGATTTCAATAACTCTACCAAAATTAAAACAAAATAAAACTTATTATTATAACTTCACGTACCTTGTAAAGGAAGAATCAACAGCACAACACCAAACAGGCCGATGAAGGGAGCATACCCAGCGGCATCGTACAAGAAATAGAGCACGACCGCCGCCTGTATCGGCACCACCCACAAGTAGTGCAAGAACATGAAGGCGTAGTCGAACCTGGCCACGTCGTTGGAGAGTAGGTTCACCAGTTTACCGCCAGCTACTTCGCCCACAGACACTAGGCTCACACGTAGTAACTATAAAATAAAGTGTTTTATTCTCTTGTAACATAGACGTGGCAAAAGTACCTAAGATTCGATCATTTGTATCTAAACTGTGCAAAGATTCGAATCTCAATATGACTCATTTGCGTGTCGAGTATTTGTTCGTTCTGTAAAACGGTAAGTTTAGTGAATGTAACATCGACATTCCGATTCAGATTGATATGAAGCATTATATTTAAATATTATCTATACCATGTAAAATGGGGATTCGATACAAATGAGGCATTTGTTTTAGTACAACTGTTTCGTATCTTGTAATTCTTGTTAATGTTTCACATGACTGAATCGTTTTAGCAAAGTTCGACACAGGTTGCTACGTAAGAATGGCTCCCATACAGATGTAAGCTCTACGAGCAAGTTTAATGAACATAGCTACGGGAACATAGATGTTCGATGTTGTAAGCTTTATCAGTCTACACATTGGAACTTTCTTGAATGAGCTTAAAAAACTACGAGCGTGGAGAGTTGTAAATATTATGAAAGAGATATTTGCTCTAGCGGATAGCGGTGTTTAGCTATATATAAATCATTCACAGCTCTAATTAAATTGTATAAGGACGATATTAGCACCGTGGTTATATCTCTTTTCCGTTTGTAGACTGTTACATTTTTTTTCTATAGAAAAATTACACTAAGTATTTGAACCCAGGACCTAGTGGTAGCTATGAGCATTATTCGACACTAGACCAAGGATTATTACTCACCTTTCTATATAATAGTGAAGAGCATGCTATTTTTATTTTCATACTAAAGCGCATCACAAAAAGGTTGTTGTGGTGCTGGCACATCATGGATACGAAGTTGAGTCCAAGCATCGCGAACGCGTACCAGCTAGCTTCTTCAAGGGTCATATCGCTTTCCACCGACCAGTACGATAAAAGTTGACCAAATAATAGCGGTTGTGAGGTCCTGTTACAGAAATATATTAATTATTTGCGACACCTTTAACCTGAAGACAACTTACAAGGTGTATCGTAATTAACGCAAGACCTCAGATATCACGATTCATCGATTCAATCACGAAAACCAAAATTGCAAATTTAAAGTTTATTACCACTTTTTTAAAGGCTTTTATACCCCAATTAACAATGACTCTTGTACGTGTATGTGTGCATATTGAGAAGTACATTTTAGAAAGGCATTTGAAATCTCCATATTGCTTTGAATCAATAATAAATTTAGTTGCAATAGCGCACTGAAGGAGTAACAGCATTTTAAGCAAATTATAAACAAAACTTGAAAAATAGTTGGAATAAACTCGGATACCGATTTAGAACAAACTACTTTCAGGTCTTGCGATTATTATGTTACACCTCGTATGTGAAGAGCAATTAATCGTTATACCAAAAGACAATATACTCGTTTTACCAAAAGATTGTAGAGCACGTTCATGGTATAAACAAAAGTCATTGCCGTAATTGTACTTGATCGAAGTGTGTTTTTACTATTAAACGACACACACGGCAGTTTCATCATCATCATCATCATCTCAGCCTATACTTGTCCACTGCTGAACATAGGCCTCCCCAATCGCTTTCCAGCGTAACCGGTCCGATGCCACCTGCATCCAACGACTTCCTGCGATTTTCACAAGATCGTCGGTCCATCTGGCAGGTGGTCGTCCCACGCTGCGCTTGCCAATACGTGGCACGGCAGTTTACTATTACACGATTATTGCACGAAGTTATAGTAATGCGCCGAGTTTGGTCATAGCGAGAAAAGCTCAAGTTTTTTTTTACCCATACATAAATACATAGTTACCTCACATGAACGTTTTTCGGGTACCCTTCGTCAAGTACATCTTTTCATAAGGCTTTGTTTTTTTTTTCAAAAAATTTTCTCGCACATTGAGTCGGCTATTAGTTATTTCAAGTATACCAACAATTTTGAAACATAAATTCATACAAAAGTAGAGATAGTTACTGACCTGGCCGCAGCGATAATGACCACGAAGATCGCACTGGGCATATACTGGAGCCAGTAAGCTTTTCGCATTGCTTTCCATAAGGAGGGCTCTCTGTCATCTCTTGATGCGTTTTGTAATTCATCCAGCCAGTATCTAAAATTTAAGCAAGTACATAAATATCACAACTACCAAATTTAGTCATTACATTAAAGATCGCCAATGACATAATAAGATCAATAGCAATATCAATTCTACATAGATACGTCTAACAACTTAAGTCTACCGATTAATTTTCATAAATCACCTAGATAATTTAATGGAACAATTCCAAAATCGGTAAACCGATAGATGTGATGCGATAGTGTAGTCGTAATATAAAGTTGCTAATAAAAATCGTTTAGGAGATACTCATTAGTTGACTTACTAGTGTAATAAATCAACAACAAATTACCTGATAACGTGAAAGAACTGACTCTTCCACTTTTTAAGACGAAGTTACACTAGTATAAATACTGGTTGGTTGTAATAGCGTTTATTAACTTTAGTTAAATTCTATTACAGTGTAAAAGACTATTTACATAAAAATGAAATTATAATTTTAATCTATAATATATATTCTATACATATTTTCATAGTTATTTTTATCTTTAATGCTCTCTTTTTTGTGTATTGCTGGCTACTAATGTTTAGGTAACTCGCCAGACCATGCCAGACCCGCCAGCAAAAAGTATTTAGTTTTTTTAATGAAAAAATTATGTTATTCAATGGAAAATCAAATCACGTGGATCGAAAATATATTTTTAATACTATATTTATGTTTTTAATACTCTTCATCTTAAAATATCGAAAAACTATACATTTTTTTAAAATAAATGGAACGGTGCGAACAAATGTCGTCATATTGAATAAATAATATCAAACAATTTATATATAATCAGTGAAGTTGTAGCACTAAAGGTAAGGGCTAAATAAATAGTCCTGGTAAGGTCGTCGTTTTGTAATAAGGAAAAGTTTAAGTATTTGTTAACGTAACAATCCCGACTTATGCCATTATTTTGGTATAAGACGGTTTATGTTCCAGCAACAATTTAGATCGCGATGAATTTTTTAATGTATGTACTTATGTTATTCTTATTTTGATACAATTTATAATCGGTTGGTATTTATCACAGTACTTCAAGGTGTAACCAAGGCTGCACGACACTGAACGTCAATATTCATGTAAGCTATTGTAATTTCGCTCATTACGTACGAAATATACAATAGTCGATACAGTTTTAATGGAATACATTTGGAATGAGTAGTAAACGAAAGTAGTAAGCAGATAAATTATCTACTCAAACTACAGAACAATTATTAGTACTATGATTCATAATTGACGCTATGATTTGGCGCAGTGGTTAAGAGCTTAAGCCGCTCCGTCCACTGGATCGAATAGTCGCGGGTTCGATTCCCGCACGGGAAAAATCTTTTGTGTAATATAAATATTTGTTTTGGTCTGGGTATTTATGTATGTGAATTCTCATGTTTGTAAACGCGCCCACGACACAGGAATAATCATAGTGTAGGTGTGTATCGTTAAAAAATATTGACCTTAATGGTAGGTATCTATGCTATCTATGTTGTTCATGGTGTTCCTGATCTTGTAAATTGATTCCTTTACTAAAATCCTTTATTTGTAATATGATAAAAAATAAAACTGTACTCTCTGCCTACCCCGCAAAGGATCTCGCGTGATGATATATATAAATAGATAATAAATAAAAGTGAATAAATAAAAACAGTTCAGATTCACAATTAATTGGCCCATATTGACGCAGGTGTAGAGTTTTATTTATGTATTATAAATATTTTGAGACGTTTTGTTTGTATTCTGATCACGTGACTTTTCGTTGTTAAACTCCCGTTTTTTTTATTACTAGAACGATAGGTTCCAATTTCCAAATCCAATTATAATTTATGGCTCAATCGTTAACCGATATATCTGCCAATGTCATGTTGCGCAACTTATTAAACAAATGACATATAATCGGTACAAGCAAGAATTAAGCGGTAAATTTATCTAAACACACCAAAACACCGAATTACCTTGGGGCAATAGAGAAAACTTGGTAAAGTAGGTAAGAAAAACTGTTTTTCATGGATTGTGGCAAAGTTAAAATAAGGTGTTGGTGTAATATTAAGGTTATCATTTAGTAACATTTTCCTATTTTCATATTTTAACAGGTGGATCCGAACGTTACCATGCTATTATTATTTATCTATTTTATTAAAATAATGACAAATATCCGTATCTAACGGACAATTTGCAACCTAAAACGATTTTTTTTTCCTATCCTGCTTGAGTGTCCCGCTCCTGAGCAAAGGTCTCCCCTTTATACTTCCACAGCTGTCGATCTTTTGCTATTTCGTGTCAAGAAGTACCCGCAAATGTGTCCAAATCGTCGTGCCACCTTTTTCTAGGTCGAATTTGTGATGGCGTTTGCCCACCTCTGCGAGTCCATGCGTGCTACGTGGCCATCCCACTCCCACTTCAGCTTTGCAGATTTAATACCTACGACTGCCTCGTTGGTCTGGTGGCAAAGCGCATCGCTTTGTGATCACGAGGTCCTGGGTTCAAATCCTAGGTCGGACAAATGTAGTTTTTCTAACGAAAAATTCCTAGTATGAGTCCGGAGTCTGGAATTGTGCCCGGTATATGGCAATAGGCTCGCCCCCTATTACATGGGACCTAACATCGTCGGCGAAACGTGGGTGTACTCAGTATACCTCTGCCACCCCCTCTGGGGAATATAGGCGTGACGGTGTTTCTAATACGGATAATGGAACGCAGAGTGGTGTTTCTGATGTGGTCAATCCATCTGACACCTAACATACTGCGTTCCATAGCTATCTGGCAAATCTTGAGTTTGGACTTCTGTTGCTCGATTAATGACCACGTTTGAGCACCGTAGGTTAAGATGGGCAAAATACACGTCAACGAATCGACGTTTTAAGGATACCGGAAGGTCGCCCTTCATTAAATCCTTCATGGACCAGTAGCTCTTCTAGGAGTTTTCAATCCGCCTATTGACTTCCATTTCTTGCCTATTTTTAAACGAGACTATCTGGCCCACGTACATATACTCGTCGACATAATGTATGACAAACCCATCTACCTCGACCCTACTTTGCATGCTATTGGTCATCAATTGCGTTTTTGATCTGTTCATAGAGAGTCCCACCTCAAGACTTGCTTTGCTCAGGTCTTGGAGCATATGCTGAAGTTTAGACGCTGGTGTGGCAAAAAGAACAATTTCATCTGCAAAGCGAAGGTTTGTGAGCTGTGTGTCATTTACAGTAATGCCGCGTGAACGCTAAGATTCCTGAAGCTTTCTAAATATTTCTTGTAATGCGGCTGGAAATAGTTTTGGCGATAGTGGGTCACCTTGCTTGACTACTCGTTCTATCGGAAAATTTCGGACCTAAAACGGATATTTCAAAGTATTGTAAATACTTATATCAAAGTCGCCGACATCTTTATTAAATGTCAACACACACAATATAACCTCATATGTATTAATGGCTACTGAATTATTACCTTAAAATCGAATACGTTTTGTGCAATATTGCGATTCCCCCGCTTGTCCGTTTAATAATAAATGCCTTAAGAGAATTTATGGGTGATTTGAAATCATACTAGTATTTTTTCATTGCTATTGGTTCTGGGGCAAATCATGTATGGGCGCAGAATGTCCATAGTCGATTCCGATTTTTGCCACGGGCCAAAAGATCCTTGTAACTTGAACTTGAACTTACATTATGCTTTAGATATACAATGCAATTTGTCCAATGTTACAATGATTTGTGAATCAGCAAAATCTTCTCAAGAAATTACTACTACCTACTAGTGAGGTCGAGGGACGCAAGGGGGACACCTACCATCTACGCTCCCCAAGTCAATCTCTCCTGCCCGCGGTCTATCCTGCTGACCAACGGACGAGGCTCTGACGACCGGCAATGGCGGTATAACCATTCAAATATGGCGTAACTGAATTTTTAACCAGACCGGTGACGGGCAGCAGCGTCACTAGTGCGAGAAGTTACGTCCTGCGGTCGCCAACCTGCATGCCCAGCGTGGCGATTATGGGCAAAACCTTTCATGGCAAGTCGAAATATACCACGGCCCCCAGTCCCGGTCGGTCCGCTATTCCTGACCACGGCGGCTTTCACGGTTCCGGTGGGGCAGGGGGTGCGAAGAATGTCCGGGCTACGGTAGGCCGCCAATCTCACAAACACGAACTGCCCCTGGCCACGTATAACGGACGCGCGCTGTGACTCGATGAACATCGTCTGCAGGTAAAAGAAGACTGAAGAGCATAAGATGGCACGTTCTGGAGAGAGGGAGAAGACACCATAACCCTAGAATCTGGCCATCTTTTGTATTTTAGAGAGGGAGACCAACTTTCGCAGGGTGGCGTCGGGTTTCCGGTCCATAGAGTCTTCGCTGACAACGTTTTAGAAATGTCCAGTGTGTCGACAAGGGTAGCATACCTCATAATTAAGCTGACCGAGAGGTACACGCTCAAGATCGTGCAGGTTTATGCACCGACTCCGGCACACTCGCACGAAGACATAGAGGTACTTACTCTACGAGGACATCTCTAAGGCCCTTCATAATACCCCTAGGGCACACTACAACGTTGTCATGGGAGATTTTAATGCCAAAGTGGGAGTAAAAACTGACAGCGAATCCTCAGTAGGACCATACAGCTATAGCAGCAGAGACGACAGGGAGTAAACGCACGTCAACTTTCTCGAAAGAAAAGGGCTGTTTATGATAAACTATTTCTTTAAAAAACAGCCCCAAAGAAAGTGGACGTGGCAAAGCCCCGATGGTAACATGAAAAATGAGATCGACTTTATCATGACGGATAAGAGGCGCATATTCAGAGATGTCTCAGTGATCGCAAGGTTTAAAACCGGAAGCGACCACCGGCTCGTACGGAGCTCACTGAATATAGAATACAAGCACAAAAGAGTCCGCTTCATGAAGTCCAGGCTCCGACCAAATTTGCTCCAAGCCGCTATGGATTCCCAAGCTTTTCCACTAAAATTGGAAAACGGATTCGCTGCCTTAGAAACCACTGACACCGTTGACCAGAAATTAGACCAGGTGGTACAGGCTCTTAGAGATGAGGGCACTTAATTCTGCGAAACGAGACGTACAGGCAGGTAATCTAAACTTTCGACGGAGGCTACAGAGAAGCGACCCCTCAACCTTGTCAGAACACCGAGCCTTAAATAAAAAGATCAAGAAAGCTAGTTCGACGCGACCTCCGAGCTTCCAACACGCTTGATATTGAGAAAGCCGTCGAGCAGAAAGTGTTGTCTTGTCCCAAGTGGCTGGTCGAAAGTGTTCGTCCAGCCACTTGGGACAAGTCACTTGACAAGTTTGACTACACAAGCGGGTACTGTGATCGGTTCTAAGCCGGAAATTCTCTCGGAAGTCAGGAATTTCTATAACCAGCTCTACGCCTCACAAGCACCTCTACCTGACTCCCTTAGACTCCTCTAGAAAGTCAGATCCCAGAGCCACCCTTACACGCCACTTCACAGAAAACTTGCCCGAGATCAGCCTGGATGAGATCGAGTTGGCCTTTAAACTGCTTAAAAATGAAGCCGGGTGACGACAGCGTCACGACTGAGCTTGTGAAGGCAGTAGGTACTCCAGTACTAAAGGAGCTTCGGGAGTTATTTAACACTGTCCTCTGCACTAGGAGAACTCCGCAGGCATGGAACAGAGGCGTGGTCGTCCTGTATTTCAAGAAGGGTGATAAAACCGTTTTGAAAACCTCGACCCATATCGCTTCTGAGCCATGTATACAAGCTGTTTTCAAGGGTCATCACGAACCGTCTTGCGCGGAGGCTCGACGAGTTTCAACCCCCGGAGCCGGCCGGGTTTCAAAGTGGTTACGGCACCATAGACACAGTGCGGCAGATTATACAGAAGACTGCAGAATATAATCTGCCCCTATGACTAGCCTTCGTGGACTATGAGAAGGCCTTTGACACTATCGAAACCTGGTCAGTTCTGGACTCCTTGCAACGACACCAAGTCGATTGGTGATACAACGAGGTGATAAGATGCCTTTTTGGAGCCGCAACGATGACCGTCCAAGTACAGAACCAACGGACTGAACATATCCACCGGCGCCGCGGAGTGCGCCAGGGTGATGTCATATCACCAAAACTGTTCACTAATGCACTGGAGGATATGTTCAAGACGCTGGACTGGAAAGGTCGCGGCATCAATATAAATGGCGCCTACATCTCTCACCTGCGATTTGCAGACGACATCGTCATCATGGCTGCAAATTTACAAGAGATGCTGAACAGCCTTGCTGATTCGTCTAAGCGAATAAAACCATAGTTATGATCAACAAGCATGTTGACCCGAGACCGATCACCGTAAACGGAGTCTCCCTCGAAGTTGATTCCGAGTATGTATACCTAGGGCAGTTGCTCCAACTAGGTAAAAACAACTTCGACAAGGAAATTAAGAGATACGGATACAGCTGGGCTGGGCAGCATAAGGAAAACTTCGTCGAGTCTTCTCATCGCCCATACCCCAATGCCTAAAAAATAATGTTTTTAATCAGCGCGTCCTACCTGTAATGACATACGGAGCCGAAACGTGGTCACTCGGCGAGCTATGGAAAGAGCTGTGCTCGGAGTTTCTCTTAATGATCGAATCTGGAACGAAGTTATTCGTCAGAGAACCAAGGTTACCGACATAACTCAGCTAATTAGTAAGCTGAAGTGGCAGTGGGCAGGTCACACATGCCGCAGAACCCATAGCCTTTGGAGCAGACTGGTTCTTGAGTGGAGACCGCGTGTCGGCAAACGTAGTGTAGGGCGCCATGTAGCTGGGTGGGGCGACGATATTCGTAATGCAGCCAGGTGGAGAGCGTATTCAGCGGCGTGCCATGGGAGAGGCCTACGTCCAGCAGTGGACTGAGACGGGCTGATGATGACTATTGAGGTACTCGTATTATGTATTATTGAAGTTATATCAAACAAAAAAATGGCGCGTAACTTATGACCGCAGGGTTAGAGGGGAGCTGAGGAGGTTTGTGTTTTAATAGATAATAAAATCTAATATTTCTCGAGTTGTTTGAACATGGTTTGAACAGTGAAGGCATATTTTTGAAGTAAAACTTAGTAAAGCCTTTATGAGTGATTGCCCCTCAACTACTTCAAACAGAGCGGAGTGGAAAGTATGGTGGGAATCCTTTGCCCAGCAACGGCAACAGCTGTGGCCAAAGGCCTCCGTTATTATCTAATAATAATAATAAATAATTAGCACTCGAACGAGTTACGCTGCGGCAAGCACCTGGCACAAAGTAAGCTAGTCTAACTTTAGCTCCAAAAAAAATAATTCAAGTATCTTCTCCAGTACGTATAACTCAATGCTACCTACATACTGATTTTCTTGCTCGTTACAAGTTGCCCTTACGTACAAAGCATACAAAATATTGTGCTACATATATAAAACACATAAGTTTCGTCATTTACGAATCAACAGTGACTGGTCACTTCCATTATCTATAATGTTCTTATTAAATATAGATAACATTTTTGATAGAGAGAAATAATATAACTATTTAATATCGTTCTATCGAGTTGTTTGAAGGCATATTTTTAAAGTAAATCTTAGCAATCGAACGTGTAACGCTGCGGCAAGCACCTGGCACAGAGTTAGCTAGTCCAAATTTTGCTCCAAAAAATATATGTTGAAGTGTCTTCTCCAGTACGTATAACTCAGTGCTACCTCCATAATGATGTTCCCGCTTGTTATAAGTTGCCCTTTGCGGCCTACAGCGTAGATCATTCACACACACACACCCTAACGTACAGAGCATACAAAAATATCGTGCTACATATACAAGGTGTAACATAATTAACGCAACACCTGAAAGTAGTTTGTTCTAAATCGGCAACTGAATTGATTCCAAAAATTTAATTATTTTTTTCGACGAACGATTTAGCGCAGTGGTTAAGAGCTTAAGCCACTCCTCCCACTGTTTCTAATTGTCGCGGGTTCGATTCCCGCACGGGACGAATCTTTGTGTGATCCACGATTATTTGTTTCGGTCTGGGTATATGTGTATGTAAATTTTCATGTTTGTAATCGCAACCACAACACAGGAGTCCATGCTAGTGTGGGGCTACGTTTTTTTAAAGAAAAAAAAACTAAGAAACAATGCATGTTACATTTTTTTACTGCTGACTGCCTCGTTGGTCTAGTAGCAAAGCGCATCGCTTTGGGATCACGAGGTCCTAGGTTTAAATCCTAGGTCGGACAAGTGTAGTTTTTCTAACGAAAACTTCCCAGTGCGAGTCCAGAGTCTGGAATTGTGCCCGGTATATGGCAATAGGCTCGCCCCCTATTTCATGGGACCTAACATCGCCAGCGAAACGTGGGTGTACTCAGTACACCTCTGCCACCCCCGCTGGGGAATATAGGCGTGACGGTGTGTGTGTGCAAAATATGCTATTACTCCTTCAGTGCGATATAAAAACTAAATTATTCTTAATTTAGAGCAATACGGAGATTTCAAATCCATCTCTCAAACATATTTCTCAATACGCACACATACATGTATAAGTTTCATTGTTAAGGGGTATTAAAGTAAAAAGGGTAAACATCTTTAAATTTGGAAATTCGGTTTTCGTATTGAATGTGTGAAGCAATTATCTAATCGGGGTGTCTAAGGTCTTGGGTTATTTACGATACACCTTGTATAGAAGAAATAAGTTTCGTCATTTATGAATCAATAGTGACTGGTCACTTCCATTATCTATGTTCTTATTATTTATAGATAACATTTTTGATAGAGAAAACAATATAACTATTTTATATTGTACACTATTTTTAATCACCTAATTTGTTGCATGTAAGGTTGCAGGTACTACTATATATACGATATTATGATACCATACTGTAAGGCCTTAATATGAAATATGGAAATAAAATAAAATGTTATCAAGATCGCACAAATATTACAAGACACGTGCAAATCATAAATTGATATGGTTATTTATGTACCTTAAAAAGTACAAATACAAGGTCGATATTTTAGCAAAAATTCAACACTAGGTAGTGTTGAATTTTTGACCGCGGTTTTTCTCACATTAAACATGCATACATGTGAACTGTGAAATAAAACAGATACCCATCCTTGTTGCCGTCTTAAGGGCTAAAGATAAAAATGGCCGTTATATTCACAATAGTTAAACCGGGAACTTAAAACTGCCCATTTACTATATTAGAGTCGGATAAATTACGATACAAATTATCAACTTAAATATTTTTCTTTTTATTTGCCATTTATTCATCGGGATGGCCATCAGATTTCTATAAGTTATCGTCCGTTTGGTAAACAAAGGCACTAGGGGACACCTTTACTCAGTAAATGGAGAAAAATCTTGTTTGAATATTATAGAGCCTTGTTGATCTAGTGGTGGCATACAATGCGCATAGCGATCACGAGGTCCTGGATTCTTTCCTGGGTCTGGAGATTTTCTAATTTCCAGTTCAGAGTCTGGAAATGTGACCGGTTTAATGGCAATAGGCTTGTCCCTATTACATGGTACCCAAGATTATAGGCGAAAAGTGGGCGTACACATGTGCACCTCTGTAATCTTCTCTTAGAAAATATAGGCGTGAGGGTGATTTTTTGACAAAACGCTTAGGCAGCAACTTACTCACTGAGTCTATCACTGCCTAGATTTATATTATTATTTGGTATTTTTTATTTATTTATACTTTTTGCACATATTTGGATATATGGACTTAATGCCTGCGGCAATTTCTGTCAGTCTACCTTAGGGTGGTGTGAGTCAAGTGGTAGTTGCAAAATGATACAAGTTTAAGGAAAAAATTACAATAATAACACCGTCACGCCTATATTCCCCAGAGGGGGTGGCAGAGGTGTATTGAGTACACCCACGTTTCGCCGACGATGTTAGGTCCCATGTAATAGGGGGCGAGCCTATTGCCATATACCGGGCACAATTCCAGACTCCGGACTTGTACTGGGAATTTTTCGTTAGAAAAACTACATTTGTCCGACCTAGGATTTGAACCCAGGACCTCGTGATCACAAAGCGATGCGCTTTGCCACCAGATCAACGAGGCAGTCAATAAATATAAATCAATAATAAATATAAATAACAACTAATTAACTGTTTATAAAACATAGTAAATACAAATTATATATAACGATATTATACATAACACATATTTGTTTATATCACAAATATATACATACATATATAATTAAACAATATATACATAAACTAAAACTGTGCGACATAACGACATGGAACAACTAACATTCACAGGGATCCCGAATTTTGTGCAGATAGTCCAGCAGAATTTCTTTTAAAAAGGGGCGAGTAGTTGCCATCCTGAGTTCCAAAGGCAAGGCATTCCAAAGAAGGATAGACTGGACAAAGTGAATGAAATCAGAGTATGAGGGGGGCACTGAAAAAGACGATTATCAGAAGAGCGAAGATGTTTATCGTGATGAGAACATAAATACTGAAATTGAGAAATAAGATAAGCGGGTGAGACTCGAGAATAAGGAATAGAAAATAATGTTGTCGGTGCCTCAGAGTTCTACGCTGCTGATGGGCAACCACTTTATTAGTGATCGATTCTCCGACACATGACCATATTTACGCAAATTGAGGACGAATCAAATGCAGTTATTAAGCAGGCGATGTAGTTTATTGATGTAATCTAGATTCAGGTTGAAGTAACACACATCACCATACCTCCACCTATTTTCGAAAATAGGAAATATCAGGGACTGCACAAACTTTGCTTAACGCTAGCGCCCAGGGGGATAACTATCCCGTTAAATATTATGTGTGATTTATTGAAACGCAAATCCCTACGAATTTACCATACTCATCGTTCACTCTGGCGGAACTTATGTATGCAAGGTCAATTTCATTGAAAGACAGACAAACAAGTGCAGCCAGGATCAATACACGGTGAAATCTATGTATATACATCTGTTTGCATTCAATCTTCCAAGGGAACACTCGTTCAATATCTTTGTCTAATGTTACCTAACTACCTTCTATCAAAGAAATTTAATGATTTCAAACAATAAATTACCAACCTTCTATTGAGCAGCTTCTTTTAAAATAAACAAACCCCGTCACAATGTGGTGGTGACAGAGGCATTCTATGTGCACTCATTTTAAAATGATTACAAGAACTAGAGTAATGATAAGCATTTAGATTGAGTAATAATTGAAAATACTTACTTTTCAAAATAATCTCCAATTCTTTCAGAGTTGTATTTCTTGCTGGGAACAATAAGATCTCTCTCTTCTACGTCTCTTTGATTTCCTTTAATAAGTACTGGAAACATCCACCAGATAAAAATCCTTGAAAGTATGTTTGGATTATGTTTCTTTTTCTTTTTTTCATTTTTAACAGTGTCTCCATTTTCGGAATTTTTATTTTCGTTATTCATGTTAAAGAAGTTTAATTAAACTTTTTGATTTGTGACACTATCACTTCTTCTGCAAGAAACTATCGGAACATGGTATGGACTTAATGAAGGCCTTAATGACAATAGAATATGAAATATTTCAATACTCGGAGCTCACTACTTAATCGTGAGCCATATAACTGATAACTATCGTAAAGATACGTACACACAATCAACGTTTATCACCACCTGATTCAACATAATTAAAATACATACATATAATTTAATCGATCACTTATCAAAGTGTATGATTAGCCTAAATCATATATTAGCTCAACGTAAGTTAGCGGTTACTATAATAATACATAAATCACCAATCCGCACTGAATCCGTTGGTTTTGTTTGTGAGAGAAGGGTTTTACCCCGACACCAATACAGAAAAAAAAAAACAAAAGACAGAGGTGCAATAGGTGGTCTTATCGCTAATAGCGATCTCTTCCAGACAACCAAACAACAAGAAAAAAATACGAAATAGAGGGCAGTAGGTGGCGTACATTTATTATAATATTCTTCACATAGGATGGGTAGTGACAGTTCTAAGTGCGACGAAATTAATATTTAATTCAATGGTGTTAAGGCATAAAAACATAAGTATAGAAACCGGTCATGCCTCTTATTGCCATTGAATAAAGTATAATTATCTTTGACACTTACAACTGTCACAGTACCCACCTTACATGAAAAATACTATAAGTACATTTATTTTACGTAATTATAATAATAATTACGTAAAATAAATGTACATATAACATAGGTTCATGTGTTTATGACAACAAAATGTATGTACTGGTTTATAAACAAATTGCTGATTCTGTGGAGAAACGGGACATGTACTATAAATTATGTTGGCGATATCGCTATATGTCAGTTCTACCTTCTACTCATTGTTTGATTTTTTTTCCTACTATATTATCCCACAATGAAAAAACAATTTTTTTTTGTTAAGAAAACACGTAGCCACACTCTGAATTATTCCTATGTCGTGGGTGCATTTACAAATACAAAATTTGCATGCACAAACACCTAGCCAGACCGAAACAAACATTTGTGGGTTACATAAAGATTTGTACTGTGCGGGAATCGAACCCGCGACTTTGATCCAAAGGGCGGAGTGACTCAAGCTCTAAACCACTGGAACAAGCCGTTAATTTTAATAAGATCAATTAAATTATTCAGCTTTTTGATTGTAATTAATCAGAGTCATGGTGACACAACACAAGATAAGTAAGATGATAAGGCATATTTAGGTCCACGGTTTTTGTGCGTAATTTTTGTAAAGAGCTCGTTTTACTAAAATAAAAAGTACATAAATATTTATCTATATATCTATATCATCAGGCCAGATCCCTTGCGGGGTAGGAAGAGAGTACAGAGTTCCAACAGGTTCTTTCCTTACACACCTCTCCGGCTTCCTACACTCTCATAGCTCGTCTCATACACGCTCGCCGGTTACGGAGGCTCTTGAATTGCCCTTCAGATAAGACACGGTCTATTTGGTTATAAATATTTATGTCCTAATAAATATTATGTTCGTTACTTTTTTCTTAATTAAGTAGCTACTGGCTATCGTGTATGATCTAAGCAACTGAATCAAAACGTAATATGAAACATATTAACTTGGTTATTTTAAGAGCAATTTCTTAAAAAAAATATGAGTATTATATACTGACGGATGGCTTGGTCTACTGGTTATAGATAGATAGATAGATAAATCATTTATTGCTTGAAACATGGTTTTATACAAGGTGTTTGTTATAATAATATTATTATTTCAGTGCTAATTGTTTCGCCGAGAGCTTGGCATGCAAATTTGTCATATTCATAAAATCTCTAACATTAATCATAACAATTATAATATCATTATTATTATTACATTATCATTATTATTATTATTACATTATCAATATTAAATTACAATTATTATGAATGTCATACAATAATTTTGAGTTTAATAATAACAGTTACATCATCGATAATTGGCATTTTAAAATAAAATAATACACACAATGTCCATAATAAAATGTCAGGACTGGATGCAATCATTAATACGTCATAATTAATGAAGTATATCTGAGATTGACAAGCTCCAAGGTTACATATTTTATAAAAATTCTTTCATATTATAAAAACACTTTTCGATGAGCCACTTAGTCAATGTGTTTTTAAATTGATTCATTGTCATTTCTCTTATGGATTTTGGTACATTATTAAATATTTTTACACACATATAATAGGAGTTCTTTTGGTGAAGTGAGGTTCTAGAACTTGGTAATAATAGTTTTGTTTTATCTCTAGATAGATGAATCTTATATTCACTGGCTTTTTGAAATAAACGCGGATGCTTTCTTACAAATATTCCAACTTCCAAAATATAAAGAGAAGTTAACGTTAAAATTTTTAGTTTTCTAAATATTTGTCTGCATGAATCTAATGGTCCTATGTTGGCAATCGATCGAATACACTTTTTTTGTGACACGAACACCTTATGAACATTCGTCGCGTTTCCCCACAACAATAACCCGTACCTTAACACTGACTGTACATACCCGTAATAAGCTGTTATTGCAGCCCTTTCGCTTACTGTTCTTCGTATCCTTCTCAGTGCATATACGAATCTATTTATCTTTTTACTAACAATTTGTGTATGTGATTTCAAACTGCAGTGCCTATCTAGAATAATGCCCAAAAATTTAAAGGCAGTGGCGTTTTCAATTTTTATGCCTTCATATGATATGTTTAAATGTTGGTTGTTTGCTTTATAATTCTCAAATTCTACAATTTTTGTCTTTGATAAGTTTACACTTAAGTTGTTACTACTTAACCAGTTTGTTAGAGATTATATAACCGTATGTAAGTAACTATCATATTGGGAGTCCTCTTTCTTGCCAGCTATAACAACAGATAAGTCATCCGCAAACCACGTGCACTGATGAGCGGTTACATTTGGTATATCATTAATATAGAGCAAGAAGAGTAAGGGCCCCATAACACTTCCTTGGGGAACTCCTGTTACGTTCATTTTATAATCCGATTTGAATGTGGCTAGTGAACGTTTGTCATCAATTCGGTCGATTTCTACACATTGTATTCGATTTTTGAGGTAGCTACTTATCCATTCCAGTGCTTTTCCGCGGAGTCCGTACCGACCACATTTATTTAATAAAATGTCATGCTTTACAAAATCAAATGCTCGGCTCATATCAAAAAATACAACAGTAACACGATTTTTCTTGTCAATATTTTCAGTAATATATTTATTTAAATTAAATGCAGTGAGAGTGGTAGATTTATTCTTTTGGAACCCATTTTGTTCCGGAACTATAACATTGAATTTATCTACAAATTGTATAATACGTAGATACATAGCCCTTTCAAAAATTTTGGAAAATACTGGAACTAGTGTGATTGGTCGGTAATTATTTAAATCTTGTTTGGAGTTCTTTTTGTGGAGAGGTCTCACAATAGAAGTCTTAAGTTTTTCAGGAAATATCCCTTCAACAAACGAAAGATTTATTAAATGGGATAGTACTATTGCAATTTCGTTTACACAGTTTTTAACAATATATGTACATACAGAGTCATAACCCACAGCGTTGGTATTTATTATGAGCCGCTGCACCCACTGGATCGCGCAGTCGCGGGTTCGATCCCCACATGGTACAAATCTTTGTTTGACCCACACATTATAGTTTCAGTCTGGGTGTTTGTGTATGTGGAATTCATGATTGTAAACACACCCACGACACAGGAGTAATTCCTAGTTAGGAGCTGTTTCTTTAAAAAAAAATGAATATCAGAATACCTGTGCCCTAGTTTGATAGAACGGCAGCATAAGCGCCAACATTCTTGCAAAGTGCTCTGTAAAGTGAAGGAGGTAACCCCTATAATTGAGATGAGACACTGTGTACTGTGTGATATGTTTTTTTAAGTAACAGCGTCAATGTAAACGAAACTGTATGATTAGTATCTCTCTACTATTTTTTTCAACCGGTGTCTGAAAATAGAATATTAAAATATTAAATTATATCCGCCCGTAAAAGTCGGGCCGTAACAAAAATATTACACCTCGGAAACGTCACCTAGAAATGGCTACCATTTTAATTCACAAGAGAATGACTCGCCGCCGCTTGTTTTATTTAGAAACACGTTTTTGTAACTATAGCCCTGTAAATAATAATAATTTTAAACTTTTTTATAAGCAATACCTTTTTTTAAAGAATCCATTTCGAAGATGAGATACTTACACTGTGTGATAGATTCTCAATTAACCCATTGAAGAAGTTGTCATGATGTAATAAAATTGTTATTTTTAAATTATGCTATGTTATGTAATGAAATAGTTCTATTGATATTTCAATCAAATTATTCATAGGTTCTAATACAACTTTATGAAAAAAATTGCAGTTGTATAAATACTTCAATCGTTTTACTTTTATATTTAGTCAGGTTGTAATTTAGTTGATGGATAACTTTTATTTGATAATTGAACAATCAATTCTTAGTGTTCTACGTCTATTCATCATATTTGGTTTACGCAAATATGACCATGTTTCAGAATTTCGCTCAAAGCTCAAGTGGTTACCAATTCGCCTTCGCCGGAATGCGCATATATTATTTCTTCTATACAGTATCCTGTTTAATCCGTCAAATCCCTCTTACCTCAAAGAAAGATTGAATTCCTTCACGAGACACATTTAAGGTCCCTAAGGTCGTCGGAGAATCTAAAGCTGAAAACGCCAATGAGTTCCACAAATTTCTTTGATAAATCCTTCACAGTTCAAGCTGTCCGCTTGTGGAATGCATTGCTTGTATCAGTTAGACGTGCACAGTCGTCAGCTTCCTTCAAAAAGATGGTCAAAGACCACTATCTCTCTGCTTGCTGATAAAATAAGATGCATCATAGTCAGTCCCTTTTTGTTATACTTTTCTGTATGTATGTAGTTAAATATGTTTTGTACTTATTTACGTATATATGTATTTATTTATCTTTTATACATATTCAAATACTTGTATATACCAATGATAGCGTACGCCACCAACTAACTGCTTTTTTTTCTAGTATTTTGTATTTAACCAGGTTGTCTGGAAGAAATTGCTCTTAGCAATAAGACCGCCTAATGTATCAGTGTCTTATTTTACATGTTGTTTTATAATTTTGTTGGTGTACAATAAAGAGTATTGTATTCTATTATTTTACTATTTTCATACATATTTGGAGAATTCTTCACATTCATGTCTATACTATAGCAGAAGTACTACAGTACAAACATTCCTAATTCAATCAAAATATATGACGATTTTATTTATTGATCACTAGTCTATGAAAAGAAATGGAAATGGCAATGGCGTTAACTTCTAAATAAGAAAAACGTGAGAGCTTTTAAAAATATTGTCACAGTGCGGGGTAAATAAATGCCTAATAACGTGCGAAGTACTTTATTAGGCGCTGTAAGCAGAAAACAGTACATCGAATGCAAGTACACACAAGCACTAAACACAGACTAGTACTACTCTCGTTAACACCCAAATACTGCCTCCAAGTCGCTGAGTCACTCTTAGTATCCGTATATCTTTGCTAAGGTCGCTGGTGTATTCCACTTAAATCGCTTGTTCTCGATTTGATCGCTGTCGCTTCCAAACGCCGCGCTGAGTGTACCTTTTATATTCGTATGCAAGTTCTAGAACGGACGTGAACCCTCCAAGTACATCGATAGAAAAGTCCAGGTACATCGAACAATAGCCAGCGCGTTCTACAAAGCGGTATTATTATTACATACCTATTTGTACAAAAACAAGTAGGTACTTTTTTATACGATAATAAAAAAGAAGCAACCTTCTAGACGTTTTAGCACTCAAACGCGGATTCTAGATCTTTTTGACGGATCGATACCTATCGGGACCTAAGGGTGAGTAATGTGTTTTAAAATTAACATCCCCCGATATAAGGTTTTCGAGATATCCGAGTATGACCGGGTCGTAACAATATTTTAAACTATACAGCGACTTTGGCGACATACGTTGCCATCTAGGAGAAAAGAAGAAGGCAGGCAAGGAAGGCAAGGGAACTACCTGAACTGAGAGTAAAACTGGGAAAGGCCTAGGCCAACAAGTTTTACTAATAGTGGATACATTTTCTAATTTATTTTAAGGTTCTTTAAAAAAGAACACAGTACCTTTATAAAAATATTCGAGCGTCTTTACAAATTTGGCATAGTGGTGAATCTAATTACAGCGCACTTACACATCAAATAGCTTAAATTGAAGGCTTTTATTATATTTTTAAAAGGAGAAAAGGTGGGAAACTTAATTTGTAACCGACTTCAAAAAGGAAGAAAGGTTCTATGTTTGTCCGATTTTATATTTCTTTTCTTTTTTAGGGTTCCGAGAAGCCTGATAGGATCACGTTATCCGCCTGTCCAACGATTATCACCCTTTTTCTCAGAAACGGCTAGAGGTATAAGTTGAAATTTATATCAAATACGAAGGTCTACGGTATCCTACTGGTGTAAAACAATAAAGGTTCTAAGTAAACCCTAACAAAATATATGGCCATTTAAAGTTACTCATCAATTATATGGTACTTCCCGTTGACCTATAACCATGGAATTTGGCAAGAAGCAAGGTATTAAAGTACAAGCAATAATTGTTAATTTATAACTATAACATATAAAAAATAATTATATTCCCTCAAATCCGATGAAAAATTAAGATAGCGCTGTCTAGTGACATTTTGTGGAACTATGCTTCTTTATCTTCCCCGCAAGGGATTTGGCGTGATGATATATAGAGAAACAGAAAGGCAAAATACGAAATTTGTTAATTTATAAGTATATCATATAAAAAAAATATTATGTTGCCTCAATGCCGAAGAAATATATTATATTAGCGCTATATTAGCGCTATCTAGTGGAATTTTGTTGAACTATTGTGATCGGTGGTAAACAAATCAAAATAGTTCCACAAAATGTCACTAATATCTATAACGCCATCTGTGTACAGTGTCAGATGTTAATTTAATCAGATTGTCGATTTCTTCTTTTATGTTTGAATGAAAAATGTAGATTATTTAATTAAACTAAAATTTAATTAGACTGCCTCGTTGGTCTAGTAGGTACCGTATAATGCGTTTAGAGATCGCGGAGGATCTCGTACAAATTGCAGGGTGGACAAAATGTAGTTTTTCTATAGAAAATTTCTTAGTCCAGGATCCGAAATTGTGCCCGGTATAATGGCAATAGCCTCGCCCCTATTACATTTGCACCTTACATTCCCAGCAGTAAGTTGGTGTGCGCACACAGTACACCTTTGCCACTCCCGCTTGGGGAATGTAGGCGACCCGGTGTGTTTAAATATTTGATGTCGGTACCAAGTAACCGACTTTTTTCCCGTGGAGAAAATCTTTGAAAGACTGGCCCCCCACCTGCCTTCGGGTAGACAGGCGGGGGAGTGTCGGACTCTCTGCTGCGGTCTTCGCCCCACTTTGTGTGACGCGGGAACCGCAGCAGCATACCGACTAAAACCTCCACGTGTTCCGCCTGCCGCTTTTAGGAAAGGCTTCAGGTACGGGGACTTCATCCGCAGTCTCTCCAGCGGTTGTCCTTAGTATGGACCCACTAAGTTGCGACCGCGATGCCGCAGAAATTCTCTCCAATGTTGGGGACGTGCGTGCGGGAAAAAGGCACTCCCTTTTCAAGGTACAAGTGTAGAGCAGGCGACGGCCCCCAATGCCGTCACCCGCGCACCCTCTTTACGGACCAAGTACCGACTGCGCCAACTCACACCGACTTCAAATATTAGTAACTTTTTTCTTAATTCGTGTTATCAGCCGTAATCGCGAAACCCAAAAATTTTATTTTATTTTTAAATAAAACAGCTCAAAAGGTATTGTGTTGGGCTAAATTGCTGTTATTTTTAATAAGAAATAAAATATGATAATTGCCTTTGTCCTACCCAGATATATTTTAAAAACATGTAGTCCTCACAACGTAAATATACTGTAGTGTTCGGTATAAAAAGCGTTTCCAATGGGTATTATTGCACCCCCTGTAAGTCGGTTCAATTTACCCGCGCGCACCGTTGGATTGCCTATAAAAAGTCCAAATTGCGCGTGCAATTTTTATTTTCGATGGAATGAAACAGGAATATTGTATATTTTATAGAAATACGTAAACCAAAAATCGTAAATTAGGAATACATCAAGTAAATAAACCCCTGTAAATTACACACTTATCACGCCGACTTTTTCCGAAGGGTAGTACATACACCTACATTTTGAAAAAATTTAGTTCCCATGAGTCTGCAAAGATGTACCTATTTGATTTATGTTATATATCTATAAAAAATAGATTTTAGGTTAGATAAAAAAACATCAATATTGATAATTTATTTCACATTCAATTTAGGTACATTAATCTAAATCATTTATATGATAATAGTAATATGTGGATAATAGTAATGTGCGTATTTAACGAAACATTGAAATACATGTAAATAAATAAATCGCTGGCATTAACTCGCGGTAAAAAATAACATTAATTATCTTGAGAATGTACTGGACAAACTTTCGCTATCATTGAATCACACGTACATTTAGAATTAACTAAATTATTCTCAATGTTTTCAACTAACATCTTCACGTGACATATAGGTACCACATCGCAATCACATATCTGAAGAGATTTTCCAGGTTGGACCTGTGTCTCACTCTTATAACGCTTACTATTATTAGAATCAGTTGACAAAGGGAAGTAAATCGAATGTTTCAACATGTCTTTACTAGATATTATATCGGGTTTGAAACTCTGAGGGCTTTCAAACCAATCAGTGGAATAATCTGTTCCCAAACTAACATTCTCTTCTAACGTATTCGTAGTATGATGAGTGGTTGGAACATTATCTTTACTATCCAACAAAACCAAGTCTTCCCTTGAAGTATTCATTTCAGTCTCACATTGATTGTCATTTTCTGTAACTGCTAATACTGATGTATTGAACGTAACAGGATTGTTACATACAATATTATTTTGGGTGTTATTCATTATGTAGGATAAATCTTGTTTTTGATTACGATTTTCTGACATAAACTTATTCCAGATTTTTTTTATCGCGTTATTATCAGTCTGGATGACAGATTTCATACAGATACAGGAACCAAGAGTGTGGTCGCATGTGCAATCTACTGTACACCCAATATACGGAAGTTTAGGACTACTTTTATTATCTACGTCGATTTTGGCTGCATCATTTTTTGTATCTTGAAAATTTTGTTCATAATGTTTTATATATTTCAATTCCTCCATCTGTAAAGATATAGTTTCGAATAGTATATTTAATCGAATATCACAAATATCATTTTCGAAATATCTGCAAAAAACTAACCGCACCATCTTTTGTTCCGAATAACTCAAGAACTGGTCCTATGTCCTGGTTTATTGTATTACAATAACAATCACAATCAATTTTAGTAACTTCTACAGGACTTCCATAACCATATGGGACTAATGAGTCTGTGTCTGTTGTTTGTATATTTTTAGTTTTAATAGACATAGCATCACACGACTTAGTTGCCATTCCTAAGTCAGGAGGCACCTGAGACGATGTATGTTGTGTATACATCATGGACTTAAGACTGTTGTATTTGGAGAGTTTTTCCGTAAGTGGATTAATTTTATTCAGGACTGTTTCGTATTCAGAAGTATGCATGTTCATATCCTTCTCCGGCATTTCTTCAATTTGTTTTACCTTGTTTTCAATTTGGACATGTTTGTGTATTCCGTTATGATTTTTACATGTACATATTTCCTTAAGGCGTTCAAAATCATGTTCAATTAAGTTACATACCTTATCTAGAATATTTGTGAATGCAACATTTTTATTATCATTTAATGAAACACATAGACACTGAACACGCTGAATTTTGATTTTTAAGTATTCTTGTAATAGCCCATAGGCACGTTTCCAACTCCCGTCATGGCTCGGATTATCTCCTGTACATTTGCATTTCATTTCATTGGCACAATCTGAAATAACTTGCTTTACCTTTTGCATTATATCTGCAAATATCTTTTCTTCTTCGTGAGATGGTATGCATGAAGATTCACAAGAAATTGACTTGAATTCTTCGAGTTTTCCTTTTAAATGCTCCTCTAACAAATGAAATACATTAACTTCTAAATCCTTGGAATCATCCATATTAGCGTTATTGCAACATACGCAAATTTGCTCGGAGTCTTTTAATCTTTTAATGTCGGTAACATTACTTTTGTTAATATTATTCTCTTCGTATTTATTGGCAAAGATATCAGAACTAGGACCCGGATACGTATTTTTGGTAGTTTTATCATTTTGGTTATACATATTTTTGCTGGATATATTCTCTGGACTATGCATGGCATTCGATCTTCTTACATTGTTTTTTCCTTGATTTCTGGTGCGCTGAACGATCGACGGTGAACGATCGCTATCATCATTAATTTTTTGGTTCCTTGATTGTTCCAAGGAATTTGCACTAGTTAATGTAACACCTAAAAACTTCACATAATAGTCGCAAGGAAATAGATCTGTATGCTTGGAAATTTGATTTTCGTTCTTTACAGATTTATTATCAGCTTGAATATCAGGCTTTTCTATTTTGTCTACTACAGATGTATAATTATTTTTCGAATCTATATCTTGAATTGAATTTAAAATGGGCAAAGGCTCGTTTTCTCGGATTCGCTTATTTTGTTCTGGTTCTATTTCTATAGACGTTTTACAATCACAAGCATCAGAGTTTATACACATAAAAACATTAGAGCTTTTTATATTGCTTGATTTTTTAATGCAATTACAAACCCTTTCCGAACTTTTTTCCAAATTAATAGTACCTATATATTCTGATTCAGTTGTGGGTGGTATTCTATGGGCTAATTTGCTACATCCAGTGTCTTCTATCTGAGTGTCGCCAATATTACTGTCATCATTGAGTATTAATTTATTTCGATCGCTCATACTGTTTTCATATTGAATTTTGTCTTTTTCTTTGTCTTGACTACTGTTTGTTTTCATGGTCGATTTATCTTCTATACCCGCCAAATCACATTTCCATTTAGTAAGTGTTTCTAAAAGCTTATCTATTGACGTGTTTGAGGGCTTTTTGTGAAAACATATACAATCACTTGGACAATAGGGTTGCGCAGACGATTTACTGCTGCTAATATCTATTTTTGGTGAACGAAAACTTTTATTTATTGGTTTTGTATGTTTAATACAAGATAATTGTGACATGGATTCTTTTGATAACTTCTGTTTCCATGTAATTATACTTGAATTATTTATCACTACATCAACGTCAACTTTACTTTGTTGCAGCTTTGCGACTGATTCTTTTTGTGGTTCACACAAGCACAAATTTACTGCGTAAGCTGGACTAAATCTTTTGTATTGTCTACTATTTTTTTCGTTAAAATGACTTTGACTTAAGGAACTCTTAGTTACTCTTTTCCAGTTACTCATTTCCGATGTTTTTTTCCTAATATTTCTTAGTTTATTTTGGCTAAAGTATCTATATTGATCTGCATTTTTCTCTTTCTTGCGATTTTCACTGATATTTTCAAGATCTCGATTATTTATTGTATCCGTTACGCGTTCTATATATTCGGCGCCCTTAAAATAATCATCAAATTAATTTAATTATCTTAGATAATCACTTACTAAATTGATAAGTTTGCTAGTGTTATATGTTAATTTGGTAACTTTATTCAAACTAAATACTCAATTACCGAGAGTTGTTGAAAAATTTTAGTAATGTTTTCTTCCATTAGTTTTAGATCTTCCTTGTTGATTGAGTCCTAATAAAAAAAAATATTTTAAGTAATATTAATAAAATATCGACTGTCAAAGTCTATACACGTGATGAAAATACCATAATATTTATATAATACATTATCTTAGACCATTTAAATACATCGCTAGCCATATATTTAACAAGAAGAAGATTATTATATTTTATGTGCCTTTAAATTAAGATAATGAACTGTAAGAAAGTTTATGTTAACCTTATTATTTTAATAAAGGTAACAATAAGTATGTAACTCATTTTAAGCTTAATACAAAGTGTAACATGTTTTCGTGCGGGTTACTGAGGATTTAAACGCCGCTATCTGGGCTGAGGAGATAGTTGGCGGGGTTCTGGTGCCTTTTCTCTCGCGACAAGACCAAGCCAAAATCAGAATCATCATCCGAAGAAGATCTAGTAATTCAATTGCGAAATGGAAACTGTCTTTATATATGGATTTGTCTTTATATATGGAGAGAGAGAACAGGGAAGAGATCATACTACACCACGCAGATCCAGTGCGGATTTATAGAGGCAGGTTTGTAGTCACCTGCTATTGGAACTTATCGAGCCTCCTATAAGGCTTCCAACTTGGCTTAACGACTACATTTCAAATTCAATTCCAACAGGACAAACTATTTGTGAGACGAGCCGCTGAACTAGCTCATATAAAGTATTATAGCACCTGTCTTTTGTGACAACCTTTAATACAAAAGTACATCTACTTCACTAAAACAATGTGATTACCTTTTTAAGGGCTTCGATTTGCAGTCTAAGTTGTGTGACATCCATTTGTGTGCGTTTCCATAACCCACTGTTACCGGTATTGGTAACATTGGTATAATTAACACCGCCTGCTCCACCACTCCGTTTCAAGTGCCCGATGTTACCAACAGTGGTAATATTAGTAGAATTACCAACGGTTGCTTCGCCATTACGTTTCGAATACCCAGTGTTACCAGCAGTGGTAACATTAGTAGAATTAACAACGGCTGCTTCGCCATGGCGTTTCAAATGCCCAGTGTTACCAGCAGTGGTAACATTAGTAGAATTAACTACGGCTGCTACTCCATTACGTTTCAAATGCCCAGTGTTACCAGCAGTGGTAACATTAGTAGAATTAACAACGGCTGCTACTCCATTACGTTTCAAATGCCCAGTGTTACCAGCAGTGGTAACATTAGTAGAATTAACATAGGCTGCTTCACCATTACGCTTCAAATGCCCAATGTTACCAGCAGTGGTAACATTAGTGGGATTAACAGCTGCTGCTTTAGCACCTTGATTTCGGTGCCCAGTAGTACCAGCATTGGGTGTATTAATAAGGATAGGCACGGCTGCTTCAGTACCATGTAGCATTGTTGTCTGTACTAAACACGGAAATACTGCTGCAACAATATATTTACCGTAATTTATTCATTCATGTTACTTAATCATAAATGAACCATCTATTTATCGACATACGCAGTTAAAATATAACCCAATCCTATTTATTTTCGCCGCACAGTTAAAACAATATCAGAATCGTGATAACAATATAGAGATGACAATCATTCATTTAAGAGTGAAAATATTTTACTCCTCCCCTAAAGTCTCTCACATATCACCAGAACTATGTCGGCTTATGAGTGGCTCAGACTGAGCGTTAATATTTTAGCTAAACATATTTCAAACAAACTTCTCCTTGATGGCTCTTCGAAATCCAAAAGAAGTCCAGACGCTCCCAACTACAAAAGTCAAGACAGTAGGATAAAGGATATTCTTTTTTGCAAAATATACCTAGACTATAAAAATTACATTGACATTTAAAAGTAAAATAATTATCATAATATGATCATCGCACACTTAAACGACTCAACTCAAAAGTAAAGCAATGAAATGAAAGCTCTATATTGTGTCACGTACAAAAACATTTTTTAAAATAATTGAAAGAAATCGCTGACGCCTCGACAATGCGTTAACCGCTCATTGATTGATAATGTAATTTTAATATACGTGACACAAAGCTTATATTCCAATGAATAAAAAGGTGTGCGAAAGTCATATAACTGACCTTGTGCCGGTTTACACTCGCAAGGTGGTGGTCCTGCTTTGACAATCTCTTTGGCACGTTCAGCTAGTTGTTCAGCTCTCTCCTGGAAGAGCTGTTCCGCTAACGTCGTGGCTAACTTTTGTGCTTTGCGCTCGATCGCGCGTTCCTCCCAACCAACGTTTTGGACATCGATTCGACTTAGTCTCTTAAGATCGTCAGCACACGATGCACCCACCCACTGCAACGATTATTTTAATAACGGCGTTTATAATAAGGTACGTGTGTATAATAATTATATGATTTTTGAAGCTTGACTGATATTACATGATTACTGATCAAGCATCCACAATACCGACCAAATAGAAGAACAACAAATCTGTGTATCGACGGTCTCGTTACGATTCATTAGTACCTTCGTTTTTATGGATGTATATTAAAAAGAGCTACCTTACTTTTTCATAACTATCGGATGCTAACAAAAATAGAAAGAATAATAAAAATATTCCTATATTATATTACCTTTGCATGATATTTTTCTATAGAAGTGGCAATAGCAATATCCAGCTCCCCAATTAGCAGCGTCGAGAAGAAGTTTCTTAAATTTGTTTTGATTACACTTGCTCTGTCCCAGTTGTGTTTATCTTCTAGGCACTTTAGCAGTTGGCAAGGCATTTGTGCCCCGTTTCCTCCCAGCTCAGTTTGGAGGCCGGCGAATAGATCCGCCAATAAATTGGAGAGAAGCCTCTCCCGAAGAGATGTACACGAACATGAATCCTATACGTAAAAATAAAGACTAAACCAGAGAGGAATATCATTATACATAAATATAGGTTAAAAAAATAATCGTTAGCCAATATTCTTCTTAACGTAAGAAGGCCATAACTCCTAAATTGTGGCAAATTGTTATAAAACTCAGTATAGAAGCGCGGATTGTCTCACAATAATATAAACAAATAATTATCTCTTGGGATACTTAATTATGTGGTATTTGTAACAAACATTGGGATACAATGCTTTACCTCCTCATTCTACCTACCACTAGTTTATCATCTGGAGTACATCGGCAGAGCGCCGCCAGCGACGGCGTCCGCTTGACTTCCACGACTTCATCTACTGGCAGCTTGCACCGACATTCCATAACCTGGTCTTTCAGTTCCATGAGTTGGTCCCTTTTTTTCTTTAGCTCATCCAACCTGCCCTGCAATCTAGCATCGCATGATTCTTTGCAACCATCTAAATCTTCCACTATCTCCATTTTTTCTTGACGTAATTTTTCAAGCTGCAAGGATTTGTCAGAAAAATATTTTTTAATGATATTTCTCCATTAAATATGTCATTAAAACTTGATATTGCATCTTTATCTTCATATAAAATATCATAAACTCATAAATACTCTTTTAAATTATAATTATTTTTAAGAATAATTCATTATATTATCTAGAAATACGCTACTGATACATAAGTAACTAATACCTAATTCCTATCAGTGAACAGCGTACTTACTCTAAAAAAATATATTTAAAAGATTGAAAGTCTTATGAAAGTACCCATTGTTCTTGAACTTTTATATCAAAATGGAATATCTAAAATACCAAAGAAACACATTCTTAACTACTGATTTACATGTGTTTGCGGTCTAAACATTTTAGGCGTTTGGTAGTCACATGGATATGCTATTTATTGCTCCAAACTGGTGTCAGGTGCATAATACTAATATAATAACCACAACATTTTTATGTTCAGATCTAATTATTCACATTTAGATGTCGTCGTTTGTTTTTTGCTCAATTCGTAGTTATGAGAACGTATCTATGATGGATCGAGATGAAATTTCATAAAGGCTGTGAAACTTTTAACCCTTGATTATATTAAACTCCCTCGCGCGGTAGGGAGTATAGAAATGGACATGAAACTGACCCGTGCGAGAATATTGACCATGTATATATAGTGAAAATGGAGTGGAAACTTTATACTGTTCATTTTTATATCTACTGTAAATCAGGGGTAACATCGTTCGTGACCTGCCAACACCTAAGCGCATGAACACGATATGGGCGGAAATCAATATTATGTTTAGTATGATTAAAATATAAGTTAATTATAATTCAAATGTCAGTTAGGAGGTATTGTCAGATTATGATAGTAATACGACAATAAAATATGCAGAAACGTTACATATTACCTCCTCCTTTATGCGTCCATTCTCCGCGTCCTCTACGAGCAGATCTTTAGAAACGTTCTTTATTTGTTCGCGCAAGGCGCTTAGCTCCGCCCGCATTGTCCGCTCCACTTCAATCGACAGCGCACGCGCAGACTCCTGCTCGCTTTCGAGAGCTGACTTCTTTCGTCGAGTTTGTTCCTCTTTGAACTAAATGCAAAAATATAATATTGTGGTCAGTGAAAATCTTTCATATTCGCTATTATAGAATCTATAGGACTGGTTGGCTGGTGGATAAGATCTAACTATAGGACGCTTATCTATGTTTGAATAAGACAAATTCGTTTTAGACACGATGTATTAACAACCTAAAATTATTTTGTCTTAGACATGCATTCATTACATGAAAGAATGAAAACCACCTAGATTCTGCAAACTTGCCACCGTGCTTACGAAGCGAGCGTCCATTCAACTTTGCTTTCACAATATGCATGACTAAAATAAACGGACTCGGTCTCTGTCAAAAGACACATTAAAATCAATCATTTTCATTGGGAACCTATTTAAACATGTACAACACATGCGATTACCTCATCCCAGCCGATAGGACAAATGGTTACGCGGTATGAACAATGAATTTTAATTTTGTTGTTGAATTACTTGAAGATCTCTGTCAAGTTGCGCCGCCTTGCACTGTTGCTCGGCAAGAGCCGCCTCTGCGCGTGCGCACTCCTCGCTCAAGCGCAGCTTTACACAAGCGTGA
This sequence comes from Phalera bucephala, assembly GCA_905147815.2. Classification (NCBI taxonomy): domain Eukaryota; kingdom Metazoa; phylum Arthropoda; class Insecta; order Lepidoptera; family Notodontidae; genus Phalera; species Phalera bucephala. The sequence continues at coordinate 17,624,993 of LR990617.1, read as the reverse complement.
TCGCACACATGTTTTTCTATATCAATCAACTTGTTTTTGTCGCTTTCTGCCGCATCACCCCTGTTTTTTAAATCTTGAACTAGACCGGTACAGGCATTCTTGTAAGCATTCCGTTCCTCTATTAACTTTTGAATCTGCGGTAATAAAGACCTTATATTACTAAAATATGAATAGGTAATTTATAATACATATTACACAATACTAGCTTCTTTGCTCATATCCTCTTCTTTTTCTTCGGCAAGTGCGAGCCGTCTTTGATATCCCAGCTCAAGATCTTTCCAAGCCGTCTCAGCTCGTTCTAGAAGCTCGACTCTCTCAGCTTCCCGTTTAGCCAACTTATTGGCGCGCACACGCAACTCTGAAGTTGCAGCGTCCAGAAGCTGAAGTCTCTCCACACATTCAGAGTCCATACAACAAGCCTGTTAAATTACAAAACAAATCAATACAATAACACTCAAATTCAAGTGTAGGTAATTAATGTATTGCTCACAAACCGCGTCTATTTTGCTTAAAGTGTCCTTGTTTTGTCCCTTTTGCTTTTTCCTTGGGTTCTGATGAGTGCTATCTAACCGCATAATTATTTTTGTACCCGCCGGCAGTCTGACGACTGGGCCTTTAGAAAACGTTTCTAAGCCTCGTGAAACGTCACTGCTTGACAATTTTAAACTCTTATCCATTACTCCATATTTTATTTTGCCCTTGGTTTTGCTCGTACAGGACAAACCCTTCGGCTCAAATTTTTCTTCTTTTTTGCTTGTAAAATCCAGTCTGTTTATTTCTTTACCGTGTTCCTGTTCATTTTGTTTAATATTTTTGCATGTACAATCCTCTTCAATATGATTATCTTCAACAAACCTAAAAAAATAAACCGTATTCTGCATAATTGTTTCAGAAAAGTACTTATATGATACTTTTTTACTTTTTTCTGGATCAATTAATCAGACCTACATACATGTAATTGTACCTATAGTACAAATAATTAAAATACTTTAATAATTACTTAGAAATGGCATTGAATTAACTGTGACATCCAAACCCTGGGCCCGCATCTAGCTTGAAATTGTTTATCATGTACCTAATTACCGCATTGCTAAACTGAGAACTCGAAGTATGAACTACGTACTTATAGAGGCTGGTTGCACCGCTATGCCCAAGTTGCTGCCACGCGAGCAATGCGCACGCCAGGTGCCTCTCCTCCGGGAACTGGTTGACCATTGATTCCACGTCTGTCTCTATGCGATCCTGCGCAGCCTTTATCGCACACTACAAATGCAAACCAAAAGTAGGGCTCACCATAAATATGCTTGTGTCTTTTGAGAATTGAGTTGGTTTATTTTGTTCGATTACAAAACAACACAAATTCTTACATTACTCAAGCATTGAGGTGAGTATCCCCCTTAACACAAACAAATTCCAGCGGTTACTGATCAATATACATAATTTAAACTGTCAGTTCGTTACCTTTAGATCAATGAATGGATTCTTCTCTAATGCTTTTAAAATATTCCATTTAATTAGGCTGCTCAAAGACGCAGGTTCATCCTACAAAGTTTGAATATTTTTTAGATTGTTCGACCTCGTGGTGAGAATGGCGGTTTATATCAACATGAAAAAAAGTAAGTATTTATTTTAATGCTTCAAGCACAGATCTATCTAGCTTTAGCCGAAAGACGTCTACTGCAGGACGAAGGCCTTCCCTAAAGCTCGCTACGACCACCGGCTTTATATTGTGCATTCAACACTACTGAATGTACTGTAGCTTTACTGCATATCTATGCAGACAAAAACAATTGTTTTCTGCCCGCCGGCTGCTTAGTGGTTCTTCACGGATTACAGCTATTTACAATATATAGGTGGAAGAATACATCTGGCCCATAATTCAATACGGATGTGAGTGGTGGTCCATCAAGGAAAACCTCAGAAAACGTATTGAAGCATTCGAAATGTTGACATACAGGCGAATGCTGAAAATAACTTGGACTCAAAAAGTCACCAACCAAGTTCTACGAATAGTCAATCAAGAACGGGAACTTATGACCCTCATAAAAAGACGAAAAACTGCATAGCTCGGTCACGTGCTCAGGCACGATAGATATCATATTTTACAGGTCATTATGATGGGCAAAGTTGCGGGTAAAAAGGGTGTAGGTCGCACAAAGAAGTCGTGCCTCCGTAACATCCGGGAGTGGACGGAAATTGCTAGCGCGGCACAGCTCTTCCGTGCCGCACAGGATAAGAACAAATTCCAAAAATTGATAACCAACCGTCACTAGTTGGAGAGGCACCAGAAGAAGAAGAAGTGAAAGAATGCAACGTGTCTTATGATGGAAGACGAAGTAAGAGCACCCTTCAAGTCAATTAGTAGTAGGCATGAGAAGTTATGGTACTGCCAATACTTCATGCATAGAGTACGGATTTTGGTTACAGCGGCAACTATTAGCATTAACACGTTTATAATGACTAAGTATTCTAAAGGTTTTCTTTAAAAATATCCCAAAGTTGCATAAAAGACCAAGGTGACTCAATCTCGGCTACCCAAACTCCTGTTAAAAAGTCGTCAGTAAAGAGAACTCCGCCTGGTTGTGCATGTGGCGCGTGAGCAGTATGTAGCAGATGAGCAGTGACGGTTAAGATGTTGAGTGAAGTAGAATGAGTAGAATATAAACCAGCAAAAACCCAAACAAAAAATAAACACCGTCACCAAAGCGGAGGTGACAGAGATAGACATATCCCAATGTAATAAGGTAAAAAAGGAAAGAAGAAGAAATAGGTTTGAAATTCAAGCGAGGCGCTATTTTTTATTATTGTTTAGTATCTCGCTGAGAGTCGCAGGTTCAACACGTACAGACCCTTTGTGAGAAGTTACTGTTATGTTAGTCACCTGCTTAGATCAATTGCTAAATATGAAGAAATATAAACTTATTGTTGATATTGTTTATATTTATTAAACTTACGATATTGTTCTCCGTCTTTTTGTTTTTCTCATTATTAGTATCGTCTTCCTGCATTTTCGATACAGCTCGGTATGTATGTTTATCACGCGAACTACTCAGCGATTCATCGAAAAATTATGAGACAATAATATACATTTATGTATACTGAGGTAAAATTAACATTTTAAATTTATTATCATTTTTAGACAAAAATATTGTGACGTTGAATGAAAATGACATGAAGTTCTTTCTGTTTTAATTTCTTTCACGTATATGGCATCAAACCAGCTATTAACAAATAGATACATTGAAGCCAACACAGACATGAAAACCAAGTACTTAATTTGTGCATTGATGATACATTGTACTAGATTTGAATGTAAAAACCACTTAATCGATTTTATTAGAGTTTTCACGATTGGAGAGCATAATATATTGAGTACAAAATGGCTTGAGTAGAACCAGAAATACAGCTTGGCCTTTCACAATAAATGTCCGGTACCATCGAGATGTCAGGCTTTGATCTATATTTATCGTCAAATTATATGTGTTTTTAATGCACTACGTTTACGTAAGCGTAAACGAAAGCGAACCCTAATACATTGTAATAAGCTACAAAATACACTACTCAATCACGAAAACTAGAGATATTATATGCTTCCATCTCATATTTGGCTTCCCATTTCCTTTTTTTATTTTCTAGATGCTCGCTAAGGTAAATCCTACTTGGGAATTCAACCGGGAAATGGAAACGTTATTTTCCTAAAATGCAGGCGGACCTAACATGAGGGAATACTGGCCAAGAAGTACCTAGGTTGCGTCAATACTATATTCATTTGTCCTAAAAGTCCGATGGTAATTTTAAATCAACCATAAAATACTATAACATGCATACTTTTATGCATGTTTTCGTCTAGGTGTTTGTGTTTATGAATTTCATATTTGTAAACGCACCAACTGCTCATTAATATGTTCCTTCGTTTAAAAAAATATAAATAAATACCGTCACGCCTATGTTTCCCAAGCGAATGTGGCAGAGATATTACACCCACTTTTCGCCGACGAGCAAAGGGGGCAACCCTTTCGCTATAATGCCGGGCATAATGCCAGACCCCGGACTGATACTGTATTTTTTTCATTTGAAAAATTACACTGGGTTGATGTAGGATTCGAGCCCGGGACCTCGTGATCGCTATTCGCATTATTGACTACTAGACACTATGAATAAAAACATTTAAATTCATTCAACGTTACATTCCATATTATCACTAATCACGCACACGGTCGATGCATCTTATGAGAAGAACAAATTCGCGATTGCTATCTGTTGGATCGTATATTCAAATTTAATTCCTCGAAACGTAATATCATAAATTTGAATCGTCTGCCGAAGAGTGCGCAGAATGATGCGATTATTTTTTTCTTGACGCTACAATATTGAATCAGAATTAGAATCAGAATATTTTTTATTCATGTAAACCATTACATTATTTATGAATCGTCAGAAAAGTAATAAAGACTCTACCGCCACTTCGGAATGTCATTCCTGTGGAGAAGAAGGGCAAGAAACTCCACGGTTACTCTTTTAAAATAAGAAATTACAAACTTTTTCATCTACATTCTGTTGTGGGGTATGGGAGAACAATGTAGGTTGGTCATCAGGTGAGTCTAAGTTAAAAAAGCGAATAATACTATTTATGAGAATGGCTACATGGTTCCCTCATTTCCAAAAAAAAGTACATATTGTGTTAAATTAATAGAAGGAAGAGAGGAAATGTTAACCAACAACAGTTGAATAGGTTGTCATGACTCAAGTGGAGCTGGAATAGCATCTATCCAAGCATTTTTATCTTTTAAATAATCTTCTATCTAAAATTGAGATAACATATTGTGTCTCGTTCACATTACACGTTTGCCGAATAAGACTGAACGTAACAACAACCTTTTTCGATAGCTTGTACTTTACACGAATTATACGTGCTGGCTTGTCTGATGGTAAAACGTAAAAGAAAGGGTCGATACTCCCCGTACTTAAGCGCCTACTGCGATTGACCATTTATCGACCGGGAGACTGCAATTATTTCCAAAGAATATTAAGGTCGGATATATTGGGCGCGCGCTCAGAAATAAACGACGAAATAAAAAACTGCTTTACAAGGACTTTTCTTAAATTATATGCTATATTTTAAAGTAAATTCTATTAACTAGTTTTTAAGCATTTTGCGTTGGAATCAGAAAATGTAAAGCAATAGAGATTACTTAAAGTTTGTTTTCTGCTTAATCGTGTATTTCTTTAACCATATTCTAAATTAAACAGTGAAAAAGCATATCTCGAAATAAAAAGTCTCTAATCCATATACTTCTTGAAATACATGGAATACAAAAACACCAAATAGGCCGGGTCTTATCTGAAGGACAAGTCAAGAGTCTCCGTAACCGGCGAGCGTGTATGAGACGAACTATGAGAGTAGAGAAAGCCAGAGAGGTATGTAAGGAAAGAGCCTGTTGGAACTCTGTACTCTCTGCCTACCCCGTAAGGGATCTGGCGTGATGATATAGACAAAAACACAATTTTACACATTAAGGCTATAACAACGGCTATAACAATAAATATATTGAATAAAATTTAATTGTTTTACAAAGACTGAGCAGATATGTATGAAAGTTCATGTTCAGTCGTTGAACCTTTAATGTCTTGAACTGCAACAGATGTCGCTACCATCGAAATACATCGGGAAATGGTTTTCTTCTTCTTCTTCTTTCAGTTATGGCTTCCTCTTAAGTGTATTTTTCCAGTGTCCAGTGATATATAATCGTGTTTGTTTAAATTAATTCAACTCCCCGATGATCTTGATGACAACGATGATGATGAAATTAATGAAGTACCCAACCCTGGATAGTGAAGCGGTGGATACTTTACATACCAATTGCGACGGCCGTTTTAAGGGAAGTCAAAAAGGCACGTTTTATCACTTTGTTACAATTACCTTCACTCATGCACATATAAGAACATATAATGGTTAGTAGTGGAATATTTACATTACACATTATTAGCCTAAAAAACACAAGTTTTGGAAATTAAAACAAATTGACAACATCACTTTCCGCCAAAACCGAATATGGTTTTGTCGCAAACATTATATATTAACGGTATATGAAATCAGATATGTAAATAAATGGTTCAGTCAGAAAGGTGTTGCGTTTTATTCATATAATAATAAAATAATAATATTAGCCCTGTTAAGAAAACTGTCCCACTGTTGGGCACGGGCCTCCTCTCAAACTGAGAGGGTTAAGGCCATAGTCCACCACGCTGGCCTAGTGCGGGTTGGCGAACTTCACACACCTTCGAGAAACTCTTAGGCATGCAGGTTTCCTCACGATGTTTTCCTTCACCGTTAAAGCAAGTGATAATTAATTTTTAATACGCACATGCTTTCGAAAAGACAGATGTGCGTGCCTGGGTTTGAACCCGAGACCTTTGACTTTGCAGTCCAACGGTCTAACCACTAGGCTATCACTGCTATACTAGGCTATCACTGCTATGTATATATTTATTCATATAGAAGATGAAAAATCTTAAGATTGAGAAGACTTTTTCATTTGGACATAAACAATAATTTAGATTTTTCAGGATTGTTCAGGTACACTTTTCAGTTTTCACCCTTATCAAGGTCGGAAGAAAAGATCAACAAATTTACAAACAAAAAAGTTATCAAGGATATTCATGTTAGTAGTAGTAATCCCCTTATTCCGATAAGCGCCCGACCAATGCCCATCCGCAACGTTGCTATCCTTCCGAGTATTCTCAGAATGACTTACTCATTTACTATATTCAATTATTGACTATATTTATTCTGCATTTTTTGATATTTACCCTAAGCCTTAGGAATAAGGTATGCCTTATTCCCCGTTTACATTATTCCCCCACTCCTGGCAGTGTGCTCAGATGTTAACATAACACTTGACGAAGACGATTTGAGTAGACTGCACCTCTCATTGAATCAGGCAATCGCGAGTGCGAACTCCGCACAGGTAATTTTTTTCGGTTATGAACTTAATATCTAAAAGGCAAAATGACGAACTGCAATACCTGAAACACAAAATGCCTGACTGGTTAAATGTCTGCAAAGAAATTTGTGTTGCGGACATGCATTCCTAAGATCATTCATGCCCAAGCAAGTAATAGATCGTTTACGAAGCAAAATATTAATTAAATCTAACTACCTAAAAAATATTTCACTCAAAAAGCAAGTTTTAGGGAACGCGCGCAATACTAACGTTTCGCCGCGCGGCGAAAAACAGATTTGCATAATGTCGCACCGTAGTATTGTAACAAAGAGTTTTAAATTTTATTGCGCGCACTTAAATGTCGCAGGGTTTTTCAACGCGCCGCGAAAAGTTCATAGTGCGCGCCTCCCCTGTATATTTTTTTGTTATTATTTGATAATGATTTAAATGATATTTTGAACTGTCTAATTAGGAATAAGGTAAACGTTTCAGTTGGGTTTCCTTAAAAACATAAAAATGTTATTGAAATAATTGATGTTTTATATTTTGATATCCTATCTACGGATAAATTTACAATTGTATTTTTATATGTAACTTAAAAAAAATTTCGTGAGCGTTTGCTGAGCACTTGGTTGGGTTGGAAATAAACCATTGTGTCGGCCACGCAGACATGGTAATAATAAGAGAGACTTATATTACGATTTGTGTGGTCGGCCTATTTATCACCTAGGTGTATTTCAGGCATATTACTAGGTCTTGTCCGGTCTATCTATCTATAACCTCACGCCAGATCCCTTGCGGGGTAGGCAGAGAGTACAGAGTTCCAACAGGTTCTTTCCTTACATACCTCTCTGGCTCCCTCGACTCTCATAGTTCGTCACATACACGTCTAGTCCGGTGAAGCTGTAAAGGCCCCGTGGCCAACAGCATAGATCACTCATACACGCATATTACTAGGTGTTCTGCTTGGCTGTGCCCAGACTTTCAAGCCCCATTTTTTTTAAATTATTTAATACATTAGTTTCCACGACTTCCATAACAGTATATTTTCTTTCCCACGGGATCCATAATCCATGATTACTGGAGAATATCACAACGAGATGAATTATGCATAGTAGACAAGAGAAACGGCTAACCAATCCAAATATACCCGTTCGCGAAATATCGGGTCGTCGCCTTTTCTACAAAGGCGCGAATAGGTTCGAGACCGAGATCGGAATGGAGAAGAAGTCTGGAGTAAATCCGCTGCTTGTTAATCAAGATGTGCGTAAGCACGGTATACTGCCTTATTAGGTATTTTGCTGTTTAGACAACTCGCTCATGGCCGAAATTTTTATATGTTAAATAATTGGTGTGTATAGAGTGAGCGCAACAAGATTATATATTTGCACTGTCATATCAGTCATGTCTCTTGTCTGTTCGTATTGTTTCTTGATATTTCACGACTGTTTTGATGTTTGTTCAGCCTGGTGGGCTATGAAATCCATCTATACTTAAAGGACAATGGCAAGCTCCCATATATGGTTGTGCCTGAAATCGATTTGAAGCGTCTATGTATGGAAAAATATATAAACCGTAGGGTTTTAATAAACATAAACACCGAGAATTTTTATTAGAGATATTAACGTTTTAAGTTTTAAGGTTATGTTAATATAAAATACATTAAATAGTTAGATATCATGAGCTAATTATAACTTTGAGTCTTCTAAAACACTCAGCGGTAACCATAAGATTATAATAGTACCCATTTAAACTATTGCGACCATACTAAGATTTCATGTTTTGAGGTTATGTCAGTGTGAATTTAATGAAATTACCTCTTAAGAGTTAGCAAACGAGTCTTCTAAAAAGGAGTCACTTGCAACCCTTCGAAATTATAATAGTAGGCACTACATTTTAGTTTCTATTTACTTTTATATGAAATATGAAAATCTGGTAGACTATGATTTATCTCTTATTTCGATTTATGAGGCATTTGCCTAGCAGTATAGCAGTATTAGTTGATTCGTTATTTTTATTTTTACCTAATTACCACCCATACACTTTAGAGATAAAATAAAAATGGTTATCAATATTTATTCTTCCTTCCACATACAATAGCTAAGAGTCTAGTTGTTGCTCTTGCATTTTCATCAAAGACTTATATCGATGAGGATTATTGATGCCAATATAATCTTTGCACGCACGTAATGCGTGTAGGCCTGTCACACCTTTCCACCTCCGAGGGAAGCATACATGCACAATTTCTTGAGGTACATTAAAGTCCGTTTAAAGAAAGCAATTATCAGTTTCGTACGATAAAGTCGAGTAACTGCAAGATTTAAAACTAAAAACAAATCAGACAACCAGGAAGAAAAAGAATACCGAAAACTGTCTTGGTAAGTTGAAGTTGTAAATAAATTATCAACACAAATATCATCATCAAGTATTGACAAAACATTTTTTTTAAATCAATGCCATAAAATATTTAAAATATTTTGTGTGTATTTATTTTTATTTCAACTATTTACAAATCTGAAATTAAAATATTTCGACAGTTTTCATAAATTAATTGACTATACCTAAACATTTATTTACAAATGTTTATTAGTTTTTTACTATTCACATTACTTTTTTCAAATGCGGCAAGTAGGTGATTCAAATAAAATGTATGAACATGAATTTAATCAAATAACGTAAATTAAATTAAAAAAAAATATCCGGCACGTTTACATACAAAATTAATTTTGTGTAAAAACCGACCGTTTTATATAACTAATATTTGTACATGTCGTATTTGTAGACACTTCGTAAAACATTCAGGTAGGATCTCGCCATTGTTCTTTAAGTCCATAAAACAACCTCCTTCATAGATAAATTTTCTTTGTTATAGCTTTTTGGTGCCAATTATACAAAAAAAAAATATACTAGATGTCGGTTCAATTTGATTGTATTGTATATATTTTCAAACATTTTACGCACTGATTTGAAAATTTGTATATAGGGTAAAAATAAAGTGTACTTCGTTTTTACAGTGGTGTATATAAATTCTACGGGCTTATTTATTGTTTGAGTGAACATCACGTAAAGAAAAATATGAATGTGTTATTGTCGTTTCATTGGTGAGATTTTTATTTATTTTATATGTTTATGGTTTATTAGTTTAACAATATTGTAAAACACTAAAGATAAATCATCCTTATTCCCATTTATAACTAAATAGTGTCTTATATTATTGCATTTCATTAATTTTGGATTAGTGGTAGTAGAGGTGATTAGAGATGTGATTTTTTTTATTGATAACCAAATGCTAACACTTATTTCACGGCGCCAATAGGCTTAATATTGTAAATTAATAAAACACCGTCACGCCTATATTCCCCAAGCGGGGGTGCCAGAGTTATACTAAGGACACCCACTTTTCGCCGACGATGTTAGGTCCCATGTAATAAGGGCGAGCCTATTGTCATATGCCAGGCACAATTCCAGACTCCTGACTCATACTGGAAATTTTTCGTTACTAAAACTATATTTGTCCGAACTAGGATTTGAACCCAGGACCTCGTGATCACAAAGCGATGTGCATTGCCACTCGACCAACTAAGCAGTCTTGTAGTCAGTTTACAGTTGATTCATTTGTGTTAAGTGAAAACAAAATGTCGGCGACTAAAAAAATTCTTTACCTTCTTTATATTTACCCAATGAAGCAGATTCAATAATATATTATACCTATATTAATAGCTGTTGTTGTTGGTATTAATATTATCATCATACTAATACATACAAGTGATCAGCTGCCACATAAAATCTCAGAAATTTCACGTGTTTTTAATTACCCATTATAAGCTAGCTGAATTAATTATTTTTTTTAGTCACGTGGCCTCACACTACGATTTATTCCTGTGTCGTGGCTGCATTTACAAACATGAGAATTGACATACACAAATACCCAGACCGAAATGCGTTTGCGTCCCGTGCGGGAATCGAACCCGCGTCTATTAGACACAGTGGGCGGAGCGGCTTAAGCTCTTAACTACTGCGCTAAATCGTTCGTCAAATCGTTTTAAATTCAGTGAAAGCTAAATTTATCTGCCTATATTATATTTTCAAATTCCTTCAGAGTAGACAGAGCTCTCAGCTAACTTCACAGAAAGTCATAAAGTAAAACTATTATTTCTAAAATGAGATGACAGTTTAATAATGTTTATTACTATAAAAACCTTAAAATATTTAATTTCTGGCAATGGATTTCGATGCTGAAATAAATATTGTAGAGTCACATGTTGTCGGTTAGTTTCCCATTTTCAAGCAACTTATAAAAATATTGAAGATGCATGCAGCGCTCCCACAGTACCTATTTTTTCAACAGCTTTCAGTAAGATTTTTTTTTTGGTATGTATCTTATAAAATGCTAGTTGTTTCACTCAATGGGTTTATTCTTTTATGTACCAAACCAAAAATAATTTTGGATTTAAGTTAACTCATTTAGACGAATTTGTATAATTATTGGTGTACGACTTCTAGCGTGATACGCAGATTACAATTGTTTGGTAAGTGAAGCTCAGTATCATATTCGGTAATGAAATTAGGTTATTCTCTGATATGAAAACAACAAAATTTGTTTATTTCTGTTATTTTCATAGGTATACGCTAATCCTTCGGTGATATTCTGCAGGATTTGCTGGTGTGTTCACTCGTTTTTCAGCAAGGGGCTGTTCGTGCAATCTACAATTACGTCCGAGAGCTTTTTTTAAGCAAAACTTCAACGAAATAAATATTCTAATTAATGGCCAACGTTTTTTATTTGAAAATCGAATAATATATCAAAATAATGTTAGCAAATTTAAAAAATATAATTATATAATTTAAAAAAAACTTCAAATAATGTATGTGATTCTAAAATATCTTGCATGACTTATTAAAAGGCGCATTTCGTTAAACCTCAAAAAGTCTATCGAAACTGAATTATATGAAACGATACTTTAAAATTTCAGATATCCTGAACAGGAAAAAAAACATGGGTTAAAAAATAACATGGTTAGCCGAAAGGAATAAACAATTTATGTTAAAGAAAGTTTTCTGCCGGATTTTCTCAAAGGTACTTGACGTTCGTAAGTGAATTTATTGGCCTCTATATAAATTGATTATTTTTGACCTAGACCTAGACTTTTTGTACTTCTTTATGCATAAAAACTTGAATCTTAAAATGTGTGGTCTTATTTTCTTAGTATCACAATATATTCATCTCAGCATTCACGACGAAAATAACATAGCACTAAAAGTACTTCAAAGCAAAAGAAAATTACGAAAACATTTTAAGAACACATAGACCCACATACCACACCAGTGAGACAATTTTTAAGTTATATTAGTTCAAACATCAAACAATTTTAGTTTGGATTATTATCGATATTAAGACTAAGAGCCAGTGAGGTGTATATAAGTCAGATACATATATACACCTCACTGGCTGTTACAAAGCTTGGGAAAATTTTCTTGTTAAATAAGGTTTCCATTGTTTCAAACTTCTTTGGTATGGATTCATGTTTGACTGAGACTGGGCAGTGCAAAGACGTAAACATGTTTATAGTGAAACGTCACAAGTAATATAAACAACTGTCCTTTCCGTGACCTGGGTGCTTGAAAGTGCTCGAAACGTCAAGTACCTACTTAAAATTGTCAATGAACGGAAATAAAATCCAAAAACTTAGTTCAATAGTAGATTATTCGTATAAATCTACGAACTGAATAAGATGAACAAGTAACCAGTGTCAACTTTCTTTTGCATTAAATATTGTTTTGAGTTGCTCGCAGCGATAAAGAATCGCAGTGTTCATAGCAAATACTAAGATTAGGCAACGTTCAGATCGGTCAATCTCTGATGAGTGTCCATTAACAGAATTTCCGTTTTTGAGCTAAAGGCTAAGGCTAAAAGCATTCCAAGCACATAGGGTGCTTGGAATAGCTAGTCCCGCATACTAAATAATATTCTAATCTTGACATCAAGTCGAAATCCGCCCATAAATGCTTGATAAGTCACAATAGCATGTAGACCAGGCATTTCATACATGCGGCCCTCGAGCGATTTGAAAACAGCCAGATAGTGCGGCCCTCAAGCGTGCTAAAGACCGTTTTGGAAATTTAATAAATATATCTTTTAAAAGTACTGTTATAGGACAAGTATGTCCTTGTACAAGTATGACTTTTTTCGTTAAGATTTTCAGTAGTTTGCATTCTTTAGGTTTTTCGGCCCACCTAGTCTACGGTCTTCATGCTTTTGGCCGACCAGTGACTTTGAGTTTGACATGGCTGATGTAGACTTAGGAAATCATCCATCCACAGGAACCGTAATAATAAAACATTAGAAGTGAAATAGCGCACGATTTTGTTCAGAACCACAGTAGCCGCTTTGTCAGTTTAAAATAGACTGGACAAGTGCGAGTAGGACTCGCGCTCTAAGGATTCCGTACCGATTTCGGTTTCGGCCAGTTTCAGCGCAAAATTGTAGATTCGCTTTCGGCACAAATCCAGCCGAAATCAGGGCCGAAACCGAAACTACGTTCGTGAGCTTTCGGGTGGCCTTTGGGCGCTTAGGCGAGTGTCGAAATGACTGAAATATGGTCTAAAAATGTCGATTTATTTTAATAAAATCTCTCTTTGAATTAATTTGAATCCATTGCACTGGAATCGCTTTTCGTGATTGAGCCTATTGGATTTGTCTTGATTAGTACTACAGTTTTAGGTGGCCCTAAAAACTTTTTCATTGAACAAGATAGCCCCATCATGTTTTGGCTTGTTGGATTTATTTGATAAGTTCTGTGAACTACAGTCAGCACAGTCACAGTTGCCAGTCTGATTTTTTGTTTTTAAAACGTAGCCCTACACTAGGATTTATTCCTGTGTCGTGGGTGCGTTTACAAACATGACAATTCAGATACACAAATTCCCAGACCGAAACAAATAATTGTGGGACACACAAAGATTTGTACCGTTCGGGAATCGAACCCGCGCCTATTAGACACAATGAGTGGAGCGGCTTACGCTATTAATCACTGCGCTAAATCGTCCGTCCGTCCGGTGGTTGAGACAGAAAGTGCCCATAGGACTTCGTCTGATATATACGTTATATATATAACTCTGTCGTATTTAGGCATGTTTGATTTATCTAGACAAGTACCATATACCTAGGTAGGGAACAGGGTCTGAGCCGGAAGTAGGTAAATGCTACACCTCAGCTTAGTGAAATATCTGTGTCGTATTATCATTGCGATAATAGCATGTTTTTTTAAAAGATTTTTTATTATAATTATTTTTTAACATTAAAACGGATTATAAACAAAGAAGTTATGGTCACAGATACATAAAAATATGTATACAGGATTGTAAACCTCTTTCTTTCTTCTCTTTTCTCACATTCTTATTGTACGTCGTTAAGGACTTCCCTGGTGTATTTTCAAAACACAAGATCCAATACCAATACAGCCTGAAGCTACACTAAGACCAAAGCAAAAAGAATCATCAGAATGATTCATAAATAATAACTTTAATTTAAAAAAATCTTTTTCAGAGCAAACAAGCTTTAATAGCAAAATCCCTATGGCAAGTACAAAATGGAGACCGACAAGTACTATGGTTGTTTAAAGTCTGGGGTCTTGAGTCTAGGGTATTAGGCAGATCCTACAGGATCCGCTAATGATACTAACTATTAGGTCTATATTAGATCCAGGAACGGTAGCCTTGTGATCTGTGTTTACGATCTAAATATAACCATACAACAAAACTCTCGACTATATGAACTGTATAAAATACAATACCGCGATTCACAATTCCAAGCGTCGCAATAAGCGCCATCAAGCGAGGTTATATTGAACTAAAAATAATATAATTTAATAATACGTAAACAATTGCACTTGTCAAGACAAATCTAACGAGCTCCTATTGGAGTCGGGGTTATGTTGAGTAGTTCCGTTGGCCATCCCCCGGCTCCACCATCAGACCCTGGACATAATCAGGGTCTACAGAACTCGTCAAGGCAAATCCGACGAGCCCCGACACGGCGGGGCTATGTTGAGTAGTTGGGTATTTCAGTTGGCCACCCTCCGGCTCCATCATCTGAACCTGAAAATCATCTGGTTGTATAGAACTTGTCAATACCAATTTAACAAGCCTAAACACGAGGTGGTTATGTTGTGTAGTTGACATGTTGCCATGGCCACCTTTGGACTCCATCATCAGACCAGCTCCATTGTACCATATTATTACATTGTCACTGAACTTACATACGTATGCCAAATTTCAGCTTAATGGGATACCCGTAAATGCTTGAAAAATGGATCATAAGTTAAATAAAAGCTTTTAAAAAGTTACCTTTGCCTCGTAAGTCTATTGGCGAATAATGCGCGTAGCGATCACGTGGTACTGAGTTCGAATCCCAGGTCGGACTGTAATTTTTCTATAGAAATATTTCCATTGTCAACTGGCATTGTGCCCGATATAATGGCATTCGGCTCGCCCTCTATTGCATGAGAGGGCGAGCCTAATGCCATTATAGGCCTAATGCCCTCTAACCTAACATCCGTGCTTGGGGAATATAGACGTGGCGATGTTAATTTTTATTTATTTTACAATTTAAATTAACCACGTTGATATTCAATTATTTCCGTATACAAAATTTACACACATCGGACACCTACATTCCCCAAGCAGGAGTGGCAAAGGTGTAATGTGTACGCACACCAACTTATTGCTGAGAATGTAAGGTGCCAACGTAATAGGGGCGAGGCTACTGCCATTATACCGGGCACAATTTGGGACCCCGGATCTTTTCTATAGAAAAACTACATTTTTCCGCCCTACTATTAACGTTTTTTATCATCACAAGTTAGAGCACCGTTTGAACGCCGTTCATCGTTAAATCCTAGAAAATGCACCACGCCTTTTCTCCTAATCGCTTACAACGCAACTACGCAATGTTCTGAGAGCTTAGCACGAAAACTTTGACATTAGCGTGACGCTAGCGAGTTGACATGCCGTCCTTGTCACACTACAAATTTACTAAATAAAGATGAACGTTACAGCATGATTACTCGCTAGTGTCACGCTAATGTCACAGTTTTCGAGCTAAGTCCTCTATAGTATTGCGGATATCGTTACGGGTTCGATCAATTTATAATACGCCCAAAACAAAAAAATTTGGCATCCCACATGTTCAGTGAAATAGAAAAATCAGGTCTATAATTACATGACAGTACTGCACTGTAAGTAGGTGGCAACGTGAACTTGTTATTTAAATGAAACGTAAACCGGTCAAGTGCGAGAATAACTCGCAAACAGCAGGTTCCGGTTCGTAATACTTATGTAGATATTAGCGATATCATTGTTTTAGCGAAGTCTAGATGGTCTGTTTGTTTAATTGATTGCCTTGTATCCACGAGAATTTTAACCCCTGCTTGAACTATTTTTAAAATCTACGAGAGATTATTACTGGCTAACAAAAAAGGAACACATCGTGGGATGCTCCATATCTGAGAGAACCTTACCCTTAATTTAACAGACACTCAGAAAAGGACACATAAATATGAGCAGTGCGGGCAGGCGGACTTGGTATGACCACTCTTCTGATTTTCGTGTCAGCTTCTTTGCTAACTACTGCGCTTTAACGACATTTTAGCGTCAACCAGTTTCAGGTTCAATTTTCTCCTTAGTGCCCAGGGAGTGGACAGAATATAATAATGCAGGAGTAAAAAATTTCGAATAACATATTAAAAATAAAATGTTCTGAAAATAGCAATAGGCTCTCCAACTGTGACATGCATAAAAATCATTTCGGTGATATGTAGATATTCTCGTACCACCATCTCGCGACGCCACTAATTCCTCGAGAATAAACAAAAGAAGTAGGTTTTATTTTTCACTACAGAAAAATCTCTGAATGCAACCGAATTTTCTGTGGGTAAAACTGCGGAATATGGGGTTTTACTATAAAAAAAAATCAGTACAGGGCCTCCCGAATTCAAACAGAGGGCACCAGTCTCCTGAGCCTCGGTCGATTTCATTTGAGTACGTCGTTAAAGGAAACAATCATCACAAAACTCGCACCCTTGTAGTCCTCACGGCCCTGTCCAGCCACACACAACACCGTTTCTGAACGCCGAAGGCTCTCAACCTAGACTTTTGCGATCATACAAGTCACAAAACTGAACAAAATATACAAAAAAATATTCCATTAGGAAATAGCTCTACTTAATTTTAGTTGCTTAAATTATTTTATGGTTAAAAGTGGGTATCGTGCATTCTCTTTTATAATAGAACTCTTTACTGATCACTGTCATATTATGTTATTATTTAAAACCAAGTCAAAACAAATTAAATTAATAAATGCAGTATGAGCTATAAAAAGACTAATATAGATTTTGAATCTCTTAAATGTAAATATTACCTGATTTTGGTAATATTCAGTAAAAATAGTGGAAATATCAAAGAAATTTGGAAAACCATTCGGAAGCTATGTTATATTGGACACTGTAAAATGAATCACATGATCTCTCAAATAATAAGAATGCAAAAAAGAATTTTTTAACATAGGTAATGAACATTTTACAACGATTGGACAGAAATCAGCTAATGCAACTCTTCAAATACTTAACGAGACAGATACTTGTTGTAACATCAAATAAAAGTTTCCCGGCCCCCATTAACTTCTTATTTATATCGCCACCTACTCCAACTGAAATATCACAAATTATCAACGATCTCAAAACTCGCAGTGAACCTCGTCATGACAAAATACCCTCATATATACTGAAAATATTTCGCCACCTGTTAATTGACCCTATATCTCATTTATGTAACCTTAGTCTAACACAGGGCATTTTCCAACTATATTTGAAAAGGCTATAGTTTCCCCAATTTATAAAGACGGTGATACAAACATTGAACAAACTATTGACCTATATCACTTTTATGTGTCTTACCTAAAATACTGGAAAAAGTTGTTAATAAGAAACTATTATCGTATTCGTTGGAATTTAATCACTTACTTTTAATCACTTGTATAAAAAGACTTTTGATACTGTTTCCATTTCCATATTATGTTCTAGACTCAGTAACCTAGGTGTACGTGGAACACCTTATACTTGGTTTGAAAGTTATCTCACAGATAAGTACAGAGTGTAAGAGTTGATGAGCATGCTAGTGACCTAATGAATTGCATTTACGGTGGGGACACCAGGACCAAGAGTACTCCCTTGTGGGAACAAGGGAGTACTCTAGGTCCTACTCTGTTTTTATGTTATATCAATGAGCTCTGTGATTACAAATTACAGCATGGAAAAAAATATAAAATACGCAGAGGACAAGGTTAGTTTGTTTCACTCTAGTAGACTCTCCAGTCGCTGGAAGATCTAGGACGAATGCTCGGCGACCTCAACAGAGTATCTCAAAAAGTGGGTCTTAAAATGAACATGGACAAAACGAAAATAATGTGTAACGTCCATGTCGTACCCACCGCACTCACCGTTGGGAACTCTACTCTTGAAGTTGTCGACGAATACATTTACCTGGGACAGGTAGTCCGGTTAGGTAGGTCCAACTTTGAGAGAGAGGTCAATCGACGAATTCAACTCGGCTGGGCAGCGTTCGGGAAACTGCGCAACATCTTCTCATCCAAAATACCTCAGTGCCTAAAGACTAAAGTTTTTAGTCAATGTGTCTTACCAGTGATGATATATGGATCAGAGACGTGGTCTCTTACTATAGGTCTCATAAAAAAGCTCAGAGTTGCTCAGCTATGGAGAGAGCTATGCTCGGCGTTTCTCTACGTGATCGAATCAGGAATGAGGAGATTCGTAGAATAACCAAGGTCACCGACATAGCCCTTAAGATAAGCAAGCTGAAGCGGCAATGGGCGGGCCACATAGCGCGAAGATCGGACGGGCGTTGGAGCAGAAAGATTCTAGAGTGGAGACCACGTATTGGCAAGCGCAGCGTGGGACGACCACCTGCCAGATGGACCGACGATCTTGTGAAAATCGCAGGAAGTCGTTGGATGCAGGTGGCATCGGACCGGTTACGCTGGAAAGCGATTGGGGAGGCCTATGTTCAGCAGTGGACAAGTATAGGCTGAGATGATGACCTCTTTTGCTAAAACATACTTAATTAATAAATACTTAATTAACTTAATAAATAAGATTTATAAATTTTCTCTAAAAAAAATAAACAAGCATAAATTGAAATATATTGTAATCAAATGGCTTAATGGATTTAACTATAAAAATTCTGAGACCATGCTCCAATGTTAAGTAAATAATGTATGTACATAAAATTAGTAAACACTAACATCACACACACGAATACAAAAACATACATACACACGCACGCACGCACGCGCGCACGCACACACACAAACACACCATTAAGCGTATTGTCATTATGTTTTTTTATTACTGCTTTTTTTTTTTTTTTTTTTTGAGTTTGATTTTTATATGTTACATAATTGTATTGAGCCACTTATGGGAAGACACTGTCTCCTGACACACAGCTTTTTGGTAGATGGGAGTCTCTTACACACTCTGAATTGTAACCACTTTAACAAAATAAAGAAAATTTATTATAATTATTTGTTACTTGCTGCGATTCTAACACGTAGAAGACATCGTCTAACACGTAGAAGAATCCCTTTACTAGAAATTAATGTTATGTTAGTCACATGCTGAGATCACTTGCTAAAAATGAAGAAACATGACAGAAACATAACCAACGAACTGACCCGGCAGGTACAAGGACTATTGTAAATTATGGAAAGAAAACAAAGGTAAATGAGGTTTGATGGGCAAAAACTGGACTATTTTAAAGGGGTCGGACACCGGCCATAATTAGTGATAACTAACTACCCGTAGCCTAACTTTATGATTATTAGGTCACCAATATAAGACATTATGACCTAATTTTCAAACACACATCCCGACGCTCATCGAAGACACTAATAGGGGCCGTGTCCCAAAAACTTAACGAGGTAATAATCGACCAATAAGTCAATATTTTATAATAGGTTTAAGTGACTATCCTACCATAAGCAGGTAATAAGTGGAATAAAAACCAGTATTTCGGGGTATATCTTGTGTATGCGTATATGAGAATCCTGTTGACCGATAGGCATTTATAAAAGGGTTAACGTGCAGCAACTACGTTCCAGCCGGATAACCAAATGGGGCAAATATCTCAAGAAGGAACGGCTTCAACTTTGGCAGACACTATAGGGAGGACATAAATAAAATACCTCGTCTGACAAGAAACCTGCCGCCAGGCGAGGAGCTATTCAACCTCGCCGGAGAGCTCGGCGTCTAATCCCGACTGCAGTATTTATGTGCGACAAAGAAAGTGAGTTGCCAAATAACTGCGCATTGATGCTGTTGCATCGCGTTCTTATGCACCTGGGACAGCAGCAACAGCAATTAAGAACAAAGATTAAGATACACAAAATACTAATAATATGTTTAAATATATGCAAAATAAAAATTACACAAGTAATATATATTTTAGCCGTAAGCATACTGTATGTTCAGCTGTTCAGAATGCGATCTTCACTTCTCTATAAATATCAAATTTCTTTATAACATATACATATAATAAAACTGTAAGTCGTGTCTGTACAGGAAATGTTTTTAGGAAATACCAACCCAGGAATGTCATACTATCGACGTAGAAACCAATTCTAAAATTTTTGGCTTACTCCAAACCTGTTTGATGACCCTAAATGAAATTTTGTGTAATTGTAGCCTGTACAAAAGATCACAACTCTGTATACTGACATTTTCGAAAAATTTAAGACTTTCTGAGAAAAGAAATGAAGTCGATTTTGATAAATCATTCATTGTTCCAAAACTTCTCTTCAGATATCTGTGAAACTTAGCACGGAAATATTTCATATAACAGACAATATAGTTAATATTTATGTTTTTAGGAAACCAAACGGTATGTAGGGAAAAGTAAAGCATCTATATATCTATATCTATACATACTACATATAATGAAACTGTAAGGAAGTTGTGTCTGTTCATGGAATATTTTTAGGAAATAACAACCCAGGGATATCTTTCTATTGTTGTAGAAGCCAATTCTACAATTTTTGGCTTTAGGGTCTGTTTGTCTGTCTGTCCAAGGCTATGAACCAGCATAACGCAAAAACTCTCAAGCGCATTTTGATAAAACTCTGCATGCGGACACCGTAAAATGTTAGCTAACATACTAAATAGTGCTTATCTCGGAAAATCAAAAGGTTTCTCTAGAAAAGACGAAAATAAACGAAACATTAGATTTCTAAAAAGACACCTTATTCCAAATTTATTCGATGGAATTTAATGACATTTTGTGTAATTGTAGCTTTAGCTCAAGTGATTAGTTTTAATAGAAAGTGACCACTAACTTGGCTCTATCAAACCGCATTAGGTCCACGTGGTGGAGTAGGTCCACCTAATGTATCTCATCTCGATTTACGAATGAATCACTAGTGAATAAATCGAGATGAGATAGATTAGGTGGACCTACTGGGTAAAGAAAAAACACCGTCACTCCTATATTCCCTAACCGGGGGTGGCAGAGGTGTATTGAGTACACCCACGTTTCGCCGACGATGTTAGGTCCCATGATATAGGTTGGCGAGCCTATTGCCATATACCAGGCACAATTCCAGACTCTGGACTCGTACTGGGAAATTTTCTTTAGAAAAACTACACTTGTCCGACCTAGGATTTGAACCCAGGACCTCGTGATCACAAAGCGATGCGCTTTGCCACTAGACCAACGAGGCAGTCTGGGTAAAGACCCAGTGGATAATACAGGCTGTAACAGGTTTGAGTCATATTGGATACTCATATGTAAATATCGAAATATTTAAATGAACTCGAATGAGTTCATGTCAGTTTAATCAATTACACTTGATGAGGTATGTTTAATGATTCACTGCGCATCTAGGTATGTCCACATATGATTTACGCATAAAAAAATGAAAGGTTCTTAATCGGAGATAATAACCGATCCAAAACATAAAACTAAAACTGATTATTAAATAGTTATTTATTACGTACGTACCTAAGTCCCAGTGGAATAAAACAATTCTGTACAGGAAAATGAAGAGTTAGACTCGGTGTACGAGTATTTTTAATAATTATTACCAACTTTGTGACAAGGCTCTATACCTACCTAGTCTGTGGTCTGAATACCTCTCGGAGTATGCTTAACCGATGAGTAATTTAAATGAAGATACTTTCTGTTGCTGTAATAAAGTTTTTAATCTTTCACTTAATATTTTTATATAATCTTAGTCTAAGTGTACTTTTATCTTGTTGTTAATTGCTATTTATTTAGCTTTATAATGTGTTCTAACTTTATACCCTATTTTAACTAAATATCTATCACTCGAAATCTGTGCCTGACTATAATCGGATTCCAAATTCAACTAAATTCTCTATTACTTACTACGCCTGTTTTCTAATTGTTTAATTTGTAATCTGTAGTCCAAAATAATATACTTTATAGGACACGAAAAAAAATGACAGAAAGAAAAAGTATTGGGCAAAGCTAACGAAACAGTGAGGTGGCCTTAACGCTTAAAGCGATTTCTTCCAGGTAACCTTCAGGTAGAGGACAGATATGCTTACAATAAAAATGGCTAGAGTGCAACAATCTAATTTCAAATAAAATAATAATAATATACAATTCAAGGGATATTAACGAAAAGGCCAATTTTACCTATTATACGTAATATAAATAAATGGCATAGTAAGTATAAGAGTTAAGAAACCAAACGAGTGAAATAGGAGCGAAATAGAAATTAGGGAGTCTAGAGAATCTGTAGTCGTGACTATAAATAAATAAAGAACATTGTTCTACGCCCATACATGTTTGCCCCAGAACCAACAGTTATGAAAAAATACTTGTATGATTTCAAATCACTCATAAATTCTCTTAAGGCATTTATTATTAAACGGACAAGCGGGGGAATCGCGATATTGCAAAAAAATTATTTCATTTTGAGGTTATAATTCAGTCGCCATTAGTACATTTGAGGTTATATTGTGTGTTGACATTCAGAAAATGTCGGCGAATTCGATACAAATACTTACAATACTTTGAAAAATTCGTTTTAGATTGTAAATTGTCCGTTAGATATAATATATCTGTCATTATTTTAATAAAATAGATAAATAATGATGGCATGGGTCAAATGTTTGTTGGTTCCGGGGCAATTTTCGACAATGTCCTTTATTCTCCTTATCATTTCCGTTGTCCAATGCTAGATTTTATATTATTATTTTCCTGGCCAACGACAAGGTGGGCCGATCATCTGGTAAAGGTAGAAGGCTGGTTGCCTACAACACAAAGCCGGTCATCATAGTGGTCTTTGGGAAAGGCTTTTGTCCTACAGTGATGATTTCCCCGGCTTAAATAGAATTTTGGTGGCTTTTCCCGACTCTTCTACATGACAGCGTATTGAAACACACAAGCGATAAACGTGCGATAAGCGTATGGAACAGTCTTGTCTATACATAGTAAAGAAATATATTAATTACTAGTTATTGCTGCTGATAAAAAGTATCCTGTGTTAATCCAGGTAATAAACTATTTGTGTGCCAAATTTCATTCAAATCCGTTCAACCATTTTTGCGTGATTGGGTAACAAACATCCAAACATACAAACTTTCACATTTATAATATTAGTAACAGTTGTAGACACTTTAATAGAGCCTGTATTAAATATTCCTAATCAATTAAGGTGTCATTATTTACTAGTTTGTGGTGTCGCGCGTGCCGTTTTGAGGTCGCACGAAATCAATGAAACCTATATTAAGCGGGAAAATATAAATACTCTTGTATCAATGACTAATCCAATGATATAATGATGAATCTAAACTTAGCTACCTAAACAGTAAAATTATATAAATATCTGTATAAATTGGTAACTCACGTTTGTAGCACGACGGATCGACCCGTATTCTATTTTGTTATTTATGGTACAACATGTAACCTAAATAGAGCGCATAACACATTCCTTATTAGTAAAAATTTGGAAATACAAACCTTTTGACCTGTTATATTTTATAATTATTAATCATATGTACATAGAGGCATGATTTTTATCCGAACAATAGCTTTATCCTCTTAAAAGTCATTAAAGTTTTAGATTGTTACTTTATACATTCTGAATACTTGTAATATTCCAAATATATCTAAACGGCCCCATGCTAAATATTTTCATTATCGTTATTTTCATCTGTACTACTGTCACAGAAAGCTTCATGGTCACAACCGTCAACATCAGACGTCAAATTACCAGTTATGAGTAGATTAACTTCACAATCGAAGGCGAAAATTAATCAATGCGAAGATCCGTTATTTGAGAACGTACAAGTACCAATATTGGGTCTTGGTTTTTTCCAGTTCGGATGTATGTATCATGAACGTGTACTGGCATGTTCTTGTACATACATAAGTATAATATCTAGATACTGAGTACGCAGAATGCAGACAGCGCGCGCACCGCATGCGCAGTGTCCGAACAACACACAACGAATTATGAAGGCCTTACTATAATTCGACTTGTTTACCTTTACGATTCATGTCGTTGATTTTATTAAAAATATAGAAACAAGTAGAAAAAGACTAAATGTCATTACTAACATTAGTAACTTATTAAATGTGCAAATTTTAGAAACTTTTATTGTAGTTTAATTTTAATGTAAATTTTAAGATCGGTGTATTCTCGATACGAGCTTTTATGATAAACTAAGGGCATTCTCCTTTTAACTGAATTACGCAAAGATGTAGTTAAAAGTCTTTATTACCTCGGGAATATTGCTAGAAAAGGGACGATTTATATGAATTAGGTACCTTTATTTTATTTATTTTTATTGATTGTTCCTAAATTTCAAAATTGCGTGTTCTAATAAACAACGATTCGCGTCTATATTATCAGCTATAACTCATTAAAACATAATTATGTTATTAGTAGGTAATCTATTTCACACATGATTATGTCTATAAAATCGTTGGGAATGAAATAAACAGAATCGAAACAAAATCGTAAATATAAAAAAAATACGTGTAGATAATCAACAATAATATTAGCATAGTATAACAATACTACATATATAAAAAAATAAAACATATAAGTGCACAAAGTATCGGTACGCAAATCTCCGGACGGGAGTGCCGGATCCTCGATCATCACGCAACGATCCAATAGAATCGTGTATTGTGTCCGGCGCATTGTGCCCGCGGTCTGATGACCCCACTGCGCCTCAATAACACCTCAATAAGTTGATCACATGCCGCCAGCACACTACGTATGTACACCTTTAACAACACACACTACGCTGTTATAAGTACACAAGCATTCTATATCTATATTACGTAAGGATAACAAGACATTGACGTACGGTCAGGGAAAAAAGGGATTTGCCAGACACACCTATGTATCTAACTTATGATGAAGGACTTCCACTGCAGGACAAAATATGCCACGACTTTTAGGTGTGACCTTTACCAGGTCACCTCTGTATACGAAAAAATATTATATTTTTTTAAGCTGAATAAGTGTGGTATTATTTATAACGTTACTGCTGACAAAGCAAGACTAGCTTCGTCATAATGGTCTGGATAAAACCTGTAGTCGCATTTTGGTGTTCTATATAATATTTATAAAACTTTGTACCCCTTTTTACGAAAATTGCGCGGACGGAGGAGTATGAAATTTCCCACACTTATAGTTTATATAGAGGAAGAGTACAGAATGCTAATATTTTTATAAAATTATGCATAAAAAATACATTAAATCAATAAAAAAAACATTACACACACTACCATGTATTTGACACACACTCGCATATATACTCTTTTGTTTATTGTTAAAGTCTATGGTCAAAGTGTTATTTGTCTATAGTCTTACTGAATGTCAAACGTAACCAGCAAACGATGAAAGAGTTTTTACAAAAAACATCGTTTACAGAGAAGTTTTGTATCATTAATTAAATTATCGAAATATGAATGTCAAGTTCAATGGACAGCATTTTCTTTATCGCATGTTTTTTTTGTTTCAATAAAAAAAATAAAAAAGGTATTCTTTATATTAATCATATTTTGGATTTTTTTTATTTAAATTTCATTTTTTTTTTTTCAAAAAATAGGCAAATTAACAGTGTAGCCTTGGCAAAATATGTGATTATAGAAGTAAAGTCATTGACAATAGAACCTTAATAATGTTCAAACTTATAATTCAAATTAATTATGGTCGAATTTCGACCAATGGGTGACCACTAGTACAGATAGATAGATATTTCATTTATAAAAAAAATGTTGATCTGAGGTTGCTCTTTCAAGCCATAAGGTTTAGCTGGCTTTTATAATCATAGGCGAACTATACATACTGTTCTGTACAACGGACATCCAGCAAAAGATCGGTAAACAACTTTCTTGGTAGACCGTACAA
This sequence comes from Phalera bucephala, assembly GCA_905147815.2. Classification (NCBI taxonomy): domain Eukaryota; kingdom Metazoa; phylum Arthropoda; class Insecta; order Lepidoptera; family Notodontidae; genus Phalera; species Phalera bucephala. Next base: position 17,598,587 of record LR990617.1, on the reverse strand, counting down.
ATCTACGTCCATTGGTAATTTTGTGACAAGCGATTGCAAGACCAATCAAAGTGCCACGCCTACTGCTATGTATTTATAACGGTCTTAGTTCAGGAAAAAACACTTAAGCAACTAAAACTAGCTATGGTTTATATTATTGTGATCTAATTATTATAAATATTATATCTAATTATTAGTCAAGAGTCTCTGTAACCGGCGAATGTGTATGAGACGAACTATGAGAGTGGAGGAAGCCAGAGAGGTATGTAAGGAAAGAACCTGTTGGAACTCTGTACTCTCTGCCTACCCTGCAAGGGATCTGGCATGATTATATAGATAGATAGTCACATAGCACGCAAGGACTTGCAGATGTGGGCAATCCCCGTCACCAACTGAATGCGGTGGTCGCAGACCACGGAATAGACCTAGGAAAAGGTTGTTCTACGGTTTGGTTCCGTTTGCCGGTACAACGTACCGACAGCTGTGGACGTATAAATGGGAGGCCTATGCTTAGCAGTGGGACAGTCAAGCTAGAAAAAATAAAAGCATAAGTTTGACAGTCAACCTGGTTCTGATCCCACATATTGCAGTTTTCATGTCAGATCATATTTTAAAGATATATTTAGTCTCCGTAACGGATGAGCGTGTATGAGACAAACTATGAGAGTGGAGGAAGCCAGAGAGGTATGTAAGGAAAGAATCTATCGGAACTCTGTTCACTATGCCTACCCCACAAGGGATTAAGCGTGATGATATAGATAGACATTTTATGTTTTTCATTACACTAAGTTATCGTGGATCACACACGTGGATCGGGTGCAAAATCTAGTGTATGATAAAAAAAATTATAATAGGTATTGACCAACTAATCAAATAATAGATAAATAATTAATCGACAATAAGTTAGTCTAGCCTAGTGGTTAGACCGTTGTACTGCAAAGTCAGAGGTCTCAGGTTTAAACCCAGGCACACACCTCTGTCTTCTCGAAAGCATGTGTGCATTAATAATTAACTATCACTAGCTTTAACGGTGAAGGAAAACATCTTGAAGAAACCTGCATGCCTAAGAGTTTCTCGAAGGTGTACGAAGTTCGCCAATCCGCACTGGGCCAGCGTGGTGGACTAAGGCCTAAAACCTCTCAGTTTGAGAGAAGGCCCGTGCCCAACGGTGGGACAGTTTCTTAACAGGATTAATATACATATGTATAAAGTTAGTATAAGGCACAATAAGTCAGACCAGAAATAATAGATATGACTTCCAAAAATCCTTATAAGTGACTGGAAAACTTTAACGTAATTACATATGCGAGTCGTAATTTTACTGATGCCGCAGTTTTACAAATTAAGTGTCAATACTCGTATAATAAAAACAACTTTTTGGTAACACAGAGAAGCTATCAAAATTATTTAGGATTTTGTCATCGGAACGTGAAATGAAATGCAACGAGGGTAATAAATTGTTGTCGAACCGGAGTAACTGGCATACTAAGTTCACTGTCAGGCGGATAACCTACTTAGAAGCTTAATGGAAAGATTATATTGGGAAAGAGTGAATAGGAATCAATTTTAGTTTCAAACAAATTCGAAATTCGTAAAAACAAATATCTATTCAGCCTACAGCATGAAACTACTGATTTAAATAGTAACATCTTTCTCATAAGTACTAAAATTGTTCACATTTACGGACACTAATAACAGTTCGATATAGTAACCTAATTCTGATCAAAATTGTACCACGTAAAAATTTCCTTGAAAAACAGCAATATATTCTTTTTCCATAAAACGTAGGCTACGTTTAGTGGAAAAAACGTAGCCTTACGCAAGAAAATATTTTTGTCTCGTGAGTTTTACAAACCTGAAATTCACATACACATAAAGATTTGATGGAACCCGCAGCTACTCGATCCAGTGGGCGTATCGGCCTAAGCAAGCTCTTAACGTCTGGACCAAAGCCGCACATAAAGCATTAAGCAAGTCAAGTCTTCGTAACCGGCTAGCGTGTATGAGACGAACTATGAGAGTGGAGGAAGCTATAGAGGTCTGTAAGGAAAGAACCTGATGAAACTCTGAACTCTCTGCCTTCCCCGCGAGGGTGCTGGCATGAAGATATAAATATCTATTTATATCATCATGCCAGCACCCTCGCGGGGAAGGCAGAGAGTCTATTTATATCATCATGCCAGCACCCTCGCGGGGAAGGCAGAGAGTTCAGAGTTTCAACTTAATGCTTTGTCTATCTAGACAAAGCATTAAGTTCTTACCTAAAGTATGTCTGTTTGATATATTTGTATTAATAATATGTATTCACACTACTAAACGCGTTAAGACGAATTTTGCCAAGTACTAAACTAACCTTACTTAATTACGTAGCATCTATTGTAATCTTCAGAAAACTTCGCTCTACATCGTAATCTGTTATCGGAACTGTGAACCAACCCTAGTACTAGGTAGTTACATATTTAAATCCATGCTACACGACGTGATTTAATGTAATCAGCGCGAACAAGTATGACGTGGTAATGTGTGTAAATCTCTTAATATTATTCTCTGATCAAGCATATATGTATTTCCAATCGCACCGATTGCTGGCCATTTTAGTTGCGGATAGATATAAATCACACCAAGCCGAAAGCATCCCTTTTTGGATATAAATTATATCTAATATCTCGGTAAGCTAAACCAGACGTGCGAGAATATGTGCTTAATAAAATGTACCTCATAATATTAATTATGTCCGCCATGTTTTATAGCGACTTCGGAAAATAGTACTCAAAATAGCTATAATTTATATTTTTTCAAGGAAAACTTACAGACTATGAATAATTACATAGATGTACAAAATAAGTCCATTTAAAAGTTTTCACAGGTAACAACTTTATATTCAAAGTGATTTTTCATATATAAAAGCTGCTATATATAGATAGCCACTAACCAGCTATTAGGTACTTATTAGAAATACGAGTGGTTCATTAATTAATATACATAATTAAATCCTAAACCGAGCATAACACTGCAAGACCTCATGATACCGTGAGCTCATTTTTCGTAGATAGGACCAACATAAATTATTAAGAAGTTTAAGTGTACCCCGGAACAACTATGCCTTTTGGACGTACGGACCATTGGTGGTGTAAAGCATTCGAAACGTCGGAAACTTAAAAAGTAAAAATTAACCGAGATAAAAGAAAAAAAGTTTTAGATCTAAGAACTCAATAGTTCATTATAATATTCTCAAAATGAATTTGTTAGTAAACATTACGATGTGTTATGTGAAAAACCCGCCATTGCTTTCTGTATCATTTCAGCTAATGTATTGAGTAAATCAACGACCTTTAAAAACCTCCTTTACTTTGAAATAGGCATGTGTGATGTACGCACAAGTGGTATAGCAATAAAAGGTATTGAGACATAAGCGTGTTTACCTAATGTTCATCATCTGGTGAAACCTTTAAATATTAACACTTTTTTCGGAAAATTATATTTGTGTATGTGTGATTTGATCATTCTCACACTAAAAGCATTATTTCTTGAAAATGTGCAAATGTTTAGGAGTTTTCCCTTTACCATAATTATAAGGGACGACTTGATACAGTGGTTCAAAGCTTAAGCCGCTCCACTCACTGGATCGAGTAGTCACTGGTTCGATCCCCGTACAGGACAAATCTTTCTTTAATCAAGTTTTTGGAAAACTAATCGCGTCCCTTCTGAACCGAGCGGCGCCAGTAGAGGGAGGGAAAGTGAAAGAGACCGAAGTATCGTTTTTCTTACTTCGACCATAAAATGCCGCTGTTTTAATATTCACCAGACAGAGCGTACCTTTCAATGGCCCGCTGTGACCGTAACTCGATTTCTTAGATTTTTGAGTTAAATCTATGCCGTTCTGAAAGTGCGAAATATTTATTTTGTAAAACCCACGTGTCAGGCTAAGTTATTTACACGATATAGTGCGGATATGTGGAGATAAGTTTGTGGCATCCCCCCCATACATGATTTGCCCCAGAACCAACAGCAATGAAAAAATACTTGTATGATTTCAAATCACCCATAAATTCTCTTATGGCATTTATTATTAAACGGACAAACGGGGGAATCAGAATATTGCACAAAAAGTATTTGATTTTGAGGTTATAATTCAGTAGCCATTAATACATATGAGGTTATATTGTGTGTGTTGACATTTAGTAAAGATGTCGGCGACTTCGATATAAGTACTTACAATACTTTGAAATATTCGTTTTAGATTGCAAATAGTCCGTTAGATACGGATATTTGCCATTATTTTAATAAAATACATAAATAATGATGGCATGGGTCGAATGTTTGTTGGTTCTGGGGCAATTTTCGACAATGTCCTTTATCAAGTCGCCCGTAAGCCTAGTTGGGAGACGAAAGTATATCATCTACTGTACTACTTTAATATTAATATTAAAGTAGTACAGTAGATGATATACTTTCGTAGCAGACGCCCAAAATGTTACAAACGATAAACCATTTCAGTCTGACAGTTCCGAACGCTGCTTAACGATTGTGACAGCTTAGAACTTAAAACACCGCGATCCAAAGCTCTTATTCGCTATGACCAAACGCGGCACGTTCCGGTAACTTCGTCAAATTATTGTTGTAAAAAGCGCTCGAGTCGGTGCTTAAAACGCTCGCGTCTTCTACGTGCTTCTACGCTCGTAAGCGTCGACTCAGCGCTATACGCTCGACTTCAGCGCTCATTTTTCCAACACTAACGTAAATCGATCATTTCACGTGATTATCGTAACGCACCGCGTTACGGGTTTAACTGGTCATAGTAAATAAGTGCCCTGCAACGGTTCGAGTGCTTTTCTGAATTTTCCCTAATTAAATCATTAAAAAAACATTATGTGACGATAGATTAATAACCCATAAGAATATGTATATAACCTGTAACACTTAAGTCCTGAGAGTGAAATAGTAGTTACGTGACTGAGTGAATGATGCTGAATGTATTTATGCAGACGTTTATTTATTACCAGGATTTTCACGACTAGTATTGTGAATTGTGTCCGGCATATGGCAATAGACTCGCCCCTATTCCATGGGACCTAACATCGTCGGCGGAAAGTGGGTGTACTCAGTATGCCTTTGCCACCCCTGCTTAGAGAATATAGGCATGGCTGTGTGCATGACTAGTGAGTAACGTAAAGTCGCTTGATGTTAAAAATAATATGTATGCTAGTTTAAAATAAATAAGTAAAATTCATATTATTTCTGAGGATTCTACTCAGAGATACAATGTACGCTATTATAGTTCTCACATTAACAAGAAAACAAAACGCATTTTTTATTAATTAATAGAACTCTACAATATAAGCTATAAATCAATCTAATTGCGTTCATCTTAATACAAATATATAAATTTATAATTGTGATTCAGAAGAACTTGTCTCTAGGGTCCTTATTCGCAATGACCAAACGCGTCACGTTGCGATAACAACATCAAATGATGACAACGTGTAATAATGATATATATGCTACTAGTGTTTTTTTTTATTAGCCCTATTTAAAAACTGTCCCACCGTTAGGCACGGGCCTCCTCTCAAACTGAGAGGGTTTAGGCCATAGTCCATCACGCTAGCCTCGAGTACCATAAACAGTCATTTCACGAAGTTATCGTAACACGTCGCGCAACCTTTTAATTCATGATATCGAATAAGGGTACTGAACAATCGGGAATTATGGAAATGATTTTCCTGAAATATGCGCGTGCACACGTTCGTATTAAAAGCTTGATGCTACGGAATGGTTCACACCAAACGTAACGTTCGCATAGTCAGCCGCCGAATGTAAACTAGCGTAATGCGGCTCTCTGAGACCCAAACATGAATAATTTGACGTTATAGTACTGTTGTTAAGAATTTGAAGCATACAGAGATTGGCAGAATGGCCGTGTCTTATCCGAAGGGTAAAGGGAAAGTTAAGAGTAACCAGCGAGCGTGTTTGAGACCAACTATAAGAGTGGAGGAAGCCAGAGAGGTCTGTAAAGAAAAGACCTGTTGGAACCTACCCCGCAAGGGATCTGGCATATATATATATATATATAGAGAGAGAGAGAGAGAGAGAGAGAGAGAGAGAGAGTAAGCAAGAGAGAGAGAGAAAGAAGGGAATGGCATATAAAGTCAATTGAGTCACGCATACGTCAATTTGTTCGTGCTAAACATTTTCAACTTTACGTCCACACCAAACTCCCAATATGCAAAGCAAGGTATTTGGCGTTTGCCGAAACGCCGACCTTACTTTATTAGGTCATTACGTATCTCGGAGCTTAATCACTTGATTAATTTAAACAAACACACTTTTCTCGGTGACACTAACAGGCGCATTGTACGGGACAGCATATTGTAAGCGGTGTACTTCTTGTATATGAAATTAACTGTTTGTCATGGGAATTACTTCTAAATCGTAAGTAAGAAGAACACAATCCAGATTTTGTACATAGTTAACGCAGAGAATATTAGTACGTGAATATACGTTTATAAGCAGTGATAACCTAGTGGTTAGACCGTTGGACAGCAAAGTCAGAGGTCTCGGGTTCGAACCCAGCCACGCACCACTGTCATTTAGAAAGCATGTGCGTTTTAAAAATTAATGATCATTTGCTTTAACGATGAAGGAAAACATCGGGAGGACACCTGCATGCCTAAGAATTTCCCGGATGTGTGTGAAGGCCAACCCGCACTGGGCCAGCGTGGTGAACTATGGCCTAAACCCTCTCAGTTTGAGAGGAGGCCCGTGACCACCGGAGGGACTGTTTGTTTCCTAACAGGGTCAGCCCTGTTAGGAAACAAACCAACAATAATATCAGTATTATATATACGTTTAAGCTTATCTTAATAAAAATACCTACGTTTCTTTATAATATACCTATAAAATCATGCAGATGTATTCGCCGTATGCGGTTTTAAAAGGCAACTTTTAACATTTCTAGAAGTATTTTTGGTTACCCTACCTAGAAATTTACTTTCTCATAAATTAATTTTCAAACATTTTCCTTATGAACACCAATGCATAATAAATTATTTAATGGAATGGGATCCAATCTAACGCATCTTATTAAGTATTTCGTAGTAACAAATCGTTTATCCTCTTAATAAATGCGAAAGATTTAATATTTGGATGATTGTTACTCAGTAATGTTCACGGACTTAGTTGGCATTTAGTAGAGGAATAGATTATAGCCTGAAATATCATATAGGCTGGGTGTAAAGCAGAGTGTAAGGTCCAAATGGGTCAGTATGGGAATCAGTTCGATTTTAAATCGTGTATGAGTTGGTTTTAAAAGTCTTTGAACGACTCTAAAATGACGACATGGTGCTGGTGGTTAACTTCACGATCCTACCGAGTCTCATAGTGAGCCTGCTCGTACTCGGCGGCCGACTTTACGTTCGGTGTGAACCCTTCCTAGTGGCGTGCTCGTGACGACGAATACCGCACCGACGCCGGCGCCCGCGGCTTGCAGCTTCATATAAACGGTGAGAGTGCGCGCGCGCTCAGCAGTAGGAGGCTGGTCAGTGCTCGCAGCGCGTCGTTGCTAATCAGGCGCTTCGCCTATTTGCCGACAATTGTTCTACAATCGCGACCATTACTGCCCCAACAATGTTTACCCTTGCATCATATTGATATTGTGTGAAAAGAAAATAACACGCGAATTCGCATAAAGACTTTTGTTTTGTTTTATATTTGTCAATTTAAAAAATAACAATGGTTAGTGGCAATAAAGATCCTAGCGATCCCAAGAAAATACCGCCGAAGGACCGCGAGAAGAAAACTAACAATTATAAGAGAGCGAATGGCTTTTCGAAAACATGGTTCATCTGGATGATGCCCACCTTTTGGAGAGGCTACAAGCGGGACCTGTACGACTCGGATCTCACGAAGCCGAAAGACAGTCATCTCTCCGACAAACTTGGCGACCGCCTAGAAAAGTAAGTGTTGTGCTTAATTGCTATTATTTTTACGGATTTTAATATTTTTAGCGAACTAATATTAGGTCACAGAAAAATAGTAAAATATATGTAGGTAATTATTTATTCCCATTCCATTCCATTCTTCTTTATTTATTTTCAAATGTGTGTTTGAATAGTCTCATGCCACAGTAAATATATATATTATCTATAATATTTATACTGTGAACTTTGACAAAAATAATATGTATAGATAAGTATGCATTCATCCCCTTAAAATTACTTCAATAATTATTAAAGAAAAAAACTACATACTAAAAAATATTAAGGATAAATAATAGCTTACAGAAAACTTTACATTAAGTAGATACAAAAGCACATTAAAAATTTACAGAACGCCGACCTTTTAACCCTACAAGGTGATGAGCAGAAAAAGACGTAAATACTCGTAGGTACACTTACAAGCAACATATGTTAAATAAAATCCGTTTTAGCCAGGGCCATTCCACCAACAGTAAACAAATATAAGATTCTCACTTAATGTATGTCAATAAGAAATCTCAAGCACTCTAATACCAATTTGCGCCCGTGATCTTCAACTGAACGAGAACTCGAAAAATGTTTTTTAGTTTCTTAGATTCTGTAATAAACGGCAAAAAATATATCAATTTATAATTAATGGAGTTTCATGTATTTTAATATCTCTATTACAAAAATAAGTTATTATAATTTCATACTGTACGTTTATAATTATAATATTACGACCTGCTGGAAAAATTTAAGTTCAAATGTGGCAAATTATTATATTGTAAGTTTACTTTTGACCTCTAGAGTAGGCCTCTGCCCAGCTTATTTATTATTATTAGTAAGTGTAGAGGGTTTTTGCAAGCTTTTATTTAACTTGCAGTGTTCATATCTGTGTCTGTCTGCCTATCTTTCCGGTTCAAATCTATCCGATTGATCCGAAATTTGGCAGACTTATGTAAAGTCCGTGGCATTTCAATAATATGGTACGAACGAGCTGGGCTGATGGTGCCATAGGAACTCCTTAACTAACCAAGTTATTTTCATTGTGTTTTTGTTATAAAAGCTTGTGTTTAAAAAAAGTATTTTTATTTTAAATTAAAATTATTAATAAACTACTAGTTCATTAAATAAATTCAATTATTAACAATAACATACCGAGATAGAAAACTAAATAAATGTACAGTATTTTTAAAGAGATATCTATACTATTAAAATATGGTCGAACGACCGCTTAGAAATGGAATCGCTTAAAAAATATTAAAGCACATAAATAGATGTATTCATTTGGTTTAATTTTAAGAAGATTTACATAATTTTAGTAAAAATATGTATATTTAAAAAACATTAAATTCATTTCTTACACAATTATATCGAATAAAGAACATCTATATTAATTTTGCTATTATATGATACGATATTAATACTTGCTACAATTTTATATTAAGACTACTATTACTTTTGGTATAAAAATAATCTTGCAAGGCATGCGCCTGGAAATTTTACAATGAATGCACTATTATCTGAATACCTTATTGTGGTTTAATTTTTTCAGCCTTTACTGAATTACTTTAACATTTTTTATTACTTTATTTTAATTGTTTAATATAAAATAAATAATTTTAAGACTTCCTAACGTCATTTTTGCTTAAAAATGAACGTTAATTTCGAAAGAACGTGGGGATGTATCTTTATATCTATATCATCACGCCAAATCCCTTGCGAGGTAGGCAGAGAGTACAGAGTTTCAACAGGTTCTTTCCTTACATACCTCGCTGGCGTCCTCCACTCTCATAGTTCGTCTCATATCTTTATAACCTAGTTTAAAGACCCAATTTTAAAAATAAAGAAGAAATCACAATCGACGGACGATTTAGCGCAGTGGTTAAGAGCTTAAGCCGCTATGCCCACTGCGTCTAATAGTCGCGGGTTCGAGTCCCGCACGGGACAAATCTTTGTGTGATCCACAATTATTTGTTCCGGTCTGGGTATTTGTGTATGTGAATTTTCATGTTTGTAAACGCACCCACGACACAGGAATAAATCCTAGTGTGGGGCTATGTTTTTAAAAAAAAAAAAAAAAAAAAAAAAAAAAAAAAAAAAAAAAAAAAAAAAAAAAAAATCACATAACTACTGTCACACGAATGTTAATAGAAATACATTAAGATTAAAACCGGAACACCAATATTAGAAGCTGTCTTATCGCATCTGTCCGTCTGTCTACCATAACGGAATTAAATCCATGGAGAAAGTTACCATTTGATATAATAAAAATTAGGCATTGGCCTAATCAAAACATGGTAGCTTATAAGCGACATTTTTATATATAGTCCTACACTAAGAAATATTCTTGTGTCGTATGTGCGTCAACTAACATGAAATATACCAACACAAATACCCAGATCGAAACAAATATTTGTGGGTCACACAAAGTTTTGTCCATAAAATGCCACACAGGAATGGACACCAATCTCGACGATAAGTTAAAAGAAACTCACTTGGTTTATGCCCTCCCCCAAAGTGTCTGCCAGAAACAATACCGTCCCTAACTTGAGGACATCCTTAAACTAGCCCTCTGGCTCCTCCAGCTAAAGCAAAGTTCATGCCTGGATTACATAAAGCTTACTTGTGGCAGTGCGCGGAGAAATGGGCAGGAAAGTAGAGGGGCTGTATAAACTTTACACGGTAGTGCGGGTGTACTGCTTTTTCTCACTACCAGAAGTGGGCTGAATTTAAATTAGGGACAAAAACCTCATAGGCAACAGCATACATACACAAAAGATGTAGAAATAAGGTACAAAATGTACGCAAAAGCAACAATAATACACGGTACAGGTACTGGACATAAACAATCAAACCAGTTGTAAACATAGTGGAATGTACTTTATTGGTGGGTATGTAAGTTTTTCTTTCTTTATTTTTTTTGGATATAAATAGCGGCAGCTACCTTATGTCATTTAAAAAAGAATGCGGTTGTGGTTTTATAAAAAAGGCTGCGTAAATTTAGGTCACAGGTACATCAGGATCTTACTTCTCACGACGCAATTAATACTTTTCGTAGTATATAAAAACTATCAATTACTCATTACCTCGTTTTCTAGTACATTACTCACGATCAAGAGGTCCGAGGTTAAAATCCTAAGCCGGACAAAGTTTTCTTTATAGAAAATTCGTATAACATTCTAGAGTCTGGAATTATTTGAGGCACAGTACACCTCTGCCTCTCTTGCTTTGGAATATAGGCAAAACAAGATTTTTTATTAAGTTTTAACTAAAATGTCGGCGTTAATTAATTAACTCCCTGTCAACATATAATACACACATAGATTACCTCCACCATTCGTAGTTTCATCGACGGTAGATAATCGAGTTGAAGGTCTTACAATCATACGGTGAGACCAAGTAGATGAGGCCCGAGGGACAAATGTGTGAGCCATTTGTATTGAATTGGTTCATATTGGCTGTATTTCCGCGTTAACGTTTTATTGTCACGACTTATCCGTACCAATATTATGAATGTGAAAGTAAGTCTACTTATCTGTTACCTTTCTACACTTAAACCGCTGAACAGTTTTTCATCCGCCAGAGCTTTTATTCGCTATGACCAAACGCGGCGCGTAACTTACTTACTTAGCTTTAAACGTTAAATTCGCAAAGTTAACTCGCCGCGTTACATGTATTCATAGTGAATAAGGTCCCTGAAGAAGAATCCTGGGGAAGGATAAAGGCGACCTTTTCTCTTAAAAAAATTAACGCCGATCAAATCGCGGGTGAAAGATAGTAATGCAAAATTTTACGTTCTGACCCGTAGGGTTCATAGAACAGTGAAATAACCTTATGAGCTCGCAATCTCGTTCCGTGAAATCTATAAAGGCCAATTTTGTTCAATCGCATTACCTAAAATTCTTCTAAAAAAAAAATTTTAATCAATATGCAGTTTTTACCCAGATCGTACCTAGTGGCATGCACTTAGAGAGGCCTATGTCCAGCAGTGGACTGCTATAGGCTTATGATGATGATGATGATGCAGTTTTTACGAAATGTTCTCTAATGGAGGCTTTTTGTGAATTCACTTTGATCAATGGTAGTCGTTCGCTTTGACTACATAGAGTGCATAAAGTTTGCTAATTATAATCTCTGAAACATTGCTAAAAATATGTTTGTTACTTAATGACGCAACAACTGCAGAACAGGTTTAGATGAAATTTGGCACACATATAGTTTATTACTAGGATTACCAAATTTTGAATGAGGTAGGTTCCTGTGAAGTCAACGCGGACGAAATCGCGGACAGAAACTAGTATGTCATAATATTCAAGCTTTTGTATGTACAGTACCTCTGCTACTTAAATAGCATCTTTGCATATACCCTAACGTTTCATAATGATATGCAGTCTTAACACAATAAAAAAATAAACACCTTCACGCATACATTCCCCAAGCGGGGGTGGCAGAGGTGGGCTATGTACATCCATCTTTCGTTGACAATGTTAGGTCCCATGTAAAAGGGGGAGAGCCTATTGCCATATACCGGGCATAACTCCAGACTCTGGACAGATATTACTAGGTCATTTTCAATAAAAAAATTACTACTTACCGACCTAGGATTTGAACTCAGAACCTTGTAATCCCTACTCGCATTATACGCTACTAAACCAACGAGGCAGTCACAGCCTTAATTATTTTAATTTATATTATGTGGGTTATCGCGAATGATCACAATTTGCATATCGGTAATTGCTTCGCGATAAACATTTACCTCATAACATGTCAATACGACTTAGTACTCAACCATCCTTCGCCGGTCAATTTAAAGGCGTTTATTATCGCTTGTTAAGACATGGAGGTCTCATTCATGTCGTAGATGCCACGTAAATGCCAGTCCGAGTAGTTCTCATTGAACCCATGCCACTTGCTACGGCTATGCGGGGGCCATTGCTACTTGTGACTGATTCTTATAATTTAAATAAATTGATTTTTAACAGACTTCTAAAAAGGAGGAGGTTCTCAATTCGACTGTGTTTTTTTTGTATGTATGTTACGCGATCATTCCGCCAATTTTGAATCGATTTTTAAAAGTATTTTTGCATTGGGTTCAGTATATCTCCAAGGTGGTCCCATTTTAATTTCATCGATATAGGACCTTGGATTTGGAATATTTTTTTATTTTATTTTATTTTATTTTATTTTTATTTTTATATACACCAGGGAACTCCTTAACGACAAACAATACGAATGCGTAGATTCAGATATTATGGGTACGTCAATCCTATATAGGTACCCTGCCATAGAACTAATCAGGATATTAACCGACTTCAAAAAAGGTGGAGGTCGACAATTTGTCTTTGTTTTTTATAACGGCTTTCTTTATGAACTGGTTTTGATAATTCTTTTTGCGTTGGGTTTAGTATAGTTGCGAGGTGGTCCCATTTTAATGAAATCGAAATGGTATTGAACTTTGGACTTTGAAGATACATCAGGGGACTCCTTAACGGCGAACAGCACGAATGTATAGATTCCGTTATTATGATTATTATATCAATACTGTAGGTACCTTTCTGTACAACTCAGCAAAATAATATAATATAGGTATATTAGTAAAAATCATTTTTTTTTAAAGTAAAGATGTAAAGATGAGAAAGGGTATGCTCCGTTGGTTCGGGCATGTAGAAAGGATGCCAGAAGAAAGAATGACAAAACAGATATACAATGCGAAAGTGGAAGGATGTAGGTGCCGGGGAAGACCTAGACATCTTACCATGACCAAATAGACCGTGTCTTATCTGAAGGGCAAGTCAAGAGTCTCCGTAACCGGCGAGTGTGTATGAGACGAACTATGAGAGTGGAGGAAGCCAGAGAGGTATGTAAGGAAAGAACCTGTTGGAACTCTGTACTCTCTGCCTACCCCGCGAGGGAGCTGGCGTGATGATATAGATAGATAGATTTTTTTTTAAAACCGACTTCAAGAAGCAAAAAATAAATATTTGAAGTCGGTGCCAAGTAACCGACTGCACTAACCTGTACCGACTTCAAATATTAATTTTTTGCTTTTTGAAGTCGGTTTTTTTTTAAATATTTTTTATTAAAAAAACCATGAAATTATTTCTACGTGGCCTAACAAACTGTCTTAAACCACGAGTACGATTTACCCTTTGTCTGTTATTCATTAAGGTGGTCAAGGATGCGGCAATATGCCGTTAATAACCGGATACTCAGTAAGTGAAAACAACACAGATATATCTATCTCTGTAAACTTAACTTACTGGCTTAGTGTACTGGCATAAATTGCAAGTACGATTTACTCTTCGTTTTTTGTTCAGTAACGTGGTCAAGGATGCGGTAATATGCCGTTAATGACCGGATACTGAGTAAGATAAAGCATATTATTGATGTCATATTCCAACAGGACGAGAAGAGCTTAACCACAGATATAGCTACATATCTCTGAGAGCTGAACAGACTGGCTTAATGTCGCTGGTATAAACCGCGAGTGCGATTTACCCTTAGTATGTATTTCAGTGAAGTGGTCAACGATGCGGTAATTTGCCCTTAATGACCGGATACTGAGTAAAATAAAACATATTATTCATGTCATATTCCAACAGGACGAGAAGAGCTTAACCACAGATATAGCTACATATCTCTGAGACCTGAACAGACTGGCTTAATGTCGCTGATATAAACCTTAGTATGTTATTCAGTGAAGTGGTCAACGATGCGGTAATATGCCGTTAATGACCGGATACTGAGTAAGATTTAAAATATTATTGATGTCATATTCCAACAGGACGAGAAAATCTTAACCACAGATATAGCTACATATCTCTGAGAGCTGAACAGGCTGGCTTAATGTCGCTGGTATAAACCGCGAGTGCGATTTACCCTTAGTATGTTATTCAGTGAAGTGGTCAAGGATGTGGTACTATGCCGTTAATGACCGGATACTGAGTAAGATAAAACATATTATTCATGTCTTATTCCAACAGGACGAGAAGAGCTTAGCCACAGATATAGCTACATATCTCTGAGAGCTGAACAGACTGGCTTAATGTCGCTGGTATAAACCGCGAGTGCGATTTACCCTTAGTATGTTATTCAGTAAAGTGGTCAAGGATGTGGTATTATGCCGTTAATGGTCAGATACTAAGTAAGATAAAACATATTATTCATGTCAAATTCCAACAGGACGAGAAGAGCTTAACCACAGATATACCTACATATTTTTGAGCTTAACAGACTGGCTTAATGTCGCTGGTATGAACCGCGAGTGCGATTTACCCTTAGTAAGTCATTCAGTAAAGTCGTCAAAGATGTGATAATATGCCATTAATAAACAGATACTGAGTAAGACAAACATATTATTAATTTCATATTCATACTGGAAAAGAAGGGCTTTACCACAACCATATCTATATCTGTGAGCTTAATAGACCGGCTTAATGTCGCTGGCATGAACCACGAGTAAAATTTACCCTTTGTATGGTATTCAGTGAAGTGGTCAAGGATGCGGTAATATGTCATTAATGACCGGATACTGAGTAAGATCTCGCTCGCCGACGGCGCACAATATCGAGCCAACTGACGCAATAACGTCCCAAGTATCCATTACAAACTCTAGCCGCATTTGTGAAGAGCCGATAAATACTCAGTCGCACAAAGGAATTAATTCGGCGACCAGGACACTCTTCAACTAAGCTCCAAGCTGATATTTACGTCAAGTATCATGTGGTATTTATTACCTAAGCCACTTAAGCCTACAAATCTGATTTGTGATCTTTCTAAATCATGATGATGGCACCTGTCGATCTTATTTCCAAATAACAATAAAACAAAAAGAGTATCCAAGATGCGCAAGACCTAAACATAATTTGTTCTAAAACGGTAAATAAATTGATTTCAACAATTTTTAAAGTATTTTACATTTTTTATTTGCAAAATATGCTGTTACTCCTTCCGTGCACTTTGATAAACTAAATTTATTCTTGATTCAAAGCAATTCCAGAGAGCAATTCGAGGAGATTTCAAATGCATTTCTAAAACTTATTCTCAATACGCACACATACACGTACAAGTTTTATTGTAAATTGGGGTATAAAAGTACTTAAAAGAGGCTAAAACACTTGACACCGTCACGCCTATATTTCCCAAGCGGGGATGGCAGAGGTGTACTGAGTACACCACTTATCGTCGACGATTTTAGGTCCCATGTAATATGGGGCGAACTTATTGCCATGTGCTGGGCACAATTCCAGACTCCGGACACATACTGAGAAATTTTCGTTAGAAAAACTACATTTGTCCGACCTAGGATTTAAACGCAAAGCGATACGCTTTGCCACTAGACTAACGAGGTAGTCTTTAAAAAACTAAAACCGAAAATTTCCAAATTTAAAGTTTATTTACTCGAAATATACTTTAAATTTGGAAATTTTCGTTTTGGTTTTGATATTAAATTTGTGAAGCAATTATCTAATCGGAGTATCTGAGGTCTTCCGTAATTTACGATACACCTTGTATACATACAATACTTTTTACATTATTTTCTTTCAATAATAGAATTCCCCCCTATGCAACCCCCTTAGGGGATGAATTTTCAAAATATATTTCTTAATGCTAAGGAGAGAAATACCTGTACAAAATTTTAGCCATTTTAAACTGTAGGATGTCTGTCAGTCAGTATAACAATTTGTTAATTAAATAGTATTTTAGTTTCTATACATTTCAGCACAAAAATGTTGCCTTAGACCATCCTTCTATCTTAAACTCGTATTTTACGAACAATTATTTTTGACAACAGCTTGGACAAAGCGTAGGGCGCTCCAATAATTAAATTTCGCAGCCGCAGAGCAGCCGCGGATTTCCTAAGGGCATAGAATAAATATATTACTGGGTTTTGAGGTGAATGTGTGCAATATTCAAACCCCATCATGACGTACGCTTGTGAAGTGTTCGGACACGCCGCCCGCACTAACAGCGATAGACTCCAAATGGGCAATCCTGTTTCCTCCTAAGTCGCCGAGCCTCATGGTTCATACGGAACGTTGATCTCCATTCCGATCTCGGTCTCGAAAAACAAAAAGGCGACAACCCGATATTTCGCTAACACGTGCAATCATAGTAATCTGCTAATCGTAGTCCCCGCCGACTACGAACCTAGCTCCTATCAGCCGCTACCGCCGTCCGCGGCATAATCTCAGGGGGCCTCCTGATGCCCGTACATCCCTTCTTTCAGACACAGATACAGCTCACAGGATCAGACAACGATCTCGCCGGCGAGGTCGAAGAATCCCTTGCCCGCCGGCTGGTGCAGAGCACCACGGCGAGACACCTAGTATATGCCGTCCTATACAGCGACTGCTCAAACCGAGGCCGTTCCGCCTTGAGGCGCCCTTGAGCTAGTTGCCCCCTTGCCCTTCTAGCTCAAGCGTAGAAGTTACATGTCCCTCTTTGATGCGATTAATCTGTAAAGGCACCGCGGCCAACAGCTTATATCATTTACACACACAATTTTAAAATAAAAAATAAGAGCACATACTTAATTAAATAAATGTGCAAATGTAAATTCAAGCTCGAATATAAAGGATAATAATTAATACTTGAAATGTTTTATCCCACGCTTTTGATATTATCTTATCACTACAAATTATAAATCAAAGCCCCCCCCCCCCTCGCCGCGTCTGACTGTCTGTCTGAACGCGATAAACTCAATAACTACCGATCGGATTTTCATACGGTTTTCTAATGGATAGAGTGATTCAAGAGGAAGGTTTATATGTATAATTCAACTGTACGACGCCGGGACGGGTTGCTACTTTTTAATAAATAAACACGTACCGAAATAAAAACCAGTAATGACATTTTGTGAAAAATAACAGCTTCAAGCAACACATAAACTTCGCCTTAAAAGATGTCCCTTCACTGAACGCAATTCCAAGCCGACATTATTGTGGTTACTGTATATGGAGTTCCTGTAGGTATAATATTTATATGGTAATGCACATAATATACTTGTTATAAAGACGATACGTGATAAGATTATCACTGAACAAAATACATATGCAAAGTTATATTCATTCATTTAATCACCAGCAATTTTTACATGTTAGCTGCGGTTGCCTGTAACAAGGCTTTATAAATGACCTGTGTGTATGTAAAATGGTTATAAAATTATATTAGTGCAAATCTGTTGTTGGTTTTTAAATTGCCGAATTGTGAAATAATATGTGATGTTGATAAGATTAACTTGTATTATTATGTAAATATTCAACACAACCTAATTCGTATGTCATTACAAATTATGTAGTATTCATTGCACTGTTGGCAGTTCATTATATCATAACAAATAATACTCTTTGTATTGTTTCAATTAAAATAACAAACAGATTTCAAACACGTCATATTTATATCCTTGCTGAGAAACGTAAGCTAGAAAAAACTCTATATCAGCAAATAAAATGTTATATGTACGTACTGAGCTACAATTATTATAGCTCAACAAAAACTCTATTTGCACGGTATGCATATACACAACTTCCTGATTTTTTCACATAACTGTATACAATTGGCAATTATTAATTTTATGAACAGACTTTAAAGAAACTAATTATAGAGCTTTATAGAAACATTACCATGTACCTAATTTCAAAAGTAGATAATAATTCAAGGTGTATTATTTCCGCATTCATTGATAAATCTGACTAATTGGTCTCGTGGCTCACCCTCTAGACAAATAGGTACTTTTTTTTTGAAAACGTAGCCCCACACTAAGATATATTCCTGCGTCGTGGGGGCGTTTACAAACATGAAAATTCACAAACACAAATACCCAGACCGAAACAAATAATTGTGGGTCACACAAAGATTTGTCCCGTGCGGGAATCATACCCGCGACTATTAGACACAGTGGCCACTTTGTTGGAAAAAAGAGTCAGTAAGCACTTTTCCCTTTTTGAAGGACTATACTGAGGTAACAAATAACAGAAGAGAGTGAAAAAATGGATGGAGGGCTTTACCCAACAAGGCGGCAGCAATGGATTTCAATAAGAATATTCTTTATAATAATACGTAATATGCGAACTATATGCCTAGGGCAATTTCTATTTTTAAATTGTTCCGACCGTCTCCAACCGTCTCTTTTGGGATAAAGGTCGAATGATGGCACAGGTATATTGTTTGTGAAAAATACATAATAAGCAGGTAAAAAATAAGACAATATAACTACGCAATGACCTCAACTAATAATTAAAACCGAAAAGAAGACGAAGCAAGTTAAATAAAAACATGTAAAACAAATAATTAATCGTGACATTGTATAGTCTATTCCAATGAAAGCATTTTCACTCTACATAAAAACTTCGATTTCTTGCTAACAGCATTTTCTATTGCATTCATATTACACTTGTTATGGATGGCAATGACAACTTAAAAGATCTAAAAATTGTGACGGTTTGTTTTAAAAGGTTGGTTAGAATAGATTACATATGTTTTATATATTATATTTGTCTTTTAAGTGCATTGCGAAACGAGGAACATTCATATTACAGGTAGATACTATGGTATTTAAAAATATATAGAGTAGGTATGTGCGTGTTTATTGTATAGGTATTATAAGTACCAGTGAGTATAAGTATGTTGTCTATCTATCTATCTCATCACGCCAGATCCCTTGCAGGGCAGGTAGAGATTACAGTTTCTTTCCTTACAGTATAAAATAATAAAAATAAAAATAATTTATTTTCTCATCACAAATGTGCATCATTAGTACAGTACGAGCTTGTAGGCGCAGGATGGCCTACATCAGTATTTTCCATGGTTCGCACTGACCAGGGAAGGGTTTAGGTCAATGAGAATTGTCTTGATTAACCAAATAATCGTGTATTCCAGTGTAATCAATAATCACTAATCAACTTCACACCAAATAACACAAAACTCCAATATGATGGCGCCGAATTACGACGATTCGTCATGTACGTGGTGCGCCGGCGACCGCTCAAACAAAAGTGAGGGTATCGCCGCGCTACCACACATGCGACGCTCCGTCAGACTGACAGATGTCACTCTAATCCGACGCCTATGACAGCGAATGTCATGTGTCATTCCTCGTGGCGCCGTCACGGCCGGACTGACATTCGACCGTCCTCGGGCGTATCTCTCAACGCTGTCCTGGAAAAGCAGAGTTTCAATCACTAATTATCTGCTCGTCCAACCTGACGAACGGGCTGAACATTCATACCACGCTTAAGTCATGTATCCCTTCGACCACCGTAACTAATGGACCGGCTTATATCTTCCTCTTGGTAGAGTAATTTTATTCAACAGCTTGGACCGGACGAGTGTATCCCTTCGACCAGCCCCAAAGGCGGCATGGACCGGACAGCACTGTCCCTTCGACCAGCTGTGCAATAAAGAGTTACAAACATGGACCGGACGAGTGCATCCCTTCAACCACCCACACGGTGCTGGCCCGGACGACACTGTCCTTTCGACCAATTGCGCGACATAGAATCACGGATATGGACCGGACGAGTGCATCCCTTCAACCACCCACACGGGGCTGGCCCGGACGACACTGTCCTTTCGACCAATTCCAACGTGACACATTCAACACTACACAATGAACACCATTTTAAATTATCTGACCCAGCGGTAAGAGTTTCGGAATTAGCTGAGTCCACGGGCAACATATCATCTCTGATACTTAAGTCAATGCTTTGTTCACTTTGGTCTTGCGGCACATCTTCCGGCGCCGCTTGGCTTCACGCTTACGCTGCTACTGCCAGCTGCTGCCACTAGTGCTGCTTAATCAGCCACACTGACACCCAACCAGCGATAACCGACACAATACGCGCAAATCAGTCACATCATTCGCGGAAGTTGGATCTATACCAGGGCCAGTAGCTAAGTGCACCGCTATAGGCGACAACATTAACAAAATGAGAAATGTACGGGTACTACACAGCGAACAGCCACGTAGGCCAAACAAGGCACTACCGACCGCGGCATGGGTATAGGTAACACACTCGCAGCTTGGCTAGGCCCAGCAATAGCAACGATAGTAAAGTACCCTCAGTTATAGAAACGATAGCAAGGTACCCTCATTATTAAATTGAACGATAGCAAAGTACCCTCGTCACTGAATTCAATTGCACAGAACCTCATAATAACGAGAAGTACGCTCTAGATTGAAAACGACTCACCGGGGTGATGCAAACTGCAGGTGCATATACCACGCACATGTCCACACGCACTGCTGATCGCGCGCACTGCCGATCCCGCGCACTGCCGATCGCGCGCACTGTCGCCGCCACTCTCATCGTCAACACTGCTGACAGGTCTCCAGACCCACTGCTACACTGATCACGCAGTGGCCCCGACTCACTCGATGCACATTGCACTTGAAGCATATCTTGGGCCTTCACACCAGGAGTGCTTTCATGCAACTTGTTGTCTGATGAAAAGCTTAATTGCCTTTTAAAGCCAACCATACACATGTTGCTGGGTCGTTATAGAGCCTCTTGACGCACGTAGCTTTATTTTTTAATTGTTCAGGTACCCGATTATTCTTACGTAAAACAGTCAACATCAAGTGCTATTTTTCTTTTATCAGTGGGTATGTAGGTTACTATCCCACTTCTGATGTAGGCGCAGGATGGCCTACATCAGTATTTTCCATGGTTCGCACTGACCAGGGAAGGGTTTAGGTCAATGAGAATTGTCTTGATTAACCAAATAACCGTGTATTCCAGTGTAATCAATAATCACTAATCAACTTCACACCAAATAACACAAAACTCCAATATGATGGCGCCGAATTACGACGATTCGTCGTGTACGTGGTGCGCCGGCGACCGCTCAAACAAAAGTGAGGGTATCGCCGCGCTACCACACATGCGACGCTCCGTCAGACTGACAGATGTCACTCTAATCCGACGCCTATGACAGCGAATGTCATGTGTCATTCCTCGTGGCGCCGTCACGGCCGGACTGACATTCGACCGTCCTCGGGCGTATCTCTCAACGCTGTCCTGGAAAAGCAGAGTTTCAATCACTAATTATCTGCTCGTCCAACCTGACGAACGGGCTGAACATTCATACCACGCTTAAGTCATGTATCCCTTCGACCACCGTAACTAATGGACCGGCTTATATCTTCCTCTTGGTAGAGTAATTTTATTCAACAGCTTGGACCGGACGAGTGTATCCCTTCGACCAGCCCCAAAGGCGGCATGGACCGGACAGCACTGTCCCTTCGACCAGCTGTGCAATAAAGAGTTACAAACATGGACCGGACGAGTGAAATAGAAAAATAGGACATTTTGTATGTTTTTATTGTAATGTCATTCGCATTGCCAGTGTTTTTTTAAACGTTGCTCCAGTCAAGGTATTATTACAGACCAAAACAAATATTTGTGGGTCACACAAAAATTTGTCCCGTGTGGGAATCGACCCCCGACACCTCGATGAATCGAGGTATCTTTACCACTGGACCAAGCTGTCCGTCTAAAACCTTTAAACATAGAAATAAAATAAATAAATATGTTACCACCCACCACCACAGTTTGTATGTAAATACTACCCATGTCCATTACCCACACTATTCGTTAAGAAATTTAGTACACCAATTGAAACAGTAAGTATTATCGATGAGGTTAACATCTCACCTCATAGTTGGCTACTTCCGTACTTAGAAACCTCAAAGGCACTTCAACCCTATGGGATCTTTTGTGTTGTCCTTTGCTATAATTATCTTACGTATCTGGAGATCCAAATACTCCCTGTACCAGATTGTAGATTCCAGCAGGGGGAAAGCCGAAATTTCTCTGGAGTTGGTAACCCCCCGCCCCAGCTTCATTCGCCGCGCCGCCAGTGCGTCGAAGTTGCAGAAGACGTGCTTCGTGGTTTCAGTTTCTGTACCACAGTTCCTGCATACCACATCGCTGCACAGGTCACACATCTAGTGCTGATCTTCTTTTGTACCATAATGGTCTTTGGATGTTCCAATCAGTTGCCTTAATTGAAATCTACTATGTTTTAGTAATCTTTTGCTATCGCTGTCATCGATGAGTTTATAGTTCGACCCTTCAAAAATTTTAATATTATCAATCTATGCTATATATAAATAAAACTCTACTGCCGTGTCTTTGGATTGTAGGTTCACGCTAATTGATAAACTGATTTCTTGGAAAGGTGTTTATGAGAAGTGTACACCTATACAAGGTGTAACATAATAAACGCAAGACCTCAGACACCTCGATTAGAGAATTGCTTCATAAATTCATAACGAAATCTAAATTTCTAAATGTAAAGGTTCTTACCCTTTTTTAATTACAATGAAACTAGTATGTGTATGTGTGCGTTTTGAGAAATACGTTTCAAGAATGCATTTGAAACCTCCTTATTGCTATGAATCAAGAATCTGAGTAATGTACCTCAGTACAAATCCATGTGAATCAGTAGGGGTGTATAGTAATACTATATCTCTCTCTCTCTCTCTCTCTCTCTCTCTCTCTCTCTCTCTCTCTCTACATATATATATATATATATATATATATATATATAAGTATTCTCTCTATATATTTACGTACATATGTGTATTAGGGTATGTTTGATTTGTGATTTAAGCTTTCAGCTACATTATATTTAATTTAATTTAGAAAAACCTGTTATTGGCCTTACTTAATTTTATCTTTAGTTTCTTTTCATTACTATTGTAACGCTGTTGGTTTTTTCAATAAATAAATAAGAATAAATTTAATTTTTTTGTAGCGCACTGAAGGATTAAAAGCATTTTTTGCAAATTAAAAAATAATTAAGTTACATTAAAAAATTTTGGAATCAATTCAGTTACTGATTTAGAACAAACTACTTTGAGGCCTTGCGTTTATTATATTACACCTTGTATAAGTCCGTTTATATGTAACTGTAACTATTTTTTAAGGAAGTATATACATGAATGAGGGCGTCAGAAAAAAAAGAACTCAAAAGCTGATTTGTCGCGAGTGCTATAAAAAATCTTTCATTCAACTCGCTTCAAATACAAATAAAACAATAATATTACGCTACTAACATTAAGACCATGTTCATAACGCTCTGGCCCTTTATTCGCCAACAAAACGCGTAACGAGACACGTTTACGATAACTTCATGAAATTTTCGTTAAGTGGCATACAGAATATCATTACACGATCATTCCATGAAGTTATCGTAACGTGCCACGTTTGGTTATAGCGAATAAGGACCCTATAGCCACTTGACATTAGCTTTGCGCGTGATTTCCAGGATCATAATTATTCAATAATTCATTGCATAAACACGACTCTATATATTATTATTGCCCATATTAGTCACCAAACACTTGTAGATGAATTACTTTTATTTATTTATGATTTAAAAGCTCAATCCGCTACAGCTCCTGTGTCTAATAGTCGCGGGTTCGATTCCTGCACGGGACAAATCTTTATATCAAACACAATTATTTGTTCCGGTCTGAGTATTGGTGTATGTGAATTTTCATGTTTGTAAACGCACCCAAGACACAGGAATAAATCCTAGTGTGGGGCTACTTTAATAAAAAAAAAACAATAATACAA
Organism: Phalera bucephala; assembly: GCA_905147815.2. Classification (NCBI taxonomy): domain Eukaryota; kingdom Metazoa; phylum Arthropoda; class Insecta; order Lepidoptera; family Notodontidae; genus Phalera; species Phalera bucephala. The sequence goes on along the minus strand of LR990617.1, from coordinate 17,574,064 downwards.
AATATTGTCCGGTTAAGATGTAAAGGCCCCGCAGCCAACAGCGTACATCATTCACATACACACGAATTACTATAAGTTTTGCGTAATAATTACATTCCCATTTATACTCTAATATTCGAAGAAAGGATGGAGAACGTTAGGCAGCGGTCAGTGTTAATATTTTTAAAATACAGATAATATCCTTCTTTGCATAAAAATATACCAATCTTTTTTTTCCATGTCTGTTCTGCGTCATCCTCAGTTTTATTTTTGTATTTTGTATATTTCGTTATCTTTATTTTGTTATATTTATCACTGAGTTTGTCAGAAGTAACATAGGTACTTTATATGACTGCACTGCTCTCGCTACCTGCGCAAGTAGACAAAATAACAAATATAAACAAAGCATTTGAAAATGCTTTTGTTTTATGAATTTAATATTGCAATACTTGTGCACACAGTTTAAATTTAGCATGAAAAAATAAATTTCGAATAATAATAGTCGTTTAAAACAATGGCTACTCTCATTCTAAAAACGTACCTCTTAACCGTAATTTCAACAGCAGTAATTGTAGAAATGTATTATTGAATTTCTTTGTAACTAGCCATGTTTCCAATATAATACGTATCTCATATTATTGACCACTTGATTGAAATATATTGTGACACTCTTAGAGGATACATTTTTAAAAATCCTTTCTTAATGATATTGCAGGTAAATTTTATATTTGTAAAAGCACCCACGAAACAGGAATAATTGTGAACTGTGAACACGTGGTCCTACCACTTAGTCCGATCGATCGGACCACGTGAACGTTTTTCCTTTTTGGTCCGATTCATCGGACCAAGAGGAATCTCTAATTTGTATAGTCCGTATAGGACTATAGGGAAATACTTGTATCCATGGTTCGACTCATCGGACCACGAGTAAATATAAGTATTTAAATTAGACCGATAAAGTATAATAACTACTAAGTTTTGAGAATAAAATCGCTTCCAATACACATATAATCCTTATTACAAGTTTATAGTATGAACAAAAAGACTTCATCCCTCTTCAATTCTTCAATCTTTATTCAGATTGATAAATCTGATGCCTTTTTTATAACTGCTGTAATAGGACATCGTCGTTGTCACTTTTCTAATAGCACAACAAATATAGGTCGAAACAACCTTCCCTTTTCTTTTTCCCTGACAACAAAGATAGGTCTAAAACAACTATAATCCTCAGTCTGATTCATTAATCGGACCAAATGGGAATAAAAACTTCACTTGATCCGATCGATCGGACCATGAGTTCCTTACACTTAAAATACAAATAATCCAGAAGCCGCAGGCGCGCATCAAATTGAAGCAACAATTACTGCCTGTGAAGCAGGTAGTCACACGTTCACGCGAGTAGTCACTCCCTAACTGTCGTACGGAATATCGTGCTCTGCGTGTGTAAATTAAATTGAATTATGCCGTCTTGTGTTGTTCCCTCCTCTAAATATACTGTTGAGATCGAAAAGATACATGATAGGATCATATTTCATACCTAACTAGCGCATTTACGTGCCGTCTTATTTAAATATCGAATTAATTCTTTCGTCTGTAATTGTCATAATAAAAGACGCGTCCATTTTGTTAGTGTTGCTAGTAAAATAATTTTAATTTTCCCTACTTTTATTTGCTAAGGACTTTATTAGTTCTAATATTAAATGATAATAATATAAGAACTATAATAATAGTTAACTACATCATGGGTTTAATATTTAGCTAAGATGATGAAAATATATTTTACCTACATTAAATTACTACAAATCTTAATAGTTCAAGTAAACCTATTTTATGAGTTTAATATGCATTAAAGTACAAGTTACCGTAACAATGATTTATTATCATCTACTCTAATGTCGTCAACATTTACCCCAAAAAGTGGTAATGTTTCCGAGCTGCTAATGTTAAGCGGGTGGGAAGTGCGGTGAGTGCAGGACATTTATTGCATTTTCGGCTTCATCGTGTGGCGTGCAGCTACGAAATAATCCGGATCTGGATTATTTTTATTCTAAGTCCTTACAGTCCGATTTTTTACCCGGTCCTAAAGGGAAACACATCACATGGTTCGATCGATTGAACTAAGCAGTCGGACCACGCGGTCACAGGGGAATAACTCCTAAAACTACGCTTAGTAAAATATTCACCCACGCTATATCTATTAAATCTCGTGTAATGAAAGTTTACACCTTCTAGACCCACGGATATGAGCTTTATCTATTAGAAAGTTTCGATAAGAATTTTTTTTAATAACTTGTTTAATTGCTAATTGCAATACATACTTTTATACAATATAGTATGTAAAGTTTTTTTTATCTCTGCATAATGTTATCATATATCAACCTTAAATAGGTACCTATAACTGCCGGTACCGTAAACCAATCTACATTATTATCTCTTACGCATTTAACACTGTCATTTAAACTATAACTTTCACGTTTTTAAGAAATAGGCCTTTAGCATAAATAAAATTTTATTCTAGTTGTAAATAATGCAAGGCCGGCGAGGTCCCGGTTTCAAATCTTAGGTCGGACAAATGACAAATGTCGGGTTTTCGGACGATCGGACAAATTTTCTATCGAAAAATACCCAGTATCAGACCGGAGTCTGAAATCGTGCCCGGAATATCGCAATAGGCTTGCCTAGGACCTAACATCGTCGGCAAAAAGTGGGTAATATACATAGGCGCGATTTAACACGTGTCTGTTATATTAATATATGGATTGTGTGACAATAATTTATGTGATCTCTGTGACTAAGTGTGGAAGTCTTTACGCATTAACAATTATCCGAGAATGGATATATATTTGCAATAAGTATATATTTCGCACCTCGATTCGTATACTGAAATTAATGATAATGAGCAAGCAAAACATATGATATAACTGTTTATTCTCAGTATATACTATATCATTTTTTCTTAGAAAAATGAACCATGAAAAACTAAACCTAATAACTTAAATTGTATATATTTGTTCTATTAATAAAAAGGCATTCCACGAACACGGAAAAACCTAAGACCTGCAGGGCTAGCACGAGCGGCAAGACTTCCCGCGCAGGGCATTGTCCGAGGGTGATTCGAGCCTCCTCTTGTCCAGTGAAGCTATAAAGGCCCCGCGGCCAACAGCGTAGATCATCCACACACACGATTCAAGTCTTGTACGAAAGTCAAAATAGTCTTGTCATAACGTCAATACAATACAATTCTGGAAACGAGTTTTCGCGTGTCAAACTTTAGTCATGGCACGCCGTAAATGCACGTTAGATGAAACAGTTTTCTTTCGGTTAGGAAAAAAAACAATGAGATATGTCTTGTCGTGCCGCCTGAACTAGCCCTGCTCTAGAGGCCTGAAATTGGCTAGATATAGGCTGCAGCGGTGAGCATGGAAATAGATATTAGTATGCAGTCATCATCATCATCATCTCAGCCTATACTTGTCCACTGCTGAACATAGGCCTCCCCAATCGCTTTCCAGCGTAACTGGTCCGATGCCACCTGCATCCAACGACTTCCTGCGATTTTCACAAGATCGTCGGTCCATCTGGCAGGCGGTCGTCCCACGCTGCGCTTGCCAATACGTGGTCTCCACTCTAGAATCTTTCTGCCCCAACGCCCGTCCGATCTACGCGCTATGTGGCCCGCCCATTGCCACTTCAGCTTGCTAATCTTAACGACTATGTCGGTGACCTTGGTTCTTCTACAAATCTCCTCATTCCTGATTCGATCGCGTAGAGAAACGCCGAGCATAGCTCTCTCCATAGCTCGCTGAGCAACTCTGAGCTTTTTTATGAGACCTATAGTAAGAGACCACGTCTCTGATCCATATATCATCACTGGTAACACACACTGACTAAAAACTTTAGTCTTAAGGCACTGAGGTATTTTGGATGAGAAGATGTTGCGCAGTTTCCCGAACGCTGCCCAGCCGAGTTGGATTCGTCGATTGACCTCTCTCTCAAAGTTGGACCTACCTAACCGGACTACCTGTCCCAGGTAAATGTATTCGTCGACAACTTCAAGAGTAGAGTTCCCAACGGTGAGTGCGGTGGGTACGACATGGACGTTACACATTATTTTCGTTTTGTCCATGTTCATTTTAAGACCCACTTGTTGAGATACTCTGTTGAGGTCACCGAGCATTCGTCCTAGATCTTCCAGCGACTCCGCCACGACCACAATGTCGTCGGCAAATAGAAGGTGAGTGATGTATTCGCCATTGATGTTGATGCCAAGTCCTTGCCATTCCAAGAGCTTGAAGGCGTCCTCTAAGGTGGCCGTAAACAGTTTCGGAGAAATGACGTCTCCCTGCCTTACTCCTCTTTTTATGGGGATCGCCTTCGTGCAATGCCCCTGTACTCGGACTGACATGGTGGCGTTATTATACAAGCACTTCAACACTTCAATGTACCGATAGTCAATGCGGCATCGCTGGAGAGATCTAAGAACCGCCCAAGTCTCGATCGAATCGAAGGCTTTCTCATAGTCCACAAACGCCAAGCATAGTGGCCGATTATACTCCTCGGTCTTCTGTATAATCTGCCGCAGCGTATGTATGTGGTCTATGGTACTAAAGCCTTTCCGGAAACCGGCTTGTTCGGGAGGCTGGAAGTCATCAAGCCTGCGTTCGAGACGATTCGTGATGACTCTCGAAAACAACTTATAAACATGGCTCAGCAGTGTGATGGGCCTATAATTCTTCAGTAAAGTGTTATCACCTTTCTTGAAAAACAGTACCACCACTCCCCTGTTCCATGCTTCCGGCGTTTTCTCTTCGAGCAAGACGGAATTAAACAGCCTCTGAAGGACTTTAAGTACCGGCGATCCGCCCGCTTTCAGAAGCTCTGCGGTAATTCCGTCTTCACCCGGCGCTTTGTTGTTTTTAAGTTGTTTGAGAGCCATCCTAATCTCGTACAGGCTGATGTCCGGGATATCTTCAGTGTAGTGTCGGGTTAGCTTGGCTCTTGGGTCTTTTACCAAGTCAACAACAGGTTCAGCTACTGAGGTGTACAACTGCCCATAGAACCTCTCTATCTCCCTGAGCACCTCTGACCTATTCGACGTTACGTTTCCGTCCTCCGTCTTCAGCTTCGTCAACTGGCTTTGCCCAATAGACGCGTCTCTTGCAAACACTTTGGAGCCCTTGTTCTGTGCTATGGTCTCCTCAATACGCCTTGTATTGAAGGACCGTAAATCGTGACGCAAGGACTTCAGTATCTGTCCATTGAGCTGCCTATAGGACTTAGCATCATCGGAGGTTTAGAGCGTCATGGAACGTCGCTCAGCCATGAGATTTCGGGTGGAGTTGGATAGTTTTTGAGGTCTATTTTTACGGTGGGGCTTATAATACTTGGACCCGACCGTATGGACAGTCTCTACCAGCCTGTTGTTGATTTCGTCCACTGATGCGCTGCTGTCTAGCAATTCAAAGCGGTTTGCCAATTCGAGTTGAAAGTTCTCGGGGTTTTGGATGTGTGCATAAGAAGGTCGGAGCGTAGACTTCATCAGACGCGATCTTTCCATTTTGACATTAATATTTAATGTGCCTCTGACCATTCGGTGATCACTGCCGGTTTTTACCCTGTGAATCACGGAGACATCATTAAATATTTGTCGCTTGGTGCTCATGATGAAGTCTATCTCATTTTTTGTGGATCCATCAGGGCTCATCCAGGTCCATTTTCTATGAGGCGGCTTCCGGAAGAAAGAGTTCATCATAAAGAGTCCCTCCTTCTCCAGATATTCGGCCAGCCTCTGACCCCTGGGGTTGCGCTGCCCATATCCAAATTGCCCCACTCTCAACTCATCATCGCCCCGTTTGCCCAGCCGCGCATTGAAGTCACTCATAACCACTGTAAAGTGTGCTTTGGAAGTATGTATGGCTCTACCAATGTCCTCATACATTACTTCGACGTCATCATCTGAGTATGCCGAGGTCGGTGCGTAGACCTGTATGACCTTCAGCGAATATCTTTTGGATATTCTGAGTATCAGGTACGCTACCCTGCTCGACACACTAGTGATGGACACAATGTTGTCTATGAGTGACTTGTGGACGATAAATCCGACACCACCTTGGGACTGCTGTTCACCCTCCCGGTAGTAAAACAAGTTGCCGGATTTTAAGGTTATCGTGTCCTCGCCCTTTCTTCGGACCTCCGATAAACCAACAATATTCCACCGCAACTTGTTTATCTCTTCTTCCAGCTCAACAAGCTTCTCATCTGTCCTTAACGTGCGGGCATTGTATGTCACCAGGGCCAATTTTCGATGTTGGTGGTAGCCGAATCTCTGCCGGAGATTCTTAGCACCCCTTGTCCTGTCGTTACCATAGCTGCTACCGTGGCCAGGACGAACAGGACCGCCGGGGACTAGGGGCCTGGTTTTATTCTTATCTTCCATTTTAATAAATTGGGGGTGTTTGCCATACTCGCCACGCTTGGCAGGCGGGTTGGCGAGCGCAGTTTTTGATGGTAGAAGTGTTAAGGGAACGCTGCTGCCCATTCCCTAGTTTTCCCCTTAGTCGCCTTGTACGACACCCGATGGGATGAGATGGGTTGGTCCTATTCTAAGCCGGGAACCACGCGGCCATAGTATGCAGTGCGGGCACGTAAAGCTTACACACTGGAGCTGCTCATTCCTCTATCCACTTACCATTTTGAATACATCACTATCTTAATTTCAATGTTATAGTACCATTATACCAAAAACACCTGTACCAGACAATCATGTGCCAGTTTCACCGATAAAAGAGTATTTATTCTTGACTTTTTCCTTGTGAGGGTTTCAAGGTACCTCACACCTAGAATATTGTTGGAAAAAACCAATACAAATACACAGAAAATATAAATAACTTTGACACCATGCTACACCATCGTTAATTCCAAATAATTACCAGTATAAAAATGCTTCAAAAATATTAAACATTTTCAAATGAATGTCATGACGATTCTCTTAAAAATCTCATGAATATTTAAAAAAACACTTATACAACGGACTAAAACGACTTAGCACAAACAGATCGATGTTATCGTAACGCTATCAAGTTGATATGCCATCCCCATCATACTATAAATTTAATGATTGTGTTTGTGCTTAGCCTAGTGGCCTAGCCCTTGGCATTATAGTAACGTTGTCGAGAAATAGTGCTGTCATTCATCTTTATTTAAAAAAGTAGTCTGAAAAGGATGGCATATCAACTCAAAAGCCTCAGGGTAAAATCAATTTGGTCGTGTTAGAGCCTCAGTAGGCCTTATTCTCTAATAAAATATCCGTGGCTCCATCTACATTGTTTCACGAAGCATTACATAATAGTCGTTACAAGTTGATTTCCTAATTCATTCGTCGTTCCGGGTAATTGCGATTATCCACCGACCTTCTCATTGGGTAATTTGTGTGATGACGGCGGCACGTCGATATCATCCTGGATGACACAGGAACCTGACCGTCATTAACCAATTCAACATGAGAACTTTGGACCCATTCCGAATAACGCATCCACGAATACTTATATCCAAACTCGTTTCTGTATCTGTTAAGTTGCCAATTCGTTCAATAATGTTTTATTAATGCAATAATTAAAACTTAATTATTCTTATATAATGGTAGTTGGAATCGTTAACTTCGTTCGTTTATCAATCGCGCTTAACACGACAAAGGCAGAAATTCTTTGTTTCTGAGTTGAATATAAACTGTTCGCAAAAATAACATCACCGATATTATTAATAAAATCGTAGCCATTGACATTCTTTATATTGATTTCTTATATTTACGCGAATATTACACACATGACATAAAACTTATTTTTCGGATTTTATGACAAGAAGGGCCCCCATAGGTTCTTATAGTCCGAGTGAAAATTAAAACTTAAAAAAAACGCGATAAAATCCGAAGAATTAGTTTTATTTTATGATCTTTTTTCGTTGATATGATGGTACCAAAATCAAAATTAATAAAATAAAAATGTTTTAAATTCAATTCTTTCAATTTTTTATAATTTTTGCCATCCTCGTATTTACCATGTCAAATTTAAAGGTAGAAAAATAAATAATCTATTATCTATATTATCACGCTAGATCCCTTGCATAGAGTAGAGAGTTCCAACAGGTTCTGTCCTTACACACTTCTCTGGCTTCCTTCAAAATCAGAATCAGAATATTTTTTATTCATGTAAACCATTATAGTATTTATGAATCGTCAGAAAAGTAACAATATCATAGTTGGTGAGACCAACTCAACACGCTTAACGGTCTCGGTGTAATATACGGACTTTATACGGAGTAATCGTAGTATTTAGAGAATTATACTTATTTAGTGAAACCGTAAATTAAACATGATATTGTTTCAAACATGTGGGTGCGTGGTCCTGACGAAAACTTAAGCGGCCGTTCGCACGGACGCTTTTTCAACGCGAGTTTATAAAGCGCTGAAATTAAATAAATGGCAAAGCGTACATTATTTTAATAGAGCTGTACAGCCCTTCGCGCGTCGCATAAGCGTCTGTACAAACGCCCGCTAACAGCTGTCTAACGTCACATCTCTGCACATAATAATCAGCAAATATTGCATCAGCTGAGTTTATTTTATATTTATTCCTTGTTTGAATTTAGTTTTACGAGTACAAAGTTATAGTTAAATTTATATTGGCTACGTAACAAACTGTTGGAATCAATTAATAGGAATCCGTTCCTAATCTTAATTTTTCTTTGACGTAAATCTTTTTACATGCGGTTATTTACTTGCTCTGCTCATAGTATGTCTGTCTGTCTTTCCGGTTCAAATTTTGTGATGACTATGAAGTAATATGATACCATGGAGCTGGGTTTATGATGCAGCCAGGAGAAAAACATAGGAATTTCTCAACTAAACAAGATATCTCGCTCGTGTTTTCAGTACTAAAGATTGTTTTTAAAGAGATCTTTTTAAATTATTGTTATTATGTCTTTAATCAGATATTTTGTCTGCCGATTCTACATGATTTTTTGGTTAGTAGTAGTTAGTACTTATATCCGGCTAATCGCGTTTCTATATTACATTCACCACCCTAACGAAGCTAATGAAGCTACAAATAGTAAATAAATCGAATATTCATAATGAGATAGACCTATCAATTTTTTTTCTCACTATTACTGACCTTGCGTTCTCATTGTAATATAGTGAATTGGAGTCACCTACTCAACCAGTTTGAATGACATCAATTCACTATTAGTCTGGTACATACGTACACCTTTCGTATGTTCTAAAATGACTGATATTTACTTAAAACTACTGCACAGGGATAACCTGTTTGCCGTTGATACCTTTCGTATAATTTAGAAATGTCGACACAACCTCTCACTTAATGATTTATTTTAGGTCTTGAAATAATGTCAGTCGGTTTTAATGTATACTAAATAATTCATTTATATATTTCCTATAGAGAGAAAGTATGTATAGGTTCTTATATGCGAGATGAGGTAAAACTGATTTTAATGCAAATTATATTACCTTCTTGTTATATATTCATTCATTGCCTGTGGATTTTTTTAATTATTTTTTTTCTTGTTTTCTTATATAATGAATGATGAAATACCTATACACATACAACAACTAGCTATGAAGACTACGCTCTGCGCTATAAAACATATTAAGCACAAACCACATTTTTATTTAGGTTTTAACATTTGCTTTCTTAAAAAATATACATATTGATAAAATAAGATTGATGTATGTATATACAAGCCAAATCGCGTTAGCGATAATCAAAGAAATCTAGATATTTCAAAAAATCAAAAAAAAACAAAAATCAAAAATATTTATTTCATTAAAAATCTAGATATTAACAATGATATTGTGGTGACTTTCCTAGTAAGTATGAAATACCTGTAGCAGGAAGCCACCGCTCTTCCATCCCGTGTTTGCACATAGAGTAAAATAAAATTATATTATATTAAGAACATTAAATTTATCTAATATAAAAGCATGCATATGTTTATGTGTGGGTGGGTGTGTGTGCGTGTGTGTGTGTGTACGTGCGCGTATGTGTGTATGTGTATGTGTATGTGTGTGTTTTTGTGTGTGTGTGTATGTGTGTGTAATTAAAACTAGTTATGGAGGGTCTATATATTTTAAATCAAGATATAGATATATTTAACTAGATACTTGTTATACTAATGGTATTCAAAAATACTAAGCATATTGGTGACTTATTATGAAAAGGTAATTTAAAACAGGCCACAACACGGCAAAACATTAAATATAAATTTAAAAAATACTTTTTACACCTTCTTACAACCGACCAACAGGAATTAAGTGCACACTAATATAAACCCTTTTTTATATTGTTATTACTTCTATATAAGAAATTATACAAAAATGTGTATAGTACTGATGAAAGCAAAAAAAAAACATGCTGTATAATGAACTGAACTCGTCACAAACAGGTTTTTATATCAAGAATTTATTTAAGTACCTCCATTTTCATTTTTTTCTTTTTTTTCCTTTGTTGTGTTGGTAAATTTTTTTTTTTTAATGTTATTATAGAAAATGTATATTTAATTGTAATATGCTGCTGTAATGTAAGATAGCTTTTATTTATTAGCCTGCGACACTGGTGTGCGGTAAAACTTGAATGAGTTTATGTCACACCTTTATAGCATATTTTCATATGATGTAATCTTTACGTTGAATTAAATAAAAAAAAAAAAAAAAAATAATGGAAATGGCTGAACGGAGTTAGATGAAATTTATGGCGATATGGCACACCGATAGTTTATTACTTGAATTAACACATAGGATATTTACATTTTTATCTGCCTACCCCGCAAGGGATGTGTTGTTGTTGATACTTTTTATCTCGCTGACGAAGTCGCGGGCAGAAACTAGTTCTCCATACTAAAGAAATTATCCATGAAATAAGTTCGACATTTCGGAATATTATTTGTAGAGTGGAATGTTTTGATGAATGATAATAATTATTATTAATACTTTCACATCCATCGTTTAAAAAATACCTAGGTATGAAACTATTAGCTACGTTTCGGGTAATAACTTGTTTTTAAAGATAAAAATAGATTCTGACTAAAGTAACTACAGATTTATTGTAGGTAAAAATATATTAAAAACACAAAACTATTTAAAGACAAATGTCTCTTTAAATAGTTTGCTTGGCAGCTTAATGTTTAAACAAGAAGTTCAATCCGATTATTACCTAACATCGACGAAGAAATCTTTCGCAAACCTGCAATGTTGGTTAGTGTATCAGGTCATAATTATGTATCGAGTTTGAACCTAATAATTAAAAATGTGCATTGAAATCAAACTTAAACTTGCTGTAAATAATATAGGTAACTCAGGAAATCTAATTTCGATGCCTTTTGCCGCTTTAACTAGGTACATCTTGGTAAATTCTTAATAAGTAATATTTCAGAAGACAGTAACAACATGATCCAAATGATCCAAAGGAACCCTTAGCGTTGTTTTATGTCTGTGTGGCTGATGTCTGATTGTCTATTCATGGGAAATAGCTGCCGATATGTCGACCAAGCAGACAGTCGCCGGCACACACGATGCCGGCAAGCGCGGCGAGACCAGCCCGCACGACACAAAGAATCTGTGCGAATGGGAAGTACTAATCAAGGCGATATAAGTCTTGTTAACGCATTCATCGTGCCTACCGTGCTACATAGCGATGTTTTTAAGACTGACTCACCATTTACATTGCAATGAGGACCAATCGCAAGTGCAATTTTTCTATTAATGAAATTTCAACAGTTAATAAGACCGCATGCCCATTTCACGATGATTGCACGAGCGCCTCTGTTTTGCTAAGCTTCTCCCCATTGCCTTTAATTCAGAAATGCAATTCGCGATCCTAGATGCACTCATTCTTTCTCCTTCCTTCCTTCAAGTCCAATGAAAAAAGGCTTGATTGCAGTGTTTTAATAAAAATCAAGCTCTCTTCATTGGTCTTGAAAGCAGAAGGGAGAGAGAACACACTCTATACACACACAAATATATTAAAACGTACACCTTTGTGCACACTAATATATGTCCTGGTTTAGTTAATGGTTTTGTTGCATAAAAAACTAAAAGCTCGATAACTTGTGGAAATACAGTATAACTAATAAATGGTATTGCTGCCGTGCCCATGCTGCAATCGCATTTTTGCGGCCATAATTGAATGAATGAGAAGAGCATCCTAAAGAGTAAACCAAATTAGTTCTTTACACTGGTGGAGTCTTCACATATGCCATCGTCTTTATCGAAAGCGGCTAGCTTGAATGCTATACAAAGTCTAATAAAGCCATACCAAGTTATAATTTAAATTAATATGATAAGTGGTCTGGTTATGACATGCGTCCTCCACATGTTCAATAAAGTACCGGCAACGAACGCAGCCAGTGTGTTGCACACGAGGTACGCTTGACTTCATGATTCATGCACTCATAATGTACTTTATTGTATACATAATACAGTAGGTATTCGCTAATGATTTTCATTGTAATTCACACCTGTTGTTGCAAACTGCACACTTAATAATAACATTTTTTAGTAATTAAAAATGTTAGGTATATTCTTTTATACGAGGAACAGTTAAGAATAGTTTTCCGGACAATGACTCCCTTTTATTTGCGATATGACGATAGGCGAGTACGAGTACTGAGGGCCTAGTTTGAAAAAATGAAGTTAGCGTGACGCTAGCGAGTAATCGTGTTGTCACGTTCATGTTTATTTAGTAAATTCGTAGTGTGACAAGGATGATATATTAACTCGCTAGCGTCACGCTAACGTTAATCTTTTCCTGCTAAGCCCTATGATTGTTAAGCTTTTAGTTGTTTACCAACCAAAGTACACACAACAATACTTTTAGCATCAGAAGTTGGATGCTCCGACATGCAGCCGCTAAAAAGTGCGATTTGCCGCTGTCAAACGTAGAGTCACCGAAACGAGATGCAGCATATCGATGCTTTGTCGACGCTGTTGCAAATTTATTTTCAAATGCTGAAAGAATAGTGTACACTCTTGCCCTTTGTTTATCGAGCACAAAAACGTTGTCATTTCATTTGTTTGTATTAGCGTATACCAATCTGTTACGTCACTATCAAAGAATTGTTTGTTTCCATTAATCCACCAATGAGAAAAGTTTTAATATATTTTTTTAGGAGACAAAGAAAAGAACAATATCCTACCACACAACGCGTGACAAAGTGAAATTCACCATTATCATCAGAATCTCGCAGGTGATAAAAATAAAATAGACGGACCGCCTAAATGAGAGTACTATGAAGCCTCCACGGTTAATCCTTAAGTGTAAAAGATTATAAATATGTAAAAGGTATTGCAATCAATAAATATTTTTAATCTTTTGACCATTTAGATCATTTTGAATATACTTGGTCAGTCTAAAACGCAGAATGGAACGTCTATCTTTCTTTTATAGTCCGAGAAAAATCTAAACAAACGATGTCCCCACGTACATAGACGCCTCGCTGTGAATGGCGACGAATGCGTGAGTTTGCATAAAAGTAGGTAAAACTGATTGAACGGAAATGGCGTCCACGATGTGCTAAGCTTGAATGATCACGCCACAAACGTTTAACCACTTGGGAACGATTTTGCGCTAGAAACAAATTATTAAAAAACTTTAGGGTCTTGGACATAACTGTCCTTAGACAAGGTATACATTTGTATTGATGCGATCATGTAATACATAATAATTTTGTGGCACCCATATTGCAGCAGGTTTGCCTCTGTCTCAGTATGTCAAATGTAGGTGCACTAAGTAACGATCTTATGCCATAGAGTCTAAATACAATCATTTTTGATACTAGTAGCCGAAGCCCTAGCTGCACACAGATAACAAAACAATGCTCGACTGGTAGAAACTACTATATAATAAACGAAAAACCATATTCAGATTCACCACAGTCCAGACAATATATTAATCTCTCAAGGACCGAAACATACATCCATATAAACATTATTCTTTGTTTTAATCTTACGATTGTTATATTTACAAGAAAACTATAATTTAACAAATATAAAGAATTTGTGCAAAATTTGCTTACAATGCGGATTGCTAGAAACTGACGTGCATATTGACCTTAGCGGAGTTTTAATAAGTACAAGGTTAGGCGTGAGCTGCTCGCTGGCGATGCATTGTGTCACACGCTGATCGTCGGCCAATTATGTATATTGTACGCAGCCGCAGCACGCTAGTCGATGACCCTAGATTAACAGATAATAACACAGAATAAATGTGAGCGGAGACCTTCTAGCTAACTGTTATTTCATCATATCGGATTTGATATAAGACTTATTCTTGACGGAATAGTAAAACATAGCGTTCAATGCATTCCACCAATTTCTTTGATAAATCCTTCACAGTTCAAGCTGTCTGCTTGTGGAATGCATTGCTTGTATCAGTTAGATGTGCACAGTCGTCAGCTTCCTTCAAAAAGATGGTCAAAGACCACTATCTCTCTGCTTGCTGACAAAATAAGATGCATCATAGTCAGTCCCTTTTTGTTATACTTTTCTGTAAGTATGTATGTAGTTAAATATGTTTTGTACTTATTTACGTATATATGTATTTATTTATCTTTTATACATATTTAAATACTTGTATATACGAATGATAGCGTACGCCACCAACTGCCCTGATTACTTTTTTTTCTAGTATTTTGTATTTAACCAGGTTGTCTGGAAGAAATTGCTCTTAGCAATAAGACCGCCTATTGTATCAGTGTCTTGTTTTACATGTTGTTTTATAATTTTGTTGGTCTACAATAAAGAATATTCTATTCTATTCTACTTTTTCGGTCCTAAATGACCATAGGAAAGCATCCGGTACTCCGCTATAGAGATGACAATATACAGTTTGATACTCTGATTCCAGTAAATAAATTATCCATGAGTGGTAATGACACATCCTTGTAAAGTCATGAACTCGAAAAAATTCAACGTGTCCAGCGAGCGTTGAAAGGAGATTTCGCAATAACAATCTTCACTTCTCAATACATGTAATAAAATATCTAAATAGACTATAATTAAAAGATGGATATATTTAATGAGAAAGTCTAATATTCTAGCTCTCCTCCATAACAACATGCTTGTGAAACTTGAAAATTACAAGTACGCGTAGTGAAACTCAAAGACAATTAGCAATAAATATTTATTATCTTCGCGGGAGCATTAAAAGCCACTGCAAAACGACTCTACGACTAAACCACGCTCAACACATAAGTCAGTATTCGTTGGTTAACGAAGCAGTCACCAACCACTGTGAATTGGTTAAGTATATTGATCAATAAACTGGTTTTGACCGAGTTCCGTGGTAACGAAGTGATTTTAACCTTGCGTGATCGTGAAAATAGCAGAAGAGCCGCAAGGTTCGCTACATCGGTAAAACTGAATTCATAATTGAAACACTTAATTCGAAACAATAAGTTGTTTTGTACGGAATATTATCTCCGAAAATATCATTAGAGACGAATACCAAATTATTGCAATGCATGTAATCGTTATTTTTCGAATAGTTTTCCACTGCTCTGTAGTATTTTTGAAGGTTTTGCAGTTTAAAAAGAAAATGTTCTCCAATTTGATATGTATGTACTAACGATATGCATAAACAGACACATGCCACAAGCTAGCGAAAAAGACTGCAATTTTTTGTTCATTCTTATATTATTTTTACGTTGTAACAATGGTTTTTATTCAGTAATCCATGCCGCCTGCATCTCTACCGCGTAGAGCGATAGAGATGTAGGCGTGGTAGAGAATAAGGCTTATACGTAAAACGAAGTAATTATATGGCCTTAGGGCAACTGTTTATGACTGTTTACATATGTTTACTGTATCTATAGTTCGTCTTACATACTCATTTGATTTACAAACCGTCCCTACCAATTATCATGTTCTTACATTATGTATGTTGTAATATTACCTACCTATATCTTTTTATTCCTAACTGCTGCAACTTTGTCTCTACGAGTCAGCTGTTTATAATACCGGATACCGTATGTGCGTAAAGTATTTGAAATATGAAAATATTTACATATAATAACGTTGACTGTATCAATGTTGGATGTAGGTATCTCTTTGTCTACGCTCACTCACGAGAGGTTGCGTTTGAAACAGTGTGGTTTAAAATACTACTGCTTGTATATCTGCTATATGTTTTGCAAACCATTTGAAAAAACAATGTTTAGTTTATTCCCCAATTGGGTAAACATTGATAATAATACACTATGTTATGATATTCCTGAAATATTTTAGACCATCTCTATCTATATCATCACGCCAGATCCCTTACGGGGTAGGCAGAGAGTACAGAGTTCCAACAGGATCTTTCCTTACATACCTCTCTGGCTTCCTCTACTCTCATAGTTCGTCTCATACACGCTCGCCGGTTACGGAGACTCCTGACTTGTCCTTCAGATAAGACCCGGTCTATTTGGTCCTGGTAAGATAGTCTAGGTCTTCCCCGGTACCTACATCCTTCCACTTTCGCGTTGTATATCAGTTTTGTCATTCTTTCTTCGGACATTCTTTCTATATGCCCGAACTAACGGAGCATACCCTTTCTCATCTTTACACCGATATTCTCTTTCATACCTATTTGCTTTCTTACTACGCTGTTGCGAATACGGTCGGTCAGCTTCACTCCGCACATCTTCCGCAGAGCTCGCATTTCCACCGCATTTAGCCTACTTTCATTCTCCTTCTTACATACCCAGCTCTCGCTGCCATATAACAGCGTTGGGACAAGCACTCCATTATGTATGGCCAGCTACGCTTTTCGACCGTCTTACATATTAATAATTGAGCTGGTTGAAAGATCCCGCAACCATCAAATTAATTTCATAGATTTGGCGCAGTGGTTAAGAGCTTAAGGCGCTCCGCCCACTGGGTCAAATAGTCGCGGGTTCGATTCCCGCACGGAAGAAATCTTTGTGAGACCCACAATTATTTGTTTCGGTCTGGGTATTTATGTATGTTAATATTTATGTTTGTAAACGCACCCACGACACAGGAATTAATCCTAGAGTTAGGCTACGTTTAAAAAAAAAATGTGACGGTTAGCCCAGTGGTTAAGAGCTTAAGCGGCTCCACCCACTGGATCGGGCCATTGCCGATTTGATTCCCCCACAGGCCAAATCTATGTGTGACCCACAAATATTTGATTCGGCCTGTGTATTTGTGTATGTAAATTTCATGTTTGTAAACGCACCTACGACAATGAGGGTCCACGTACGTTTTTAAAAAAAAATATACGTATATTTGTATCATGATAAACTTTTGGTCTGTCTGCATTCATGTGATTATTATAACTTGTACACACATGATATCAGCGGACTTAGCCGCCGCTAAGGCTACCGAATTTGCCGAAATGTCAAATAATGTCATGCTACACGTCTCGGCAGCCGCGATGCTGGTAAACGCAGCAGGCACGCCGGGCGACCTTGCCACCGCTCACCGGTATAATCTGTAGCAGCCATTAGTGTAACCGCAACAAAGAAAGGAAACTACTGCATTTGTTTACATACGTACAATATTTATATATAGATGCCCTGATGAAGACCAGGAAAATAAACTGGGTATGTACAGCTTAAAGCTAGTTGTCGCGATCCTTTGTTCTGCAGTAGACGTCTTTCAGCTAATAGATAGAAAGAATTGACACTTTTCGTAGTATCTTCTAGTGTTGTAAAAACGCTCGCGTCTTCTTCGTGCTTCAACGCTTGACTTTAGCGCTCATTTTTCTCCCCCAGAAGAAGAAGAACTCCCAGTATCAGTCCGGAGTCTGGAATTGTACCCGGTATATGGCAATAGGCTCACCCCTATTACATGGGACCTAACATCGCCAGCGAAAAGTGGGTGTACACAGTACACCTCTGCCACTGCCCACTTGGGGAATATAGGCGTGACGGTAGTTATTTTTAATTGCTATTGGATCTACCAAACAAAACGAACATACTAATAATCCCCAGAAGTCACTTGG
The DNA here is from genome assembly GCA_905147815.2 of Phalera bucephala. Classification (NCBI taxonomy): domain Eukaryota; kingdom Metazoa; phylum Arthropoda; class Insecta; order Lepidoptera; family Notodontidae; genus Phalera; species Phalera bucephala. The sequence continues at coordinate 17,556,071 of LR990617.1, read as the reverse complement.
TCATTTCATTGCACCGCGATTGCTTAAGTGCTTGATCGATACATGTCTCATCCGCAGCATGTTTGGTGACTCAAATAACGTTTGGTGGCTCAAATAACATGACCCACGTGAGCGAGACAGGACGTATTTACACTACAAACAACGAAATACCGCAATAAGTGCCATATATGTCTATATGTTTCTATATGCACTCCCCCATAGCGACTGCCCAAGCCGAGGCCATTCTTCCTTGAGGCGCCCTTGAGCTAGTGGCTCCCCTGCCCTTCTGGCTCGAGCGCAGTGATTGTACGCTCGCCCTCTTGTCCGGTGCAGCTGTGAAGACTCGGCGGCCAACAGCGTAGATCACTCAAACAACAAAAAAAAACCTACATGTTTCATCTGGATATCATACAAACAATACTCTCTCAAATTACTCTAGTATTTACGAGAATAGACATTTCCACGTCAAGATATTAAGTCCTTAGCAAATAATTAAGCGAATATCGCACATGAAAAAAAACTATATTTTTTTGGATTTTATCGTTGTTTATATTAGATTTTTAAGTTCCCGACGTTTCGCGTGCTTTGCAGGTCATGGTTACGGAGGAACAGCGGTGTTTGACGTCCAAAAGGCATAGTTATTCCGCGGTACCCGTTAATTTACACCATCATGATATTATTTCCGCCTCTGAAGCTGTATTTAATCACGAGGTGCTGGGTTCAAATGCTGGATCGGTTTTGACGAAAATCATAATAGCAGCCAAATAACCTCGATGCGAATGTGCATCCATTTTCCACATACGTTTAGCGTTCACAGATATGGGTTCGTTTGGGAATCCTAGGTCGGGAAAGTGTAGTTTTTCTTAAGAAAATTTTCCAGTATCAGTCATGAGTCTGGAATTGTGCCCGGTATAATGCAAAAGGCTCGGTCCCTGATATATGGTTGGTTAAAAGTGAGTATACACAGTAGACCTCTGCCATCCACCATTAGAGAACATAGGCGTGATGGTGATTATTTTTTTTTTTATAAGATTCTTTTATTCTTTTATAGCTTCTGTCCGCAACTTGGCTTCATTTATTTATAGATACACCAACGACATACTACAAAATGCTTATAATAAATAAAAGTAACAATATTTCTTAAATTCTGTGCGGAATGACTTTACAGGTGTATACAGCACTGATTAAAGACGTAGATTTACAATAAGATACTTTAGATAGGAATCTTATATTTTTCCGGGATAAAAAGTATCCTAATTCAGGTAATAAACTATATCTGTGCCAAATTGCCTCCAAATCCCTTCAGCCGTTTTCAAACAATACATACAAACTTTCACATTTATAATATTAGGTAGGAAGTAGGATTTATAAATGACAATATACTATATAATAGTAACATATGTGAATGATCGGAAACTATACAAAAATGTAAATGAATGTGAAGAAAATCTACAGTTTGTGGTACAACAATAAACGATGTAAGCTTTATGAAGGTTAACTAAGAGCATTGCTTCAGCGCCGGAGCAGTGTTTGCACTGTATTATTTAAATAAGTTATGTGTTTAAGTTAACGTTCTTTCGCTGCAGTTAAATCAGGTAATGATAGACGTTGCGCTTTTTCAATGTTTTAGTTACAATATTTGTGGCATATACATCCATGTATTGTGTATGAGACGAACTATGAGAGTAGAGGAAGCCAGGGAGGTCTCTAAGGAAAAAACCTGTTAGAACTCTATATTCTCTGCCTACCCTGCAATGGCGTAATGATATAGATAGATACAAATAAGTATCCATTTATGACAGTTTTCTATTACCAGCTGCTGTCGCATTATCACATATCCCATAGCTAACAAACTAAACTCACGGATTTTTCACTTTATTGGATGCCTCAGAAATTGGTCATGCTTTAATTTTAATTTTCGTTACACAATTCTGTACCTTCAGTAAAAGGTGTCCCAGTGAAAAGTTTTTTGTGCATAATAATATAACTAAGCATTTTCAGAATTAAAACAGTATTAGACTGATTGTTCCAATTCTATTTTAGCATGACTGATTCAAGTCGATTTTACCCATTTACACGATCAGCAGAAATAGATTAAAAATGGTGCAAATTTATAAAAATGCAGTAATAACCTAGTGATTAGAACGTTGGACTGCAAAGCCAGAGGTCTCGTGTTCAAACCAAGGCAAGCACCTCTGTCTCTTCGAAAGCATGTGCGTTTTAAAAATTAGTTATCACTTGCTTTAGTGGTGAGGGGAAACATCGTGAGGAAACCTGCGTGCCTAATTGTTCCTCAAAGATGTGTGAAGTTCGCCAACCTGCACTGGGCCAGCATAGTGGACTATGGCCTAAACCCTTTTAGTTTGAGAGGAGGCCCGTGCCCAACGGTGGGACAGTTTCTTAACAGGGCTAACGGTATTATTTATTTTTAATGTTACTCAATAGATGAACCTATTTTTAAATAGCGTTTTACATAAAAAATATTGATATCATTCGACACTACTTCGACTTAAACCAAAACCAAAGGTGTAATGATTAATGTAAATTTACATCAATTTACAATAAAAATATGAAAAAAATCATCGTGTCAGACAATATAAGTGTACATTTTAGTTAACATTAAGAAAAGTACTAAAAATATTCTATCAGTATTAAAGTAAAATAATCGTTAACTGTCTATCAATACCCGTAATCAACATTCAATGAAGTGCAGTAGAAAACTGAGAGGAATTTTTAAAACAAGTTACTTATTAACTTAACTTACTATTTAAATTTAACTTACTTACTTAACTTTTACTACTTATTTTTAAGATGATTTTTTCAAAACTATTAGTGTCAATTGACTATGAATACCTCGTTGGTCTAGTGGCAAAGCGGATCGCTTTGTGATCACGAGGTCCTGGGTTCAAATCCTAGGTTTGACAAATGTAGTTTTTTAAACGAAAACTTCGCAGTGTAAGAGTAGAATAGATTTTTTTTTCAAGTAACTAAGACATACATGGGTTAGTTGACTTAAGACTAATGTTACACCGAAGTCTGGAATTGTGCTCGGTATAAAAATGGGCTCGTCCCCTATTACAAGGGACCTAACGTCGTCGGCGAGAAGTGTCACCCACGACCCAGGAATGATTCCTATAGTATTTTTCATGTAAGGTGGGTACTGTGACAGTTGTAAGTGTCAAAGAAAATTATACTTTATTCAATAGCAATAAGAGGCATGACCCGTTTCTATACTTATGGTTTTATGCTTTTCTACATTGAAATAAATATTAATTTCGTTTGGCACTTAGAACTGTCACTACCCATATTATGTGAAAAATATTATAATATGGGGTTACGTTCTAAAAAAAATAGATGTCAATGTAGTAGGGGCGACCCTATTACCATTATACCAAGTATAATTCCTGTCTACGGACTGCTTTTTAAGATTGTTCCATAGAAAAGCCATACATTTATCCGACCTAGATCTACAGGAGGACCAAAGTCACTGACATAGCACTCAGAATTGCTAAACTTAGGTCGCAGTCGGCGGGACACATCGCTCGTAGAACTGACGGCCGTTAGGGCAGAAAGGTTCTCGAGAGGCGACCACGTACCGGACATGTGGAGTGGGCAGGCCCCCTACAATATGGACCGATAACCTGGTGAGGGTCCGGGGTAGAAGTTGGATCAGCTGGACAACGCCGGTTGTTGTGGCGGTATTTAGGGGAGGCCTATGTCCTGCAGTGGATATCTTTCGACTAAAGATAGACAGACTTTGACGCAACAAGGATTCAAACAATTTTGGTCCACGACCAGAATCGGAACTAACGTGTCAGCGTCATCAAGAAAAATGTCGCAGAGTTATCGTTTGCTACGAATATTACCCTGGTCCTTCTTTTAATTAGTAACCAGGTAGGTTCAACCTGTTGAGCTATTTTCCTGGCAGTAGGAAAATTTTACTATATGATAATCCTAATTTCACACCAACGCCCCCATGTCAATGTCACCCAAGAGCCAAAAGATCCTTCTCGCACTATAGAAATCGACAATCGTATGGACAAGGATCTTTTGGCCCATGGCCAAAATCGGAACTTCCTAACTAACGCTGTCATCGAATGAAATTTCACTCTATGACACTCGCAGAGTTGCCGTTTGTATGAAATTTACCCAAGTGTTTTCTTTAAATTTGCGGACCTACCTGTTGAAATATCTCCTTGGAAGTAGGAGATTTTACTAAATGTTTACTCTAATTCTACACCAACCAACTGTCAGTGTCAGCTACCGGCCAAAACATCCTTATCGAGCTATATCTTCCATTCACCTCCGAAGCGAAAACTTTGAATACCTTGGAAATTACGTAGACAAATTTAATGAAAGTCAAGAGATGGTGCTCAACCACTGAGCAAACTTAATACCACGATGATATGACTCATAGTCGGGTCAGAGCCTTCATTCTGAACAAGTTCACATTATATTGTTTACATCCTTGTTTAACGCCATTTTAATATGCGATGCCACTTAACCCTGTAGCACAGATCGAATAAAGTATATAATCAAGGTGATTTAAAGTATTTATTGGATTAATCCACAGAACAGATACATGTAATGGTGCAGAAATGGTAGAAAAACATCTTTTAGTATATAGTATGTCTATCGTTTAGTTTATCTTTTAGTATATAGTTGATTAATTTGTTGTAGAAAGTAAATTTTGCGTTTGTATCATTGCTTTGTTACGTCTTAGTTTCAGATGAATTTCTTGTCTAGATCGCGCGTGCGGAAACGACACACTAGGACATTGTTCTGCGTCCATTGTTTTGCCCCATTCCATTTGCCCCAGAACCAACAGCAATAAAAAAATGCGTGTATAATTTCAAGTTACCTGCAAATTATCATCATGCATTTATTATTAAAGGGACAAGCGGGGGAATTGCATTATTGCAAAAATTGTATTACATTATAAGGTTATAATTTAGTACTCAACAATACACTAGCAATAATCAAATCGATCATTATTGAATGTAATTGATTGAATATAACCGATTGATAAGATTGAAATCTCCAACCGTAATTCGATAACAACGTTGACATTTAGAAAAGGCGTTGGCGACTTTGATTTAAATTCTTTACTATAACAAAACAGATAAATAATTATGGTATAGCTCACATGTTCGTTGGTTCTGGGGCCATTTTCGACGATGTCTTTTAGCTATCCAGGGTAAATAAATTGTAGTACGCACACAGACGTGCACGCACACACTGACAACTTTTGAACAAATTTTCAAATCCAAACACTTTCAAACACACGCACACACAGTGCATAACTGAGGCCGTTTTTGGCGCCTTTTTTGTTACCAATGCTTGGTCTAGACAAGCCTTAGTCTAAGGTCTTACAATTCTTATTAAAAAATAGTGGCTGTCATTCGGTGTCTTTGGATAAAATTTATACAAAAACGTACGAAATCACCTGATCCCGTTTCTCTGGAACTCAGTATAGTCGCATTTTCAAAAGGTTTTACAAAATAGTGCTTTGATGTTGGACACAAATAGCGAAGATTACAACCAGTAGCAGTTTCAATGTAAAATTAACTTCAAATTGTTCTCTTTTTCTTAAATATTTTGTTCGTGCTTATATTGAAATAAATAGAAACGTTATGAAAGCTTCAATTTTATTTTTTAATCCTTAAATCGATAGTGAATGTCAATATTGTTCAGATTGTCAATAGCTAGATACCGGAACCAAAAAAACGACATATTTACTTTTAAATTACAAATATTAAGACAAGTATGAGGTAACCTAATGAAATAAAGTTAATGAAAGTAACAAATATTATAATTCATGGTATAATATTATGCGTCCCAAATTTTTAAATATATTCTAATGAATGTGACGGACGATTTAGTGGTTAAGAGCATAACCTGTTCGGCCCACTGTGTCTAATAGTCGCGGGTTCGATTCCCGCACGGGACAAATCTTTGTCTATCTATCTATCAATCTATAACCTCACGCCAGATCCCTTGCGGGGTAGGCAGAGAGTACAGAGTTCCAACAGATTATTTCCTTACATACCTCTCTGGCTTCCTCCACTCTCATAGTTCGTCTCATACACGCTCGCCGGTTACGGAGACTCTTGACTTATCGGACTCGGACAAATCTTTGTGTGACCCAGAATTATTTGTTTCGGTCTGGGTATTTGTGTATGTGAATTTTCATGTTTGTAAAGGCACCCACGATACAGGAATAAATCCTATAAAGGCCCAGTTTAAAAAAAAAAAGAATATCTTCCTACATGTTGAAACAATGCTTAAAATCATTTTTATTTGAAAAATAAAAATCTTTTTAGGATTTGTTTCAACATACAGGTATATTCGTCAGTCATACACTTATTCATCAGTCACTGATGAATAAGTTTAGAAGTGGTGGAATACCTATTGTACCTAAAATATAAAAAGACTCAATGTAAGGACTAAAGTCACATTTTCATTGTCATATCTTTAAGTAAAATTTCCATCTGTGGTATAGCTATTTTTTACTTCCGCAACGATATAAAATAATATATTCATAAGTGAGATCTTTGCGCCTGGCTGCCTTGGTTTTTATAGCTGGAAGATGTCATAATTACTGATGAAGAACTATAAAGTATGTTCATTTAGAAGTAATATATTTTAATTACAATGTTATTTAAACACAGCGATGCTACTGCAAATATATATTACATTAACCATACAGCTATACTTCAATTTGAAAATAGGTAAATTATTATTTTCTGTTTCTTAAACGTAGCCCCACACTGGGATTCCTCGGTCATAGGTGCGTTTACAAACACGAAATGCACGTACACATATACTGCTATGAATGCATATCATTACCCAATACCTAAATATCACGTATAAATTAATATATTTATATATAATGTATAATTAAATATAGCATAAGTCATACTATATTTATTTACATTTATTCGTGAATTCTTACTATCGTAATCATTAGTACCATTTAAATATTGATTTAAATATACCTAAAAAACGCGCACCATTATCCTAAATATTAGCAGGGCAATTGGCCGTGCTAATTATTTCTATGAAATACGTATACAGTTATACAAAGTATCTAAGATCCCATTATACAAACGCGTTATCTCGTAATAATCAATCATTAGACAGATTGTGTAAAGCAACGTTCGTAAATAAGACGGACATGAAATAAGGACAAGGCGAGTCGTCATCACGGCCGCTCTGACGAGCTTCGGTTCGGACTCTTTTTCCATACTTGCATTTTAAGAGCTAGTTTTAACACACAACTCCGCCGTTGTACCTTTTTCACTCAATTTAAAGAGGATTCGAAGGGACGTCGAAAAGAGTCAGCATAGGTACCTACGAACCTAAAAGAGAAAAAAGAGTATGTCCGAAGGCACCATGTCGTCACTTTAGAGTTAAATAAGAAAAACCGCGTTCATAGACTTTTAAAACTAACTCATACACGATTTGAAATCGAACTGATTCCCATAATGACCCATCTCGACCTCACACTCGGCTTTACACCCAGCCTATATGATATTTCAGGCTATAATCTATTTCTCTACTAAATTCAAACTAAATCCGTGGAACATGATTGAGTAACGAACATCCAAACATTGAATCTTTCGCATTAATTAAGAGGATAAACGAGTTGTTACTACGAAATACTTAATTAGATGCGATAGATTGGCTTCCATTCCATTAAATAATTTATTATGCATCGGTGTTCATAAGGAAAATTTTTAAAAATTAGTTTTTAAAAGTAAGTTTCCAGTTAAGGTAACCAAAAATACTTCTAGAAATTTTAAAAGTTGTCTGCTAAAACCGCATGCGGCTAATACATCTGTATGATTATGTTATAAGTATATTATAAGGAAACGTAGGTATTTTTATTAAAATAAGCTTAAACGTATTAGGAAACTGTCCCATCGGTGGGAACGGGCCTCCTATCAAACTTAGAGGGTTTAGGCCATAGTCTACCAAGCTAGGCCAGTGCGGCGAACTTCACACATATCCGGGAAACTCTTAGGCATGCAGGTTTCCTCACGATGTTTTCCTTCATCAATAACGCAAGTGATAATTAATTTTTAAAACGCACATGCTTTCTAAAGAACAGTGGTACGTGCCTGGGTTCGAACCCGAGACCTCTGACTTTGCTGTCCAACTGTCTAACCACTAGGCTATCACTGCTTATAAACGTATATGTACGTACTAATATTCTCTGTTAACTATTTGACCTAGACTATCTTACCATGACCAAATAGACCGTGTCTTAGCTGAAGGGCAAGTCAAGAGTCTCCGTAACCGGCGAGTGTGTATGAGACGAACTATGAGAGTGGAGGAAGCCAGAGAGGTATGTAAGGAAAGAACCTGTTGGAACTCTGTACTCTCTGCCTACCCCGCGAGGGAGCTGGCGTGATGATATAGATAGATAGATAGATAGAACTATTTGCAAAATCTGGATGGTGTTCTTCTTATTTACGATTAAATTCCCACGAAAGTCAAAACCATCAAAGCCTTTATTCCCCACTTGGGGTGGCTGGCGCACAGTACGCGTCAACCCACATTTTGCCGACGATGTTAGGTCCCAATATAATAGGGGGCGAGTCACTATTCCGGGTACAATGCCAGACTCCGGACTGACACTGGGCAATTTGTAAAAAATTACATACTATCCAACCTAGGATTTGAAACCACTAGACTAACAAAGCAGGGCCCCAAGTCCGTTTTGACAATTTTCAATCAACTAATTCAATGCTTTCCAATTCTTATGGTAGGTACCTGTCAATAAGTCCTATCATTTTCCATAGTCGTAGGTACCGACTTTTGGCACAATTGTAATTGAGCGATTTTTGTAGCATGTCATAATTACAGACCTTTTTTTTTACCTGGGGAAAATCCTGCATAGGACTTCCGCGAGCCTCGGGGGACGCTCGCGGGGCGTGTCGGATTCCTACCGACTAAAAACCCCAGGGTGGCCGACATCAGCACTTTGGAGGGGCTCCGGGATCTCCGTATGGAACGCACCGGTGCCCCTCTCGTGCCACGCTCTGAAGAGCCCGCCTTCGAGGGGAGACTTAATGATACGCTCCCCCCCGCACCAACGCGGTGCTCACGGCGACGTGGGCCACACCACGCCACGCCACCGTCCTCCTCGGGGTCGCTCGTGAAGAACGCTCGAGGCCCCCGCCCCTTGCGTCCGCGACCCCGAAGGCCCCCCTGCTGATGTGGTTGCAGGGGGAGGTCCCCCGCCAGATATTACGGCGGGGGACGCGAGTTAGCCCTTATTCTTAAGCCCCGGGCTATTGGGCTGGGGGGCCTGGGCGGGCTGTGCCTCCGCCCCGGCGCCGTCGCCTTCGTCGAGCAGGATCGGCCCTCTCCCGATCCCGCTCGGCCTCCTCCTTGTGGGACATCACAGTCTCGCAGAAGGAGGATACGGCCCCCCACGCCGATTCCCCTGCCAGCATAGCCGCTACTATTGCCGGCAAGGAGAGGTCCGGTCCGATCCGGTCGACCAGGATCCGCCGCTCGGAGGCCCACGCTGGGCACTCTTCGAGCGTGTGCTGGGCGGAATCCTGGTCCCCACCGCAGTGGTGACAGGTCGTCGTCGCCTCGCGTCCGATCTTCCTCAGATAATCACCGAAGCAATCGTGACCGGTGATTATCTGAGTAAGTCTATAGGTGACTCGCCTTCTCCTCCGCTGGTGCCAGGCTTCGAAGGACGGCAGGATAGCATGGACGACGCGCTTGCGCGCGATGTGCTCTTGACTGAGCCTCGCGCGCCACTCCTCCAGAGCGCGCCGTCGTTCCCGCCGTCTCACTTCTTCGAGCGCAGGCACGCCCTCGCCACTTTGGCGGACGCCACGAGTCTGGTCGTAGACCCTCGCGTCCATGTCCGCCAGGATGTCGAGCGGCGGAAAGCGCGCCAAGAGTGATGCCGCCTCAAAGGATTGAAACCTGTTGGAACTCTGTACTCTCTGCCTACCCCGCAAGGAATCTGGCGTGATGATATAGATAGATAGATAATTACAAAACAGAATAACAAATAGCAGACTTAGGGCACAGTTATATGTATCTTGTCTTTTCTATTAATGTAGGTAGATAATTAATACCTTGATACTTATTATTCAATTATTTATTTTAATTACAATGCACAAATTATTCTTTATTGCCCATTGAAAATAATATTATTGTGGATTTCATTGAAGTTTTATAGGTATTAGTCACTACAACACCAACAGAAGTTGCTTCTTGCATAATTACAACACTACAATAATTGTGGATCACACAAAGATTTGTCCCGTGCGGGAATCGAACCCGCGACTATTAGACACAGTGGGCGGAACAGCTTAAGCTCTTAACCACTGCGCTAAATCGTCCGTCATCTCTCCATAATGATACTACATAAATATGGCAAAACAATTTTAAAGCTTAAAATGTTATTAAAACCTTTCAATAATTGGTTCCTAAATCCCTCCTGTTGCGGTTGAATACGATTTTTAAATGAGGGACAGCCAAAAATGGGACTGTAACTCATGTGAGTTACAGACCCATTTTTGGCTTTTTTGGCAGTATGTACTAATGACACAAAACTGTTTTGTGTATACTAAATAATTATATTTGTGCTAAGGCTTGGCGCAAATTTTTAAAACGAAAGGTATTTTTGTAACATTACTAACTTAATAATGTTTTTAAACAAGTTCTTCTCTAGTCTTCCGTCTCTCAAGCGGTTATAAAACAATGACTCGAATCCTATAGTTAGTATTAGTATAACGAACAGTTTTTGATTAAGCTAAAAGATATGTTTAAGGATGTTTAAGTTTATGATTGTATCATACAACCTATGTTTTGTCGCAACTTGACAACTTTGAATTGTAAGATTGATGTTTAGGAAATAATTTATTTAGGTACGCAGCCCACCTTTAACAAATCCTGAAAAAACTGACAATGCCTAATAAATTGACAGCCAACCTATGAACTTGTATGGGCTTCAGAGGCTGTGTGCTTTATTCAATGGAGCCAAAGTGGGTTGCGGGTAATAATTCAAACCTCAAAAGTTTTAATGAATGATATTATCTTAAATTATGTTGTCTAACATACAAATGAAGCTAAAACCAGAGCAAATATTTAGCCCAATCCGAAGGTCTCATTCTTAAACGCGATTAGTGTAAACCAAGCCTGAATAAATCAGAATCAGAATATTTATTATTCATTTAAACCATTACAGTATTTATGAATCGTCAAAATAGTAACAAAGACTCTACCACCACTTCGAAATGTCATTCCTGTGGAGAAGAAGGGCAAGAAACTCCACGGTTACTCTTTTAAAATAGTATTTTTACAATTTTTGGGACAAAACAAGGGAGAACAATGTAGTATCAGGTGAGTCTAAATTAAATTAACCAAGTTAAACTATTCATGTAAATGGCTACATGGTTCTCTCATTTACAGATAAAGAAATGAGGAAGAAAAAGGATAAATTTTATTTAACTACTAGAAGGAAGAGAGGGAATAATAAATAATAATAGCTGAACATGTTATCCACATTCTAGTGGAGCTAGAACAACACATATCCAAGCATTTTTATCTTTTAAATAATCATCTAGAGTATAGTAAGCTCGCTTGCAGAGCGTACGTTTAATACAGGATTTGAATTTATTTTCACTAAGTTGAGTGACGTCAAGTGAAATTTTATTATAAAATCTAACACAGTACCCCATGAAAGACGTGTGAATTTTAGACAGACGAAATTGCGGTTGATCCAATTTATTTCTATGTCGCGTGTTATAGCAATGCCTATCACCTAGCTGATTAAATAGATCTAAATTTTTCCGTATGTACATTATGTTTTCAAAAATATACTGACATAGAACCGTCATAATATAGGCTTCTTTAAACAATTCTCTCAAAGAGTCGCGACTATCTAAGTTATAGATGGCCCTAATTGCCGTTTTTTGTAAGATAAAAATAGAGCCAATGTCAGCTGCCCTACCCCACAATAATATACAGTTGGCAGTTTGATTATACATGGTGTAAGACATTAGATTACTGCTTGACAAATTCAATTCAAACTAAACTTCCAATTTTAAAGAGTTATTAGCTATTTAACATTTTTTAAGCTTTTAGATGTCGACTTAAACCACGAAACCCTTTCTTAAGTGTGCGTAATTAAGAATATGTTTTAAAAATGCATTTGGTATCGCCTTGTTTCTGGGAATTATGGTCTAATTTTTACCGGACAGCGATTTTACCTGTAAATATGTAAATAAATGTGACATACGTCAAAATATTTGGAATCGACTCGGTTTCTGTTTAGAACAAACTACTTTCAGGTATTGCTTTAATTATCCTGCACATTGTATAAGTACCATATACCAAGTAACCATCAAGTGTATGCGATGAACTATGACAGTGGGGGAAGCGAGAAAGGTTTATAAGGAAAGTACCTGTTAGAACTCCGTACTTTCTGCCTGCCCCATAACATTTTATCGGATCTGGTGTGTTGATATAGATAAATAGACCATAATAAAATAGAGAAAACCCCGATATACCTATATTCTACAATTATTGACTGATGATACTAGGTCCCAATATAAAGTGACGACCCTATTTTTTTTTGTGTGTGTGAATGATCTACGCTGTTGACCGTGGGGCCTTTACAGCTTCACCAGACATTAAAGGACTTTTTGATAGAAAATGCATTTTATAGTGTAAAAGAATATTTAGAAAGTAATAATCCAAACAATTATAGACCTATGAAATGAATTATTAATGAATTCTGACATTTATACTTTAAAATTGACAATGTAATTTAATTTTGGTATTTTCAATTTAACATCTTCATCTTCATCAACAACAATCATTTCGCTCATATAATTTGAAAATCTCATTATTTTTGACCATAATTAATATGAATTTTATTTATCTGCTATAATAATTGTTATTTTTGGTATATTGTCTGAATATATTCTAATTAATGAGAAATGTAATGGAATGCCTAATATTGTAATCTCAAATTTAATATTTAATAAGACCGCCAAATTTTGCATGCTTTGTGGCAAAGTGTGGAGTCCCATTTTATAATATACAAGACCTATTTGTTACCTACCTACACTTGCAAAACAAATGATTATGAAGACCGACGACCCTATACGACGTTATTATGCCATCGCTATAGTCACATTTATTTGTATATGATGATGTTCTGTTAACGACATACCTATATAGATTGTTAGCCTGCCCTGTAGGTATCCTGTGTTTTTTCCATTCCGACTATATGTATTCCGAACGCCAGTGTTTAACTAAACTGGTCGTAAACAATCTATGTACTAGGAAGTCATCCAATTAACATAATGACAAGTGACTTTAACCGCCTTTAATGAATATCTACAGGAAAAATGAGTCTCCGTAAACTATGCAAATCCCAGCGAGCAGCCCACACGGAAATCAGTAGGAAAAGGTCAGAATCTCCATCTAACTACATACGTGTATTTGCAAACCTAAGCGTTGTTTTAATTAGGCTACTTAAATATTGCAGTCCTACCATTTTTTCTATAGTACATACAATCGTTAAGTAAATTTATTTCGATAGCACTCCACATCTCTTCACCGACACTCGTCGATTCATTCAATTCTCTCATTATTACAACGTATTGTGTACCAGAAGCTACAATGTTATGGCTGTACCGCGTACATCCTGTATCAAGTTCACTTACGATTCCATATCGGTTTATTAAAAGATATCCATGATAGACAAGCTAACTGAACGTACGCCTTATAATATCGAGATCTTGGTTGAAACCTCTGCACCGCTATATTTTCAAAATCTGTTCAAATCTTAAAAAAGGTAAAGATATTTTGAGCTTTAGTCCGACAGTGATCTTTTGGATCGTGGATTACATTGAGGGAGACTTTGTGTTGGTATGAAAATAGGGTTAACATTAAGAAAAATTTCCTTTCAACAGGTGGGCCCACACAGTTACTAATTAAAAAAGAACTTGGGTCAATTTAATACGACGGACGGACGGACGATTTAGCGCAGTAGTTTAGAGCTTAAGCCGCTCCGCCCACTGTAACTAACAGTCGTGGGTTCGATTCCCTCCAAGGAAAAATATTTGCTTCGGTCTGGGTATTTGTGTATGTGAATTTTCATGTTTGTAATCACACCCACGACACAGGAATAAATCAAAGTGTGGGGATACGTTTAAATAAAAATGAAATGAAACATGAACAGCAAACGGCAAATCCGCAACTGTCATGAAGTGACATTTCACTTGATGACAGCGTTAGATCCCATTTTAGCCGCGAGCCAAAAGATGTATGACATAAAGAAAAACATGATAATGAAACCTACATTTTCTAGAGACCTACATTTTTGAAATACGTGAAATAATTTTCAACACACTTTTTTCACAAGCTACTTAGCGACTAATATACCTCAATATGTCATGGGTGTATTCTATACCAGTCTATGGAGATTTTATGTATTTTCATCAAAGAGCGTAAATTATTATAATGATCTCTTAATTCAAGATAATGGTTGCCGAACAGATGGTCATACGTCATCATAAAATAAAGCTAATTATCATAGGAATGCCGCGGGATATGTCATTGGCTGTAATTGTGCCATAGAGATAAAGCTTATCTCCCTTTTCACCAAGGTATCCGTTACTTTTACATTCACAATTTAGAGAAAAACCAGTTAAAATGGAAGTTGAATATCATCATTAGGTACTTTGACGATAGCGCATTAATAATGATACGAGTTTTTAAAGTAAAATAATAACCTAATTTCGGCAACGCTGAAGTATCTATAAATCATATAATGTTCTTTTACTTTTGACGGATGGCTTGAGTCGCTCCGCACACCGGATTGAGTTGTCGCGGGTTCGATTCCAGGACAGGACAAATCTTTTTGTATCCCATAATTATTTTTTTCGTGAAGGTGTTTCTGTATGTGAATTTCCACGACATATGAATAATACCTATAATATTCTTCACATAGGATGGGTAGTTCTAAGTACCAAACTAAATTAATATTTAATTCAATGGTGTTAAGGCATAAAACAATAAGTATAAAAACCGGTCCTGCCTCTTATTTCCATTGAATAAAGTATAATTTTCTTTGACACTTACTATTGTCACAGTACCCACCTTACATGAAAAATACTATGTGTGGGGATACGATTTAAAACAAAAACAGCAAAGAAAACTTTGTAAATTTAGTAAAAAGGCCGTTATTCCCATGCAAACTACTAATAACAATAATCAATAAAATAGAAATTACCTGACCTCAAGTTGTACACTTTTTATTATTTTAAATAAAATATATTTTTAATAGATGGCATTACCCTCGACTGTAACTATTAATACTTTATTGTTTCTTAAGGTCGGGATTAAAACTTATTACTTAAAAGCTAATATTTATGCATCATCATGTCTACCACATAAAATATAAGTGTAAAGGCAGTACCTAAACTGTTAGTAAAACTGACAGACATGATAGATATCATGTTCTACAGGTCATTATGATGGGCAAATTCGCCGGCAAAAGACGCCGCAGAAAGAAGTCGTGACTCTTCAACATTCGGGATTGGACAGGAATCGCTAGCGCGGCACAACTATTCGGTGTCGCACAGGATAAGAACGAATTCCAAAAATTGATAGTCAACCTTCTCTTGTTAGAGAGGCACCAGAAGAAGAAGAAACTGTTACTTCAGCTCAGTAAAATTGTTATGACGGTTTACAGGTTAGGAAAGAGTTGCCGTTGAGAGTGAGAGCCGGAACAATGAATTATTATCATTATTTAAATTAACGTAGCCCCACGCTAAGAATTATTCGTGTGTTAGATACGTTTACAAGCATAAAAATCACATACACAAACACCCATACCGCTACAAATAAAATACACACACAAAGATTTGTCCCGTGCGAGGTCGAACCCGCAACTACTCGACCCAGTAGGCAGAGCGACTTAAGCTCTTAACCACTAGCCCAAGCTGTCCGTCGTGTGTGTGTGTGTGTGTGTGCGTGTGTGTGTGTGTGTGTGTGAGTGATCTACTCTGTTGTCCACAGGCCACGGGGCCTTTACAGCTTCACCGGACAAGAGGGCGAGCGTTCAACCACTACGATGGTTGGACGCGTAATATAGGCGCGAAAAGGTTCGACACCAAGATCGGAATGGAGACTCGGAAAGTACCACAAACAGCCCAAGCATGAAATTAGCCTATGTCAAGACAAGATGCTCGATCAGTGTTGCATGGCTTTCACGGCTTTATTTCCTATTTGATATAATCCACAATCCATAAAAAAGGAACGGAGCAACTATAGTTTTGTAACTAAATAAGTCCCGCTTACCGATACCACTACGCAGTGAAGAATATAGTTCGTGATAATTTATTCCTTCAAATTTTACGTAATTTATATATGAGCATCGGCATGTTTACTAACTCGCGAGTTGAGTACCGAGTGGCGGCTGGCGGTGCCAACTATAGAAGTCGAAATGATAAGCCACTAGAAGTGGTGCATCCGCGTGAATTTGTCGCTACACAGGTGAGAAATTATCACAAAACGCTTCAGAACTGCGTGGACAAATGCATGTGATACAGTGGCTAAAGTTGATATGAAAGTTCTACAAAAGAAAATATGAGTGTATGTGTGAGAGTATAGATGAGTTAAAAATTGACATAGACTCATATGTCATTTTTTTTTAAACTGCATCAATGACATAGCGGCAACGTATGAGTGAAGGTAATTATAACAAAGTGATAAAATGCGCCTTTTCGATTTCCCTCAAAACGGCCGTAGCAATTGGTATGTAAAGTATCCAACACTTTACTATCCAGGGTGGGTCACTTCATCAATTTCATAATCATCTTTAGCATACAGTTCATCGGAGAGTTCAATTAATTTAGAAATGAATATTCGTAGAATGCCAGAAGAAAGAATGACAAAACAGATATACAATGCGAAAGTGGAAGGATGTATACCTACAGGGGAAGACCTAGACTATCTTACCATGACCAAATACACCGTGTCTCATCTGAAGGGCAAGTCAAGAGTCTCCGTAACCGGCGAGTGTGTATGAGACGAACTATGAGAGTGGAGAAAGCCAGAGAGGTATGTAAGGAAAGAACCTGTTCGAACTCTGTACTCTCTGCCTACCCCGCGAGGGAGCTGGCGTGATGATATAGATAGATAGAATATTCGTAATACTTGACATTAGCAAAATACGCGTCGTCGTGATGCCATAAACATAATAAAAAAGCGGCAACGTAATTTCGAACAAAATTTTGCGCTATACTATTGTTTTATTTGACGGTTAACGTTGATATGAGAACACACTAAATGCTCCGTGCGCATCGGAGGTGTTTTCACTGTAGATTATTTATACGTTTTACAAGTTAATTTTTTATATCAGAATACTGACAATGGAACGCTCGTGTTAATAAATAAAATATAATGGTATTTGAGATTTTAGTTAACTATATCAGAATGTACAATTTTAGTCGCTCTTAGAACACAACTACAGTGTATTATACATAATCATATACGTTTTTACAAGCTTTGATTTAACTTGTAATATTTGTATGTCTGTCTGTCTTTCCGGTTCAAACCCTGTGATTTATTTTTCAAGCCCTTGCGCTGCCCTCTTAGTGAGCTAAAATTTGACATACGTATGTAATTCAATAATGACCATATTTGGATAGGCCAATATGAACACTTAAAAATAAATAATCTCTTGCAGGGTAAGTTTTTTAATCTTATTTGTTTTATTATTCGACTGGCCTTTCTAAAAACCATTTTTGATTAATTTTTTTAAGTGTGCATAAACATAAGTCCCTTAATAATCCGCTGACCGTATTAAAATCACTTTGGGAATACGAGTATTGCACACGTGTAGAGAAGATTGTTTACCATATTAAATTGAGTCAATTATCTATAAAAACCTGAAAGTATTTTTAAGCTTATCTATAAAATATCAATAACTTATCGAAGTTTAAGTATTTTTAAACAGCCATGGGTAAATGTCAATGGTTAATTATATGCATTCAAATATAAGAGAAATTCGGGTTTATCAGCTCACCTATTGAACGTTAAACGGTATTAGATAATTATTTAATTACCTGTAGTAAAAAATTACTAAAATAATTTTTGTAATTTGACATAATTCCAGGCACATGTGACACCGTTTTCCGATTAATGTAATCAAATCGTACATCGCTTTTTACATATAATCACGCCAAATTCCTTGCGGGGTAGGCAGAGAGATCAGAGTTCCAATCTGAAGAACAAGTCAAGAGTCTTCGTAACCGGCGAGAGTATATGAGACGAACTATGAGAGTGGAGGAAGCCAGAGAGGTTACATACCTCTCTGGCTTCCGCCACCAGAAAAGTACCTGTTGGAACTCTGTGAATATATAATTGAAAAAAAAACTAGTAGGTATATCAGTATCAAACAATATAGCAGGCCAAATAAACTTTCCATGACAACTTTCTTCCTAGCATACCTTGAGTATTGAATTGAACTCTTGAATTGTACTCGATGAACGACTTAAAAAATCAATAATATATTAACAACAACAGTTTCAACATGGTATCAACATTGCGTTCAGATTCAGGAGAAAGAGACGTGATCAACTAACTCTATCTCTTTCTTACAGCAATGTAAGCTTATAATTAATACTGCTAATGAGACTATGATAGCCCCTCAGATTGTTTTTGATAGGACCGCAGCAAACTTAAAAATTAAGATTTTTATTTAGATGTGTGTTATACGAGGAGCGATCAAAAAGTAGTGAGAATGAGATGGAATATAATGACTATTAATTACTTAATAATTTATTCTTCTACATAGTTTCCGAGTCTCTCTACACACCGAGTCCAGCGCTTTTCCAAGGCTTCAATCCCTTTCACAAAAAAAGTTTTGTGTTGGTCCTGCAAAAAGCTCTCCACGGCATCCATCATCTCGTTATCGTCTTCGTTCCTGTTTCCCCTTAAGTATTTTTTCAATTTGGGGAACAGATAAAAATCGCTAGCCGCCAGATCTGGTGAATAAGGGGGGTGGTCAACCAATTCGAAGCCAGCTTGATGAATGGCAGCCATCGCAACTGCCGACCTGTGCGCGGGTGCATTATCGTGATGAAACAGCACGCCCCTTCGAAGTTTCCCTCTCCTTTTCTCTTTGATGGCATTCCTCAACTTGGGAATTAAAGCTGAATAATATTGGCCTGTAATAGTGGCTCCACGCTCCAGGTAATCAATCAACAATATTCCTTCTGAGTCCCAAAATATTGAGGCCATAACCTTGCCAGCCGATGCCACGACACGAAACTTCTTCGGGGTCGGTGATGATGGCCGTTTCCATTGCGAAGATTGCTGTTTTGTCTCGGGATCAAAATGATGGACCCATATTTCTTCCATTGTTACGAAACGAGACAAAAAGTTTTTAGAATCTTCTTGAAACTTGTACAACAATATCTTTGAAATGTCAAGTCGATTTTGTTTCTGACTGTCGGTTAACATTCTCGGCACCCATCTTGCGGAGACTTTTCTCATATTCAAAGATTGTTTCAATATGGATTGAATACTTCCATATGAAATGCCCGTTTCTTGATTTAAGTATCGGATGGTAACTCTTCGATCGCTCAATACAATTTTCTCGACTTTCGCAACATTTTCTTGGGTGACTGACGTCGATGGACGGCCGCAACGATGTTCGTCTTCCGTGCTCGTTCTCTCCACTCGAAATTAAGAAGCCCACCTTGCGACAGTGGAATACCGCGGAGCAGACTCTCCTAATGTTGCCTCCAAAGCGCAATGACCCTCTTGCGTCGTTAACTTTTTTCAATCAATCAATCAATCAGCCTATCGTAGTCCACTGCTGGACATAGGCCTCTCCTAACACGCGCCATTGCACACGGTCCCCCGCCTTCCGCATCCAGTCCGTCCCAGCGACCTTCTTGAGGTCGTCGGTCCATCTAGCTGGGGGCCGTCCTACCTTACGCTTACCAAGTCGCGGTCTCCACTCTAGGACACGCTTGCTCCATCGGCCGTCAGTCCTTCTGCAGATGTGACCAGCCCATTGCCACTTTAGCTTACTGAGTCTGCGAGCTATGTCGGTAACTTTGGTTCTTTGTCGGATTACCTCGTTACGAATTTTATCCTTCAAAGAAACGCCGATCATAGCTCGCTCCATAGCCCGCTGTGCGACTTTGAGTTTGTGGACTAGTCCCACTGTGAGTGTCCACGTCTCGGCCCCGTAAGTCATAACTTTTTTAAACAGAGGTATTTAATAACGGCTCGCACTTCGTTTTTCTCCATTTTCGAGAACACGTTCCGACACGAAGCAAACAAATGACTACATTCAGAAAAAAACAAGAGAGAATCGAAGTTTTTTTTTTTTATTAATTTTACAAATATGTATCTGAGCTATGCCTGCCAGTATTTTTTTTTTACCAAGGAGTATGTCGTTCTCACTACTTTTTGATCCCTCCTCGTACTTGGATTAAAATCACGCTTTTGTATTTATTAATTTAAATACCTAATAAATAATAGTGACTATAGAAGTAAGAGAAATTATAGCTCAGACAGGTTTTACCTCTTCTTCCTTTAAATCCATGGATAAAAGTTATTCGTCAATTAAATTATTGTGTAACCGAATATAAGAGAAACAAACTATTTTATGCTAAATACCATAATTTTTAATTCGTTTATGTTTTATTTTGTCCTATAAATAACTTTTATCTGATTATTGAAAAGTAACATAATGAGAAATTAAACGAGCATTTCGTTGTATATTTCTAATGAATAATAATTTTTATCATCATCAGACCATAAAAACTTAATAAGAACTCAACGATTGTTTTGTTTCAACGTTATTTTCAATACATATAACGTCACGTCCTTGGCAATATCCGAATAAACAGCACAGGTAGATGGAGATTGCAAGAGTAAACCAACGCTAACTTCACGGGCAAATACCAAAGGTTCATTGTTGTGCAAAATATTAAACGGATCGTTTGTGACGATTTTGTCCTTTTGTAGCAAGTTCAAACTATATTGAACATACCAGTATATGATAGTATGTACATAATTGTCTTTTGGACAAAATTCTAATTGTAAAAACACTTAAATAAAATTGAAAGTGTTAAAGCTCGCGTAATCGGCGAGAGTGCATGAGACGAACTATGAGAGTGGAGGAAGCCAGAGAGGTATGTAAGGAAAGAACCTGTTGGAACGTTATACTCTCTATCTACCCCGTAAGGGACCTGGTGTGATTTTGATACTTCTCCGATAGTCTAATGTACAAAATGTGGGTGTACAACACACAACCTTATTATCATCGTTCGGAGAATATAGGCGTGACGCTGCATATTTTTTTTTAGATTTTCAAGTAAATTATACAAGTAGTATTATTCCGTGCGCACGTACTCAGGTAGCAACAACAATATAGGATCGTCATGATATATCTATACGATCAACGAGTTGGCGTATTTTATAAACATTGTCACGATCTCGAATCGACTGATTCCTATTTAGTGTGCAGAGAGACGCCAACCAGAGCTTGATAATGTAGCCGGCGGTGCTAGCGCATCTTCAATTATTGCTACTTTTAATTTAGTTCCATTTGATGATATTATAATTTTATTCGACTGTGATTTCACATGTGAAATGTACAGACAAGGATTTTTAAATATTTTAGGGCTAGTGAAGTGGCACACATGCTATTATTTAGTTTACTGCTAAAGTGAAGTATGAATTATGATCACTCTAATATGGTATTAATCACTTAAGAGAGATCAAAACTTTAACATGCTTGATTTAACGTGTATTTTTAAAATATAGGGAAAGGTCTTATAAAATGCGAATTCCTGTCAAGGGTTATTTTAGCAGACATTGTGAAAGAAGTAGCTGACGCTACGTGCTATTTCATATGTTAGTTGTGAACCGCACCTACCGGCGAAACGAAGGTATGCTTCCCAATAACGCATACTTATTAGCGCTATTCAATTTCACCAGTTTCTAGACCTAACACAAGTACACCCGTAGACTTATATAAATACAATCTGTACCGAAAGCGACAAACCGACGTTTTTATTTAATCTTAATGTTTCTCGATGCAAATGTAAAACATGACTTAGTATTCATGCGAAGTAGGAAGCAAACCGATACGAATTCCGAGGTATTCGTGAGATAATATGTGTCTTATATTTAAAAGTCAAAAATGATGATATCATAGAAACAGTACCGATATTTACATGCTAAGTACCACATTATGTGCGGAATGGTCTGTCAGTAGAGGTCATAATGACAGGGGTCAGAAATAAGACGTGGTTAATAAGTGTTGTGAATCGATTCTAAAAAAAACGGAACGTCATAGATTAAAACATAAACCGATGTTTTAGAGGTAATTACTAAAATAACTTTGGTTTTCTGAACGCATTGTTACTCTACGATATAGTCTTTCTTTTTAAAAAACCTAGCCCCACACTGGGATTTATTCCTGTGTCGTGGGTTTGTAAACACAAACATCAAAATTCACATACACAAATACCCAGACTAAAACAAATAATTGTGGATCAAACAAAGATTTGTCCCGTGCGAGAATCGAACCCGCGTCTATTGGACCCAATGGGGAGAGCGGCTTAAGCTCTTAACCAGTGCGCCAAATCGACCGCCGAAGTGTCTATACTATTACTTAAGCCGTAAAGATAGATAATTAGGTAGGTATACGTTCCACTAGTTACCTATTACTTACCTTAATAATTATTACCTAGTTAGTATACGTTGATTATTTTGATTCCGTCATTATTATATTGCTTAAAAAATATTTTAAGTCCCCACTCAATCAGCATCTCTCCGAACTTTCTCCATTTATTGTTGTATATTCTCCGAAAATGACTGATTTTGCCGCCGGTATACATCACTATGGGTAATTGTGCTAGACCGAATCGTCGCCATTATCTCGTTGTGTGTCTAGCCAAAATTACACTATAAGATTGATAAGAGTTACCGGATGTTGCAAATGGAGTGATATTGAAAAGGACGCATAAGATTCGTGTTATTCTGCACGATCGCTTACAGATGTAATGTTATGATTCGGGAGTAGGTCAAGTTTCAAATATGTACATGTAGGTAGAGGCTGTTTTAACTATCTTATGAGTGATCTTACATGTCAAACAAAGCAGAAAAACCAAAATAAAATAATTACTGTCACGCTTACATTCCCCTTATATGGTGGCATAGGTAGGATGTTTAATGTTTAGCTACACCTACAAGAGTTTAACTACCTCCTAAATCAGAAGAATACCCTTATTTTAATACCATTGGTTCCTAGTTCTGCCTTGGCGTTTCCCATCTGCAGGTACCTATTGCGTGACGATTTCAGACCATCTCTTAGGATGCATTCGGCGAACATGCACTGTCTATTTGCTTTATTTAAATAGCGGACGTACTACCGTACACACACGAGCACACGTACATCAGAGCGATCGGAAGAGAGAGTACATGTTAAATTGACATTTGCTTAAAAACTGTGCATCCACACTAATTAGTTGTATCTATCTATCTATCTATCTATAACCTCACGCCAGATCCCTTGCAGGGTAGGCAGAGAGTACAGAGTTCCAACAGGTTCTTTCCTTACATACCTCTCTGGCTTCCTCGACTCTCATAGTTCGTCTCATACACGCTCGCCGGTTACGGAGACTCTTGACTTGTATCTTGTAATTAGTTGTATCTTACTTATAATATTATAAATTGATGTTCCAAAAAATATTTTGATCTACAGTCCACGTACAGTAACTTAGCGCGGTAATACACTTTATTTTATTGTATAATCGTCAAATTAATAAATCACTAGCGACCCGGCTACGCACGGGTGAATTATACACATAAACCTTCCTCTTGAATCACTCCGTCCATTGGTAAAAACAGTATGAAAATCCGTTCAGTAGTTATTAAGTTTATCGCATTCAGACAGACAGACAGACGCGGCGGGAGGACTTCGTTTTATTACATGTAGTGATGATAAACTTTAGGCAATCAGTTCGCTACAAGTAATTAACCACAACATACATGTACTCATATTAGCAAATATCATATCAAAACAATTGTAGAATGTTACGCCTTATTTTACATCAATCAATATCAAATTTTGTGAGGTGTTCAGTCTCAGAATGTACATTTTTCTGGTCCTTCGAGCCTTCAAGCTCGGAGTGTACAGGTCTATTATTAGATTGCTCTGTATTTTTAATTTAAGAAAATTAATTTATTTAATTTTAGTTTTGATCTTGAATGATAAATATTTTTTATAATAATGCCTTTCTTAAGCTGCACCAAAAGTATGCTTGGTAAGTTTTTTAATTTTTTGTCAGTGCGGCGAAGACGTGTCGACATAAGATGATTGACGTTAATTTGCCGCGCAGACATACAATTAACGGATAATAATAGTAAGGGCACTACGCACGAACAAATTTGATCAAAAATATAGGTAATCTACCCATTTAAATTATTTTCTTACTACGCAGCCAATAACAACAACGACGAATCATAAAATGCAAATAAATGTTTATTTGTTTTTTTCATAAACTCTTTATATTGTTTCAGAAAATGGCTAGAAGAAATCGCACTAGCAAGCAGGCAAGCCCGGAAGCCATCGCTACTGCGCGCCATGACCAAAGCCTTCTGGATGAGTTACGCTCCTTCCGGCATCATGTTCCTCATACAAGCACTCGTACTCAAGTGAGCAATTTTCATCACTTGCAGAGGTCGTCACGCGAATGACACATTACCTACAATTTCATCAATTACTTGCAATTCGATGTCCCATTATGTCGCCAATTGAAAATCTTCACGCTTCCAGGTTGTTAATGATTTCATGTGTGGAAAAGATATCAAATGTCACTAGATGCAAATAATAATTCCAAGATATGGTAATAAAGGCGGTCTTAATTTAGAATTCCAAGTGAGTTCAGAGTCATTCTAAATTTCTAAAGTGTACTGTCAGGCATTTTTATCGTGGAAAAAATCTTCTAAAGATAAGAAGTCCGCTGTAAGGAGGACTAGGGTATTTGGATCTTTTATCAGACTGTAAATATTGGCGGTGCCCTCTTTCGGCACAGCAAAGGGACCAGGATTTCCATACGGACTGACAACGTCTCAGCACTGACAAACAAGCCCCGAGCTTACAGTAGCCACCAGATGCCCACCAGAACACTTCTACAAACTCTGAATTGAGTTTAAATATGCCACACGGTACTTTGCCCGTCACGACAACTTTTATGACCCTAAGCTTAGTATTAGGTACATCAAGTCCATTCACACAGCAACGAACAGAGAACTGAACTGGCCAGCCCAAGAATGTAATCCGCGGCACTGAGTAGGAAAGTGGTCATAAAAACGAACAGCTCATTTATCAGAATCAGAATATTTCCTAATTCATGTAGTAGGTAGCTCTGTATTTTGTGGTGAAAACCATTACAGTATTTATGAATCGTCAGAAAAGTAGCTCTATCGCCGCACCGCTTCGGAATTTCATTCTTGTGAAGAAGACGAGCAAGAAACTCCGCGCTTACTCTTTTAAAGGTTTTTATGTCATCTTCCTTCTACATTACCGCGGGCTTAATGTAGCTCGAAGGTGCTCAGAGGTTACTAAACCTTTTTTTCTCCAGACCTTTCCAACCCGTGGCGCTGAGCATGTTGTTGTCATACTGGGAGCCTGGCTCAACGATGACCTACGAGCAAGCAGTGTACTGCGCCACTAGCGTCATCATGATGTCGCTATTCATCGCGTTCCTCAACCACCACGGCACCTACTCCACGCAGCAGTTCGGCATGAAAGTGCGCATTGCGGCTTGCTCGCTTATTTATAGAAAGGTGAGAAAATTGTGAGTTAATGAACTTGTGCATTTCGATTATTATATAAATTAATTGCAACTTTTAATGACCTTTGATCCCCGCACTTGAACTTAGTGTTAAAACATGTGAAATTCTTGTTTAAAACGCACCCATGACAGAGAAATATTTTCTAAAGCAAGCCAGTGTTTTTAATAACGAAGCGTCATCTTACTTAGGTAACGATATTTAAGTAATCTCATTTAGATTAACTTTTACCTTAATTATTTATTCCTTTCATACCTATTTCATTTACATCTTCTTACGAAACTTTAAAATCACATCAAAAAACTACATGGTAAGAAAATTTACAGAAAACATTATAAATATTAAATGTACTCCCAAGAAAATAATTAATATGACGTCATGCAATATCATGCAGACGAAGACGTATTATTGTATAATGATAACATCTAATTTGAATTATGAGCTAAAATTATTTCCGTACAAGTAATATTTATTTATTAAGAATGAATAAATGTTTACTTTAATATAATATTAAGACAAATTCAGTATTTATTACAAATACCAGCTAGCTAGCTTCCTGTCTCACAGGCTTCATTAGATAAATATTAGTATACCCAGCATAGCGGGCATACAACATTTTAAATTATTTAATTGTATTGTATATACGAATACAATGCATTTGTAATAGGAACTACCTACATCAAACTCTATCTAATAGTGTGCATTCCAGGTACAAAAGCTTAGCACAATCAGATTGCCGCAAGCGTAATGCTATCGAGCTGACATGCCATCCTTTTCACAGTACAAATTTACTAAATAAAGATAAACGTGACAGGACGCTTTCTCGACTACATGGCGCTTTCGTTAACTGTTCATGCTAGCCCTCTGGTTCGAAATACATAATTAAACACGCATTACGAAGTCTATTCACGGGCTGTGCATTAAGTTGTGATGCAAGTGCATTCAGCAAATTTAAATGAACGGTAGCTTTTCCTCTTTATCAGGTAATGCGCATGAGCTCCGGCGCGCTGGCGCAGACGACCGCCGGCCAGGTCGTAAATCTCTTGTCGAACGACGTGAATCGTTTCGACTACGCTTTCATTTACACTCACTTCATCTGGTTACTGCCCCTGCAAGTAATTATCGTCTGCTACCTCATTTATCTGAAGATTGGATATGCGGCCATTGTTGGGGTCATCGGCATTGTGTTGCAGACTATACCAGTTCAGTGTACGTATTTATTCTTTTTTAATTACTTATTTGTCTAGGGGCTCATGATGCGGTTTGTGACCATGAGATCAAATCCTAAGTGGAACATAATAACATTAGGATTTTGCCATTGAAAAATTCTTAGCAGCATCTGAAGCTTGGATTGTGTCCGATGTAAATCGGAATCTAATCGGTAATAATAATTCCATCAAAATGTATGGAACCCCGGGTAACTTTAGTCATATCAGGTAAATGTCACCTTAAGAGACGATGTTGTTATTGATCAATAGGTACTATTATAGGTACTATAACGTAAAACACGTTGTTTGTGTTTTAAGTTTTGTGCACTGAGTCCTTAGGTACACCCAGTATACCCAGTATGTATCACTAGCAAGCAGTCTACCACACAGAACAAACAAGGAAGTAAAAGTATGTACATTTCTTTATTGCTTGGCCCATGATCTAGATTCTGACTGACGACCTTACTAACGATCTATGAGCTTAGCACGAACCAATTGACGTTGCCGTGACGTTGTCGAAAAAGCGTGTTGTCACGTACATGTTTGTTTGGTAAAATTGTAGCTTAAAAAGGAGGGCAGGGAATATTAACTTTATAGCACCCTAACGTCATTCTGTTCGTGATGAACCTATAGATCAATCAGTCCAACGGGATATGAGTACCTAAATGAACCCACAATTAATGTTCCTTCAAAAGTTTCACCAAGTTTAAACTGTGTTCAAAACAAGTACGAAATCATAAACATAAAACTGAATAAAAATAATTCACTCCAATTCAATAATAAAAATAAATGTTCAATATTTTCACGCATACCGAGCTCTAATGAATGCATGATTTCTGGTTATATTAAAATAAATAAAATTATCATCGACGTCCAGAAGCAATAAATATTCCCCAAGTTACAAAACATTTTTAGGCGGACGTTGCATCGTTTGTACAGTAAGCGGCGGTAAAAAAATGCACATCGGCTAAAGAGGCAGATAATTGGCTACTTTTGGCTTCGTAGAGCATCGTCTCTGTCACTCAATATATTATGTGACGTTTTTTTCGCTTTCGTCAGTCGTTGTTGTCACATAGTTTACTGAGTGACAGAGACGACTCCAGTAATTATGTATTTATTTCTTATGAAAGTCCAACAGCTTAATACAATCTTATAAATAACTTAGAATAATACCTGTGAGCCAATTATAGGACCTCACGTATAGTAATGTGTTACATTTCTGTTCTGAGCAAACAGAGTGGACAACTTAGGATAAACATTAATAGACCAAACAGGGCGTAACATAACTAAATTAACACCTGAAAGTAGTTTATGCTAAGTCGGTTACTAAATTGATACCAACAATTTATATTACCATTTTTTTTCCTAAAAATACTATTACTCTTTCAGTGCGCTATAACAAACTAATTTTGGTCGTGATTGAAAGCCATGTGGAGATTTTAAATGCGTTTTTAATACGTATTTCTCAGTACGCACATATCCTCGTACAAGTTTCATTGTTGTGGGGGTATAAAAAGGCTTTAAAAAGGTACCGCCGTCCGCGGCATGTTCTCACCGACCCTCCCGATGCCCTTACATCCCCTCTTTCGGATACAGATACCGCACACAGGATGAGACACCGACCTCGCCGGCGAGGTCGAAGAATCCCTTGCCCGCCGGCCGGTGCAGAGCACCACGGCGAGACACCTAGTATACGCCCTCCCCCATAGCGACTGCCCAAGCCGAGGCCGGTTCTTCTTGAGGCGCCCTTGAACTAGTTGCCCCCTTACCCTTCTGGCTCGAGCGTAGTGGTTGCACGGTCGCCCTCTTGTCCGGTGAAGCTGTAAAGGCCTCGCGGCCAACAGCGTAAATCATTCACACACACACACACACAAAGGCTTTAAAAAGGGTAAAAAACTTTAAATTCGGATATTTGGCTTTCGTATTGAGTTTGTGAAGTAAATATCTAATCGGGGTGTTTGAGGTCTTGCGTTATTCACGATACGTCCAGCATTATTATGTAGGACGTATGGTAAATATTACATATATTTTGTAACTATATACCAATAGGTATATAGTTACAAAATATATGTGGGTACAGATGCATAAGATTTAAAATAGGTAGCGAGTTAATTAATAAAAATATTAAACCTGTATGTTGTTGCATGAGGCATGAACCTGTATGAGGCGCTCGTAGCGCTGAGCGACCGCGGTGTTCTTACCGATCACCAAGGTTAAGCAGCGTTCGGCTCGGTCGCCCTGAGATGGGTGACCGTTTGTGGCATTTTCATATTCGAGCGTCTCCGTGCTTCGGAAGGCACGTTAAGCCGTTGGACCCGGTTACCACTTAATGTGGTAGTCGTTAAGCCGAGTTGGAAGCCTTAAAGGCGGCTTGAAAAGTTCCCACAGCAGTTGGCCACATACCTGCCTCCACCAATCCGCACTGGGTCCGCGTGGTGGAGTATGACCTAATCTCTCTCACCTCGATTTGTGAGAGAAGGCCTTTGCCCAGCAGTGGGCAGTATAGGCTGATATTATTATTATTATGTTGTTGCAGCTTACATGAGTAAATTGGCTGCAAGGTTAAGAATGAGGACTGCGTGTAAAACCGACGAGCGTGTTCGGATTATGGACGAAATTATTTGTGGTATGCAGGTATGTTACTTTACTTATTTACTCTACTCAATTAAGTACGTTGTTTTTATTGTACGCAGCTATGATTGTAGAAGTTTACTTAAAAGTAAATATAGATTTACGTCACAAGCATGTTATGTAGTTGTATTTTGCCTTAAATAAATAAGTATAAACCGTAACATCTGTAAATGTCGAAATAGATATTAATTAATATGGTTATGTACTGTTACCAGCAATAGCTTGTTAGCTACTTGTAGAAAAAATATGACTAAGCAGACTGCCTCGTTGGTCTAGTTAGGCATGATGCGGTTGACGATAACGAAGTGCTGGATTCAAATCCTAATTCGGAATCCTATTGAAAAAATAAAAATTCTTAGCAATCGTCTGGTTCGGAATTATGGACAATAAGCTCTCTATAGGCTTCAATCTCTGTATCTATATCATATTCAGCCATATTCAGTAATTGTGACACTTTATCGACCCTCTACAGATCCTTATAGAAAGAAAAATAGAGATCTAAATATAACATCATGTTTATCTTCTTCTTATACACAGAGTATCGAATTGAATATTGAAATGGTTCCCAGTTCTTGAACTTTACGATAACAAATCGACATTATTAGTCGCACACATATCAGTTAAATCAATATTTCTATGTTAACTGAAACAACTGATGTAGACCCGCATTGGTCCTAGTTTGGAAAATGCAAAAATATGCTTTAGTATTTTATTACCACACACCGTCACGCCTTTATACCCCAGGCAGGGGTCGCAGAGGTGTACTGTGTACACCACTTTTCGCCAACAATGTTGGGTGCCATGGAGATTGCTTTTATACCGGACAGAATACTGAACTCTGGACTGATACTGGAAGTTATTCTATTGAAAAAATACATTTTGTCCGACGTAGGATTTGAAACCAGGGCCTCATAATCGCTACGCGCTTTATCCGCCACTAGACCAACGAGGCGGTATTTTAATACTATTATTTTTGGCACATTATTTCCAACAATTATACGAATATTGACAAAGGACATTGTTCTGCGTTCATACATGATTCGCCCCAGAAACAAAAGCAATGAAAAAATGCTTGTATCATTTCAATCACCTATAAAATTATCTTCATGTAATTATTATTAAACGGACAAGCTGTATCGCAATATTGCAAAGAGTATTACTTTTGAGGTTATAATTTAGTAGCAAACAATACATCTGTAAAATGGTAATGTAAAACAAATGTAATCGATTGAATATAATCCATTGATAGGATTGGCATATCCAACCGTAATTCGAGAACAACGTTTTCATTTGGTAAAAATGTCGGCGACTTCGATATAAGTGCTTATAATATTTTGAAATATTCGTTTTGGATTGCAAATTGTCCGTCAGATACGGATATTAGCCACTACTAGAATATACCAGATGAACAATTATGGTATAGGTCACATGTTTGTTGGTTCTGGGGCCATTTTCGATAATGTCCTTTGAAAATAATACGAATATTGACAAACAATTGACAGATTTAAAGATGCAAATTTGCACATTAAAATTAACAAAACCTATAGTTACATAATATGTATAGATTATCCAGTAATGGGCTTGTAATCAAATGTAAAAAAACTCATGTCTGATTAAAAAAGAAGACGGAAATACTCGTATACTTACTATCTGCGTACAAGAAGACTAAAAATGGCATGTATACAGCACTTAACTGTAAACCGCGCCTTCGTTTGCATTTTTTTGAGACAAAAGTTAAGCTATGATATCCTGAGGAAGGCCTCAGGATGCAATCTATCTCCTTACTAAATTTTAGCAGTCTGTTCTGCGGTTTACACGTGAAATGGTTAAAAACAAACAGAGTTACTTTCACATTTAATATTTTTTTATATTTTTTATTTGGATCACCAATAAGAGAGCCACATGTAACTTAAAAACAAATGAGAAACATGCTTTATGCACAGTCAATTAAAGTAACCGCATCTAAACATGTAGATCTAATACCGTTCAATAAAATTGAAACGTAAAAACAAGCACATAAAAGTTACCAAAAAAAAAAAAAAGAAAAACAAGCATTCAGTAAAACTTATAGATAACTACTTAA
The DNA here is from genome assembly GCA_905147815.2 of Phalera bucephala. Taxonomy (NCBI): domain Eukaryota; kingdom Metazoa; phylum Arthropoda; class Insecta; order Lepidoptera; family Notodontidae; genus Phalera; species Phalera bucephala. The sequence continues at coordinate 17,524,289 of LR990617.1, read as the reverse complement.
ACACATGAAAAAAATACTATTTAGAGTAAATAGGAAAGTGTATGTAAAGTGCGTACTTAGCTCAAAATTGAATTTCTTTCGCGTTTATAACAAATATATTTAAAATATGTTTTCGATATAAGATTTAAGTATGTATACAATTAAGATGGGTTTTTGTTATAGGTAATTAAAATGTACGCCTGGGAGAAGCCATTTGAGAAGGTGGTTGCCCTCGCTCGTAAAAACGAAATCAACAGCATCACCTCAGCGTCATACCTCCGAGGGGTGTACCTTAGCTTTATGGTGTTTACGGAGAGGCTCACTCTGTATATCACGTTGCTCACCTATTCACTGTTCGGATACCAAGTAACTGCTGATATTGTGAGTATTTTTTATTTACCCTGCCCTGTTCGTAACTACTACTACTACTCATTATTGTGAACTGTATAGTTTCAGACATGCTATCCAAAAGAACATTAAGAACCTTCAATAATAATTCTATTTAATTGTCGGACTAGGTCTAGTGGTTAAGAGCTTAAGATGCTCTGCCTACTGGATCGATGACACAAAATAAATCTTTGTGTAACACACAAATATTTGTTTCGGTCTGGATGTTTTTGTGTGTGAATTCCGTGTTTGTAATTGCTGAAATAATTCCTACACTAAGGTATAAAAACACAGTGATTTATTCGCTCTTTCAATTACAAGATTATGTCAACTTAAACTTTATGGATCGTCTCAACACATGTGAAATTTCCAGGTTTTCCCTTTGGCGCAATTCTTCAATACTCTACAAGGAACCCTGTCTATAATCATGTCAAACGCCGTTTCGTTTTTGGCCGAGGCACTGATATCAGTACAACGCCTCGAAGCATTCATGTTATTTGGTACGTGAATGCACAACATCTTGCATGTTTCAATCATTTTTATACAAGCTGTAACATAATAAATGCAAGACCTGAAAGTAGTTTGTTCTAAATCGATAACTGAATTGATTAAACTTTTTTTAATACACCTTACATTTTTTTTTTTAATTTAAAAAAAATGCTTTTACTCCTTCAGTGCGCTATAAAAAACTAAATTTATTCTTGATTCATAGCAATAAGGAGATTACAAATACATTCCTAAACCGTATTTCTCAAAATGCACACATACACGTACAAGTTTCATTGTTAATTGGGGTATAAAAGTGCTTAAAAATGGGGTAAAAAACTTTAAATTTGGAAATTTGGTTTTCGTTTTGAATTTATGAAGCAATTCTCTAATTGGGGAGTCTGAGGTCTTGCGTTTATTATGTTACACCTTGTATACTCGATGCTATAATTAACACTAATTATATCTTGTAAAACATTTTTTTAACCAATTCATTTAATTATATAATACGTATAAGATAGACTAACTCGCTGGTGATGCAGTAATTCCGGAAAAGAAATGTAATCTATCCGTGTAATCTATCCCGACGTTTGAACGCTTTAGAGATTCTGAGGCCAACTCGGCACTATCTGACAAAAGTCAGTTCATGCTAGTCATAGTTTATTAGTTATTGAATCTCTACACTGAGCAGCCATTATGCTTTCATCGAAATCGCCTGCCTCTTAATATTGCACCAACCAGGCTAACCTGGTTGGTGTACCACATGCGATCCGGTGTGAACAAATGTTATATGCATCAAATAGCATATGCTATCCTATCGCAAATTACTCTTTTGCTGTCAATAGAATGAATTAATTCTATACAACAAATTGAGTCTGTTTTACTCTGAGGTCATAAGACTAACAAGTACAAAAATACTAGAAACAAGGTGTAGTAGATGTGACATTATTGCTGTAGCGAATGTTTGATTAAACGTCGTCTATTGTGTTAACTCGTATCCTGTGATGTCATGTTTTCCAGCAACTAGTTAAGTACTAACTAAAACATCTTAGAAGATTAACACTAGGGGTTTCAACTATACTAACATTATGTCCGCTCTCTCGCTTTTACTATCTATGTTTTAACAAGGAATAGGTATAGTAAGTAAATTTTTTTATTACAAACCCAGCGTGATTGCAAATTATTTAACAAAAACATACGAAGCGATCACGAGACTCTGTTTTCAAATCTTAAGTTGGACAAATTGTTGTTCTTGTATCAAATAAATCTGAGAGTCAATTGGAGAATGTAAGCATAACGGTGTGAAACTCCTATGTTTTATTACTTAGTTTTATAACGACTATACCTAACCTTAACAATTAAAAACACAAACAATGAGAATAAATACATCAGAAACTATATAATTTCTCATGACTGTAATTAAATTAAAATGTTGAAACCCAAAATGGCCAACTCGTTTTAAGTCTAAATGAAGAACTTTATTTCTTGTTTGGTCATCAAATGTAATCTTTAAATATAAATTAATTACAGGAAGTTTAAAACTCTTATTTAGTAATTCATTAACAATCTACAGTACAGTATAAGAATAAAGATATATATATATATATATATATATATATATATATATATATATATATATATATATATATATAAACTTAATATCAGTTAGTTAAATATAGACATACATGTAACAGATGAACGAGAGGATCTTCGTAGCGTGCCCGACGTGGATATAGCTAAGCTGGTACAGAGTGTGGATAAACAGAAAAAGCTGAAGAACTTAAGTGAAGTCGATCTACGTCCAAACACTTTCAAGAAAATTGACGAAGAAGGCATTTATAACCCTGGTAAGATTTCTGTGAAACCACATTAATTTTTGCTCATTACTCCTAACTGAAATTTTGCAATCTTTGTACATTGTAATGAGGAGATTTTATTGGTCTTTCTACATAAATATACTAAACTAAATGATGATTTGTTGATCTCAGGGCTAAGTGTAATCTCTTCAGCACTATTATTAGAAGCTAATTATAGGCTAATTTCCTGTGAAAAAGAGAAATACCTATAAGAGATTGTAGCAACCCCTAGGCTAGTAAATCATTTCATCAATGAAATTTCTTTTATTCCTGATACAAAGTGATTTCTGACACACGAATAATTATTTCAATGACATCAAATAAACTTTAATCGATGTTTTATTATTTATTGCACTTACATCAAAACTATAATGCACTGTTATTTTTTTCTAGGTTTCGATTGCAATGAAAAGGGCTTGTTAAGTCAAACACTCTGTCCTATATCAGTCAGTCCGGACGTCGGTATTCTCATCCAGAATGTTAGCGCTAATTGGACCGAGAACGGGCCACTTACGTTAAGCAACGTCAATATCACAGTTCCTAAAGGAAAACTATGTGCTATTATCGGAGCCGTTGGATCTGGAAAGGTAAGCACTATAGATCTTAATTAGCAATTTGTATCAGTAACTGAGAAGCTACTGATCTTAATAGTTTGAAGTGTAAAATCTTCCGCCGTCATTCACAAATTGATACCAAAACATGAAGTAAAACATAAGAAATCAAAATAAAGCGTACCTGTACTTAACATCACCATAAAAGAAAAAATCATTCAATGAACATAAAATATGTGTTATGTAAACAAATACACTTAAACGAAAAACATTATTACAACTCCATCTTCGGCGAATGTTAAGTGGTAAAACAAATTGAATAACCGCATTTTTGACAAAGTTACCACTTAGTACCTACCAACGGATATTTTTTGAAGGTTTTAGAACGTACTTTGTTCCTCTCTGATCGTAATAATATCCCCTTCTCCTGCCTCCGGACCAACAGACCAACTTTCCCGATATAACAAATCGACCCAGATGGTTTTTTACCTACCTGGGCTCAAATATGTATTTTTATAAATTACTTATTTCAATACTAAAATCAATTAAATAAAATAAAATCAATTCAAATATAAATACCATTCATAAGTTAGATTTGAGTTAAGCTTGCCTTTAACTTTCCTACTGTAAACAATAAAAAATAATAGTCACACATAGATGTTAACAATTCACATGGATAATATCGATAGCTCGCTTGACATGCAAATCCTATTCATCAGGCACAACTGATCAAATTTGAAGAGACTTTAAAATACTAATTTTTCTACGTTATTTATTGAAACAACCTTTTTTCAGAGCTCAGTACTGCAGTTACTTCTCAATGAGTTACGGTCGTGCAGTGGTCGAATTTACCTGTCTGGGCCATTGGCATACGCAAGCCAAGAACCCTGGCTTTTCGTTGCCACCGTCCGTCAAAATATTCTGTTCGGACTGCCATATAACTCCAAGAAATATAAAGAAGTAAGTATTTATATATCAGCCTGCAAAAAAAAGACATATTTAATCTTTGCCTACAGATTTTAATAAGAATTTTGTTTTCTAGGTAGTCAGAGTATGTGCCCTTCAAAAAGATTTTCAACAGTTTCCACATGGTGATCAAACATTAGTTGGCGAAAGAGGAGCCTCGTTGTCAGGTGGCCAACGAGCTCGAATTAATCTTGCCAGAGCAGTTTATCGACAAGTAAGTTATAAAAGTGATTATCCCAAACACGAATTATTTAATTAGCTAATAATTATATACCAATACATTTCTTATTCCTCAACCCTTATCGCACATAATAAGTAGTAGATCCTAAGTTATGTTTTAATATCTTGGCTTCTGTTATTTTTCCGTAAACTTGACATAATGACATCGAATAATACGCGGACATTTAAACAACAGTAGTGGGTATTTATTTATCGATATTACCTTTCATGTGCGTCATATGACAGAATCTAAATATAGTCAACCTAGTTCGACCCAATCCAAATTTTTCCGGCCTCCAAAACAGAGAATTGCAGAAATTATTTATATTATTACCTAAGCTTTATCTAATATCTCACGTGTAAGTCTTTCCTCAAATATTATATGAATATGATAAATATCCTACAATTTCATTCAGGCTGAAGTATACCTCTTGGATGATCCTCTGTCAGCGGTGGATGCCCATGTGGGTCGGCAGCTGTTCGACGAATGCATCAACGGGTATCTGCGACATACCACCAGGATACTCGTCACGCATCAACTTCACTACCTAAAGGCGGCCGACTACATCGTCATCATGAACAATGTAAGATAAACATTAGAATTATGAAAAAAAATAGTGGTAATTGTGAGTATTAGTAACTAATTCATATGCGTAATGCTGTGAGATTCAAACATAACATGACTGGCCATATTGTATGAACACGTGCTTAGGTTTTGTACCTCCAAAGAAACCGAATCCTTATAAGATGACTTGTATATCTATCAGTCAGCATCGGTTTTGCTATTTTGCTGCGTCCTAATAAAACGGCTGTTGCAGGAAGACAGAGAGGCAGACTAACAACATCAATATCTTTAAGTGCTGCACAAGATTGTTATACGCACTAGTAAGCAATATAATCAAATAAAAATAAAGTGATAAAACATCGAATCAAAATATTAGTATGTCGTATTTACCTTGACATTCGCTTTTATTCAATATCGCCAATCATATAAAAAAGGTCACTGATTAACAAAGTTGTCAATAATTTAAAATGTTTAAAGATTCAATTTGATTCTTAGGGTACAGTGGAGGCCAAAGGCACGTATGACGACCTTGTGACCACTGGTAAAGATTTTGCAAAACTGCTGTCTTCGAGTCAAGATGAAAATGAAGAAAAGAAGGATGTCGAGAAACCACCCTCCATGTCAAGGCGAACTTCTGCTAGGGTAAGGAATTACTACTATAATACAATATTCATTTCTCGAAATTGCAATACATAGACAACATTATTGTATCGACTGTAGAAAATAAATTGGCTTACATGATGAAATAAATTGTACCTCACGACAAATCGAAGGTGAGTGATGTATTCGCCATTGATGTTGATGCCAAGTTCTCGCCATTCCAAGAGCTTGAACGCGTCCTTTAAGGTGGCCGTAAACAATTTCGGAGAAATGACGTCTCCCTGTCTTACTCCTCTTTTTATGGGGATCGCCTTCGTGCACTGCCCCTGTACTCGGACTGACATGGTGGCGTTATTATACAAGCACTTCAATACTTCGATGTACCGATAGTCAATGCGGCATCGCTGGAGAGATTTAAGAACCGCCCACGTTTCGATCGAATCGAAGGCTTTCTCATAGACCACAATCGCCAAGCATAGTGGCCGATTATCCTCCTCGGTCTTTTGTATGATTTGCCGCACCGTATGTATGTGGTCTATGATACTAAAGCCTTTCCGGAAACCGGAAACCGCGTTCCGCCCGCTTTCAGAAGCTCTGCGGTAATTCCATCTTCACCCGGCGCTTTGTTATTTTTGAGTTGTTTGAGAGCCATTCTAATCTCGTACAAGCTGATATCCGGGATATTTTCAGTGTAGTGTCGGGTTAGCTTGGCTCTTGGGTCTTTTACCAAGGCAACAACAGCTTCAGCTACTGAGGTATACAACTGCCTATAGAACCTCTCTATCTCCCTGAGCACCTCTGACCTAATCGACGATACGTTTGCGTCCTCCGTCTCCAGCTTCGTCAACTGGCTTGCCCAATAGACGCGTCTCTTGCGAACACTTTGGAGCCTTTGTCCTGTACTATGGTCTCCTCAATACGCCTTGTATTAAAGGACCGTAAATCGTGTCGCAAGGACTTCAATATCTGTCCATTGAGCTGCCTATAGGACTTAGCATCATCAGAGATTTGGAGCGTCATGGAACGTCGCTCAGCCATGAGGCTTCGGGTGTATTCAGATAGTTTTAAGGTGGGGCTTAAAATACTCGGACCCGACCGTATGGACAGTCTGTACCAGCTTGTTGTTGATTTTGTCCACTGATGCGCTGCTATCTAGTATTCGAAGCAGTTTGACAATTCGAGTTGAAAGTTCTCGGGGTTTTGTATATGTGCATCAGAAGGTCGGAGCGTAGACTTCATCAGACGCGATCTTTGCATTTTGACATTAATATTTAATGTGCCTCTGACCATTCGGTGATCACTGCCGGTTTTTACCCTGTGAATCACGGAGACATCATTAAATATTTGTCGTTTGGTGCTCAAAATGAAGTCTATCTCATTTTTTGTGAAACCATCAGGGCTCATCCAGGTCCATTTCCTATGAGGCGGCTTCTGGAGGAAAGAGTTCATCATAAAAAGTCCCTCCGTCTCCAGAAATTCGGCCCGCCTCTGACCCCTGGGGTTGCGCTGCCCATATCCAAATTGCCCCACTCTCAACTCATCATCGCCCCGTTTGCCCAGCGGGGCATTAAAGTCACCCATAACCACTGTAAAGTGTACTTTGGAAGTATGTATGGCTCTACTAATGTCGTCATACATATCTTCGACCTCATCATCTGAGCATGCTGAGGTCGGTGCGTAGACATGTATGACCTTCAGCGAATATCTTTTGGATATTCTAAGTATCAGGTACGCTACCCTGCTCGACACACTAGTGATGAACACAACGTTGTCTATGAGTGTCTTGTGAACGATAAATCAGACACCACCTCGGGACTGCTGTTCGCCCTCCCAGTAGCAAAGTTTTTGTTCGAGCGCAGTTTTTGGTCGTAAAAGTGTTAAGGGAACGCTGCTGCCCATTCCCTAGTTTTCCCTTAGTCGCCTTGAACGACACCCGGTGGGGTGAGATGGGTTGGTCCTATTCTAAGCCGGGAACCACGCGGCGGCCAGGAACCACGCGGCGGCATATGTTTATAACATTACATAATTCTGAATATCCACATCAAGTAGAGTAGGGAGAATTAGTCCCCCGTAATTTTTAATATACTTTTTTGTATATCTTTCTAGATCCCTTGCGGGGAACATTTTTTTAATATCTTTTTTTAAAAAGATTAGAGTGGGTTAACAAATACATAATTCACAGTCTTAAAACAAATAAATAAATTCACTCATTTTCCATTCAATCAGATTCTCTCATCACCTTAATCTTATTACGTATTCGCCAATCCGATCCATCACGACTATACGACGTCTCTGGTACGTGACCAGATTTTTTCACTTCAAACTAGGACGTGGAATCCACAACTAGAATCCCCCACCCTGTCATTTCCAAACCATATCAACCAATATCAACACTTTCGCTACTTGGAATAAGTTCCACTTTCGAAAGGCAAGTATATGCAGGATCTTGATTGAATTTAAATTTATTTATAGAGCTTCGGAAATTACTTTAGGAATGACATTTTCACATGCGGTGCCAATTCTTATGACCGCTATTTGCTAGTTTAGTGCTTCGACTGTGTTTGGTGCTCAAATCGTTTGATTTAAATAGCAGGTATCTACTTTTGAACAATGATAATTTGATTCCTATTGAATAATGAAATGTTGCAAGAAAATATTAATTGACAATATAACTTAACGTCATGAGGACACATTATATTTTTAATTACAGATCATATGCGAATCCATAAAGTAGTCGGCTCTTTTATTTTTGAAATAAAAGTGCCGACCAAGTATGTGCGTAAATGCGACCAAAACCAAGGCCTGCATAAAATCCATCAAGCAGCTTGTCCATCAAAACAAATAGGTGAATCAACAAATCGAGTGTACTCGAGAGAAATAACAAAACTCTCTAATTTTTTTGATAATTAGGATTAAAATGTTAGATTCTAAATCGACCGTGTCTTATCGAAAATCAAGAGTCTCAGTAACCGGCGAGCGAGTATGAGACGAACTACGAGAGCGGACAAAGCCAGAATAGCCTGTAAGGAAAGAACCTGTTGGAACCGTACTCTCTTCCGCAAGGGATTTGGTGTGATGATATAAATAGATACATAGAAAATGTTACTTACTACCTATACTTAATTCCAACATATTTAAAAACGCAAATTAGCTCCTCACTAGGAATTATTCCTATGTCGTGGGTGCGTTACCAAACATGAAATTTATATAAGGTTGTTTGATTCAACATTAATAATCTTCTTCTTAATGAGAAGACAACAAAATGTATTAAATTCACAACCCCTAATGTAAGACGGGTAGCAACCAATGTACAAATAATTAGCGTGGATTCACAACCCCTAATGTAAGACAGGTAGCAACCAATGTACAAATAAATAGCGGAGTCAACGGTATTTCTAGGTATCACTATTGATGCCAGATTACAATGGGGCCCCCATATTGAACAATTGTCTGTTAGGTTAAGCTCGGTGGCATATGCCGAAAAGAAAATTAGATTATTAACTGATATTGAAACAGCTAGACTTGTTTATTTCGCTTATTTTCATAGTATTATGTTATATGGCATACTGCTATAGGGATGTTCTGCAGAACTAAAAACCTTCGTTCTACAGAAAAGACCCCGAGAGCGTCCCTTAAGGAAAAATTTAGAGAAATAAATGTTCTAACTGTTACCTCACAATTTATATATGAAAATCTTCTATATGTTAAAAAGAATATCAGTAACTTTGAAAAATATAGCGACATTCATCATGTTAATACACGGAACAAAGATGATCTTATTGTACATTCCACTCGTCTCCACAGAATTAGTAATCCTTTCATGGGTCAATGTATACGCTTCTACAACAAATTACACATTGATATTCGAAACCTGCCTATCAATAAGTGTGAAAATAAATATAAATAAATAATAAATGTAAAAAGGCAATCAAAATTAGATTGTGTAAGAAAGGGTATTACAAAATTTTGGATTGTCTTGACAATAAAACAGTTTGGGTTTGAACAGCTCCTCAATCAGCAACATTAAACAATGCTGTATAATATAATATTAAAAAGGCCAAACAAATTAAGTTAAAAGACTAGACCGCTGAGTTTCTCGCCGCATCTTCTCAGGGAGGCAGCGTTCCGATCCGGTTGTAGATGTAAAAAAAATGTAATAATTTTGACGTTTATAAGTGCTCTTGTATGGGCCTAAACAAATAAATAATTTTTGACTTTGACTATACACAAATACCCAAACCAAAACAAATATTTGTGGGACACACAAAGATTTTTCCCGTCCGGGAAGCGAACCCGCGACTACTCTGTCCAGTGGGCGGAGCGCCTTAATCTCTTAACCACGGGACCAAGCCGTCCGTTTAGTCTCATAAGAAACGCAATTTTGCAAATAGATACTCGCTGATTCAGACTTTTCTACCTTGTTTAGCTATCAACGACGCGTCGTCCCTCGCTAAGCGAGTCCACGGCGGGCTGCGAGATACCTGCGCAGGAGATGGAGGAAGAGGAACGGGAGACGGGCTCAATGGGCTGGCAGGTGTACGGTGCTTACCTGAGAGCGGGCGGACGGACGCCCAAATTGCTCTTCATGATACTGGTACTGGTTATAGGACAGCTATCAGCCACGCTATGCGATTACTGGGTGACGTTCTGGTAAATATTGCAGTATCACTATATATTTTTTTAATTATATATTTTACATCGCTCGTAGAACTGACGGCCATTGGGACAGAAACGTTCTCGAGTGGCGACCATGTAACGGTAGACGTGGAGCGGGCAGCTCCCCTTCAAGATGGACCGATTATCTGGTGATGGTTGCGGGTAGGAGATGGATACACGTACAGCACAAAACCGGTCGTCATGGCCATCTTTAGGGTCTCCTATGACATGCTGTGGACGTCTTTTGGCTGGAGATAGATAGTTTTTTTTTTTAAATCATCACTTGCGTTGGATCAGTATCATAGGTGCGATTACAAAGTGTCATGTCAGAAACGAAACCACGGTCGGTATCGCAGAAACCAATCCTCCACTATTTGATATTGTATTTATTTATTTCATTTGGTACATAAACAGGTAACACCCAACATATATGGTCATATGATCATATTCCTCAATAACATTGTCCTAAAAAAACTCTTCCCCAGTAGAAATTATTTATATGTTGCGTTTATAAATTTTACCATGCTCAGACACCCAAACCGAAAAACGTCTATGTAATGGACGGCCACACGAATGTTTATTCCGTACGATTATTGAACCCCCAATTACTCGATCTAATAAATCGAGCAGGCTACGCACAAACCATTAGACCAAGCTTTAATTCATCATGATCATCAACTTTCTATAACCCACTGCAAATCCTGTGCCAATCTACCCCAAGTTCTTCCTCCAGCTCTCGATATGTATCCTACCACATTGACATCAACGCATCAATGACAATCAAATATTTCTACACTATCCAATTCTTAACACAATAATTTGTATCCGCAGGACAAATGAAGTAACAAACCAAAAAGAATCAATGAACAACAAAACGACTAAAGACTATAGAGTAGACACATCACCGACGCCAGAAAGCAATTCCACCTTTAATATTTCAAGTTACTTCTCAGGAATCCATCTCAAACCTGGTGAGTTTTTTATACCATACTAGCTGCACCCGCGACATTGAATTATGTTCAGACCTATATTTAACACTCTTAAGCTTTTTTTGGGACAAAAGGTTGATCAAATAGACCGAGCCGTATCTGAAGGACAAGTCTAGAGTCTCCGTAACCGGCGAGCGTGTATGAGAGTGGAGGAAGCCAGAGAGGTATGTAAGGAAAGAACCTGTTGGAACTATGTACTCTCTGCCTACCCCGCAAGGGACCTGGCGTGATGACATAAATAGATAGAAAAGGATGATCAAAATCTGTTCAACGGTTTGACCGTGAAAAGATAACAAACAAACAGGCAGACAGAGTTACTTTCGAATTTATGACATTAGTATGGATATCCCGCTTGCATACCAAATCTTCGGCGTTATAGGATGAGGATAGTAAAGAATAGTTATTTTGTAGGTATTGTACAAACACTTCGAATAGTATGAGACAAACGTAACAGAACAATAAACTGCCTCGTTGTTCTAGTGCCGAACAGTGCGTGTAGAGATCACGAGGTCCTGGGGTCATGGACGGACGATTTAGCGCAGTGGTTAAGAGCTTAAGCCGATTCCCGCACGGGACAAATCTTTGTGTGACCCACAATCATTTGTTTCGGTCTGGGTATTTGTGTATGTAAATTTTCATGTATGTAAAAGATCCCTCGACACAGAAATAAATACGGTTAAAAAAAATCTATATATCCTAAGTCGAATAAAAATGTAATTTTTCTATAGTTAAAAATCCAGTATCAGTTCGGAGTCTGGCATTGTGTTCGATATGGCAATAATCTCGCCCTCTAGGCCGCCCCCGCCCGCCATCATATGGGACCTAATATCGCCGGTAAAAAGTGGGTGTAAACAGTACATATCTGCTGCGATGGCAGATATGTACTGTTTACACTTGCTTGAGAAATATAAGCACGACCTTTTTCTTAAGACCGGATTCCCGGTAAATTCTTTCAAAACCTAACAAGTTACAATGTATCCTAAATAAAGAATACCGTTGTACCTACTTATTTATACCTGTAATTACGTCCCTGCCCTTGTCGTGTCATAATTGAATTAAGTTGCAGATTTCCTTGTTGGTAACTAGATTCATCGGATATATTCATTACTCAAAATAAGGTCAATTGGTTAATTATCCTTATAATTTCTTGTTATTAGACAATTGATTATCACCACGCAAACTTATGCACGTTTTAAATAATTACGGCATTTGTTGTTAAATTATTTTACTGTGTTAGTTCAATAAAAGGAGTGAACTTGCAAGATAAGTCGACACATGCATGGGATTTTGGAATATTCTGAATTTCTACAATTACTCTGTCAAGAGAAATTATCAGTCACACACCACACATCACTTTCATTATGGGTGCCATTACAACAAATGGATGCGACACACTGTGACACTCAGACCAGGGCAAACGATGAAGAACCCAAACCTCTCAAGCTAGGACCATTCCCAAAATTTAGATAGAAATCGTACCCTCAAGCACTCGACTAAGAGAGCTGATCAAGCTATACTCAGAGGGTTACTATTAGACCATATATGTAGCTACAAAATACATAAGCAAACTTTTTATAAGTAATGTGTATGCGATGGTAACTCCTCCAGATCTCGACGTGCACGCATACATCGGACCCCTGGACACTGCTCAATACCTGTACGTGTACACGGCTCTGATCATTTGCTGCATCTTCTTCATCACGGCTCGCGCCTTTATGTTCTTCAAGGTGTGCATGAGCGCATCGCGAAACCTCCACAATGACATGTTCCATTCCATGTTGAGAGGGGTCATGAGATTCTTCGACAATAACTCCTCGGGTAAGTGAAATTTGAACTTGTCGTAAAGTATATCAGGAGTAATTTACGTTATATCTATCTATAAATAAATAATAATATAATAATATTAACCCTGTTAAGAAATTGTCACACCGTTGGGCACGGGCCTCCTCTCAAACTGAGAGGGTTTAGACCATAGTCCACCACGCTGGCCCAGTGCGGGTTGGCGAACTTCACACACCTTCGTGAAACTCTTAGGGCATGCAGGTTTCCTCACGATGTTTTCCTTCACCGTTAAGCAAGTGATAGTTAATTTTTAACACGTACATGTTTTTAAAAAGACAGAGGTGCGTGCCTGGATTTGAACCGAGACCTCTGACTTTGCAGTCCAATGGTCTAACCACTAGGCTATCACTGCTTATATATCTATTTATAAGACTTATTTTTTCTACCTACCGACTTAAATGTTCGGAAGCATTGTAAACTTTCATAATATTCCGAATAAGTATACCTTATTAAAAATACAAGAAGAAGCGACATTTAAAAAACGTTGTTTATTCCCTTGCCACTATATTTAAGGGTTCCGTACATCAACCGATAAAAACGAAACCCTTATCGGATCACTTTATTGGCCGTCTGCCTACTTCTGAGCGCGAGTTCTACTAGCGCTTGTCCAGTTATTTTTCATCTCATCACAATACCAACTATTTAAGTGACAAGCCTAAGGATATTAAGCTGACATGCCGTCCCGCACATGGTACAAGCTTCGTACCAACTTTGTATGAGTAAATATCTAAGAATGAAATCTGTGCTCACTGCTTATCTGGCAAGGGATCTGAAGTGATGATATTGATAAATAGATAGACCCAAGGATGAACTAAAGGGCATGCTTTCTCGATCTTACGTTACGCACATTATTCGTGCTAGCCCTCCAGAAATGCTAAATAAAAGGTGCGTTGCATTATTCCACAGGTCGTATCCTTAATAGATTTTCAAAAGACATCGGAGCGTTAGACGAATTATTACCGCGTTTCCTGCTGGAGTGCATCCAGATATACCTCGTGATGTTCAGCATTCTGGCTCTCAATGCTGCTGCCTTAATATGGACCTTGCTGCCGACTACCATCATTCTACTCTTGTTCTACACTATTCTTCAGATCTACCTTAAATCAGCGCAATCCATCAAACGTTTAGAAGGAACAAGTAAGTGGTTTAACAACAACATAGGCATAACAACAATTACTATAATGATAGCTCATAATCGCGTTCACAACCTTCTAGATATTGAAATCGAAGACAATTGGTAGGTACCTACACTGTACTACGAAATTCCAAATCATAAAAATAGCGCTTTTAAGGATTATTCTGCCGATGTTGGCAACCACATTCAAAGGATATAGGATCAGAATACTTAATTAGTCATGGTATCTATTCGAACTCTAATCCGATTAATTCTTTTAACAGCGAGAAGTCCAGTGTTCTCTCACATGTCTGCTACACTCAACGGAATCGGCACAATTCGATCGGCAGGTGCAGAACAAAGGTTAATTAAAGAATTCGATAGATTCCAGGTAAGCCCAGATTATATTTCCCTTAATATTGATCTTTATAGTTTTATATTGAGTTCTTAGATTTACGCGAATATTACACATGAAATAAAACTATTTTACGGATTTTATGGCGGTTGATTTTTTATTTTTAGTTTCCGACGTTTCGAGTGCTTTGCAGCACCCATGGTCACGGGAGGGACTGAGGTGTTAGACGTCCAAAAGGCATAGTTGTTCCGGGGTACCCTCAAACTTCTTAATTATTTTTGTTGTTGTTGGTTCGATCTACGCAGAATGAGCTCACGGTGTCTTGAGGTCTTGCAGTGTTATGCTTGGTTTTGGATTTGATTATATTAATTACCGGATCCCAAGACGATGGAAGCACCCACCCATCTTCTCTATTGAAATTAGGATGTTTTTTAATTTCAATAGCCTCGCGAACCATCCTTGGTAGGAGTCGGTGTTCTTTCACGAGGATTTGTGGTCTATCAAATCTGATGTTATAGCGGGTGCGGTCAAGGACATGTTCACAGACTGCAGACTTCTTTGAGCGACTGTGTTTTAGGTCAGCTATGTGTTCTTTAACCCGAGTTTTTACCGGTCTTTTTGTTTGTCCTATATAAGAGAGACCACATTCACAATCAAGCTTGTAAACTCCTGTATCTTGTAGAGGGATCTGACACTTGACAGATGGTAAAAATTGACTGATCTTCTTCGGCGGCTTATAAAATCTTTTAATCGAAGCACGCTTCAAGATGTAGCCAATCTTGTCCGTGACTCCTCTCATGTAAGGTAGTAAATCAGGGAGACGCTCAACTGTGGCTGGTTTCACTCGGTCACGGTGACGTTGGCGTGGGACTCGAAGCTTATTGTCGTGCAGGACTTGCTTGACATGTTGAAGCTCGGCAGCCAGATGTTTCTTGTCACAGATCCCTTGTGCTCTCTGAAACAAAGATTTACCCACGGTAGCTAACTGTGTTGGATGGTGGTGAGATTCACCGTTTAAGTACCTATCAGTATGGGTATTTTTCGATAAACTGTATGGCTTAAGGTGTTGTTGGGGTTACGGATTACTAACACATCTAGGAAAGCTAGGGAATTGTTTGCCTCCAACTCCATTGTAAACTGAATTTTAGGGTTAATGGAGTTAAGATGATTTAGGAATACATGAATTTTGTCAGATGGTAATATTGTGAAAGTATCATCTACGTACCGCTTGTAGAAACTTGGCTTTACAGGTGAGGTACGAAGGGCTGTCTCCTCAAAGTCTTCCATGAATATATCGGCAACAATGGGAGATACAGGGGAGCCCATCACCACGCCATCTACTTGCTTGCAGAACTGCTCCTTCCACAATAAGTAGCCAGATGTAAGGCAGTGTCTCAATAGTTCTAAGTATTCCGCTGGCATGTTGTTCTCCGCTAGTTTCCTTTCTACAATTTCGACACAGTCTTGTACAGGTAGGCATGTGAATAGTGACTGGACATCGAAACTGACCATAGTTTCATTGTCAGTAAGATGTAGATTTTTGATCTCACTAACAAAATGGCATGAATCCTTAACATGTGCTCTGGTGTGGCCTTTGAGTGCCGAGAGCACTTTCGCTACGTGCTGAGCCAATCTGTAGGTTGGTGTGTCGATTTGGCTAACGATTGGACGTAGGGGAGCATTCGGTTTATGTATTTTTGGGAGCCCATACAACTGTGGCGGTTTTGCGCACGAAGGTATTAGCGATTTGACGTCCAGATTCAATGTTTCGGAGTACTTCTTTATTAAATCACTCGTTTGTTTTAATATATTGGTGGTTGGGTCTGCCTTGACCTTTTTGTATGTATTTTCATCCGATAAAATTTCTTGTATTTTGATATTATAATCTGACGTATCCATAATGACCGTAGCATTTTCTTTATCCGCGCGGAGAACAGTAATATCCTTTCTATTGCGTAAGGTTTTCAACGCTAAATATTGATTTTTAGGAAGATTTAGTTTGGGCACTGAACTTCGACGTAACATGGATGAGACATCCTGACGTATTGCCTCCGAATCTTCCCTTCCTATGCTATTTTTGGATAGGACGTCTTCAACGGCGCTGATAATTTAAACCTTTAGATAGGACCTTTACGATGTTTATTTCATTTATAGTTTTATTCCATTATCTCCGACGGGATACGTAAATATGTACCTACATAGTATAGGTACTTTAGGTAGGCCTAAATACATGAACAATTCCCCTAGTTATTTTGGTCCCAAACAGCATATGATCGCTATGCTTCGGACCCTTATCCAATACTAAACTATACCTAAATTACTAAAATAAAGAAAACTAACCCAACTAACTAAGCTGGAGTAAGATCCGTCATCTATGAATTATAATCAATAGCCTAGACCAGTGATCGGCAAACCGCGGTTCCCGAGCCGCATGCGGCTCTTAAACTCCTCGGCTGCGGTTCTGCCACGAAATGTTTAGTGTAGGCACGGAATATTACTTATTATCTTACCTTGTAAAAGACGAGTAAAAGTTTTTGAAACGCAAGCCTATGAAATTAGTTTACTTTTATAGAAAGTCACAATAGCACGGATAGACTCTCGCAAAATTGGCTCTTTGAATAAATTTCAATTGTGTATTGTCTCTTTTGGATGACAAAGTTGCCGACCCCTGGCCTAGACCAAGACAAAGATGTAGACATATTTCAATGATATTTAAGAATTATTTGTAATATGCAGGACATCCACACATCAACGTGGAGCAGTTACCTAGCGAGCGGAGTGACGCTCGGGTTTTGGCTGGACTTTATCTGCGTGCTGTATCTCTCCATTGTCATCGTGGCCTTCCTCGTAATTGACAGCAGTAAGAGCACCTTTTATTTAATATCCTTAAACCGTAACAGATAGACTTAAATTATTGAAATGTGTTTGGGTACCGTTAAAAAAAAACATAAAACTATGACTAAACCGTGCTCTTTATACATATGTACCGTCTACTAAATTTATAAATCATATTATATTTTCTTCTTTAGCTTCAAAGGAATCGTCCCTAAAAGACATTTAGGGCCGATTTCTTTGTTGGTTATAATATTTTATGTCTTCTACAGAAACGATATTCTCCGGGAATGTGGGACTAGCGATATCGCAAACGCTGATCCTGACCGGAATGCTGCAGTTTGGAGTGCGGCAGACCGCCGAGGTGATCTCACAGATGACCAGCGTCGAGCGAATCCTGCAGTACACGCACATCCAACGCGAATCTCAGTGGGACAAGGGAGGTTAGTACATATGTAATATAACCACCATGTTACTCCCATCTAGGTGCTAAAAACCAAAATAATTTTCATACCTCCTACACACATCATTAGTAATAGAAAACAGATCAGGAACAAAATGACAGCAAAAATACGTCCGCGTTTGGATATATTTATTCATCTATATCTACATGACTGCACGGGCGACATCTTCGATCGAAACTTTGAGCACAGAGTCAGTAGCTTGAAGGGGATCAGGCAGGCCAAGATTTGTAGATAAAAGAGGATGCTTTGTTTTTAAAATTGAAAGAGTTTCTACATTATTGGGGGCAAGTGTGTCTGACTGGTCTGAACACTGGACTGAAGAAGAGTAACCTAACAGCCCCCTTGATATCAGCATCACCGAGTCTACTCTCTATACGACGGTACAAAGCAGACTCGCCGACAGCTCTGTCAAGAGAGCGGCAGGAGTTGCTGTGATGTTGGTTGTGGTGTAGAGTGACCTAAACAGGTGTTCTTAATTTTGGAAGTCAAGCTCAAATTATCAAGTGAATCTTTAACTATGTGCATAATACGGTAGGGAAAGGTAGGCAAATGTTCCCAGGCGCTTTGTATTGTCAGTAGTTGTGTTTTCGATATCATCGGCTAATGTTCGTGCAGCTATGATACGAGCTCTACGAGGGATGCATTTTAATATGGGGGTGGTTTTTAGATAAGTTTATACTATATTCGCTTCCCCTTATAAAACGAAGCAACAAGTTAATAGGATTACTCAATATTCCAGAGCAAGAAACACCAAAGGACTGGCCATCGCGAGGTCGCATTGAATTCAGAAACTGCTTTATGAAGTACACGCCAGAAGACTTGCCTGTGCTAAAGAATCTCAACTTAGTTATTGAAAGTGGATGGAAAGTAAGTTCAAAAAAATGTACCTGTACCTATTCATAAAAACATCTTTTTTTTCTTCTAAAGACGCAGCCCCACACTAGGAATTATTACTGTGCATAAGTGCAGTTTAAATCATGGAATACACAAACACCCAGACTGAAATAAATATATGTTACATAAAGATAAGTCAGTCATCCAGTGAGCAGCTTAAACTATTAACCACTGGACCGTGAAATTGTAATAGAAACGTAAAAAAAATCTCATGACAGAAATTAGGCAAGTTTGTTTCATAAACTTGCCTAATTTCTGTATAACAGCTAATCGATATTTGGCAGGTTGGCATCGTTGGCAGGACTGGTGCTGGCAAATCTTCACTAATATCTTCGCTGTTCCGTCTCGCCATCGTGGAAGGAGAGGTGCTCATCGACAACATCAACACAGGCTGCTTGGCTCTACAGGTAAACTTCGTAACTTTTATAAAAGTATTCTAAATAGGCGATCAGTACCTGCAGTAGTATTTCAATGGAAGTGCTTACACCAAGGCGTCCTGAGTCATCCACGCGCGATATTTGAGGCGTCTCCGCGCGTGATCATATATAGGCGATAGGCACTGATCGCCACCGTGGACGCCACCGCAGACGTGGCTGGACGCGTTGGTTTGGCCGTGCCCTTAGCGATCACCAAGATCCCACAGCGTTCGGCTCGATCGGCCTAAGATTGGTGACCGTTTGTGGCATTTTCATATTCGGGCATCTCCGTGCTTCGAAAGGCACGTTAGGCTTTGGTCCCGGTCGCCGGTTGAGCTAAATTGGAAGCCATATAGGCGGTTTCATAAGTTCTAACAGCACGTGGCCCCAAACCTGCCCCCGCCAATCTACACAAGGTATTTGTGAATGAAAGCCTTTCCTCAGTACAGTACAGTACAGTATAGACATACTGTCCCACCTCCGAGCAAAGGCTTTCAGCAAAGTAACAGTAAATCAGTCTTGATTTACTGTTACTTTCATTCCAAATAAGGCCTGTATGCCTGATATGTTGGAACAAGAATCTGATACCTACATGCTTACTTATTCTGCCCCAGGAACTGCGTTCGAAGATATCTATTATACCTCAGGAACCAGTCTTGTTCTCTGCAACAGTGAGGTATAACTTGGATCCCTTCAACAATTATGAAGACGAGCACCTATGGAAAGCTCTCGAAGCCGTAAGTTTTAATTTAAAAAAGTTTTAATTAACCCATCATCTGCCAATATATGGGAAGCTTATTATAATAGACACAAAGCTATCAGGGAAACCTCATTTAGATAAAGGTATACGAAAAAAATATGAACAAACATTTAAAATTGATATCTCCTTTTATATTATAAATAAATATATTAGTTAAAAAAACCGTGATCCGCTTTACACCGATATCTAAAATGTGATAAATACATAGCTACCTAGTCAGGCGCAGCCACACGGAATTGGACATCAAACGCGAGATGTCGTTCCAAAATGTTTACTTAATATATCTATATACATTAATATTATCGAACACAGTTTTTAATTGTAAACTCTATTTCAATAGGTTGACCTTAAAGGAGCGGTCCCTGCACTAGACTTTAAGGTGTCTGAAGGTGGCTCAAACTTCTCCCTGGGACAACGGCAGCTCGTATGCCTGGCGCGCGCCATCCTACGTGGAAACAGAATACTCGTACTGGACGAAGCCACAGCCAATGTGGATCCCAAGTATGTACACGATGACGTCCTTGAACTGTACAGGTTCTATTTACTTTTAATGGTACCTACTAGTGGTCTTTTAATGGTCGGGATGAGATTTGCAATAAAAGACGAAATCGCATGAAGTAACAAAATTTTCTCTCTGGGCGCCTGTAATAATAGTGTAATATATTTAATAAGAAATTACGGCAATAAGCTCGTTTCTATCGTAAGGCAATAAGATCAACAACATACAATACAGAAATGAGGATTTGGAAAATTTAAATACGGGTAAATAAGTACTTCTAAATTCCTGACTACTCTCTAAGACTACCCTACAAAGTAAGGTAAAGAAAGTAGATAGACAGGTATATAACAATTTGCTAAAGTGAACATAATTAATAAAAAAAATCCTTAGTTTTTTAATTAGTGTAACGATATTTACCTAAACATCATTTACAGGACAGACGAATTCATCCAAAGAACTATAAGGACGCGCTTTGCGGACTGCACCGTGCTGACGGTCGCGCACCGGCTCAACACCATTATGGACTCGGACCGCGTCTTGGTGATGGACGCCGGGCGCCTGGTCGAGTTTGACCACCCCTACAAACTGCTCACCAACCCCGACGGACACTTCTCCAAAATGGTGAAAGAAACCAGTGGCAAAATGTCCGCACAACTACATCAAATAGCTAGGAATACTTACATTAACAATGGCGGAGTAATGGAATAATGCATTCTTTCATTTACCTAAGTTATTTGTTGTAAAATTACTATTATATTGCCATCTTGTTAACATATTGTTAGTAGGTATGAAAAGTGTATATTATTAGGTTTTTATACATAAATGTTATTGATTAGTGCCTACCTATTTTATGCTTTGTATAATGTGGTTGTATGATTCGAGAAAACATAGTCAACATAGCTGGCATTTAGCGCCTGATACTGTGGATTCATTTGTGTATGAGCGTTATGTAAGAGAGTACATAATATTATCGTTAGCTGTAGAGTAGGGTGCATTTATAAATACTTAACCGAATTTTAGATTTTAAAACTTCTCATGCCGGTGTTAAGATAGAAATTACAGTAAGCGCCTACTTGATGAATGTTTCTCCTTGTGGGAGGCCGTAAAAGTGCATTATTCCAATGCAGATTAAAGAATTTATAAGTGTGTAAGTCTTTAATGAATACTTGTCTTAGTCTAAGGTGTAAGTATAGTTTTAAGTACAGAGCAGGAAAACTGTGTTATTTATTATATTTTAATAATAATAAAACAAGAAAGATTCTTGTTGGTTAAAGTCGAATATCACTCAAAAATTAATTTATCGATAATAATGTAACGTCAGAACTCTATTTATAAGTTGGACCAAAGTACAATGGGTTATGCTAACCACAACATAAAAATTGCACTTAGGCAATTTTAGAATTTTCTTGTCGAAACGAACAAACTTTACGACAATATGTGGCAGGCAATGTGCAGCAACATTGTTTGGCGTCAGCAGTCCAGCTAAACCACTAGTCCATTGGTCCAGCTAAGTCCACTAATTGCCAGGTCATTCAAAGATTACAAACAATTGATTGCAGACTATAATTATTGACCATGTTTTTGCATGGCAGAATCTTTCGGCAACTCACGATCAGACAAATTTAGAACGATAAAGTTGCATAGTGTTAACCTATCTCTACCCTACGACCGTAACCTTGACAAATGTGGTCAATAGTATTTCTATGCCTAGGATAACATTGCTGACCACATCCACATTTGCGGGCCACACATTATTGCCATAAAAATTTGTCCGTTTAAAAAAGCCTTATGGTTTCGACTTTAGTTGACGATTAATCAGGATAAATAAAAAAAAAAAACAATTATTACGAATGCCATAGAGGTTATCCTCGAAAAATATACCTTTTAGCTTTATTAAGAGTTTCATTTTTCGCCCTGCTGAAGATTTTTTCCAGTTTTACAGATAATATATCCCTGGTATTCGACTCTAAGTCAATTTTCAGTGTAGGAAGCCATCACGGACGGTTTATATGATAAAACTTCTATATATTTTGAAAATTTGTCTCAAGACTTACACCTACACCTACTTATATAATTTTTTCAGTTCACTTCAGCATCCCAGAACCGCAATAGCTGTCAACGTCCAATAGTTAGCGAATTTTTGACGGAAAAAATTAAACATACAGATTGCAATATTGAAACGCACTCGTGCCACAAAAAGTCCGTCACATAATCTATGATAAAAACCTGCGTCTAAAAAAATATCTACAAAATTATAACGTCACGTCCGACCAACTCCCTCAATGCACATGCCCGTCGCTTCGCCCTAGTATATATATTTTGGTGAGAAGTGCACGTCATCGATTTACAAAGGTAGGTCGGTGTTTCGTAATATATTAAGACCAGAAGAAAAAGACGTTCAGAGAATCAGCTCAGACTTTCATATTATAAGTTAATTTCAGCATAACATACTGTATATTATTGATATAAATCTATTGACCTCAATGCTTCAGCTCACATATGGTTAAAAAAGTTGAATTTAAAGTCAAGCCTTCAACTCAAGATGTGAACAGCACCAAGTGGTGCTAAGTGCCAGTATTATATACTTAGGGGGTCTGTCCAAGAGCGTGCTCGTCGCGACCCCTGCCAGCCGTTACGGCTGCAATCTTGGACCGAACAAGTACCGCAATGCGGGCTAGGGCGTCCCCCCGAGGCGACGCGTACCGGCCCGCCCCCGTCGGTACGAACATAGGTGGAAGCGGCGATGGGGGCCGCCACCCATCACGCCGGGCCCGAACTGGCGAGTCGTGGGGTGCAGAGTGCCGAATAGGCACCTGGAATGTAAGAGGTGGTATGGAAGATAAGATGCATGAGGTGATTGATGTAATGAAAGAGTGACGCCTGGATGCTCTGTGTGTAACAGAGACTAAGCGAAGGGGCAGTGAAGCCTGTGATCTCCCTGACGGCATGATGGCTCTGTGGTCTGGAGTGCCACAGAGCGATCGTGCCAGCATGGGGGTGGGTATCTTGCTGTCCCGTCGCCTGGCCTCTGGAGTGAGAGATTATGGCCTGCATGATGCGAGACTTCTCTGGGTCCGCTTGAAACTGGGTGTCACTAGAGTGTTTTTGGTTGGAGCATACGCTCCTGTAAGCTCGTCGACACCCCCGGACCTGGAGAAGTTTTGGGATAATGTCAGGGAAGTTCTGGATCTGGCTGATGCGAATGAAAAGGTGATTTTGTGTGGCGACCTGAACGGATGGGTGGGAACCAGGCGGCAACCTTGCGACGCTGCTCTGGGTCCTTATGGTGATAAGAGAGTGAATGATGCAGGTAAGCTTATTGTAGATGTGTGTTTGGAAAGAGGTCTCCTTGTGTCCAATACAATATTCCAACACAAGGATATTCATATGTATACGTGGAGAAGAAATGAACAGAAAAGCATGATAGATTTGATCCTGGTAGATAACTGTCTCCAAAGTAAACTTCAAGATACCCGTGCATATAGAGGCCCACTCTTGAATCGGACCACTATCTCGTAATTGCGCGGTTCAGTGGTTTGTTCAGGAAGTGGAGGCACTGGCGAGAGCGTATCCCCTTCGGAGGCCTTGAAAGAATCAAGGTTGAAAGGTTGCAAGATGAGAGTGTGAGGAGAACGTATGAAGACAGAGTCCGGGACAAGCTTTTGACAGCTGGTTCTTCGGACTCAAACATAGATGAATGCTGGAATTGTCTGAAAGAGAGTTTGGTAGAATCAGCGAAAGAAGTATGTGGCTGCTCAAAGAAGCATAGCACAGCAAAAGGGGATGCATGGTGGGACACAGAGTTAAAAAGCTCTGTAGAAAGTAAGAAGAAAGCGTGGCAGGACTATGTCTCTTCTTTGAATCTAAATGACAGTATGACGGAGATGAAGAAAGAAATATACCGGCAATGCAAGAATGCCACCAAGACCTTAGTGAAAGAAAAGCGTGAAAGAGCTAGTGTGATTGAGGAGGAGAGGCTGACGAAGAACTTCGAGAATAACACCAAACTCTTTTGGAGCAAGGTGAGAAAGGCTCGAGGTGATTCGTCAGGCTCCAGAATGGAAAAGATAAAATCTAAGGATGGTGACATTCTTGCAGACACACAAGCTGTGCTAAACCGGTGGAGTGAATACTTTAGAGAAATGTATGAGAATGCCCCGGATGCTGGTGCCACAGACGAGCCCAGAGGCGAGTTTGCGGCACCAGAATCCACAGAGGACATCACTATGGAAGAAGTTGAATGGGCGATACGAAGTATGAAAAATGGTAAAGCTGCGGGAATAGACATGATATCTGCCGAGATGATTAAATATGGTGGAACTTGCGTCCGGGACGCTTTTTGGGTCCTCGCAAATCTTTGCTGAAAGACCGGTAGAGTCCCTACAGATTGGCGCCGCGCAGTCATAGTACCCTTGTATAAAGGCAAGGGCTCACAATATGACTGCGCCAATTACAGAGCTATCAGTTTGATCAGCTTGGCAGCTAAGGTGTATGGTAAAATTATTGAACGGAGAATGCGCGAGAAGTCCGATGGAGTGTTGTGTGAGGCACAGGGATGTTTCAGGTCTGGAAGAGGATGTTCGGATCAAGTTTTCTCCCTCCGCAACATCGTAGAAAAGCATCTGGCAGTAGGCCGGAAGGTTTTCTGCGGTTTTGTGGACCTGGAGAAGGCGTTTGATAGAGTCGTGCGAAAGAGACTTTGGGACATTTTGCCAGAGTATGATATAAACGGCACCCTGTTGCGAGCCGTCCAGTCCACCTACGTGGACAGCAAGGCATGCGTACGGGTGGGTGGTAACATGTCACCTTGGTTTGACGTTAAAATCGGCGTCAAGCAGGGTTGCGTGTTGTCCGCTAGACTGTTTATAGTGTATCTGGATAAAAGTCTTCAAAGACTGTGTGCGATGACTGAAGGGGTAAAAATGGGTGATCTAGTGATAAACCACCTATTGTATGCAGATGACGCGGTTTTGATAGCGCCAACAGCCACTGATCTGCAAACACTAGTCACAGTTATGAGAGACGACTGCATGAACAATGGCTTACATTTAAATGTGAAGAAAACCAAAATTATGGTTTTTGAACGGGAAGAAACCAGAACGAATGCAAGGATTGTGGTTGGTAACGATGTGCTGGAGCAAGTGAATGAGTTTGTATATCTTGGATGCGCCTTCAGTAAGGATGGGAAATACACCGCTGATATAGAGAGAAGAGTGAATGCAGGTAATAGAGTGAATGGTGCGATGGGGAGGCTACTTGGGAGCCGGCACTTAAGCCAAAAGGCGCAGCTGGCCATGCATAACGGAGTGCTTGTCCCAACGCTGTTATATGGCAGTGAGAGTTGGGTATGTAAGAAGGAGAACGAAAGCAGGATAAATGCGGTCGAAATGCGATCTCTGCGGAAGATGTGCGGAGTCACGCTGACCGACCGTATTCGCAACAGCGTAGTAAGAAAGCGAGTAGGTATGAAAGATAGTATCGGTGTAAAGATGAGAAAGGGTATGCTCCGTTGGTTCGGGCATATAGAAAGGATGCCAGAAGAAAGAGTGACAAAACAGATATACAATGCGAAAGTGGAAGGATGTAGGTGCCGGGGAAGACCTAGACTATCTTACCATGACCAAATAGACCGTGTCTCAGCTGAAGGGCAAGTCAAGAGTCTCCGTAACCGGCGAGTGTGTATGAGACGAACTATGAGAGTGGAGGAAGCCAGAGAGGTATGTAAGGAAAGAACCTGTTGGAACTCTGTACTCTCTGCCTACCCCGCGAGGGAGCTGGCGTGATGATATAGATAGAGAGATAGAGATTATATACTGGTGATAAAGTATAATCATTCAATATGTTAGCAATTTAGAACTTTGTCCTAGTAATAACTGAATTTAGAACAAAGGTCTTTATAAACAATTACTCTTTCAAAGAATTAATATACCTACATATTATTGCTTATGACTGTACAAAGAAATCAAAACAAAACAGTATAAAAGAGAACAAAAATTTAAAAAAAAATGCAGATAATGTACAGAATATTTAATGCAAGATGAGATTATGACAAACATTTTAAAGTAACTGTTTAAAAATAAACAAGGTGCAAATACTTATTCATCTAGTAGGTTGTGTCCTTGCAAAAATAATCTTAGAATAGGCTAAATGATAAATGATATCCATATGTAGATACTAAATTCCGCTATAATTACATGGGCTCAAATCTGATATCTACTATTTTTCTCGCCTAATAAAGTCTTGCATAATGACATACATGACTGATATCAGCCACTTAGAAGATAAAATGATATTCTATTAAAACAAATTATATAGATATGGTCTTAAAGCAGCCACAGTTCTTCTTTGGAATGTAAGTTGGTAGCAGATAGTCAAGTCATTTAACATAACACATAAAAGAACATTATAACAAACCAAATTATTTAGGTTTACATTGGCCCTATTTTTCAACAAAAAGCCTGATCCATGAATATCCATTTCATTGTACAATTTTGTTTGGGTTTAAAAGGTACAGCTTTATCATTTCAGCCCCAGTTCACATGCAGGATGCAGTTGTAATATTATGTACTTACAGAGTTTATTTCCTTAATTTAACTACATCTAAACATGAACTGTGACCATTGCTGTTTGGTAGCCATTAGTTTTTTGAACTTAAAGTTGATTTCATTTAAAAATATTTTCAATACACAATGTTTAGAACTTTATTGAATTCAATTGATGCAAATATTTTCTAATTTTACCTTTAAAAACAATTTACACTTGTTTATATAGAACAATAATTTACAAAAATGATGTATCCACCAGTACAGATTGTAAAAATAAAAGGGAGAGAGAGAGAGAGAGGATTACAGTTAGTCAGTTTTGAAACTATAAAGAAAAAGAGTGAAATACTTCAGTGCTGATGAAAAGCATTTCCGAGTAATGATGGGACCACATCATAAAATTAAAAATACCTTAGTGTATTAATGACCTACTACTACCACACTATTCCTTGTATAAAAGCACAAATATTGTCCATAATTACAAATTTCTAACACTAACAGAATTTTTGGCTATTTAATACTTGAGATCCTTTACTCTATATCAGGAAGGTCTTCCTCCTCAGCTGAGCTAGTTTCATCTTTCTCGTTTTCGTCCCCAAAATCACCCATTTTACTTGAGAACATGTCATTCATATCATCAAACTCAACCATATCATCTCCACTTTCATCCTCATCTTGCCAGCGATTAAAATCAATTTTAAGCCAATGATGTTTCTTTTTATCACTTGTTAGTACAGGCCAAAATGGTGCGTCTGTCTTTTCTTTCGCGAGCACAACCTCAATTAACCTCCCTTTGTTAGAGTATGCACTCTTTTCAGGGTCTATATCAGCATAAAGGGGTATAACAACTTCGTGTATTTTTTGATCAGGAGTACAGATTCCTTTAAATGAGATTGTTTTTCTCTCTATTTTTATATCTGGTTTCTCACATTCTACATTAAATGTCAAAAACACACGAGCACTTCTCTGAGCCCATGAGACCGACGGTGGAGTAGTAATTGCTTGTGATGTCATATTTACTGGAATTAGAATGATAGTATGCTTTAGTGAGATCATTAATATATTGGTAAATAGATATTTAAGTTTAGCTATACTTACAGAATGATATATTCTTGATTTATTTGAATCGCTTGACAACAAGCAAGCAAGAGTCACTAAAGCTATCTACGGCAGTTTGTATATAGTACTCTGTAATCTACGGTCAAATGTCAACTGTCATTGTCAAATAATTTTTTCAAAGACCAAGGATTGCATTTTTCTAGGCATGTTCATGGAGAAAATATATACTTTTTTAAAATGTGATATATTGATATGTTACATCGGTTATTCATCTTGAATTGAATATAAACATCGGGGTTTTTGGTTTGGCGGGAAGTCGAAGAGTGATGTTGTCAATTTTCTTTTAATTTCCAAAACTTGTGTTATTTTGACTAATAATGTGTAATGTTGGTGGAATATCAACCATTATGTGTTCTTATATGTGCATGAGCGAAGGTAATTGTAACAAAGTGATAAATCGTGCCTCTTCGACTTCCCTCAAAACGGCTGTTGCAATTGGTATGTAAAGTATCCATCGCTTTACTATCCAGGGTGGGGTACTTCATTAATTTCATTATCATCGTTGTCATCAAATTCATCGGGGAGTCGAATTAATTTAAACAAACACGATTATATATCTCACTGGACACTGGCAAAATACACATATAATTCAGTTCTGGTTGTGCCTCGGCTGCGCTCGGTCGTTTTCTCTGCGCAGCCCGTCCGCTCGCTATCTGTCGTGCGTAATTACTTACGATTACTTGCGTGGTTGGTCTTGCCTGCGCTTGCGTGACTGCGTCCATTGCATCTGCTCGGCATTTGTAATTGGCGCATTGCGTTTGGCTCGCGCCTAATCAACTTCGCGAGTTGCTAGGCAGACGGCCGGTATAACGGCGGTCGGCCTTCCCGCGATTTCTAACGGTTTCGTTTCGTGTGCCTACGTGGTTCGGTTCGCGGTGCTTACTTGCTTGAGTGTCTGTGCAGTGACGTGTCTTCATCCGCTCGTGTGTATGCAGGTACGTCTCTGTCTATTCACGTTGGTACGTTCGCTCTGTGTACCTAATTACGTGGGTTGCTAGGCAGCCGCGTCGTTCTAACGACGAGGCCGGCCCTCCCGCGGTTTTTCTAACGGTTATTTTTCATAACGGTTTTTTTTAACTTCGATTCTTAATAGTGTTGTATTGTAAATCCACGTCTTTTGTCCGTTGGTGGTAAGTCCGGTGGGCGCCTAGCGGTGTCGTAGCCGGGCTTGAGTGGGACCCGAGCGCTCACCTCCCTCCTTCAGAGGGCGGCCATCTCGGAAGGGCTTGAGCTCTGGCCTGGGGGTTTCCCTGGTCAGGGCTCTTGATTTCCCCGGAGCAGTTAGGGTTTTGGAGCCGCCCATTCGCCCTTAAGGCGAAGGGGCACACCGCGTCTCCCCGGTAGTGCCACCCCCCCGCCGCCACCCGGTGGGGGGGATCTGGGCATCGTTCACGCCCGGGTCTTAGGGCCCTATTTTAGTCCACGCGCCCTGCCATTTCCCCTCTGGAAATGGCTGACGACTTCTCTCCCGATTTTGTCCGGGACCTAACGAGGTACATCGTGCTGAATTGCCCGGACATAGTCCGGGAATTCAGGGCGACGTACTCGCCCGCCTCGCCCGACGCGTCGCCCGCGCGCGCGTCGGCCCCCGCCCCCGCGCACCCCGCGCCTTCTGCGCGCCCCGCGACTCCGTTCGCCGCGCCGAGAACGGATTTAGTTGCGCCGCCCCAGACCCCCGCCGACCGCCCCGTCTCGCCATGCGGGTCCGAGCCTCTCTCGGACTCTGATATGGAGGTCGAGCGCGCGTCCGCGAGACGCGCCGCCCCCGCCCGGTCCCCGTCCCCGTCGTTCTCGTCGGAGGATGACTTCATTCCCATTTCGAATGGGAAGCGGGCGCGTAAACCGCGCGACTCGCCGCCTCCCAAGATCCAGAAGGCCGGGAACGCCTCCGTTTCTCCCGGCCCCTCCGGCCCCCGGCCGTCTCCGTCTCCGTCTCCCAACGCGGCCACCAGGGCCTCCCCCCTCGCGCGCCCCGCACGTCCGAACATCACTCCCCCGCCGCTTGTCATTCAGGACAAGAGCGCCTGGGAGCGCATCTCTAAGGCGATTTACAATCGCCAAATAAATTACACGCACGCGCGTTCCACCGCGCAAGGCATAGCCGTCAAGGTGGCGTCTTCGGACGACCACCGACGGCTATCCGCTTTCCTGCAATCGAACAAGATCGCATATCACACTTACACCCTGGAGGAGGAAAGGGAGCTCAGGGTAGTAATCCGCGGTGTCCCTAACGAGCTGGACTCCGCCGTCATTAAAGCCGACCTCCAGTCCCAGGACCTTCCTGTGCGCCAGGTGCACAGAATGGTCAATGGGCGCTCCAAGGAGGCCTACGACATGGTGCTGGTCGTGCTCGAACGCACCGAGTCCGGCCGTAGGGTCTTCGACCTGAAGGCCGTGTGCCATATCTCTGGCCTCTCCGTGGAGGCCCCCTACAAACGTGGCACGCCCGGGCAGTGCCACAACTGCCAGCTATACGGGCACTCTGCCCGTAATTGTCACGCGCGCCCCCGATGCGAGAAGTGCATCGGGGACCACGCGACGTCCCAGTGCGCCCGTTCGAAGGAGACGGCGGCCGAGCCCCCCAGCTGCATCCTCTGTGG
The DNA here is from genome assembly GCA_905147815.2 of Phalera bucephala. Classification (NCBI taxonomy): domain Eukaryota; kingdom Metazoa; phylum Arthropoda; class Insecta; order Lepidoptera; family Notodontidae; genus Phalera; species Phalera bucephala. The sequence continues at coordinate 17,493,598 of LR990617.1, read as the reverse complement.
CACCAAGGGGCACACCGCGAACTATCGCGGTTGCCCCAAGGCCCCGAAGGGGAAGCGCGGCCGGGCGAGGTGCGGCGGCCGCCGCCGCCTCTGCGCGGTTGCCCCCCTTCTGCGCCCTCAGCGCAACACCCCCCCGCGCCCTCAGCGCACCCTCGTCCGGTGCCTTCTGCGCCAGTGACCACAGCTCCCCGCGCTTCCGCGCCACTGAAGCTGACCCCCCCTCCCCCGCCGCTCAGGCCGTCCCTTGGCGCAAACGCGTGGGTGAAGCCGCTGCCCTACACCGCGGCCTCCCACCCGTCAGTGGGCCCTGCCCGCCCCCCTAAGCGCGCGCCAGCGATCCCGCCAGTGGCGGCTTGTCCCCCTCCGCCCACTATAGTCAGTCAGGACGTCAACCTGATCATGAACGTCTCGGCGGTGATAAGCCCCGCACTATTCCCCAGAGTCCGTGAACTCGCCCTCCAACTCCGCGCCGCCACCAACTTGGCGGACCAGGTTCTCCTGGCCGCGGAATACAGGGACGTCTATGATGTCCTGGCGTCCCTTAGAACCCAACCCCCATGCACCCAATAATGGATTTACGACCTCCCCGCCATAAGCCCCACAACCTATCCCTGGCATTCTTGAACGCCGATGGCCTTCGCTCCCAGCGAGATCAGGTTGCTGATTTCCTCCGAGATCACCAACTTGATATCCTCCTTGTGCAGGAAACCTTCCTCAAGCCCGCACAACGCGATCCTAGGATCGCAAACTATAACCTCGTGCGTAATGACAGAATCGGCTCCCGCGGAGGCGGTACTCTCATTTACTATAGGAGGTCCCTTCACTGCATCCCTCTCGATCCCCCCGCGCTCACCAACATCGAAGCCTCGGTCTGTCGCATCTCTCTCACGGGGCACCAGCCCATCGTGATCACTAAATCCGTTCTCAGGAGTGACTTTGAAGCACTCCTTAATCTGGGAAGCGCCGTCATTCTGGCGAGCGACTTCAACAGTAAGCACGTGGCCTGGAACGGTCTCACCACTTCCCCTAACGGTAGGAGCCTTGACGCCCTGGTCGACGTTCTCGAGTTTGACGTCATCGCACCTATGCACCCTACCCACTATCCTATCAATCCCAACCACCGACCCGACGTCCTGGACATGGCGCTTCTGAAGGGTGTCACCCTACGGCTGCACTCCTTGGAAGTAGTCCAGGAACTCGACTCTGACCCGATGGTCAGAGTCCTGTTCCTGGACCTGTAGTCGTGAAACTCGGTTCCCCCCTTTCCGCCCCTCAGCGACCCAAAAAGACGGTGGTGGATTGGCATGCGCTATGCACGGCCTTGGCGGATGCCGACCCTCCCCCCCTCCCTCTCAGCTCGGACTCCATCCCGTCCCCTCAGGACACCGATCAGGCCGTAGATGCCTTCACCGAACACATCCGATCGGCTGTCAGTCGATCGTCCAAGCAAGTCGAGGCGGAAGATCTCTACCTCAACCGCTTTCGACTGCCAGACGATGTTAGAGATCTCATTCGTTCCAAGAATGCTTCTATCCGCGCGTACGACTCCTACCGCACCGAAGCCAATCGGGCCCGGATGCGCGCTTTACAACGAGAGGTAAAGCGTCGTGTCGCGGAGGTCCAGGAGAAACGGTGGGGTGACTTCCTAGAGGGCATCGCGCCATCGCATCTGGCCTACTGGCAGCTGGCGCGTAGCCTCAAATCCGACTCCACGACTGACATGCCCCCGCTGTCCCGCCCTTCAGGCGCACCCCCCAGCCTTCGACGACGACGAAAAGGCCGAGCTTCTCGCCGACTCCCTCGAGAGCCAATGCGCCCCCAGCTCTCAGTCCGTAGACCAGTCCCACGTCAACGCGGTCGACAGAGAAGTCGAGCGCAGGGCATTCCTCCCCTCCGTCGACTCCTTACCTCCTATCACCCAAACGGAGGTCGAAGATCTAATTATGGGTCTCAAAACTAAAAAAGCCCCCGGCTCTGACGGCATTTCGAATCGCGTTCTGAAATGCCTGCCCGCCCAACTCATCTGCCTCTTAGTGGCCATATTGAACGCCGCCATGGCGAACTGCACCTTCCCCGCTAAGTGGAAGGAGGCGGACGTCATAGGCATTCCCAAGCAAACCACGCAATCTCCCCGCGAGCTACCGCCCTATCAGTCTCCTCAACTCCCTGGCCAAGATCTACGAGCGCCTACTTCTGGCGAGGCTCAAAGACTTCGTAACGTCCAGGGGTATCCTTATCGACGAGCAGTTCGGCTTTCGAGCCAAACACTCTTGCGTCCACCAAGTGCACCGCATCACGGAGCACATCCTCTCCGGTCTCAATAGACCCAAACCCATCTACACGGGCGCCCTCTTCCTAGATGTCGCGAAGGCATTCGACAAAGTCTGGCACAACGGCTTGATCTACAAGCTCTACCAATTGAGTGTGCCGGACAGACTCGTGCTCATCTTACGAGACTTCTTGTCGAATCGCGCCTTCCGTTATCGCGTCGAAATGACGCGCTCCACTTCCCACTCCATCAGTGGTGGAGTCCCACAGGGCTCAGTTCTCTCTCCGCTCCTGTTTAGCCTTTACACGAACGACATTCCTCGTTCGAGTAAGGCGCATCTAGCCCTATTCGCGGATGATACCGCTCTCTACGTCTCGCATAGGAATAAGGGTTTCATTACGAGACACCTTCAGGCATCCGCCAATTCCCTAGGGAATTGGTTCAGGAAGTGGCGTATTGAGGTGAACCCGGACAAGAGCGCTGCGGTGTTCTTCTCCAGAGGTGCCACCCCGCGCCACTCCCTGCGCCGCCCTAGAAGTAATCTCGGCCAAGTGACCATGTTCGACCGACCCATTCCCTGGGTCAAAGAGGTCAAATATCTAGGGGTCACCCTAAGCAGTACCATGTCCTTCGGCCCGCACATCAAGCGGGTCCGTCACCGAGCATCATTTGTGCTCGGTCGTCTCCATGCGTTAATCTGCAAGCGGAGTAAAATGTCCCTTAGAAATAAGGTGACACTTTACAAAACTTGCGTTCGACCCATCATGACTTATGCGTGTGTTGTGTTCGGGCATTCGGCCCCCTCTCACATCGATAAACTCCAAGTGGTTCAAAACCGCTTCCTCCGTAAAGCCGTAGGAGCCCCCTGGTTCGTACGGAACGTCGACCTCCACTCCGATCTAGGTCTCGAACCTATTCGCGCCTTTATTAAAAAGGCGTCAACACGTCACTTCGCGAACGCATCTACCCATGCGAATCCGTTAATCGTAGCCACCGCCGACTACGATCTCCCCCCCGACCCCTGCCGCCACCGCCGGCCGCGACATGTTCTCACCGACCCCCCCGATGCTTTGTCATCCCTTCTTTCCGCTCAGAATACGGGCGACGACGACGACGTAGTAGTAGATCCCCTCCCATAGCCGGCGGTTGACCGGTGCACTTAGTAGTGCACCCGTCCCCCTACAGCGACTGTCCCAACCGAGGGCGCCTCTTCGAGGCGCCCTCGAGTATGTCGCCTCTTGCCATTCTGGCTGGGTAGAGCGTAGTGGTTGCACGCTCGCCTTTAAGTCCGGTGAAGCTGTAAAGGCCTCGAGGCCAACAGCGTACATCATTCACACACACACACACACACACACACACACATACACACACACACACACATATAATTAGTGTAAAGCCATAACTTGAAGAAGAAGAAGAATAAAAACGTCGATGTTTTCGAATTATTGAATAACAACATATATTGCTACATGAAGTTATTATGTACTACGTATATATTTAGACATAACATTGGATTTGTTTGTCTGATATCCACTGATATCACATTTTTTTGAATGCCAATCGATAAAACCTTTAAATCTAAAGAGAAAATGCCTAAGGAATTATTTTTCTGAAACTACGTTCTTGTTCCTGTTACTTTGGCGGGAAATCACGAATTATATTTTTTTTTTGTATGCGACGCACGGGTTTTTCCAAATCTTGACCGATACGGCTCTGGAACTGCCATAAATGTAATCCTTTGGGTGCTCTTCTTTAGGGATGTGACAAGAGGGATACAAAACCGATTTTTAATAATCGATTCTTTGCTATGTAAAAAAAAAACAAACAATTTTTAATAAAATCGATATTTTTTATAATAATTGAATTTGTTAAAACTTTATTAAAAATTTAATCGAACTTTAGGAAATAGTTAAACGTAGTGTATCGACCATTATAGATTAGTTTATTGTCAATACTAGCTGTATTGCTTCTGCATTGATTGAATGCTTGCGGAATACTCCTCGTTCGGACTGGTCGTTTTTTTACGCGAAGTGCTGAGGCGCTGTAAGCGCTTTTCAAAAAATGTATCATCTATCTATCTATCTATATCATCACGCCAACTCCCTCGCGGGGTAGGCAGAGAGTACAGAGTTCCAACAGGTTCTTTCCTTACATACCTCTCTGGCTTCCTCCACTCTCATAGTTCGTATCATCATGTTTAATTTCTGCACTTGATTGTCTCGCATTGAAAAAAAAAATTCATGCGAAAGTAGGGTAGGTTCTCGTTTGCACGGTGGTTTTTTAACGTATTGTACTTAAGCGCTGTAAGCGCTTTAAAAAAATTCTGTTAGTCGTGTGAATTATGCCAGCGCTTGATTAACGCACTTGAAAAATAAACGTTTGTACGAAAGTAGGGTACCTAAACTCTCAAAAGCAAGGTGGTTTTTTACTTTTTGTAAAGCGCTTTTAAAAAAAGTTTTAGATGTGTGTTCCATGCCAGCGCTTGATTAACGCGCTTGCAAAATATACGTTTGTTACAACCTACAGTTACAGTTGTACCTATGGTTTGTACGAAAGCAGGGTACCTATGCTCTCATTCGTAAGCTATAAAGGCCTCGCGGCCAACAGCGTACATCACTCATGCACACAATGCTCTCATGCGCACGGTGGCTTTTTAACATTTTGTTCGGAAGCGATGTAAGCGCTTAAAAAATGTACTGTTAGATGTATGTTTCATTTCAGCGCCTGATTAACGCGCGTTGATGAAGTACCCGTGCAAACGTAAGAGCAAAAAAAGCTAATAATCAAATAAGCAAATAATAAAACCAAATTTTTATATTGTCTTAACGATTAATTCTAGTTTCTGTTTTAAGCAGTTATGCCCATCTCTAGCCATGATTAAACCATAACTGAGATGACAGTCAAAATATGTAAACAAAAACACTATAAATAAAAAGAATAATGAATTAATAATTATTCATATTCTGTTTCTGATGAATTCTATGAACAAAGACTCTTCTAAAGAAAAAGTTCAGTGAAAATCAATTGGAAGGAAGCATTAGTTGGTGTCAAAAATACTACACTTTATTTAACCTAATATTACCACGTTTTTGAAACATGAGTTCAGCTTGTATAAAATGCCACAAGTGCCGAAATATACTGGTAGACGAATCCTGTACAATGGACAGTAATTTAGAGTGTGAATCAAAAAAATGTGATAGTTACAGCATACATAAGTTTATATATGTAAATGAAGACAGACTTCCATCTTGGATTAAAGATATAGTGGAAAACGAAAAGTGGACAAAAGGCAAACTGCACTGCCCAAATTGTGGCTGTCGAGTCGGTTCATTTGATTATATCTCGGGAAGAAAATGTGAATGTGGAAATACAGTTTTGCCACCCATACATCTTGTATCCAGTCAGGTTGATAGACCCTTAAAATTAAATATATAGCACCAATACTGTATGACTTTGTTTAATTAGTTACAATATTGTTTCTGATACGTTATTAATTAAATGCATAATAAATAAAATTCCTTTAAACATCAAACAAACTTGTAATTACATTAACATTATTCATTCAACTGCCATAGCTGTTGGAATTGATTCATTTACTTCTACATCTCTGCATTTGGCCGCCTGCAACTCCCTTCGAATCTGAAACAATATCCATTTGCTGATTATATTTGATTGTATTTCAATTAACCTGCTGTCATATAACAAAAAAAACTTATGCCTATATTTCTAGAGGGGTGGCAGAGGTGTACTGTGTATACCCACTTTTCTCCAATAATATTATCTATCTATAACCTCACGCCAGATCCCTTGCGGGGTAGGCAGAGAGTACAGAGTTCCAACAGGTTCTTTCCTTACATACTTCTCTGGCTTCCTCAACTCTCATAGTTCGTCTCATACACGCTCGCCGGTTACGGAGACTCTTGACTTTTCCATCAGATAAGACTCGGTTTATTTAGTCATGCTAAGATAGTCTAGGTCTTCCCCGGTACCTGCATCCTTCCACTTTCACATTGTATATCTGTTTTGTCATTCTTTCCTCTGGCATTTGCTGTTTCTGTTGCTAATGCTGTCGGTCAGCTTCACTCCGCACATCTTCCGCAGAGCTCGCATTTCTACCGCATTTATCCTACTTTCATTCTCCTTCTTACATACCCAGCTCTCGCTACCATAATCGCTACAATAATATTATGTTCTAATGTAATAGGGGACCAGTTTATTACCATTATACTGGGCAAAATTATAGACCGTGTCTTATCTGAAGGGTAAGTCAAGAGTCTCCGTAACCAGCGAGTGTGTATGAGACACACTATGACAGTGGACGAAGCCAGAGAGGTCTGTAAGAATCTGTTAGAACTCTGTAGTGTCTGCCTACCCCACAAGGGGTCTGGCATGATGATATAGATAGATAGATAGCCAATTACAGACTTCAGACAGATATTGAGACATTTTTGATACTGACTGGACTAATTTAGAAATTTTCAATAGAACACCACACTGTCTGACCTAGGATTGTGTGATTGTTACCCTCATTATATGTCACTAAGCCCACACTATTAAGAAAACTGGGAACATGTACGTTATCCACATTTTTTACCTCAGCAGTAATAGTAGGATGGGACTGTTTTCTCAGTAATACAAAAAGGGCATCACGTTGTTCCGTCGATATATCTGCCTTGTAACGCTGAACAAATGTTAATAAAGCCTGATGCCACAATACTGGCAATGTACGAGAATCATTTTGGAATCTGAAAAAAGAAAACATTTCAAGAAATTATATCATCAATCTAACTAAACCAGGAGCAAGGTTTGATCCCTGCCCTTTAATCTAAACTAGTCAGAATACAGAAATAATATGTCAAAAATTGACATATTAATTCTTCTAACATTTAACAATTTTAAACATATTTAATATAATGTTTTGTCATAAAGATTAGCTAACAAATGAATATCAGTACCTATATAACTGTTATGTGGGAGCACAAAATGATATTACAACTATATACATAACAGAAACTTAGATCACAATTCTTACCTTAAAAAGTGAAATACTACAGAATCAACAACTCTGTATGGCAATGCATATTTTTTATCAAAAAGTATTCTTAAGAATATAGAATTTGCACCCGTATAATCCATTTCAGCAATTTTCAACATCGCAGCACTAGAGTGCAAAACTGGTACAGAATTACGAGCTAATACGGATCCTACTATGATAGCTTCACGCAATGTACAATCACCAGCCTATAAGGAAATAAATACAAATTATATATATACAAATTAATAAGTATGTAAACCTAGTTTAAAAATCACATGTTTACCTCCAACAATGGCAGCAATATACCCTTCATAAATGCACCAGGCTTGAATAGAGCTTTCCTCAATGCTTGATACAAATGAAAGTTTAAACGTTTATATTCAGCAAGATCATCACGAACACGTGGCAGCAACACCAAGTTGTAAAACCGTTGTGCCATTTTCTCTTTTAAGTTTGATGCAAAAATTCTTGTAGCCTATAAAAAAAAATGCATGTATTGCAGTGCATTAGCTGCCACTAAACTGGGATAAGTGGAAGAAGGGAGGAGAGATCTTCACCTTGCAATGGAGCAATGTAAGCTTAATAAACAGAGATGGGCAAAATGTAATCAGATTAATGATTAACGAGTACAATTACTCAATCATAATCTGATTACATTTTGCCCATCTCTGTATTTGCCCATAATAGTGACACAACTAAGTTTTGCATTGACATAGACGTGGGCGCTGACCCCAAATTTGGTGGCGGCGGTGCGCAGAGGTAAAATGGGCGTGTAAATGTAAAGTTATAAGAATTGAAACTGGAATTAGGTCTACACTAAGGATTCTACATGCGTCACCTAATTTTTCAACTGCGATCATTCAAACCCAATTCTGCTATTGAAAAACACGTTCGCACGACTTACTCGTAACGGGAATTTCCTGGTAAGCGCAGCAAGACCTAAATACACATTTTTCTTCTCCCGCCAAGAGGCAAGTAATCTTCTCCTAAAATCTAATTTGGCATCGAACGATATTATGTGCGCCGAACAGCGCAGTGCGCGCTGCCATCCCGCTTACTTATATATCGGCGCCCATATATTAATTACTATTTTGATCTTTTCAAAGAATCACGGGTGTCCCCGATCTTTTCCTCTTTTTGGACAGGGGTTCAACACGTAAAGGGCTTTGCCGCTTCCAAGCAAATCATGGAGTAAAGGCAACTGATTATGAAGGCGGCTCGAATGTATTATGAACTCGTCTATGTGTGGTCTAAAGGACATTGAGGCATTTAAGGCGACCCCTAGATACTTGACTTGCCACGGCTATAGACCCTGCGCCTTATCCGAACGAGGTTTATCATTCGTATACAGGCCGAATATGAGAGGTGATAGTGCAGAGCCTTAGGGGACTTGCGTTCATATAAAGTGAGGGGTAGCATGTGCAATTTCGAAAGGATATCAAAACGTACGATTTGACATGACGTCTCGTAAAATGATCTCAAATCTGTCTGGTACTCTCATAAGCTACAGATGTAAATCAAGTCGCTGTGCCAGATTTTGTCAAAAGGTTTCGCGACGTTAAAAAATGGTTATAGGTATAATGTTGCCAGTGATGACTTACGGCACTGAGACATGGTCGCTTACGATGGGCCTTATAAGAAGGCTCAATGTCACCCAAAGGGCGATGGAGAGAGTTATGCTCGGAGTTACCCTAAGGGATCGAATCAGAAACGAGGAGATCCGCAGGAGTATGGAAGTCACTGACATAGCACTCAGAATTGCTAAACTTAAGTGGCTGTAGGCGGGGCACATCGCTCGTAGAACTGACGGCCGTTGGGGCAGAAAGGTTCTCGAATGGCGACCACGTACCGGAAGACGTGGAGTGGGTAGGCCCCCTACAAGATGGGCCGATGACCTGGTGAAGGTCGCGGGTAGAAGTTGACGTCTTTCGGCTGAAGTAGAAGAAGAATAAAAAATAGGGCACCGGTGTGGGTAAGTTTTGGCTTAGTCAGGGTGCACTTGGTGAATACAATAGTAACTTGGTGTGATCATTCGAATTGCTAGAAATCATACTCAATAACGATGCCGTAGATGAGACGTATTTGAAGCGTACCAGAAGCAAGTGCTCTTTCAGTTTTGCTAGGGATTTGGGGAAACTGATGAGGTGGTATCTCATGAGACGTCATGAGAATTTTCGGTTTATGTCAGCTTCTATTCACTCTGTGGAAAAGATGTAACTGGTCATGGTGGCGTATAGGAGGGTCACTGAGAGGCAGATAAGCTCGGTTGTATATGTTGTCGGGCGAATTTAAAAATTGTGACTCAAGTACTCTGTAGGTTTCAGCTCCTGACTTGGCCAAAACGCTTTGGAGATTTAAGTATATGTGCCAAATAGAAAAGCAAGAGTGATTCGAATAGGCATCTGACTGAAATTAACAGGCATTTGTAAATATAAATATTGGTCGGCGCCAATTTTCAAATATTCGGCGGCGGCGGCGCGTATAGTGCGGTGCATACCTTTACATCGACAGCATTCATTGACCACTATGGATTGTGCTGTCATATTTAAATTATTGGTAGAAACAATAGGTTACCTGATACATAGCAGCAGCTGACCAAGCTGTGGGTTCTGTGATATACAAAATTTGTTCCCAGTTCTGCAAATGTGGTACCATTTTGAATGCTTTAGGCAATTTTCCTGACCTATACTTTTGTAACACATCCCTTACTCCTTCATACATAGTTTTTATTCTGAAATTAAAAATTTTGAGTAACCAATGTTTTGCAAGAGTATTTCTTTGTGGTAAGGATTTTCTGGATAATCCATGACTTGTAACTGTAATCCTACTAATATTTTAAATGTAAAAGTTTGGATGTTTGTTACTCAATCATGCGAAAATGGCTTAACAGATTTGGATGAAATTTCACACACAGACAGTTTATTACCTGGATTGACACATAGGATACTATTTATCCCAGAAAAATGTTAGATTCCTGTCTAAAATTAACACGGACAATGTCATGTATATAAGCAAGCCAGTTATTATTCGTAACACCTGAGTACAGGCTAAAAAAATCTAACTTTACTTCTGTTGCAAAGCTTATTAAGAAAGAAAATAAATGTGTTGGATTCTTACAGCATTCTTATAAATCAATATTCTGATGGATCCCTTGGGGGGTAGGCAGGAAGTACAGAGTTCCAACAGTTTCTTTCCTTGCAGTCTTCTCTTGCTTCATCTACTCTGACAGTCTTATTAATGATAAAGAACAAGTGCTAACAGTTGAAATCGAAATACTTAATAATGTTTTTTTACATACCTTGGATCAATGTTCTGTAACTTTAGTGTTTCTACATCAGAGAACTGTGTTTGGAGTTCAGTGTGTTTGTCCGTTATCTTATCCTTAATTATGTCAGCTAGCGTGCGAGTTCTTTCTGGTTTGGAAGACATGAACATCCTCAGAGCTTCCTCGTCTTCTTCATTTATTTCAACATTATCATAATAAGTGTCAGGCTCCAATTCATCTTTATCGGAACCGGATTCATCATCTGAATCCACATCTGAAATTAAAAATGTATTTGGAAGGTAATGGAAAATTATTTCCATGGTCCCATAGAACAGTTACATATGCCAAAAAAAAAATGGCATTTGCAAGTTTCATGCCAGTGGATAAGGTTATTTATACAAAATAAAAATACTGGATTATAGGACTTTATTCATTAGACATGTTGTTTCACCTTTATACTTGACCAATGTTTCAGAACAGTAAATCACAAAATTATGCTGTATATAGGTACTATAAATTAGTTTATTAGGATTATTTCCGCTTAAATATTTAAACTTTAAATAACTGTATAAAATGAAGACTGATACTCACCTTTGTGTGGTGGTAATGTGACATGTTTTGCCGGAGATGGTCCACTCTCATCATCGTCAAGTTCAGCTTGTTGCCTCCTTGCAGCTTTCAAGATTTTCTTCGATAAGTCTGCATTAACGAACTGAAAATTAAAAAAAAACAAATGTGAATTATGATATTATGTAAAAATATCAACATGCCTATCTGTGCTATTTAATAAATAAGGAATTTTAAAATCTCTGAAAATCCTCAGAAATTATAATGATTTAATCACAAGTGCAATTTTTAACCAAATGGTCTAATTTACTACCACTCAGGCTATATTTTAAAACACATTTAAACTTGACAGGACAGTGTTAAATCTTCACTCAAATTTACCTATAATAACTAACAGAATTTACTAATAATGTGCGGAACTTACATCTTCATCGTCGTCGTGTCTGTTTCTCTCCTTGACTCTGTTTTTATTCTTTACCGAATTCACTGATTCTATTTGATCCGCTAACGCTATATTCTTTCCAACCTGGGATGGTTTCAACTTTTTAGCTTTACCCATAGTTGTAGATATATGGTGCGTTAAAAATAAATTTGAGAAGCCACAAAAAGCATGCCATGCGGATTGCGAACTGAAGTTTGACTTTGACACTACCAGTTTTGAAACAAGTTTCTGTCAGTGACAGTTCTAAAACATCATTCGTTCAGAAATTAATTATGATCTTTAAATCACAACGCACAGAAAATGAAGCTAAAATTACCAGGAGGAAGTCATACGACGTTGCCGCTCCGCCGGTCATCGTTCAACACATAGTCTTTTTTCTCTCTCAATTACACGGGTCACCATTTTCAGTGAATGAGAAACCAATTGTAAGGTTGGCAACGTCGCCCTGTACGTGTGCTTGGTTGCCTGTTGTGACCTGTACTTAGGCCATAACAAATTCGCCCCGTCCGTTTCAACGGTTTAAATATAAATAAAAATCATTGTGATAACTAAATATACTTTAATAATGTAAAATTATGTCGTGTTGTGCTGTATTTTGTCAATCAAGGACAACCAAAGGAGGAGTGATAAATCCTGAATTATCATTTTACACGTATGTATTTATTGCCTCTTATTATATTATAGGGAAGTTTCTCAGCAAAATTATGGATTTAACATTAAAGATATATATCACTGACGTCATAGATTTAATATACGGTGATAATTAACTGTGAGTTTAAAGCTTTAATTTGTATTTTAAATATGCATTATTTTACGCTTCTCCAATAGTGATGTCCTACAGCGCCTATCGCTTACTGTCGATATTAATAAATGAATACTGAAACATTAACAATTCCTATTCACGTCATAATGACTAAACGAATTTGGATGAAATTTAGTAAGGATAGAATATCTAGATAAACACTGTCACGTCTATATTCCCCAATTGGGGGTGGGATATTCCCTAACCGGGGGTGGGATATTCCCCAATCGGGGGTAGGACCTATTTATGATTATTTCATTTTTATAGCGTTTTCCCCGAAATAAAACACTTATTAAACTACTTACCACTGGAAGCTTTATATTGAGATGGCATATAGACCCTCGGTTGCGAAATGAAGTTTTGCCTTTTGGTTAGTACTGCTTTTACTAAAGATTAGAGGTTTGAACTCTATATGAGTTAGAATTGTGACCTCCACCCCGTGAGGGTGCGTTGTATGCCATGCCCATATGTAGATAAATCTGAACCCTGAAAAGCATGTTGATATCCGTGTGATGGAACTATTGATTATCGTGATTTAGAATCCGCGTTTGAGTGCTAAAACGTTTAAAAGGTACCTACCCTTTCATTATCGCCGGCACGCGGTTGCGGTTAGCAAGTAGAAAATCCAAAACCAAGCACAGCACTGCGAGACCTCAAGACACCGTAAGCTCATTCTGCCTAGATCGATCCAAAAAAAAAAAAATTAAAAAGTTTGAGGGTACCCCGGAACAAGTATGCCTTTTGGACATCTAACACCTCAGTTCTTCCCGTGACCATGGGTGCTGCAAAGCATTCGAACCGTCGGGAACTTAAAATAAAAAAATAAACCGCGTTAAAAACCCGAAAAATAGTTTTATTTCATGTGTAATATTCGCGTGAATCTAAGAACTCAGTATAAAAAATCTTATTTAAGTACCTTATTGGTCTAGTAGCAAATCTGTATATATATATATATATATATATATATATATTATTATTATTATATATAACAAAGTGTAAAATGATATATCTTCAATTATCACAAATTGAACTGAACTGATTGCTCCAATGTTTTTTTCTGTATTAATGATTCAACTTTAATTAACCCCTTATACACAATCAGCAGGGGTAGATTAAAAATGGTGTGAATTGATATAATTCCACGTGTGTCAGTGTACACTAATGTTATTTAATAAATGAACATATTTAGTATAGATTTTCAGATAACTTAAGATTTTCTGTTCGGTGAAATAAATATGATTTTTAATCATCTATTGTCTTTTACGTTGATAAGGCCTGTCCTAGTAATCACTTCCCTATTAAAGTACACTAATGCAGATCCACAAACTCCCACATGAAATTGACACGCTACCTCAGCGATATGCGCTGACCATATATCCTAGTTTCATGACTAACGTGCATTGAAAAAGCGCACGTGCAAACGTAGGATAAATGTGATGTAAAAATTGTTACCACCACTACGCCTATATTCCCCAAGCGGAAGTAGGAGTGGTGTACTGTGTACACTCACTTGTCGTTCAACAATGTAAGGTCTCATTTAGTAGAGGATGAGTCTATTGATATTATACCGAGCACAGTGCCAGACTCCAGACTAGATTTTTTTTTATCGAAAATTCGTATTTTCCGACATAGGATTCGAACCGATGACCTTGTGATCGTTATGCGCATTACCAATGAGGCTTAAATATTGTGTTAAATTATACATACTAATATCGATGTCTACAGATTCGTCTTTAAGATTTGTATTATAATACGTATGTGTGAACTTATATAAATTACTCGTAGTAATCCGAAATCATAATTAAGATGAGTCAATTACGATTTTGCATGAAGTAAATATTTGTTAATCATAAATTATCGATAAATTTTCTTATCGATAAATCCTGTACTAGTAATCACTTGCCTAATCACGCACACTAACGCAGATTCACAAACTCACACCGACATAAAATTGACACGCTACCGTGGCGATATGCGGTGTCTAGGTATATTCTTCGTCTATGGTGACATTAGGTATGTAAGGAAAGAACCTGTTGGAACTCTGTACTCTTTGCCTACCCCGCAAGGGATCTGGCGTGAGGTTATAGATAGATAGATAGATGGTGACATTAGTCTCAGTATTGCCAGCTTATAAAAACGTTAAAAAAAACTCAGGTTTCATTAGACAGACTCTATCCGCCGTTATCGCCGCCCGCGGCATATTCTCACCGACCCTCCCGATACCGTTACCTCTTTCCTATCGAATAAAGATACCGCAAAGGATCGAACACTGAGCTCGCCGGTGAGGTCGAAGAATGCCTTACCCGTCGGCCGGTGCAGAGTACAACGGCGAGACACCTAGTACATGCCCTTCCCCATAAATAACGACATGCGAACCCAAGGCTGTTCCTATTTGAGGCGCCCTTAAGCTAGTTGCCCTCTTGCGCTTCCGGCTAGAGCGCAGTTCCTGCACGCTCGCCCATGCCCAGTAAAGCTGTAAAGTTTTCTCGGCCATCAATGTAGATCGTTCACACTGGACAATAACTGCAACATACACGAATCCACTTTGCAACGACATTGCCTCTTTCTTTCAGCGGCTTGCTGATTGAGTCGCATCATCATCACGTCGCTCGCAACTACAAATCGACTGTAATGCCCTAAGTGAAAGTATGTTTACGAGATATCATTCAGATGCAATAGCGCCCTCTCCGCTCCGCTCTCCGCCAAAAACAATGGAAGCTCTAAACCGAATGGGTGAGGTGAGTACATTGCTTTGATGACGAAGGGGTATCAAGTAGGTATGCGACGAAGTCTAATCTGATATCTACCTATTGACTGGTAGGCTTGATAGACAGGCGACGTAACGATAACAAAGTTATTTGTCCCGGTTGACGACATCGCTTATAACAACGGTATAATAATTATAATATCGACGTCTAAGTAACGTCATAACATCTAATTACAGTAAGTCAATTGTTGCTTCTAGTGTTGATTGCTTTCTTGTTTCATGGTAACGGTAATGGATTTGCATTCGGTAAGGTTAGTTCTTGAGATAAAGTACCTGTATGTTATCCGAAGGTATGGTAATGTACAAATGTAGGTTTGGCGTACGCTAGAACGTCAATCTTGAGACACGATCTTAAAGCATCGACAGCTGAAGAAGACAGATCCGGACGACGTGCCCGCTTTTGTGGGGAAGGCTGCCCCCGTCACATTCGACCACGTCGAAGTCAATAGGCTGCTGAAGGATATTACCACACTGAAGTCCAGCTTGGCCGAAGTTCAATTCAGATTTGAGGCTTCGGAATCTACGTAAAAAGGTGGCGTTATTGCTTGGTGCCAGCCCGGAAAGTAGGTAGCACGAGGAATGTAATGTGAACGTTCGTCGCGGGGCATAAAATGCATCCGTCGGCAGTTTTGAGTCGGCGAATGCGTCGCCAGAGCCACCCGCAATACACCGTGCCCCACCGTCAGTTCCGCGGCCCCGCCGGTGACGTCAAACGTAAACAATACTTGTCCTCATCGTGATTACGCCGCCGCCGCTGCCGCCCGCGCACCGGAGAGGACAACTGGGAAGGCACGTAAGGTACCTCGGACCACTACGAAGGGTCAAGTTGATGAGGAAGGCTTTATCAAGTTGGAGAAGAAGAAGCCTCCTCGAAGAAACCGGTGTGGGACTGCACCGATTGACGAAGGCACACACATGTCACGGCTGCGCCGTCACCAAAGCCGAGAACATTATGGAATATGCCTGCAAGAAGTCCTTATATACTCTGAGGGTCGAGAAGCTGAACTCGGAAAACAATGCGGCTTTTCCTTTGTTGCGCGAGTTTCTACAACAAAGCTAGAGACCTTCATGAGCGCGGAGTTCTTGCTAAGGTGTGTCGTATTCAGAAGATTTCGTGGGAGACTGCGAAACACCCCTGTACATCGGAACATGTCGCCGGCAACACATGGTACGTAGCGTATAAGTTTTTATAAATTATATGTATGTTAGTCTGTCAGGGAATATATTTTATGGGCCTGTAAGTTGCACAAAATTATATGTTGTAAAATTTCAGTTGCCTGAAATAAATGAATTATTATTATAGACCACGACAGTCAATACTTTACACTATAGAGTAAGTCCTGACTCTGTGGTGATTGCAGATTCAGATTGCATATTTACTTAGAAAAAAAGTAAAAATTATAACGTGCATTATCTGGACTCATTGGTAATAACAGTAATACGTTTGCGAGGTAAACTAGTTGACCAAACCCCGAAAGCAATGTATAGGTAATAATGAAAATAAGAAGACACAATAACAAAAAATGCAGGTAACATGTAAATGCGTAATAATTTTATTTATTTAATTTTTATTAAATCGTTATTTACATTTTTCATTCTTGTAAGAAAATAATTGTTTCTTTTTTTAATTCTTTGCTTGTAGCAATGCCTTGTAGTTGTAGGTATTAATCATTTATAAAGATTATCACTAAGTGCCTCAATAGCACGAATAACCTCTTTGACATTCGAGTTAATGACATCGAGCGCGCTTTGGACGGCAGAGTTAATGTTTGACTCCACGACCCTCATGACGATGGTATCGATGATCCTTACGAAGACACTGACCACAGGGTTTAACAACCAGTCAAAAAGGACGTTACCAGTGAAGCGAACTCGGAGACGTCTGTAAAAAATAACAAGTTTATATGGACAAGTATGTACTACGCAAGCCATTAGTTCTTGCGATACAGAAAACAGCCTACTTACGTACACTCAATACTATCCTGTAATCCTACTAATATTATAAATGTGAAAGTTTTTATGTTTGGATGTTTGTAACTCAATCGCACAAAAACGTTAATCGTTTATTACGGATTAGGGTGAAATGTGGCACACGGATAGTTTAAACCCTGGACTAAAACATAACAGACATTTTATTCCGAAAAAATGTTAAGGTCCTGTTTAAAGTCAACGCGGACGAAGCCGCGGATAAAACTGGTATAATATAAGCATATTAATAAATAATAGCCTTAATAATAGCCTTTACTGTCCCATCGTACAACAAAGGACTTTATCTCTCAAATCGTGGGGAGATAGAAAGTTTTCTGTATTAACAGTATTGTGTGTAGTGAAAAACGTATCCATGCTTTTTAACTTAAAAGCAGGGCTACTTTTAAGGGTAGCAGGCACAAAAGCTACTTACACACCCTAAAAACCTTACCACCGTGATGTAGAAAGTCTATTTTTACTATCTATATCATCAATGTGAAAGTGGAAGGATGCAGGTACCAGGGAAGACCAAGGCTATCTTACCACTACCAAATAGACAGAGTCTTATCTGAAGGAAAAGTCAAGAGTCTCTGTAACCGGCGAGCGTGTATGAGACGAACTATGAGAGTGGAGGAAGCTAGAGAGGTATGTAAGGAAAGAACCTGTTGGAACTCTGTACTCTCTGCCTACCACGCAAGGGATCTCCCGTGATGATATAGATAGAGATATATCATCACGCCAGATCCCTTGCGGGGATATTTTACAAATATGTTTTGATTAAAATATTGTTCAAATCTTGATATTGCTGAACACTTAACAAGAGTCTTAACTTATTTCAGCCGTATCAAAGGTCCTACTGCAAACAATCTCACTTAACATTTGCATTAAAATATTTTCGGATTATTTTTAGTTAGCAAATTTTTTGTAATTAAATGACTTAGGGCTAACCGAACTTTCCCCCGAATCCTACCATACCTGCAAACATCAGAAACATGACTACTGACATAGTACCTATCTTTAGCTAATCTTTTGTAATAACGGCAAATATAATAGCAAGTATAATAGCAAAATATAAATAACGGTAATACAAACCCGATATCAGTGAGCGAAAACTCCTGAAGGTGGATCTCATCGTTGTTGAAGTCGATGAGAAGGTCAACAGTAACAACGAAACGTTCCAGGGAACCGATGATGCCGCCAGTGGGCCCAATATTCATCACTTGAACCAGATATTTGTAGACAAACTGCATGAAAAATTTAAGGTGTGATATTATGTAGTTAAGCATACACTACAAAGAGTCAAATCAGTTGTCAATTGTAATGATCAAAAAAACTGGATTAGTCATAGAAATGATAAATACACGGTGTAATTTAAGTCGTCTTGGAGCGAAAGCCCAGGCGATGTATCCAACGCCTATTGTTCATGGGTACTTCAAGAAATGAAAAATACATTTCTATAAGTAACATCCCCATAACAACACTAATTTAGTGCATTATAAACACCTCTGCCAAGCGCAAAATGACATTTGAGGGGCGGCGCGGGTCGTCAGCCGGCGGGTAGATGATATCTTGATACCTTCGGTGTTCTGGATTTTCACCCTAGCTATCATATTCGGATATGTCAGTAGGTAAATGATTATTTGTATCGGTCTGGGTATTTGTGTATGTGAATTTTCATGTTTGTAAACGCACCAACGACCCAGGAATAAGTTATAGTGTGGGGCTATGTTTTTTTTTAAAAAAAAGAAAAGCACAGTCGTTACTTATTGATCTGATCTTTTTATTCATTTTATTAGTACCGGTGACCAATTGCCATCACCTGGGCTTCAGGACGACTAAAATTATAGCGTTTTGTTATAAAGAATACTATCATTTTAGTTAATCATTACAATTATGACCCAATAACCAGTCCGCATTCTGTCACTGCGGTGAGACAGGATATAACATTTAAAGCAGTCAGCAGTTTTATCTGGTTCTTGGTTATGTCAGAGGTATATACTAAGCATACCACAGTTATGATTAGTCTAGTTTAAAAAAGAATCCCCAAGCGGGCGTGGCAAAGGTGTGCTGTGTACATATTCACACATCCCCGACGTTGTTAGGTTAGGTTAGTCCCAACATAATACGGGACGAGCCCATTGCCAGCATAACAGACACAATTCCGGACTACAGACTACGACTGAGAATTTTGCCGATAAAAAATCTAACTTTTTCAGCCCTATACTTCGAACTCAGGACCACGCGATTGGGATCGAAGTAGTCTAATTTAAATCTCACCAATTTTATCAACCAGTTAAAAAGTCTCGGTAACCTATAAAACGAACTATGAAAGAGGAGGAACCCATAGTCTGTAGATGAAGAACCATGGAACCGTGTTGCAAGAAATGTAGCATGATGATCTAGAATAGTCATCACCCATTATTTCGTTACATTAAATAATAAGATTGGTACCTGTATACTTTGATGGTAATAGACTCGAGAGTAGTAGGGGACTACTACATGGGACCTAACATATCAGCGAAAAGTCGTCCATGGCATGTTCTCACGGATTCTCCCGATGCCCTTACATCCCTTCTTACGGATACAGATACCATACACAGGATCAGGCACCGACCTCGCCGGCGAGATCGAAGAATCCCTTGCCCGCTGGCCGGTGCAAAGCAGCACGGCAAGACACTTAGTAAATGGCCTCCTCCATAGCGACTGCCCAAGCCGAGGCCGTTCCTCCTTGAAGCGTCCTTGAGCTAGTTGCCCCTTGCTCTTCTAGCTCGAGCGTAGTGGTTGCAAGCTCGCCCTCTTGTCCGGTGAAGCTGTAAAGGCGCCGCGGCCAACGGCGGTAGATCATTCACAAACACACACAAAAATCAGCGAAAAGTTGGTATATACAGTACCCCTCTGCCACCGTCACTTGGAGAATACAGCCGAGACATATTATTATTTTTTTTATAAAGTAGATCACTCACCTCTAGATCAGTAAACTGCAACTGAACGCGCACTCGCAACATTTTAGCGAAATAGTTGACCATCTGATCGCCAGAGCGAGCCACATTAACCAGACCGGTCATGTAACCTTGGTGAACTTTCAACCAGGCGCTGTATGTGATCAGGAGAAGTTTCTGTAAATAATAATCTCATTTAATACCTACCTATTAAATCTGGGGTCTGTCCAAGAGCGTGCTCGTCGCGACCCCTGCCAGTCATTATGGCTGCAATCTTGGACCGAAGACGTACCGCAGTGCGGGCTAGGGCGTCCCCCCGAGGCGACGCGTACCGGCCCGCCCCCGTCGGTACGAATATAGGTGGAAGCGGCGATGGGGGCCGCCACCCATCACGCCGTGCCCGAACTGGCGAGTCGTGGGGTGCAGAGTGCCGAATAGGCACTTGGAATGTAAGAGGTGGTATGGAAGATAAGATGCATGAGGTGATTGATGTAATGAAAGAGAGACGCCTGGATGCTCTGTGTGTAACAGAGACTAAGCGGAGGGGCAGTGAAACCTGTGATCTTCCTGATGGAACGATGGCTCTGTGGTCTGGTGTACCGCAGAGCAGTCGTGCCAGCATGGGGGTGGGTATCTTGCTGTCCCGTCGCCTGGCCTCTGGAGTGAGAGATTATGGCCTGTGCGATGCGAGACTTCTCTGGGTCCGTTTAAAACTGGGTGTCACTAGAGTATTTTTGGTCGCAGCGTATGCTCCCGTAAGCTCGTCGACACCCCAGGACCTTGAGAAGTTTTGGGATAATGTCAGGGAAGTTCTGGATTTGGCTGAGGCTAACGAAAAGGTGATTCTGTGTGGCGATCTGAACGGATGGGTAGGAACCAGGCGGCAAACTTGCGACGCTGCTCTGGGTCCTTATGGTGATAAGAGAGTGAACGATGCAGGTGAGCTCATTGTAGATGTTTGTTTGGAAAGGGGTCTCCTTGTGTCTAATACGATATTCCAGCATAAGGACATACATATGTATACGTGGAGAAGGAATGAACAAAAAAGCATGATAGATCTGATCCTGGTTGATAACCGTCTCCGAAGCAAACTACAAGATACGCGTGCGTATAGAGGCCCCACTCTGGAATCAGACCACTATCTCGTAGTTGCGCGGTTTAGTGGTCTGTTCAGGAAGTGGAGGCACTGGCGAGAGCGTATCCCCTTCGGAGACCTTGAAAGATTAAAGGTTGAAAAGTTGCAAGATGAGAGCGTGAGGAGAATGTATGAAGACAGAGTCCGGGACAAGCTTTTGACAGCAGGCTCTTCGGACTCAAATGTAGATGAATGCTGGAATAGCCTGAAAGAGAGTTTGGTGGAATCCGCGAAAGAAGTATGTGGTTGCTCAAAGAAGCATATTACAGCAAAAGGTGATGCATGGTGGGATGCGGAGTTGCAAAGCTCCGTAGAAAGTAAGAAGAAAGCGTGGCAGGACTATGTATCTTCTTTGAACCTGAATGCCAGTATGACAGAGATGAGGAAAGAAATATACCGGCAATGCAAGAATGCCACTAAAACTTTAGTGAAAGAAAAGCGTGAAAGAGCCAGTATGATTGAGGAGGAGAGGCTGGCGAAGAACTTCGAGAACAACACCAAACTCTTTTGGAGCAAGGTGAGAAAGGCTCGAGGTGATTCGTCAGGCTCCAGAATGGAAAGGATAAAATCTAAAGATGGTGACATTCTTGCAGACACACAAGCTGTGCTAAACCGGTGGAGTGAATATTTTGGAGAAATGTATGGAGATGACCCGGATGCTGATGCCGCAGAAGTGCCTAAAGGCGAGATTGCGGCACCAGAATCAACGGAGGACATCACTATGGAAGAAGTTGAATGGGCGATAGGAAGTATGAAAAACGGTAAAGCTGCGGGAGTAGACATGATATCTGCCGAGATGATCAAATATGGTGGAACTTGCGTCCGGGACGCTTTCCGGGCCCTTGCAAACCTTTGCTGGAGGACCGGTAGAGTCCCTACAGATTGGCGCCGCGCAGTCATAGTACCCTTGTATAAAGGCAAGGGTTCACAATATGACTGCGCCAATTACAGAGCCATCAGTTTGATCAGCTTGGCAGCCAAGGTGTACGGTAAAATTATTGAACGGAGAATGCGCGTGAAGTCCGATGGAATGTTGTGCGAGTCACAAGGGGGTTTCAGGTCTGGAAGAGGATGTTCGGATCAAGTCTTCTCACTCCGCAACATCGTAGAGAAGCATCTGGCAGTGGGCCGGAAGGTTTTCTGCGGTTTTGTAGATCTGGAGAAGGCATTTGACAGAGTTGTGCGAAAGAGACTTTGGGACATTTTGCCAGAGTATGGTATAGATGGCACTCTGTTGCGAGCCGTCCAGTCCACTTATGTGGACTGCAAGGCATGCGTACGGGTGGGTGGTAACAGGTCACCCTGGTTTGACGTTAAAATCGGCGTCAAGCAGGGTTGCGTGTTGTCCGCTAGACTGTTTATAATATATCTGGACAAAAGTCTTCAAAGACTGAAAGCGATGAATGAAGGTGTACAAATGGGTGACTTAGTGGTAAACCATCTACTTTATGCAGATGACGCGGTTTTAATAGCGCCAACAGCCACTGATCTGCAAACACTAGTCACAGTTATGAAAGACGACTGCATGATCAATGGCTTACACTTGAATGTGAAGAAAACCAAGATTATGGTTTTTGAAAGGGAAGAAACCAGAACGAATGTAAGGATTGTGGTTGGTAACGATGTGCTGGAGCAAGTGAATGAGTTTGTATATCTTGGATGTGCCTTCAGTAAGGATGGGAAATACACCGCTGACATAGAGAGAAGAGTGAGTGCAGGGAACAGAGTGAATGGTGCGATGGGAAAGCTACTCGGGAGCCGGCACTTAAGCCATAAGGCGCAGCTGGCCATACATAACGGAGTTCTTGTCCCAACGCTGTTATATGGTAGCGAGAGCTGGGTATGTAAGAAGGAGAATGAAAGTAGGATAAATGCGGTAGAAATGCGAGCTCTGCGGAAGATGTGCGGAGTGAAGCTGACCGACCGCATTAGCAACAGCATAGTAAGACAGCGAGTAGGTATGAAAGATAGTATCGGTGTAAAGATGAGAAAGGGCATGCTCCGTTGGTTCGGGCATATAGAAAGAATGCCAGAGGAAAGAATGACAAAACAGATATACAATGTGAAAGTGAAAGGATGCAGGTACCGGGGAAGACCTAGACTATCTTACCACGACCAAATAAATCGAGTCTTATCTGATGGAAAAGTCAAGAGTCTCCGTAACCGGCGAGCGTGTATGAGACGAACTATGAGAGTCGAGGAAGCCAGAGAGGTATGTAAGGAAAGAACCTGTTGGAACTCTGTACTCTCTGCCTACCCCGCAAGGGATCTGGCGTGAGGTTATAGATAGATAGATAGATATTAAATCATCAGCATCATTTTCGTAATGAGTCAAGCTCAGTTGATTGTGGTTAGTTTCGCTCGGATAAAGTTCGTATTATGTGGTAATACTTAGAAAACTACCTACCATTAAATATCAAAAATGTTTAATCATAAATTCAAAGAGATATCTTTCTTATCTTAGATACCCAGAGTCTGTATAGTCATATTTTACGCCAGGGTTTTGTTCATGTTCAAACAAGAGGATAAGTCCTTTAGAGTATTCTTATAAGCTTACCACTTCAAAACCCTCGATGACGTCAGGCAGATCCATGGGGTCAAGTCCATTATCCTTGATAAACGGCACAATCATCTCAATGGTGTTGTCGACATAGTCGTTCACATCCGCTCTTACGCCGAGCCCATCCCAGGTGTGAGGACTATAAGGAAATATTTAATTGGTGTGTTAAGAATTGATACAAAAGTGTCTGTATAAGTGTCCGAGACAAGCTGAAAAAAAGACTCGCCGTCAAATGGATACTGAGAAAATTCGAATTTAGTCTGCAAAGATTTAGATTAGATAGATAGAAAGCAAGTAGGTACTTACTTAGGTAGGTATGTCTAATCATCTATGTAATTATGAAGCTTTAATTTTTGTAACTTAATTAAATATAAACAACTTTCCTGCTTAGGAGCCTATCTATAAATTACGTCACGCGGATTTCTTGATTTTTAGAGGACCACCCTCGCCTTCTCCCATAAGATGTGACAATTTATGGATGGCCCTTTAGGTAGGTATATGCACTTTAATAAGACTATC
Source organism: Phalera bucephala (assembly GCA_905147815.2). Classification (NCBI taxonomy): domain Eukaryota; kingdom Metazoa; phylum Arthropoda; class Insecta; order Lepidoptera; family Notodontidae; genus Phalera; species Phalera bucephala. Next base: position 17,469,330 of record LR990617.1, on the reverse strand, counting down.
GTAATGTTAATTTCAGGCCGATCCTTGAAAATTGTAGATAAGAAAAATATGCTTACGAGGCCAACAAATTGGATGTTGATTGGATTTTTTGGTTGATGCTGTTAGCTTCCGCCGCGACCAGCAACACGGCCAGGACGACCGCTGTATATTTCTTATTCATTATTCCCGTAGCACGACCTATCGACTGAGATTTCAGTAACGCTCTATTATTTTTTATTTGAACAGGGTCCCTCATAAAAAGATAGCAGAGAACATAATACCTTTTATCGTGTTCTTTATAAGAAATCAGTGCCGATTACAGATATAGATCATAATTGATGAGGTTTACGCAGATGATTTGTTTATTTGATTTTTATCAGTGTTTAAATCGTTTAATTATAGTGTTATTATTCAAAAGTATCGATATTGGCAGTCATTATGACTGCTCCGGTGTGGTAATTACATTACGACGTATTTCCACATACGTAACTATCTAGCATGTGTGTGGTACCTGCTTACTGATATGTGCGCCTAATTTCTTATCGATAAGCTGTGTTTAAAGAATTATAAGCCTTGGCACAGTGGTTAAGATTTTAAGTCGCTCCACCCACTGGATTGAGTCCCAACATCCACAGTCGTGGGTTCGATCCCCGTGCGGGACAAACCTTAGTGTGACCCACAAAAGTTTGGTACGGTTTAAACACACCCACGACACAGGAATATTTCCTAGAGTGGGGCTAAGTATTTTAAAACAAATAAAAAGAAAATATGTCGATATAGGTAAGAATACCTACTATCTGATTAATAATGTGTGTATGTCGTGTGTAATGTTGTTATTATCATTCATTTATAAATAATTGAACTTACTTGCCTACATTTTTAATATGCCCAATAAGAATTAAACATTTGCACCACTTGCTGTGATGTCATAAACCACAGAAGCGACCGCTAAAGGAACTCGAGCTGCTTGCCACGGTAATAGGCTTACCTCATATTTCTATAAGTTGAACTCCTTGAGATTATTCTAGTAGACAGACAATGGACTGTCCATTATAGACATTTAAAAACTTATTTCAAAGGTATCTGAACATTTCATTTGGGAGAACGCAAGAAGAACGTAAACAATCTTAATTTATATTCCCTCGAAATGGAATGGATGCGAATTTTTTTAATAAAATTGTACCTACATGACATAATGAACTTTATGTGAATTTTGTAACCAACAAGCCTTTATGATGCTCTTACAAAGTATTCTGTAGCCATAGATATAACTTTGTAATAGCTGCAATTTTGTAACAAACTAGGTACTAGTCAATTAACAAGTCGTGCCTTATTAGGAGAATTCACACGCATTCGGCTCATAACTAGTTTGTACGTTACGCAATTGGCATAAAGTTATTGTGCTAAGTATTATGCTATGTACAATTTCATTGCAAAAATTCGCTTCCATTCCGGTCCGCGGCAATGTAAATTCAGCCTTAAATCAAAAATTATTTTACAGCGTCTGTTATTAGTGAGTACAATAACGTTCATGAAAATACTAGTAGGCGCTCGCGCACACAACCTGACAGAAGTTCGGCGCGCATAAAATGTAATAAATTGAAAATTTCTTCAGTTTTTTTTAGAGTTGGGGTTTTGTTTTGATATTTTTGATTAATAAATGTGGCGTCACAAAGGTTAGGACTCGTACCCCCAACTCTAAAGAATATATGACATATTGTTGATCCTTCCTAATTTAAGCATGATTCCTGTGACGTAGTTTAGAGTCACTGTAATGGACTTTTAGCCAGCGTACACATGCACGCTTTTCAATCAACAAGCTTTAATAAAGCGCTGTCACGAAATACACAGCTAACAGCATATTTTTTGAAAAGCGCGTACGGCGTTTCAGCACATCGCTTTGACTAAGCGCTCAGGCGAATAAGGGTTTTTTTAAAACAGCCCAGCTTACAGCTAAGGAGTGCGCAAATGACGCTAGTACTACTACAGTATTTTTCATAGAGGAAGAAGGAAGGTACAGGGTGACAGCTATAGCAATAATAGGCACGACCTGTTTCTATACTTATAGTATTATGCCTTAATACTATTGCATTAAATATTAATTTTGTTTGGCACTTAGAACTGTCACTCCCCATCTTATGGGAAAACTATTATAGTATGTAGTTACTAGCCTAGCAACTACATCACGTATGTCTGGTACTCCGGGATCTTACTCTAATAGTGAATTTGTGTTTCTGAATCTCATGGACTCTTCATAATAAGAACTGAGTTGTAAGTACAACTAAATACCATATTAATTGCTTTGTATTTGATCAAATTTGTAATAAGTCACACGAAAAAATCTCAAACAAGTTAATATAAATAAATAATTTATTTTTATCGTCATAGCATAGCTCATAGCCCAAAGAACCAATACAGAATAAATTGAATAACAATAAACCATCGCACCGCATACTTACATAACTAATTGTGAACCAACGTATTTATTAACATACTCTACATAAACAGGAATGTAACTATTTCAACATTTACTATTAAAATATGACTGAAGTAAGTGACCGTTCACTTTGTGTGAATTTGAAGAATAGAATTGTGAAGTTAATTGATTACAATTACATTTTGTAATCTTCAATGATTACGATTACACTTTTAATCTTAAATCATGATTGAATATTACAAAATGCAATTGTAATCAATTAACTGATTACATTTTTCCCATCTCTGGTTGTGTGTATATAGGATTCTCAAAACATTCATGGATAAAAGTAGAATCAAAATACCTTTTTATACAGGGACGATTTTTAAGACGTGGCAATAACGGCAGCTACAACGGTTAAGGCGTTGTAGCTACAGGAAGATGGTCTAAGAAGACTATCTTTTATTTATTGCGATATATTGAACTGCATTTAGATTTACAAAAAAAAAATTGTCACCAAGAAAATAAGCAATTTACACATTAACTTTTTTAATGCCAATCAATCTGTTTCTTATAAAGATCAACGACTTCTGTTGGACCAACTGAGGTTGGATTACTTAAAAAGTCAAAAATCGCAAAAAGCTTTTCCCGTACATTTTGTAGATCACCGTGGCAAATTACACAAAAACTTTTTTTGATACCAATCGATCCTGTTTCTTATAAGGTTCAAAAACTTATATTTGACCAACTTATGTTAGACAACTAGAAAAGTCGTAAATCGCGAAAACATTATCCCATACATTTTGTAGAGGAAATCGCTTTATTACGGTTTCTTCACATTTAAAAGTCACACTGTAGAAATGTAACCATCCATTTAGTGAGTAAGTTAGTAGGTTTACTTACAAAAATATATTCTTATGAAACCAGAGATTCCTTAATCTAATATTTGTAACATATCAATGTGATACACCGAGCCTTAATTCTGTTTTTTCTTGTCACCACCGAGCATTTTTTTTCTCTGTGCAAGCATGTGACCGTAAAGTACGGGGAATATTGGGATATACAGGAACATGTAGATGATAAGGAAGGAATAGAAGTCGAAGGCCGCGTTCCACGCGTTCGGCATCGAGATTGTGTACAGCTGCTTCTCGGCAATCTCATCCAGGGAGTGATGCATACACATAAGTTCTCCAGTGATGCCGATTGGATAAAGAATTAAAAATGTTGAATATCTAAAACAAAATACAAAATCAGTGTAATTATATAGCCTGCTGAATCGAGTTTATTACAATTAGTTAGCGTTATTTTAGATTGGCGCATCAATTTCGTCTCCAAAATCGCGGTTTCGGGAAAATTTTGTATAATATTGCTCACTATGAACTTAAGTTTCTTTGCGCAGACTTTGAACATACTACAATTTCAGGTTAGATGTTAATACTTTAACCATTCCTAGTCGAAATTTTATTCAACAAATATTTCCATTTTTCGTACGGTTAGAATTATTCTAAGGCCCGCCGGCCCGTACTATGCCCTATAATATTCGACAAATATTTTGTTTTTCATGCGTATAGTTCTTCTCGTTTATTCAGGCAGTTATATAAACTATACAGTTTATATAATATAACTACTTGTCCTTATTAAAAGTATTCGAATATAACCAAATATATGAAGCGGGCGCCAGAGGCACGGCAATACTTACATATTTATAAAACCAAGCGGCCATAAAAGTTTCTACTTTCTATGAAAATTATCATTACAAATTATGTAAATTTACGCACACGCAGTCGCCGGCACCGGACCGCTAATTTTTTAATACAGACGGGTATAGTATAATATCGAAAAAATATAATAATGTTAAGTAATTCTACCTTGAATAGGAATAAGAATTGTGCCCGGTATATGGCAATAGGCTCGCCCCCTATTACATGGGACCTAACATCGGCGAAACGTGGGTGTACTCAGTACACCCCTGCCATCCCCGCTTGAGGAATGTAGGCGTGACGGTGTGTAATTCTACCTATACGTATACAGAATTAAATATAACATTATAATGATCATGTGTATGAGACGAACTATGAGAGTGGAGGAAGCCAGAGAGGTATGTAAAGCAAGAACCTGTTGGAACTCTGTACTCTCTGCCTACCCCGCAAGGGATCTGGCGTGATGATATAGATAGATAGATAGATAGATAGAGAATGATCATGACATTTTTACCTTAAAAACAACAGTGGCTGTGGTACTCTGTTAAGCAAATGGAGCAAGTAGTATGCATATCTGATGATTTCAGTGATAGACCAAGCTATGATACAGAGCGGCAGGCCGGGGCTAACGGTGGCTGCTTGAGTAGCCAGCAGGCACCCGCACACCAGGAACACTCGGGAATACACTTGAGGCAAAACCACGGCCACTCCAGAAGGCACCAAGCGTATTAAGGAATGTAATATCTGCAATTCACTAGGCACTTGTAGCTCTGTACGACCATGGTGTCCTTAACAATCACCAAGTCAGTTAAGCAGCCATAGGCATGGGTGACCATTTATGGCATTATGATATTCAAGCATCTCCAGCTTCGGAAGGCATGTTAAGCCTATTAGTCCCGATCTGAATGTGGTTGTCGTTTAGCCATGTTGGAAGCCTTACTGCTGGCTTGATAAGTTCCTACAGCAGGGCCACCTGCTGTAGGAACTTATCAACGCTCCACCAATTCGCACTGGGTCCCCATGGTGCTGTATGATGTAATAATTCTCAAGAGAAGGCTTTTACCCACCAGTGGGTCAGTATAGGCCGATATCATCACTTCACATCATCACTGAGACAATTTTATGTAGATCCCAGATATGTTTATATCTGAGTGATACTGATAATATATCATATGAAACCATGATGATCATACACCAAAAATTGCCTTCACTGTAATAAATTTATAGGTCCAACTATTGATGAGTAGTATGCAAACTCATAATTAAGTAGTACTTATGTTATTGAACTTTGAACTTTAAATGTAGATTTTGATTTAAATACAATAGCCATCACACATCAGGTATGAATAAACAAACATTTTCAATATTAACTGCTGATACTTTTAGATAGTGACTGACTTTGCACAACTTATTTTATAAATATTACTCATTAATATTTACATACTAAAAATTACCTGTGCAAACATAATACAGAACTTTCTAAGAGATTCGTATGCATCTACTTAATGCAAAAATGTTTGTCTTCATTCTGTTATCTATTATATAAGCTTCTACTTCTGCACCACACATTGAAAAAGACTGTGCGAGGTTTTTAGGTTTATACTAACTGTATGTGATTGTACAACAAAACAACCAGAATAGGGGCCTCTATTTTGACTGCAATGTTCAAGATTTTAAGGAACAGGGAATATATGACCATGACTAATTCACTGGAGAGTACAACAGGAGACAATACAATAATATGGAATAGTTCTCTACACTCTAGTGAAGATGACTGAGTAAGATGTTGTCACTATTGTAAAAATCTTCTGGATATATTGAGGAATAGTAATTGTACAGAATGACCAATAAAAAAGCATCATACTTACTTCAAGTACAGCCGCATTCTGAAATATAACCACTGTCCACTTGATTTCTGACCAGTAAGTGTCTAGTGTCCCACGATTTAAAAAGTGAGATAGTGTCTGCAAAAACATATACGTCCACCTGAAATAAAATAAATGTTTTTTTATAGGTGAGGTGAGGTGCTTCTAGCGCTGTACGACCGCAGTGTTCTTACCGATTTCCATGGTTAAGCAGCGTTCGACTCGGTCAGCATGAGATGGATGAACATTTGTGGCATTTTCATATTTGAGCGTCTCCGTGCTTCGGAAGGCACGTTAAGCCGTTGGCCCCAGCTACCACTTAATGTGGTAGTCGTTAAAGGCAGCCGAGTTGGAAACCTTAAAGGCAGCTTGATAACTTCAAACCTACCTCCACCAATCCGCACTGGGTCCGCGTGGTGGAGTATGACCTAATCTCTCTCACCACGACTTGTGTGAGAAGGCCTTTGCCCAGCAGTGGGCAGTATAGGCTGATATTATTAGGTGGTGAAGGAAGGAACACTTTTAGGGAAATTATGGTATCTCATTATTGGTTACCGAGTATGGTAGTCATTGAGCTGAGTCAGGAGCCTTATAAGTTCCAATAGCAGGTAGCCAAAAACCTGCCTCCAATGTATTGTAACCGTTAAGATTTTTTTTAATTATTGTGAATTAATAAAATAGTTTTTATTTTTCAGAAACATTCAGCATTAGTACTTTTTTGATACAATAGTTACAAGATGTAATGAGATATTGCCCATAAAAACTTTAAAAAAGAGGAATTTGCATTTTACGTAATAACATTACTGCTAAGTACTGGTTAAAAAGACTGTAGTGCCCATACTCCTTAAGTAGATGTCGCAGAAGTGTACTTGTGTGTACTCACTTTTTACAATGTTAGGGCCCCATGTAATAAGGGCAAATATAATATCGCCATCATTCATCAGGCTTGATTCAAAATTTCGAAATGCTCTTAATAATTTTTTAGGAGATATTGGAAAGCTGAATACAGGCATGTAGATGCAGAAGAAGAGAAGAAGGCAGGTGGTACAATGAAAATTTAAGACAGGTAAATAAAAATATGACAGACAGCTTGGTCTATTGGTTAAGACTTTAACCTGCTCCACTCACTGGATTGTTGCAAGTTTGACTTCTACACAAGACAAATTTTTGTGTAACCCACAAATATTTGTTTTCGTCTGGGTGTTTGTGTGTGTGTGAATTGTTTGTAAACGCACCCAAAACACACGAATAATTCCTAGTGTAGGGCTTAAGTTTTATTAAAAAAAATACAAGTCTAAACAAAAATGAAAATGACATGTATATAAATGTTGTATCATAAATTATTTCTAATGAGTAATTTCTAGTGAAATAGCAATTAAATGATAATTTGGAGGTTCCTAAAAGCCAGTGTCTGTTTTTTACAGGTAAAGGTATCTATCAATCCAACCAATTTTGCTACGATGCTTAAATGTCACATAAGTGATATATAAGAAATATTACTTACCCAACTGTTTGAATCCCATTATAACCTATAAGATATAACTTTCCAAGGGCTGATGGTCCTGAACTTCTAGCTTTATTTCCTGTTTTCTCTGTCATGTTTCCTATAGAATAAATGAATTTATCTACAATTAAATATTATACACTTTTAAGGTAAAATGAACTTCACTCACAAATGCTCACAATAATATAAAAAGTACTGTGTATGTAAAATACGTTCTTCGAATTATTAGAATTTTAAGCTTCAAAGTTCAGTAGGCCTAGACAAGTGGCAAACGCTCGATTGTACTGTACTTGGAGGTAGGTGGTATCTACCTAGTGTACCTACTACCTACTAGTGGTGGGCGATTATGAGATATACTAATGGAATCATTCGATTATGAAAATATCTCAAGATATCTCGATTATAACCATTAGTAATGAATTAGTAGTCAATAGCTAAGTTCGATTACGCGCCACGCGCGGCGAAATGGCCGATGGGAATGATTAGCGGTGGAACCGATATATTAATATTCGCTAAGATATTAGTAATATCAGGTGTATTCATGTATTAGTAATCCGACGGATTCTAATATACTAATATTCTGATATCCTCTTTATTCATACAACGACCTCCTAACTACAGTCGATTCATATTCATATTAGCATACGTATCACTATCGGCACCCGAATACTGGCTTTCGTAAATATTCGTCGAATCTTCGGGTATTCAATATCATAACGGATGCGAGCGAGCGAGAAAGAATACATAATATCTTTACCCCACGTTCGTAACAACGCTTATTCAACGCGCGGTGGTGAAACGCTGTAAGTGCTTTTAAAAAAATGTACTGTTAGCCGTTTGATTCATTTCAGCGTTGGTTACATATAGAAAGGGGTGGGGATTAATTTGTGATTTATTTATTATGACAAGGCGACCGCGGGAGCAGTAGTTTTAAATACAACGATGCCGCCTTTAACTTTTTTAGTTTTAATTAATTTAAATTCATTTATATTAATAAAATTATTTAACATATTGTCATATTAGTTTCATTTCATGATTTCTCCAATACGATTGTGTTACAAGTTAACTATGTCTATATCACTATAAGATAAACGGAAGCAACACTTTGTTGTTTAATTATTTTACATATACATAGGGTCATAATACTATCTACATAAATGTTATAAAATATTGAGATAATATTTTGCTGCAACGTTATTATTTTGGTTCTGAAGACTATCAATACATAATCTATAAATAAAAATATAAGGTTGACAACGGAGTTAAAAGTATTGATACCTCGGGGTTCAAACGGCGTAAAAGACATTTTAGCGGAAATGAGTTTTTAACCTTATCACAATAATGATAATGTTAAAAACTCGTTTTCAAGGACATTTGTCCTTTACGCCCTTTGAACCCCGAGGTATCGAAAGTACACTTGTAAACAGATTCAAGTGGATTTGGTGAACAAAACTTAAACTTTTAATTTTTATTCATTTCTGAGTGCAGTCTTATAGTGTAACGTGTTACATATTTGTTATTATTATAACTATTATATTGTGTGAAAGTTAATACAAAAATAGCGATAGCGTATAGTGTAACAGTTAAAAGTAAAATTTTACTGAAGTTAGGTATAAGTGGTCATATTTTAGTGAGATAGGTGTGTACGTAAATAAATCTTTTATTATAAATATGAAGCGAGCGTAGATAGAGTAAGCGAAGTTTGGCATTATTTCATAGTTGATTCCGAACAAAATAAGCTTGCAAAATGTACTATTTGTGTCAAAATGTAGCTTTAAAGGAATTGTATCTAATTCAAATAGACATTTGAAAACTAAAAATTTAATTATTGCTACGAATAAAAATGCAATTCAAGAACATAAGCTTATTCCAGTGAAGCCAAAAACACCTCAAATAAAAATATAATAAAAAATGAAAATATCGTATGTTGCCAGTTATCTATGAGGGAGCAAACACTTTTCTCTAAGGAGTACATATTAAACAACTTGTTAATCCAATAATACCAATATCAATGTCAAATTAAAAGATAAATATAACCTTCATAATAAAAGATATCAGTAATATTCAAATATTAGTTTAAGTATTATAATATTACTTGGCGAATATATTCATATTACTAATACTGAAAAATATCGGTATTAACCCATCATTCCGAATGATGCGATGGCACTTGGCGCCGGCTCACTGTATGTACCTGCTGTGCCAGCGGAGTACGCTCCTGAGTAATAGAGTTGTAAAAGTATTTCCTACATGTTTAATTAGATATTTGAAAAAAATATTATTATTCATGAACTTGCGCTTAAAAGGTATCCTATAAGATATTTAATCATAGTTTTTGGTTCAATATAAATAAAAGACAAAGTAAACCACAACAATCAAAAAACGACTTTGCTACGCAACTGATAACAAACGATTGACTCAATATTGAATGATTTTTCTTGACGAGATTATGACAACTAAAATTAGTAATACTAATTAGTAACGTCATTCGATTATGAAAATTAGTAATTACTAATTTCATGATCGAATATCAATATTAGTATATGTCTCGATTATGTAAATCATTCATAATCGCCCACCTCTACTACCTACCTACTGTAAAGCGAAAGCTCCATCTAGTATGTTCCCATCGTAACAGCTGTAGCGCCATCTTTTAAAGAGAAAAAGAAACGTCCGCCGTTTAGTCTTTGAAAATTTGTTAGAGTACCTCATCTATTACAGTATTAGTATATTAATACTAGGTAGGTACACTAGGTAGATACCACCTACATCCAAGTACAGTACTTTGTATTGCCTACTTTGGGTAGTTATGTACCCCGTAAAAGTAATGAACCTTTACAATTTTTCAAAAATAAAAACTCATATTACACTAATTCTTTATTATTTTAATCTTTTCATATAATATTCTCTAGCCTGGGCTTTTACACGATCGCTTTGGTTGAATTTTGTTATTTTCCTTTTAATAAGAAATTCACGCCCTGACACCAACTGTAAACTACAACATTTATGGCCAAATGACTTATGTATTGTATTAATAGAGACCTATGTTCCTAACAACTAATAATATCAAAATTAATGCTGATATTTCAATAAACATCTTTTCTTTTAAATTTTTTTCTTGTGGTGACTCTCGCAAGCAGAATATTATAACATCGTATATATTTTTTGTTAACTCTATAAATTCTTCATTTGCATATAACAATGATTTTTTGTAAAGTCCCTATAATATGTGTATGTCGCAGGATCAATTTGATTATTTAAAAAACAGGCTTTGCAAGCTTTGCATTATTTTAAATTTTGTTTTGACATTTTCCTATTATATACCCTGCGACATACCGTTTCGATTCGTTATGTATAATATTATGTTGCTCATCATGTTATCGGATACATGCTGTATCCGATAACATTCCTAAAAATTTATCTACATTAAAAGTGATAGGTTTGTCGTGCAGGACATCGTCTCTTACAGTTTTGAAAAAATCTTTTAACGTGTGTAGGCAGTTGTTGTCGTCTGCTTCACAATTTGCATTTATAGAATGTGGTGAACTTAAGTTATTCAACAAAAGCGTCTTGTATGCATTAACAAACTGTCCACAGGTAGGATTTGTATTACGGACACCATTACTTCTGATACCGCAAAAGAAATTTTCTATGGGATCTTGGTTTAAATTTCTAGTTAAGATACTGGTCACGTGATGGTCATTTTTTAAATATTCCCACATCTCCAAACAAGTTTCTATGTTTTTCGCCCAATTTAAAATTGATGGCACTTTTTCAAATCTTACTTTTTCTGTACTGTCTTTGTTTTTTGAAATTGTTTTAAAAGATAGTGATTTTAAAATAGGTATCAATTCTTTCCAGAAACTTGTATGAGGGGAAGATGTTTTTAGGCACCCTTTTAATGCTTTTGCAGTATCAGAATAAGAGTGCCCGTTAAAGCAATTAAATAGTTTATCAAACAATATAAGAAATCTTGATGTACCTTCACACTCAGTAGGTAATATTTTGTGTCCTGAAAAAGAAAAAATATTATATTAACTAAAGAAATGCATTTAATTATTTATACTTTCTCTTATACACCAAAATTAGTAGCTTTTTTACATTTAATATAAAGTAAAATGGAATTTAGGTACATCTAATTACTATTTTTAAGCACATAATAATAAAGGCAGTTTTATGGGGCTCTGATTTTACATAGTGCATTATGTTGTTTTTCTTAAATAAATTATAAGGCTGAAAAATGGCATGATTTAAATAACTGTATTGCAACTCACTTGCCAGAAATCCTATAGCTGATGACACTCTCTGACTGAAAACTTGAGCGGCATATTTTACTTTTATTTTCGGTATTTTGTTTTCAAACACATGTGACTCGGTTAATTTAATGACCAGTCTTATTTCCTGGTCGCCAACATCTGCATTAAACAACATCCTACTGGCAGCTGGCGCGTAGCCTCAAAACCGACTCCACGACTGGCATGCCCCCGCTGTCCCGCCCTTTAGGCGCACCCCCAGCCTTCGACGACGACGAAAATGCCGAGCTTCTCGCCGACTCCCTCGAGAGCCAGTGCACCCCCAGCTCGCAGTCCGTCGACCAGTCCCACGTCGACGCGGTCGACAGGGAAGTCGAGCGCAGGGCATCCCTACCCCCCGCCGATTCCTTACCTCCTATCACCCAAACGGATGTCGAAGATCTCATTATGGGTCTCAAAACTAAAAAAGCCCCCGGCTCTGACGGCATTTCGAATCGCGGTCTGAAATGCCGGCCCGCCCAACTCATCTGCCTCTTAGTGGCCATACTGAATGCCGCCATGACGAACTGCACCTTCCCCGCTAAGTGGAAGGAGGCGGACGTCATAGGCATTCCCAAGCCCGGCAAACCTCGCAATCTCCCCGCGAGCTACCGCCCTATCAGTCTCCTCAACACCCTGGCCAAGATCTACGAGCGCCTACTTCTGGCGCGGCTCAAAGACTTCATAACGTCCAGGGGTATCCTTATCGACGAGCAGTTCGGCTTTCGAGCCAAACACTCTTGCGTCCACCAAGTGCACCGCATCACGGAGCACATCCTCTCCGGTCTCAATAGACCCAAACCCATCTACACGGGCGCCCTCTTCCTAGACCCTCTACCAATTGGGTATGCCGGACAGACTCGTGCTCATCATACGAGACTTCTTGTCGAATCGCGCCTTCCGTTATCGCGTCGAAATGACGCGCTCCACTTCCCACTCCATCAGTGCTGGAGTCCCACAGGGCTCAGTTCTCTCTCCGCTCCTGTTTAGCCTTTATACGAACGACATTCCTCGTTCGAGTAAGCCGCATCTAGCCCTATTCGCGGATGATACCGCTCTCTACCTCTCGCATAGGAATAAGGGTTTCATTACCAGAAACCTTCAGGCATCCGCCAATTCCCTAGAGAATTGGTTCAGGAAGTGGCGTATTGAGGTGAACCCGGACAAGAGCTTGGCGGTGTTCTTCTCCAGAGGTGCCACCCCGCGCCACTCCCTGCGCCGTCCTTGAAGTAATCTCGGCCAAGTGACCATGTTCGACCGACCCATTCCCTGGGTCAAAGAGGTCAAATATCTAGGGGTCACCCTAAACAGTACCATGTCCTTCGGCCCGCACATCAAGCGGGTCCGTCACCGAGCATCCTTTGTGCTCGGTCGTCTCCATTCGTTAATCTGCAAGCGGAGTAAAATGTCTCTTAGAAATAAGGTGACACTTTACAAAACTTGCGTTCGACCCATCATGACTTAAGCGTGTGTTGTGTTCGGGCATTCGGCCCCCTCTCACATCGATAAACTCCAAGTGGTTCAAAACCGCTTCCTCCGTAAATCCGTAGGAGCCCCCTGGTTCGTACGGAACGTCGACCTCCACTCCGATCTAGGTCTCGAACCTATTCGCGCCTTTATTAAAAAGGCGTCAACACGTCACTTCGCGAACGCGGTGGCTACGATTCACGGATTCGCAACCCATGCGAATCCGTGAATCGTAGCCACCGCCGACTACGATCTCCCCCCCGACCCCTGTCGCCACCGCCGGCCGCGACATGTTCTCACCGACCCCCCCGATGCTTTGTCATCCCTTCTTTCCGCTCAGAATACGGGCGACGACGACGACGTAGTAGTAGATCCCCTCCCATAGCCGGCGGTTGACCGGTGCACTTAGTAGTGCACCCGTCCCCCTACAGCGACTGTCCCAACCGAGGGCGCCTCTTCGAGGCGCCCTCGAGTATGTCGCCTCTTGCCCTTCTGGCTGGCTAGAGCGTAGTGGTTGCACGCTCGCCTTTAAGTCCGGTGAAGCTGTAAAGGCCTCGCGGCCAACAGCGTACATCATTCACACACACACACACACACGCACATGTACGACTACTGAATTTTCTTTCCTGCTTCCTTAGGACCTATTTAATATTGTTTTTACAGGTACAAATATATAAAGAACATATAATATAATCAACGCAAGAACTGAAAGTAGATGGTTTTAAATCGGCAACTGAATCGATTCCATCTATTTAAGTAAAATAGATATTACATTTTTTTAGTTATCAAAAATTGTTGATACGCGTTCAGTCCACTGTACTAATCAAAATTTAAAGATTATTCAAAACAAAACGGGTTTCAAATACCTTTCTAATACGTACATGTATGTTTCGTGATTGATTTGGATACCATAAGCTTTTTGGTAGAAATCTTATTAAAATTGGAAGGTTGATTTTCAATTTGATATTCTGTAGAGCAATAATCGAACTAGGGTGCCTAAGGTCTTGCGTTATATATGGTACACCTTGTAAAATATGTAATTAAATAATCATCAAAAAATAATAATTTTTGAAGCATACTAACCACTAGGTATTAAAGTTAAATATTAACAGAGTGAAATCAATTTATCCATATTATGTGTAACACACACAGCCTTTAGGTATTTGAAAAAAAAATACTATCTATATCATCACGCCAGATACCTTACGGGATAGACAGAGAGTACAGAGCTCCAACAGGTACTTTCCTTACATACCTCTCTGGCTTCCTTCCCTCTCATAGTTCGTCTCATACACGCTCGCCAGTTACGGAGACTCTTGATTTGTCCTTCAGATAAGACTCGGTCTATTTGGTCGTGGTAAGAAAGTCTAGGTCTTCCCCGGTACCTACATCCTTCCACTGTCGCATTGTATATCCATTTTGTCATTATCACTTCTGACATTTTTTCTATATACTCGAACTATTGGAGCATACCCCTTCTCACCTTTACACCGATACTATCTTTCATACCTACCGCTTTCTTACTACGCTGTTGCGAATACGATCGGTCAGCTTTACTCTGCACATCTTCCGCAGAGCTCGCATTTCGACCGAATTTATGCTAATTTCATTCTCCTTCATACCTAGCTCTCGCTGCCATATAACAGCGCTGGAACAAGCACTCCGTTATGTATGACCAGCTGCGCCTTTTGGCTAAGTGCCGGCTCTCACGTAGCTTTACCATCACACCATTAACTCTGTTCTCTGCACTCACTCTTCTCTCTATGTCAGCTTTATATTTCCCATCCATACTGAAGGGGCATTCAAGATATACAAACTCATTCACTTGCTCCAGCACATAGTTACCAACCACAATACTTGCATTCGTTCTGGTTTCTCCCCGTTCAAAAACCATAATCTTGGTTTCTTTACATTCAAATTTAAGCCATTTTTCATGCGGGCGTCTTTCATAACTGTGACTAGAGTTTGCAGATCAATGGCTGTTGGCGCTATCAAAACCGCGTCATCTGCATATAGTAGATGGTTTACCACTAGGTCACACATTTGTTTACTTTCATTCATCGCTTTCATTCTTTGAAGACCAAATATATTAAAACAGTCTAGCGGACAACACGCAACCCTGCTTGACGCCGATTTCAATGTCGAACCAAGTTTTCCCTTGTCCTGATATATGTGAGTTTGGCACCACGCTTAAAACGGACTCATAGGAACGGGTATATGGAAGATGACGCTGGGAAAGTGTACTCTGAAAGAATCTTTTTGTACATAGTTAAAGTAACTTTGAAAATGTATATTTCTCTTACCCAAAGCACTTAACATTTTGCATATAGGTCATTAACGGGCAACCAACCCAAACGGTTTTTGTAGCATCACCTTTAGAACGCTGGGCTCTTTCTAGTTCGAAAATTTTCGTTTTGACTGATCCACTTCAAGTCAGTGTACATTAATATGACAGATTGCGTTAACGCTGTATCAACCATCGGACGGGAATCAATTGGAGTAAATCGACGTAGAGCTTTCATAATGTATATAGATTTTCTTATTATGTCAACTTAATAGTTTTGTATATCACAGGAGCACAACAATAACAAATAACATTTAAAAATGCGTAATTCCTGTAATAATAATAATAGTTCACTTTATTATACACCAGCAAAACATTAAATTACAAACAATTTATAAACAGTAAATAAGTACAAATGGCGGCCTTATTGCTAATGCAGGTTTCCTCACGATGTTTTCTGTTGTATATTCTTTCTGTTATTCTGTTGTATATATATATATATATATATATATATATATATATATATAGGGCCGCCGAAAAGCACTCATAAAAATGCGGGATTACTGACTAAACAAAAAATTCAAAACAAATAACCTGTTATTATAGATATCAAACTATTACTATTAAAAGTCACTACTCTAGTGAACGATTTAAGAAGCATTCGCATTCATAATTCAGTCTTTTGTATCGTTCTCTCTCTTCCTATCTTCATTCTTTCTTTTCGTTTCAGTACGTTTCTGCGAAAGGTGTGTAAATTATTTTTTATCCCGGGTGCTCGTATTAATTCAAATGTTTTGTGCATACCTTATTGTTATATGTGAAAAGATTTTACCTGTTTAATTATATTTCAGAAAATCGTGGGAATCCAACTATCAAAATGGTTGCGGCCAAAAAGCAGGTGAGTCACAACACGTGTCTACTTCACAGACTTCATACATGGGACTTAAGTGTAATAATTTGACATGAATTATTAAATAATTCTGTTTTATTTTAAAGTCCTACATTATCTGATACGAGATAGGCTTACTTATTTTATAATTAGTGAGGTTGAGAAAGTATCGTACATTTTAAGGTTAAGTTCTTTCCTATAAAAGCTGGAAAGTATGTGCCTATAGTATAAGAAGGCACCACCGTCTACTTTACATTATTAAGTAAATTGAGCATTTACAAGGTAGTTTGCATACCGCTAATATTTCTGGGCAGAAATTGCATCTAATTCCGATTATATGTTGTTACAGAAAAAGACCATTGAGTCTATCAACTCGCGCTTGGCGCTGGTTATGAAATCAGGCAAATACTGCCTCGGATACAAGCAGACTTTAAAGACACTTCGCCAAGGCAAAGCTAAGCTGGTCATCATTGCCAAGAATGCTCCACCTCTAAGGTGAGACTACTGAGAAGTAGAGTTTCCCACTATCACGTCAAAGGGATGCATATGGAGTCTTAGGACTAAGAAGTATGGCTTCCCTCAACAGTTTAGTAAACAGTCATTGAAGCTATGAATATTTGTATAGTAGATACTATACAAATATTCATAGCTCATTCACCAAATATAGTATATTTGTAGTTGTACATTCACATAGTGTACCTAAACCTGTTTTAAGGTTTTACTAACATACTGTTTCTACTGAACTGTAAATTGGGAAAACCTATGGAGTAGTCTTTATCCATTTGCTGATCTTTGACAGGTTAGTGAAAATTTGTATTATAATCATGGAGCACCAAACAAAAGAATTTGAGCACTATTTGAAATAACATGATGACAAAGATAAAATCATATAGAGCCCTATCTTCTATATATTTTCGAAATTCTTTCTAAGGAGCCCTATATTCTTTCTAAGTGTGGTAACCATTTATTGTTATGATTAGGGACTTAATGAATTATTTATAATGGGAAAAAGTATCAGTTTGTGACATACAGCTTCTTCCAGTCCTTAAGAGTTTGAGTTAAGTCTGCCCACTGGATTGCGAAGTTGCGGGTTTGATTCCTGTATGGGACAAAACAACCCACATATATTTGTCTGCGTGTTTGTGTATGTGAATTTCGTTCTTGTAAATACACTCAGTTCCGAGTATGGGGCCATGTTTAAAAAACATGTAATAAATTGTTAAAGTCTGTATATTTTTATATTCTATACATTGCTGAATAAAGTTATTTATGTACCTATGAGTGCAATTAAATCCTATCATAAATAGGCATAGTCCATATAAGTTCTTCATTATAGTCACCATAGTGCATCATACGAGTGTGAGCGGGACACAGGGCTCAGAGTTGTTGCTCTCATTCATCACAGTTTCTCTAGTTGTTTAGAGCATAGAAATTTCAATTTTGTGTCCATGAGTAAGTTTAATTTTCTCTGGCAATATTTTGACAATAGTACTCAATCCATTTTGGTATTGAAATCAATGATTATAATATTATAACATTTTTCTCTACTTGTTAGGTTTTCAAAATATTATATTGGTCACCATCATGTATCGTATTCTATCTATCTATATCATCATGCCAGAACCCTTGCGGAGTAGTACAGAGTTCCAACAGATGTCATATTCGTTTTAAAATTTTAATGGGAGACAGGTGCTTATTTTTAAAACAACTAGTCCCTATACCAAAGACCTTCTCTTAACCACTGAACCAGTCTGTTAAAATCAAAAAGTCTGAATAACCTGCAGTAACAATCAGTATTGGGTGTTACATATTATAAAATGACACACTTGTGATCTAACATGCATGAGTGAAACTGGCCACACATACTTATTTACCATGTAGATAAATTATTACTGATTTAGTAATGATAAGCACCATCCCCTATATACTTACGTTCAACATCAGCCGAAGACTCACTGCAGGACAAGCGCCTCCCCCAAAGATTGCCACACTGACAACCAGTATATGCTGTAGCAACAAGCTTTTACCTGCAACCTTCCCCAGGTCATCTATCCAGGCCTTTCTGCTCTACCTGTTCCCATATAATTATATTGGCCGTTACCCACTGCTGTGCGCATTTATTTTAAAATATCATAATGAATTATAGCTTTTTTTTATTCTTATGTATAGAAAGTTCCATCAAAGTATAGTAGTTTGTGTGTGAAAGAATAACAAACTTACACCCATCTATCCATGCTCACAAACGTTGGCATTTATAATAGGATTTTTTTTTGTTTAGGAAATCAGAGATTGAATACTACGCACTCCTGGCGAAGACAGGCGTCCACCATTACAGTGGAAACAACATTGAACTGGGCACAGCATGCGGTAAGTACTACAGGGTATGCACACTCGCCATTACTGACCCTGGTGACTCTGACATCATCACGACATTGCCCGAAGCTACTGTTTAAATAAAATAATCTATTATTTAAAAAAGTATTTTAATAACTCCTTTCCCTGTTTTCCCACCTAAAAAGACAACAAAAAATAAGCTAAGCTGACAGAGAATGATTTCCAGACTAGCTATGATTTTATGAAATCTGGAATTTTCCAAATGAATAGTTAAATAATATATAGTTGATGGGTATGCATACGCGCTAGCTTCGAACTGGATCATTTTAGAAGTAGCAGGAAGGTGCATAAAAAAAATGGTGCCAACCTAGTCATAATATGAAAAAATGCTTTTAAGGGTTTTGTATCCTCGCGGTATTTGCAGTAGCTCTACTGGTGATACTAAAACACTACATACAGATTAATAATAACTGTGCTGAACACAAATTCATTAAAAACCTTCCGTGTGTAACAGGCCCACGCGGTCGGTCCGAGGAAGGTTTACCATACTATCTTTAACTCTGATTTACTTATATAGCCATTTTTAATCCAATATATCCTGTGGCTTCCTTCACTCTTAGTTTCATACATGTTCCCTAGTTACAGAAATTTGACTTGCCCCTAAGATGAGACACTGGTTATGTGGTCATGGTAAGGTAGTCTAGGTCAGCCATGTCGAACTCAGTCACTGGTGGGCCAAAAGCTTGAAGACCGTAGACTAGGTGGGCCGAAAAACCTAATCTTAAAGAAGACAAACTACTGAAAATCTTAATAAAAAAAGTAGTATTATGGGACAAGTATAATTATTAAATTTCTAAAACGGTTCTTAACATGTTCGCGGGCCGCATTATCTAGCCGTTTTCAAAATTGATTCGGGCCGCATGTTTGACATGCCTTGTCTGTCTTCCCTGTGGTATCTACATCCTTCCACTTTCGCATTGTATATCTGTTTAGTAATTCTTTCTTTCAACAATCTTTGTGAATGTCAAAATGGCGGTATCATAACTTATTTTTTGAAAATTACCCGCCTGATAGTCATCGCGGGTTCGATTCCCACACGGGTCGAATTTTTGTTTGTCTATGTTTATGATCACGCAAAATTCCTTGCGTGGTAGGCAGAGAGTACAGAGTTGCAACAGGTTATATGTGAGATCCCCAAATGTTTGTAAATTCATCCACGTTATAGGAATCTACAGCGTCAATGTAAATTAAAAAATACTAAAAACTTTGCCTTTCTTTTTAAACTAAACGCCTGATAGCAATACAAGCAACACAGTTATATACTTGTCCGATGAAGCTGTAAAGGCCTCGCGGCCAACAGCCTAGATCGTTCACACACACAACAGTTATATGACATATTGAAAATAATTTGAAGTGGTCGTTAAAATAAAAAAAGCCATATAAGAAATAAATAAAAAAATAGTGAGCAATACTTGCGGGGATTTAGGGTGTATATCAGTAACAAAAATATAGAATCTTTTTTAAAATTCCAAATATAGAAAGATTTAATAATAAACAAAATTTACCAGTGATTAAACTCAAAATAAAAATATTGGGCTAGCATATCCCACATAATTTGTTGTAACCTATACAGATACACTAGAATTGATGCTTGTTATATTAATTATGTACAGTGAGGACTACACAATCTATTAACAATGAAGACGAAAACAGTACAGAAACAAAAAGCAATTTTTGTTAAATACTCAAGTGCATTTAGAGCTGGTATCTTCTAATGATATAATATTCACTGATGTAAGGGAACTACATTTTTTAATGTTACCAAAAAGCCGTTATTTATTGCTAACAAATTAAAAATTACGAATTCTTTTTTTGGCTTGGCGGGAATTCACGAATTAAAAAATGGCGGGATAATACCAGAAATTGACTTTGAAGAAAATATTGAGAAATTGGTAGACGAAGGTTATAGTGATAGTAGTGCTTCTGGCATAAAAGAAAATGTCTAGCAATGAATGTTATGCTTTTTATTTAGATATTTATTCATAGGAAAAAATATAACCCCCAATTACACATATACAAAAAATAGTCATTAACAAAACATATTTCGGCTAAACCTTTACGAGAAGAGCTGTGGAAGGTTTCAAACCCATGCACATGGCTGTTTAAGACTGTTTCCATAAAAGCTTAGAAAATAAATGTAATGGTACCGGCTTTTTGGTAGTCAGTGAATATTTTATCATTAGAAGATAAGCTTTTCCGCTAAGAAAGTAAAAGTAACTATATGCTATTTTTTTAATTTACACTGAAGCTGTAGATTCCTGTAACGTGGATCAATTTACAAGCATTTGGGGGGTCTCACAAATAACCTGTTGCAACTCTATACTCTCTGTCTGCCACGCAAAGAATTTGGCGTGATGATAAACTTAGACAGACAAAAATTCGACCCGTGAGGGAATCGAACCCGCGACGACTACTAAGCGGTGCAGTCTAGTCGTTCTAATCAGTAGATGATAAAGCCATCTCGTCGAATATTTATTGGTGTATTCCAATTAATTATCTCATCTACACCGATACTGCCTTTCATACGTACACGCTTTCTTACTACGCTGTTGCGGTCAAATACGGTCGGTCAGATTGATTTCGCTTATCTTCTGGAGAGCTCGCATTTAACCCGTTTTCATTCTCTTTCTTACTTAGCAAAGTCTCACTGCCATACAACAGCGTTAATTTGATAATGCGAAAAAAGGAAGAGGTTGGTTGGATGGAAACAAACTTCGATCAATAATCATGTTCTTTATTTGACATCGTGATTAGGGTCTTGTGTCCATACAGACGCGACTAATTCTGTACTTTCTCCATTATGACTTCAAGAAAACAAATATATTTTAAAGATCCGCCAGCCAAAATATCGCCATTCATATTTCATAGGTCGGATAATCTGTAAATAAAATATTAGAAAATTAGGTAGTCTAAGAGATTTTATAAGTGATTATACTGCCAAGAATAAAATGTTTGTAGTACACAAGAAAATGTAGGTGTGACGCCAGCGTTTCACTTTGGTCTTCAACTGGTCAAATAAATCTATCAAATAGTCAAGTCAATAATCAATCTTAGTCGAATAAATTTATTGCAACATAGCAATAAAATATTATGTTCCCTATGCGGGGCTGGTCTGACAAGAATTAAAAAAAAAAAGTATAAAGTTGTTTAAATTCTTCAAATTATTTGCTGGAACAGCTTTGTCTGTAGTGTAATCGTGACTTACCCTGTTGGTATTGAAGTACGCCCAGTGAGTTGGCTTAGACAGTCTTGTAAATAGATGAAGTTCAGTCTGAACATGTTTTCATGCTATTTCATCTAACACCTGAAAACCAATTAATAGATTAGTTCCTGAACGCTACTAATCAAATAAAATCCTCATACATAGCTTTAAAAATCTAACTATATCATCACTTTAAAATTGTCCCCTATATAGGTATGCATAATGATAATTCTATACATGTTAGTACAAACGTTCGTTATAATCGTTACATGCGTCATGTATATTGATACCGGAAATGTATGAAATTAAGGAATTGCACACCATTCCTAGGAATTGCATACAATGCAGATTGTATTAAGGGAATGTTTAAAATAATTTGCCAAAGGATTATTAATTCATACATTTCCTAGGCATTGTGTTCAATTTTAAAACGGTACTAGGAAAAAAGACACTAGTCCTGTAGAAAGTTTCTAGGACATGTTAGGTAAATAATAAAGAAATACGTTGAGTTAGGTTAAAGACCCCCCCGATGCTATGTCATCCCTTCTTTCCGCTCAGAATACGGGCGACGACGACGACGTAGTAGTAGATCCCCTCCCATAGCCGGCGGTTGACCGGTGCACTTAGTAGTGCACCCGTCCCCCTACAGCGACTGTCCCAACCGAGGGCGCCCTCGAGTATGTCACCTCTTGCCCTTCTGGCTGGCTAGAGCGTAGTGGTTGCACGCTCGCCTTTAAGTCCGGTGAAGCTGTAAAGGCCTCGCGGCCAACAGCGTACATCATTCACACACACACACACACATCAAATTAGACGAAACGCGAAAAAGTTTCCCTGGTAGATCCTGGTATCTCATTGTGATGGCCCCAACATACCCTATGTTGGGGCCATCACAATGAGATACACATAAAAGAGCGCTCAGCATGAGACTCAAGAGTGGCTGATCCTGGTCAAAACGAACGAACTGGACTTCTCTTTACCAGCGACAGTATTGACTATGCTGGCAGGAGAATCGGTATGGACAGCGGTAGCCTCTTTCTGAGACTGTTGTGGCAGTAGAGCGTGATCGGGAGAGAGTCGATCCCGCTCAGTGGAGATGACGTTGCTAGGCGGGCGAAAGAACAGTCCGCCCAGGTTAAAATATGGAGTAATAATTCTCTTGCAGAAGAAGCATGACGGGGCAAGCAAGGGGGAACTGAACTACTAATTTGCCTTCTCCCAAAGCAAGCTCTTCTGTGCGTGGTACAGGGAAACCGATGCGTTTATCGTGAGAATTCCAGAGCCCTTCTACAGGTCTGATGCCAACTACACGAATTTTGAATCAGTGAGTAAGAGAGCATAGTGCACAGGCCACTCACGTGTGCTCGAAAAGACTAGAGGAAGTACTATGCAGGATTTTCCCTAGATGAAAAAAAAAATATACTAAACAAAAAAAAAAGAGATATAGAAAGTGTAATAAAAGATACATTACAGAAAATCTATAGGAGGGTATCCCCTGACACTCCCTTACCTTGCTATAAACTACAGACATCCTAAACTTAATACATTTCCTTTTGAATTTGATTGCTGCTTTAGAAATGTATATAATTTGTAAAATTAATTTTATGTATTCAGTTCCTAACACACATTTCCGGTAACATATATATTAGATAAACGATAATGAGACCACATAATCTTAAATTTTACCGCATAAGATCGCGACAGCTTTTTGTGGAAACCCTTATAATGTACTTATGTAAGTATTTATACTCTTTCATGCTTGGTTTATCTTTCTTTGTTTGGATTAAGAATAGATGTGTTGACAAAAAAAGTTGTATGTATGTACAATCACTCTACACAGAACTTTTAAATTAAATTGACTTTTAAAAAATGTTTTATTTATTAAATCTTTTCCTACTTTTATTTCGTCAGTCTTTTGGGCAGGAAGAACAAGCTTAGGATCTCGATTTCGTTTTTATACATGAAAAACGACTTAGTGTAATTACTTTACTTTCAGTGTGAATATTTAGTTCGTTTTCTTTAGTTCGTACTTATTTTTAACTTCTTATCAAATTCTAGAGTGCGTAAGCAAAAAGTATAAAATTCCAGAGCTGCCAGGCCATCGTGATTTAATTAAAGCTAGTGTTTCGTGAATGAATAGTCTAATATGTAGTCAGGAATGTATGGATACTCGCTGGCTTAATAGCAGGACCCTTTTAAAAGCTAGCAAGTACAAAAAATTAAAACCTGTATCCTGCATTACTAAAGGTGGTTTATATTTTACGATTTACAGAATATTATCAAAAACCACCATACAATATTCTTTCAGTTTCTATAACTTCCGCCAGGCGCTTCAACGGTAGTGTCCGCTAGCGCCTACAAGTGTTTTCATAGCAACCAAGCTAGTTTCGTCTAAGTAGTAGTCTTAACTTTTTTTCCATATCTTTGCCTGCTTATATTCATTATATAACGTCTACTTTGCCTACAACGTGTATTGTAAACACAAATACAACAAAAATCTTGCGTTTTATCCGATGTGATGTGTTACTATCTACATAATAAAAAATAAAATAAATACCTCAGTTTCAAAAAGTAACAATTCCTAAACAAGTTCTTATGAAATTTTAGATAACTAAAATAACTTGTTTCTCTTTGGAAATGGTGGGTATTTTTGGATAAATTTCTCATACATATCTCAATCTCATAAAAATTGAGACTTGTTACTTTGTAACTGAGGTAACTATGGTTATTATTTATTAAAATAACCCATTTTATGATAGGCATTAGTAATATTTTCTATCATTAATTTATTCAGTTTGATAATAAATGTACCTTGTAATACCGTTCAATATGCCCTCGTGGGCTTTGATGATACGGTATGTGAAACGTATAGAAAAATATATTGTTACCTGATATTTATCTTATTTTTAAATATACCAATCTTCAAACCAGTTCAAGTCAAATTATTGATGGCACGCCTTAGTGCTGCAAACCATATATACTCTGCTGATTGGTTCCTAATTAGATTAAAAATCATAATTGCCAAGCATTTTTAGCATTAAGTTCACTGGCAAATGGTAATAGCATCATTTTTTTGTCTCTGTAATGAAAATATAATTATTTCTAATACTAATAAATATAATATACAAAGGCACTTTAAATACTAGTCGCTGCCTTCTATTACTTTGCGAAATTCAACATACCGCAAACAATTGCTTTATCAAGTTTGATGTACTAAATTTAAGTTTTTAGAATATCGAATGAAATATTTTGCATATTTTACCAATTAGTAGTTTCTTCACTTAATCGACATAATGTATAGTCGATTGAAAATAACGTTTAATATAAAGGAATTAACGGATTCATTAATAAACTACCTTAGAGTATTCAACGTGCATACATGATAAAAATATGTAGCCATGTCTAAAAGAAAAATGGAATAGTTTTGGACAAACATTTTGACATTCAGCTTTTGCGCTAGTAATTCGAGGATTTTTCTAGTCTGTTCCCCAAATTTACAGGAGTAACATTAATTCACAACGTAGTTGCCATAAACCAACCAACCAATCTAAACCAACTGTTGATTAATGATACAAAATCAATGAGAGAAATAATTGTTAGTGACTATTATTTACCAAATGAATATATATTATTGTATTAACGAGCCTGAAAACGCTGAAGGTACTTAGTAATAATTATTTTGTCTGCTGTGCGAATTTGTTATGTCTAGGACAGATGTCCTGTCCGTTATTATGATAAACTAACTCCTTCAGTCTCACGTATGCATGAGCATGTATGAAGTGTAGGTTTAACATCTTCCTTAAACATTAATCAATGCCATTTCGTACTAATTAATTAGGTCTTAGACAGTGTCCCTTGTTAAATGTACACTCGTTCTCAACAAATTATAGACGAAATGCGTATTTCTTGTGTAGTGCCAGCTTTAATTCTCTGGCGGTACAATTGGGCTTAGACCTTTTTTGTATCAGCTCGAACTCGATCAGAAAACGTATGAGTAGTGAGGATAGCAACCAATGTTAGCAGAGTCGTCAGAGTAGTCAGAGTTCAACTTATCTAGTTGCCCTGGTTAGGTTCTGTTTATGAGTCTTCTTTCTTGTCATATTTGTGTCTATATATTAAAAGGATATTGTTTCTTGTTATACATTTTCTCATACTTAATTCTTATTAAGTTTCGGCCTGGTTGATTTGTAATTGTGACAAAATTATATAGATGCTAAATGTGGAAGCTTGTTGTTATATTTGTAATATGTTTATATTTCTATCTCATTTGTATCATTAGTCTGTAGGCTTTCCTAAATATAAATAAAAAATAACTCTTTATTCCCAAACTCAGTCGGTATACTTAACCATAATACAGTGTCCTGCATTATATCATGCTATGTTTGAAACATACTCAGTTTTAGATGATACATTAGTATGGCTAGGTAATCTCCTTATTAATTCCTGTAAAAACTTAAATATTGCATAACACGCGGGATTCATCCCAGTAAATAAACATGCCCAAATAACTAATATACCTTCTAATTGAATTTTAGGCCTTTTTTGTGCTTTACAGCTTCCCTTTAGCACATTATTGCTAGTGCCAATTGCCTCATTAAATTATGAATAGAATACTCATTCTACTTGCCTTTACTTCTCAATGACCACAAAAGTTATCACTCTCACTCCAGGAGAAATTTTGACTTAGCTCAGTTAGCGAACTAACCACATGGCTGGCCAGTCACATATTTCTATACCTATGGTCGCTATGAGTAACACACACACGAGATTACGTCCCAATATGAGTCTTATCTTCGGGCGCAATATGGGTAGTCAGCCCAGACAAATGTCAATCATCATTTACGAATATTTCAAGAAAATTGGACCTGAATGCGGTTAAATATGTCATCATAACATAATGTATCGTGAGTTCTGTTTCCTAATATGTTCACCACGTGTGCATCGCACTGCAACAAAAGCCTGCCCCCGCGCCTCTGTAACGTCTCGGGCGAGGGCATTTATCCAGCCGGCTGGATGAACAATAGTTCATGACTGGCAATAACTTTTGATGCAACATTGATTGGTCATTGGTACATTGTATGGTTTACACTAACTCATATTTGTTTTTGATGAATGAAAATACAATGATATAAATATTGATCGTAATTATATCATTTAAGCATTGTTTTTGTAAAATGTACTATTATATTACTATTTAAAATTATTTTTTGTTAGGATATTCATCCACCTCCCATTCTTTCCTACATCTCAGTTGTAATTATTGTTCTATGATTATACTCCAAATTAGCTATATGTATATAAGCTAACATCTATGTCTGAGTAAAATAGTAGTATTTTCATTTATTACTGAGATAATGGCGGGGGTCTTACCTGAGAATTGAAAATAAGCGCAGCTTAGTATGGTTTGAGTAATACAGAGCTCATAAACACACATTATTGGACAGATCGCTACTCAAACCACTCTAGCTCTAAGGCTGTTGAAATGCCTTATACTCTCGTTTATTTAACTTTATTCCTAAGTTGCTTAGTCATATGCAGACGCTGTCAAAATAAATACGAAGAACTTTTCTGTTTGAACATCCTTATTCCGTTCTAGTAGGAAGTTACTTAGTTAAAACAGTATATTCACATTATTAAATACATATACCGAGCAAAAGAAGCAAGGCGAGTTTACATTACCCCTACTTTTGGCTTGGGGAGCGAAAATAGATCTCCTCTCACTAAGATCGGTTGCTTCAAGCAATGTATAAAACATTACACACTCAAGAACATTATTAGTGACAATGAATAGTCATTGACAGATATTATTATTTGCTACGACACTGCGTTTCGCTAAATGGAATTTTTGCCCACTTCTTTAATTTCTAATGTCAATAATTACGAAAAGCACCATGATCACTTACTAAAGCTTGAATTTCGTTGAAATAATTAAATAAAGTAATACACATGTAGTTTATCATTTTATTGTGAATAGTCCTTAATTACTAAACATCATGGTACCTATCTTTACCACAGTTACAAGAAATGAACTTGAAGGAATTACAATATCCATTTTTGCCTAATCATTTGATAAAACATGTAATTCTTTTATAGAATATATTTTTGGTTAATGTTATGTAATTACACAATCAAATTTATCATTATTGTCACTTCCCAGTGGTCTCATTCAGTCATGAACATAATATTTAAATATTTTTCTCGCCAAATGTCGCCTAACATAAGTTAGGAATTACATCACAAACTCATTTGTATTAAGTTTATCCATTAGCTTCAATAATTTGATCCAGTTATTTTTATTTTGAATGTGTAGCTTACAGACGTAAAAGATATTCTGTATAGTCAAACAGATCACCAACTGCCTGTAATGCAAACAATTATAATGCAACTTTGTTTAACTGTGTACTCTTAAATTAAAAAATAAATAAAACTTAATATCATTTTCTCAGTACCTAGCAAAACTTTTTTATTATTCTATCAGAGATCTTTAAACCTCTTTCGTTAGTCATAGAACATGTGAATTATATATATTTACCAGAGTGCATAAGGGGTGTAATGTTTTAATAAGCTTCTTAATCTTTTTAATAAGCTATCCTTAATGTACCTTTCTTATAGATACTTGAATCTCATGGCTTTAATAATTTCATTACCTAGTTAGATACCTTATCCAATTACTTCTGTTATGACAACTGAGATGGTTCGAACACTTTGTGTTTATCATATTTTAATATGAACGGATATATTAATATTATTAATCATTTTTAGAATAGTTATTCTGATGTCATAACTATCTAGGTTTTTACTATTTGCTACTACTTTCATAAATATCATTAGAAGACAATTCCTGTCCTCATTTAACTTCAGGTTTGTATATATAACTTCCACACATTTTTATACACACAATCTTAGACATTTCTTTCTTTTTGTCACACTAATTATTTTTTCTTTACAACGAGTACTAACGGAATACTTGAATTTTCCTATACAGCTTTGCATTATCCAAAGCATTGCTGTTATAAACATTGCTATGCGCAACTATATGAATTTGTGACATGCCCAGTCACATCCAACACATTTTCTTTTAATAAATATACTAGCATATCAATACCTAGCTTGTGAATACTGTGACTAGTTAGTCTATTTGATTTAATATTTCCTATACTTACCATAGTTGTTGCCGTATTGTGGTTGTGGCTGCTGGTAGGAATTGTATGAGGGCTGGGAGTACGAGTCGTAGACGGGCGCCGGTCCACCATACGTAGGCTCCGTACTGCCGTAACCAGCATCTCCCGCTCCGCCCGCGCCCCCGCTAAATACCATTGTCCATATAAGTCAATAACGTAATATAAGGTGTAACATAATCAACGCAAGACGAGAAAATAGTTTGTTTTAAATCGGTAATGAAATTGATGCGTACAATTTTTAATGTATCGTACTTTTTTTTATTTACAAAAAATGCTGTTACTCCATCAGTGAGCTATAACAAAATAAATTTAGTGTCGATTTGAAGCAATAGAGATTTCAAATGCATTTCTAAAACGTATTTCTCAATACGCACACATACATGTACAAGTATTATTGTTAATCGGGGTACAAAATTGCTTAAAAAAGGGGTAAGAAGAACTTTTAATTTGATAATTTGGTTTTCGTATTGAATTTGTGAAGCAATCATCTAATCGGGGTGTCTGAGGTCTTGCGTTATTTACGATACAGCTTGTATATGGACATGAAACACACATGAAATGTTTGTTTTTGGGAATACTCAGTTTGCGGCCGATTCGCCATTTTATCGTCCAACGATTACCTTTTTGGTTTATAAACAGTCCATTTTCGATCAAATATTAACATAAACGATATGATTTTGTACGACCGACAGCCATTTTAACATAACTCGACTTGTAAAAACGTTCAAGTCGGCGCTTAAACGCTCGAGTCTTCTACGTGCCTCATCGTCGACTGAGCGCTAAACGCTCGACGTTGAGTGCACATTTTTATAACACTACTCACAAGCCTTGCTGCCCCGCGACAAATACAGAGCAATATAGTTAGTCTATCTAACGAAAGCTGAGAGTGGAAAATAACATAACATTAAATAAATCTAACGTGTATCAAAACTAGTTCGTCATAGACGAACTAGTTTTGATACACGTTAGATTTATTTAATGTTATGTTATTCTATGGTGTGTGTGTGTGAATGATCTACGCTGTTGGCCGTGGGGCCTTTACAGCTTCACCGGACAAGAGGGCGAGCGTGCAACCACTACGCTCGAGCCAGAAGGGCAAGGGGGCAACTAGCTCAAGGGCGCCTCATGGAGGAACGGCCTCGGCTTGGGCAGTCGCTATGGGGGTGGGCATATACACCTAGGTGTCCCACTCCGATCTAGGTCTCCACTCCGATCTAGGTCTCGAACCTATTCGCGCCTTTATTAAAAAGGCATCAACACGTCACTTCGCGAACGCATCTACCCATGCGAATCCGTTAATCGTAGCCACCGCCGACTACGATCTCCCCCCCGACCCCTGCCGCCACCGCCGGCCGCGACATGTTGTCACCGACCCCCCCGATGCTTTGTCATCCCTTCTTTCCGCTCAGAATACGGGCGACGACGACGACGTAGTAGTAGATCCCCTCCCATAGCCGGCGGTTGACCGGTGCACTTAGTAGTGCACCCGTCCCCCTACAGCGACTGTCCCAACCGAGGGCGCCTTCGAGTATGTCGCCTCTTGCCCTTCTGGCTGGCTAGAGCGTAGTGGTTGCACGCTCGCCTTTAAGTCCGGTGAAGCTGTAAAGGCCTCGCGGCCAACAGCGTACATCATTCACACACACACACACCTAGGTGTCTCGTCGTGGTGCTCTGCACCAGCGGGAAGGCAAGGGATTCTACGACCTCGTTGGCGAGGTTGGAGTCTGATCCTGTGTGCCGTATCTGTATCCGGAAGAAAGGATGTGAGGGGGATCGGGAGGGTCGGTGAGAACATGCTGCGTACGGCGGCAGCGGCTGATAGGAGAAGAGTTGGGTTCGTAGTCGGCGGCAGCTACGATTAGCGCGTTCGCGAAATATCGGGTTGTCGCCTTTTTAATAAAGGCGCGAATAGGTTCGAGACCGAGATCCGAATGGAGGTCGACATTCCTTATGAACCACGGGGCTCCGACGGCTTTGCGGAGGAAACGGGATTGAACCATTTGGAGTAAGTTTAACTGAAGTTTTCTGGTAATGAAACCCTTATTCCTATGCGAGACATAGAGTGCGGTATTATCCGCGAATAGGGCTAGATGCACCTTACTTGAACTAGGAATATCGTTCGTGTAAAGGCTGAATAGGAGGGGGACTATGTTAGAGGTGAGTCGTATTTATTAGAACAGATCCAAAGAACAGGTATTTTACGAGAATACCTAATCCAATTCTGACAATACCTAATCCACCTAATATTTAGCCCGTTTAGCGCACTTACTCACACCTGTTCCCGCGCTCTCTCACTCACTCATATGCTTATCGCTTTGCTATCCCGCTTACGTGTAAGGGTGGAGGGAGCGTGAAAGCGGTATACAACGCGTATTGATATAAAACAAATGTAAATATAATGAATCGAAATCTTTTAAATACGCCATCTTGCGAACGTTAAACTTTTGCGGAATATTTAATATCGCAAGACTCAAAACTTCATACATTCGTAAGTTAACAGTCCTAAGCCTGTAAAAAGTATGAAGGGAAGATACGAATTCATCACTAATATATCATTAAATGATAAAATAGAAAACAAGTATTAGTTTATTCAACCAATTTCGTGCAGAAATATCTAATCTAATAAAAAAAAAAAAATATTCCATTTTGAAACTTCCATTTTCTTAAAAGTGTTATTATGACTGTACCCGTTCTTAACTAACAAAACAATTTAACATTCAATTAATTCAAATATCGATAATACGATATCAGGATTTGATATAGAATAGGCGGATTAAGATCACTAAGGAACGGTATGTGTATGAGATCATTGAGATTAGGTGGATTAGGTATTTATGCAGACTAGGAACAGGTGTACTTAGTACCTGATTTACCTAATACGACCCATCTCTAGACTATGTCTATGGTTCACTAAGACAATAGGTGAAATTAATCTCGGTATTTTTCCAGTTTTTTAAAACGCTAAAAAAATCACTCTGCTTTCATTAGATAGACTCTACCTAAACTTGTCAATACAGTATCTACAATTAATTGACCTGTGCCTATGACTTGTCGAATGTCTTAAGCGAACAAGATAAAGCGTGTTGTTTCCACACCACCTCAAGGTAGACTGGCAGAAAATGCCTCAGGCATTAAGTCCACCTATGTACACATGTGCATAAAGAATAAATAAATAAATAAACTTATTTATGGTCTCATGATGCTGGTTACTGAATTCTGTCTTAGTAATATACAATTTCTGTGATTATCAATAATGCCAATAATAAATGAAGATAACTTGACTACTGTGTCCTTTGCAGTAACGAAATATTGAAGTTTGGTATTACAATAATATCAGGCAACACCGTCCCACCGCTGGGCAAAGGCCTTCTCTTACAAATCGAGGTGAGAGAGATCAGGTCATACTGCACTACGCGGACCCAGTCCAAACTGGCGATGGCAGGTTTGTGCCCGCCTGCTGTTGGAACTTATCAAGCCGCCTATAAAGCCTCAAACTTGGCTACCACGCTTACCACGTTATTTGGTAACCGGGACAAACAGCTTGACGTGCCTTTCGAAGCTCGGAGACGCTCAAATATGAAAATGCCACAAACGGTCACCCATCTCAGGCCGACCGAGTCGAACGCTACTTAATATTGGTTATCGCTAGAAACACCGCGGTCGCACAGCGCTACGAGCGCCTAAGTTCCAAGTTCGGTATTGGATTAAAAAAAACACAAACGCCTCATCGCCATTACGAGTGCACAGTTATTATGCAATTAGATATAAACAAAAACTAAACTAACTTTTAAGGAAATCATGTCAACTATCTCAATGTGATGGCAATATCTTAATAGAACACTCAATTCTTTAATTATAGATTTTGCAATCGGTTACTACTACATAAGACAGAAATTAGGACTTTTTCAAGACCCAATTCTATCCTGGATGTTAATAATAAACATTTAGTCAAATAAAGTGTACACTGACCTGTATCCCTCATTTTCATAGTTCCCCTGGCCACCAGTTGAATATCCATAGCCTGACCCATAGCCGGAATTATAACCGGAACTGGGCTGGACAGGCGCCGGCGTTGAGTAGTTGTTGCCTTGATATGAACTGAATATGGAAACGGAACTTGTTAATTTTTGCTTTTATATTATACAGGCATGTAAAATACAATAATGTATTTTCAGGATCTAAATTATCTACATTTATGTATCAGACGGCAATTCCTATCTTATAGATTAGGATCATCATTAATAAAAAAATCTGCCACATCAGATTAGTATATTTAAACCCACAAAACTATCAAGAACCTATTTCAATTTTGCTTAAGTTATATTAATTATTTTGTCAACACTAGGTATACTATATGATGTACTAATCATGAGGCAGTAGAATGTTTCAGTTGGTTATTAGAATAAGCCATTAATGTTATTTCCTTACCTGGGAGTGTTGTAAGATGCTTGTGCATATGGATCTGCCGCAGGTGCCTCATATGGCTGATATCCAGTGTGCCTTTAGAAATAAAAAAAAATATCTAAAATAACAGTTGGGGATAATTCTAATAGAAAAAACTTGAAATAACTATCAGAAAATAGAAAATCGTCATATTTGTATCAGACGGCACATTCCTATCGTTTTCAGGATCATCATAAATTATGGTTTGTACTGTTACCTCGGTTAATAATCTTATGAAATACGTACGATGGTCCGTAGCCGTTAGCTTGAGGGGGTGCGCTGTGTGGTGGCGGCGTTTGTTGGTAACCACCCGGTGGAGGGGGCCGGCCTCCGCCTCCACCTCTAGGTCCATCAAACCTAAAACAATAAAATACAGTTTTGTATTGCAATAAAAGAATAATAATATAAAAATAAATGCTACTTTTACATTTTGAATACTTTCGTGCCCTTTTGGACTGTCGTTAATGTAATCACTATGGTGCAGTATTGTTTATTATTAAGCATTTTGAGAATTAGCCATTCTGTGCCTGAACAGCTACAGACGAAAGCTATGAATAGAAATGGTCACTACAATAATGAACTCTAATAATTTTCTTACTATCTTGCTGCGATGCACACGAATAATTTGACAATGATTTTTTTATTCAAACAGTTTTTTTTTTAAAGGACAGGACTATGTAGACACAGATTTATACCATAAGTGTAAGTACTTTTGTTTAATCTATGCTTAAATTTATCCACCTAGCTTGTCCTAGTTCTTGCCATACACCATGAATACAATGTATGCAAAAACAATTGTAAAACCCTAGTTTTTTTAAAGAGTATCTGTGGAATTAATTTATCATTCTCCTTTTCCATAGGAATAACATTCGGAACAAAGAGAATGGTAGTGTTTCAAATAATCACTAACATTTTCTTTCTGGACTATTAATTAGTTATTTTTGGTCGATAGGATAAAAAAGCCTTTTGATTTTGAATACAGACCTTCCTCTCTTAGGTGGTCCACCCGGTCCCCCGTGCGGCGGGCCGCCTCCCCTCTTGAAGGGCGGCGCGGCCTGCTGCGGCGGCGCCTGCGAGGGCGCGGGCGCGGGGCGCGGCGGCCCGGCGGCCGGGTGCGGACCGCCTGGGCCCCCAGGACCACCCGGCGCGCCTAGCGGTGGTCCATGTCCTCTACCCCCGCGACCTAGCACACACATTATACTTAAGGTTTCGCCACATAGCTGACGCAGCGCGACGGTGAAGCGACCTGGACTGTTGTAATATTGCCGGCAACCGTCATGACCCGCCGCCGTCGCGCCTGACGCGATTACAAACGAAACACAGGGGAGCGAGATCTCTAAAATTCGACTGGTTTTGTGATTAATATAAAAACAGTGGATATCAAGAGCAAATTTGGATTATCTAGAATAATTCAACAATAATGGCTATTTTAAAGTCACACACAATAATATGCAGGCAAGTTAGTACTTTGTTACAGTAATACTTACACTAGATTGTTTTTTTTATCAGTTATTTCCTATTATTATTAATTACTAGTTTCTGTCCGCGACTTCGTCTGCGTTGAGAATTTTTTAGGGATAAAAAGTATATTTGTTTGACTAGGTAATATTTTCGGGATAAAAAGTACTCTATGTGTTAATCAAGGTAATAAACTGTGTCCCAAATTTCACCTAAATCCGTTGAGCCGTTTTTTCGTGACTGAGTAACAAATATACAAACCTTCACATATATTATATTAGTAGGATTACCTCTCATTGGCATGCCTCCTCGCCCAGCTCCTCTGTCACCACGCTGACCGAAGTCGCCCCTTCCCCTACCTCCCCGGCCTCTCATGCCACCAGGGCCACCTCTGTTGTTGAAACCTCCACCTACACAAGTTATTTATTACAATATCTTGAACTATGAGAGTGGAGGAACCCAGAGCGGTATGTAAGGCAAGAACCTGTTGGAACTCTGTACTCTCTGCCTACCCCGCAAGGGATCTGGCGTGATGATATAGATAGATAGATTATTACAATATGTAATAGAATACAGAAGACTGTGAGCCAATTATTTTTTGAATCACAATATTCTCAATACATACAGTGCCCATGCCACTGAAAATGTTTAAAATACAATCAGTCTTATTCCAAAACGCGGACTTTCGATAGGTCTAGTATTAAATCACTGACCAATCCAGGTCCAAAGAGAATATCTATTACAAAATGACAATCAGTGTTGACGAATGTAACTTCTACGGTCCAAAAATAAAACACTGTGACCCCTAGTTTAACTTTTGGAATTGTTGTACTATCGCTAGCGGGTATCTAACGTGCAGGCGTTAAATTTCCTTTTTTGAAGTTCATAACTCAGTTTTGTGTCAGACATAGTGTAACTTTAACAATATTATGCAGTTGTTAGAGGATGATGCCTCGGCCATTTAATAATAATAATAATCTCTTTATATATATAAAGGTATATTCTATATAAAATAGACTAAGTTACAATTGGGGTGCTGCGGTCGGGTAACCTCCTAGTGCGCCCGACCCATTGCCAGTCCCGCGGATACGTCCAGAGGAACGACAATGGGCACGGGACGGTGCACCCCGGGTATCGTCAATAACTTCCCTTACGGGGGATCTTGTTGGCGATGGCGGATGACCCGACATGGCGCAGTGCTTGGGATTGGGTGCTGCGGCAGGGGAATAGGGGGGAGGGGGGGGGGGGGGGGGACAATCTCCTGCGTGTTCGTGCCGTGCGCGGTGACCCGTACAGCAGGTGAAGGAGTCCTGGAGGTTGAGTCGGCGATGGACCGGCAGTTGTTGTCTGTCGCTGGCAACACGCCTCTTCGGTCTGGATCTCTGTCCAAACGGGAGGCTATCACGTAGCCGCGTGGTAGTCAATCGGCTGAAGTCCATCCTTCAGATGGGCTAGGCTAGGGTTCTGGGGTGAAGGGGTCCGCAGGCGGCGGTGTAAGCCTACACTACGTGGGAGGGAGGGCGAACAACGTTAGTCTCGTGGACAACTCATCCTGGAATCCTATACTTTGGTGATAGCCCTGGTGCTTATATAGCATCCCCAAAGGTGAGGGCTCCGTGGCGGGTGGGGAATTATCAGAGCGAAAACTTTTTAGGTCATATGGACAAAATAAAATTAAACCCCAACATGGTCTCCGAAAGGGGACAAGGTGCATCATGCACACAAGGCCCATCAGGGCGAAACACCAAGCTTACGGGCAACAAAAAGGCAAAGGGACAAGTGACGGCAGCGAACCCGACCGGTGGCGCCAGTTTGGTCCCTACAAGCAAACAACCAGGCGGTTCTAGGGGAGAGTCAGTGTCTTCCGGTCTACCCCTGGTTGCCAAGGCGGAGGTCAAGACGCCTGGCTCTGCTGGACCCGAAAACTGTACCGCTCAGGCGACCAGCGTTGGCAGACTGCGTGACCAGGTCTCCCCGAAGAAGCGCAAGCGTGCCAGCGGCCTTGCT
Source organism: Phalera bucephala (assembly GCA_905147815.2). Classification (NCBI taxonomy): domain Eukaryota; kingdom Metazoa; phylum Arthropoda; class Insecta; order Lepidoptera; family Notodontidae; genus Phalera; species Phalera bucephala. Next base: position 17,432,252 of record LR990617.1, on the reverse strand, counting down.
AAGAGAAGGAGGCGCACGGAGCTGGCTAGGCAAACTGCCATCTCCCGATCACCTGTGAAAGAGGTAACACTCACGAAACGGGCAAGGGAGATTAGCGATGAGGCCAGGGATACCACGGGGGACACAAAGAGAGCTCGCATTGGGTCCTCCTTCAAGGATGCCCTGACGACAACAAGGATGGCCATCATAGCGGATGACTATCCGAAAGCTATGCTGGATAGGGGAGTCCCTTGTCTGGACTTCCTAATCCGTACACAAACTCGACGGCAACGGAGCTTGGTCTAAGGTGTGTGCAAATAAATCTACATCATTCTAAGGCGGCTACGGCGATACTAGATCGCCAGCTGCGCAGGGTTACCTTTGATGTAGCACTAATACAGGAACCCTACATATATAGGGGACAGATACGGGGCTTAGATGGGGCGGGAGGTAACCTGTTCCATAACTGCTTAACCAATGACATGAGGACTTGCATTTTTGTCAGAAATGGCATAAGTGCAATGCCTCTGTCCACTTTCTGTCACAGGGATCTCACCACGGTGAAATTAAAATTGGAAGGTAAAACGGGCAGTCGGGATGTTATCTTCTCGGCTGCCTATCTGCCCTACGAATATGCGGACCCAGTTACAACACAACTACGTGACTTGGTCGACTATTCCAGCACAAACAACTTTGAGCTCATCATTGGTTTTGATGCCAACGCGCATCACATCGTCTGGGGCAGCTCGGACACTAATCAGAGAGGGGAAAAACTTCTGGAATTTCTGGTAAGTTCTCCTCTACAAATTCTTAACAAAGGCAATGAGCCCACGTTTGTGAATAAACGAAGGGCGGAAGTTATCGACATCACAGTTGCCAGCAACAAAGCGAGTAAGAAAATTGGCAACTGGCATGTCTCCAATGAGATCTCATCCTCAGATCACAATTACATATGTTTCCGGTACGAAGCTGAAATGAATAACATAAATGTAAAAAGGCGCAACCCCAGGAACACTGATTGGGCCGCGTACAAAAGAGACCTAAAGATAGAGCTTGGAAAGGTCAGAGGTAGGCTCAACTCCATATTAGATATAGAGTTTGAAGCAGATAACGTAGTTAGGGCGGTAAATAGCGCCTGGACTAACAACTGTCCGGAGAGTACAGTCCTAGCGAAGCGTGTACCGTGGTGGACGCCAGAACTAGCAAAGCTGAGAGTAGAGACCCGCCGGACATTTAATCTGGCAAAAGCAACTAAGAACTTCGGTGCTTACTCTATGATACTCACGAGGTTCAACACAGAAGTGCGGAAAGCAAAGAGAAGGGCCTGGAAAAGACACTGCCAAAGCATATGCAGCCTCCCAGAGGGTATGAGGCTAGCCAAGGCAATATCTACGGCCAAAATAAATCCACTTACTACAGTAAGGAATGAGAAAGGAGAACTCACAAACAATGGGAAAGAAACATTGAGAACGATGTTCAACGTGCATTTCCCGGGTTCAGTAGAAATACAGGAAGAGGACACCATGTATGATGTCAACATGGATGAGCTTAGCTTAAAAACAACCAGAGCTGACTGGGAAACGGCAGGGAAAGTCGTGGAACAGAATAAACTCAAATGGGCCTTGAAGAGCTTTCAACCGTTTAAGGCCCCTGGACCGGATGGTGTTTATCCCATTCTGTTACAAGAGGGGGAACGACTACTCAACCAACACCTGTGTAGATTGTTCAGGGCGTGTGTGGCCTTTGGGCATACCCCTAGGATCTGGCGGCAGGTAACAGTGACGTTCATCCCCAAACCGGGAAAACCGAATTATGAGGATACCAAATCCTATAGACCAATCAGCTTATCATCGTTCTTTTTAAAATGTCTTGAGAAAATGATGGATAGGCACATAAAGGATAGTCCATTAAAGGATCATCCTCTACATAAGATGCAATGCGCGTACCTACCCGGTAGGTCTACGGAGACTGCATTACACTATGTTGTGACTCGCGCAGAGATGGCCTTGCAGCAAAAGGAAATCTGTGCTGCAGCTTTTCTGGATATTGAAGGTGCTTTCGATCGCACAACATTCTCATCCATTGAAACAGCTGCTACAGGGCATGGGATAGAACCAACTCTAATCAGATGGATCAAAAACATGCTAAAGAACAGGATAATCCAATCTACAATATTAGGAGAAAGTCTCTTCGTCAAAACGACTAAAGGATGCCCGCAAGGAGGTGTCTTATCGCCGACTTTGTGGAGCCTGGTAGTGAATTCTCTTTTGAGGATAATCAACAAAGGTCCGTTCTACGGAGTTGGATATGCGGACGATATAGTGATAGCAGTCAATGGAAAGTTTCCAAATACAGTATCGACACTGATGCAGGAAGCTCTAGACAAAGTCACAAACTGGTGCACGACAAATAGTCTCTCGGTTAACCCAAAGAAAACTAACGTGATCCTATTCACACGGAAAAAGGTACTAACAGGTCTGCAAGATCTACATATGTACGGTAATAAAATTAAATGGGCCACTGAAGTTAAATATCTAGGGGTTATACTGGATAAGCAACTGCGGTGGCATGCACATGTTGACCATACCATTGCTAAAGCATTGAGAGTACTGAATATGTGCAGGTCAGCATATGGAAAGACATGGGGCCTACAGCCCAAAATAATGTACTGGGTATACAAAATTATGGTAAAACCGATATTAATGTATGGATGCATCGTGTGGTGGCCCAGAACTAAAATACAAACCTGCAGGGACGATCTAATGAAACTACAAAGGACAGCCTGCCTGGCCATCACAGGTGCATTCAAAACAACACCGACGGCAGCTATGGAGCGGTTACTTAAGCTCACTCCATTACACATCGTCATTGAGACTGAGGCGAGGAAGGCGCTCTATAGACTGGAGAAAACTGGACTATGGAGCATAACAGCGCCAAGCCTTGAACACACCAAGCTAGCGCCACACAAGGAACTAGATGACATTAGGAACATGAGATGTGACAAGATCTTGACCACGTACATGTTCAACAAAAGATTTAGCACCCACATCCCTACCAGGGAACAATGGAAAAGTGGTCTAAACAAGCAAGGTAAAGAACAAATGATATGGTACACGGATGGATCCAAAACCAAGTCTGGAACAGGAGCCGGTGTATATACAGAAGGATACAATCTAAGCCAAAGCATGGGTAGATTTGCATCAATATTCCAAGCAGAGACCTATGCGATAAATGTTTGTGCAAAAGAGATATTGGACAGACGAATTACAGGCAAGAGAATCTACATTTGTAGTGACAGTCAGGCTGCCCTCAAAGCCATCAGCTCCTATGAGCTAAACTCGGCACTGGCCGTGGAGTGCGCATACCTTCTTGACAGATGTGGAGCGCGCAACACGATTAGATTAGTCTGGGTCCCTGGGCACACGGGGGTTGATGGCAATGAGCGTGCGGATGACTTAGCCAAAAAGGGAGCAATGGAGAAATTTGTTGGTCCAGAACCGTTCATAGGCATAACAGATGGTGCCTACAGAGGAGCGCTGTTCAAATATGCCCAAGAACAACACGGGAGAGAATGGGAAACTAAAACAGGGCTGAGACACTCCAAGGATTTCCTTTCCACATGGTGTGACAGCGACAGCGAGAGACTGCTAAAACATAGCAGACTACAATTAAGGCAACTAATCGGAGCTTATACTGGCCATTATGGCACAAAAGAACATCTACATAAGATGAACCTTTGCAGCGACGTGGCATGCAGGAACTGTGGGACAGAAGCTGAAACCATGAAGCACGTTCTATGCCACTGCGATGCTCTGGCGGCGCGGCGAATGAAGCTACTGGGAGTGGCCTATCCAAACCCAGAGGAATTTCGGCTCTTTCCTCCTGCTGGAATCTGCAGCCTGGTTCAGGGAGTATTCGATTCTACAGGTATGTAAGAGCGTTAGGGCAAGGACAGCACAAAAGATCCCAACGGGTCGAAGTGCGCCTGAGGTCTCCTCGGTCCGATAAGCCAATGACAAGATAAGATAAGTTACAATTTCGTAAAATTATAAGGTACTTAAAATGAGAGACAGTATGACGCGATTATGTTAAACATGTGTATTTATATAAGAAATGTAACGGAAAATAGTGCAGTGACGAAAATGAGTGCAATAATAAGAGAAGATTTGCCCTTAAGTTGCTAGGATTCATTGCTATGTATGTACAATATACTTATAAAATCATTAACCAAATATAAATTGTAAAAGGCAATTGTTATTTTTTTTTCCTGTGTATGCTTTATGAATTTTATTCAGTTATTACTACTAATGTTGTCTTGTGTTAGTTGTCATAGCCTGTGTAGTGATGGAATAGTAGAATAGTGTTAGTCCTTTTAGTCATTTGAATAATCATAAAAGGCTAAAGTGGTCAAACATGTATGATCCACATCTGATTATCTATCTCCTTAACCTCTCATTGTTGGGAAAAAATGGAAGTAAGTTCATGACAAGTAAATAAAATAAATACAATATATTAGTATAGTAGTATGTTTTGTCTATATATTTGGGCTTATATTCATCTTGTTCTCATAAATAATTTATAGGTTACGCGCCAAATAATGCGTTCCCTTACTCACCAGAACCGCCAGCAAAAAGTAGTTAATTTTAAATGAAAACAAAATGTTATTAAGTGGAAAATCAAGTCATGTGGATCGAAAATATATTTTTCATCTCGGTAATATACTTTTATTTGTCATAATATTAAAAAATTATACATAGTTAAAAATAAATGGAATGCTGCGAATGAATGATGAACAATTTATATATAATCTGTGAAGTTGTAAGGTGGGGCTAAATAGTCCTAGATAGGTAATTGTTTTGTAATAAAGAAATTTTTAAGCCCTTGTGGCCTAGACTTGATGTTACCATAACAATTCCGACTTTTAACATTTAGACCTTATTTTGGAATAAGACAATGTGAATTGGAATAAACGGCTAGATCTTTTCATTGATTTAACTAATGATGTCCAAACTATTAATTTTAATAGCAGGCAATAAAATACGTATACAATAAAAACCTCAACACTCAACTCCAGTTAAGTGATTCATGCCACTGAGGATAGGACTAAATGGAGACATAATCAAGGCAAAGGTTCTTCATAGAGATCACAACCCTTAGCACTGTAGAGAAGGATGCAAAGAGGGAGGAGGACAATAACTAAATCAATATCTGACATTATCAGCTTAGTTTTCAACTTACACTAAAAAATGTTTTACACACTCATCATATTAGGGTGTGTGAATTGATATTCTTGTTAACCAAAGGCCCTTACAGGTTCCCCAAAAAAGAAAGTATACATGCAAAAATTACACTTCTGCTGGTAATGTTAAGGGAGCAACTAGTTTTAGGATGCCTCATTATAAGAATGGCTCAGCTAGGGCAGTCACTATAGGACAAGGTGTAAAATTAATGACTACTTACGTTGTGGCGGAGGACCTCGCGACTCTATTGTCGGCACTGGATGTGGGCCCGGTCCCTGCGGACCTGGCGGGAAACTACGGCCGCCTCTGTCGCCGCCGCCACCGCGCATGGGGCCCCCGCGGAACCCACGCGGTCCGCCACGTAGAGAGGGGCCACCGCGTGGTGGACCACCTCGACCCCTCATACCTGGGCCTCCACCGCTATAACAGATCACGCGGAAACCTTATGTTCAAATACCATAAAAACCATTGAAATACATCTACAGTCTACACAAACCATAAACATCTTCCTACTGGAATTAGATTAGAATAACGGGAAATTAACATAACCTCAATTCATAAGTTAGTAATTCAAAGGACAATGAACTTTTTTGTACTTACCGGCCTCGCATATCAAAACCACCTCGTCCCCTTAGATTTGGGCCAGGTGGTCCTCCGCGTCCACCACCGCGATATCCTCGGCCTGGTGGTCCATCCATGCCGCTAACAACTAGCCGCTCCTATATTTAGACAAAATCTAGACGCTGTTTGTACGAACTTTTCAAATTATATTTAAATCGTAATTGTAAAACTGTTCCAGGTAATTTAATTTGTAACTAAGTGATTACTAAGCGAACTAATAATACTATTAAAATATTAAATTATATTTCTATGCTACCACTCAGTACCGCAGCGTCGGTCAGCGGCCATTTAAATTGATTTTAGCACACTAAAAACAAAATGGCCGCGTAAGTAGGGATGTCGATGTTAATCAATATTCGATAACCATCGATGTTTGGTAGGAAAACAACGATGTTTTTTGACATTGATGTCTATAAAACATCGACACATCGATGCTACGAGTATAATATCAAAACATCGATATTTCCTTAATCAACTAGTTCATTCAATATTATGTTGGTATACTCTAGGACAAAGAGTTCCGTACGTTTTACTCTAGGATGCTAAACAGGCCATGGCTTCGTGAAGATCCATGTACAACATAAGCGGGATGAATTTCTCCTCTAAGCTAGTAGCGGCGCAGAGCCTTTGGGCCAGCTCGGGAATCCTGCGTCATACATGTGGTCCAGCAGAATAAGTTCCGCGACGGCATCGGCTGACGGAGGAGGCGCAACTACCGGCGTAGGTTTGGGGAGATGTGCGGGGCCCACAGGTGGGCCAGGGGCCGCATTGTAAAGGAGCGGCTTCGCCCACGCGTTGGCGCTGAGTGCTGGCCTAAGTGGAGACGAAGACGTTAGTGCTTGGGGCGAGGGAGTGCGAGGGGCTGAAGTAGCTGGGGGAGGGGCGCTGAGGGTGTCACACTCAACAGAGTGTGCGCTGAGAGCGCGGGAGGGTGTTGCGCTGAAAGCGCTGGGAGGCGACCGGCCGCACAAGGGCGGCCTCTATCGCGCCTTGTCCGGCGCTTCCTCTTTGGGGCTTTGGGGCGTTGTGCCCCTTAGTCCCGCAGTGAACGCAGCTAGGCGGCTCGGTCGCCGTCTTCCTCGAGCGGAAGCATTGCGAGGTCGCGTGGTCCCCGACACATTTGACGCATCGAGGGCGTGCGTGGCAGTTACGGGCAGTGCCCGTACAGCTTACAGTTGTGGCACAGTCCAGGCGTGCCATTTTGGGGGGGGGCCTCTACGGAAAGGCTAGAGATGTGGCATACGGTCTATATGTCAAAGACCATGCCACCGGGAACGGTGCGGTTGCTTCTTGTGGCCCTTAACCACCGTGTGCACCTGGTGCACCTGTGTCTTGGGCCCAGAGGTCCTCCATGATTCGCGCTTTTTCCCGTTTAAGACGGGAATGAAGACGTCTTCCGACGAAGATGACGAGGGGGGGCTGCACAGCGGGCCGATGCCAGTCCACCTCCATATCAGAGACCGAGTGAGGCTCGGATCCGCACGCAGCGACGGGGCGGTAAACATGGGTCGGAGGGCGCGACGGACGCGGTAACAACAGTTACTGGCGCGGGGCGCGCGGCGTTGCACATAGCAGCGTGCGATCGCCGCTTGCGGGTACCCCGACTCCGACCCGACAGTCATCCAAGGCCGTCAGGTCGGAGCCAGAGTTGGATCCAACTTCACCCGACCCCGACTCCAACCAAGGACGTTTAGTGTTGCAGGCTATAAACATCAATGATAAACATCAATGTATCGATATAATATGATGATTTTTTTACACGACTACTGTCGTGTATAAAATAATGTGAAAGTGATTGATGATGTACCGAAACATCAATCTTTTATTAAGCTTTCTTTATTCGTATGACTCTCCATCATTCCGGTCCGGATAAAATAGAGAAATAGGTACACTGAAAAATAATTATCTTCAATCAGTCGGCGTGCGCGCTTCTTCATAGAGGGACGTGGAAGCACATGAAACAGTGACATGGAAATTAGAACTAAAGGGTGAAAACGATATATCGGTGTTTTAATGACTGCCTCATTGGTCTAGTGGCAAAGCGCATCGCTGTGTGATCACGAGGTCCTGGGTTTAAATCCTAGGTCGGACAAGTGTAGTTTTTGTAACGAAAACTTCCCAGTGCGAGTCCGGAGTCTGGAATTATGGGAATAGGCTCGCCCTCTATTATATGGGACCTAACATCGTCGGCGAAACGTGGGTGTACTCAGTACACCTCTGCCGACCCCGCTTGGGGAATATAGGCGTGACAGTGTGTTTTTAATAGGCAAGACATCGACGTTTTAAATTGTAAATTATTTATGTATCGATTTCGCTTTAGGTTAGTACAATGCAGGAAACAAATGTGGTGTTGGCATACATACCTCTAAGGAACTAATATATATATGCTAAATATAATTACCGATCAGGCTGTAAATGCCTTCACGGCCCATATCCAATCAGCTGTCAGTCGGTCGTCAAAGCAAGTCGAGGCGGAGGATATCAACCACTTTAGACTGCCAGACGATGTTAGGGAACTTATTCGGGCTAAAAATACCTCAGTTTAAGCGTACGACTCCTACCTCACCGAAGCCAACCGGGCCTGGATACGCGCCTTAAAACATGATGTAAAGCGTCGTGTCGCGGAGATCCGGGATGATCGCTGGAGTGACTTCTTAGAGGGCCTCACGCCATCGCATCTGGCTTACTGGAAGCTGGCGCGTACCCTTGAATCCGACTTCATATCTGACATGCCCCCGCTAACCCGCCCCTCAGGCGCAACCCCAGCCTTCAATGACGACAAAAAGGCTGAGCTTCTTGCCGACACCCTCGAGAGCCAGTGCACTCTCAGCTCTCTTCCCGTTGACTCGGCTCATGTCGACTCGATCGACAGGGAAGTCGAGCGCAGGGCGTCCCTCCTCACCACTGATTCCTTACCCTCTATTACCCAGACCGAGGTCGAGGACCTGATTAAAGGTCTTAAACTGAAAAAGGCCCCCGGCTCTGACGGAAATTCTAATCACGTACTCAAATGCTTACCCACCCAACTCATCTGCCTTTTAGTGGCCATCCTTAATGCCGCCATAACGATCTGCACCTTCCCCACTCAGTGGAAGGAGGCCGACGTCATAGGCATCCTTAAGCCCGGTAAACCTCGTGACCGTCCCTCGAGTTACCGCCCCATCAGTCTACTCAACTCCCTGGCAAAGATCTACGAGCGCCTGCTCCTTGTATTGTCCAAGGGTATTCACATCAATGAGCAGTTTGGTTTTCGAGCCAAACACTCTTGCGTCCATCAAGTGCACCGCATCACGGAGCACATCCTCACTGGCCTCAACAAATCCAAACCCGTCTACACGGGTGCCCTTTTCTTCGATGTCGCGAAAGCGTTCGACAAAGTCTGACACAACGCTTGATCTACAAGCTTCACCAAATTGGTGTGCCAGACAGACTCGTGCTCATCTTACGAGACTTCCTGTGGAATCGCGCCTTTCGGTATCGCGTCGAAATGACGCGCTCTACCCCCCACTCCATACATGCTGGTGTCCCACAAGGCTCAGCTCTCTCCCCTCTCCTATTCAGCCTTTACACGAACGATATCCCTCGTTCGAGTAAGGTACATCTAGCCCTATTCGCGGATGATACCGTTCTCTATGTCTCGCATAGGAATAAGGGTTTCATTACCAGAAACCTTCAGGCAGCCGCCAATACCCTAGGGGACTGGTTCAGGAAGTGGCGTATTGAGGTGAACCCTGACAAGAGCGCTGCGGTGTTCTTCTCCAGAGGTGCCACCCCACGCCCCTTCCTGCGCCACGCCAGAAGTAATCTCGGTCAAGTGACCATGTTCGACCTACCTATTCCCTGGGTCAAACAGGTTAAATATCTAGGGGTCACCCTAAACAATACCATGACCTTCGTGTTGATTGGTAATCTCAGATTATACATACTCTTTTGATGTCAACTCTGATCTGTTTGGTTTATGTATTATGTTTGAATTACTTTAAATTTGGAATGTCAGTTTTATTTGTTCAGATTAAAGTGTCATATTTTGCACTTCGTAGAAATCGCTTGAAGGAGTAACATGTCTAGTTAACTGACATAACTTTTGTATTTTTATATAAATTTCATAATGATTAGGTTTCGTCATAAATAAAGTCAAAATGTTTAAGTGGAAATAAATAGTTGTCTAATCAGTCCTTAAGTGTCTTTTTAGTTTGAATGTGATCCCATTAGCCACATCTACCATTGAAGACTTCGGACCGCACATTAAGCGAGCCCGTAACCGAGCAGCCTTTGTCCTCGGTCGTCTTTACCCGATTATCTGCAAGCTGAGTAAAATGTCCCTTAGGAATAATGAATAAGGTGACACTTTATAAATCTTGTATACGGCCCATCATGACGTACGCTTGTGGTGTTCGGGCACGCCGCCCGCTCTCACATCGATAGACTCCAAACGGTTCAATCCCGTTTCCTCCGCAAAGCTGTCGGAGCCCCGTGGTTCATACGGAATGTCGATCTTCATTCCGATCTTGGTTTCGAACCTATTCGCGCATTTATTAAAAAGGCGACAACCCGATATTTTGCGAACGCGGCTAATCATAGTAATCCACTAACCGAGCCGCCACCGACTACGCACCCAACTCCCCTCCTATCAACCGCTACCGCCGTCCTCAGAATGTTCTCACCAACCCTCCCGATACCTTTACATCCCTTTTTTGGGATACAGATACCGCACACAGGATCAGACACCGACCTCGCCAGCGAGGTCGAAAAATCCCTTGCCCGCCGGCCGGTGCAGGGCACCACGGCGAGACACTTAGTATACGCCCTACCCCATAGCGACTGCCCAAGCCGAGGCCGCTCCTCCTTGAGGCACCCTTGAGCTAGTTGCCCCCTTGCGCTTCTGGCTCGAGCGTAGTGGTTGCACGCTCGCCCTCTTGTCTGGTGAAGCTGTAAAGGCCCCGCGGCCAACAGCGTAGATCATTCACACACACACACAACAAGCTAAATATGCTGAATTTCAACTGATGCATCATGAACAGGGCATCTGCATTAGTTAAAATTTAGCATACGAACATAAATTCGGTGTGTAAAGCAGAAGCGAAAAAATAAAGTGTTTGAAAAATGGATCATAAATTTTGAACCAGAATGAAAACGGACATACGAATAAAAATAAGTGTTATAAAAACTTTTCAATATCGGTTTATTGATAGATCGATATTTTAAAAGCGATGTTTTTTTCTTACAAAACCTCAAATTATATAGTATGGTAAAGAAAGAGTATGACAGTTGGAACTAAAAAAAACGATTAATAGGGAAACTAGGGGTGAGCTATACTAGGTAAAATTTAAAACCTGTTACACTTAAATACAAACAATAGTTGATAAATTATAAGCAAGAGGAGCTTCACATTCAATAAGGAAATAGTGTAAGAATGATGAAGAATGAATCCGCCCGCGCACTGGAGAGGACAACTGGGAAGGTACGTAAAGTGCCTCGGATTACCACAAAGGGTCAAGTTGATGAGGAAGGCTTCATCAAGGTGGAAAAGAAGAAGAGGAAGCCCCCTCGAAGAAACCGGTGTGGGTCTGCACCGGTTGACGATGGCACACTCCTGCGTTCAGCAGTACCGACGACGCTGCTGTACATGTCACGGCTATACTACACCACCAAAGCCGATGACATTGTGGAGTATGCCCGCAAGAAGTCCTTGTTGTTCTCTGAGGGTCGAGAAGTTGAATTCGAAACACAATGCGGCTTTTAATTCCTTTGTTGTGCGAGTTCCCACTGCCAAATTGGAGACCTTCATGAGCGAGGACTTTTGGCCGAGGGGTGTCGTTTTTAGAAGATTTCGTGGGAGACTAAGAGATACCCCCGTACAGCGCAACATGTCGCCGGCAATTCATGTTACTTAGTTTATAAGTTTTTATAAATTATATGTATGTTAGTCTGTAAGGTATATATTCTATGGGCCCGTCAGTTTAACAAAATATTTTTGTAAAATTTCAGTTGTCTGGATTAAATGACTTATTATTATTATTATTTAACGAGGACAGGAAAATAAAATGTAGGTGAGGTCGCCAATTACTTGGCCACACAAATAATATGATAATAAAGATGTAAAGCACTGTAACAATGATTACATCTAAGACGGAAAAGGATAGAAGTCATTTTCTTGGTCAATTTTAATTTGGAGAACCAGGGTTGGTTTGGACTACGCATTAAATTGTCCGATAAAATTTGGCCTTGTATAAATTTGCTTTCACATAATCGCGATTCCAATACCTGTATTTGTGGAAGTAATAGAATGTCGTTACAATAAACAGTACTATCTAAAGGGCCTTGGGGGCTTACTAGTTTTGCCAGACCACCCACAGTTTTATTGCTCTGAATACCCGAATATCCAGGAATCCAGGCCAACAAAAGGTTTTACCGGATTCTTATGTTTGATAAAAGGATTAGCATGTAGAGATTGCAAGCAACTAAGAGAATCGGTAAATATAATGGAGTTGTTTACACCGTTACGTGGCGGGGTAATTAAATGCCGAATAACATGCGAAGTACTTTATTAAGGGTTGTACGCACAAAACAGTTCGTCAAACACTACTACTCTCGTTAGTACTCAAATACTGCTTGCAAATCGCTGAGTCACTCGTAGTATCCGAATATCGTTGCTAAGGTCGCCGGTGTATTCCACTTAGAACGATTGTTTTCCGATTTGATTGCTGTCGCTTCCGAAAAGAAAGTGTCCATTTCCGCGCTCTGTGTTCCTTTTATACTCGTATAAAAGTTCTAGAATAGATGCAAACCCTCTAAGTACATCAACAGAACGTACATCGAACAATAGCCGGCGCGCCCCACAAAGCGGTATTATTATTACATCACCTATTCGTACGTAAACAAGTAGGTACTTGTTTACTGCGACCGCGCGCCGGCGATAATTAAAGGGGAGGAACTTTCTAGACGTTTTAGCACTTAAGCGCGGATTCTAGATCATTCTTAACTAATCTATAGATAGGGGTGTGTATAGCGTTTTGATATAAACATCCCCAATAAAGGGTTTACACGATATCAGGGTGTATTGAAGTCGTAACAATAGTATGCAGAATAATGTAATTCAGACATTCCAAACCAGCCATGCATTCCGCAGTATAATTACTAGACACAGAGGGATATTTAAACAATTTAAAAAATCCAGTGGAATGACACTAAAAAGCAGCACCCACATTGTTACATAAAATATCTCCCTCTCCTGTCGATTTGGACGCATCCGTAAAGAAAATTTTCTTTGTGCCAGAATTCTGTTCATTTCATTCGTACCCGTATGCATTCGTTACTCTAAAAATCAGTACTCGTTACTTTCGTATCGTTACGTTACTCGTTACTTTTGATACCTTATAACATAGAGCATCGCATCGAGTCGAGTTGCATATTGCGTACGGTATGAGGTATGACGTTGACGTCGCGTCGTTCGTAATTTGTAGAAATCATACTTATACGTTACATACCTAGCTGCGTAAGGTGCGTTTTTAACTTAAGCGTATTTTGAACCAGACTTGTGTATATGTAAATTTAAATTTAGATTGATTTAATAGGTAAATTGGTTAGAACTATAAGTAAACTGTAATTTAATTAAATCAAGGATCCTACGGAAAACGACTGATAATCAATTTGCAATGGATTTACTGTTTTGAATATTTTATCCGTGGGAATATATAATATTGCAATAACACCGCAATCCATCATGTATCGACTAATTAACAAGAAACAAATATCTATCGAAAATTATTTATTGACAATAAAATTAAAACAAGTCTCTAACGATAAACCAACATAAAAAAAATCTTTTTCTCATTGTGAAATGAAACATATGAAAGAGAAACACATTTTAAACAAAACTAAAACAACATTAAAAAAATCATTTATCATATAATCAAATTAAACATCTGAAATAAAAACATATTTTAAGGTAGGAATCTCTGGTTCATATTTAAAAAATAAAAACTTTTTCATTCGCTTTGGTTGAATAGAACTGCGTTTCTCACTCAATATTTGGCACGACTTTCAAAAAGTCCTTTCAGATGATATAAAACAAAAACATATTTTTATTTATTAAAAAATACTTTCTGTTTCAATCTCGAACTTTGTCTAAACATTTCCTTTAATTAAAGCTACTAAACAGTAAACATAGGTACATCGTGTATTGTAACGTAGGGTAGTCATCCGCGGTGTCCCTAGGGAGCTGGACACCGCCGTCATTAAAGCCGACCTCCAGTCCCAGGACCTTCCTGTGCGCCAGGCGCACAGAATGGTCAATGGGCGCTCCAAGGAGGCCTACGACATCGGTGCTGGTCGTCCTCGACCGCACCGAGTCCGGCCGTAGGGTCTTCGACCTAAAGGCCGTTTGCCACATCTCTAGCCTCACCGTGGAGGCCCCCCACAAACGTGGCACGCCCGGGCAGTGCCACAATTGCCAACTCTACGGGCACTCTGCCCGTAATTGTCACGCGCGCCCTCGATGCGTGAAATGCATCGGGTACCACGCGACACCCCAGTGCGCCCGTTCGAGGGAGACGGCGGCCGAGCCCCCCAGCTGCGTCCTCTGCGGCACCAAGGGGCACACCGCGAACTATCGCGGTTGCCCCAAGGCCCCTAAGGGAAAGCGCGGCCGGACGAGGCGCGGCGGCCGCCGCCGCCCCCGCGCGGTTGCCCGCCCCCTCTGCGCCCTCGGCGCAAAACCCCCCCGCGCCCTCAGCGCACCCCCGTCCGGTGCCTTCAGCGCCAGAGACCTCAGCTCCCCGCACTCCCGCGCCACAGAAGCTGACCCCCCCCCCCCCCCGCCGCTTAGGCCGTCTTGGCGCCAACGCGTGGGTGAAGCCGCTGCCCTACACCGCGGCCTCCCACCCGTCAGTGGGCCCTGTCCACCCCCCGAAGCGCGCGCCGGCGATCTCACCGGCGGCGGCTTGCCCCCCCCCCCCCCCCGCCTACTAACGTCAGTCAGGACGTCAACCTGATTATGAACGTTTCGGCAGTTATAAGCCCCGCGCTAATCCCCAAAGTCCGAGAACTCGCCCTCCAACTCCGCGCCGCCACCAACTTGGCGGACCAGGTTCTCCTGGCCGCGGAATACAGGGACGTCTATGACGTCCTGGCGTCCCTTAGAACCCAACCCCCCCGCACACAATAATGGATTTACGACCTCCCCGCCATAAGCCCCACAACCTATCCCTGGCGTTCTTTAACGCCGATGGCCTTCGCTCCCAGCGAGATCAGGTTGCTGATTTCCTCCGAGATCACCAGCTTGATATCCTCCTAGTGCAGGAAACCTTCCTCAAGCCCGCACAGCGCGATCCTAGGATCGCAAACTATAACCTCGTGCGTAATGACAGAATCGGCTCGTGTCACGGAGGATGCCTGAAGGTGTCTGGTAATGAAACCCTTATTCCTATGCGAGACGTAGAGAGCGGTATCATCCGCGAATAGGGCTAGATGCGCCTTACTCGAATGAGGAATGACGTTCGTGTAAAGGCTAAGGGTAAGGAGCGGAGAGAGAACTGAACCTGAACCTGTGGGACTCCAGCACTGATGGAGTGGGAAGTGGAGCGCGTCATTTCGACGCGATAACGGAAGGCGCGATTCGACAAGAAGTCTCGTAAGATGAGCACGAGTCTGTCCGGCACACCCAATTGGTAGAGCTTGTAGATCAAGCTGTTATGCCAGACTTTGTCGAATGCCTTGCGACATCTAGGAAGAGGGCGCCCGTGTAGATGGGTTTGGGTCTATTGAGACCGGAGAGGATGTGCTCCGTGATGCGGTGCACTTGGTGGACGCAAGAGTGTTTGGCTCGAAAGCCAAACTGCTCGTCGATAAGGATACCCCTGGACGTTACGAAGTCCTTGAGCCTCGCCAGAAGTAGGCGCTCGTATATCTTGGCCAGGGAGTTGAGGAGACTGATAGGGCGGTAGCTCGCGGGGAGATTGCGGCATCCGCCAAGGCCGTGCTTAGCGCATGCCAATCCACCACTGTCTTTTTGGGTCGCTGAGGGGCGGAAGGGGGGGAACCGAGTCTCATGACTACAGGTCGATGGTCAGAGTCGAGTTCCTGGACTACTTCCAAGGAGTGCAGCCGTAGGGTGACACCCTTCAGAAGCGCCATGTCCAGGACGTCGGGTCGGTGGTTGGGATTGTTAGGATAGTGGGTAGGGTGCATAGGTGCGATGACGTCAAAGTCGAGATCGTCGACCAGGGCGTCAAGGCTCCTACCGTTAGGGGAAGTGGTGAGGCCGTTCCAGGCCACGTGCTTACTGTTGAAGTCGCCCGCCAGAATGACGGCGCTTCCCAGATTGAGGAGTGCTTCAAAGTCACTTCTGAGAACGGATTTAGTGGGGGAAAGGTATACGGAGGCGATCACGATGGGTTGGTGCCCCGTGAGAGAGACGCGACAGACCGAGGCTTCGATGTTGGTGAGCGCGGGGGATGGAGAGGGATGCAGTGAAGGGACCTCCTGTAGTAAATGAGAGTACCGCCTCCGCGGGAGCCGATTCTGTCATTACGCACGAGGTTATAGTTTGCGATCCTAGGATCGAGTTGTGCGGGCTTCAGGAAGGTTTCCTGCACGAGGAGGATATCAAGTTGGTGATCTCGGAGGAAATCAGCAACCTGATCTCGCTGGGAGCGAAGGCTATCGGCGTTAAAGAATGCCAGGGATAGGTTGTGGGGCTTATGGCGGGGAGATCGTAGATCCATTATTGGGTGCGGGGGGGTTGGGTTCTGAGCGACGCCAGGACGTCATATACGTCCCTGTATTCCGCGGCCAGGAGAACCTGGTCCGCCAAGTTGGTGGCGGCGCGGAGTCGAAGGGCGAGTTCGCGGACTCTGGGGAAAAGTGCGGGGCTTATCACCGCCGAGACGCTCATGATGAGGTCGACGTCCTGACTGACGTTAGTGGGCGGAGGGGGACAAGCCGCCACCGGCTGGATCGCCGGCGCGCGCTTTGGGGGGCGGGCAGGGCCCACTGACGCAGGGTGGGAGGCCGCGGTGTAGGGCAGCGGATTCACCCACGCGTTGGCGCCGAGGGACGGCCTGAGCGGCGGGGGAGGGGGGGCAGCTTCAGTGGCGCGGGAGCGCGGGGAGCCGTGGTCGCTGGCGCAGAAGGCACCGGACGAGGGTGCGCCGAGGGCGCAGAGGGGGGGGCAACCGCGCGGGGGCGGCGGCGGCCGCCGCGCCTCACCCGGCCGCGCTTCCCCTTCGGGGCCTTGGGGCAACCGCGATAGTTCGCGGTGTGCCCCTTGGTGCCGCAGAGGACGCAGCTGGGGGGCTCGGCCGCCGTCTCCTTCGAGCGGGCGCACTGGGACGTCGCGTGGTCCCCGATGCACTTAACGCATCGAGGGCGCGCGTGACAGTTACGGGCAGAGTGCCCGTATAGCTGGCAGTTGTGGCACTGCCCGGGCGTGCCACGTTTGTGGGGGGCCTCCACGGAGAGGCCAGATATATGGCACACGGCCTTCAGGTCGAAGACCCTACGGCCGGACTCGGTGCGGTCGAGGACGACCAGCACCATGTCATACGCCTCCTTGGAGCGCCCATTGACCATTCTGTGCACCTGGCGCACAGGAAGGTCCTGGGACTGGAGGTCGGCCTTGATGACGGCGGTGTCCAGCTCCCTAGGGACACCGCGGATTACTACCCTGAGCTCCCTTTCCTCCTCCAGGGTGTATGTGTGATAAGCGATCTTGTTTGATCGCAGGAACGCGGATAGCCGTCGGTGGTCGTCCGAGGACGCCACCTTGACGGCTATGCCTTGCGCGGTGGAACGCGCGTGCGTGTAGTTGATTTGGCGATTATAAATCGCCTTGGAGATGCGCTCCCAGGCGCTCTTGTCCTGAATGACAAGCGGCGGGGGAGTGATGTTCGGACGTGCGGGGCGCGCGAGGGGGGAGGCCCTCGCGGCCGCGTCGGGAGACGGAGACGGCCGGGGGCCGGAGGGGCCGGGAGAAACGGAAACGTTTCCGGCCTTTTGAATTTTGGGCGGCGGCGAGTCGCGCGGTTTGCGCGCCCGCTTCCCATTAGCAATGGGAACGATATCGTCCTCCGACGAGAGCGACGGGGACCGGACGGGGGCGGCGCGTCGCGCGGACGCGCGCTCGACCTCCATATCCGAGTCCGAGAGAGGCTCGGACCCGCATGGCGAGACGGGGCGGTCGGCGGGGGTCTGGGGCGGCGCAACTAAATCAGTTCGCGGCGCGGCGAACGGAGTCGCGGGGCGCGCAGAAGGCGCGGGGCCGGGGGCCGACGCGCGTGCGGGCGACGCGTCGGGCGAGGCGGGCGAGTACGTCGCCCTGAATTCCCGGACTATGTCCGGGCAATGCCGGGCGATGTACCTGGTTAGGTCCCGGACGAACTCAGGAGGGAAATTTTCGGCCATTTCCACAGGGGAAATGGCAGGGCGAGTGAACTACAATAGGGCCCTAAGACCCGGGCGTGAGCGATGCCCTGATCCCCCCACCGGGTGGCGGCGGGGGGGGTGGCACTACCGGGGAGACGCGGTGTGCCCCTTCGCCTTAGGGGCGAACGGGCGGCACCAAACCCTAACTGCTCCGGGGCGAAGAGAACCGCCGCACGGAGAATAGGATAACGGGATGGGTTAAGGTAGGGTCCTGGCGTAATCAAGAGCCCTGACTAGGGAAGCCCCTAAGGCCAGAGCTCAAGCCCTTCCGAGTTGGCCGCCCTCTGAAGGAGGGAGGCGAGCGCTCGGGTCCCGCTCAAGTCCGGCTTACGACACCGCTAGGCGTCCACCGGACTTACCACGAACGGACAAAAGACGTGCATTTACAATACGACACTGTTATGTAATCGAATTAAAAAACCGTTGAGAAAAAACCGCTGGAGGGCCGGCCGCGCCGTTAGCCAACGCGGCTGCCTAGCAACCCACGTGATTGGTCACACCGGGCGATACGCGAACCGTACCTACACGAGACGCAAAAGCATACGCACAGCGTATGCAATTACGTAAACACGCAAGCAGAAAATACGTAAGCACAGCCGCGACAAACCACGTAGGTCTCAGTTCTGGCTGTGCCTTGCGCGCGTTTGGTCGTGTCGCTGCGCTGCCCGCCCGCTCGCTATTTTCGTATTTACGTACGTATTAGATTTCGACTTGCTCTGTTGGAAACGCCTGCGCTTGCGTGGAGTGGTGATCTCGCCGGCTCGATATACGTGTATACGTACATATATACGGGCTTGCGACATTATTTCCCCGCGTCTGGCTCGCGCGTAGCAACAAGGCGAGCCGATAGGTAGACACGCCGTTCTGACGGCGGTCGGCCTTCCCGCGTTTTCGTAACGGTCGTTTTCCGAGACCTACGTGGTTTGTCGCGGCTGTGCTTACGTGTTTTGTGCTTGCGTGTTTACGTAATTGCATTCGCTGTGCGTATGCTTTTGCGTCTCGTGTAGGTACGGTTCGCGTATCGCCCGGTGTGACCAACTACGTGGGTTGCTAGGCAGCCGCGTCGGTTAACGGCGCGGCCGGTCCTCCCGCGGTTTTTTTTCTCATCGGTTATTTTCATAACGGTTTTCAATATTAGTGTTGTATTGTAAATCCACGTCTTTTGTCCGTTCGTGGTAAGTCCGGTGGACGCCTAGCGGTGTCGTAAGCCGGGCTTGAGCGGGACCCGAGCGCTCGCCTCCCTTCTTCAGAGGGCGGCCAACTCGGAAGGGCTTGAGCTCTGGCCTTGGGGGCTTCCCTAGTCAGGGCTCTTGATTACGCCAGGACCCTACCTTAACCCATCCCGCTATCCTATTCTCCGTGCGGCGGTTCTCTTCGCCCCGGAGCAGTTAGGGTTTGGTGCCGCCCGTTCGCCCCTAAGGCGAAGGGGCACACCGCGTCTCCCCGGTAGTGCCACCCCCCCCGCCGCCACCCGGTGGGGGGATCAGGGCATCGCTCACGCCCGGGTCTTAGGGCCCTATTGTAGTTCACTCGCCCTGCCATTTCCCCTGTGGAAATGGCCGAAGATTTCCCTCCTGAGTTCGTCCGGGACCTAACCAGGTACATCGCCCGGCATTGCCCGGACATAGTCCGGGAATTCAGGGCGACGTACTCGCCCGCCTCGCCCGACGCGTCGCCCGCACGCGCGTCGGCCCCCGGCCCCGCGCCTTCTGCGCGCCCCGCGACTCCGTTCGCCGCGCCGCGAACTGATTTAGTTGCGCCGCCCCAGACCCCCGCCGACCGCCCCGTCTCGCCATGCGGGTCCGAGCCTCTCTCGGACTCGGATATGGAGGTCGAGCGCGCGTCCGCGCGACGCGCCGCCCCCGTCCGGTCCCCGTCGCTCTCGTCGGAGGACGATATCGTTCCCATTGCTAATGGGAAGCGGGCGCGCAAACCGCGCGACTCGCCGCCGCCCAAAATTCAAAAGGCCGGAAACGTTTCCGTTTCTCCCGGCCCCTCCGGCCCCCGGCCGTCTCCGTCTCCCGACGCGGCCGCGAGGGCCTCCCCCCTCGCGCGCCCCGCACGTCCGAACATCACTCCCCCGCCGCTTGTCATTCAGGACAAGAGCGCCTGGGAGCGCATCTCCAAGGCGATTTATAATCGCCAAATCAACTACACGCACGCGCGTTCCACCGCGCAAGGCATAGCCGTCAAGGTGGCGTCCTCGGACGACCACCGACGGCTATCCGCGTTCCTGCGATCAAACAAGATCGCTTATCACACATACACCCTGGAGGAGGAATGCGATCCTAGGATCGCATTGTGCGGGCTTCAGGAAGGTTTCCTGCACGAGGAGGATATCAAGTTGGTGATCTCGGAGGAAATCAGCAACCTGATCTCGCTGGGAGCGAAGGCCATCGGCGTTAAAGAACGCCAGGGATAGGTTGTGGGGATTATGGCGGGGAGATCGTAGATCCATTATTGGGTGCGGGGGGGTTGGGTTCCGAGGGACGCCAGGACGTCATATACGTCCCTGTATTCCGCGGCCAGGAGAACCTGGTCCGCCAAGTTGGTGGCGGCGCGGAGTCGAAGGGCGAGTTCGCGGACTCTGGGGAAAAGTGCGGGGCTTATCACCGCCGAGACGCTCATGATGAGGTCGACGTCCTGACTGACGTTAGTGGGCGGAGGGGGACAAGCCGCCACCGGCGGGATCGCCGGCGCGCGCTTCGGGGGGCGGGCAGGGCCCACTGACGCAGGGTGGGAGGCCGCGGTGTAGGGCAGCGGCTTCACCCACGCGTTGGCGCCGAGGGACGGCCTGAGCGGCGGGGGAGGGGGGGCAGCTTCAGTGGTGCGGGAGCGCGGGGAACCGTGGTCGCTGGCGCAGAAGGCACCGGACGAGGGTGCGCTGAGGGCGCGGGGGGGTGTTGCGCTGAGGGCGCAGAGGGGGGGGGGGCAACCGCGCGGGGGCGGCGGCGGCCGCCGCGCCTCGCCCGGCCGCGCTTCCCCTTCGGGGCCTTGGGGCAACCGCGATAGATCGCGGTGTGCCCCTTGGTGCCGCAGAGGACGCAGCTGGGGGGCTCGGCCGCCGTCTCCTTCGAGCGGGCGCACTGGGACGTCGCGTGGTCCCCGATGCACTTAACGCATCGAGGGCGCGCGTGACAGTTACGGGCAGAGTGCCCGTATAGCTGGCAGTTGTGGCACTGCCCGGGCGTACCACGTTTGTGGGGGGCCTCCACGGAGAGGCCAGATATATGGCACACGGCCTTCAGGTCGAAGACCCTACGGCCGGACTCGGTGCGGTCGAGGACGACCAGCACCATGTCATACGCCTCCTTGGAGCGCCCATTGACCATTCTGTGCACCTGGCGCACAGGAAGGTCCTGGGACTGGAGGTCGGCCTTGATGACGGCGGTGTCCAGCTCCCTAGGGACACCGCGGATTACTACCCTGAGCTCCCTTTCCTCCTCCAGGGTGTATGTGTGATAAGCGATCTTGTTTGATCGCAGGAACGCGGATAGCCGTCGGTGGTCGTCCGAGGACGCCACCTTGACGGCTATGCCTTGCGCGGTGGAACGCGCGTGCGTGTAGTTGATTTGGCGATTATAAATCGCCTTGGAGATGCGCTCCCAGGCGCTCTTGTCCTGAATGACAAGCGGCGGGGGAGTGATGTTCGGACGTGCGGGGCGCGCGAGGGGGGAGGCCCTCGCGGCCGCGTCGGGAGACGGAGACGGCCGGGGGCCGGAGGGGCCGGGAGAAACGGAAACGTTTCCGGCCTTTTGAATTTTGGGCGGCGGCGAGTCGCGCGGTTTGCGCGCCCGCTTCCCATTAGCAATGGGAACGATATCGTCCTCCGACGAGAGCGACGGGGACGGCGACCGGACGGGGGCGGCGCGTCGCACAATGCGATCCTAGGATCGCAAACTATAACCTCGTGCGTAATGACAGAATCGGCTCCCGCGGAGGCGGTACTCTCATTTACTACAGGAGGTCCCTTCACTGCATCCCTCTCGATCCCCCCGCGCTCACCAACATCGAAGCCTCGGTCTGTCGCGTCTCTCTCACGGGGCACCAACCCATCGTGATCGCCTCCGTATACCTTTCCCCCACTAAATCTGTTCTCAAGAGTGACTTTGAAGCACTCCTCAATCTGGGAAGCGCCGTCATTCTGGCGGGCGACTTCAACAGTAAGCACGTGGCCTAGAACGGCCTCACCACTTCCCCTAACGGTAGGAGCCTTGACGCCCTGATCAACGTTCTCGACTTTGACGTCATCGCACCTATGCACCCTACCCACTATCCTAACAATCCCAACCACCGACCCGACGTCCTGGACATGGCGCTTCTGAAGGGTGTCACCCTGCGGCTGCACTCCTTGGAAGTAGTCCAGGAGCTCGACTCTGACCATCGACCTGTAGTCATGAGACTCGGTTCCCCCCCTTCCGCCCCTCAGCGACCCAAAAAGACGGTGGTGGATTGGCATGCGCTGAGCACAGCCTTGGCGGATGCCGACCCTCCCCCCCTGCCTCTCAGCTCGGACTCCATCCCGTCCCCTCAGGACGCCGGTCAGGCCGTAGATGCCTTCACCGAGCACATCCGATCGGCTGTCAGTCGATCGTCCAAGCAAGTCGAGGCGGAAGATCTCTGCCTCAACCGCTTTCGACTGCCGGACGATGTTAGGGATCTCATTCGTTCCAAGAATGCTTCTATCCGAGCGTACGACTCCTACCCCACCGAAGCCAATCGGGCCCGGATGCGCGCTTTACAACGAGAGGTAAAGCGTCGTGTCGCGGAGGTCCGGGAGGAACGGTGGGGTGACTTCCTAGAGGGCATCGCGCCATCGCATCTGGCCTACTGGCAGCTGGCGCGTAGCCTCAATTCCGACTCCACGACTGACATGCCCCCGCTGTCCCGCCCTTCAGGCGCACCCCCAGCCTTCGACGACGACGAAAAGGCCGAGCTTCTCGCCGTCTCCCTCGAGAGCCAGTGCGCCCCCAGCTCTCAGCCCGTTGACCAGTCCCACGTCGACGCGGTCGACAGGGAAGTCGAGCGCAGGGCATCCCTCCCCCCCGTCGATTCCTTACCTCCTATCACCCAAACGGAGGTCGAAGATCTAATTATGGGTCTCAAAACTAAAAAAGCCCCCGGCCCTGACGGCATTTCGAATCGCGTTCTGAAATGCCTGCCCGCCCAACTCATCTGCCTCTTAGTGGCCATATTGAACGCCGCCATGGCGAACTGCACCTTCCCCGCTAAGTGGAAGGAGGCGGACGTCATAGGCATTCTCAAGCCCGGCAAACCTCGCAATCTCCTCGCGAGCTACCGCCCTATCAGTCTCCTCAACTCCCTGGCCAAGATATACGAGCGCCTACTTCTGGCGAGGCTCAAAGACTTCGTAACGTCCAGGGGTATCCTTATCGACGAGCAGTTTGGCTTTCGAGCCAAACACTCTTGCGTCCACCAAGTGCACCGCATCACGGAGCACATCCTCTCCGGTCTCAATAGACCCAAACCCATCTACACGGGCGCCCTCTTCCTAGATGTCGCGAAGGCATTCGACAAAGTCTGGCACAACGGCTTGATCTACAAGCTCTACCAATTGGGTGTGCCGGACAGACTCGTGCTCATCTTACGAGACTTCTTGTCGAATCGCGCCTTCCGTTATCGCGTCGAAATGACGCGCTCCACTTCCCACTCCATCAGTGCTGGAGTCCCACAGGGCTCAGTTCTCTCTCCGCTCCTGTTTAGCCTTTACACGAACGACATTCCTCGTTCGAGTAAGGCGCATCTAGCCCTATTCGCGGATGATACCGCTCTCTACGTCTCGCATAGGAATAAGGGTTTCATTACCAGACACCTTCAGGCATCCGCCAATTCCCTAGGGAATTGGTTCAGGAAGTGGCGTATTGAGGTGAACCCGGACAAGAGCGCTGCGGTGTTCTTCTCCAGGGGTGCCACCCCGCGCCACTCCCTGCGCCGCCCTAGAAGTAATCTCGGCCAAGTGACCATGTTCGACCGACCCATTCCCTGGGTCAAAGAGGTCAAATATCTAGGGGTCACCCTAAACAGTACCATGTCCTTCGGCCCGCACATCAAGCGGGTCCGTCACCGAGCATCATTTGTGCTCGGTCGTCTCCATTCGTTAATCTGCAAGCGGAGTAAAATGTCCCTTAGAAATAAGGTGACACTTTACAAAACTTGCGTTCGACCCATCATGACTTATGCGTGTGTTGTGTTCGGGCATTCGGCCCCCTCTCACATCGATAAACTCCAAGTGGTTCAAAACCGCTTCCTCCGTAAAGCCGTAGGAGCCCCCTGGTTCGTACGGAACGTCGACCTCCACTCCGATCTAGGTCTCGAACCTATTCGCGCCTTTATTAAAAAGGCGTCAACACGTCACTTCGCGAACGCATCTACCCATGCGAATCCGTTAATCGTAGCCACCGCCGACTACGATCTCCCCCCCGACCCCTGCCGCCACCGCCGGCCGCGACATGTTCTCACCGACCCCCCCGATGCTTTGTCATCCCTTCTTTCCGCTCAGAATACGGGCGACGACGACGACGTAGTAGTAGATCCCCTCCCATAGCCGGCGGTTGACCGGTGCACTTAGTAGTGCACCCGTCCCCCTACAGCGACTGTCCCAACCGAGGGCGCCTCGAAGAGTCGCCTCTTGCCCTTCTGGCTGGCTAGAGCGTAGTGGTTGCACGCTCGCCTTTAAGTCCGGTGAAGCTGTAAAGGCCTCGCGGCCAACAGCGTACATCATTCACACACACACACACAAACGATTGCAGATCAGTGGCTGTTGGCGCTATCAAAACCGCGTCATCTGCATATAGTAGATGATTTACCACTAGATCACTCATTTGTACACCTTCATTCATCGCTTTCAGTCTTTGAAGACTTTTATCCAAATATATAAACAGTCTAGCGGACAACACGCAACCCTGCTTGACGCCAATTTCAACGTCAAACCAGGGTGACATGTTACCATCCATCCGTACGCATGCCTTGCAGTCCACATAGGTGGACTCGACGGCCCGCAGCAGAGTGCCATTTATACCATACTCAGGCAAAATGTCCCAAAGTCTCTTTCACACAACTCTATCAAACGCCTTCTCCAGACCCACAAAACCGCAAAAAACCTTCCGGCCCACTGCCAGATGCTTCTCTACGATGTTGCGAAGGGAGAAAACTTGATCCGAACATCCTCTTCCGGACCTGAAACCCCCTTGTGCCTCGCACAACATTCCATCGGACTTCTCGCGCATTTTGCCGTGAAACTTCCCTATAATATAATAAGAGGCAATAAATACATACGTGTGAAATGAAAATTCAGGATTTTTCACTCCTCCTTTGATTGTCTTGAGAAGGGCAAGAGGCGACATACTCCTTTGAGTATGTCGCCTCTTGCCCTTCTGGCTGGCTAGAGCGTAGTGGTTGCACGCTCGCCTTTAAGTCCGGTGAAGCTGTAAAGGCCTCGCGGCCAACAGCGTACATCATTCACACACACACACACACACACACACACACACACACACACACACACACACCACGTAGGTCTCGGAAAACGACCGTTACGAAAACGCGGGAAGGCCGACCGCCGTCAGAACGGCGTGTCTACCTATCGGCTCGCCTTGTTGCTACGCGCGAGCCAGACGCGGGGAAATAATGTCGCAAGCCCGTATATATGTACGTATACACGTATATCGAGCCGGCGAGATCACCACTCCACGCAAGCGCAGGCGTTTCCAACAGAGCAAGTCGAAATCTAATACGTACGTAAATATGAAAATAGCGAGCGGGCGGGCAGCGCAGCGACACGACTGAACGCGCGCAAGGCAAAGCCAGAACTGCGCGCATGCGTATAACGCGCGGTCACCAAACCATTTCAATTGGATAATTGAATGATTTTTAATCCCTTAATTTGTGATATTTTATTGTTCTCTGTAATTTTTCAGAATTTGTGATTTTTTTTATTATTTTTGTTTAATCAATCAATCAGCCTATCGTAGTCCACTGCTGGACATAGGCCTCTCCTAACACGCGCCATTGCACACGGTCCTCCGCCTTCCGCATCCAGTCTGTCCCAGCGACCTTTTTGAGGTCGTCGGTCCATTTTGTTTAAACTTCTAAATAAATAAATAATAGCTGATATATAAACAAATAAGTAACGCCGTCTCATGTATGTGACGTCACAGTGCATTTTTGTTTAAAATTGATGGCGCGAACTTAATATAGTACATTATCATAAGCAATACTATCTTAAGCACGTTGTGAGGTTCCCCTATTAGACAGTGTATGTTATTTAAAAAAATCATTACATATTGTTAATAATAAGCAAAAACATTTTAATCTATTAATATGTCATGAAAAAAACAATGGTTATTGGTGTCTATACACCAACTACTATTTATTACCAGCATCTAAAAATACTGGTAAATTTAAATTTAAAATGATTCCTAGTAAATTTTAATATTTAAAATCGAATAATACAATTTATTTGAAGTCTATCTATCTATCTATAACCTCACGCCAGATCCCTTGCGGGGTAGGCAGAGAGTACAGAGTTCCAACAGGTTCTTTTCTTACATACCTCTCTGGCTTCCTCGACTCTCATAGTTCGTCTCATACACGCTCGCCGGTTACGGAGACTCTTGACTTTTCCATCAGATAAGACTCGGTTTATTTGAAGTGGAAAAAATCATCATCTACACATTATGGATTCAAATTACGCGCTGGAAATATGCACAATGACGTCATACGTATACAATTTTGACAGAACGCCAGGGAGCAGGTTTTATTGCTGGGCGATTTCAATGCCAGGGTTGGACGGGACTATGAGGCTTGGCCTGGAGTTCTGGGTAGACATGGAGTTGGCAACATGAACAGCAATGGTCAGTTGCTGCTCAGTCTTTGTGCTCAATACGGTCTGGCAATTACGAACACTATGTTTAGACTTGCCGCCAAGTACAAGACAACATGGATGCACCCAAGATTTGGCATTGGCATTTGATTGACTATGCTATCGTGAGACAAAAAGATTTCAGCCAAGTACAGGTCACCCGCGTGATGCGTGGTGCGCACTGCTGGTCTGACCACCGACTTATTGTCACTAAGCTACGAATCCGCCTCCGTCGCCCGCGTAGATCTCTTATAAAAAAGCTTGCTTCTTTGAACTTGGATAAGCTAGAAGATATCGCGGTCAGGGAGAAATACGCTGAAGCCCTGTCTGAAAAGCTGATGCCAGCTAATGAGGTAGGTGATGTTGATGCTGCCTGGGGAACTATGTCATCTCATATCATGGATACCGCTTCAACTGTACTGGGTAAAAAAATCCGTCGCAACGAAGACTGGTTTGATGGAAATGATGAAACCCTGCGGGCAGCATTCGACAAACACCGAGATCTCCTGCGACAGCACAAAAGGCAGAGAGGAAGCGTTGCGGTTGTTAAAGCTAGTGACCTCGAATTGCGCAAGCTGTCTCGACATATGAAAGACAAGTGGTGGCAGGACAAAGCTAGTCACATGCAATGGCTCATTGACACAAACCAGCTGGGTGAGTTCTACAGTGAGGTACGTAAGCTGATTGGTTCATCCTACCAAGCTCGGGTGCCTTTAAGGTCTCTAGACGGTAGTCACATGTTGACAAGCAAGGAGGATATACTAAACCGCTGGGCGGAGCACTTCAACATTCTGCTAAATGTGGATCGATCAGCTGATCTGCAAAGTATCGGTTTAATGCCTCAGCTCCCTATCGCCTTTGAGCTGGACGAGACTCTATTGCGTGACGAGGTTGTTACTGCCATCAGACAGCAACAAAACAAACGGGCGGCTGGCATTGACCTTATACCGGGAGAGCTGATAAGATACGGCGGAGAGGAGTTGCACACGTTAGTGTGGGAACTATTTGTTCGCA
Source organism: Phalera bucephala (assembly GCA_905147815.2). Taxonomy (NCBI): domain Eukaryota; kingdom Metazoa; phylum Arthropoda; class Insecta; order Lepidoptera; family Notodontidae; genus Phalera; species Phalera bucephala. The sequence goes on along the minus strand of LR990617.1, from coordinate 17,404,094 downwards.
TGTGGGAGGAGGAGCGCGTTCCGGATACCTTTAAAGTATCGCGCATAAGTGCTCTTTACAAGCACAAGGGTGACCGATCTGACTGCAACTCTTACCGCGGTATTTCGCTCCTTTCAGCCCCCGGAAAGGTCTTTGCTAGAGTTCTCTTAAACCGCCTAAAGAACTTGTCTGAAAAGATTCTGCCTGAAACCCAGTTTGGCTTCCGACCGGACCGAGGCACATGCGAAGCTATATTCTCTGTGCGTCAACTGCAAGAAAAGAGCAGGGAACAGGGCTGTCAGCTGTACCTTTGCTTTGTTGACCTGGAGAAGGCTTTCGATAGCGTGCCTCGGGAAGCTCTATGGTTGGTGCTAGGTAAGCTCGGGTGCACGGAAAAGTTTGTGAGACTTCTTAGACTCCTGCATGACGACATGCAATGCTGCGTTGCCGTAGACGGTGAACAGACAGACTTCTTCCCCGTTACCTGTGGGGTGAAGCAAGGATGTGTCTTAGCGCCTACTCTGTTCGCCTTATACTTTGCGGTGGTAGTTAGAGAGGTCTTACACACTGTTTCTCAGGGAGTCCGCATCCGTTTCCGCACAGACGGCAGCCTTTTCAACTTGGCTAGACTTAAGGCTCGCACTAAAGTCTCTTACGCACTGATCACTGAGATCATGTATGCTGATGACTTGTGCTTCCTATCAGAATCCCTAGACGGCCTGCAACAGCTGATGTCCGCATTCCACCAAGCCTGCCGTAAGTTTGGCTTAAAGATCAGTGTCAATAAGACGGAGGTGATGTCCCTGGACATGCACGGTCACGAGACACTGACCATAAAACTTGGTGAGGATGTGCTAAAGCAGGTGGATAGATTTCGCTATCTGGGGAACACTGTAACATCCAAGTGTGACCTTGATGCTGAGATCAATAGCAGGGTGGGTACCGCAGCTGCGGCATTCGGCAAGCTATGTACCAAGGTCTTCTGCTCGCATAACCTTAAGTTGCCCACTAAGATATCGGTGTATATGGCAATCGTGCTGCCAAACCTCCTATACTCCTCTGAGACGTGGTGTGTATACCGCCGCCACATTCGCACTCTGGATCGCTTCCACCTTAAATGCCTCCGTACCATCATGAGGATCAGATGGTCCGATAGAGTGCGAAATACCGAAGTTCTGCGACGAGCCAATGTTGGTGGCATTGAGGCCTATTTAATGCGTCGACAGCTTCGGTGGTGCTGTCACGTATCTCGTATGGCGGAGGAAAGAGTGGCGAAGCGCATCTTCTACTCTGAACTGGAGAAGGGCAAGCGGAATCATGGCGGTCCCCTCCTCCGGTACAAGGATGTCCAAAAGCGACACATGAAGAGATGCAACATAGAGCCCTCTCGTTGGGAACGTTTGGCAGCACAGCGGCCAGAATGGCGCAGGATGGTGAACAGCCAAGTACACGAGTTCGAGGCTCAGCGTAAAGCTGACCTTGACGCCAAACGCAATCAGTTAAAGGCCCGCCCACCTGCTGCCATATCATACAACTATGAGAACGGCGTACTTACGTGCCCTCAATGTGCACGGAGTTTCGCCGCGAAGATAGGCTACATAAGCCATCTTCGAGCGCATCAGCGGCATTACTCTGACTAGGGGTCTTTAAAGTGGTCGCCATGGCCGAAATCGGTCGGATCAATCATCATCATCATCATCATCATCATCATACCATTTTAGACCAATTTTAATTTTTTAATTTAAAATATATTTGTTTAAATTGATTCTCTGGGTCCGTTTAAAACTGGGTGTCACTAGAGTAGTTTTGGTTGCAGCGTATGCTCCCGTAAGCTCGTCAACACCCCAGGACCTTGAGAAGTTTTGGGATAATGTCAGGGAAGTTCTGGATTTGGCCGAGGCTAACGAAAAGGGGATTCTGTGTGGCGATCTGAACGGATGGGTAGGAACCAGGCGGCAAACTTGCGACGCTGCTCTGGGTCCTTATGGTGATAAGAGAGTGAACGATGCAGGTAAGCTCATTGTAGATGTTTGTTTGGAAAGGGGTCTCCTTGTGTCTAATACGATATTCCAGCATAAGGACATACATATGTATACGTGGAGAAGGAATGAACAAAAAAGCATGATAGATCTGATCCTGGTTGATAACCGTCTCCGAAGCAAACTACAAGATACGCGTGCGTATAGAGGCCCCACTCTGGAATCAGACCACTATCTCGTAGTTGCGCGGTTTAGTGGTCTGTTCAGGAAGTGGAGGCACTGGCGAGAGCGTATCCCCTTCGGAGACCTTGAAAGATTAAAGGTTGAAAAGTTGCAAGATGAGAGCGTGAGGAGAATGTATGAAGACAGAGTCCGGGACAAGCTTTTGACAGCAGGCTCTTCGGACTCAAATGTAGATAAATGCTGGAATAGCCTGAAAGAGAGTTTGGTGGAATCCGCGAAAGAAGTATGTGGTTGCTCAAGGAAGCATATTACAGCAAAAGGTGATGCATGGTGGGATGCGGAGTTGCAAAGCTCCGTAGAAAGTAAGAAGAAAGCGTGGCAGGACTATGTATCTTCTTTGAACCTGAATGCCAGTATGACAGAGATGAGGAAAGAAATATACCGGCAATGCAAGAATGCCACTAAAACTTTAGTGAAAGAAAAGCGTGAAAGAGCCAGTATGATTGAGGAGGAGAGGCTGGCGAAGAACTTCGAGAACAACACCAAACTCTTTTGGAGCAAGGTGAGAAAGGCTCGAGGTGATTCGTCAGGCTCCAGAATGGAAAGGATAAAATCTAAAGATGGTGACATTCTTGCAGACACACAAGCTGTGCTAAACCGGTGGAGTGAATATTTTGGAGAAATGTATGGAGATGACCCGGATGCTGATACCGCAGACGTGCCTAAAGGCGAGATTGCGGCACCAGAATCAACGGAGGACATCACTATGGAAGAAGTTGAATGGGCGATAGGAAGTATGAAAAACGGTAAAGCTGCGGGAGTAGACATGATATCTGCCGAGATGATCAAATATGGTGGAACTTGCGTCCGGGACGCTTTCCGGGCCCTTGCAAACCTTTGCTGGAGGACCGGTAGAGTCCCTACAGATTGGCGCCGCGCAGTCATAGTACCCTTGTATAAAGGCAAGGGTTCACAATATGACTGCGCCAATTACAGAGCCATCAGTTTGATTAGCTTGGCAGCCAAGGTGTACGGTAAAATTACTGAACGGAGAATGCGCGTGAAGTCCGATGGAATGTTGTGCGAGGCACAAGGGGGTTTCAGGTCTGGAAGAGGATGTTCGGATCAAGTCTTCTCACTCCGCAACATCGTAGAGAAGCATCTGGCAGTGGGCCGGAAGGTTTTCTGCGGTTTTGTAGATCTGGAGAAGGCATTTGACAGAGTTGTGCGAAAGAGACTTTGGGACATTTTGCCAGAGTATGGTATAGATGGCACTCTGTTGCGAGCCGTCCAGTCCACTTATGTGGACTGCAAGGCATGCGTACGGGTGGGTGGTAACAGGTCACCCTAGTTTGACGTTAAAATCGGCGTCAAGCAGGGTTGCGTGTTGTCCGCTAGACTGTTTATAATATATCTGGACAAAAGTCTTCAAAGACTGAAAGCGATGAATGAAGGTGTACAAATGGGTGACTTAGTGGTAAACCATCTACTTTATGCAGATGACGCGGTTTTAATAGCGCCAACAGCCACTGATCTGCAAACACTAGTCACAGTTATGAAAGACGACTGCATGATCAATGGCTTACACTTGAATGTGAAGAAAACCAAGATTATGGTTTTTGAAAGGGAAGAAACCAGAACGAATGTAAGGATTGTGGTTGGTAACGATGTGCTGGAGCAAGTGAATGAGTTTGTATATCTTGCATGCGCCTTCAGTAAGGATGGGAAATACACCGCTGACATAGAGAGAAGAGTGAGTGCAGGGAACAGAGTGAATGGTGCGATGGGAAAGCTACTCGGGAGACGGCACTTAAGCCATAAGGCGCAGCTGGCCATACATAACGGAGTTCTTGTCCCAACGCTGTTATATGGTAGCGAGAGCTGGGTATGTAAGAAGGAGAATGAAAGTAGGATAAATGCGGTAGAAATGCGAGCTCTGCGGAAGATGTGCGGAGTGAAGCTGACCGACCGCATTAGCAACAGCATAGTAAGACAGCGAGTAGGTATGAAAGATAGTATCGGTGTAAAGATGAGAAAGGGCATGCTCCGTTGGTTCGGGCATATAGAAAGAATGCCAGAGGAAAGAATGACAAAACAGATAAACAATGTGAAAGTGGAAGGATGCAGGTACCGGGGAAGACCTAGACTATCTTACCACGACCAAATAAACCGAGTCTTATCTGATGGAAAAGTCAAGAGTCTCCGCAACCGGCGAGCGTGTATGAGACGAACTCTGAGAGTCGAGGAAGCCAGAGAGGTATGTAAGGAAAGAACCTGTTGGAACTCTGTACTCTCTGCCTACCCCGCAAGGGATCTGGCGTGAGGTTATAGATAGATAGATAGAGATTTAAATTGATTTTAAATTTTGTTCTCAAATTTTATATATATCAAAGAATTGTTTTATTTTATTTTTAGAGTTATATCGTTTTCATGCAAATACCCAATTCACGCATCAACGGTACTTCATACCGTTCGAAATAGCAGTACGAAAATACGAATAATGCGAGTAACGAAAGCATTCGTGAGTAACGTTTTGGTGCTCGGCACTAGATGGCGTACCCGTTACTCGGTACCGAATACATACGGTTTGTTACAGCTCTAGTTCATTGTACTCGTGCAGCTTATCATTAGCAGTCTTATGCAAAATCAATATGGGTGTCATTTTTGGGATTTTAGGGATTCTGATTAAGATAACCGGGTTAACTTTGAAATCTAAGATGGCGGACGCGGGTTTTGTGTAAAGTCAACATGCGTATCGTTTTACGAGTTTTAGGGGATGCTCATTACGAACATGGGGTTAATTTTGATATCCAAGATGGCGGTCGTGACTTTTAGTGTAAAATCAATATGGGTACCATTTTTGGGGTTTTAGGAGATGCTGCTTGTGAATATGGGGTTAATTTTAAAATCCATAATTGTAGACGCGACTTTTTATCTAAAATCAATGTGGGTATCACTGTTCGGTTTAAGGAGATGCTCATTAAGAATATAGGCATAATTTTGAAATCCAAGATGACGTAGGAGTGGGCGATACAAAACGTATATAGATATTGTATCTATATATTGTTGCAATATCGTAAATCAGATATCGGCTTGGGATAAAACTATATATTTGACATAACGCTATACCATAGAGTAAAGTAATATTGCGCTATACTGTCAAAACGTGTTTCGAATCGAACCGAAGGACTGCCGAGTTTCGCCGAGCGGATACGAATGCTGACGGCAACGGCACTTCACGCGAAGCGCGCGACTCGCGAGCGGGTACTACGTACTACGAACGAACGATTTCATACCTTACGTCTAACGCGTAAGGTTAGTTATGATTTCACAAGCGTGTTAATAGGAATTTTCATTCAAATATTATGCGAAATTTCCACCTCACTCATATGTACTTCATGATGCGTTATGTAACAAAACAATTAGTGACCTTTTGGCCTTGAATTAGAAAGCGATGAGTTTGGAGATATTTACCTATTATTTGTTTTGTTTTACAATTAGTTTCATTTTGTGCCGAAAATTGAGTGGCCGCATTGATTCTGTATTGTTGAGTTTTCTTTGTTTTCTTAATAGTTATTTTTTATTGCATAAAATGAACTTTTAAAAACCCCTGCAATACCAATCGTGTTTATATACTTAATAGGGTTAGGTATCGATAATTCCATATCTAAATAAAACATGTTATATCGTAAATTATAGATACAAAACCTATAATATTGCAGCCAGTCCTAAGCCTGGTAAAAGTATGAAGGGTAGTGCATTGATGTTAACGATTACATTATATTCATACAAAAATATTGTATATCAATAGTCTAAACTTAGTCAGTAACATAAAATCATATATAAGGAAAATATTATTACGATATATGATTTTATGTTATTGACTAATGTCATTCATTAAATTAAATCATACATAAGTATTAGGCATAAATCTATTTTCGTTACGATATATTACGAATACAGTGCATCGCGTATATCTCACATTATAGATATTAGATTGATATATAGTTTCATAATATATATCGTTACGAAATCCGATATCAAATATCGATATATAGTTTCGATTTGATATTCGTAAAAAGCTATATTACCTACTCCTAAGATGACGGACCATGAAGGTAAAATTACCTGGAGGGAGTCATACGACGTTGCCGCTCCGCCGGTCATCGTTCAACACATTGTCTTTTTTCTCTCTCAATTACACGGATCACCATTTTGAGTGAGTGAAAAAGGTATTGTAAGGTTGGCAACGTCGCACTGTACGTGTGCTTTGTAGCCTGTTGTGTCCGATGTTTGGGCCATAACAAATGCGCCCCGTCCGTGTCAGCGGTTAAAATATGAATGAAAATTATTGTGTTAAGTAAATATATTTAAATACAGTGAAAATATGTCGTGTTGTGCTGTATTTTGTAAATCAAGGACAACCAAAGGAGGAGTAAAAAATCCTGAATTATCATTTCACACGTATGTATTTATTGCCTCTTATTATATTATAGGGAAGTTTCACAGCAAAATTATGGATTTTACATGAAATATATACGTTATTGACGTCATATAATTAATATACGGTGATAATTAACTGTGAGTTTAAAGCTTTAATTTGTATTTTAAATATGCATTATTTTACGCTTCTCCAATAGTGATGTCCTGCGAATGTGATACAGCGCCTATCGCTTACTGTCGATATTAATAAATTTATACTGAAACATTCATCCATCCTTTGTTTCTAGTCATAACTCTTTAAGTCCATACTATTCCATGTTCATGCACTGTGCGACACTGTGTTTACCCGATCGGTATAGATTTTTTACTTCTACCTGCCATATTTTTCTAAATTTTTATCAATATCAATTATTTTGTTGTTTAGATAGCCTGCTAGTTTTATCACCGTTGATTATATTTTTAAGAAATAGTATTATAGTTACGCTAAGAAATGGGTACTCTTAATATATACTACCAAAACGTCCGTGGTCTCCGATCAAAGACAAATAACGTTTTTCGTAGTGTGTCGTTGTCCGCTTATGACGTTATCGTATTCTCGGAAACATGGTTGATGGATGATATCTATAGTAGTGAATTGTTTGATAACCGGTACTTAGTATGGAGGCGAGATCGTGATTACTCGCGTACTGCACAAAAAAGGGGCGGTGGTGTCTTGATTGCGGTAAAAAATGGCATTACAGTGGTTGAAAAACGCGAGTGGCGTAGCTCCGCCGAAGACATCTGGGTGACCCTTATCATGAAGAGATCTAGGCCCCAAGTAAGTTACAATTTGCATATTTGTGGACTTTATCTTTGTAGGGAAAGTTTAGGTAACTCTTATATTACTCAGTTAAATAACTTTAAGAATGGTTTAAACAATATAATTCTTACTCAACCATTAGATAAATTTATAATTTTAGGTGATTTTAACTTTGGTAATGATGTTGATTGGTCTTTGGGGAACTCTGACAGTGCGGAGTTCATTCCTCAAAATGTAACGCGTCACCATGTTAATGAATTCTTGGACATTATTTATACATGTAACTTATCGCAGTTTAACGGCGAGCGTAATATCAATGGTAGACTGCTGGATCTTGTGTTTTCAAATGACACTGTGACAGTTAGTGAATGTAAAGATCCCTTAGCTGTGCCTATAGACATGCATCACAAGCCATTAATAATACAGGCAAAATTCGTAGAGATTCACAAACTCGGAGACAAATTAACAAATGCGTATATCTTTTCGCAAGGAGACTATGATAAAATTCGATATCACCTCGACCAAATAAATTGGGCTGAACTTCTGCACACCAAATCTTTAGACGAAGCAGTTAATTATTTTTACAATAAGCTCTATGAACTTAGGGACAAATATGTACCGTTAAAGTCTAGACGAAAGATATTATATCCCTCTTGGTATAATACTGCATTGATCAAAGTATTAAAAGAAAAATATAAATATCATAAAAAATATAAAACTTATGGTAATTTAGCTGATTTTCACTCTTTTTCCATACTTCGTCAACGGGCCATTGACTTGGAAAAATCTTGCTTTACCACATATATGAATAAAATAGAATCCTCTATTATAAATAATCCCAAATCTTTTTGGTCTTTTGTAAAAAGTAAGAGAAGTAATAGTATGTTTCCTAGTTTAATGCAATATCGTGATGAGACTGCAAGTACAGGTGAGGAGATCAGCAATCTTTTTGTTTCTTACTTCCATTCTACATTTCAAGAACCTGATTCTATCGCCTCTAATGTAAGTGCTGGTGGGACCTCTTATGTTAGTGAATGTATATCATCTATTGGTGTTGTTGAAATTTGCCCTTCTAGTATATTACCCTTGCTTAAGTCACTGGATCTTTCCAAATCTGGTGGCCCAGACTTTATACCCCCCATATTTATTGTCAACTGTGCCGATAGTATTCTTGTACCGATATGCATTTTGTACCGGAGGTCGCTGGCGGAGGGCACAGTACCACAAGTATGGAAATCTGCATTCGTTACCCCTGTACTCAAAAAAGGTAATAAGTCGGATGTCCAAAACTACCGCCCCATATCTAAGATATGTTTATTTGCTAAAGTACTGGAGCGAGTTGTTTATACTGCTGTATATGCGGCTGTAAAATGTAATCTTGGCGCCGAACAATATCGTTTCATCAAGAATCGCTCAACAACATCCAACTTAATCCTTTCACATGAATTTATTACCGAAGGAATGGAGCAACGGGCGCAGGTCGATGTACTATACACAGATTATAGTAAATATTTCGACCGTATCGATCACAGACTACTTTTGCAAAAACTATTAAAGGCTGGAATCCATGGTGATTTGTACAGGTGGTTTTCGTCATATATAGAGAATCGTACGCAAGCTGTAGTACTACAGGGATATACGTCGAAATGGGTCAATGTCCCTACTGGCGTGCCCCAAGGCTCAATACTGGGGCTCAATATCCTCTCTTGTTTATATTATTTATTGCAGACATTAAAACCTGCTTCTAAAACTCTTATATTCTTTTGTTTGCTGATGACATGAAGGTTCATAAACTTGTCAATAGTATATAGATGCCTATAAGTTACAAGCTGATCTTATTGAATTCGAAAAATACTGTACCTATAATAAACTTCAGTTAAACGTGTCTAAATGCTCTCATATTACATTCTCGCGTCAAAGATCGGTGATTGTTTTTGATTACATACTAAATAACCAGATAATAAGCAAAGTTAGCAATATAAAAGATCTAGGTGTCATACAGGACAGTAAACATCTCTATAACCAACACATAGACAACATAGTAAAAAGAGCATCAAAGGCGTTAGGGTTTATAATGAGGACTACGGCCGATTTCAGTTCTCTAAAACCAGTCAAAATCCTGTACTGTTCTTTCGTTAGAAGCCATTTGGAATATGCCTCACAGGTTTGGAATCCTCAATATGACGTATATAAATCTCGAATCGAGGGTGTTCAAAAGAGATTTTTACGATATTATTTTATTATACATCGCAACAACTCTCCGAAAATTACACCCATAGATGCAAAAGATACCACTTTTTACCACTGGAACAAAGGCGACTCATTAATGATATTTCTTTCTTGCTTGGTGTTGCTAATGGTTCTATCGATAGCCCGGAACTAGTCGCGAAAATAGGATTAAACACAAATCCAACAGCTCTTAGACAGCGACCGTTGCTCCACACTCCCTTTGCGACATCCAATTATAGAAGGAATTCGTTTTTCTTACGTAGTACGCGATCATTCAACAACCTTTCTCGTGACTTAAATCTTGACTTATTTTGTACCAACATGGGCACGGTAAGACGGCTCCTAACTGAACAATTTTTCTGAGCAAGTGGCACTCAAACTGCAAGTTTTTGTCCGTTGTTTTTTGTACCTTTTTTTTTTTTTGTTGCATTCTTTAAGTTCTTTCTTTAAGTGGTTTTTTGTGTTTATTCTTTTTTTTCTCATTAAGTAATTATTAATCATTTGTTTTACGAAGGAAACCTTTTTGTTTATATTGTTTTCTTTTTATTTTATTTTCAAATTTATTATAAAATTAGTGTGTAACGAATTTGGATGAAATTTAGTAAGGATAGAATATCTAGATAAACACTGTCACGTCTATATTCCCCAATCGGTGGTGGGATATTCCCCAATCGGGGGTAGGACCTATTTATGATTATTTCATCTTTATAGCGTTTTCCCTGAAATAAAACACTTATTAAACTACTTACCTCACTGGAAGCTTTATATTGAGATGGCATATAGACCCTCGGTCGCGAAATGAAGTTTTGCCTTTTGGGCAGTACTGCTTATACTGAAGATTAGAGGTTTGAACTCTATATGAGTTGGCATTGTGCCCTCCACCCCGTGAGGGTGCGTTGTATGCCATGCCCATATGTAGATAAATCTGAACCCTGAAGAGCATGTATCCGTGATATCCGATGATATCCGTGTGATGGAACTATTGATTATAGTGATTTAGAATCCGCGTTTGAGTGCTAAAACGTTTAAAAGGTACCTCCTCTTTCATTATCGCCGGCACGCGGTTGCGGTTAGCAAGTAGAAAATCCAAAACCAAGCACATCACTGCGAGACCTCAAGACATCGTGAGCTCATTCTGCGTAGATCGGACCAAAAAAAATAATTAAAAAGTTTGAGGATACCCCGGAACAACTATGCCTTTTGGACATCTAACACCTCAGTCCTTCCCGTGACCATGAGTGCTGCAAAGCATTCGAAACGTCGGGAACTTAAAATAAAAAAATAAACCTGCGATAAAATCCGACAAATAGTTTTATTTTATGTGTAATATTCGCGTGAATCTAAGAACTCAGTATTAAAAAATCTTATTTAAGTACCTTATTGGTCTAGTAGCAAATCTGTACCTCCAGGTGATACAACTCGAGTTATTTTAGTTATTACTTTTGATATATTTACACATTATGCAACAGAAAAAATCTGCTACTTTTCAATCTGATGTCTCTTAAAATGAAGAAGTTTTTTTTTGTGCATATTAATATCACTAAGGATTTTTCAGAATTAACAAAGTGTAAGATGATATATCTTCAATTATCACAAATTGAACTGAACTGATTGCTCCAATGTTTTTTTCTGTATTAATGATTCAACTTTAATTAACCCCTTATACACAAACAGCAGGGGAAGATTAAAATGATGTGAATTGATATAATTCCACGTGTGTCAGTGAATACGAATGTTATTTAATAAATGAACATATTTAGTATAGATTCTCAGATAACTTAAGATTTTCTGTTCGGTGTGTGTGTGTGAATGATCTACGCTGTTGGCCTCGAGGCCTCTACAGCTTCACCGGATTTTAAAGGCGAGCGTGCAACCACTACGCTCCAGCCAGCCAGAAGGGCAAGAGGCGACATACTCGAGGGCGCCTCGAAGAGGCGCCCTCGGTTGGGACAGTCGCTGTAGGGGGACGGGTGCACTATTAAGCGCACCGGTCAACCGCCGGCAATGGGAGGGGATCTACTACTACGTCTGCGACTACTTCGTTGTCGCTCGTATTCTGAGCGGAAAGAAGGGATGACAAAGCATCGGGGGGGGGGGGTCGGTGAGAACATGTCTCGGCCGGCGGTAGCGGCAGGGGTCGCGAGGGAGGTCGTAGTCGGCGGTGGCTACGATTAACGGATTCGCATGGGAAGATGCGTTCGCGAAGTGACGTGTTGACGCCTTTTTAATAAAGGCGCGAATAGGTTCGAGACCTAGATCGGAGTGGAGGTCGACGTTCCGTACGAACCAGGGGGCTCCTACGGCTTTACGGAGGAAGCGGTTTTGAACCGCCTGAAGTCTGTCGATGTGAGAGGGGGCCGAATGCCCGAACACAGCACACGCATAAGTCATGATGGGACGAACGCAAGTTTTGTAAAGCGTCACCTTATTTCTAAGGGACATTTTACTCCGCTTGCAGATTAACGAATGGAGACGACCGAGCACGAAGGATGCTCGGTGACGGACCCGCTTGATGTGCGGGCCGAAGGTCATGGTACTGTTCAGGGTGACCCCTAAATATTTGACCTCTTTGACCCAGGGAATGGGTCGGTCGAACATGGTCACTTGACCTCGGTTCCTTCCGGGGTGGCGCAGAGAGTGGTGCGAAGCTGCACCTCTGGAGAAGAGCACCGCCGCGCTCTTGTCCGGGTTCACCTCGATTCGCCACTTCCTGAACCAATCCCCTAGGGTATTGGCGGCGGTCTGGAGTTTCTTCGTGATGAGGGCCTTGTTCCTATTGGAATAATAAAGAGCGGTGTCATCCGCGAATAAAGCTAGTTTAACGTCACTCGAACGAGGAATGTCGTTCGTGTAGAGGCTAAACAGGAGCGGAGAGAGCACTGAGCCCTGTGGGACTCCAGCACTGATGGAGTGGGAAGCGGAGCGCGTCATTTCGACGCGATAACGAAAGGCGCGATTCGACAAGAAGTCTCGTAAGATGAGCACGAGTCTGTCCGGCACACCCAATCGGTAGAGCTTGTAGATCAAGCCGTTGTGCCAGACTTTGTCGAATGCCTTCGCGACATCCAGGAAGAGGGCGCCCGTGTAGACGGGTCTTCCGGGCCCATTGAGACCGGAGAGAATGTGCTCCGTGATGCGGTGCACCTGATGGACACAAGAGTGTTTGGCTCGAAAGCCGAACTGCTCGTCGATAAGGATACCCCTGGACGTTATGAAGTCCTTGAGCCTCGCCAGAAGGAGGCGCTCGTATATCTTGGCCAGGGAGTTGAGGAGACTGATAGGGCGGTAGCTCGCGGGGAGATTGCGAGGTTTGCCGGGCTTGGGGATGCCATTGACGTCCGCCTCCTTCCACTTAGCGGGGAAGGTGCAGTTCGTCATGGCGGCGTTCAAGATGGCCACCAAGAGGCAGATGAGTTGGGCGGGCAGGCATTTCAGAACGCGATTCGAAATGCCGTCAGGGCCGGGGGCTTTTTTAGATTTAAGACCCATTATCAGATCTTCGACCTCCGTTTGCGTGATAGGAGGCAAGGAATCGACGGGGGGGAGGGATGCCCTGCGCTCGACTTCCCTATCTACCGCGTCGACGGACTGAGAGCTGGGGGCGCACTGGCTCTCGAGGGAGTCGGCGAGAAGCTCGGCCTTTTCGTCGTCGTCGAAGGCTGGGGGTGCTGCGCCTGAAGGGCGGGACAGCGGGGGCATGTCAGTCGAGGAGTCGGATTTGAGGCTACGCGCCAGCTGCCAGTAGGCCAGATGCGACGGCGCGATGCCCTCTAGGAGGACACCCCACCGTTCCTCCCGGACCTCCGCGACACGACGCTTTACCTCTCGTTGTAAAGCGCGCATCCGGGCCCGATTGGCTTCGGTGGGGTAGGAGTCGTACGCTCGGATGGAAGCATTCTTGGAACGAATGAGATCCCTAACATCGTCCGGCAGTCGAAAGCGGTTGAGGTAGAGATCTTCCGCCTCGACTTGCTTGGACGATCGACTGACAGCCGATCGGATGTGCTCGGTGAAGGCATCTACGGCCTGATCGGTGTCCTGAGGGGACGGGATGGAGTCCGAGCTGAGAGGCAGGGGGGGAGGGTCGGCATCCGCCAAGGCCGTGCTTAGCGCATGCCAATCCACCACCGTCTTTTTGGGTCGCTGAGGGGCGGAAGGGGGGAACCGAGTCTCATGACTACAGGTCGATGATCAGAGTCGAGTTCCTGGACTACTTCCAAGGAGTGCAGCCGTAGGGTGACACCCTTCAGAAGCGCCATGTCCAGGACGTCGGGTCGGTGATTGGGATTGTTAGGATAGTGGGTAGGGTGCATGGGTGCGATGACGTCAAAGTCGAGAACGTCGACCAGGGCGTCAAGGCTCCTACCGTTAGGGGAAGTGGTGAGACCGTTCCAGGCCACGTGTTTGCTGTTGAAGTCGCCCGCCAGAATGACGGCGCTTCCCAGATTGAGGAGTGCTTCAAAGTCACTCCTGAGAACGGATTTAGTGGGGGAAAGGTAAACGGAGGCGATCACGATGGGCTGGTGCCCCGTGAGAGAGACGCGACAGACCGAGGCTTCGATGTTGGTGAGCGCGGGGGGATCGAGAGGGATGCAGTGCAGGGACCTCCTGTAGTAAATGAATTCTGTTCGGTGAAATAAATATGTTTTTTAATCATCTATTCTCTTTTACGTTGATAAGGCCTGCCCTAGTAATCACTTCCCTATTAAAGTACACAAACTCCCACATGAAATTGACACGCTACCTCAGCGATATGCGCTGACCATACATCCTAGTTTCATGACTAACGTGCATTGAAAAAGCGCACGTGCAAACGTAGGATAAATGTGATGTAAAAATTTTTACCACCACTACGCCTATATTCCCCAAGCGGGAGTTGGAGTGGTGGACTGTGTACACTCACTTGTCGTTCAACAATGTAAGGTCTCATGTAGTAGAGAATGAGTCTATTGATATTATACCGAGCGCAGTGCCAGACTCCGGACTAGATTTTTTTTATCGAATAATTCGTAATTTATGACATAGGATTCGAACCGATGACCTTGTGATCGTTATGCGCATTACCAATGAGGCTTTACTATTGTATTAAATTGTACATACTAATATCGATGCTTACAGATTCGTCTTTAAGATTTGTATTATGATACGTATGTGTGAACTTATATAAATTACTCGTAGTAATTCGAAATCATAATTAAGATGAGTCAATTACGATTTTGCATGAAGTAAATATTTGTTAATCATAAATTATCGATAAATTTTCTTATCGATAAATCCTGTACTAGTAATCACTTGCCTAATCACGCACACTAACGCAGTTTCACAAACTCACCCCGACATAAAATTGACACGCTACCGTGGCGATATGCGGTGTCTAGGTATATTCTTCGTCTATGTGACGGACACAAGTTTTTGTTTAAAATCAGCTGATTTTAAATTTCCTCTATATTCGTAATAAGCTGCCCCTAAACCTCCTAAACCGATACTCATATTGATTTTACCCAAAAGGTCGTGCCCATCATCTTGGATTTCATTATTAAGCCAATATTCTTAATCAGTATCCCATAAAACACTAAAAATTATACATACCCATATTAATTTTAC
The DNA here is from genome assembly GCA_905147815.2 of Phalera bucephala. Classification (NCBI taxonomy): domain Eukaryota; kingdom Metazoa; phylum Arthropoda; class Insecta; order Lepidoptera; family Notodontidae; genus Phalera; species Phalera bucephala. Next base: position 17,388,878 of record LR990617.1, on the reverse strand, counting down.
GCAAAAACTCGCGTCCGCCATTTTGGATTTCAAAATAATATCATATCCTCTATTCTTAATGATCGATATAAAATAACAGTGATTGATGATGTATAGATACATCATCAATCACTTTGATTTTCACATTATTTTTGTACACGACAACAGTATCATATTATATCGATATATTGATGTTTATCATAACTATGACTGCATCACTAAACGTCCTTGGTCGGAGTCGGGGAAGGTGAATTGAATCCGACTCTGACCTAACTTCTCTTACTAGTCTATGGACCTGACGGCCTTGTAATGACGTCCACAGAGCAGGTAAAAGCAGAGGCGGATCTTAGAACATTGTGTTTTTACAGAAACTTATCCCTTTGTGACAACATTACAGATGTTACAGACTTAATCCAGAGCTACCAACAAAACATCGTGACGTCACAGTTATCAAGGATGAATAGTGCTGCCAAAATTCGATAACGTAGTGAAGTTACACATTTTATCGATATTGATAAAAGAAAAAAATGAAACCAAGCGTAGCTAGTCCATTGTATGTGCCATAAAACGTGGAATCAAGTGTTACACTTGATTAGCTGATGCCTGTCCCTTACGTTAGAAGGAAAAAATAAAAATTATGAACAGGAACATATAAAAAACTATTTATTTCAATAAACTGACTGAATATAAAAGTGAACAGTTGAACCACTTTGAAATATCACCTGTCCCATGAAGCAAAAAAATCGATCTCATGAAAAATTAATTTAAATGTCTGTCTTCACCAACACATCAAACCGCACGTCAGTAATAGGATCTGAAAAGTATAAATAAATAGACAATTTATTAAAAACAAATAAAATAAATATCGACACGCATTCTCCAAGCGCGGGTGGCAGGGGTGTAATTTGTTTACGCGCTTTCCGTCAATGATGTTCATCATCATCATCATTTCAGCCTATACTTGTCCACTGCTGAACATAGGCCTCCCCAATCGCTTTCCAGCGTAACCGGTCCGATGCCACCTGCATCCAACGATTTCCTGCGATTTTCACAAGATCGTCGGTCCATCTGGCAGGCGGTCGTCCTACGCTGCGCTTGCCAATACGTGGTCTCTACTCTAGAATCTTTCTGCCCCAACGCCCATCCGATCTTCGCGCTATGTGGCCAGCCCATTGCCACTTCAGCATGCTAATCCTGAGGGCTATGTCGGTGACCTTGGTTCTTCTACGAATCTCCTCATTACTGATTCAATGATGTTAGGTCTCGTGTAATAGGATGCAAACCCACTGCTATATACCGGGCATAATTTGAGACTCCTGACTGATACCGGGAAATCTTCAATAGAAAAACTACATTTGTCTGACTTAGGAATTTAAAACAGGACTTCATCATTATTTATCAATGAGGCAGTGACAACTATTTATCAGTTACATTACTGCATTACACATTATAATTATCTAGTGGTCTAGTGGTGGTGTAAGATATAAATTAGAGGGAACCTACCCAGCAAGGGGTCTAGCGTGATGATATAGATTGCTGGATAGACTTCGGATTCCTAACAATGTTTAAATTTTGTAGGTAGGAGAAAAATTTAACTTGTACACTATTAGTGTAGTAAAAGTTAGTAGCTAATAAGTTAGTAGAGGGAAGAATACAAATCAATTTATCAGAACTTGTAGTGCTTTCTAGTTACAAACTTATTATTCTAACCAGCATCTAATAATTAATAAAATAATTAATAAATTTTAGTCAGTAAGAGTATAAATCTCCTTAAAATAAAATTACCTGTTTTAGTAATGTGGAGACAACCTTCTAACTTATTGTGAAAAAGAGCATTCTAGTGAGTTCTAGTTTTGGAATTGTCTTTCTGTTTGAACTTGTTCGTCATAAAATGGTCTCCACATTTAATTTAATATCCTTTAGAAGGTGTATTACTAAATGTAATAGCCTTTTTTGACTGTGGCGTTGCATATTCCAAAATAAACAAAATTAAATTCGAAGTATGCCAAGAAGAAACAAGTCAGGTAGGTAACCAGAAAATAATATTTATGGCTAAATTTTCACTGAATAAAGATGGGTAAGTATGTTTCTGTTATAATACTATATTTTACATACATTCACAGGCGTTATAGTTAGTGCGGTTCAGATAAATAAAAATATTAAAAACTATAGTGATGTACAGTCATGTTATCAATACCTTTCATTCTTAACGTTAATAATATAAATTTGATACTAAAGCTTCTAGTACCTACTATTTTCTATTTTTTTGACACGCTAACTTTTTTTTACAGCTGTGAACAATAAGTGGCGGTACGTGCAATATGAAAACTTCTGTATATTTTTATAAAAAAGCAGTATCAATTAAATAAATTAATTCTATCTATTAAATTTTTGTATGGTGGTTAAAATGGTAAATTTATCTTTCTGTATATTTACATCATTGGAAATTCAGTGTGATTACGTAAAATCATTATTCTATTTTTTATTTCATTGTAAGCGGCAGTACTATCTGCTGAAACTAGTAAGCTACGGAACCCTAAAAATGTTACATATCGATAAATCCATTAAATTTAACGTCAAGGCTACATCCCTATTCTTTTTTTATGTTGGCAGTATTGTTTTATTAGGTTGGCAGCATATCATAACTTCATGTTGGCAGCAATAACATTTAATCTTATCATTGTGGTAGAACTTTTCGTGTAAGTTTCATACAATTTTCAATTTCGTACTCTAGTATGAAGTTCCGCCTCTTAAAACGTAGTGATTATATTCTCTTTGTGTTCTACTTTCAACGCTCGACGTTTAAACCGTTATCACAATTGTTTTCTGTTTATGGCATCACGACGATGCGTATTTTGCCAGTGTCAAGTTTTACGAACATAACTATTCATTTTTGATTCAACTCCCCGATGAACTTGATTATAACGATGATAATGAAATTGATGAGGTACTCTACCCTGGATAGTAAAGCGATGGATACTTTACATACCAATTGCGACGGTCGTTTTGAGGGCAATCGAAAAGGCACGTTTTATCACTTTGTTACAATAACCTTCACTCGTGCACATGTAAAAATACATAATATTCCACCAACATTACATATTATTATTCGAAATAACACAACCTTTGGAAATTAAAACAAATTGACATCACTCTTCGATTTCCCGCCAAAAAACTCGTTATCACACATGGCGATCACGACACCGGCCTGATAGCCTTTAGACTTCATCAGGCCGTGGAAAGCTACAAAAAAAAGAAATGTTCTGAACCTTATGCTTTTTTTGCCAATATTATCACAATAAAAGCAGAGTTGCCATAGTTAGAATGATCCGAGTAATGTAATATTTACATTTTCATGCATGTAAATGAAACCGACATTAGATTATAATAAATTGTAATGTTCTACCCCTAAAATGTATTATTACCCTTTAAAAGTAATTACAGTTTAAACACTGTTCTAAAATTATTTTTTAACACTGGCTGTCTAACTCTAAACACTACAAAAACAAACATTCGTCCACATACTGAGATCGATTCTCGTATTTATTTAGGAAATTATTGTTTTTAAAGCTTTATCTTATGTTGCCGTAATATAGTGCTATAACTATTTAACAAAGACTCGTATTATATTTTTATATTCAAGATGGGCAGTCGAAGTAGAATTAGTGAAATGGATTCTTTGTTAGTTTTTCATTGGATGATAACCGCTAAGTAAGTGAAAAAGTTTATTAATACTAAGTGATAAATTCTTTATACTAAAGAATCAACTAAGAACCAAGACTTAAATACATAAAGACTACTAAGAAAACATTTCGTTTCCTTAACATTTCGTTTCCTTAGCGTGTCGTAAGTGGCTAACTTGGTACCTATTAGTTTTCAAGACACCTGGTAGGATTCTTACTTTGTGTGGTGAAGATGTGTGAAACAGTGTATCAGAAAATCATCATCATCATCATCTCAGCCTATACTTGTCCACTGCTGAACATAGGCCTCCCCAATCGCTTTCCAGCGTAACCGGTCCGATGCGACCTGCATCCAACGATTTCCTGCGATTTTCACAAGATCGTCGGTCCATCTGGCAGGCGGTCGTCCTACGCTGCGCTTGCCAATACGTGGTCTCCACTCTAGAATCTTTCTGCCCCAACGCCCGTCCGATCTTCGCGCTATGTGGCCAGCCCATTGCCACTTCAGCATGCTAATCCTGAGGGCTATGTCGGTGACCTTGGTTCTTCTACGAATCTCCTCATTCCTGATTCGATCGCGTAGAGAAACGCCGAGCATAGCTCTCTTCATAGCTCGCTGAGCAACTCTGAGCTTTTTTATGAGACCTATTGTAAGAGACCACGTCTCTGCTCCATATATCATCACTGGTAACACACATTGACTAAAAACTTTAGTCTTAAGGCACTGAGGTATTTTGGATGAGAAGATGTTGCGAAGTTTCCCGAACGCTGCCCAGCCGAGTTGGATTCGTCGATTGACCTCTCTCTCAAAGTTGGACCTACCTAACCGGACTACCTGTCCCAGGTAAATGTATTCGTCGACAACTTCAAGAGTAAAGTTCCCAACGGTGAGTGCGGTGGGTACGACATGGACGTTAGACATTATTTTCGTTTTGTCCATGTTCATTTTAAGACCCACTTGTTGAGATACTCTGTTGTGGTCACCGAGCATTCGTCCTAGATCTTCCAGCGACTCCGCCACGACCACAATGTCGTCGGCAAATCGAAGGTGAGTGATGTATTCGCCATTGATGTTGATGCCAAGTCCTTGCCATTCCAAGAGCTTGAAGGCGTCCTCTAAGGTGGCCGTAAACAGTTTCGGAGAAATGACGTCTCCCTGCCTTACTCCTCTTTTCATGGGGATCGCCTTCGTGCACTGCCCCTGTACTCGGACTGACATGGTGGCGTTATTATACAAGCACTTCAACACTTCAATGTACCGATAGTCAATGCGGTATCGCTGGAGAGATCTAAGAACCGCCCAAGTCTCGATCGAATCGAAGGCTTTCTCATAGTCCACAAACGCCAAGCATAGTGGCCGATTATACTCCTCGGTCTTCTGTATAATCTGCCGCAGCGTATGTATGTGGTCTATGGTGCTAAAGCCTTTCCGGAAACCGGCTTGTTCGGGAGGCTGGAAGTCATCAAGCCTGCGTTCGAGACGATTAGTGATGACTTTCGAAAACAACTTATAAACATGGCTCAGCAGTGTGATGGGCCTATAATTCTTCAGTAAAGTGTTATCACCTTTCTTGAAAAACAGTACCCCTGTTCCATGCTTCCAGCGTTTTCTCTTCGAGCAAGACGGAATTAAACAGCCTCTGAAGGACTTTAAGTACCGGCGTTCCGCCCGCTTTCAGAAGCTCTGCGGTAATTCCGCCTTCGCCTGGCGCTTTGTTATTTTTGAGTTGTTTGAGAGCCATCCTAATCTCGTACAGGCTGATGTCCGGGATATCTTCAGTGTAGTGTCGGGTTAGCTTCGCTCTTAGGTCTTTTACCAAGTCAACAACAGGTTCAGCTACTGAGGTGTACAACTGCCCATAGAACCTCTCTATGTCCCTGAGCACCTCTGACCTATTCGACATTACGTTTCCGTCCTCCGTCTTCAGCTTCGTCAACTGGCTTTGCCCAATAGACGCGTCTCTTGCGAACACTTTGGAGCCCTTGTTCTGTGCTATGGTCTCCTCAATACGCCTTGTATTGAAGGACCGTAAATCGTGTCGCAAGGACTTCAGTATCTGTCTGAGCTGCCTATAGGACTTAGCATCATCGGAGGTTTGGAGCGGCATGGAACGTCGCTCAGCCATGAGGTTTCGGGTGTAGTTGAATAGTTTTTGAGGTCTTTTTTTACGGTGGGGCTTATAATATTTGGACCCGACCGTATGGACAGTCTCTACCAGCTTGTTGTTGATTTCGTCCACTGATGCGCTGCGGTCTAGCAATTCGAAGCGGTTTGCCAATTCGAGTTAAAAGTTCTCGGGGTTTTGGATATGTGCATAAGAAGGTCGGAGCGTAGACTTCATCAGACGCGATCTTTCAATTTTGACATTAATATTTAATGTGCCTCTGACCATTCGGTGATCACTGCCGGTTTTTACCCTGTGAATCACGGAGACATCATTAAATATTTGTCGCTTAGTGCTCATGATGAAGTCTATCTCATTTTTTGTGGAACCATCAGGGCTCATCCAGGTCCATTTCCTATGAGGCGGCTTCCGGAAGAAAGAGTTCATCATAGAGAGTCCCTCCTTCTCCAGATATTCGGCCAGCCTCTGACCCCTGGGGTTGCGCTGCCCATATCCAAATTGCCCCACTCTCAACTCATCATCGCCCCGTTTGCCCAGCCGCGCATTGAAGTCACCCATAACCACTGCTTTGGAAGTATGTATGGCTCTACTAATGTCCTCATACATTACTTCGACGTCATCATCTGAGTATGCCGAGGTCGGTGCGTAGACCTGTATGACCTTCAGCGAATATCTTTTGGATATTCTGAGTATCAGGTACGCTACCCTGCTCGACACACTAGTGATGGACACAACGTTGTCTATGAGTGACTTGTGGACAATAAATCCGACATCAACTTGGGACTGCTGTTCGCCCTCCCGGTAGTAAAACAAGTTGCCGGATTTTAAGGTTATCGTGTCCTCGCCCTTTCTTCGGACCTCCGATAAACCAACAATATTCCACCGCAACTTGTTTATCTCTGCTTCCAGCTCAACAAGCTTCTCATCTGTCCTTAACTTGCGTACGTTGTATGTCACCAGGGCCAATTTTCGTTGTTGGTGGTAGCCGCATCTCTGCCGGAGATTCTTAGCACCCCTTGTCCTGTCGTTACCATAGCTGCTACCGTGGCCAGGACGAACAGGACCGCCGGGGACTAGGGGCCTGGTTTTATTCTTTTCTTCCATTTTAATAAATTGGGGGGGTTTGCCATACTCGCCACGCTTGGCAGGCGGGTTGGCGAGCGCAGTTTTTGATGGTAGAAGTGTTAAGGGAACGCTGCTGTCCATTCCCTAGTTTTCCCTTAGTCGCCTTGTACGACACCCGATGGGATGAGATGGGTTGGTCCTAATCTAAGCCGGGAACCACGTGGCGGATATATGATGATACTATCAGAAAATAGGAAAAAATAAAGCCAAATTGACTATTTATCTATATCATTATCCCAAATCCCTTGCGGGGTAGGCAGTATCTATTGGTTTAGAGAAATAGGTTGTTTTGTATTAGAGCACTCTTTGATATTTTTGACAATTTTATATATATATATATATATATATATACCCTATAATTTTCTGGTGTGATGATATAGATGGATAAGCCATCGCATTCCGATTGTTATTCTGTGTATAAGAGTATAAGAGCACATGTACATTATGTGATAAAAAAATAAGTAATGGCTGCTTATCCATTATTGAGACAAGTTGTTGATCTAAGGAGGAACAAGTATAACTGTACCTGTCTTTACATTATTTGTTGTGATATCAGATGCAACACATTTAATTTCGTTTTCTTGTTCTGATTTGAATAAACTTCTGACACTAGGTGTTGGATCATTTATTTATATATTTTTTAATAGCAAAACATTATACCAACTTAAATTGCATAACATAACGATATGTGAAAACCCTGTTGAACAATACTTTTTAAGTGATGATTTCACACTGAAAATGTGTGGGTTCCAAACTTAAAAGCATTTTGCCACTAAAAAAATAAAAATATAATTCATATATGATATAAACCTATTTAATAATATTAATTAGTTTAATTAATATTATTAATATTATTATTATTAATAATAAATAATTAATATTATTTGTATTATTTATATTTTTATCAATTGAAGGTGTAAGAAATGGGTTCATGCAGTTGGCAAAGAAGACCATGTATATTGTATCCATTACATTGAATGTGGAGACCATTTTATGAAGAAAAAGTTCAATCAGAAAAGCAATTCCAAAACTAGAACTTACTAGAATGCTCTTTTTACACAATAAGTTAGGAGGTTGTCTCCACATTACTAAAACAGGTAATTTTATTTTAAGGAGAATTATACTCTTACTGACTTAAGTTTATTAATTATTTTATTAATTATTAGATGCTGGTTAGAATAATAAGTTTGTAACTAGAAAACACTATAAGTTCTGATAAACTGATTTGTATTCTTCCCCCTACTAACTTATTAGCTATTAACTTTTACTAAAATAATAGTGTACAAGTTAAATTTTTCTCCTAACTACAAAATTTAAACATTGTTATGAATCCGAAGTCTACCCAGCAATCTATATCATCGCGCTAGACCCCTTGCGGGGTAGGTTCCCACTAATTTATATCTTACACCACCAGTAGACCCTAGTGCTCTAGTGGTGCTCTTTTTCACAATAAGTTAGAAGGTTGTCTCCACATTACTAAAACAGGTAATTTTATTTTAAGGAGAATTATACTCTTACTGACTAAATTATTAATTATGTTATTAATTATTAGATGCTGGTTAGAATAATAAGTTTGTAACTAGAAAGCACTACAAGTTCTGATTAATTGATTTGCATTCTTCCCTCTACTAACTTATTAGCTACGAACTTTTACTACAATAATAGTGTACAAGTTAATTTTTTTTCCTAACTACAAAATTTAAACATTGTTAGGAATCCGAAGTCTATCCAGCAATCTATATCATCACGCTAGACCCCTTGCGGGGTAGGTTCCCTCTAATTTATATCTTACACCACCACTAGACCACTAGATAATTATAATGTGTAATGCAGTAATGTAACTGATAAATATTTGTGACTGCCTCATTGATAAATAATGATGAAGTCCTGTGTTCAATTCCTAAGTCAGACAAATGTAGTTTTCCTATTGAAGATTTCCCGGTATCAGTCAGGAGTCTGAAATTGTGCCTGGTATATAGTAGTGGGTTTGCATCCTATTACACGAGACCTAACATCGTTGACGGAAAACGCGTAAACAAACTACACCTCTGCCACCCGGGCTTGGCGTGACGGTATTTATTTTATTTGTTTTTAATAAATTGTCTATTTGTTTATACTTTTCAGATCCTATTACTGACGTGCGGTTTGATGTGTTAGTGAAGACAGACATTTGCTTCATGGGACAGGTGATATTTCAAAGTAGTTCAACTGTTCACTTTTATATTCAGTCAGTTTATTGAAATAAATAATTTTTTATATCTTCCTCTTCATGATTTTTATTTCTTCCTCCTAACGTAAGGGACAGGCATCAGCTAATCAAGTGTAACACTAGATTCCACGTTTTATGACACATACAATGGACTAGCTACGCTTGGTTAGCTGTTGATTGTACGAACTTATAAAATCGCGTTTTTTTTTTTATCGATATCAACAAAATGTGTAACTTCACTACGTTATCGACTTTTGGCAGCACTATTCATCCTTGACAACTGTGACATCACGATGTTTTGTTGGTAGCTCTGGATTAAGTCTGAAACATCTGTAATGAAAAAAAGTGCGGGAAACGTGAAACCTGATGGGCGCGTTTTTTTTGCAAATTTCTTTTTTCCACTTTTATTCATTATTAATTAAAATTTATCAGTGAAGTAGCGTAGCCACTATATATATATATATATATATTTGTATATATATATATATGTATTGAGGCGCTCGTAGCGCTGTGCGACCGCGGTGTTCTTACCGATCACCAAGGTTAAGCAGCGTTCGACTCGGTCGGCCTGAGATGGGTGACCGTTTGTAGCATTTCATATTCGATCGTCTCCGTGCTTCGGAAGGCACGTTAAGCCGTTGGTCCCGGTTACCACTTAATGTGGTAGTCGTTAAGCCGAGTTGGAAGCCTTAAAGGTGGCTTGATAAGTTCCAACAGCAGGTGGCCACAAACCTGCCTCCACCAATCCGCACTGGGTCCGCGTGGTGGAGTATGACCCAATCTCTCTCACCTCGATTTGTGAGAGAAGGCCTTTGCCCAGCAGTGGGCAGTATAGGCTGATATTATTATATATATTTGTATTAATTTACGTTTTATTATAATTTATTAGTGTAGAAGTCAGTTTTCCTCTTCATATGAGGTAAGTCAGCTCATTTTTCTTTAATGTCTTCGGAGCCCCCTGATCCGGGGGGCTCGGCCCCCCGGTAGCTTGCTTTGTTACTATACCTGGTAATTGTAAAGTCCAAGAACAAAGATTAAACGACACGGATATGTCTGGAATGGACACAGATTGCTCATCCCGCAGCCGTTCTGGAGCAGTCAAACGTACTCGCTTGCATAAAAAATAACAGTGATAAAGAATCATCTGAATCCTGTACTCAATTAATAAAAACGATTCTGGATCTATTAATAAAATCAAATTTGATACCGTCCCACGCTGCCCCAGTTATAAATACACTAATTCAACTTTTCAATAATGGATTCAATCATACAGTGGAATTGCAGGAGTGTAATTAATAAAAAACATGATATAATGCACTTAACAAATAAATATAATCCACTTGCTTTTGCTCTTTCAGAAGCCTGGTTAAAATCTAATTATAATTCCAATATATCTGGCTATTCTTGCATCAGGGAGGACAGGCATGATGGGTATGGTGGTGTCGCCATCATAATTAAAAAGTCAATTCCTTACTCCATACTTAATATTCCTCCTCATAGTGAGGACTTTTCTATTGTAGGGATTAGATTGAATAATATTTGTATAGTTTCTTTATATATTCCAAGACCAACAATGCTTATATTAAATGATATTAAAATACTCTGTCTTTTATTCAGCAACCTTGTATTATTTTAGGAGACTTTAACTGTCAACATACAATGTGGGGGAAGTAGCTTATCTAACTGCTATGGCGAAGAAGTATTAGAGATTATTGACAATCTTAATCTTTGTATTTTAAATACTGGAGCTCCTACCCGTCGCACTTCACCCACTGAAAGGGCGAGTGTCGTGGATTTGTCTCTGGGTTCCCCTAATGTAGCATCTTCACTCTCTTGGTCCGTCCTTCCTTATACATATGGCAGTGATCACTTTCCTGTTTTGATTTCCTTTCCAAGTACAAATCCACAATACAGTAAGCCTTTATCTCGTATGAAATACAGGGTAGCAGAAGATAAATGGGATTCATTCAAGTTATTTATTGAGAATAGTATTCCTTCATTACCTCATCCTTCCAGGAATGAAATAGACAGTGTCAGTATGTTTACACAAACTCTAATTGCTGCTGCAGATAATACATTTCCTATTAAAAACTATTCTTCTAAGAAACCTCTTCGTCCTCCCTGGTGGGATAATGAATGTACTGAAGCTATAAAAAAAAAAAAATGCAGAAAAAAATTATAATGACAATATGTCTTCAGAGAACTTCAGCATTCTTTCAGAGAACATCTCATCCACTCAGAAGTTATTAAAAAAGAAAAAGTTAGATGGCTGGAGAAACTTCTGTAGCTCGATTTCTCCTGATACACCTTATTCTACAGTTTGGACTAATATTAAACGTTTTAAAACAGCTTGTGCAATGCCTGTAAGTCATCGTCTTTCTCCCTCCTTAGCAGACAGTTTTCTGGATCAAATAGCTCCACCGTTTGTTACTCAAGAAATTCCTCGTCCTCTTCTTGTAATCCTTGTTAGTGGCCCTACTGATCTTAATGCCCCATTTTCTATAACAGAACTTCTTAACATTCTCTCCGTTGTGAAGGACTTTGCTCCAGGGGATGATGGTATTCCATACTCATTTTATTCACATCTTGGGGAGAAGGCCCTTGACTATTTATTGTGTACGATAAACTCTATCATGTTTACGGGTAATGTTCCCTCATCTTGGACAACACAAATAGTGTTGCCATTTTTAAAACCTAATAAAGATCCGTCCAGTTCTTCTTCCTACCGACCAATTGCCCTATCGTCTGTCATGTGTAAAATAGCAGAACATTTCGTTAAAAATCGATTGGAGTGGTTTGTTGAAAAGAGAAACTTGTTGTCTTCTAGTCAAAACGGTTTCCGAAAGGGAAGAAGCACTATGGACAGCCTAAGTATATTTGTTTCGGATATTCGCTTGGCTTTATCTCGAAACCATTCCATCGTTGCAGCATTTTTAGAAGTCTCTGCAGCATATGACAGTGTTCTTATTCCGATACTACGAGTCAAGTTGGAAAAACTGAGTGTTCCCGAAATACTAATAAACTTTATTATCAATTTATTATCGGAAAGAATGATACATTTAGATTTAGATCCTAAAATTAATTGTAGACGCTTATGGAAAGGGCTACCACAAGGATCTGTTCTTAGTCCTTTACTTTATAATATTTACACTCATGATTAAGAAAATTCACTAAATAATTCAGTTAGTATTTTACAATATGCTGATGATTTGCTTCTTTATTGTTCTGATGATTCAATTTCTAAAGTATCTTCACAAATATCTTTATCTCTCTCACTACTTGAAAAATGGATGGATGATAATGGCCTACAGATATCTGCTCTAAAAAGCTCTGTTGTTTTATTTAACAGACAAAGACATCCTCCTCCTATTAATATATCCTATAATGGTCATACAATCCCAGTAAAAAACCATGTAAAATTTCTAGGTCTAGTTTTAGACTCTAAGCTAACTGGTGTTCCGCATTGTGAGTATGTAGGTGATAAATGCGAGCGGGCTCTAAACATGCTCCGTTGTCTTTCGGGTGTCTGGTGGGGTGCTCACCCTTATTCCCTAAAACTGGTTTACAATGCTTTGATAAGAAGCATCCTAGACTATGGATCTTTTCTCTTAGAGCCGTGTAGCGCTGCTGCTCTGAAGAAGTTGGATAGCGTTCAATCTAAAGCTTTACGGATAATATCTGGAGCCATGAAATCGAGTCCTATCAATGCTTTACAAGTTGAGTGCGGCGACCCTTCCCTGAAGTTACAACGTCAATATTTGTCTGATAGATTCCTCGCAAGAGCCTTTCAGTTTTCCTTTCATCCCCTTCGCCAGAAGCTTTCCTCTTTACTAGAACAGATTTGTTATTCTGGGTATTGGTCCCACAAAAACACACCATGTTTAGTTAAAAGCTATCAGAAATTTATTAATGTGAATGCTCCCTCTCATTGCTCTACCCAACTTCCTTTATTTGAATGTAAATATTTTGAGTCACTAATATTAAATCCGAATATTTGCTTAATCTTAATCTTACAATAATCTTACAATTCCTAAAAAAAAAAATTGTTATTCAACTTTCTTTACATTTCCAAAACATTGAAGGAAATAATAAAGCAGACTTGCTGGCCAAAGAGGCGGTTACATCGGGCGATGTTTACCCATATAAAAATTACACTCATGATCTAATGGCGCTGTCCAGAAATCATCTCCAGATTTCCTGGAGTGATTGTTGGACAAATGATATAAGTAAGGGGAAATTCTACCATTCCATCCAACCAAATATACCCAGCAAACCCTGGTTTGCCAAGGCGGGCTTCTGTAAATGGACTACATCCATCATTATTAGAATGCGTTTAGGTCACGTTTGTACACCAGAAAATTTAGCGAGGCTTGGTATAGTCGGTTCTGACCTTTGTGGTTGCGACGAAGTTGGAGATTTAAACCATATATTTTTTGCTTGCCCCCTGAATGACTCTTCTGTCTTTTATTCACAGCTTCACCAACTTAAAATTCCTTGTCCATTCTCCATTCCTTCTCTATTGTCATTTAATAATATTGATATTTATTCTACCATAAATATGTTCATCCTACACAACAACATCCACATATAATCATTTCCTTCCTTTGCAACTTTCCTGATTAATCTTTCCAAATTTCCTTGTTACCATTCCTTTTTTTTTTCCTTCGTTTCCCTAACTTTGAACAATGGCATAATGTAAACGCAACTGCCAATAAAAAAAAAAAAAAAAAAACATCTGTAATGATGTCACAAAGGGATTAGTTTCTGTAAAACCACAATGTTCTAAGATGCGCCTCTTCTTTTACCTGCTCTGTGGTTATACCCACAGAGCAGGTTAAAGGTTATACCCAAGCAGAGAAGTTATACCAATATGCAAGAGCAAGAGAAGGTATTGAAATATTTGGTATCAGTAGAAAAGTTAGCTGAAGAAATACTATCGGATAAACATGAACTTGTAATGCTAGATAAAAGAAGAAATCGTAACAGAGAAGCTTTACGGGACCTTTTGAAATCAACTCAACATAAATGTTGGGTAACTGTAGGATCTGTGTTGATTAAACATAACCTCGAAGCAACAATCAGCCTTTTGGAAGCTGATCAAAAACAACTCAATATTGATATTAATAAGCTGCGTAGTGACCTTAGAGTTAAAGTTAATAATTTAAGGGATTTAGAAATGCAGCCACCAGTACCTGGATTAATGCTGGTTCCGATGTCACAGAAAGAAACTGAAGGTTTAGCCAACGCAAAATTGATATCATAGTGGGATTTTGTTTTTTGCCGTAATGGCGACAAGAAGCCAATTTTTATAATTTACTGATATACTCTCTTATTACTTGACATTGGCGAAATACACAGTTGGCCTACCCTTTGGCCATTTATTAAAATAAGAAGAAGATATCATAGTGCAACATTAATGCCAATTAAAATTGTTTTAATGGAATAGGATAGGTACATGACTTTTGTAATGACTGTGTATCTATCTTCTGCGGAAAGTCATCTACAGCAGACATGCCTCTCCCAAAGCTTGTTATGAGAACAGGCTTTGTGCTGTATGCATCCACTTATTACCTGCAACCTTAGACTTGTCTAGAACAAAAATGGCTCCTAAAAATGGCCTTAGTTACACAGTGTGCATGATGCCATCATGTGCTTTGTTTAAAAGCTTTCAATGTGTGTGTGCATACTACAATTTGTCAACCCTATGGGGACATACATTTTATTCTATTTCCGCGTACGCAATGCTCCATCTAGACTAGTAATTCATCTAAGCCTGCGACCTTCACTAGGTTTATTCATCCATCTTGTAGGGGGCCTGCTTACTCTACTTCTACTAGTATGTGGTTGTCACTCAAGAACCTTTCTGCCCCAATAGCTGTCAGTTCAGCAGAATATATTAGGGAATAAATGATGGAATCAATCTTTCCTGTTGAGTCTGTACAGTTGATTGGTTAATATTAGAATATACATTGTTCTTTATTGTGTAGGCAACATCGAGAGTGCCTACTATACCTTATTAACTGCAATGATTGAACATCAGCTATTTCGAAACAGATTTATTGTGAATTGAATAAAAGATATTATAATACTTATGCTTTGTATTTTTATCCACTTGTTTATCTTTAAACAATAAGCATTATCTTATCAAGTATCTAAAATTTTAATATAAATAACTTATTTGTTATAAGCCTATACTGTCCCACTGCAGGGCAAAGGCCTCCCCTCCCTTCTTTCTGGCCTTCCTTCTAGTGCAAGCTGGTGCCAATCCTTGTTATAGGAGTCCTGGTCGTCTCGCCACCGCTTTCTGGGCCTGCCACACCTTCGTTTCCTGACAGGTGGGATCCACATTGTAATTTTTGCCTTGCAGCTGTGGGCCCACATCAGCGATTTTTGTTTTGGAGCGCAGGATCGAGTTCCTGATACGATCTGTTAATTTGACTCCAAAAATAAAACTAAAAATAACTTGCAAAGATTTATTCATATACAACAGTTTGTTTAATGTACCAGTTTGCAATAAAGACGAGACACTTGTAGTGCATTGTAAATGTGGTGGTCTGAGTGATCACCAAGTTAAAGGGAGGTTAGGTTCAGCCTGTCTCGAGATAAGTGACCATTAGTTGAATTTTGATTTTCAAGTGTCTACATGCTTCAGATAGTGCGTTCAACAATCCACACTAGGTCTGCATGGTGGATTATGACCTCTGTCACCTCATTGCCCACGAGTGGGACAGTGTAGGTTGATATTGCAATAAAACACAGACTATTTTTTAGATTTTATTGGGCTAAGGTATTTCAAATAAAAAGTCATCAAATATATATTTTCAATATGCACAGTTATACCTTTATACATGTAAATAATATAGTACATAACAAATAAATAATAAATAGTACCAAATTTTAGGATTTATCCATTAATAAAATTGTAGTTTGGTGTGACAATTATGATACAAGTGACCTGACTAAATGCCAATTTGTTATGTGAATGAATCTTAAATGTAAATTGTAGAATAATTTTACATTACGTCTAATTGTGTTTGCTTTTATGTTTGTCAATAATTATTTATAATCTTTCAAACATGGCATTATTCTTTGTTAATATCATAAACATAATTGTGTAACCAATTAATAATAATCATCACCCAACTAGCTTAACATTATAAACAATATGGCATATATGAATTAATAGATGATTTCAATTACATTTTCTTTTAGAAATTATCAATTGCAACATAATATAAAACCTAAGCACATTAACTTACTTATGAATAATTGTCAATATCAAAACATTTATCCTAAAGGTTATTGCTTAATAATATATATTTCTTAATAGCTTGTATTGAAATTATCTTCATCAGTACAAAATGCCACATTTCCTAAGAGGGTCCTCGAATACTTGAATGTAATAATATTTTGTGGATTGTCTTTTGAGCACATAATATAATAATTCTGTCACTATCACAAGTCTTTGAATTTGGAGTGGCCAAAGCACATTATTTCGTTATATTGACTAATCTACTGGCATTAACTTGTACAGTACGAGTGTGTACGTAATAGGGGACGCCGTGCGTGTTACAATCACAGACCTGTGGCGCGCTCGACGCCTGTCGCGTCCTCGCACTACCAGTTGGCCATGCCGGGTTTATTGAGCGTCATGAAATATATCTGACATGAGGAGCCACCCTTTGCGGAGGAGAAGAAAACCTTGTCATTGCGCTCACATAAGAATTTAAGTCGTTGTGCTTTTTTGTGCATAAATACGCCGTCGAGGTGGCCAGTCTCCACCGAGCGAATTTCGATAGCTTTATTGCCCCATCCCATTATCTGCCCTGTACCTATGTAGGCCACCGATGTTGGCATTTCTCCCCACTGAAATAAAATATATGATGTAACCAATGAGCTTGTAAAATATTTTAATGCTCTGAATTGAGATGAAGAGAGAAGAGTGATAACATAAGAGAAGGATACACACCTGAAGGACTATGTTCTTACTGACTCGTCCGTAAGTGTTAACGTATACGCCTTCGTTGTCGTAGCATAACAACAACTGGACGCCGTTTGAATTTGGAAGAGGTACAATGCAGTGTGGGATTATGGCTCCCTGTGTCTGAAAAAAAAAATCAATTAATAAATGCCACCCATAAATTACGTCACAAGAATATCATGACTTTTGGAGCTTCCTTATTGCAGGTGTTACCATCGTGAAAACCGCATTAAAATATTACCAATTTTAAGATTAAAGTACAATAATAACCTACCTCGCAAGGGATCTGACGTGATAATATAGACAAAGGAAAAATTAATCATGTCTAGATCACTGTTATTTCTTTGAACAAGTAAATATGAGAAAATATTCAGGTGATTATGGTTGCTGTCGCTATTTGTGTCAAGTTCTCTATGTAGTGCTAGGAATTATGTACTTACATGTTTTGGAATATAAATATCGTAGACAGTGGCAGTGTCAAGATCAACAGCGTGAAAACCATCCGCCGATCCATAAATTACTTTCAGTCTTGTGCTTTCTTCTATAGTCAAATCTACTAATAGAGGCCTAAAAGGAAAAAGTTATTTTAATGTATATTTTTCTTTAATTAATTATTTTTTTGTCAACCTACCGGCAAAGATCCCCTCCATAATCTTCCACGTGAACAACATATAAATATTGGTATGTGTAAACATTGGCTTATATTTCATCTGTGTTAAATACGCTTCTAAACCTAAATTCTAATTCTAAATCACTTACCTATGTTGTAGTTCACCGAAGTTTTTGAAGGCCATAAATTTGTGATACGGCTTGGGCGCCCATGCATATATTTCGATGGAATCTTTAAGAGCAATTACAAGGAACTTGATCCTTTCATATTTGACGATGCGGAAATGAACTGCGCCTTGCAATTCCCCTACGTTTATCCATCCATTCCTTCTTTCCGCTTGCTGTAAGATAAATAAAAAAGTAATCATATCTTTCGTAAAAATGTTTGTAGGATACTAAACAAGTCTATAGTGAAATTCGAAGCTCTTCCATTATAGCGGTAGGGTGACCATCGTTTATTGAAAGTACTGTTGAAATAATTATTACTCACATCACTAAGTCCATCGGTTCGCAGAATTTTGGACTTGAGCCAGCTGAGATAGTACACGCGAACGCGATTCTTCTTCCCCGAAACAGTTACAAGTATATTCTGCCCTTCTAACACTTCCATCTGTTGGAAGCGGCGTCGTGAGATCAATTGATAAACTTTACCTTGACCTGAACGGTCAAGCAACATCAAACCATTTTCTGTGCCAATAAGCAAGTTGACCCCTGTTGGCAAATAAATAAATTAGCTATTTTATTTTTAATATCGGCAGTTTGGAAAATTGAAAAGAAAGATGTCAAGTTACTAGTGCTTTTTTGCTTTATAAATAGGAAGATCTTTCTATATAAAATTCCAGTGTGCATGTGCTCGTAATTCTTCTCCTCCTAAACGGCTTGACCGAATTAGAGGATTTTTTTTAATAATGGGCACTAACATTGTTCTTAGCTATAGTTAGACCAGGTAGATGACGCTGTTGTCGACTGGGTGTGATGCCGCAGGAAACTGCTATATTTTAATAGACGTTTCTTTTCTCTCTACAAACTTTAATAAGTGCTCAGGTTTATCTATATCATCACGCCAGTTCCCTTGCGGGGTAGGCATCTCGGCAGAGTTCCAACAGGTTCTTTCCTCACAGGTTTATGTTTTACAAAAACAGGTGTACAATCTACTTACCCCATAATGCGGCGCATAATATCTCAGAATTGAATCTCTTTTTGTATTTGCGTATCTCCGGAGTGTCGGAGGATAAGTCGTGTCCGGTCGGGGTGACGTTGACGTTGACGTGGCTCTCGCGGCGCGAGGCGTTGCCGCCCGAGCCGGTGGTGCCGCCGCTGCCGGTAGAGCCGGCGCCGAACCCGAACGTGAGGAACGAGCGCTGCTTCTGTTGCAAGGGAAGGAACTGTTGTTGGGAACCCACGGACGAGTTCGAGGGGGAGTGTTGTAACGGGTGCGGCGACGCGGCACCAGAAACGAAGGATTTAGACGGCGTGGACTGGACCGAGGACGCGGCCGGGTGGTGGTGGGACAGAGGCGTGCCTCCGGCAATGGCTTGCCTGTACTGGAACAGAAAATATCAATTATTTTACAATATAAGAGATTTAATGAAATAGGACATTCATCTGATTTTTTACCACTTTATCGACCACATGAATTATTAGGTGAATAGTTAGTCATAAGACCATCTCCCATGGATTAGTTTTCATTTCATATACACTTGGAAAGTTAATAGTTTGATGGCTATTATCTACATTTATGAATGTAACAGAGATATTGTGGTAATGGTACATGAGGTGGCTGCAGGCAAAAACTTGCTTATGTATGAACTATTTATGAGCAGATAGTTTGTCTTTTAAGGAGTTCCAAACAGTTATAATGTATTTCAGTTACTTTATATTGATTTAAGTTTATAAGAACTTTAATACTAGTCTAATTTGTATATAAACAATACCAACAAATTCATGCTAAATTCTTTCAAATATTGTTTGTTCACTTCGAATTTTAACAACTATGTATAATGGTTTTGTCCCAATATAACATTATTTATCTATCCAAGGAAAATATTATTATTATAAAAACACAATATTATCGCTAAAACTGGGACCCTTTACACACGTTTACCGTCTCGTGTCTTAACAGCAGTTCGTTAATTAACCCCAAGGCCTTTGCTTTGATTACAAGTTATTAAGCTGCCTCAAAATAAACCTTATAATATAAAGCTTTGATAAAATCGATCTGCATTCGATGATCAACATAACATTTCTGTACATAATGAAAGCATATCTAGAAAATGCATAAATACAAAGAAGAAGTGAGATAAAGTTTCAATTTCAACAAACAAGTCTATGAGAACCTTCAAGCATTTCCTTTTGCATCAATTCGTTTCGTACTTACGCAGTGGTAACAGGTGTCTGCAAACCGGTCGCGCAGTGGCTCCAGGGTGTTTGCATGATTGACAACCATTATCACATTAATACGATAAACCAAAAGCTTGAGACACCACACAGTCTTGATCCGAAACAGGAGCTTCCAACACCAAGCTTATGCTTCACTTCACAATAAGTTGATGTTAGAATCAATGACTGAACCAGATTAAATCAATGTGTCAGTATATTTTTAATATCAGATGTTATATTGTTGGTTTACCTATTGTAATAATGGTTTTGGATATTAGCAAATTAAAGTAATGGAATACCGCTTCTATTAAAAAAACCTAATGAAGCGGCTAGTGTTGGAAGCACCTTAGTTAATTTATATAATGAACACATCATGGCATGTTACTAGATATCCCACAATAAATTAACCCTTTAAAGCACGTGTACAGTGAAAATGCCACGAAATAAAAAATAATATGTAAGTCACATAGTAATTATGTGTTGAGAAACAATCTAACGAGTTTAATGACAATAGCCACCAGTATAATACTAAAGCAAACTGGGACTTACACAGATATCTATGGGCAATATGACTTTTTTAATCTCACGAGGCACGCCAAGGTTTGAGAGGAGAGCAACAGATTTAAGGTCAGGTATATGAATGTGAGGTTACATTATCGAGATCTCACCTCTTCACTGGTGGATTTGTCGTGACGCGGTGGCGTGGTGGGTTGTCCGGCCTGACTCAGCAAGTCGGGCAACACGGAGCTCGTGCGAGACCCGCTACCATCGTTCGCACCGCTCGACCGGCCCTACACCCAACACAACATTATACTATTCTAGTAAGACTATTACTAAGAATAAATTTGTATACGTTGACATAAATTGATATGTGGTAAAATATAGCGGTCTTATTTATTTAGGAAATTAATAAAAATGAAAAAAAAAAACATTCATTTCACCAAATACCAAAATTAGTGATGAACATCTCGAGTATTTATGCTGTAAACATAATAAATTAGAACAATTCTTTAAGATTTCGGGCGGTGTTCACACTAACTGTAATTTTAAAACTTATTAAAACATAATAAATATGTAACTCGTAGCGATATTAATAAATTCGACAATGACAGAGCTCGACATACACGGCAGCCAAACATGCATAAAAACACATTCACAAAATTGATGATCAGTTCTTGCCAGCTTCTGTGATATTTCGTTAGGCAGCATTCCTAAGGTGGTTAATTTTCGGGTGTTGGTGGCATAATTATTGCATCTGACGATATTTTGGCAGGAAGACGGTATTCGCGCACAGACAATGATTATAATGATTAGTTGTGTTGTGAGTTGCGGTGAGTACACAGGTTAGAATGTTGAAGCTGTTAGGACTTCATAATTTCTAAGGTTAAAAACTAGACCATCTACATAGAAATATTAATGATTCTTAATCACTACCTCTTGTCTTCCCGACGCAATATATGCACTAAAACTACGATAAAACTATAGAATATTATAAGAAAATCACGCCAAAATGTAAGACGTGTGAGCAATAACTATATCATTTCAAATATCCTTATATATACGCGAAGAATCCAATTTTTAGTAAAATCACAAACAATGCCGTAAACCATTCCCATACATTAAAATAATTATTATGTTATTATATTAACCAAAACCAGTAGCTACCAACTAAATACAGACAAACAGACCTTTTATAAAGCGTCCACATTATGTTTGTAGATGTTAGTTAAGTCTATGTTAGAAAACCAAACCCTCATACCAGTAAGTATCAAAATTAATCAAACTATCCTGAGCAGTGAGCAATTTACCTGATCCTGAGCGAGTACCGCTTCCTGCCCACAACTTGCCAAAAGCTCAGTATGTCTATTATATTGAGAATTTCTTCGGAAAACTATATCAGATTCAGTCTTTTCTCTACGAGGTTTCATAACATTACTGGCGTCGCTGCCAGCGACAGCGTCGGAAATAGATTTACTCTCGAGTGTGTTCGCCGTCAGGTCTGGAGTACCAGCCTTCTCAAAGGACGCACTACTTGTGAAACAAATACTCGTAGATGGGGAATCACTATTAATGCTGCTTTGCCTGCTCGGTCCATTGCTTTCGCTGTCTTGTCTAATTAGAGCGGCGACACTTTTCAATGCATCTATCGGGTTATTCGCTGCACCTCTCCTGTCAGAACTCCTTTTTTCATCTTTTTTTCTGTCAGACATTCTTAAGCTATCGTTGGTCTTTATAAAGTCAGTCAAGACAGGCTCTCCCGATGAGGGTTTGATAACTTGCTTCCGGGAATTGTTGAAGATGCCGCTAGATCGCAGTTGTTTATTCACTCCTACTGGACTTTCATGCTTTGGAAAGTATATAGCGGAGTGGCGAGTGCTAGGTAAAGGGAAAAGATCAGAATTTTCTCGCCTGAATCCTCTAAAGAAACGATTCGGAGAACTGATTTCTGAATCTTGCTCTTTTTTGTATTTCAGTATTTCTGATATTTTATCCTGGGCAGATTTATCACTGGGTTTTTGAAACATTTGCTTATGACGGGATGGTGGTGTAGCGATACCTTTGTATTTAGACCACGGATCTTCCATTTCGAGTCGAGATTGTCTCTGCAACTGAGATCGTTTCTGGTCGACATCTTTCGAGGGGTTGCGTTTTTCTTGTTTATTTTCGGTGCTTCTCGAAGGAAAAAATCTAGCAAAGTCCCAGTCCTTCAGTAATACGGCTTCATCGATGTCGGACTGCCGTTTATCGTTCTCGGTACTCTCTCTCTGATGTTTTTCAAACATGTCCGATACAAAAAGTACACATAAATAATAGGAATGAAAAAAAAGACATTTGGCATTCGTGCTCACTAATCTTACTTTGGCGTGAAGGAAACAAATGATCGATAACAGTAATCAGACTAATAAGGCAACACACAGCGAACTCGCTCGAAAGGGCCCATTTCGATTCGCTCTCGAACGAGTCGGGCAAGCCACACGGTAAAGTAACATGTTAAACAATCGACACCGTCAGCCGTGTAGTAAGCAGAGTAAAGGGATATGAGTCTGGAATGGCCCTAGTAGTAAAACATGATTATGTTATCATTGATTTATTATGTACTACTTACTAGGGAAGCTATGCCAAACAAAAAAATGGTGCGCAACTTCTTGACCGCGAGGTTAGCGGAGATGTTTGTTTTTATGAATAATAAATTCTTTTGTTTTTGGAGTTTAAAAGTATCTCAGTGCACATGTAACTATATTTTTTTTAAATAAAACTTAGCATTTTGTAGTGTCACGTTGCGAGAAGCACTTGGAACAAAGGGAACTAGAGTGTATGCACTAACTATTGCGTTAAAAAATTGACTTGAGGTAACTTCTCCAGAGGGTACATAATAACTCAATGTCATCGGCGACGCGTGAAAACCTCGTAAATAGATTTTTTCCCAAATTGGATTTTTATATACTTAAAAACGCTCTTATTGCATAATTTTAACGCGCCCAAATTCAGTATAATAGTTTACAAGGCCATCTATGACTGTCAACGCAAATCCGGTCAAAATAAAAGCCTGTCATTTTAGATTTATTTCGTTTTATACACTTAAGGTTTCGGTTTCGTCGGCTATTTGACCAAATCTTCACGAGGTTTTCTCTCGTCGCGGACAGTATGTAATTTGTGTGAGCGTGTGGGTGCGGGCGTGCGGACTTACCCGTTTCATGACGAGCGTGCGGTCTGTGTGCGCGTCGTCATCGGGCGTGGGCGGCAGTGGCCGCGTGGGTGCACCCGCAGCCCCCGCGCCCCCCGCCCCTGCCCCGTCCTCCGCCACGGCGCTCAGCCCCGGCCTGTAGCAGAACTCGGGACTGACAAGCGAACGCAACCGAACGGGACGGACGGGAACAACAAAATGGGAGGGAACAAAAACAAAATGTGCAAAGTAAAATAAATAAGTGGTATGAATTAGTACATCACAATTAAATATCAATTAATGTATACAATCATATAAATTGGCAGCTTAACATAATATTATCATGGTAGGCTTCTATTTCAAAGTGATCACAGCAATCTTCAATCCAGGAAACATTGATGACCGGTCTCCAATAGTATACAAAGATACAACTGTAGATAGAATACAGGGTAGTCTTTTATCTCGCTGAGGAAGCTATTCAACCCTTGCAAACACGCAATTTAGCTTTATTCCTCTCTACGATAACTGCATAAGTTTTAGTTTTTTAGTTCTGCTATATACCAATTTTGACGTTTCTGAAACTTAGTTTATTTAGTGTGTTTACTTACAGGGGTTTAGGCGGATCGCTGGCCAGAAGTGTTCCATCGTTGCGCACTCGTCCGCCGCTTTCTTCGGCGTCGGATTCGCTGTCGGAGTCGTCGAATGCGGGTTCCGGAGCGTTTCTTTCCACTGGTGGCCCTAAAGTTACGACCTCATACTGTGATATAAATCTATTTAAGTGATAAATTAATTTGTTTACTGTGTGGATGTCAAAATCCGTGTACCCTTTTCCTTTTTCTCCGTGTATTGGATTAAAAAACAAAAGCGTTGAAACATTTTAAATATATAAAATCATTGTGAGCATAAAGTCTCTCGCTTTAGTTCGCTCGATATAAGTAGCAGTTCGGATTGTGCTTTTAGCCTCCGATTACAATGCGACCTAAACCGCGTCACCAAAATATGAGAGTACAAAGTACACCTCTGTCACTCTCTGGGAATATAAGCGTAACGGTGTTTCTTTTGTAAGGATTATTTGGACCACCTTTGCGGTGTTATGTTCAATTATGTTTAGCATTTGTTGAAGTAAATTGTTAACAAACCTTGTCCATTGGTTGGTGCACGAGGCGGTCGGTTGGGTGGTTCGTTACCAGATACAACTCCGAGTTCGTTAAGTTGCGCAGCCAATTTGTCCAAGTCCTGGTAGATACACATTATATTCAGAAAACAAATTAATTACGTTCTAAAATATTATAATAGTAGGAATACATATTTATTAAAAAGTTTACAAATAATGATACATTGTTAACCCACCTCTGGCCTTCTCGGTGGAAGCTGCAGTTGTATCGGATGTGTTTAAATCGGATGTGCAAAGAAAGTTAACAGCGTGACATGTAAATAAAAACGAAAAGCCAATAAAATAAAAGTAACAAAAGAACATACAACAATTATGATTTAGCAGGAGACAGACATTTCAGTACATTGTAACGAATTGTATTCTGATCCACGCACATGCGAAACCTTTAAATTATTAGCAATTTGAAATTTATTCTAAATACAATCGAGCTTTAATTAAAATAAAGAAAGAGTCACTGCATATTATACAACAAAGTCCCCACGCCGCGTCTGTCTGTCTGAACGCGCTAAACTCAATAACTACCGAACGGATTTTCATACGTAGAATTTTAACAGATTTTTCATACCAAATATGTCAAAATTCTATCCGTAGTAGGCAAATCTATCCATAAGTTGAATATAGAAACCGGCCGTCAAGGATATTGACTACGAACAGAATTTTGACATATTTTGTACGGAAAATCTGACAAAATTCTACTGACAGTAAGCAAATCTATCCTTGAGTGGAATATTGAAACCGGCCATAAGAGATGACCAATTCCAAAGGAGTTCGAGTGGTGTAGATAAAATTAAAGTAAACGTGAGAGCTGTTGAGCAATAACAATTATGTGGTCATTTTGCAATTAAAATGATTTAAATATTAATAGTTATCTTTAGTACTGACCAGCGACCCGCACCGGTTTCGCACGGGTGAATTATACACATAAACGATGCTCTAAACATTAAGTAAGTAAATTAATATAAAGACTAATACTTTTCAGTCGCATGATTGTAATCGATTATTTCTAGTTTTGTTCATTAACTCAAATGAATTTTGGCACAATCATTTTTTTATTATGTTGTATTAAGAAAGGACGTCGTAAATACAGACAAGGATTTTCTGGGGACATTTCACTTGATGACAGCGTTAGTTCAGATTTTGGTCGCAGGCCAAAAGATCCTTCTACGACTGTTAAATTAAGTGGTTTAGATACCCGAATATTATTAAATTCTATTTTTAATTTTGAATAACAATGTAAACGGAAATAGATAGGCGTGCGAACATTGGTGACCTGCAAACGAGTTGCTGTTATATCCTTTGAACACTATTCATACACTGGAGGAAGTGGATCAGAATAATATACTAAACAGGTTGACTTTTACATGATGCAAGAAGATTTTACATCACACGAGCCATGAAGGATTACGTATCTTCGTATATTAGGAAATACATTGACTTGTATTAAATTTCTAATGGTCCTCAAAGTTATGAAAAAAAATTGTAATAGCCGTTCTTGAATGAAAATCATTTTGATGCATTTTGTATGTAGGTATTCATACATTTTTATAGCACAGTGTTCAGATTCGTATAATGTCAAAATGCATCATGAATTAAGTGACTTGGTTCCATAACACAATTCCTCTAACAAAGCCATTGTAATCTTACTTTGATGTAAGAAAGAGATAGGCAGTTTATAGCTCTGTTTTTCGTGGCAAAGTATGATTAAATTAATTTTGCTAGAGCGTTTGTGTTAAACCCTAGATACTATAATGAGTCGATAAGGCGAAACAAACGCATACCATGGGTTTGAAGACGTGATGCGAGCCGCGCTGGGGCGGCTGCGGGCCGCTCGCGGGCGGCGTGCCGTTGTTGGAGCCCGAACTATTGGACGAGCCCGATGACTTTGGTGTTGGCGGCAGAGGCCTGCAATTAAAAACATACAGCGACATGACTTTACTTGAACTGTACTTTTGTTATATATTGGGAGAGCACTTCAATGATATTATACTTGAAACAATTTATGCACTATATTTTTCCTGTGTTCATTCTTCAAGAACTTATGTGACTGTCGTTTTTTTTTGTGTGTGTGTGAATGATCTACGCTGTTGGCCGCGGGGCTTTTACAGCTTCATCAGGAAATTGGGCGAGCGTGCAACCACTACGCTCGAGCCAAAAGGGTGAGGGGACAACTAGCTCAAGGGCGCCTCAAGGAGG
Organism: Phalera bucephala; assembly: GCA_905147815.2. Lineage (NCBI taxonomy): Eukaryota > Metazoa > Arthropoda > Insecta > Lepidoptera > Notodontidae > Phalera > Phalera bucephala. The sequence continues at coordinate 17,361,756 of LR990617.1, read as the reverse complement.
AACGGCTTCGGCTTGGGCAGTCGCTATGGAGGAGGGCGTAAACTAGGTGTAAGGCCGTGGTGCTCTGCACCGGCCGACGGGCAAGGGTTTCTTCGATCTCGCCAGCGAGGTCGATGTCTGATCCTGTGTGCGGTATCTGTATCCGTAAGAAGGGATGTAAGGGCATCGGGAGGGTCGGTGAGAACATGCCGCGGAGGAGGGGAGTTAGGTTCGTAGTCGGCGGCGGCTACGATTAGCAAATTCTTATGATTGGACGCGTTTGCGAAATATTGTCACCTTTTTAATATACGCGCGAATGGCTTCGAGACCGAGATCGGAATGAAGAAAATGTGACTTTCATTGTCATAAAATTCCAACCTCAAGGATTGACAACCTAAGAAGATAAAAAGATTTATCATTGTTAAGTGAAGACTAGGGTCATTATTGTATCAAAAGTTATCCGTTGGGGATTGCCAGTGAGCAATGAAACGTAGCTTACTTGGAGCAAAATTGTCTAGATAACTCTGTTTTGTCCATCATCACACAAATTGCTGATGTAGGTCACTCAGCTACAAAACTAAAGCGCATCTGGTCTGGGTATATATGCCTACGTCGGGTGCGCTTTGGGCAAAAGCAACCATAAAGCAAGACAGAGTGACAAGGTGCCGGGAAGAGTTGAATTTATATCAAAAGAACTGGCATCATTTTGCACTAGACCAGGCTAAGTGAAAGAAGGCAAAGGAAGCCTTTGTCCTGCAGTGAGATAATAAGATATAGTGAGTTTTTCCTTCTGATATGACAATTGTTTTGTATTAATTAGTGTATAAATGAGACAATCACATTACAATGAATATATAATTATAACATTACCTGTATCTGTTAGGCTGCTGTGCCTGAGGATCTGGTACAACAATCAGTCTTTGTGGAATAGACGGCCTCGCCGGCGGACCAGGCTCTAGAGTATCAAACAACACAATGTTAATAAACGTCAGTGTTATTTCCTTAGAAATAGTTAGAATGTTATGTTACCTGGAATCTCCTCGCGTTCCTCGCGTTTGCTGTTGCGTTTCGGCGGCGGTTGCGGCTGAGGCGCTTCGGCGGGTCTAGTTTATTAGAATCAATATTATCAAGATCGAAATACACAAAGTTAATGAGCAACAGTTAATTTAAATGTAAAGTTTTAAATACCTGGGCCCCTCCTGTATCTGCTGGAAGTTACGACGCAGTGTATCTCCGCCTTGGTGCGCGGCGGCGTTGTGCACGATGGAGGAGGGTTCCCCAGCGACAGCATTCTCCTCTTCTTCGCCTTCAGAACCCGAGTACTTGTAATCCTCTCGCACAGAGTTGTCCTGCTTCCGTTTCTTACATCTATCTATATGGTCTTTTAATTGTATCCTCACTTGCCTCTCTGTGGGTTGCTCCCTGTAAAATTCCATAATAATGACTGACTTATTGAGTATACTAGCTGTGCCTGCGACTTCGTCTGCGTGGAATAGCGTCTTTGCCCCCCCCCCCCCCCCCCCCCGCGCGGTTGCACAGCGCTCATTGTGTACAGCGCGGTGCTTGGCAAGTTTCTTACTCGCGTCAACTTCAGTTTCACATTTTGTAATGACTCCGTAAATGTTACATCAGAATAGCTCTAATATTTTGTCTCTTGTCGCAAACTTATAAATTATTAATTTAACTTATGACATTCACATAAACCTTACATATTTCCATACAATCTTTCATCCCCTATTCCCTGTTGTTATTTTGCACTCGAAGATAAAACTTTTACTAACTTTGAATGTCATATTTATTTATATCGAATGAACACCCTAAAAAATAAGTTTCAAGCTTCTTGCTCTAAAAATGACGATACTTCCATACAACTTTTTATTCCCCCCTTTCAACCCGTTACAACGCTTTTTTCGCATTAAAAATGTCCTTCTATGTCCTTTCTCAGGCTCTAGACTATCTGTGTACCAAATTTCATTTAGGTTCAGTAGTTTTGGCGTGAAAGCGCGACAGATGGACAGACAGACAGAGTTACTTTCGCATTTATAATATTAGTAAGGATATGGATTATGAATATAAGGGCCTCTTTCACTACCTTTGAGTAAAGTACTGGTTAGTTTCTTCTCAATTAGCAGTACTCGGCAATAAAAACTAGCTAGTTTAACCAATGGATAGGACTACTCAGAGATGGTGAAATTCATACATAGACTTACTTTCAATATAAATTGTTGATTTCTTTCTTTTTTTTTTTTTTTTTTTTAAAAACGTAGCCCCACACTAGGATTTATTCCTGTGTCGTGGGTGCGTTTACAAACATGAAAATTCACAAACAAATACCCAGACCGGAACAAATAATTGAGGATCACACAAAGATTTGTCCCGTGCGGGAATCGAACCCGCGACTATTCGACACAGTGGGCGGAGCAGCTCAAGCTCTTAACCACTGCGCTAAATCGTCCGTCAGTTAGTTTACTACAGAGTTTACGAGGGCGGTGAAAGAGACCCATACCGTTTTAGTTTTGTAACTTATGTTCCCTACAGTTTTACTGTTTTTTTACCTTATAAATGCGTGTTTCAAAAGCTGTTCAGTATATGGCCGTTGATGATAATCTTTTACAAGAACAGTCTCAATGAAACTATGAAATTTCTTAGCCCACTTCTTAGACTTTAGACGAGGCGGCGGGTTTCTGCAATGAAGTTGATTATTATAAATATGAACAATTACAAGTGGTATTACAGCTTATAAATAAAAGTATTATAGATATACCTTGGAATGAGAAAGAGTGCTCTCATAGGATGAAGATCACAGAGGGGTGGTTGACTCTCGGCCATCTCTAGTGCAGTGATACCAAGCGACCAAAGGTCAGAGCGATTATCGTAAGTAGCATCGGGGTTCTCGTCGCACGCTATAACTTCTGGCGCCATCCAGTACGGGGTGCCAATGAACGTATTTCTTCTACCTATGGTCCTGTCCAGCTGTGCTGATACTCCAAAATCCACTAGACGCAACAAAATATAATGTTAATTTCATGAACAGTTCATGCCAATTTAAGTATGTTAAGAGCAAGAGTAATAAAAGTTTTACCTAATTTAACTTCAGCATTGTCTGTAAGCAAGACATTTTGTCCTTTGATGTCACGGTGGATTACTTTATTGGAGTGCAAATAGCTGAGGCCCCTGAGGATTTCTCTACAAATGTAGGAAATCCATTCTTCTTTCAGTGACTGACCTTTGGTGGACTTCACTAAGTCTGTTACAGATCCTAAAAAGACAACATTCATTATAAATTTTACAGGTTGGGGATGATACAAACTTAACAAAACAACATCTTTTATATGATATGATTGTGATAAGTAACAGGCAAGAGAAAGCAAGGCAGACCGAGATTGAGATGAAGACATTTTTGTACGAAAATTTGGACCCGACTGGATGGCGAAAGCACGGAAGAAAGCTAAGTGGAGGGAGTTAGGGTAGGCCTAGGTCGCTGAGGCGACTACTATATAGTGAAAGCATAAAATATTTGTTTGTATAATAATATCAGCCTATACTGCCCACTGCTGGGCAAAGACCTGCTTTCCCAAATCGAGGTGAGAGAGATTAGGTCATACTCCACCACGCGGACCCAGTGCGGGTTGGTGGAGGCAGGTTGGTGGCTACCTGCTGTTGGAAATTGTCAAGTCGCCTATAAGGCTTCCAACTCGGCTTAACGACTACCACATTAAGTGGTAACCGGGTCCAACGGCTTAACGTGCCTTCCGAAGCACGGAGACGCTCGAATATGAAAATGCCACAAACGGTCACCCATCTCAGGCCGACCATGTCGAACGCTACTTAACCTTGGTGATTAGTTAGAACACCGCGGTCGCACAGCGCTACGAGCGCTCGTTTGCATAGTTGTAGATAATTACTATAAGAAATAAGTTTTTTAATTTTATAGTTTGTGATAAATGTTTAAGTTAATACCTGCACCACAATACTCCATGACCAACCACAGCTGGTCGTCCTTCCCAGGAGGGCTCTTTTTGATAAATGCTCCATAATATGTGGCAATGTTACGGTGATTGGAATACTTTTTTAGTACATTTATTTCTAGTTTTATCTCTTCTTCTTCATCTTGTGTGACATCCATAACTTTAATGGCAGCAAGCTGTCCAGTTTTTGTGTGGCGCCCCTAAAAAGTGCAGTAAGGTCCAAAAATGACTATGAGATAGGATCTTTAGTTTCCATTCACCTATGAATATAATATGAATTAATCGTTGGTTTGGTCGCGAATATTGCGCTTTGCGATCACGACGTCTTGAGTTTAAATCATAGATTGGATAAGTGTAGTTTTTCTATCGAAATGTTACTAGAATCTTTCCAGAATTTGGAATTGTAAAATGAAACTAATAAATTATTTTGCACGATATTACAAATCAACTAGGAATGCAAAGATATGGGTTTCTCCAGCCTGATCCCCCAGTTTTAATGCCAGGATCAGTTTTATTTTAAGATATTTTCTATTACGATCTGATCCACCATCCAAAAATGTTGGGAGATTCGGTTAGAAATGCAAAATATATTAAGTGGACCGGTCAGGAATTAAATAATAAATATCAGGGGATCAGATAGGAATAACCCAAAGATATCGTTATTATGATTCCATAATAAATGATGAATGCACCATGTAAACTATTACGATAACGAACGCATTACGATACTTTAATATACAAAGAATAATTAATATAGCTGGTATTTGTGTAGAAATGTAAATTGTAACCAAATCTCATGTAATGAATAACTGTTTCTTATGAGAATAAAAATATCTCAAATCTCAACATGTAAAATCAACAGATAATTAATTGCATTGGATTAAATTATTGATATCTGATTAATAATGTATTTAAATTTCTATTTAGAAAGCTGAATATTTTGATTTGGTGGGTTGATTTATGTTGGTTTCTTAGTGGATCTATATTACGATACCAATATCATAATGTATTACAACCTGTGGTCTCATTTTACTGCCATCGTTACAATTTAATTTTAACATCAATAACAGTACATACAGAGATAGGAAAATGTAATCAGAATAATGATTAACCACCCCCATTTGGGAAATGGGGGTGGTAAGGCGTGATGGTGTATTAATGAATAACTTTTAATTATGAATCATGACTGAATATCACAAAATACAATTGTAATCATTAATCTGATTACATTTTGCCCATCTCTGACTACATATTTACTTATGTGTGGCGAGGGCTTAGTTTAGTGTTAGACACTAAATCGAGTAGTCGCAGGTTTATTCTCCACATGTGTTAAATTTCTTTCGGTTTGTTATATGTTATATATATATATATGTTAATAACATTGTAACTACATTGTTTAAATAGGAGTTTTTAGAGGAATAATTACTTTTTGCTTTTATTTAGATAGACAGTTCTACCAAATAATATACAAATGTCAGTGAAGAAGGAACAATATTTTTACAGTAGAACAATTTATAAACACTAATAGTTATATGTCCCACATAGGAATATGTATGGCACATATTGAATGAAGCAAACATCATATTATGATGTTTGTAATTTGTTTAAATTACTAGTCAACATGACATTCATTACAATTGGGACAGATATAAAATATGACTCAGGTTAATACACCCACAGAAAATCACTTAGTTACATTATCCAGAGATGTATAGTTCAACTGGTGTTTGTCATTTTACTTGTACTAGTGGTCGCCCATAGGTCGATATTCGACCTACTCTTTCATTCTTTGCTGGTTATTTTTGACATTCAGTAAGACTATAGACAAATAATATTAAAGACAAACATCAATTTGATGTGTATTGTGTCAATAACATGGTAGTGTGTGTAATGTTTTTTTCATTGATTTAATGTATGTTACATGCATAATTTTAAAAAAATATTAGCATTCTGCACTCCTTCTCTATATAAACTATAAGTGTGGGAAATTTCATACTCATATGTCCGCGCAATTTTCGTAAAAAGGTGTACAAAGTTTTTGCTTCACATATTAATATATAGATACTAGTTAGTTAAAACACCTTTAAGCTTCTATTCCTAAAGAGGGGGTGGCAGAAGTGTGCTGGGTACACCCACTTTTCGCCGAAGATGTTAGGTCCCATGTGATAGGGGGAACCTATTTCCATCATACTGAACATGATGCCCGACTCTGGACTGATACTGGAAAGTTTTCTAATAATAATAAATACTTTTTGTACAAACCAGGACCTTGTGATTGGTACGCGCCTAATTCGCCACTAGACCAACAAAGCAGTCTAGTCAGTTAAGGAACTGTGAACATTAGAAAATTCTTTTTGGGACATTTATCTACAATTGCAATTTAAATTAGACGGACGATTTAGCGCAGTGGTTAAGAGCTTAAGCCGCTTCGGCCACTGTATCTAATAGTCGCGGGTTCGATTCCCGCCCGGGACAAATCTTTGTGTGACCCACAAATATTTGTTTCGGTTTGTCTGGGTATTTGTGTATGTGAATTTTCATGTTTGTAAACGCATCCACAACACAGGAATAAATCCTAGTGTGGGGCTATGTTTATTAAAAAGAAAAAAAAACAAAAAAAAATAAAAGTGCTACGTTTTAATCATTACTTCTCCTTTAATTTTGACCAATAATAGGTTTATCAGATAATTCTGAAAATTATGCAGTGACTACGTCCAGGACTGGTCCGGTTTGTATATTTTTATGGGTGATGTTTTGAAGGCAGATTTCCAAAAAGCTATGTTATCCCGAAGATAGTTTCGACTGGTAACTGGCATAATGCCTAATAATTATTGAGGGCTCTCTTAAATTTCTAAGTAGATCAGTGAAGGTAAAACTTCGAGTATTCATTTCTAGAATGATAATCTACAAATCTAAATGAACAAGCTCTTACCTTTTTTAATTTACGTAAGATGTTAAATTAATACACCTTTATAATATTAAGTTCCCTTAGGCAATGAGAAAAATTATAAGCTATTGTTATCTGTTAAATGTTGATGGAACCGGATTTATCTTTAAGCGACCTGCCCTGGCTTCACATGGGTAAATTATATACATTAACCTCCCTCTTGAATCACTCAGTCCATTGGTGAAATCTCTATGAAAATCCATTCGGTAGTTATTGAGTTTATCATTGAGTGTGTGTGTGTGTGTGGGGGCGCATTGTTTTATAATAAGTTAGTAATAGAGGAGATGTTGAATCTACAATCAACTTTATTATAATAAAATTAATTAGGTGTTAGTGCACTACTAAATATTTCTTGCTCGCTATTATTTGGTAGCATTAGGAAAAACAGTGAAGCCAAATAAAAAAGGAAAATAAAGTCTTATACCTATATTCCCCGAGTGCGGTTGGCAGTTGGGAGGTGGTGGAGTGTTTGACAATGGTGTTATGTCCCAATGTAATAGGCAGTGAGCCTATTTCAAATGATTAATATATATTTTTTTTAAAACATACTCCCACACTGAGAATTGTTCCTGTGACGTGGGTGAATTACAAACCTGAATTTCACATAACTAGACTGAAATAAATATTGATGGGTCACATAAAGATTTGTCCCATGAAGAGATTGAACCCGACTACTCAATCCAGTAGGAGGAGCGCCTTTAACACTGGACTAAGCTGTCTGTGAATATACAGATAATATGTATTTGTCCAGTATGCATGACATAGAGACTGCCTCATTGGTCTAGTGGCAAAGCGCATCGCTTTGTGATCATGAGGTCCTGGGTTCAAATCCTAGGTCGGACAAATGTAGTTTTTCTACATACAACAAAAAATTCCCAGTATAAGTCTGGAGTCTGGAATTGTGCCTGGTGTATGGCAATAGGCTCGCCCCCTATTACATGGGACCTAACATCGTCGGCGAAAAGTGGGTGTACTCAGTACACCTCTGCCTCCCCGCTTGGGGAATATAGGCGTGATGGTGTGACATGACAAGGAGACTACTGTTTAAATTTTATTTGTACTTGCTCACTACACATTATACATATCAAAAATATAATTACGCCAAATCCTTTGTGGGTATTTTATTTACTTAAACACATTTATTTTTTTATCAGCCATTTTCGTCCCCCTATTCGGGAAAGATCCAGTTTCGAAACACATTTACAGTAACAATTATTACTGTAAAATCTAACATGGATAAAAAAATAGACCATTTAGCGGTTATCTTAATTGGTATTACTTAAATGCAAAAGTGCAATATTTTATTCTCTAGGACAATTTACATGTACATCCAATATAATGCAAAAATGTGATTACTGATTATAATGGGACAATATGATAAATCATAGGACATGAAAATAAGGAGTACTTCTATGATATTAAAGGCGCACTAATGGATACTAATCAAGTTCATTGACATTAATAGACTGTACTCTTTAATTGTAATGCTTTCATTGGGGTCTATTAAGTTTAATTTTTATTATTGTCAGTATGTTCATGCATCTCATAAATTCTTCTTTGATTAAGCTTGCGAACGTTTCAAGGGATCAATTTAATTGCCGATAGTTATATCAGGTACAGATATAAATCATAAATTATGTGATAAACATACCTTGTACACTTGTCCATATGTGCCATTTCCGACAACTTCTATGAGCTCAAATATACCAGCGGGATCCTGAAAAGATGCTCAGTTCAATGAAATTATCTACTAAAGTTATAATGCCATTTCAATGTAAACCTTCACTTATGATTCACGCCCTGTGAGATCATTGCCCTTTGATTAGTTTTTTTTTCTGTAAGTTAGGGGTAACAATGTATGCTGTTTTTAGAAAAGGAGTTAATAACAATGACAGATTACTTTAAAACTATACCTTTAATGCGCTGAGGTCAATGTCGTCTAATGAACAATTTACAGACGGTGCCAGTTGATGCGCCATTTTGAGTATATTGTCACACACGAAGACAAAGCACGAGAACCTCACATCAATGTAAAAAGCGTATAAAACACCTAAATTATGACATTGGCAATGAGATTACGAAGGTTTCAATATCGCACGATTATAGAATTTATAAAACTCATTGTTTACACTTAAAATTAGGTAAATTACAGATACACAATTCGAACGTCGCTCACACACACCCGGCAGGGATGCCAGATTAATAAAAAGCACAGATATAAACAAACACATAACAAGTTACAAATTATCTGTGTCTTTTTGAACTTTCTATTAAGTACATTTCAAATATTTAAAAACTGCAATGCATTTTTGTATTCATATTAAATTTATGATTATCAATCTGGGTCAGTTTCTATATCTATCGATCATTAGGCACTACTAAAGTGTAACGTGCGACATCTACTAGCTCTTTTATAAAACATAACATTACTGATCGGACATCATTCTGTACGAGATTAGCTCTCAAACGACTCAAAAATAACAAAGCGCTGGGCGAAGACGGAATTAGGTACTTGCGGTACCTAATTCCGTCTTTGTCAGTCTTGTCCGCGGTAGCTCTTGTAAGCGGGCGGTTCGCCAGTTCTTATTTTCCTTCAGAAGCTATTTAATTCCGTTTTGCTTAAAGGGGAAACGCCAGAAGCATGGAACATGGCTGTGGTGGTACGGTGGTACTGTTTTTCAAGAAAGGTTTCGAAAGTCATCACGAATCATCTCAAACGCAGGCTTGATGACTTCCAGCCTCGCGAACAAGCTGGTTTCCGAAAAGGCTTTAGAACCATAGACCACATAAATACGCTCCGGCAGATTATACCGAAGATTGAGGAGTATAATCGGCCACTATGCTTGGCGTTTTTGGACTATGAGAAAGCCTTCGATTGGATAGAGACTTGGGCGGTTCTTAGATCTCTTCAACGATGTCGTATTGACTATGGGTACCTTTAATCGGTACATAGAAGTGTTAAAGGGCTTGTATCATACCTAACGCCACCATGTCAGCCCGAGTACAGAGGCAGTGCACGAAGGCGATCCCAATAAAAAGAGGAGTACGACAGAAACACGTTATTTCTCCGAAACTGTTTACGGCCATCTTGGAGTCTTCAAGCTCTTGGAATGGCGTGGAATTGGCATTTGGAACATCAATGGCGAATAAATCACTCACCTTTGATTTGCCGACGACATCATCAGTCATATTAGAATCGCTGAGAGATCTAGGACAAATGATCGATGACCTCAATAGAGTATCCCAACAAGTGGGTCTAAAAATAAACATGGACAAAACGAAAATAATAATCTCCATGTCGTAAACCACCCCACTTACCGTTTAGAACTCTCCTCTTAAAGCTGTCGATGAATACACTCACCTGGGACAGGCAGTCCGGCTAGGTAGGTCCAGCTTTGAGAGAGAGGTCAATCGACGAATCCAACTTGGCTGGGCAACCTTCGGAAAACTGCGCAACCTCCAACCAAAATACCTCAGTGCCTTAAGACTAAAGTTTTTAGTCCATACGTGCCCGTACGTGTCCAGTAATGACATACGGATCAGAGATGTGGTATCTTACAATAGGTCTCATAAAAAAAGCTCAGAGTAGCTCAGCGAGCTATAGACAGGGCTATGCCCAGCGTTTCTCTATGTGATCGAATCAGGAATGAGGAAATTCGTAGAACCAAGGTCACCGACACAGCCCATTGGATTAATAATTTGAAGCGGTAATGGGTGGGTCACATAGCGCGAAGAGTCTCCACTCTAGAATTGCCGCGCCGTTGCGGCAGAAGGATTCTGGAGTGGAGACCATGTATTGGAGAGCGCGTTGTGCGAAGGCCGCCTGTCAGATGGACCGACAATTTTGTGAGATCGCAGGAAGCCGTTGGATGCAGGTGGCATCGGACTGGTTGCGCTGGACAGCGATTGGGAAGGCCTATGTTCAGCAGTTGACATAGGCTGGCATGGTATAGGCTGAAATGATGATAATGATGAACATAACTGATCAGAATGTTTTATGTCCTCGACATACATAATAAAAAAATAATAGAATAACTAAAAATGATTCCTAGTTTAAACTAGGCTTGAGGTTCATCTATAGAATAAAAAGTACCTATATAGGTTAATACCTGGCTTAATTTTAACTCACTTGCGCGTCAGTGTGCAGGTAAACGTTAGGTATGGACATGAAAACGAGTAGCACCACGTTCATCGTAAGGCAAGTGGATATGAAATTGGTTACCACGAAAATTTAATTTGAAATTTATATTAATTTACACTCTTGCTCTCCTTAGTTTTATGTTGATATTGCAGTTTACTGCCTCACAAGTGTGCGACGGGCTATTTTTTATACCCTAGGTATACACACGAATTAGGGGCAGTCTTTTGGAAATAGATGAGGGTGTGAAGCCGCCTGTAGATTTGCATTTTGAAGAACTCTTGTTCTGAAGCACACAAAAGGCCTCAAGTGGGAGATCATTCGACAACTTGCAGGTCGTAGGTGGTATCGAGCGAATTTTTAGGTGGAAATCGTTCAGAGGGTTGAAGGGTGCGGAAAATGAAAGCGGCGTCAAGTTAAACAGTTCAGTAAAACAGTGTCTATGGTACAGACGACAGGACACACAAAGAGAGCTAACGTTTCTCGGAATACCTAAGGGGTCTACATCGTCTAAAAGAGATCGTTGGTAATACGGAAGATGCAGCGGTACATGGAACTGTGGTGCACCTGGGTACATCAAAGATGGGAACAGTACTCCATATGAAGACGACTGCTGAGCTTTGTATAGTAAGAATCAGTGTCCTAGTACAAAGAAGGTAGGTACTGTTTCTATTCAAGACATTGATTTTCATAGAAGCTTTGACTTTGCTCTCCCAATGATTCACTGGGATTCATTAAATTTCTCTTCTCCCTCGATTTTTATAATACTTTTCGCGATGAGGAGGGAATGTTTAGAAATGACACTGCAGAGAATAGTGTATAAAAATAAAGTGGTGAACGCAGGAACTTGAGTCTTCAGTGAGTTAAATTAGACGGGGTATCGCCTACCTCATTCGGAGATATGTTGAGGAGTGGGTTGTCAGAAACACTTTTGTTTCTGTTCTCTTCAACTTTATACAAGATTCTCACGGCCTGTGTAAGGCAAGCATAGTCTGTGCTGTCATCCATTGTTTGCTGGTAAATAACATATCATTGATATGCTGGATAAACAACGTAGGCGACATTACAGAACCCTAGAGGATGCCAACATTCATGGGCAGAGGATCTAAGCATGAGTCGTCACTTACGACGTCTATGATCCGCGTCATAGGCAAAAAAAAAATCTCTCTGGAAGTTCAACTGTTCAGAAGTCATAAGTCTTTGCAATGTCAAGGCTAACTGTCAAGTATAATAAAAAATCACCGAAAACCTTTAAGCAATCCGTACTGACTATCGCTAATATTTTGGTTTCTTCTAGGTAGCAGACGAATTGAGCGTTAATCACATTCTCTATGAGTTAACACAATAGGTCGGTAGAATCAAATAAGGTATTTTTATGATTCGTAATATCGGAATCGGTACGTAGATAGATAGATAATAGCTATCTATTAGTGTAGTCTGACCCGTTGAATTTCTTAATTTTGTAGGGTACTCATAATAGCGTATGCAGCACTGCGCTTTGGCTAATGTTCATATCGGCTATGATAGATAAATGTTTTTCTTTCTTTCTTTTCTTACATACGTATTCAAACCATGCATTTTAACTGTTCATAGCCATCTAGGTATCACATGTAAGTCATCGGGGGCTAAAACCACCAGATGCGAAACGTTGTCACTACTAATAACATATCTAAATACATACTTTTTTTTTGACCACCGAAGATTAAACAACTTGCATATAATTTTAAAGTTTTTTATAACTCATGAATGTGTGCTACTTTATAATTTGAATTAATAGGTATATTTATGTGTAGTATTTAAGGCACTAAGTGCACTGCAGATAATATCTTTCTAATATTATAAATGTGAAACTTTGTATGTTGAGATGTTTGTTACTCTATCAATAAACTATCTGTGTGCCAAATTTCATCCAAATCCGTTCATCCGTTTTTGCGTGATTGAGTCACAAACATCTAAACATACAAACTTTCACATTTATGATATTAGTAGGATCTTTCAATAAAAAATGAATTTATTGCATAATTAGCATAGTATGTTATGCGAGTGCATAAACAATTAAATATCGATTTCTTTTCAATTCATAGATCGACCGACTGCATGATCACCATCGTGAGCTATATAAAAGCGATGATTTGCTAACTTAACAATCTGCAATGGATGGAAAGCGACCAGCATTGTATTCAATTATTAAAAAAGTATTCAGATGTAAATTTTAGATAAAAGGAAAACAGTCTATCTGTCGGCCTTTCTTCTTCATGGCCGACGTTCACCAACAGCACTAAACGACATTTTATAAGCTAAATGAATTTTCAGTTTTATTGCAATATCCATAGTAGATAGGTACTTATTTATTTCGATGGTATCGTCGCAATTAGGTACACTGTGCCGTTAATGAGCATCGGCCATTAGGCTACATTTTAAGGGGCATAAAAGCGTGTTTATGCACTCCATGCAGTTCAAGTAGTATATAGATTATACACTTAATATTTAGAAATATGATTTATAACTCTATGTTTTAGAATCTGGAAAAAGAAACACGACTAAACCAAATTTTCTCGATAAAAAAATCTAAAGTCATCTTTATTACTTTTAGTTCCAACCCGAAACGCTTAAGAGCTAGTCAATAGAATTAACTTAAAAACATAGAGATTAATTGTAGCATACTAGGAGGGATCAAAAAGTAGTGAGAACGACATACTCCTTGTTAAAAAAAAATACTGGCAGGCATAGCTCAGATACATATTTGTAATATTAATAAAAAAAAAACTTCGATTCTCTTTTGTTTTTTTCTGAATGTAGTCATTTGTTTGCTTCGTGTCGGAACGTGTTCTCGAAAATAGAGTGCGAGCCGTTATTAAATACCTCTGTTTAAAAAAGTTAACGACGCAAGAGATTCATTGTGATTTGAAGCCAACATTAGGAGAGTCTGCTCCGCCGTATTCCACTGTCGCAAGGTGGGCTTCACAATTTCGTGTAGGGAGAACGAGCACGGAAGACGAACATCGTTGCGGCCGTCCATCGGCGTCAGTCACCCAAGAAAGTGTTGCGAAAGTCGAGAAAATTATATAAACGATCGAAGAGTTACCATCCGATACTTAATTCAAGAAACGGGCATTTCATATGGAAGTATTCAATCCATATTGAAACAATCTTTGAATATGAGAAAAGTCTCCGCAAGATGGGTGCCTAGAATGTTAACCGACAGTCAGAAACAAAATCGACTTGACATTTCGAAGATATTGTTGGACAAGCTTCAAGAAGATTCTGAAAACTTTTTGTCCCGTTTCGTAACAATGGACGAAACATGGGCCCATCATTTTGATCCCGAGACAAAACAGCAATCTGCGCAATGGAAACGACCATCATCACCAACCCCGAAGAAGTTTCGTGTCGTGGCATCGGCTGGCAAGGTTATGGCCTCAATATTTTGGGACTCAGAAGGAATATTGTTGATTGATTACCTGGAGCGTGGAACCACTATTACAGGCCAATGTTATGCAGCTTTAATTCCCGAGTTGAGGTATGCCATCAAAGAGAAAAGGAGAGGGAAACTTCGAAGGGGTGTGCTGTTTCATTACGACAACGCACCCGCGCACAGGTCGGCAGTTGCGATGGCTGCCATTCAGCAAGCTGGCTTCGAATTGATTGACCACCCCCCTTATTCACCAGATCTGGCGGCTAGCGATTTTTATCTGTTCCCCAAATTGAAAAAATACTTAAGCGGAAACAGGTACGAAGACGATAACGAGGTGATGGATGCCGTGGAGAGCTTTTTGCAGGACCAAGACAAAACTTTTTTTGTGAAAGGGATTGAAGCCTTGGAAAAGCGCTGGACTCGGTGTGTAGAGAGACTCGGAAACTATGTAGAAAAACAAATTATTAAGTTATCAATAGTCATTATATTCTATCTCATTCTCACTACTTTTTGATCCCTCCTCATAGTTCTTGTAAAGTGTGAAAATGATAAAATATGTTTTTGCACATACTAAGTCGTTTACTTCCGAGCGCGCGCTCAGTATATCCGTCCCCTGTTATTCATTTGTAAAGTAATGTCATTACTCCTGGTGATTAGTGGTCAATCGCGGTAGCGCGTTAAGTACTATATGGGTAAGTCACACGAACCTACATTGCGCTTCTTAAGAGTTCTGTAGGCTTAGTCAAGTGGCAAGTGTTTTGCTTCTCTTGCTGCAATCGATAGTGCATTGTTCTGACCACATGAATTTTATTCAGAGGCGCTCGTAGCGCTGTGCGACCGCGGTATTCTTAGAAATCATCGCTACAGTAGCGTTTGGCTCGATCAGTCTAAGATAGGTGACCATTTGTGGCATTTTTATATTCAAGCGTCTCGGTGCTTCGGAAGGCACGCTAAGCAGTTGCCCCGGATTACCACTAACGTGGTAGTCTTTAAGCCAAGTTGGCAGCCTTATTGGCAGCCAACAACAGGTGGCCACAAACCTGTCTACCCCCACCGCACTGGGTCCGCGTCGTGGAGCAGGACCTTATCTCTCTCTCACCACGATTTGGGAGAGAATGCTTTTGCCGTCTTTGCGGCAGTGGAACAATAAAATCTAATTTATTATAGCGACTGTAGAAAGTTCACTTAGCTACAGGCCCTGTAGTGGTTCCTTGGATAACTGCTACATTAACAAATTTATATACTGCACGGTCCACGATGTTGTAGCAGGAAAGCCGGTCTTACGGCCGGTTTCTGATTTAAGATAAATACCATTTAATTATGGTTATTATAGTTTAAGTGTCATACTGCCAAATTTTATACGGAATTATTTGGCAGATCGTTATTTAAGTATTTGTTTATAAATCTTTACATGTTTAAATCAAAAATGTTCATTTATAGGTTTTTTGCGGGGGCTCCAAGAGACCTGAGTTACATAGACATGATAGTTAAAACTATCACAGATAACAACAACATAAGAATTATATCTTGGGTTCTTCCTGTCACGTTTCATCGTGATGACATTTTTCTCATAACCTTGAGAAACTTTTATCTTGGCATTTAAGTTCCTCATACAACAAATGTACATACATTGAGTCGAAGTTTTTAAGTTTATAAAAAAATATGCAGTATGTTAGCCAGGTTTTATTTCATGTTTTACATTATAGGTACAGTAAAGTGCTCGAAATATAAAAACGGGAAGCATTGGGTACTTATAAAGAAAGAAGAAAAGCATGAGCAATGAATAGAACTAATGATTGAAGCCAACCTGTTGTCAGTCGCCATCTACCTAAGTAGGAAAGTGGTATGGCAGACAAAACCTCAGATACAGGTGTGAATGACAAAAAAGTTGAGCTTAAAATTGCCTTTGTATTATTTACGACGAGACCGAAAGAGACGACAAGAATTGATCACATATCTGTATAGAAACTAGTACATAGATTGATATGGTCATGGTCACTAAAATGTCTTTGCTTGCGGTGGCTGTCTGGGGCGGGTCATTTCCTTCCCTCCAATATGGTCCAAGGTAGTGATTGCTGTTCCAGGAGTCATACTCGTAAACGAGTGCTGCTTGCGGGGACTGGTCCATCCGGAATCCTTTAGACACTTACTCTTTAGAAATAACATCACTAGTCTCCATATCTCGACCGGAACGCACTGGATCGGTCTTAATTATTTAATTGTACGAGAATTAAATAAAAAAGACAAGCCTGCTGAGTTTCTCGCCGAATCTTCTCAGTGGAGACCGCGTTCCGAGCCGGTGATAGCGCAATAGTTACATTAGATAAAAAATGTAAACTGTCAATTTTTACCCCCGCAGGGTTTATACAAAATAAATTATTTGAATTTGAGTTAAATAGGTCTATACCCATTTCTCATTGTGATTCCACGAAGGACCTGTTTTAATATTTGTACAAGTAATATTGTGTAGCTGTTTTTGTTTTAATTGACGTAATTCTCATATCAAATAGACTACATCTCATGGCGTATCTTCTTTTAATCTAAAACCGTGCATATTATGTTTCCTACAAATATTCACTTTGCGAACGTGGTGCATAACAACGTGGGACTCATTGAATCGGAACGATGTTGACAGGCGGGGTTCTTGATTGTATCCCAGTCTACTGCCTGCTTCCTATACAAAGCTAGTTAGCTTTCAAATTCTGATATTTTGGAATGTTTCGATATCAGATTTGCAAACAAGAGCGACCGATTCGTCATCTTTTTGGTCATCAATCAGTTCATAATCAACTGGTATATATGCTTATTATATAGATTCCTATCATGAGTTCGGACCATGTTTGGAGATTAGTAAAGGGGATAAATAATTTTGATTATGCTTCGATGTTTAGTTGCAATGCTTCTGCTTTGCAACTAAATCTCTCTCTCTTGAACTTATTACTTCCCTAAGGCATGACATCGTTGTTGCTGGCGTACTCTTCAGTCTTGCTAAAGTCACTGGGGACAGGTACACTAAGCACAAAGACCGTGTTACACTCTACGCGCCTAAAAGGCTGTAACAAGGTCATCTGTTGTTAGTGGAATTTACCGCATCGAAATCCTACGTTAATACTAATGACTTTCCACCGTCATTCGGAGTAAAGTTGACCTCAGGAGACTATCGACGTAACTGCTTTTGGGGGATTTTTTATAGGTATTTTGGCTTCTTTACTACATTAATATTTGAAATGTATCTTTATACAATACAACCCTTCACAGGTTTCTTTAAATTATAACTTATGGGTTATTCTGATGCTAATAAGAAAGGTTCTCAAGTGGCGACCTCGTACCGGAAGACGTGGAGTGGGCAGGCCCCCCACAAGGTGGAGCGATGACCTAGTGAAGGTCGCGGGTAGAAGCTGGATGCCTACAGCACAAAGCCGGTCTTTGTGGCGATCTTTGGGGGAGGCCTTTGTCCTGCAGAGGACGTCTTTCGGCTGATGATGATAATGATAATAATAAGCTTTATTAGTTTCTTCAAAATCTGTTTAGTAGTTTTTGCGTGTAAGAGTAATCAACATCCATACATCCGTCTACAAATACTTTTGCGTTTATAATATTAGTGGGATAATATGAACTATGTATTACTACTTAATTATAAAGAATTTTGTTTTAGTCTACTTATACACAATGTGATCTAGTATTGATAATTTTACACGTTAGGATAGGATTTTTGGAGTGCTGTTGTATGTTGTATAGTAAAAAGAAATACCTTTAAAAAATACGCAAGATATTCATCTAGTACGACAAGTAACACAAATTAGATTTGAGCAATATTAACAGACGCAGTAGGATCGGGATGACAAAAGGCACCATGTTACAGCTGGATAAAATATGGAAAGATAAAAACATCTCTAGCAACTTAGTCCGAGCATTGGTGTTCTCCATATCTATATACAGTGCCGCGACATGAGTGCACTCGGTTGCAGATAGGAGTGGATGGCGACTCATCATCCGTAGAAAACTGTTCCCTAAGATATGACCACGAACCTAAGTAATGAGGAAATGAACGCAGGGAGGAGGAGGACACACTAATAATATTAACACTAGGTAACGTAAAAATTATTCATGGTAATGATATAAAGGGCAGACTTTTTGATGACTATCTCCAAGCTTGGGCATATGGATCCATAAAGATTACGCAAAATAACTATTTCCAAATTGAAGATACTTATGGTTGTGCTGGGTACCGGTTACTAGCCTAGATAGCTCACGACGTACATATGATGTTGCATCAACCCAAACTAAAATTATTGACTGGATATTATAGAAGTAAAGTATAGCTGCGGTGCTACGTGCGCTGGCGCGGCCGTGCATACCGAATCGTAAGATCAAAGCACGCATAGGTAGTTACTTTACCTAGTCCAACACCCACACGTGCGCACAGCAGCGGGCACGTCACGCAGCGGCGTGTCGATGTCACGCACACAGACGAATGATCGAGCCAACACTAATAAAAGTATAATAAATGTTACCAAGACACAAGCGCGGCGTACGGTACTATTTGTTCGGGAGGGAGGTTGGAGGCACTCATACAAGCAAGGGAGAGGCTGTGTTGGCGCTGCCAGCCAGTTTACCGTTGCGAGGCGCGTTGTGCGGCCGGACGCTGGACCGCCACCCGCGCGCCGCCGGCACCCCGAAGCTCTCCGCAGCCTAACCTCTCCACCCTGGACTGTTTTGGGACTTTTTGGACTTCGCCACCCCCTGTGCTCCCTGACGGGTGTTTATGAACTCGACTGTAGTCCTGTTCTCGCGCTTATGGACCAAGTGCTACTACTCGTGCTTATTTCACTGGAGTGTTAATCCGATTTCTGAATGTTTATTGGATCGCTTTTTTTATAGGCGAAGGTAAGTGTTGAATTATGATGATATTTTAATATATTATTACAAATTAATATAGTACTTTATAAGAACAAAATTTTGTTAAATATAAACATGGTTCAAATATTCATGATTTATATTTTAACATCTCGTTAAACCAGTCTAGCAATTGCGGTAACTTAAGATATATTTTAGTAAATTAAGATTTTATGTCGGTGAAGAAACAAACACTATTTGGATAATAAAATTGACATTTACGGATAAGGTACAGTGCATGCAATTTTTGTAATGAAACAACCGGAGAGATTTAGTGTGGGCGGCGTGGCAATTATTGTATAGTTTGCCTTAAAAGCCATGCCCATTATTATGTCTGCAGCTTACCTCAATAAGAATGCAATAAGAATGCATTTCGCATCATTGAGTTTGATTAAGTTAAAGTATAAATATTGAGAACGTTGGCGGAATGGAAATGAAGTTTAAAACAATTTCAAACTACAGTTATACAAGGAAAAGATTTCCTTGATTTGTTTTCATGCTTGTCTAATTTTGCTATTTGCTCAAATTTTGAGAGATTAGTTATTCCCAGGTTGTTAAAAAAGTTTTAGTATTAAAGCAGATACTTAAACTTTATTATATGAGTTTAAATCGTCAATGTGCACTTTGGTGTGGTTCCACGTATAAAAGATATCAACGCACTCCGATGGCACTTCACAATTGGTGCAAACATAAAGTGTACCACTATATAAAACTTCATGCGTTCAATACAGTCAGTATGTATCCACCACGGGTATTTAAATAAATGCAACATTTTTCTCACGATGGACCATCTGAAATGTAGGTAATGGATACATGTACCTACAGATATCGTGAGTGTGCCAGTGATTCTCAAAAAGTATAAAGCTTATTGGAAATATTGAATTGTGAGTTTTGGCCGAGTTTTAACATTTTTTGAAAGAATTTATTTTGGATAAGGTAGCCTATTGGAATTTGCTTACGTCACAAAGACGCAATAGACTTTTATGTTCATAACTTTACGTGTCTTATTAAATGTTGAATATTCCTACAGTACAATCAATATGAATACCATTTCCTTTTTTAGTAAGTACTGTTATTAATGTTTTTGACTTTATATCGAGTGTATTTTTAATGTAACAAAAATTATGTTTCTATGGAAGTTTAGTTGGTGCAATACTAGGTGCAAGAAGTATTAGGAAAACTACATTAACATTACATATTTGCACAGATTTACATTTTGATTGTTTTATTAATTTAAAGCTGAAGTACCGGCCTAACTTTTTGACTAAACAAATTTTTGAGAACAAATTATAAAAATATGAAAAAATATCGAATATTGTTGATATGTATTTATAGATAGATGATAAAAGCACATTTAAAGTATTTTTAATTTCTTGTCGGCCTGTGTCATATCAAATGAATTGACTAAAATTAACGTTTTGCTAATTTATAAATCAGGTATGAACGGAAGAACGGAACACCTATCGGCTTAAGTTGGATCTGGTTACAAACACATACATATGTTTTATAACTATAAATGTTGTCATACATCCGGCTCACAGATATTTTAATGGACCAACTACAATTAGCTATAAATTACGTTTATAATTAAATTAATCCCTTAGATACCCACTTCTGCATAATTTATCGAGTTTATTAGACAACGGAGCTAAATATAATGTTTTGGTTATATGTAATTTATAAAGTATCTATGGTTCATATATATTGTATTATGATACATGACTATGTAAATTACTTTCGATAAAGTGGAGTTTTGCAATTACGACACATATTATAAACCCGTCGGCATTTGATATCACAGATTTTTTTACTATACTACACCCTTGAAACTTTGTCTGTCAAATATTCAACAAAAAGATTAAAATAATTGTTACTTGATCCTAACAAGTTATTGTTATAGTAACAAATGTAAGAAAAGATGTATATTTTTTTATAGAATCGTTCTTATAAGGATACAAAATCCCCTTAGCCTCTGCTTGTCTATTAGAATAAATTAAGGGAAGTAGTAAATTTTCACCAATGGATTAACGAATTCTTTCAAGGTTTTGAATATATTCATGTGTCACTTATGTTAGTTGCTTCAGCGAGCAGATTAATCTTATAAAAAAAACGAAATATTAATGATGTATAGCATGATCCGTTTCGTTACGATTTCACAGTTTTTTTGTTATGTAAACATTATTATATTTTTCATAATTAAAACCAAAGTTTGTATTCAATGGCAATCTTATGCCGCTAATAATTCATATAAATTATAAATAGTAGGAATAGGAAACGTAATATAGGAATAGGATACGCTTATTTTAATATCTGAAGCTAATACTGTCAAACAAAGGTACTGTTTATACAGCAAAGATTTGTAATAAATGTGGACCAATAAAAGTCGTTTTATCATAAGCACCGGCTGCCTACCAGCGTTTTATTTTCTTAAGCTTGATCTAGCGGCCTGCAGTCACCTTGAGCGTAGTATTGAATTGTACAAAGGATTAGCGACGTCAGTACGAATTCGGTCGTATCAATAGCACAATGAGATGGCATGAAGGTAATGGAGTTTGCAACCCGGTGCTGTAGTGGGGACGCATTGTTCGCGCTGAGATCGCAACATTGACTTACAAGATACTTTACATCCGAAATATGGATCTGTGTCTTTTTAACTACGTTTATAATGATTGCCTAAGTAGAAACTTAATCAGTTTTCATGAGTATTGTAAGAATTACAGAACGGATTATTTTTTTTTGTGAATAAAGCTGTATCGCAGAACGAGTTTCAAATATATGCACAAATGCCAAGACCGGAACTAATTTCTGTGAGTCAGATAAATATGTATCCCTTGCAGGCATCGAATTCGCAACCACTTATTCCAGTGAGTCGAGCGGCATCTGTTGGAACCACTAGACTAACCGGATGTCAAATATTAACCTTGATTTTGAATAAATACGTCAAGCGTTCTCGCTGGAGACCTATAGTTTACAGAAACTCGTGTTTGCCATTTCAATAGTTTTGATATTCTCTTAATGCCATGGACTTTTATGTAAGCAGTATAATGAAATGTAAAAAATGTAATGAATTGAAATTGTGCTTACACTTTGATTGATACAAAGCAGCACAACAGTTGCGAAATCTTTATCCGCTCCTAGTGATGGTTTATAAACTTTAAAAAACAAAATAGCAGTGTTGCCAAATACTTATTGTTAGCAAGGAGGGCTGAATAGAAATAACTATGTGGATGCTGGGCCGTCGTGGCTCGTCGGTGCAGCCACGATGCCTTTACGCAATCGCAATGCTCCACACCACACGCTGTAACAGATATTCTTAACTATGCCTTATAATGCGTCACGATTTGTCCTTTTTAATTGTGTTCCAATTCCAAACGTCTCGGTTCAGCTCTAGCATTATTTAACTACAGACACTCCAATTTTATTTAAGCCCATGAGACTATTTATTATTAAGGATAAACGTGTAAACAGTCTAATTCGCATTTCAGGTATGCCCTGGTTTCATGATTAATTATGCAGGTAGTTAACCTGCACCTATGTAAAGACTAGTGTATTATATATCTTAAAATAAGTAGGTAAAATTAAAGGAGATCATTTAGGAATTAAATCAATCTACTCTTTAATCACCTTCAACTGATATGCTTTTATCTTTTGCTATAAATTTAAGCTCGTGCACCAGTTGGGTCTTTTTAATTGCAAAAATATTAATGATACATGTACAAAACTTTAATGACCACCAATAAAAAGGCTTGGAAAGTTTTTCATACCACCATTACCTCCCGTCGCGAATTGTGGTTTGGCAGACAGGCATATGTGTGTGTGTGTGTGTGTGTGTGTGTGTATGTATGTGATTTTTTTGTCATTCGACTCAGAGGGACCCAGCGATAAATTAGTGTGGTATCCAATCATGTTGTCCTTAATTTGAAATTTGCTCTTGTGCTATAAGTCGAGTTTGTTTTATTTAGGATGTACACCATAGATCTGAATTTATCTGAGACTAAAGTTATCTAGTCATCATCATCATCATCGTATGGCGGTGTATTTCTAATAATGCGAATCACGATCAAAACTTAATGTCAGAGTGGAGGACCGATTGTTTAGCCTCTGGTGTCAGCTGGTGTAGCACCTCGAATCCGCCGCTAAATTTTCGAGTGGGACAGTCCTCCACGATGTGCTGGATAGTCTGTACTTAGTTTCCACAGTCACAACAAGGAGACTCAGTGATGCCCCACCAAGATGATAATTGCACCTTGCGACTCCGGTTCTGATTACTTTGATGGAGGAAGCCTCTAGTAAGAAACGATAACTGCCCAACAGTGGGACAGTATAAGTTTATTTACTTCTTACCTCAATTTGTTAGAGAACTCTTATAAATTGATGTGAAAGAGAGAAGGATATACGGACGCAGACCCAGTGCTGATTGGTGTAGACAAGTATTTGTAGCCTCAAATCAGGTAACAATCGAATGTTGGGTAAAGGAGCCCATAAGTCTTCCAACTTGACTTAATGACTACCACAGGAAGTGGTAAATAAGCTCAAAGACTGAATATCCAAAAGAAGAAGGCGCTAAAATAGAATTACCAAAGGGGGCCCCCAACTCTGTTTTTTCTTAACTTGTATGATAGCTGAAAACTCTTTGGTCCAGTAAGTACGACGAGAGACTCACTAACTTCACTAACTCAACTTCTAACAATATTTTAATTATATCCTTGATGTAGGTAGGCACACAGGTTTGGTAAATATATAAACTTAAATTAAATTTGATATTGACACGTGTTTCATTAGTGTTCGGTAATATTTTCATGATATCAACTTAATTATAAGATGTATAATAAACTGGTTTTGTCACCGAAGCCGCATCTAATTATTTTTTTAGCAAAATCCTGCTATATCTTAGTCTGTGATTTAAATCAAGTGTTGACCTTATTCTCAAGAATAATCGTGGATAATTTCTCTAAAGGTAACATTATCTCTTGGCACATTGAATACTAGTTTCAAATAAGAGCAATCGCCGTTTGTTAAGTTAAATTAATATATAAGACTTCTGGTGCCGATTACTTAAAGCGGGAAAATCACTGGAAAGTGTTAAACATTTCTTTATGAAATAATGAACTATTCGATTCTATTTAACATAATGAAGCACTGAAAGAGCTTTGTACAATTAATTGTGTAGTATAATTAGTTAAGAAATTCTCTTAACACATTAACTACATATGGTTATGTACATTGTAATTGATTAATTAGAGAGCCTTGCGAATGGAAATAGTTACACAGTGCGCTATTTGCTACTTGGTTAGACAATAGCATTCTTAAGGCTATGTTTCCACGTAATGTGAAAATGGTAACCTTTTGGTGGAATAAGGCAGTCTATAACGTAACTTTGATATCGTTCGTTGGGAATCTATTAAGTACCTAGAGACTTCGCAGTAGGAAGTTTCAGTTATTTTAAAGCATAATAAATTTAACTGCAATCAAGTCGTTTCGTTTAAAGTTAGATGAAAGTAGATATGAGTAGTATAAGTGTACAATAAGTGTAGTTGAGCCGCTCCATGCACTGGATTGAGTAGTCGCGGGTTCGATTCTTGTAGAAGATAAATCTTTGTGTGCCCACAAATGTATGTTTTGGTCTTTTGGTGTTTTTATACGTAACTTTCATATTTTTTAACGTGCCGACGATACAGGTATAATAACTTCTAGTGTGGGGATACGTTTATTAAAAAAAATCGATATACCTAATAATTGGGCATGGAATTTGGACACGTGCATATGGAAAACTATGCATCATAAAGTGAACAGCGTTGATGGGTTGTGCTCACTAGCAGCGTGGAGTCACATCATACCAGTATTCTCTTCGGGATCGGGACCTCATATATTTTGAAGCCTACGAAACATGTGACATTCTAACATTATTTAGTATTTGTGCTATGGGGGAGTTAATTGCTTGTAATTTATAGTTGCTGACTGTTGCATGTTAACAGTTTGATGTATCAAAAAGTGACTAAGGGCAAGGAATAAAGATTTTGTTCTGTGACTAAGGGAGTAAGAAATCAAGCGAGTATCTTGTCATTACACTTTAAGTGGTGGTTTTTTAGAATATTCTTACAAACTCAATTTAATAATATTTTAAATCGTTCGCCATTCGTTCATAAAGCAATCAATCAATCAATCAGCCTATCGCAGTCCACTGCTGGACATAGGCCTCTCCTAACACGCGCCGTTGCACACGGTCCTCCGCCTTCCTCATCCAGTCTGTCCCAGCGACCTTTTTGAGGACCGACGCCCTCATAAAGCAAATTTTAAAATAATTTGTAAACTAAAGAAATTATATGTATTATACCTAAAATATATAGATAGGTAAATGTTTCCAGTTATACTCAATACAAAATGCATGAATTATCTGCTGACGATTGTTTATTATAATTTTAGGAGAAAGTGCGATAGTCGCGGTGTACGAATCTCTCTTATTTAATTATTATGTATATAATTAATTGAAAAAAACTCAATATGTATAGTAATTTTTGAGTTGAGACGTATAGATAATTGTTAATAATCAACAATATTATAATATTACATGAGTTGATATTCGCTGTTCATTTAGATAGGTACGCACACCTTTAATGATTAAAGTTTAATGAAACGAGTCTTTCAAGGGACTATTTATTTATATATATTAACAACTAAATAACAATCAATTATCTTTAAAAAAATATTTTCTTAATTATATTTTTCTGAAATTAAAGTTACTTTTAATAAAAACTACATATCAAAAATAACTTAATAATTAAATGGTATAATGTAATAATATGAATAAAATTAACTTTATGCTTAGAAGTAATTAAAATGCTAATAATAATAAAAAAACTATTTTGTTAGGTAAATTAGAGCAAAATGGGTAGAGCCTTGACCTCTCGCGTGCGGTGCGGGGAGGCGCGAGGCGGAAGGTTGGTGTTCGCCCGACCGCAACGCACTCCTGCGCAGAAAGTGTTTGTCCTTGCAACAATACAGCGGCTAACCTTTGACCCTGAAATATAAACAGACGATTCATTCACTCGGATTAGATAATTAAAAAAATTAAAAGTGTACTTCATTTTATTAAGGTGTGTTTAACCTTTTTCTTCAACGTATTCAAATTCTTATATACACTAACAGGTTTGTTCTAAAAGGCAATTAAAAAAATATAAACCAAGTAACTTCCTATCTTTCATGCCGTCTGGTTTTTACCGATTCGATTTTACGCTTTTTCGCATGCAAACCGAATTTTCAAGTTGACTTGCAATTGACGTCAAAGTTAAATAAAAAATTGCAATGCTATTGTTAAGCATTTATGTATATTTTTTGAAATGAGTCCTAGTTACATGTAGGACCAACGCCGAGATCGTGGTTGTGGTTTAAGACATTTATTTCTTACAAGAATTTTACTACATAGGTTATTCTAGCTTACAAGTACCGGAGCGAAATATTTGAGTTGATTCTCTAAAATATTTGGTTTAATTTATAGTATGTGTACGGTATATGTATGATTACATTATGAAATTATTTCGTAACGATTTAAATTGTAGGAACAATTTAAATATAGAATTGAGAAATCGAGTACGGTACAAGAGCATTCGTCCGCCTCTGCCGGTTTTGATCTGAGATATTAATAAAGCAATTTAAAATACAGTTCATAGTTAGTCTATAGATACGTATCTAGTCTATATTGGAATGTTCTTTTCAAATCAATGACAGATACTTCTACAGTTATCTCTGCCCGCTGGAGTCTATTCTCGCTGGGCTGTCTGGTAATTCAATTAATCAAGTTAGTTTAATAGTTATGACGTAATCATAGACATCAGACATTAAAAAGATTTTGTATATGATTAAAGTCCTTTTGAAAAGAGAGAATAACGTTAAACATATTTGAAAAATACGAGAAATCGTTCTTAGCACTACCAGCATATTTTTATCACATATTAATACAACCTTAATTTTGTCATCAATCAACATATAATATTTTTTTAATGAAATAACGTAACTTATTATGGAATTCAATCACCTACCTCACAAATTCCCATTATCTAGGATTAACAACATATAAGACATATATATTATGAGTGACTGGTACTGTTTTAAATTGGCAGTAACCTAACTGAACAGGGTTGCGGAACAATAGATACCGCTAGCCTAAACCAACCCTCCTTTGATGTGGCACCAGAGTACTCCCTTGCTTGAACTTTCAGTGTTTGCGGTATCTGTTGCTGCATTCAGTCACTTCTTACGACCTGCTGTTGGTCCAGGTAGCAGTAAGGAAATTTTATTTGCTCATGTCCTCACACGGACATTGTAGCAGTACATTCATGTTTTAAAAGCCCTTTTTTATCTATCTCTCTCTATCTATATCATCACGCCAGACTCCTTACGGGGTAGGCAGAGAGTACAGAGTTCCAACAGGTTCTTTCCTTACATACCTCTCTGGCTTCCTCTACTCTCATAGTTCGTCTCATACACACTCTCCGGTTACGGAGACTCCTGACTTGTCCTTCAGATAAGACCCGGTCTATTTGGTCATGGTAAGATAGTATAGGTCTTCGCCGGCACCTACATCCTTCCACTTTGACATTGTATATCACTTTTGTCATTCTTTCTTCGGACATTCTTTCTATATACCCGAACCAACGGAGCATACCCTTTCTCATCTTTGCACCGATACTATCTTTCATACCTATTCGCTTTCTTACTACGCTGTTGCGAATACGGTTGGTCAGCTTCACTCCGCACATCTTTTGCAGAGCTCGCATTTCCACCGCATTTATCCTACTTTCATTCTCCTTCTTACATACCCAGCTCTCGCTGCCATATAACAGCGTTGGGACAAGCACTCCATTATGTATGGCCAGCTGCGCCTTTTGGCTTAAGTGCCGGCTCCCAAGTAACTTTCCCATCGCGCCATTCACTCTGTTCCCTGCACTCACTCTTCTCTTTATGTCAGCGGTGTATTTCCCATTCTTACTGAATGCGCATCCGTTACCAACCACAATCCTTGCATTCGTTCTGGTTTCTTCCCGTTCAAAAGTCCTTTTTTACACAGATAAAATTAATTTATTTTAGATTATTCATCTAGATGATTACTAACACTAGACAGTCTAAAATATAAAAGCAAAAAAAAAATACAAATCATTTTATTTTACTTCAAAATAATATTTCAGACGATTACATTACAGATTAGATTTTTGTTTTATGAAGTTTGTATCGTTATCTACGAGAATGTGATAGTTAAAAGATACACACTATTGATACTGTATCAAACGGTATAAAAAAGAACATTTCTAAGACGTAACAACCACGCGAAACAGGTAAGTGGTATAATAAATTTACGTTAGGATGTTTTATTTGCGTTGTATATACATGAGTGAGATTCAGATTAGAGAGAGTCATATAACATTATAGCAGTATTTTTTTTTACAGAGGCTTTGAGTTTATTCAACGTCCTATGTTCAAATCACAATTACATGGAACACTCCATACAAAAGTATATGTAGGTAATAAGGTTTTCCAACGTTTTATACTATATTACATTACACTCCAAACTAGACGAAAGGTCATCGTGGGTAGGAAACATCGGTTCTACAATTTTAACAAGGTTTAATTGTTACTACAAATAATTAAAACCTTGTTAACATTGAGGAAAAATAGAAATTCTGGAATATGGTCAAGGTTTAAGCTAGAGGGAGTCTGAAATTCCAAGGTACTGAGTATTTATTAACTGCGTATGATATAGAAGTAATTATCAGAGATACCATTTAACTTAACACATAGATCTATTCATCGCCATGAAAAAAAATACAAAAATGTTTAGTCTGTGTAGTCTTTTTAAATTTCATATTCTCAAAGAAAGTTGTTTAGAGGGCACCTCTATTATCTATATAATCGATCTTTTTCGGTTGCCACTTCTAAATGGTCGGTTAGCCCACAACACGGAGTTTCGTTGTGTCTTTCCTTATGGGTTAATGATACGTTCTCTCTTTACGTACATGCCTAATCCTCGGTTTTATTCTATTATTATTTTTACAATAATATTTATATTGTGAAACGCACAATATTTAATGGTATATTTTTCTAATCGGATTAGGTGTGTTCATTGACAAGTAAGAATTAAATACACGCAGAGTTTAGAACTTAAAATTAAAATATTTTATAGCCATTGCAATATATAATTTGTATGCTATTTGTGTTGTGTGAATAGAGTGTAGGTATGTTATATAATACCTTATACCATAACGTTTATAATTACATACATTATACAGTAGCAAAGATACCAAAGCGAATCTATTATAATCAAATGACAAATATTGAGGTGAAGCTATTGTATATAATTTTTCATTATATACCTATGACATGCGGTCTTAAATGTTACAAAGGCCGTCGCGTGACTAATCTTCGCATTAAGCTTAATATGTCGAAATACACTCAAATCAAACATACGCGAGTGTTTGTTACAGTGCATACACAGCCACTCACACAAAGATGTTCGGTTGTTTTTGTCCAATATAAGAGTCGAAGAAACCGCCGAATACCGCTAACAGTGCCGTCGGTTATTGCTCTCAGATTCCGCAACAAATTAACATGTATTCGGTACGTCTACATTTTATACCTAGTAATTTTCCTTCAAAGAGGTTTCTTTTGTAGCATGTGGATTTTTAATAAATTTCAATTTTATCCGTGATTTCCCTGTTGCCTGAGTAGTGTGTAACTATATATGCCACCCGTTTTTCATCTTAATTTTATTATAAAGGTTTATCGTATATTCTTAAATTCCCAAAAATTGGCGCTTATTTTTAAAGTTATTTTTTTATAGATTATTTTAATAAAACATGATAAAATAAAAACTTAATTACCTAAAGGTCAAAAATGACAAGCCAGTTTAAAATGGCAATCTGATATTAGTTGATGGATAACAATTTACCTTATATTTGACCAGTAACGACTTATCATTGTTCAGTGCGAATTTTATTATTTACGGAAACCATTTTTTATCGAAGTCAAACTAATTTCAATTGTTTTTGCCGTTGAGTTACAAAAGTTTTTTATAGACTAATAGTGTCAGATAGTTTCACAGATACTAAGACTGTACTTAAAAAATACTGAAAGAAAGAATACTTCTCTCCTGTGGAATTTAAGTTCCTCGCATATGTAAATTCAATTTTATGTCAACAGTTCCATATTGCTATTTAAGTAACTAAACATTTATTACAGAAGTTTTTTTATGAAACAGTATGTTTTATTATTTTTTAACAGGACATACTACACACCTGGTTTTTGATTTAATTAACAATTGGCAATAAGCGTTACTAATATTTCATATGCTTGAAGTACAAACTTGATATACAAACAGTGGTTAAGAGCTTAAGCCGCTCCACCCTCTGGGTCTAATAGTCGCGGGTTCGATTCCCGTACGGAACAAATCTTTGTGTGATCCACAATTATTTGTTTAGGTCTGGGTATTTGTATTATAATGTTTATGGGCGCACCTACGACACAGGAATAAATCCTAGCGTATGCTACGTTTTTTAATAAAAAAAAATACTGCTATGTGAACCAAATGTACACACGTCGCTATAACTTAAGTAATACCTACTACTTTAGCATTTTAAGCTCATTATCGTGTAGAGTTCTTTTCATTAGTAAGAAGATCGTGACGGAAACGGTATTTGTAATATAAATTACACATTCTATCGATATACCTATAAGTAAATCGTTGTATTATGTTGCTATGTGTGTCACCGTGCGGAGCTAACCATGCGGTTGAGAGCCGTGAATAGGGTCAGCCTGTTTCGTATTTTACACTTACTTTTGTTTATTTGGTCATTTTAAGAGCTTCTTATTAGAGTCTGAAATCGGTCGTACACGTGTAACCTGTTGAAGTTAGTAATGTGGATAATTTAGCGCACGGACAAATCTAAGAGCTACGGTTAAGAGCTTAAACTGCTCTGCCCACTGTGTCCAATAGTTGCGGTTTCGATTTCCGCACGGGACAAAACTTTGTGTGATCCAAAATTATTTGTTCCGATCTGGGTATTTGTGTATGTGAATGTTCATGTTTGTAAACGCACCCACGACATAGGAATAAATCCTAGAGGGGGGCTACGTTTTTATTCAATAAAAAAAATAAATAAATAAAAAACTTAAAAAAAGGAAACCGACTTTAAATAGCAAAAAATAAATATTTGAAGTCGGTGTTGGTTGGTGCAGTCGGTTACTTGGCACTGACTTCAAATATTTATTTGTTGCTTTTTGATGTCGGTTTCCCTTTTTTAAAAAAAGCTTTTATTTTTCAATTTAAAGTGATGAGGAATAAATTATTTATATACCTATATTATGTTACTATACAGTAAGGTACTTACGAATTGATATAATGATCATAGTAACTGATTTTACACATTCGTGCTGTTTGCGGTCAAGGAGTCCCGTGGTGTATCTTTAAAGTCCAAGGTCCAATCCCGATGAAATTAAAATGGAACCACCTTGGAGCTATACTAAACCCAAGGCAAAAAGAATCATCAAAATCGATTTATAATTGGCGGAATGATCGCGTAACATACATACAAAAAAAACACAGTCGAATGGAGAACCTCCTCCTTTGGAAGTTGTTTAAAAAGGGTGAGCATTGTGACTATACATATATCTGATGATGTTAACATATACAGCATGTAATGCAATTAACGCATTTCCTTAAAGTAGTTTATTCCAAGTCGGTAACTAAATCGACATCAGGTACATATTTTTAATATTATATATTTTTTTTAAATAGCCTATTCTGTATCCCGCTGCTGGGCAAAGGCCTGCCCTTTACGTTCCAATATTATATTACATTTTATTTTTAAATTAGATAAAATTGTAGTCGCTCATTTCAATAGTCTTGTATTAATCCAATTTTTCATAGTTTATTTGGTTATCAGTTGTTAAAAAAGGGTATTTAGTAGTTTTTTAAAACCGAAGGTTCATACGAAAAGCACGTATGAAATTAGTAAAATAATTAACTGGGGTTTTTGAAGTCTTGTTTTATTTACGTTACAGTTGTAAAAGCTAAATTATAAAAAAAGACTTGCAAACGAAAGCATAATTAAATATATTTAATTTATAGATTAAATCGGTTCTGTGTTTTGGTTACTCTTCACTGGTACGTTAACATTTTTTTTTTGGTTTAGCAAAACTTACATGATTTGTTATAACTACAAAAAGTAAATATATAGCTCTTTAACAATTTCAAGTATACTTGATAAATTAAGCTTTCATAATATTCTAAAAGCATCTGTCTAACGATATTTAATACAATCAAACAATAAATCGCCATTATGCCTCCATGAGCCTAACGACGATATATTGTTCGTCGGCATTTATGAAATATACTTATTCTGATTCATCACATTTCTAGTTTCCATTTCAGCATTTCTGTATGAAACATTAAATGAATTATCGGAAAAACAGTATTTAAAATAAAGAGAAAGAATGACAAAACAGGTATATAATGTATGAAAGTAAAAGGATGTAGACACCGGGGAAGACCTAGACTATCATAGCATGACGAAATAGATCGTGTCTTATCTGAAGGGCAAGTCAAGAGTCTCTGTAATCGGCGAGCATGTACTAGACGAACTATGAGAGTGGAGGAAGCCAGAGAGGCATGTAAGGAAAGAACCAGTTGGAACTCTGTACTCTCTGCCTACCTCACAAGGGATCTGGCGTGATGATATAGATAGAGAATTCTAATTTCGCTACGTCACCCTCAGAATGGTTTTTTACCACGATATTTAAGCTAGTCATGTTTCTAACAATGTTAATGTACGTTTTATGGAACTTATAACCAGAAATATATGAGTTTGTTCCTATATCGCAATTTAATATCGACATACTCTCACTTTCTATAGACGTGAAAATTGAACTGAAGAAGTAAATACCATGTCATCGGTCAATCAATCTGTCATGTCGATAGTTAAAATTTTATTTGCGATTAACTTTTTGTAATGTGGAAATCTCAATATGAATTATGGTGTTTCACCTGAAGTCCTATGCAAATAAGTTAGCTGCAGAAATTTATATATATTCCTTAGTCCTTTAAAAAACTGGTTCACAATTACTTTCTAAACTTATGAACTTTCCGAGCACTGTTACTCTTAGACTTATGTTTTACTATATGTTAGTTGTGTGTGAAATGTGTATGTGTATATAATATATACGTAATATGTATGTAATGCAATTATATTGTATATATGCCACCAACTGCCCTGTATTACTGTTTATGTTGTTTCTTCCACTGTATTGGTTGTCTGGAAGAAATTGCTTTAAGCAATAAGACCGCCGATTGTACATATTAGTCTGTAATAAATTGTTTATTAATTGTAATTTTACTGGTGTACAATAAGGAGTACTCTATTTCTATCTATCTATCTATATTTCTGATCAGGTTTAATCGCGATTATTATGCTAAAAATGTATCACACCAGAGGTCGTGATCAGATTCATAAACCTGGCTAGTATTACTCCTACTTTATTGTGTAATTATTATCTGTGCCAATTGACGTCATAAGAAACAAACTTCTATTAACTACTTTGTAATAGGTACATACCGTTACGCCTACATTCGCCAAGTGTGGGTGGCTAAGGTGTTCTATCTACACCCATATTTTGCCAACGATGTTAAGTCGTAATGTAATATATCAGGCATATTTTAGACTCCGGACTGTTACTGAAAAATTTTCTGTAGAGAAAACTCAATAACACTTTGCCGACTTAAGATTCGAATCCAGAACCTCATAATTGCCAGCTGCACTCTGCGATATTAAGTCAACGAGGCAATCGATAGGTAACAGAAATAAATATCTTATGACATATTTAGAACCAGTTGTTATTATTTTTTCATTTAAACCAATATGTTAAAACAATACGTAAATAAATTAATTCATTTATTGTTACTGTAAAGATACAGCCTTAGACTAAGATTTGTCTAGACGGAGTATAGCTTACAAAAATGGCGCCTTAAAGCGGCCTCAGTTACGCACTATGCGTGCGTGATGCCAGTGTTCGATTATTTTAAAATTTGTTTGTAGTTGTCAGTAGTTGTCAGTTATCAATGTGTGCGTGCCTGTGCTTGTGCGTTCTACAATTTATCTACCCTACTAGATAAATTTCGTGCCGTACCCGTGCGCGATGTTCCATCATGACAAGTAATTCATCTAAGGATACAGCATTATTTTCTTTTATCCATATATGTAATTTATCTATCTATATCATCACGCCAGATCCCTTGCGGGGTAGGCAGAGAATACAGAGTTCCAATAGGTTCTTTCCTTACATACCTCTTTGGCTTCCTCCACTCTCATCGTTTGTCTCATACACGCTCGCCGGTTACGGAAACTCTTGACTTTTCCTTCAGATAAGACTCGGTCTATTTGGTCATGGTAAGATAGTCTAGGTCTTCCCCGGTACCTACGTCCTTCCATATTCGCATTGTATATATGTTTTATCATTTTTTCTTCTGACTTTTCAATGTGAAATATATGATACAAAACTTACTGACATAAACTGTATTGACAGAATCATCGGTAAACGATGGGGCTATAAATTATAATTGAAACTGGAACTGGACATAAACTGTTGATCATATCGATAGTTTGTATCGAAAATGAACATTGAGAAGTTTACCGTTTTTACTTTAAAAACGTTAGAACTTTCGGAACTATATCAAGTATGCCATGGGTATTATTATAACACTTTCTTCTGACTTTTCGCACTCATTAGCATACTTTTGTATTAAATACCGATATATTGTATTATCTGGACACTATAAAAAGCTTTTGGAGCCCGACACAGAAAGTGGAACATTCAGGGGCCACATGCGGTCGTTATATCGCACGCAAATATATAAATGTCTCGGAAATGAAAACTTGTACAACGCTTAAAACAGAAGCTTGTTGCATATCTTAGTAATTAAAATTAGATCGAAATTCTCTGCTACAGTTACTTATGGGAAACATTTTGTAAGCAGATAATAGTGGTTTGTGTATGGAGGAGACGAGGAGCTTTATTATCACTCTACATAAATACACTCTCTGCCTAACCCGCGTGAGGTAGGTGATTCATAGTTAGTTAGACATAATAATCTGCGTTTTATTTAAAAATATTTTTATTTGTCACAAACACGATTAAATAATCACTTTTATGTTTAGTAATTAATTTGGCATTTTCAGTTTCTAAACTGTAATTTATATTAACTTGGCAGTTATAATTGAATCCGAATAAAATATTATTAGTGCATGGTCGTTCGATAAGCAAATTAATAATATGCAGAGTGAAAAATTTTAGAACTCTGACTAAAATTCCAACTTGTCTTAAATTCAAGAACTGGTTTGATGTTAGAATATTTGATGATAGAGTGCAAGTGAAAGTCATGATCGTCGTACATTTAAACAGTTCCGGTTTGTCTTAGTTTTTATCATTAATTACTAAATCTGACTCCAAAAACAACTTCTTAAGATAAGAATGTTTGGTTTTGGGCATTATTTTTGACACATGAAATTAAAAGACATCTATCTATCTATCTATAACCTCACGCCAGATCCCTTGCGGGGTAGGCAGAGAGTACAGAGTTCCAACAGGTTCTTTCCTTACATACCTCTCTGGCTTCCTCGACTCTCATAGTTTGTCTCATACACGCTCGCCGGTTACGGAGACTCTTGACTTTTCCATCAGATAAGACTCGGTTTATTTGGTCGTGGTAAGATAGTCTAGGTCTTCCCCGGTACCTGCATCCTTCCACTTTCACATTGTATATTTGTTTATATTAAAAGACATCATTCAGAGTTAGCACTTCATATTTTAAGCCTGCATATATACAACTTTGGACCACATTTTTTAATCTCGTGTTTACTTAAACGTAACTTTTATCTGTTCAATTTAATATTTTATTTATGTACTGTTAATAATTCAACTCGTTGCCGCTATAAAATTGATTAAATTTATATCACCTAACCAGTTTAGTATGATATAGTTACTCTGCGGATTATTATATCCATACCCAAAATAGATTTCGTCACGCCTATATTCTCCAAGCGGCAAGGTAGAGGTGTATTGTACCCGTACAATGATAAGTCCTAATGCAATACGGGGCACAATTCTGAAATTTCACAGTAGTCAGAACCTAGACTCTGGTAAGCTTCTAAGAATTTTTTGATTAAAAAACTTCGATATCATTTTGCTGATGTAGGGTGCGAATCCTGATTCTTGTGATTGACAGCTACATATGCATAACTAGAAGAACGAGCCAGATCATCTACAGAAAAAAATAATTTCCTCTATCATTAATTACCGTGTTCACTAATATTAAATTGCCCAATGATTCAACCGCGGTGTCACGAATCAATCGGGTCGAACAAATAATAATAATAGTACAAGAACACGCGTCGATTGAGATAATGACATTTCAAACGTCCTTCAGTGACACTTGGACGCGGAAATTAAACGGCCAAATTACTACCTACATTTAAGTGCACCGAACGAACAGTATCACAATAGTACAATACATTATTGGAGAATAATACAAAACTGCGTCCTCTACGTCCTAATTCAATTTGTCTATTAAAATCATTTTTACACACATCGCCCGTCATGAGCTCAAATCTATTTTTACTCTATCTATTCCGCCATTTATTTTCAGGGGCCTAGCTTCTAGTACGTGATTTGAATGTGATATTAGGAAGTATTCAATCATGCAAGCAGCATCTCAGACGTCCTTGTAGGTTGTTTCCTGTATAATATTTTTACCAAATAAGTTGGAATTTGTGCAAAAATACACGATCTAAGGAACTTTATGAATTATAATTGAATCAAGTTGAAGTCACGTAGGCTAAGGTGTTGTATTGTTAGTAATACAAATGAGTTTCAATGTAGAGGTGTCTTAAGCTTGTGTCAAATGAAGTGTTACCGTCTTGTTAGGTGTGTGTAGGGTTCCTGCTGGTCGCTTTTGGAAGATTATCTAATATTAAAAATAGAAGTAATTTAGAATTAAATTTGTACCTACCAGTATATGGATACTGGTAGGTACAAATTTAAGCTGTTGAATCCATGTCCATGGGTCCACACAGGTTTTGGTCACGTAGCGAATTTGGTCATTGGCAACCCTAAAGTCTGCGTACAATACATGCGGTAGTGTTTCACCAGCTCAGGACAGAAACAAAAACTCCATTAATGTCATTTATTCAAGCTCTCGAGCGTGGGATTACAAACGTAGTTTTAGGTATAAATTAAGTTTTAATTCGCGTTGTACTTTTCCAACAGTTCGGCTGACCTTCAGGTTTTAACGATAAAACCGGAGCATTTGTTAAGGAAGTTTACACAAATAAACACTTCTTGTTTTATTTATTTATTGAGTTAGGAACACTAGGTACTCTTTGGCTATCAATTGAATACTTTGAACTAATACCTATTGAGGAAACATTGAACGTAAATAAAGGTGCTAGATTTTAAACTATATTCAATAGCTTAATTTTGGGTGGTTCTTCTATATAATCGATTCTAAAACTGTCTCATTGTCATCTATTTAAGAATCGACTTGCAGAAAATATTGTTAAAGATGTCATTTAATGTTTCTAATGTGTATGTTACATCTACATTTTGATTAACTTAAAATTTCTTTACTAATATAATATAAGCAGAATGCTTCCCAAATCAAATATAGGCTTCCTAGAACAAATGCAAAAACAGCTCCACCTTACACACTCTATGCTGTAGCCACATCAAAAATGTAATCGTGAACGGTAATTCCGCGTGCCGTCTACATGATCTGTTTAGTAGTACAATTATCCAAAGTCCATAAAACCATATTCTTATGATATTGTGTTTTATAATAATTATCTTTATTTAGTACGAATAAAATTACAAATTCCTTGGAGAAATTTACTTACTAAAACAGTTTAAAAAATTAACTTTAAAAAAAACAAAGATAAGATACTATTTACTTATCTGAATTAATAATAACATATTGTTTTAAGTTACCTTACCATAATAATTACGTCAATGTATATATTGGATGTCGAATTAAACTTTGCCTGGAGGCTATGAGCCGCGGGGCTCCCAATGATATCGCTGTAAGCATCAAGCATTGTATAGGTCGAGTTCTATAATGTATAAGCACTGAAAAAGATTGAAAATATTATATAAGATTGCGATTATCCAAAATTACATACTATCTGAAATATGTTAATATCTCATCATGTTAACAATGAAACAAGATTATTTGTGTATTGTATTGATAATTAATTGATACCTCGTCGCGCTTATTGTTATATTTAATTACACAATTATTTAAAATTACTATAAATAATAGAGAGTCATTTATGATTATACACAGTAGTAGTAATTTGTGACAGTAAGGTATGATATAACTTTCTCATTTATTTATTCTTGTCGCCCAAAAAATCTCGATGACGTGCGTGCAAAGTCGCTTATAGCGACAATCGCTGCTTCTCGCAAAGCATCTTCGTGACCTTGTCCATACTGACTCATAAATTTGCTTTTGACATTCAAACTTGAAACATGGCGTGTAAAGTGAGGACGCGTAGATTTAAGCTGTCAGCAATTTGAGTTCTCAACATATTTGAAACGCAACTGAGTCAATGAAAAAGCGAAGGTTGCACCCGACCTTGTCATTAATGCAATACTACAAATGCATCCCAGATGAATCTGCAAAATGAATAAACCCACAGCTGTGGTATCCAATTAAGTGGATTGCTAATAAAAGTGAAATCGAAGCGAGTGCAGTGGCCGCACGCCTGCGGGCGGCTCTCGGCACGACGCGACGCGCCGCGCGTCTCGCTGCCGGCTACCTCGGAATATACACTTAGTGCACTTCGCTGTGAATTCATTCTAAGCCTAGCTCCACAAACACCTCTTTGTCTTCCCATAGATGAAATTCCATTT
The DNA here is from genome assembly GCA_905147815.2 of Phalera bucephala. NCBI lineage: Eukaryota > Metazoa > Arthropoda > Insecta > Lepidoptera > Notodontidae > Phalera > Phalera bucephala. The sequence continues at coordinate 17,322,466 of LR990617.1, read as the reverse complement.
CAGGTACGCAGAGAAAACATAAAAGACAGCCAAATACCGGTTCTAACATTTAATTGTCCTGTCGCGCCGACTCTATTATTTTAAATTCACGTGGGTAGCGGTAGCTCTACCGGCAATAAAATTCGTCCCATAATATCACTATTAAAATTTCGAAATCTCGCGAGTAAAAAAGGTTATGCGAATTCATCAATTGATGCTATTGTTTGGTACTGAAATATTATATCAGAACTTTTTTTTAAATAAAAACGAAGCCACACTAGTAGTTATTCATGTGTCGTGGTAGCGTTTACAAATATGATATTCACATGCAAAAATACTTAGATCGAAGCAAATATTTGAGGGAAACATAAAGATTTCTCCTGTGCGGGAATCGAACCTGCGATTTCTTAATCCAGTGGGGAGAGCGACTTAAGCTCTTAACCACCGGACCAAGCCGTCTATCAAGAGCTTAGTACCGTTAAATAAAATTTTAATATAATAGGTTTTACATATCTATATTACACTTTAGTAGTATATTTATGAAATTTGTTTCACAGTTAACGCAATAAAATTAAGTGAATTAAACGTCAGTTCCTAGATCTCTGCGGCAGCGGTGTCTTTGAGATACTTTCAGTTAACATATGCAAAGATATTAACAACCGGATATATATAATTACAACGGTTGAATCCGAATATAATAGCAACTGCTTTCTCAGACACGAAAAAACAAAGATTATTAGAGTAGCAAATAAAATGCAACTAAAGATAATATCAAGATTAAGATTTTAATATATGAATATATTACATCCTCGTTGGTCTAGTAGGAAATGGTGCGACTGGCGATCACATAGTTCTGGATTCGACTTCTATTTCGCGCAAAGTGCGACTTCATTAATTATTCACTCTCTAAATAAATTATACCTACAATATACCAACTGAATTCTGATTACATAATTATGACAATTATCACGAATATAATATTGCATTAACCGTGATTGTTGCCAATAAATACCTATACATTTATTAGGCCTGATTTATGTAACTGTAATAGTTGGGCAATTTCAGTAATGATTATTTTATATCGCAAAGTGCAATCTTACAAAAGGCTTACTATACATGTTTAACTAGTAAGGTTGCTCTATGATGTTCGAATTTCGATGAAAATAAACTGAAGTAGTCAGGTTTTTAGCACTGTTAGACAATATTGGCCCCTCGCGGGTCTGGCATAGAGAACTAACTATGCAAAAGAAACAGTATTGTAGACTTATAATATAAAAAATCATATACCCCACTATTTCATCAAAGGATTTTGTTTGGTAACTGGAAATTTCCGAGTTTGGTCAATTTATTGGATTCAAATGGCATTCTGGTTGCATTTGTTCCAATTTGATGTCATCCAGTCATGTTTGCGTTAGCAGTGTTAATTTATTTTGAGGGCCATCAACGTGAACTTCTGAGCAGGTTCAGGCGGCCAGGTGGATGCGAGGGGGGCGCAGTCGGCCGGCGAAGTGCTCGCGCGCCACATGATTTATCGCATGCTTAGATCCGGTTCACGCAAGCACCGCCACTGCCCACGCCTTGTTTTGCTCTATTATCACGCCAAAATGATCACTCTACACTGTGCTCTATTATATTGTTCGCTTGCTTGTGATTTGAATTGGAAGTTATTATTATTTTTGCTCTTGTACCTAGTATTACAATGCCGTCCGGATAAGATAATATATTGATTTTCTTAGAACATTTGGCCGAATAAACCTATCAACTTAATAAAACGTAACTGACTAACAAACAACGCACGTTAAACCCGCTGGATCCAGAAGCATGAATCTTTGCACAGCAGTTTCTTATATAACGTAGATGAGTATAAAAAAATGATTTTCATTTCCTAACGGAGTTTTAAATTACCGACGGTTAATACCATCAAATTAGTGAATTTGTATAAATTTAGCTATGTGTATATTTTACCACCTACTTAAATCGAAACTTTCAATTCATATCAAGAATGCAGTGTTCAAACAGAACCAGTTGACACGAGAAAAATAGCTGTGTCCATATAAGAATAAACATTGAATAGAAAATCTATACATAGCTGAATGCATGTTTTAACAGGCAGAGTTCGGTTTTAATATCTATATTTCTATAGGTAATGAAACGGTTCAAAACCACATATGTTGGTCAAGCATCACTTTTGGTACTTTCTTCAAATAAATAGCTGTGAATTGCTGATGTATTAGTTGAAACGTCAATAACTGTAGATTTTCTTTACAACATACGTACGTATGCACGTTAACTATGTGATGAATAAGACACTAGTCGTAGTCCGAAGTTGATAGTCGAATCGAAAGTTTTGGGGTTTTTCCAGAGATCTGTCTATCTATCTATCTATCTATAACCTCACGCCAGATCCCTTGCGGGGTAGGCAGAGAGTACAGAGTTCCAACAGGTTCTTTCCTTACATACTTCTCTGGCTTCCTCGACTCTCATAGTTCGTCTCATACACGCTTGCCGGTTACGGAGACTCTTGACTTTTCCATCAGATAAGACTCGGTTAGTTTCTCTGTTCTCTGTTTGCGCCAATTGACAGAGATCTGTCAATTGGCGCAAACAGAGAATGCGGCTTAATATTGTTCACGCCAATTTAAAGCAATAAGGAACCATTAGGTTTACTAACACTACTTAGTTGCGTAAGGGTTTATTATTAACCTAATATCTGTAATAATATTTATTCAGTCAGGAATACTTTTCATCTCCATTGAGTTGAAACCATAGGTATTCGTGTATAATATTTACACTCATGTCATTGACATGGAGTTCATCGCCTGGATGCCGTAGTAGGTACCTAAACGGGTACTGCGAAGATTTATTTAATACCTAAACGTGAATTTTGCAAGAATAAATATTTAACATAGCCTTCGATATTTGTGTGCGTGCTCATTTCACCAAATAATAATGTTACCGTGGTTAAAAAACAATGAACTTAACACGTAATCTCAAGTTAAATGTCCCTCAATGAAATTATACTTAATAGTTGATATCATAGAGAGGAAATAATTTCACATCGAACCTAATTAGATCAATTAAAAACGTAATTAGATAAATATATAAGTACGATATGACATTATTATTACAAATAGGCCACTGGTTCTATGCGATTCCATCAGTCAACATTGCTTGAAAGTGAGAGTTTTCGAATCGCGGTTGGAATTCAATTAGATGCACCGATCTGTAACGAGCACAGATATCTGTATGGAATGAAGACAGATCAGTAAGCATTCGAGGTATCACGCAGCAAAAGTGCGGGTAGGTTCTTCGGCCATGACTTCCTAGATGACCTCATCAAATATTCTCTTGCTTTCTGCCAGCCAGACTACACTTTCGGTCCTGGAGCCGACGGGGATGTTGCATGACCATGGCTAGACCCTAATACAGCATCGCAAGATGATGCAAGTGTATTGATACACTGACGCCATCCAACCTAAAGGTTGGACGTGGTTTATCAATACACTACTTAAGAGTCTGTGTCTAAAGCAGGAGTTGTAGCGAAGAAAGCCGTTCTGGTCAAGTGGCGCAAGTATGTTTGTACTAGTAATTAGTAACATCGTACCTATTAGTGGCATTTGTCGTAGAAACCCTGGGCCCTATTGTACATGCCCAAAAGATAACCGTATAGGTAGACTGATTACCTCCACCAAGAAGACTGGCTCCTTACTCGATCAGGATGGTTTGGTTAATCAGCGAAAAAAATTATATGAAAATATTTTCAGTTTTTACCAGTAGTAAAAAAGTGAAACTTTCAAACAAAATAATAAAATATGCAACACTGCATATTGAATAATTTACATAAAAATAATATATCAACATCACAATTTACAACATAATTAATCATCAAAGCACATTTAAACGACATAGGTAATTATTGTGCATTAATATGTTCCAATATTTGTCTGAAAATTAACTTTGTTCGGTTGGGTGATTGGAGTGGTTTTGGTTAATTGCTACTAATAGCCTGCTTGATGTTCATTTTTTTTTAAATAAATACGTATAAATTCTTTTGCACTGGGCGGTATGAGCAGCTTTTGTTTGTGTTCCATATGTGTAAGTACTGATGTGTTGTGGTCTAGCTTGTAACTCTCTATAGATAATTCACCTAGCTATTGTTTGTATTTGTGTATAAATTCCGTAGCAGTGTGATTTGTAGATTTGCACGGAGCATGCTCCACATTATGCGCAAGCGCACGGCGACACGGATCCCTGTCACGCCACGCTCCGCGCAAGCTGCCTTGTGTTGTAATCGCCACAACACACGGCACGTCCATCACAGCCTTTATCAAAATAGTCGAGATTTCTTTTCAGGAAATCAGTAAATACTTATTTAAGCTGGGCGTGGGAATATTCTAACCGCATTACTTGCTATTGTAACAATGAAATCTAAAAAATTCAGATTCTATAGTTGGTTATTTTCTAAATTAAATTTGGCTCTTTAACACGCACAATCCGTATAATATGTAAAATTCCCGTTACTTTGCTTTTTATTTTATTCATGTCTTTTAAGGGCTTCGATTATTTAATAATGTGCACATATTGAATACCGACCTCGATATTTAATATTAGACTGTAAATATATCCTCTGGATACAATATGCTGGACGTTATTGCGAGATTTGGCAAAATTATGCAAAATATGAACGTTAATACGTACGATACATTAATGTACACTAACTTGCCCTGTATACATCCAGCTTTTACCGATAACCTTCACCGAGTCATCAGTCCACATTGTGGGTGTCCTGTCCCCCAAGTCTTTCGGTACGAGGTCGCCATTAGAGATCCTTTCTGCCCCAACGACCGTTAGTTCTACGTCTTTGCAAAGTCGATCGTCGATCTAGGCAAACTTGTACTGCGGTGGACGTGTTTTTGCTGATGAAAGATTTATTAAATAATCAAGTCATATTGATACGCATAAAAAAGGAACTAAAAATATATTTCGAATTAAGTCACACAAACGACTCGTCTAATATTATGTCCAAACTGTTCTACTATTATCTAGACGAATTACGATTTGTTAGATGCGGTTCTCACGCCACTGACACTGGAATCTCTGTTAATGACTAACGACGTGCATGCGGCGAGCGTGCTGCGTGCGTGCGGCGCGGCTTCGTGTTGCATTGACGTTAGCTTGCATTACACGCAGCTCGGCCGATGACGCCAAGAGAGACAACGAAGGAAAGTCGTGATGAAAACCTTACATTAGCGCGCCTCCGTATCATTACAATTAAAGAGAAGTTCTCAAAATTACTTCTAAGATCTAAGTAAATATTTGCGACGTTTTTAATTGATATCACATTCTCAAAGAAGTTTTATGTATGTATTATTCATATTATTTGGTTTCTCGGAAATACATTTAAAACATTGACTGACTAACTCTTTAGATATCTTCTTGTGGTTGCAAATATCTTGAGCTTGATTACACAAATAATATATTATGTACAATATTAGAATAGGGAAGATGAATATACCGAGTGATATTCTAATTAACGGAATGAACCTCACATAGCGCTAGTTTCTGTACATTGGAAGTTGTTTATTAAAATTCAGGACTTTATTCGATTTCAAGCAATAAGAATAGTAAGAAGTTACAATTTAATTAAACACATATTATATCTGTACGGCAATGATGATGTGCATTTTAAAATAACAACACACAGACACAGGTATCTGTAGGCTGCGGATTATTTCAGATACTGCGCTTTAGCCCTGATGCAACATGAAATTCCTTGTATAGCTTTAAATCTATCTATCTATAACCTCACACCAGATCCCTTGCGGGGAGGCAGAGAGTACAGAGTTCCAACAGGTTTTTTCCTTACATACCTCTCTGGCTTCCTCGACTCTCATAGTTCGTCTCATACACGCTCGCCGGTTACGGAGACTCTTGACTTTTCCATCAGACAAGACTCAGTTTATTTGGTCGTGGTAATATAGTCTAGGTCTTCCCCGGTACCTGCATCCTTCCACTTTCACATTGTATATCTGTTTTGTTATTCTTTACTCTGGCATTCTTTCTATATGCCCGAACCAACGGAGCATGCCCTTTCTCATCTTTACACCAATACTTTCTTTCATACCTACTCGCTGTCTTACTACGCTGTTGCTAATGCGGTCGGTCAGCTACACTCCGCACATCTTCCGCAGAGCTCGCATTTCTACCGCATTTATCCTACTTTCATTCTCCTTCTTACATACCCAGCTCTCGCTACCATATAACAGCGTTGGGACAAGAACTCCGTTATGTATGGCCAGCTGGGCCTTATGGCTTAAGTGCCGGCTCCCGAGTAGCTTTCCCATCGCACCATTTACTCTGTTCCCTGCACTCACTCTTCTCTCTATGTCAGCGATGTATTTCCCATCCTTACTGAAGGCGCATCCAAGATATACAAAGTCATTCACTTGCTCCAGCACATCGTTACCAACCACAATCCTCACATTCGTTCTGGTTTCTTCCCTTTTAAAAACCATAATCTTGGTTTTCTTTACATTCAAGTGTAAGCCATTGATCATGCAGTCGTCTTTCATAACTGTGACTAGTATTTGTAGATGAGTGGCTGTTGGAGCTATTAAAACCGCGTTATCTGCATAAAGTAGATGGTTTACCACTAAGTCACCTATTTGTACACCTTCATTCATTGCTTTCAGTCTTTGAAGACTTTTGTCCAGATATATTATAAACAGTCTAGCGGACAACACGCAATCCTGCTTGACGCCGATTTTAACGTCAAACCAGGGTGACCTGTTACCACCCACCCGTACGCATGCCTTGCAGTCCACATAAGTGGACTGGACGGCTCGCAAAAGAGTGCCATCTATACCATACTCTGGCAAAATGTCCCAAAGTCTCTTTCGCACAACTCTATCAAACGCCTTCTCCAGATCTACAAAACCGCAGAAAACCTTCCGGCCCACTGCCAGATGCTTCTCTACGATGTTGCGGAGTGAGAAGACTTGATCCGAATATCCTCTTCCAGACCTGAAACCCCCTTGTGCCTCGCACAACATTCCATCGGACATCTATAGCTTTAAAGACGATCTTAATACTTAATAAAAGTTAATAAATGCATTCACTATAGTTAAACTATTTTATCTTACTTTCAGGACCCCAATACTCCGTCAATACCAAATATTAACCGTCGCCGGTAAAGCGTTTAACCGTTTCGTATACGACTAAAATATGAAAACATTGATATAATTTCGGCCTAGGTAAAATTTCAAATCCTAGGTCGGACAAGTGTAGTTTTTCTAACGAAAATTTCCCAGTACGAGTCCGGAGTCTGGGATTGTGGCCAGTATATGGCAATAGACTCGCCCCCTATTATCTGAGACCTAATATCGTCGGCGAAACGTGGGAGTACTCAGTACACCTCTGTCACCCCCGCTTGGGGAATATAGGCGTGACTGTGTAAAATTTGACAACGTTCGTAAATCAATTCAATAGTAACTAATAATTTTGTTATATAATCCTTGCAACTGTTAATAAATGACGTAAAAAGTTATAAATAATTATGGCTGCATTTAAAAGGTACACGATTAAACATGTAATAAAATATTTACAAACGTGTAAGCATTATAACAGTCTCATCTATAAATACTGACACTTCTGATCCCTATGTGAATATCCAAGTGCTCATATCCCTGCAATAAATCGTCGTCTGTCGCACGGATAATAGCTTGTCTTTCATATTATATGCTCTAAACTAACTTTCCATTTCGCAAAATGTGAAGATTAACTCTCATACATTTAATGTTGTATTCAATCAAAGTGCAACGTCTATTTGTAAGCCTGGCTACTCATTAAACATTTAACGATGCTGCAGTGTAATCAACGCAAAAGCAGCTAAGCTATCTCATAAAATATAAAGCTATATGTATTCTACTAGACTAGCTGTTTACGATAGCTCGTCAAATCGCTTGAAACATATTGTACGTGTTGCACCATAAACTTTATATTTATTGCGATTAAATGTCACTTTCCAAGTGCGAAACTCCCGATTTGAGTTAAAACTAATGATAATACGAGCGCTATATAATCACAATTAAGCCTAAAATGTCATTAGATTACACCTTAATACTTTAATGGCATCGACTGCCGGTGACTAATGAAATAACGTTTTGTGGCAATAGCGGCGCGGGCGCAGGTGGAAGGAGGCCGCCGTGGCGGGTATTGGTACTTCGCATCAACATACACTTAAATTGCCTCGCCAAAAAGAAAAAGTGTACCAATTGAGCTGTGTAAGAGCTAGACGTAAATCAAATTGAAGATGTCTGATAAAGTGGATAATAATTAGTGGAAGACGTGAAAGCGTTGGGAGAAAAATTCGTGAGAGTTTGTGTTAGTGTGATTGTGCATTTGGCGAGGGACATCCGGTTGCGGTCGGCGCTCGCGTACTCGCGCCGAGCAATTTGTGTGTACTTGCTGCATTTGTTCTAATAAAGGTTTTAGATTTATTTTTTTACGTCTTCAAATTTTTGTTATAAAAACTAACGCGATGATGTAAATGTGCGCGTAAATTTACTTTGCATTGCATGCTTTACTGATGGTACTTAAACACGGTCACGGTGAGAATGAACATGTGGACTACATTGTGCATATTATTTGCCAGGGTAACACTCGTTGGCAATATTGCGATAAGTGCGTGAGCATTGAGGGTTTAGCACGAAAAGATTGACGTTAGCGTGATGCTAGCGAATAAGTGTGCTGTGTGCATGTTTATTAAATAACTTGTGATATGACAAGGATGGCATATCGACTTGTTAACGTCACGCTAACGACAAAATTTTCGTGCTAAGCCCTCTGAACTCGCGCAATTATTTGCACGGTCGTTTAGACAATGCCAATACCCAGCTAAAGTGCGTCAACTCGCACCAGTTACTCGCAACAAGCAAACACCGGTAAAATCTGCTGTTGCGTAAATAATGTAACCTGTGTATTCGTACTACACATTCTTTAGATTATTCCGTTAAACAAAGAGATTTCATTTAGAAATTTTAACTAAACGAAAACAGTAAATTGTATTGAGTGCAATACAATTTACTGTTTTCTCTACAACTGACCATTAGTAGACATCGATTAATATAAGTAACAGTTTATGAGATATATTTAATAAGATGTCCGATGCCTTATTAATACTAAAGTGTGTCTAAGGCTACAAGCAGTCTCGATGTTTAAAATGACTGAATGAGCAGACCAACAAAAATTCTAAAAACGGTGTTACAGGGACCCATTAAGGTCTTAAACGAGTTGCTTGTAGTGAATGGATCGTAGATGGATATTGCTTTAATTGAGGGTGATTCACCATTAGCGAATATTATTTAAAATAAAGACGACTTAAATAGAAACGTACTCTGAATAAATATTCACGCGTCTTTTTCGATGTCGTAACCAAGGCGGTTACGAAATCGAAAAAGACGCGTTAAAAGACTTCAATCATGAAAAATTTTATGCTATTGCTCATTTTATAGTCGCAAATCGCGGGCAATATACAATTTTTGTAAGTGGGCATAATGAGAAATCATCACGTTGAACCATTGCAAAGAAGCGTGAAACAGCCGGAAACTTTATGTATGAATATGGTTTTTTCAGGCGTTATACATCCATGTCTATGTATGTATCATAGAAAAATATATGTTTATGGTATATGAAGAAATGAATATTATGGCAGATACGCGAAAAGATAGACTACAGAAAAAAACGTTATTATTTAAACTGAACTATGTACCTTTTCTCATAAAGAACCTAGGCTCTATGGTAATACTTATTTTCCAAAAAAATATTTCCGTTCAGGCAAAGTCTAATCAAATAACATATGTTTTTTTTTGGCGTAGAGAAGTACAACAGATGAATTGCAAATTTCCTAGTAAAAATGTTATCAGATTTGGTTATCTTCTAGATCCTAAACCAAATGGGGACCCATGTAATTACCCCATTATTAGGATTTATACTTGGAAACACGGTCGGCTAGGTGTCATCTTGCCCAATCGCGCTCACGGATTTGGAAAAATTATCTAAAACATTTATTCACCAAAAGAATACAACAACAGTTGTCAGTCATGCCATAAAACTTTACCATGCGGCTATATCATTAATATAACAACACATTTGTATAATAATCGTTCCAATAATTGTCCTATTGATATTACCTGGTACGAAGTGACGATTTTCTCGAAGACGTAGTACGATAACTTTGATGAACAAAAAATTAAGGTGTCGGTCTACAGAGAAATTTTATTTTCTGAAATTTAGGTCGGTCGCTGGAAAGATTAGCCGGACAAACTTTAATTTTAATACTACTATTCTACCATCCAGTCGGGGGTGTATTTCACTGTAACACAGTAACATAACAGTACAATTAGTTGGTATTGAAGTTAAAGTTCTCTGTCTACCCCGCGAGGGAGCTGGCGTGATGATATAGATAGATAGATAGATAGATAGATAGATTAAAGTTGATGCAAAAAACTCTCAAATAAATTGGCACTAGAATAGTTAAGTAGTTGGATGCATTTGTGGAAATGATGACATTTAAATGCATAATCTAACAAGTTCAGATGATTTCTAATTCAGAATTATTATCTTATTAGTGATATTTTTTATTAATTGCTTAATTTTTTACTAATGACCACGTTTATATTGTACGAAACTGTAAAGAAAACTATTTTTTTTCATACATGGCGTCCTTTATCGATTAAAGTGAAAACGTAAATTATTTTAGTGTCATGGGTTAAATACTTAAAAAATCCTTTTGCTTTATACGTTATTGATAATGGCTTATAAAACTTGTTCTATGATTATCTAAAATTGGAATTAAAAATACCGGAATAATGAAGCAAATTACTGGTGGAACTAGTTCTTGTCAGCGGCATGGTTTTATTACCTCACCGTGTCATTGAGTACGGAAGTAGCCAACAATATTTGTACTATTAAAGTGTCTACCATCATACATAATTGTATAGGTAATAGGAATTTCTAAGCGAGTTTATTCGTGATTATAAATTATTTTAAATATAATTGTACGTTCATTTGTACTTGTCTTGTAAATTAAAATAGTAATATCTTTGAAATTATTTGAATAATTATTATCTTTTATTACTTATTAACATAATAAATCTTCGGTTGTATTGACTTATAAATTAGGAATTTTAACTAGAATAGTAGTTTTTGCACAGACCTCGCCCATTATCAAAGAACAGTTACTTTTCTTTTGCATTTATTTATTTAGGTAAGGTATAAATATTATTTACCGATAATTATCACATTTATATTACTGCTACAAAATCTTACGCATTCCCTCAACTTTGGTATAAAATTGTAAAATTCTCATTTTTAAAAGAGTAACCGTGGAGTCTCTTGCACCTTCTTCTCCACACGAATGACATTCCGAACGGATGTTAGTCTTAAGTAATCACTAACTTTTTCATTTTTGACTATTCATAAGTCTTTTAGTCTAAATCAATAAAAAGGTTTTTCATTTGATTTAATGCTACTTAAGCTATTGGTATTTTTGGACAAGATCGCTTTGCAACAACGCTTATTTATACATTTTTCTCATGTATTTCTATGCACGATCCAATAAATATCTAGTAATTCGGTGATAGAAGCCTGGAGGTTGCATTAGTCAATAATAGTATTAAAATGATTTATTCGTTTTTAATAAATAAATTGCAGTGAATAGTACAATCAGCCTACATTTACTTGGTTACAGTTTGTATATCTAGTGTAATGTCAGGAAAATCTGATCTGAAATCATTCACTCTCACTTATAATGGAATTTGCTATTACGATTCACCTAGATTCTGCGCAGACGCGGGCTGGCCGAACACCCGCCCACAGAGACGTGATACCTACCTTGTAGGTAGATAATCGTGATATAAAAAGCGCTTTGAGATATAATACATATAGCAAAAAACCGATGCCGTTAGGAGCAGATGACATGAATCGGTAATAGAACCACGGCACGTGTAAAGAGAATGTTTTTACTAAAATAGTGTTCCAGAAAACATCCATCTGGTATTTATAATACAAACAACAACCGACTGTACTAGTATTACTTTACAATATTGAATGGACTTTATCGCTCTCTCTAAAGTTCTAATGTAAAGTAAAATTAAGTTTGAGAAGTAATTTCGCATAATGGCTCATTAAATTAGAGACTTACATGTTTTGTAAAACAGAATTAATAAGAATCAACGTAAATAGAGCCCTAAAATTTATAACCGCCAGTGTTTATTACGTGGATAATAGAGTGAGCGTTCTGCTTGCGGTCTCCCGACCTTTTAGCCGAAGTAATTATTGTTTAATGTTACGGCGGTTCTAGGCAGCGTAACTCCCGCGCTCCGGCAGGTAGTGCCAAGCTACCGGTAAATATTATGCAACCAGCCGGACGCAACACAATGTTAAGTGCACTACATCTATATCTCAGAAAGCGTCGTGACCGGTTCGATCCTGATCGCAAGCGATCACGGATGTATCCGCAGTGCCGTGATGTATCAAGCGTAATATGTAAATACCTGTTACATCCACCACATGCTCACGTTTAAGATGACATTATTACAGACATTACTGTATCTGCCTGCGTACTGGCAAGAATAAAGTGGAGAGTTCGAGGAAGACATTAGCAAGGGGCTCCTGATCATTATAATGTGGCCATCATTGCATTTGAAATTTCTTTGAATTGTATTATTTGTACCAAAATTACTGAGCAGAGTAAAATGTATATTTTACGAACTGTCCCTTACTTTATCTTAAATTAGTTCCTATTTTGTTGTTACGAATAGACTAACACGTCTCTTTTTCTCTAGCTACCGCTATTATTATTACATATAACTCAAACCACAACACAATATATAGCCCTATACATGATGTTTTCTGAACATTTCTTTAAAAAGGTCTTGTCATGTTGAAATTGGAATCTGCACTATAATGAATATTGAAAATTATAATCGAGAATTCAGTGAATTTGAAATAAGTTTTATATTATGCATATAATAAGCATTATCTTAATGAATATCATAAAAGACCTGACTATTAAATAAACACAAATATGTTGTAAAAGAAAGTTTATTGTGTCTCGCATGGCGCCAAGTAATACGAGAGGTCAACAATTCACTATATAATTAAATGATTAGATTAGCCAACGATAAGATGCTAATGTAATCCTAATTATTATAAATTTCTACATATTGTTGCAGACGGCCTTGTTACGCAACAAAATATGCAACATAACACGCGTATTATCTACGATATTAACATGCGAGGCGTTTCTCTTTCGTACGTACGACTTGTGACTCGTGGCACTCGCAACGTTTCCGATAAACGCTACTTTTATAGGAGAGAAGAGTACCCACAATAACAAAAAAATAATTCATAAATGGAGTTTGACAATGTTTGCATTTTTTTAACGACTCTAAATATTAAAGTTTATGGTGCATATGAAAAATTGTTCGTGCAATCTTCTTATTATATATTCTTCAGTCATTATGTCTTATCACAGAAACGTCATATACATAATATGTTGACATTTGCTCAAATTAACTTTTTAATCTTTCATTAATATGAATATTATCAAGTGTGCAAGTTCTTTTCGCTTTTGTCCAGTTTTTATATTTATTCTCCAAAAGGACATAATGAAAAAACAAATGATAGTGAAAAAAACAAAAACAAAATAGTAATATCACGGATGCGGTTCACGTTAATATGACAGAGGTCACACGGCATGGTGTTCTCGGGGCAAGGGTTATTTACTTGTAATATTGATTAATTACACACATCTAAGGACTGTTGATGGACATGAAACGTTTTGTATTACAAAAATATGTAGACATGTTAAAACAAATATACATTTACCATGTCTATTACCCAACATGCCGTCTTATAATAAGTTTTTATTTAACTTGCTCTGTTCGTATGTCTGTTTGTCCTGCCGGTTCAAATTGTGTAATAAATTTTTCGACCATTTACTGGAATGCGATTGAGCTAAAATTTGGCATACATATAATAAGTACGTATGAAAGTTCGGTGACAATGCAAGAATACGGTACCATACAGCTGGTCTGATGATGGAGCTAGAAAGAGGTCGTAATCCCTCATCTAAGAAGCATCCATTGTGTTGCCTTTTTCAATTATAATTATTAACACATAAGACTGTCTACCGAGAAACAGGGACAAACATAGTAAATTAACAAGTAAATATGGGTTGGCACCGCGCAATGTTCGCTCGAATAAACACCATTGGATTCGACACTTAAGCGCAAATGACGTGGACTTACTGCGATTTCACGGTATGGTCTAACGGCAAATATTTATTTGGCTACCGTTGATAAACAGTGAATAGGATTAAATGCTTGTCGTCGTAGTTTCATACCCTTAAAGGTATATTATTTCTCACACATGACGGTGATTTCCACTTTTATGGCTTAATTATGGCTTAAAAATCTTTGTGTGATCCACAATTATTTGTTCCGGTCTGGGTATATGTTTGTGAATTTTCATGTTTGTAAACGCACCCACGACACAGGAATAAATACTAGTGTGGGGCTACGTTTTTTAAAAAAAACAAAACAAACAAACAAACAAAACAAATATTTAACATGGTATGATGATATCGTAAAAAAACTTAAGGTAACAATTCTCGAGAAATTTTTCTAATCATTTTGTATTTAATATATCCAAATGGATATAAAAATATATTTTTATTAAAACATCTATGTACTATACACACAAACCTGGATACAAAGAATTAAGACACGTTTAAATGATGTTAAATCATTTTAATTTATAATGTGACCTTAAGCAGGCGGGACGCATGTATCGAATTTGCGTATTGATGAAAACATGATTAATGAGTAAGAAATTCGGTAATCCTTATAAGCATTTATTATAGGTACTAAACTTATGATATTTTTCATATATTTTTTTAACTTACTATTGGGGCACATATTTAGTTTAAAGTAAAGAGTTCAGTGTCAAAGTAAAATACGTGTAAATAAATTAAAAAGCAAGTGGAGTGCAGGTCCGTTTCTCTGTGTGATTGACGTGACAAGTTGCTCTGCCCGCGCACACGCTGTCTCACGCCGCGCCCGCCACTCAAGATTATTTTTATGATATTTATTATAAGCCACAGTCCTAAAGTAGAACAGAAGACGAGTATGCATATACAATTGACCCTACTGAACAGGACGATTAGTACGTCGTGCGTCCTGTTGCTGCTGTGGCTGGTATGCGTCGTGAAGGAGAATTCAATGAAAGCCGAAATGTCTTGAAACAGTGCTCCACCCACCAGTTGTGACCCTCTTCGTGCAGAGTTTCTTCCTAAATCTTCCTATGTCCAGTCGCTCGAACGTGTCTGGCGCGGTTTTTCGCGCTCTTAAGTACTATTTGTTGTGTCACAACTAGTGGGCTTTGTACCGAGTTTATTAATCCAATAAACCAATCATAATAAATTATTCCTGTCCCTTTCCGGGGTTACACTCTTCTATTATTCCTATCCCTTTCAGGGTTACACTCTTCTATTATTCCTATCCCTTTCAGGGTTACACTCTTCTATCTTTATACTAATGCTTATGCGCTAGGATTCTATGACATTATCTTTCTAACTTAACTACATAATGTACTACAGTAACTTAATCTATTATATACAAATTATACAGACGTCGTTCTGTACATAATGTACTACAGTAACTTAATCTATTATATACAAATTATACAGACGTCGTTCTGTACATTTCTCCCGCCGTGAACTGTCGGCTTCACTGACGGTTCATAAGTCTTCGTGGAGGGACGACGTCGGCAACACTATCAATTTCTTCGCTGGCCTCCGAAGAACTCCTCCCTTGGTGCGGACGTCCACCGCACGCACAATTCCATCTTCTCCAGGGAAGGTCCTTATTATCCTCCCAAGAGGCCACATGTTCCTGGGGAGTACGTTGTCAACAATGAGGACGATGTCCTCCTCCTTCAGGGCGGCGCCGCGTCCATGGGGCTCCCGCCGGTACTGAAGTCCAGGTAAGTACTCCCTTATCCATCGTTCCCAGAACATGTCCGCGAGTCTCTGTGCCGCTCTCCAATGGGTGCGGCCGATGAGGTCAGTGTCAGTGAAGGTCCCCGGTGTCGGGTTGCGCGCTGGGCCGTAGAGCAGAAAGTGGTTCGGTGTCAGCGCCTCTGGGTCCTCAGGGTCGACGGGTACATGAGTGAGCGGTCGGTTGTTTAGTGTAAACTCGACCTCCGCCAGCAGTGTGGTGAGAACCTCTTCTGTCGGGTGCCTCTCCGTCAGGATCGCGTATAGGGCCGTCTTCACACTGCGCACCAGTCTTTCCCATGCGCCACCCATGAACGGGGCGCCGGGGGGAATAAAGCGCCAGCTGATGGTTCTTCTCGTGGCCTCTTCTCGGGTGGCGTTGTCCAGCGCCTCCCGTAGCTCTCTGTCGGCGCCGCGGAGATTGGTCCCGTTGTCCGACCATATTTCAGTCGGGCAGCCGCGGCGGGCGATGAACCGTCGTAGGGCCATCACAGCTGACTCGGTGCTGAGTGATGCGGCGACTTCCAGGTGTACGGCGCGTGAAGTCAGGCAGGTGAAGAGGGCTACGTAGCGTTTCTGTGTGCCCCGACCCACTGTCACAGTCAGAGGTCCGAAATAGTCGATGCCGGTGTACGTGAAGGCCCTCTGATGGTGAGCCAGTCTGCAGGGCGGCAAGTTCCCGGTGCTCGGCTCTGGAGGCGCGTCTCTTCTTCGGCGACAGCTGTAGCACTTGTGTATGACCATCCGGGCTACTGTACGTAATCGAGTTATCCAGTACCTTGCTCGACACTCGTTGATGGTCGCCTCTACTCCGGCGTGGTGCAGCTGTCGGTGTACGTGCTCGATGTACAGGCGGGTGACGCGATGATCTCCGTCCAGCACTGCGGGGCACCGTAGCTCGTCGCTGATGTCCGGCGTCGCACTTATTCGCGACTTGATCCTTATCACTCCACTGATAATCTGCGCTGATAAGGGGCGGAGGCGGCCCTTCGATAGCCTATCACTATTACTCAGTTCGCTATAATACGAGTCGTGTTGTACTACACGCACTAACAACGCCTTCGCTCTTATCAATAGTTCTGCACTGAGCGGTAAACACTTAACACTGTCCTTATCACTAAACTTAATTCTACACTTATCGCTACACTTATTCCTATTCTTAACACTATTCCACTGTGGGTCCTTTTCGCGATTCCTAGCCTGTCTCTTATAGTTCACTAATTGTCTATTCACACTGCACAGGTCGATGAACTGCAGCACGCGCGCCGTCGCTCGTAGCAGGCGCTCCCACGTAGAGAAGCGCGCTGGATCCGGAACAGCTGATCGCGGTGAGACGGGCCGTTGCTCGGTGATAGTGTGTGTCCGTTCCTCGCCCGTCGCTGCGTCGAGTGTCGGTCGCTCCGCCGGCCATGTTGATGGGTGCTCGCGCAGGAACTCGGGCCCAAGGAACCATCGGTGATGAGAGCCGATGTCCCTGGGTACTTCGCGCGTCGCGTCGTCAGCCACGTTTAGTTTCGTGGGCACCCACCTCCAATCACTTATGGCGCTGTTTTCCTCTATCGCGGCGATGCGATGTGCGACGAACGGGCGGTAGGATCGCGCGCCCGTCTTCAGCCACGTCATGACGGTACGGCTGTCCGTCCAGTAGGTCACTGCGCTTGGCTTCTTATCATGTTCGGCGATGATAGTCGCGCCCAGGCGACTACCCAGTACGGCGGCTTGCAGTTCGAGTCTCGGGATCGATGTGAGCTTGAGCGGTGCCACCTTCGCCTTCGCCGCCACGAGGGTTATATGTACCTCGCCGTCGCTCGTGGTGGCTCTCCAGTACGCCGCTGTCGCGTAGGCTGACTCGCTCGCGTCCACGAACACGTGCAACTCGAGCGTCTCGGCGTGCGTGTACCCGTGGTAGCATCGTGGTATCTTCAGGTCCCGCAGACTCCGCAGGTGTTGGGTCCACTCGACCCACTGTTGTGCTAGGTCATCGTCGATGTTGTCGTCCCATCCTGTGCCGCGCCGCCATATCTCCTGTAGTATCTGCTTGGCCCCTTATTGTGTTGGGCGAAGCGATTCCGAGCGGGTCGAACAGAGACATCAGTAGGCGTAGTGTCTCCCGCTTCGTCGGCGTCGGCTTTTCGAGTATGCCCGGGCGGAGGCGTGCGTCGATGTTGAACCCGATGTCGTCGGTGTCCGGCCTCCACTCCAGTCCGAGTACTCGTTCCGTCTATCTTTCCTCGCTGAGCCCGATCATCCGTCTGTCGTGTCTGATCTATTTTATTCGCGCGGGCTCGGCGTTTTCTTTTGGGACGAGGGCGTCGATTTATTTTCTGTATCTTCTTTTCTTTTATGTCGACTCGTCGTCGATCTTCTGTTCTATTTTCCTTCTGTTCAATTTCGAATCGCGGTCGATTTGCACTAGGTACTGTGGGCGCTTCAGTCTGTTTCGTGCGTCGTGAGCGCGCACCGTGTACGACCCAGCCGAGAGGGGTCCGGGAGGCAACGGGTTGATGTCGCTGCCCCCGGCGTACCTCTGACGTCAGCAGTAGGTGCCAATTGTCTTGGCCGATGAGTATCTGGGGTTTCGCTCTTCTGTAGGTGATATCGCTTTCTATGTCCCGCAGATGCTTGCAATCGGCGATGTCTTGCACGGTGACGGCTTGTGGCGTCGACTTCAAGTTGTCTATGGTGCGCGCTTGAATCCGATGTGCGCGCTGGGACGTACCTCTCAACGTCAGCTGGACCCGACGGGAGTTCGATGACCGGACGTTACAATCGCCGATCGCCTCGATGTGCAGTGACTCGCGGGGGCCGCGCGCGCCTGTCTGGTTGGCGAGCTCGGCGTCGATGAGCGTCACCGTTGACCCGTCGTCGAGGAGGGCGTACGTGTCTACTCCTCCCGCCGGTCCGGAAATGTGTACCGGCACTATCTTGAGATACGATGCGAAGCCTCTTGTCCACGTTGACGCGACTGTCTGCTTCTCCGCGTTGTCGTCTTCGGCGACCCTTTCGCTTTTGACGTGGTGAAGCAGTCTGTGGTGCGAGTATTTGCACCCGTCGGTGTCGCAAGTGCGCTTCTTGCAATGATGACTATTTGTTCTGAAGCGTAGACACGCGAAGCATAGTCTTCGTGCCTTCGCGATATCCCATCTGTCGTTGACCGTCGACTCAATGAATTTCTTGCACTTGGTTACCTCGTGCTCTGTGTCGTGACACGCCGCGCATTTTTCTTTCCTCGGGCTCGATACAGCGGTGCTATAAGTCTTGTTCGTCTGTCTTCTGTTTGCTGTATGTTCCCGTTCGGGTGTCACGTGTTCGGGAGGTGCGTAGCGCCCGCACCTGTCGGCCTCCCTACTGAGGAAATCAGAGAGCCTCAGTAGGTCGGGTTCTTCTGTCTGTTCTTCCGCTGCGTAGTCAAACCATCTATACTTGAGCGCCGGTGTGAACTTGTCGATGGTCATTTTGACAGCCTCCGGGTTGTACAGGTACGCCACGCGGTTGAGTGCGCGTAGCGTCGCGACGATGTTCATCACCCGCGTGGCGAACACGCAGATGTCTCTCGGGTTGTCGCTGAGTCGGGGCAGCGCGCGCAGGCGTTCTAGTTCGCCCAGCGCGATGCAATCTGGTCGGCCGAAGCGTGCTTCGAGCGCCCGGAGTATGTCAGCTGTCTTGGCGTTGTATATGAGTAAGTTCTCGACGGCTTCTTTAGCTTTACCTTTTAGCGCTCTTCGTAGTCTCGCGACGTTCTCTGTGTCCGTGAAGCTCGGCGCAGATTCTTCATAAGCAGCTTTGAAGGTGAGCCACTCTTGGTGTGACCCACTGAAGTACGGCAATTCAGTAGCGAAGCGGTGGTGCGGGGCGCTCCCGGACCGGGCGGCGAGGGTGATTGCGGACGCCAGCTCACGCAAGTCGATTTGCTGTGGCGGCGTCGCGACTGTCGTTTCTTCATTCTTCGACACGGCGATGGGTGGTGGCTGGATCGGTGCAGGGGGCAACGGCGTTGTCGCCCGCGGCGCTGCATCGATGGTGCGCCCCACGTCTATGTCGTGTGGCCTGTCGGCGATGGCCAGGACGTGAGGTCGCGAGTCGTTCAGCCAGCTCCCGACTCTTTTCTCTGTTTCTTGTTCATCTGATATGCACGTGTCTGCGTCACTCTCGCTTTCTTCATCTTCGGCTTCGATTCGTGATATCTTCGCGGCTGCTAATTGGACTTGCAATTCTAGTAGCTCCTCCTTGGCGCGGGCGAGCTTCAATCTTCGCGTCTTCGTTGAGAGCGTCTTCTTTGTGCCAGTCCTCTTGGACACTGGCTTCTTCGTTTTCTCCGTCGCGGAAGTGTCTGCCGTGGCGGTTGTTTCCGTCATGACAGTAGATTCTGTCGTGGCGGTCGACTCTGACGTGGCGGTCGACTCTGTCGCTGTAGTCGACCCCGACGATTCGGCGACTGGGGCCGATGCTGCTGGTCTACTGGTGGTGGAGCGTGTGACTGGCATGTTTCTTTCTTCTATTTTCTTCCTTTTTCAGCTTGATTCTTCTGTTTTCTCTTGCGTCTTCTATATTCTCTTGACGACGATAATCCGGCTTCCGAAGGACCAAATGAACAGGACGATTAGTACGTCGTGCGTCCTGTTGCTGCTGTGGCTGGTATGCGTCGTGAAGGAGAATTCAATGAAAGCCGAAATGTCTTGAAACAGTGCTCCACCCACCAGTTGTGACCCTCTTCGTGCAGAGTTTCTTCCTAAATCTTCCTATGTCCAGTCGCTCGAACGTGTCTGGCGGGTCGGGTCTTCGCACACACCCGCAAGGGTGTGGGGAATCGGCTTCGGGGCAACGGCCCCCTGGCCGAGGTGGCTGTCGCCGGCCATAAACATGGCCGGGTCTTTGTGGGGGGACTTTATGTCCCTTGAAGGGGCGGCGACACGTAGATCCCGCGTGGGGGGCCATCATGAGAGTGTTCACGCCGCACTCCGCGACCAACCCTGTCAGGTGGAACCTATGGCGAACCATAGGAAGCCCGACAAAGCGATCAGCAGGAGGCGGCGACTTCCCGAGGCCCCTCTTCTTTCTTCGCCCGGCAGCGCGATACAGCACCACTAGGGCCACCTAGCGGGCGATCAAACGCCACCGGGCTGTTTCAGGTGTATTATGGGGGGTAGGGATGTTTCAAAAGGGGAGGTGGGTGGCATTAGGGGGTTGGGGGTTGGTAAATCCGGTGGTGTGGAAGATAGTGGGGGTGTTTCGATGTGGCGCTCTTCACACCGCCGTGCGGTCAAGCTCTACCGGGTGAGACTCGTTGGAGAAGCCCAGCAGGCGACCAGCTACGACGGTGACTTCGTCCAGTCCCTCTTCTGTCTTCCACGGTGTCATGTCCAGTGTCATCGCCGCGCACGCGCTCAGGCCCCAACGGCTAGCCGTTAGGGCGAACTGCAGTGGGCGGCGGAGGTCTAGTCCGGTGCAGGCCCCACGGGGTCGAGGATGGGCGCGACCCAGTCGCGCGGGTAGGGCCTCCTGTCCGGCGGGCGCGCATGCCATGGCGCAAGGTCCTGGATATGGGCCCAGGACGAAGCCTCGGCACGCGCGAACATGTTGGTGGACAGGCGGCGGATGAAGTCCTCGAGGCTCTCGACTCGAAGATCCCTCTGGATCGTGGAATTTCTCACGTACCTTGGCGCCCGGACGATGGTGCGCAAAGTGGCGGACTGCTGTGATGCCAACGATTTGCGCATCGAGGGGCTCAGCAGGTGTGCCCAGGCCGGCGCCGCGTACGTGAGGCGGCTACGAATGTAGGTCTTGTAGACCGCAATCTTCACTCGTAGAGGGAGTCTAGAGGAGAGCACTGGTTGGAGGAGCGCGCGGGCGCGTCTCGCCTGCGCGGTGATGGTCTTGGTGTGGGGCCTGAAAGTTAGGTTTCTGTCGATGGTCACCCCAAGGTATTTGACCGTGGGGGACCAATCGATGTCCTGGTCGTGGAGTCGGAGTGGTGGTGGATGATGATAACGTCCCATCGTTATCGCCTGTGTTTTGCGCACGTTAGCTGTGAGCCTCCATTTGGACAGCCAGTCCGGGAGGAGGTCGAGGGTCCGTTGAACTTTCCTGGCCGCGTGCTCTGTAGTAAGTGACGACGCGTAGTAGGCTGCGTCGTCAGCGAAGAGGGCCAGGTGGACGTCTGGGGTTGTGGGGATGTCGTCCGTGTAGTGCGCATAGAGCACAGGCGAGAGGCAGCTGCCTTGAGGGACTCCGGCGTCGATGGGGCGCAGGGAAGATAGCGCTCCATCCACCACCACTCTGAATTGTCGAGTCCGGAGGAAGGATGAGACCACCTGCACGATGCGACGGGGGAGGCTGGTGTGCGACAGCTTGTAGAGCAGACCGTGGTGCCATACGCGGTCGAACGCCTTCTCCATGTCGAGGGACACCAGGACGGCCTTCTCACGCTTGTTAGCGGAGGCCGTCAGATCGTGTATCACCCTCGACAGCTGTAAGGTGGTGCTGTGTTTCGACCGAAAACCGAACTGCTCCGGGCGGGGAACGATGTGGTCGTTGATGTGAGCCAACAGGAGCTTCTCGAAGATCTTAGAGAGTGTCGGCAGTAGTGTGATGGGTCGATAGCTTTCAGGTTTTCGCGGGTTTTTCCCGGGTTTGGGCAACATGATGACGTGCCCGATCTTCCAGGACTCTGGGAACTTCCCGGTGCGGACGATCCCTGTGAAGAGGCGAGCTACCGCCGCCACTGTGCGGTGTGGCAGGTGCTTCAGCGCTCTGTTGGTAATGCCGTCCGCTCCGGGGGCTTTCTTCGGCTTCAGCTTTTTGGTCATCTTGTTGACCTTACCCGGGGAAAAGAAGATGGCGTCTTCTTCGTGGGCTATCGGCGTGTCCAGGAACTCTCTAAGATGGTGCTCAACTGTTGACTGGTGGGCCTGGTCTGAGGTCGGATTCGGTCGGAATTGGCGTTCGAGGTGGTCGGCGTAGATTTCCGCACGGTCTGCTGCGACGTAGCGTAGTGTCCCGTCGTCGTGAAGTAGTGGCCGCACGGGAGCTGGGGTGTTGGTGAAATGGCGGCATAGGCGGTGAATAGCCGGCCAGTCGTGGTCGATATCATCGAGGTGTCTCTCCCAGCTTGCGGCGGCGTGATCTTGGATCTCAGCCTTTACCCTCTCCGTCAGACGGTTGAGCTGGGTCTTAAGGGTTGGACAGCGACTAGTCTGCCATCTGCGGCGCAGCTGCCTTTTCCTGGCTAGGAGACCGCGTATGTGCGCCGGAAGTTCCGGTTTCCGGGCGCTTTGCTCGCGGTCTCGCCTGGCAGTTGCGAGGGCGTTCTGGATAGTCGCTGTCAGCTCGTTCGCGGCTGCGTCGACGTCTGCGGGGGTCTTTATCGGCCGAGATGCGGTGGTGGTCTCTAAGGTTTCCTTGAAACATGACGTGTCTGGCGCGGTTTTTCGCGCTCTTAAGTACTATTTGTTGTGTCACAACTAGTGGGCTTTGTACCGAGTTTATTAATCCAATAAACCAATCATAATAAATTATTCCTGTCCCTTTCCGGGGTTACACTCTTCTATTATTCCTATCCCTTTCAGGGTTACACTCTTCTATTATTCCTATCCCTTTCAGGGTTACACTCTTCTATCTTTATACTAATGCTTATGCGCTAGGATTCTATGACATTATCTTTCTAACTTAACTACATAATGTACTACAGTAACTTAATCTATTATATACAAATTATACAGACGTCGTTCTGTACATAATGTACTACAGTAACTTAATCTATTATATACAAATTATACAGACGTCGTTCTGTACACCTACCTTAAGTCAATTTTGAGATGACCAACCTCAATAGCCCTTACGTAGATACCGTAGATTTTAAGACTAGATGCATGCGTAGATCAAGCAGTCAAATTTATAATATATGTAGTATATAAGTTAATCATAGATCTTAAGTAAAATATATTTGTATCTGTATCTGAACAGGTACTAGTAAAGTTGTTCAGTTATTAAAAACCTTTAAGATAAAAATATCATGTCGTAGTATGCTGTAATTTATAGGCTACAGTTTTAGTTAACATTTAATTCATTCAATTTTTGCAAGAATATTATTGCTTTGGAATGTACTTGAATATAGTCATAATATTTTACAATTAGAAACTGTATAAAGGCCGACACAATTACAAAATACATAGTGTGTTCTGATGATAAAACGAGCCCATGCACATGTCTCTCTCTAGAATTTATTTGTGTTAATAAATACGCTCCTCCGAAACTTTAAAGTGTTGCATTAATTAGCCTCAACGTGGTTTAACCTTAATCACAGACTGGCACAGCAGTATTATATATCTAACAAATAAATATTTTTATGTCCTTAACATGTAGGCCGCGTAAATTGACAATTCAAATTATCATTGATTGCTTTTATCATTATTGCTGACAATAAAACGGTTTTCTGAAATGTAATATAAACAAATGAGATCTCTGTCTGAAATCTTTTTTATGGGCCATAACCTACAGTTAGCACAAAACACTCGTGATGCAGTCCATTATCAACTTTATTTATTATAAATTTAAAACTAGAAAGGGCGTGTGGGCTTTTTATAATTCTACTGTTGATTTTTAGTCCAAATTCCATTAACATGATAGGCAAGACAAGACTAAGACTACATAATTAGACCTAATAATGCAGAGAGTTAGCAAAATCGGTTTGATCACTATCAATTAATTAAAATTAATAAGAAAAGTTATCGGCAAAGCCTTCGTGCATCGGAATGCAGAAATGGAGCACTAGCCCACACCAACCACTGACGTTATTGCATTCGACATAAACGCATTTTTGTTAATTAAAGTAGACCTTGCTAGCAACTACAGATGCAAATTTATGAGAAAAGATTTATAAATTGTCCGACAGCGAGGGACGGTGGAATGTCGGGCATGGTGTTACTTAGATAGCGAACGCGCGTGCGGATAACGCGATTCGTGACTGTGGTTATAGAGCTGCATTATATCGTGCAATTATTGCAACGCTGGTCTGCGTAATGCTCGCACAATGGCTTCGCAAAAAGAAATGTATGATGCAGATAACGAAAAGGATGTCCTGAGCGGTTTGGTGTAACACCACATATATTAGTAAAAGGACAAAAGCTAGCATGTGTCCATGTATGAAAGCGCGTCCGAAGGCAGCGCGGCGGACGCGTGCCGCTGTTGGCGCGATTGCGGTCGGTTTCACCTCGCACTTGTATCTGGCGATCTCGTCGCAGAGGCGTTTCGCGCGCCTTTTTTGGAATAACTCGAGCAAATTTCGTCGGAAACTTTTATTTCACTTCGCGCGGGTTGCACTCAAAAATCGGATTTTTATTTTAATGAGCCAGTTTCGCAGCAGAGTGGCGGCGTCTCGCTCGCACTCTCCGCTGTACTGAATAAATAAATGAGTTGCTCTACTTTCTATGAGATCGTTTCTTTGGGCGGTTACGCAGAGCGTCTTTGTGCAGCGCTCGTGCCGCGTTGCGCCGTCCTGCAGAGCGCGCGCATCAACAACATTGTTCTTTTTCTCTCTGTACAATAACAATACTATTTAGATATACGGTACAGTCACGATTTATAAAGGTAGTAACTGATTTCTTTGTCAGAAAATGCCAATTGATCTGGCTATAGGTATTTACGTTCGGCGGATTCTGTAAGCGCCACGTTTGCATAACGAGAACTCACTTGGTGTTTTGGACCGATGACATAAAATATTGTATTTATTTTTCGGCTTCTAGTTTTGTATTTTATCACTCATAGAAACCATACACATTCTAAATTATTGAATTATATATAAGATATAACACATCCTCTGACGATTTGATTTTAGTTAAGTATTTAAGACCGTTTTAGCTATTTAAACATCAGCTATAGCTAATTCTAGGAGGTGAAAATTTTGTTCAGTGGTAGAACAGTAACAGCTGAATAATGATAAAGATATGTAGTTGTCTAAAACCTCACCCAAAGAAAGTATCCATTAGTCAATTGAATGCGTATTCGCGATTATTAGCGTCGCGTTGTGAGTCATCCGAACAACGCCGACACGAGACTGGAGTGGATGTGACGTGGAGCATCTTCACACGAGTCATGCTATTATATTCATAAAGCGCCTCCCACACGGGTGTACCATCCCGTGTCTTATTAGCAACCAATTAATCAAGCAAAATAGATGATTGTTTATTTAATTTATAGTATTGAAATATCATGCTTTCAATCAAAAATTACTCATATAGTGTTAAAGGCTGTCTAAAAGAATATCAGGGTAAATATCTTAATGTTCACGTAAACTCGCTTATGATGTATATAAAAATAAATACATACACACAAATGTTATAAACAACATTCATTAAATTGACTTGTATATCAAAAATCAGATCTAGGGGAACGCCGGACACTCTATACTTCTGAAAAATCCGTTTACCTCTTCACAGCAATGGTATTCAAAATGATTATAAGAATTCTATACGTTAATATTATCTAAATACTCATTTCAATCTTATTCACAGAGACAAGTTATAATATTTACATAAGAGTGTTTAACTTTTTATTTCTGTTGTTAATTTGGTTACAACCAAGTCACATAAATTGGTTTTTATTTTTAATGTCATGTTTGAATAATTATTAGTAGAACTAAATTTTGTAGCAGATATATTAGATTTAAAATAAAATCTTAACGACCACATAATATTGCATATCTATAAATATAATAATATATAAATATATAAGGCTATCAATCAATACTGTGAAATAATGAGCTTCTTGACGAGTAATTGCGTACGGCCGATATAAGTTATAATCCTATTCACTGCTTATAGCCTTATGTAGTAAATCGGTTTAAATATTCCAAGAAATAATTAACTGTGTTGCTTAATTAATCTCCAATTACAAAGAAGAAATCTTAAGAAAATGAAAATTTTGACGCACACAAGAAATAAACAGGAAGTAAATTAAAAAAATCAACAGGCCCGACCCCTCTTATATGGGACCTAAGATCGTCGGCGAAACGTGGGTGTACTTACTACACCTCTGCCACCCCCGCTTGGGGAATATAGGCGTGACGGTGTAAATTAAAAAATAAAAGGATAGAATCAGTGGACAGACATATATTGACCTTACTACTTTTAATTATGATTTTAAAGTTAAACACATAAGGATCCAAAGATGGGTCGATGATGTGGTTAAGTGCATAGGTAAGACCTGGCAAAGATTGTCTCAAGATAAAGAGTAGGCTATGCCCAGCAGCGAGTAGAAAAAGCGGGAAGTGATAATGATGATAAAATATTTATTTCTCATTACATTCCAGATTGTTGATATTCGATAGCTATTTGTAGAGAAATAATAATATTTTTAATACTCCGATGTAAATGGACTACAATAAATTCAACGATATATTTCATAGATCCTAATAGTAAACTTAAATCCATTCGATTATTTGGATAGCTGAGCTGCTCATTTTCTTGAGATACTGACTGTATATTTTATTTTACAAGAGAGTAAAATATGTATGTATGCATAGCGATTTGAATACTTTCATTGCAATGGACAACGAGGATCCGAGAGGAAACTGAAAGCTCCCATATTGAAATATAAATTAGAAAACCGGGTACACTAATTAAACACGGAGAATTATATAATTTTGCCATTGATAAGGCTTTATGCAAGCTCTCGTGAGTACCACATGATACGGCAATTATTCGTACTTACAGTACTCGTTGCTTACCGGACGTGGAAAGGACTTGCTCGGTATTATTAGTGCAATGCACTTGCATGCGTCACTACGCGAAGGACACGCTTTGTCTGGATCAGGTGGTCGCACGGCAGGTGAGGGGGCAGCGGGCGCAGGGCGCGGGGCGCGGGGGCGGCGAGGCTCGAGGCCGCTTCCTGTCGCAGGACTGGTTTTGCGGTTTGCACCACTTTTGTTTTGCACCAGTTTCCAACTAAACAAACAACCTTTTAACGTTTAATGCACCCGTTTATGCGCATATACACATTAAGCTCGCATTTAAACTACCTAAATGGTTGACTGTTCGTGAACAATTTCCTACAACTGCAACATGGCCATTCGTAATATCGCAGACTCATTTGTGTACCGTGTTCTAAGGACATGAAGTTTGCTTGAAGTTTAATATATGTATCTACTATTGGAAAGTGGTTTCGATTTTCAACGGGATATTCCATTACTACGAGTATAAGTATACAGCCATCATGCATGCTGCTAACAATATTTAAATCCTGGTTGTACCTATAAATATTTATTTTAGACCTAGACTTGATTTATGTAAGCATTAATTAACCTTTTATGTAAACTATGTATTTTATGTAATGAATTATGACTTCAGGCTTTATAATTATTCAGGCTTAGAATGAAATTAAATGAGCTACATTATTGGTCTTGAACTCACAACGAACGCTGATTTCGTGTGAAAACAATTTTATTTACTAATACTTACATATTTACTGAGTACCACAACTGAACTTTATCACCTCCTATACATGGGGCATGGCAAAGAACAGTAGTGTTCTTTGCCATGCCCCATGTATAGGAGGTGTTGTAAGCAATAAAGATGTCGAGCAGAAAGCTGATGGTGTTAACTCCTTTGAAACTCGCAACGCCGATAACAGAAAGCAATTTTATCTCGATTCTTTTACAAATTTACATATAAGCTTTACAATTTCAAAAACCCTTACATAAACTGCACTAAACAGCAACTCAATGGTATTAATTTATTTTATTTAGAATTGCCTACGTGACAAATTTTATATATATCAAATTATTAAACATTTCGATGAATGTATTTAACCGGAAAAACCTCCTATATGTGAAATAAAAGTATTTTTCGGAATTTATCGCGAGAGACGTCCCTCGCGAGCATGGGTGCAAAGCACTCGAAACGTCGGGCCTTAAAAAACGAATATAAACGGCGATAAAATCTGATAAATAGTGTTATTTCATGTGTAATATTTGCGTAAACCTACGAACTCAATACTACCAAGTATGTGAGCTGTAAAGTCTGTTTGGAGCCACACAATTTTCAAGCTCTTAACTGACATTGGTAGGCCTCTGCCCAACAATGAAACGATAATTTCTGAAATAATATAAAATCTGAAAGTATCCGTATGCTACGATTAATAAGCAAGGCTAAAAATACACTCCACGCTTATAATTCTTTGATTTACCATATTACCATGTGTTCATCCATATTAATATTCAATTCTATTTATTACAGATATAAAACGCTACATTTGGGCGTTGGCAGAAAACTAAAACGTGAGCATCTTAAATTTGAATTTTACACATTTTTTATAAAGTGACTTTGTCATTGTCAATTTGTCAAGGTTTTATCTAGTAAAGAAATGACATGAATGTTACATGACTTCACAACGAAGGTGAAAGTCATTCGCAAGTCATCTCGTCAGTA
This sequence comes from Phalera bucephala, assembly GCA_905147815.2. NCBI lineage: Eukaryota > Metazoa > Arthropoda > Insecta > Lepidoptera > Notodontidae > Phalera > Phalera bucephala. The sequence goes on along the minus strand of LR990617.1, from coordinate 17,293,006 downwards.
TGCACCTTCGCCGTTAACAGTGTCTATTGAATCTCCAACGAACTGAATTAATGAATAGGATATTATGAATGATGGACAATAACTGTGCCGAGCCGCACTTGACTCGATGACAAGTTGACACTGCTACTAGTCAGGTACAACGCGAACGCGATTTATTAGGGTTTACAGAATTTTATTTCACAATCTACTCAGACCGTCACGCCTATATTCCCCAAGCGGGGTGACAGAGGTGTACTGTGTACACCTACTTTTCGCCAACAATGTTAGGTCCCATGTAATAAGGGACGAGCCATTACCATTAACGGGGCACAGTTCCAGACTCCGAACTGATACTGAATTTTTTTCCATAGATAAACTACATTTGTCCGACTTAGGATTTGAGCTCAGGACCTCGTGATTATAAAGCCCATTATTCGCCACTAGACCAACGAGGCAGTCATATTTCACAATTTAACCTCTTGTCCTCTATAACATTTTACTATTTAATCGGTATCTATAGAATACGATCGAATATATTATTCGAATAATGGGTCTTAATGTCTGAATTCGTTCGCATATACTTCCGATATTTAATACGAACAAACGACTATACTGCCCTACCTTTTAATGCGTAATTTTTCATACAGGTATGGCTTGAACGAGATTTATAAGGCTTTGTGGTTCTTAATAATGTAATAAAAACCATCATAAATTAGGTCGACTATGGTCGATGGAAGATACTGGTTTGATGTATATATTTATTAAAGGACGTCATCCAACGAAAGTGGGTACTTACAAATAATTATATTATAATTGAGGCGTTTTTTTTTGTATTTTAAAAAGATGTGTGAATTAAAACATGGGTTATAGTCAGTGGCGTTGCAAGAGAAGATAAAGTCGATGTTCTGGCCATGATTTCATACCGTTATCGTAGGGCAAAAGTCAAGGGCAGGGCACCGGTCCGCTAAACCGCAGAGCTCTTCAGGCCTGTGTGAGCAAACAGACAACCTGAGTTAACCTTTACGAGGTGCCATAATCTCGTATTGATGTTATACATAATTTATTTAAAAAATATCATGGATACTTGTTTTTTTTTTTAAGTTTTAAATTAAATAGTTGTCTTGTCTTGCTGAACTTTTTTACCTAGAAAGGTTGGACAATATTTGTGTTTTTTTTTCAAACGGAGGAGGATTTATTTCTGTATCATTGGTGTTGTAAACACACCACCGACACGAAATTCACATGCTCAAATACCCAAACCATAACAAATATTTGTGGGTCACACAAAAGTTTGTTTCGGGCAGAGATCGAATCCGCAACTACTAGATCTAGAGGGCAGAGCGACTCATTCTCCTAACTATTGGACCAAGCCATGACTTTTCTATCGAAAGTTACTCAGTAGGAGTCCGAATTCTGAAGTTGTGACCACAACACTACAATAGGCTCGTCCTCTTTAACATTGGGATCTAATATGGTGTGTTATATGTGAGTGTTCGTAGTAAACGCGGATGGCAAAGACCACGCCCAAAAAGGCGTGACGGTGTGTTAAAAATTTAATAGCTAAAACCATGGACCTGAATATATAGGTTGATTTCTATTTATGATTAATCGAAATAACTTGTAGTTACTGTCACATACCATCCTCAAGACTTAAAAATAAAAAGAATGCATCTCAGAACAGAACACGTTTGCTTTCATTAGTAGTCTGCAACTTTCGCTGTGGTTTGCAATACTTTCAACCTTAGTTTACATTTTTAATCTTATCTAAAGAGAAATAAGATTCACACTTCGTTCAATCAAGTTGCAATCAAAATATCGTTTTAGTTAAAATGACGACGTCTCATATCCCCCTTAGTCAAAAAGGAAACGGCGAGTTCATTTGTCATTATTGCCTATCGATTCGGCTTGATTAATCTGTCAATATTTCTCGCCCGTCCTTTAAGTGTTAGCTGTATGACCCATTGTAGTCGCAGGTTTGACTCCCTCGCAGGATATATATGGGACTTCATTTTTTGACTGCATGCTTGTGTACGTGTTTGTGTGATAACATTAACTTATACTCACACTCATTAGTTCATCATTGATAGGCTAAAGACAAAAGCCATTTAGTTAAACAAACTTTCTTATGATTTTTTACCAAAGGAACAACTCTAACACCACAGTTATTTTGTAAAATAATATTTATTTTGATGATTATCACACATATATCCTAAACCTTTTATGCCAATAATTTTCAATTACCATAGTACGAATATAACCGATCTGTTTTGTAGATATAGCTTAAATGCAAGTTCATTACTACTTAATGCATTGAACATAGGTTGTCGAGCACGATTTAGTTGTAAGTATCCTTAATTGTCAAAATCATAAATAATATATGTTTGGAAAATATATCGTTTTAATAGTGTCAGTTACGACAGTGTCAGTTTGCAGCCTCCCATCCAATTTTTTTACCGTCCAAGTTTTTACAGGTATTACACATTATACATTGCTTTAAATAGCTTTCGATGATGAAAAATTGATAGGAAATATCACGAAGATATTATATATAGTACATAATTTTAATTTAAAAGACCATGTTAAAACCAAGCCTTTATAGCGAAACACAAACACACAACACATCTTGCTTAGCTGAGGAATTCTTATGGCTCCCTTTCGGCTCCATCTTCAGACCTTGGACACCATCCGGTACCACCACCAAGTACTCATCAAGACAAATTCAACGAACCAAAACACGGCGGGGTTATATTGAGTAGTTGAGTGATCCATCAACCACCTTTCGGGTTTATCATCAGACCCTGAATACTATTTGTTTATTTAGTACTTGTCAATACTACTGATAAGCTTAAATATGAGGGAGTAACGTTGTATAGGTCACATGTTCCCATTGCCACCTTCCGACTCCATCATCAGACTAGCTCTATAGTACCATATTAATGCGTAGTCAACGACCTTACATACGTATACCCGCTAGTGCTTGAAAAATGGATCACAAGATTAAATACGATAAAAACTTGTAAAAAAGGCTGGTATATACGGAATCATTGAAGCAAATGTGATTTTGAATGCTTAGACAAAACACTATAGCAGCATAATTACAACTAACCCTCTGTCTATTTCAGACGCTCAGTCTAAACAACTAAAGTTTAATTAAAATATATTGTACGAAACGTTGCTATTTTTATCTTGAAATCGAATAAACAAAAGCACTTCGATGACAACAATAATGAGATATTATAGTAATAATACATTTATCAGTCTCAGGAAAAGAAACTTACAAGTATAAATTCGAACTTAACGAATGGTTGTAAGCTATTTCTTGATAAACAATAATATATTCATTCTTATGCGATATTATTTCCATTACGATAAGTGCACGTAACAATACAAACTGCGAAGAAGGAACAAAGAAATATTCCGAATAAAAATGGTCTCATTTAATTTAGTAAAGGAAATACTTATGATATCTAGTAATTATATACTATATAGTAACAATATACTAGGTTATTTGTAAGGAATATTCCGGTGCTCATGACTAGTGGTTTTGAAAATAATTCTACAATGTTTACCTTTATATTTCTGATCGGACACCGACACCAATGTTTAAAAAAATATACATGGAACATTATAATACTAAATCACTATATGAGGTATCGGCACTAAAATCAGTAGTCTCATAAACTTTAGAATACTCGTACACTATTAGTTGAAACGAACAAGTTAGCATGCGTTTAGCACAACTATTAATAACGTTAATAAAAAAGAAATAAAACTTTGCGTCTGGCTGTTAAAAAACACAAGTTGGCATGTTGCAAAACCAGTTTTAAAATTTTATGAGGTAGTATTGCACACAGTTAGGTACTATTTGTGCGTATTATTATGTAGCTTGCGGAGTCATGTTTAAACAAAACCCTATATCAAACAGTGATACATTTTGGCGACCAAAAGTTTTAAAATTTTTGATATACCTATTAATAAAACATAAAATTACATTATCTATTCAATACGAGTTAAAAAATGTTAGTAGAATTTATTTTCTATGGTCAGCCAATATAATGTATAAGGTGCACAGTTGTGAACTGTTTTTTTTTTATGATAGATACAATTTACTTACACAACTTAAATATTTATTTCATATTACTATGCATAATCACATAATTATGCAAGTCATTCACATAAGGTAATTTTTCAATTGTCACTGGTAACGTAATTTCCTTACTCAAGGCAGTTTATGTTGGCTGTATTTTAAGGTGTTTCTACACGGTGTTAGTAAACTTGGGAAGTAGATGCGTGGACTACTGGCATGAGTAACCTACCCGTATGATTTCACGATGCGATTAATGAGCAAGTCGCACCAGTTACTCGCATCCCGTACAAACGCCGCGAGACAGAAACACGACCGAAGTCTCGCGTTGATGTCTTTTCTTCAGAACAATTCTTAATGGATCTTTGTTGCTCAGAGTAAATTTATTTATCCGTTGTGCCTCGTTAACATTTAGTATTTTATGATGTGATTTACTTATGAATCGTTAAACGGCTCTTGGGAGTTATTATAACTAATTAACTTTTGAAAGGGTAGGTACATTTGAGAACAATGTGTTGGTTACACAATTACACGATTTTAAAATGTATTTACGCAACATTGGGTTTGCGTCATTTATTAAGGGTGTTAGTGGCGAAATTATTTGAAAGCTTATTTTTTAATGAGCAGTTTGATTGTAATTTGGCTCGTTAAACACCAAGGTCTTTCGGATATAGGAAAAATCAAAGGTGTAATGAACGCAGTGAAAAGAGGCGGTGGTAATAAATTAAAATTCGTTACCAAAAGTTCTTTTCTGATTGGTAATTGCTATGCACAGCCAATTAGTTATTCCTAATTAATTTTAAATCATTCAAGTGTGCTTGCATTTCAATGAAATTCGATATTGAGGAGAAATCTTACATATCCAATGAGAGAACAAGCGGGCTTCATTTCGTAAGACGGCAATAAAGCCAGCGATTCGTTCCACAATGTAAATGAGATGACTAAAAGTAAGGACTCTAAAAAAAGCCTCAGTCGAATCGGAAACTCCATTGGAACAATAATAATATAGTGTCAGTGGTAAAGTGGAACAAGGAACTCGCGTAGTGGCGACTGGTACGTTGAACCTCCCGGGCTTGCCGCTGTGTGTGTGCACGACCACACTCGGGCCGTGTATACATACACCAATGTATAACACACTACACCAACGTTAACCTAATGCGTCTGTATGCGTCTATTAAATGTGTTAGTGCATTAATCTGATTCATGGCGCGATAGGTAGGTACGGCGCATGATGTTTAGCAGTACGTTACGATTTATTAATTTGTTACTTATTACCATACACTTGAAGTATATTTTTCAGTGACATTTTTGTTGTCAGTATATTTCGATGTTATTTCACAGAAAACCAATTCACGCCTGTTCTGAGCAGGATTGATTACGTTGTTTGCGGTATCGATCTGTACACAAAATTATATACCGAAAATGCGAAATGATTAATATACTTTTGTTGAATCTGTTGGTAATCCGAATGGTATTCTCACTGAACTACGATATATAAACTTAATATTGATAAAATGTATTGTATCTATCAAAGAAATGTGGATAGTTAGAAACGAATTGTATTTGACTTCATAAAACACCGTCACGCCTATATTTCCCAAGCAGGGGTGGCAGAGGTGTACAGTACACCCACGTTTCGCCGACGATGTTAGGTCCCATGTTATATACCGAGCCTATAGCTATATACCGGGCACAATTCCAGACTCCGGACTCATACTGAGAAGTTTTTTCCTTAGAAAACTTCATTTGTCCGACCTAGGATTTGAACCCAGGACCTCGTGATCACCAAGCGATGCGCTCTGCTACTAGACTAAAGAGGCAGTGACCTCATAACGTTATGATAATATTAATGTACACCATAGCAGTTAGGAACTCTATTTTAACTTTAGTAATTAATTTGAGAGAAGGCATTTGCCCAGCAGTGGGACAGTATGAGCTGATATTATATTATTATTTATGTTATATATTTTATTATTTGGGAACTTAGATATTTTCAGAGCATTGTTTTTTTTGAGTTTATGGCATCACGACGACGCGTGTTGCCAATGTCAAGTATTACAAATATTCATTTCAAAATTAATTCAACTCCCCCGATGAACTTGATGATAAGGATGATTATGAAATTGATGAAGTGCCCCACCCTGGATTGTAAAGCGATGGATACTTTACATAGGACCAATTGCGGAGGCCGTTTTGAGGGAAAAGGCACGTTTTATCACTTTGTTACAATTACTATCACTCATGCACATTTAGGAATACATCATGGTTAATATTCCACCACGATACACATTATAATTCGAAATAACACAAGTTTTGGAAATTAAAACAAATTGACGACATCACTCTTCGATTTCCCGCCAAAACTCCCAAATTTAAAGTTATTTGACTGTTTGTTAAAACAAGATTATGCATATATATCGCTTGTCATGTCTCTAGTTTTTGCATGTCGCTTTACCCGTGTTAAGTTTTTTTTACAAGCATATCGGCAAAATATAGTCGCATTAGTTAGCGATTACACATTAAAATGTTCTCAAAAGATCGTTCGTACTTATCCGTTGGTGAAAACTGAATAGAAACCGTTTGAAAAGTTTCAAGATTAGCCTAAATAGATAAACATACAAGCGGGGAGAGTTTGCTTTATATATGTTAATGGTATTTAATATGATTTGGTATTCATATCACTTTGAGTTCTTATTATTATTGGGTCGACATGTAAAAATAGATCATTATCTTTAAAGTTAGAAAAGTTGTACTGACATACATTGTAGAAACCTGGTTCGATATCATCTCTGCAGTGGCAATGCTTAAAGCTGAATAGTAACCGTTCACAGGAATTCTCGTAAAATACGCCACCTATTTCTCAGTAAAGTAGTAAATAACATCAGTAAATATCTTTGCGGTGTATTGGATGAAAGTCAATACGAATTGAATTATTCTGGTAGAGTACGAGACTGATATCCCCTACTTCAATTAACAATGATAGGCAATTTTGAGCCTGGAGCTGACGAATGCCATGCCAGTGCCATGGGAGAGGTATATGTTCAGACTGACGCAGGCTGATGATAACGATAAGGCAATTTAAATTTAAAACGTTGCGGTGGACGCAGGAAGAAATGTTGGCCGCTGTTCATTAGGGAGCCGCTGTTCATTAGGGAGTGCGTAGCTCCCCACTTCCTAATGAACAACGGCTCCCTAATGAATTTTAGCTTTACAAATCTAGACTAGCTAGTCTATAGCAGTTGTTCCATGTGACACCAGATAGGGGTAAATTTGCAAAGCTAAAAGAGAAAAAAACCTTTCATAGAGAGAAGAACCGGAGCAGAGTCGTTTGGTGATGTTTGTCCTTGACAGCATTGGTCTAATTTTTATTTATTTGTTACAACTACTGTTGGCTGTTACGTTGGATGAAGCTAAAGTTGGATGTAAGGCTCAGGTTAAAACCATGTCAACATTTAAGAGCTGATCCATGTAGGCACGAACCAAATCCTTAGATATAGCACTGCGTGTAGGGTTAACTAGGTAAGTTTTTAAAGTTACACGATATAATAGAAGGTTTAGAATTGGCTGAGTGACCGAAGTTAATTGAAACAATACAAGATGTAGATTTTATATGATTTCTTACCACAACTTATACGTACTTATAAAATACTAAGGCCTTTTAAGAATCTTCTAGGTGTTGGACCCTTACGCAAGCTTTTCAAAGGTCTAGGCAAAACCAGTGAGTCTTAACAAAAAAAAAAAAATAATAAATCAGGCTAAACAGTCCCATTGCTCGAAAAAGGCCATCTCTTACAGATGTGAGAAAGAATATGTTATACTCCACCACGCGGGCCCACTACAGATTGGTGGAGACAGGTTTGTGGGCACTTGTTACTGAAACCTATCAAGTCGCTTATAATGGCCAACGCTCACAAACGGTTCACATCTGATGGAACATGTAAACAAAAGAACATATAAATGTCAGATTGAACAAGTGCGCGAGTCCCGTGTGCACGTGCATACATATGTGTACACTGATTGATACCCGCTCGAGTAAATCGCGCATACAGCCCTCACGTTCATTCGAATCGTATAAAAGCGCCATTACTAGATGTAAAGTTCTTGCTGGAACATTCCATTTATACGAGTATGTACTATGATATGCACCGCATGCCATCCATGTAGGACATTGTTCTGATTTCCGAGAGTGTGGTCATAAATTAAGTATATATCGACGGTTGCAAGCCGTGAGGGATATAAATTCAAAAACTTATCGCAAAAACATTTCGCTTATATTCTATCTATCTATCTATAACCTCACGCCAGATCCCTTGCGGGGTAGGCAGAGAGTACAGAGTTCCAACAGGTTCTTTCCTTACATACCTCTCTGGCTTCCTCGACTCTCATAGTTCGTCTCATACACGCTCGCCGGTTACGGAGACTCTTGACTTTTCCATCAGATAAGACTCGGTTTATTTGGTCGTGGTAAGATAGTCTAGGTCTTCCCCGGTACCTGCATCCTTCCACTTTCACATTGTATATCTGTTTTGTCATTCTTTCCTCTGGCATTCTTTCTATATGCCCGAACCAACGGAGCATGCCCTTTCTCATCTTTACACCGATACTATCTTTCATACCTACTCGCTGTCTTACTACGCTGTTGCTAATGCGGTCGGTCCTCCTGCTTCACTCCGCACATCTTCCGCAGAGCTCGCATTTCTACCGCATTTATCCTACTTTCATTCTCCTTCTTACATACCCAGCTCTCGCTACCATATAACAGCGTTGGGACAAGAACTCCGTTATGTATGGCCAGCTGCGCCTTATGGCTTAAGTGCCGGCTCCCAAGTAGCTTTCCCATCGCTCCATTCACTCTGTTCCCTGCACTCACTCTTCTCTCTATGTAAGCGGTGTATTTCCCATCCTTACTGAAGGCGCATCCAAGATATACAAACTCATTCACTTGCTCGAGCACATCGTTACCAACCACAATCCTTACATTCGTTCTGGTTTCTTCCCTTTCAAAAATTTCGCTTATATTAATCAGTTTTTCAATAGTCAATATATGTGAGTTGTAATGTATCCGCTTTTATAATTACTAGTGGTCGCCCATTGGTCGAAATTCGACCATAATTAATTTAAATTATAAGTTTGAACATTATTAAGGTTCTATTGTCAAAGACTATACTTCTATAATTACAGATTTCGCCAAGGGTACACCGTTAATTTGCCTATTTTTGCAAACAAATTATATGAATGAAATAAAACTATTTTTTTTTTCGGATTTTATCACGGTTTATTTTGATTTTTAAGTTCCCGGCGTTTCGAGTGCTTTGCAGCACCCATGGTCACGGGAAGGACTGAGGTGTTAGACGTTCAAAAGGCATAGTTGTTCCAGGGTACCCTCAAACTTCTTAATTATTTTTGTTTTTGTTGGTCCGATCTACGCAGAATGAGCTCATGGTGTCTTGAGGTCTTGCAGTGTTATGCTTGGTTTTGGATTTGATTATGGGTGCTGCAAAGCACTCGAAACGTCGGGAACTTAAAAATCAAAATAAACGGCGATAAAATCAAAAAAAAATTGATTTATTTCATGTGTAATATTCGCGTAAATCTAAGAACTCAAATTATATGAAATTTAAAAAAAAATATTAATATAAAGAATACCTTTTTTTATTGTAACAGAAAACCATGCGATAAAGAAAATGCTGTCCATTGAATTTGACATACATATTTCGATAATTTAATTAATGATACAAAACTTCTTTGGAAGCGATGTTTTTTGTAAAAACTCTGTCATCGTTTGCTGGTTATGTTTAACATTCAGTAAGACTATAGACAAATAATTTGAAGTGTATTGTGTCAAATACATGGTAGTGTGTGTAATGTTTTTTTATTGATTTAATGTATGTGTTATGCATAATTTTAATAAAATATTAGCATACTGCACTCCTTCTCTATGTAAACTATAAGTGTGGGAAATTTCATACTCCTCCGTCCGCGCAATTTTCGTAAAAAGGGGTACAAAGTTTTAGCTTCACTTATTAATGTAATGATTACGGTAATGTCAACTAGAGGTATTTGTTGTCAAAGTACCGTTGTCTGTTACCACTATGTTATAGCTTTGAACGTTATAATACAGCTAAATAACAGTAATTTTAGGGAACATGGATTTAATGTGCCTATCACCATAAGTACACAGTCAACTCATATTTCGTCGAAGTATTGTAATCCTAATATAACAGTTCTCTTGGTCATTATCTTAGTCTAATATTGGCGGCGAAAAGTGGGTACTCACCACACCTCTGCAACTCCCGATTGGGGAATATAGGCGTGACTATGTTCTTTTGCGTATAAATGTTTCCTTCACTATTTACAGATGAAAATTGCATATAGGTTCCGAATAACTCAGCTAGAGGTATCTGAAATTTGGGCCCTAGGTATCATGAAAAGAAACCTAGTGTTATACTACTAGGCTAGCTTTGTAAATTTCCTACTATATTTGGATGTCTGGCAACACTAGTTGCAAAGCTCTTATTCGCGGGCGATTGCGACAACCGCATGGTACCGATCAGCGTGGCCGCGTGATCGTCCTTGCTCGCTTGCTCAACGCTCAATAAGTGCGCTGTATTAGCCTCATCGTTAAAAGCTTTCCACTGCGAGAATAAAATCGACAATAAAAACAAAATTTAATTAAAGATGGTTGTTATTGTTTAAATTGGTGCGCAGCGCCGGACTACCGAACGCTTCTGATTGCCGACCTTCTTATATTTGGTGGCCAATTAACTGTTTATCAGTATCCTAAAATTGATTCTGAAAACATTAAACTACATTCCAAGTACCTTAAAATAATTATGAGTTACTTAAATATTATCATGTTTATTTTTATGTCTTATATTTTATTATAAATATTACTAATATTATAAACGCCAGTTTGTGAGGATAGATGTATGTTTGTTACTCTTTCACACAAAAGCTACTTAACGCATTTTGATTAAACTTCAGGGTAATAAAGCTTATACATCAGAATAGCACATAGGACATAATTGATGATGAACCTTTTTATATTAAAATAAGACCGCTAATGTAACTACCAACTTTTATGCCAATAAAAATAAATAAATTACTTAAATAATAATGTAAAGATATTACAAATGGAATCACAAAAGGACTCCGTGTGCAGCCGCGGGAAACAGCTAGTATATATTTATTTGATAACTGGACCCATTCTCAAATATGTAAAATTTTACTGTAGACTTATAAAATAATTATATACCATACTTATTTTATTGTTTTTATACAAAAGGTGTCGTATACTGGACAATAAAAGTTTATTTTCCAATATCAAAATCCATTATGACCCTGACCATTGTTATCGTTCAACGGAATCTTTCAATTCGTCTTGTATTAATAATAAAAGGCTGGTCTATCTAGGTCGTGTACACTAATTGTGTCGTCTACTGTACTTAATAGTTCGTACAACATAACATGATTGTTCGTAGCGACGTTGCGTAAGGCCACAAGGCAATTATTGATAAATGTCATTAATGACGTGTCCACAGATCGAAATCTAATTCATACAATAGACACGCCGAGGGGTCGTTTGGCTCACGTATTAATTGTGTATTTCCTCTTGATGCAAAATTAATAACCTGATTGTGTATTATACCTTTGATATGGCTTTATTCTATTTTTAGATCTGTAGATTAAAAAAAATTGATTGCGTTAAAACGAAATTGCATTTTGGAGCAATAGAGCATTCGTTGAGAAATGGTGTAAAATCAGGAAATACATATTGTAAAGGGAATGCAAATATAATATCAAACTATTATTGTGTATTATTCTAGTAAGATTCCTTTTAGACGAGCAGACGTCTCTTTATAGATGTTACGTTACTAATGTCTGTACACGCTTATGTATGTTGGCCTGCCAATGTTATCATTGGTATCTGTTAAAATATTTAGCAAACTGGATATTTTTATCTGGTCAACATGTGTGAATATTTCTAGCTGGTTCATATTTCAAGCATTTATCCAACAAATTCCGTAATATCCGTTAGGACTAATCTAATGCACTCACACGACGGCCGATTACACAAACGCAATAGAACACACATAGTAACGTTACAAACACAGGGAAGCACACGTGCGCAGTATTACCGCCAGCGCGGAACGAGTTCAGACCGACCTGCTGCGCCCGCGCAAGAAAGAACTCAGCCAAGGACGCCGGCGTAACGGTCCGTGTGCACTGCGCGGGGCGCGGGGCGCAGGGGCGGCGGGACGCGTTGCGATCCCGCTATGTGGACCTGCGCGCCTGCGCCCGCGGGAACCACGGGACCGATTACATCATCAGATTGACGTCACAGCACATCTTAGATATCAGATATAAAAAGTATTTTCGTCAGAAAGTAATGTTTGAACTCAGTTTCGTTATCAGCTGCAAAAATACATAGCAATTCATATAAAACCTCGATAATTTGTAAACATCAATAAACTATTAACTTAGTCGCTTCAACCTTTAGGATTATGATAGACGTATCCTAAATGAAGCATAATTCTTAAGAAAATCCAATTCTAAGTTCCTTCGCCCCGGCCATCGACCCTAAAAACCTTATTTTCTCTCTCACTCGCTCTACTTAAATTTAATATCTCCGTCACGCAGTCACGAAAACCGCTGCTCTGTCTTTATTTTGTTCCATTACGGCCAAGAACAATGACTATTCGCCGATCGGACCGCATTCCTATATCTATTCTTTTCTTACGCGTTCATCGAAACGTCGCCGCGAGCGAGACGAATAGTTTTACGAGGTGCGCGCCCGATGCTAAATATTTCGAATTCCTATTGGGCCGCCAAGAGCTTAAAGATGGCTACTCGAAGACCGTTTTCTTGGTACGATAACCTAATTTTATTCCATTACATCGGTAGACGTTCTGCTTAAATTTCAATAAGGCAACTCCATTAAGTTCGAATGTCAGGAGGTAATGCGAGTAAAAAGACACCGACCTCGCGGGCGTGTGTTCGCACGGTGCGACCGCGTCGCCCGCGCGGCGCCTCCCCCCGCGCCGGTCCGCCCGCCCGCCGGTCCCAACCGGGTGATTCAACTGTGTTTGTTCGGAAATGTCGAAGGTTTGCCGGACGTCAACATACACGGAACTACCTTCAGGCCGAGTGTGTTTCCAGGTATACTTTAATCTTACTCTGCCTATCTAGAGCACCAATAGATACACATGCGGCCAATCGATTGATTGCGTGGAATGATTTCATTTTAGAATAGCACAGAATTATGTACCTTTAACACGTAAACAGCAATATACAACAATAACATAGATAATAAATATAATTTTATAGATTACGCAACATAAAAGATGCAGTAAATGTAATAAGTTGTTCTATGTAAAAGACATCAACGCGCGTTAATTGTTTGCAGAAACGTAGTTTTAGTAAGTATACTTTGTTTTTATACGTATATGGCACAGCGTAAATATTGTGTATATCGGGCATAAAGTTTGTATATTTTTTTCTATCATGCTAAAACAGAATTATAATGCTGTTCTACCGTATCTTGTATAGTAATGCAAAGACCAAAAAGTGTAATTGGAGCTGGAATTTCTTTGTTGAATGGGACTAATTATTGTTTTTTTACTGATAGTCGTTTCGTATTAAGTTTAATGTGATTCGCTTGATAAGCGCCGGCGTCACGCGTTCCGCCAAGCCATGCGGTGCCGCAGTGTCGGCATAACAACTGACTTTAAATAAAACTTTTTGCGAGCTCTCGGAGGCCTACGTCTGCTTTTGTCATTGGCATTTTCCGCATTAATCACGACGCGGATTATACTAGAAATCCTGTTCAAGTTTTTTTGTCTATTATTGACTTACTCGTTTGACCGCTATCAGGCCAAGATCCAGTATCTAGTGAGATATAGAGGACAAATTGTGCGACGACCACGTGTATTGGCAGTTGTGACGTGAATAGGCTTTTAACTTTCATTTTTGTTTTCCTGTTATTTACAATGATTAACTGTTTAGTTTGTTTTTGTTCTAGAATATGGTTATATTAGTGTTTTTAATTCCTATTAAATAATAAACATTATCGTTGAACATTGTAATTTTAGTACGCAATGATGTTGTGATTTCTCGGATTTGCATACGTGAAAATAGTGAGTATACTTACTTAAGTACTTAGTGTATTCTTTAACGGAATATGTAAACTTGATGGAATACTTATTAGTGTAGTAGGTTAGATAAGGGTAGAGTGAAGTGGAGTGGGTATAACGTTGACAAGATCACGATGATTCGGTTTTGAGTATCATTGTGTTACGTTCATTGATATACATAACACTAGATTAGCAGTCACGGCGTAAATGTATGTCGGCTAAGAATAAGCCCGCAGCCAAGTTTCAAGCTTCTGTCATTCATTGGCCTGCCTGACATCTCTCAAATAACACGTATTAATAAAAAAATCATAAAATAGGTAAATGCGTGGTGTAAGAACGCGATTTGAGGTCACTAAAATCACTATACCGCAAGCGGAATGACTTTCCATACATAAGTTTATTGTTTTTTCATATATTTACTAGTAAATAAAATAAAAAACCGATTTCAAGTGACAAAAATAAATTTGAGACGCAGTGTTGCCAATTAAAATACCATTTGGTGTTCCCGTCTTTATGGGAAAATGTTGGATAATTGTGTCACCTATAATTATGTACTATACGAATATCTATTTTATTAATTTTTTTGGATCCCAAAGGGTGCAATTTCCGCCAGATCCCTTGCGGGGTAGACAGAAAGTATAGAGTTCCAAAAATTTCATTAGTATATTATGAAAATAAATAAGCTATTTACTCAAAGCGAATATTGTCCACAATTCTTTGTGGCATAATTGCCTAATGGATCCGGTAAAGAATAGCTCCACCCCGTTTGTTCTTACGTGTATCGTAGAAAGTAATTGGAGAACTAACCAAGACTTCTTCTATGCATTTTTTTTTTAAAAAAACGCCACCTGGTACTTATTCAATGTCGTGGGTACTGTACGCGTTAGACTGTACTCGTACAGCGTTTTTTGAAGATGATACACTTGATATTGTAATAATTAAAAGGTTTATTGATAGTCCAAATTATCACTGTTCTATGATTTAATGATAAATGAGAATAAATGTATGATATGATATATGTATGTATGTGAGCACGCGCGCGATTCTCTTGCTAACCGATTGCGAACTGATGATCGTTATTAATATAATGTGATTGTGACGTAAAAATGCTGATGATGCAAACGGACGGGCTGGCCCGTATAGGTACGTTTACAAACATGAAAATTACACAAACAAATAGCCAGATCTAAACAAAATGCGTGAGTCACACAAAGATTTGTACTATGTGGGAATCGAACCCACGACTATTCAGACTAGTAACTGAAGCGGCCTACCACTCTTAACGTCTGGATAAATAAATAGGCAACAACGTTTTACTGAGTTTGTTAGATACGTATTTTGTAAATTTGTATTTATTTTACCCGCTCTAAATAGACTGCAACCATCAACCTGCATATTTTGATAATAATGCAATAGATAACATTAGGTGTATTTTGTTTATTACTCATTCAATAATATTTTCATAGTTTGACCACATACCCTAATGGACACTATTAACTTATATCCAAATAATCTGTGTAACAATTCTAATTTCATATAGAATAAAAATTCATTAAATATTTATATTCATTGTGTATTTAAATTGTGGGAAATAATCATATAGTAAGCAACACTGAGCCTCCTACTACTAATAATATTGCTACCTCTATCGGATCGACGTAATGTCGGTATGGTGGGGAACAAGAGTAAAAGAGATGGATATATATTTACTCCAAATTATTTATTGGATTCAAAGCTACGTCGGCATACTTTTAAGTCGTTACACTTTTTTCGACGCGCCGAAGTGACGTTTGCTTCTCTATGTATTTACCTCAATGGTTACGTTAGTAAAAAAAAATCGCTTCCTCATCATCTTACCTTTTTAAGAAAAAAAAAGAGAAGGATTTTAATATTGTATTTTATTAAATATAATGCAAATATTTAAACCTTTTCTTTATTTTTTTTAATAATGTTTTTACAGTTTCATTATTGAAGAAAAGATATATAACAAATAAAAAATTTAATGTTAAAAATGATTGGTTAATATTCAATCGAGTTATCTGATAGCCTTTCAAAAGTATTGACTTGGCAGAATATTTAAACTAAGTACCCACAGAAAATCATTAATACAGGATCATATAAACTAGTTGTATAAGCATTTGCATATCTTTAATAAGAAATGACTGTTTTATAAAACGCTGTATTGGTTAGTGTAACATTAAAATAACGTGTTTTTTTATCTCGAGCTACTGTATCACCAGAATTGAAGCAATAAATAAAGTGCAGCGTTCAAAAGTAAGCGAAATTGATTTTCAAGTACTTAACTTGCTCAGTTCAGCTTGAAACTCACATTCAGCAGTCTACGCCTGTATAGATTAATAAAATTAAACACAGTTGTAATAAAAAGTGGGTATTATTATAAATCAACGTAATTGATGGAATTTTACCAGCTGTATGTCAAAAATATAAGCGTCATGGCGTAAACGCTAGGATTAGATAAGGAACATCGGTATTATCAGTAGTAAGTAACCAAGAAAGGGGAGTATTTAAATTATTCTGGTAACATAATTATTCAGATCATGTATTAAATAGTAGTCTATTAAATAGAGCTAATTGTCTCCTGCTTCGTAAACATAATTTTATGATGAACCTAAAATCAATTAAGAAATTGGTTTAAGCCAATTTGGAAAGTTAAAACTAATTAGATATTATTGTTTACTGACGATAGATCATCACTATGGGCTTAATTATGATACATTGATACTTTATACTCACTTACTTTAAAAAAAATTAAGGTTTTCTGTAGGTGATATATTTTCAGGTCGTGTTGTTATTACACGAAATGGATGAGACGACACACAACAGTTATTTATTTTTTACTTTATGTAAAAGAAAACGTGACGGGTAAATAAATTAATTTAAAGACTCATTAGAATATTAATGGAATTTGAGGTCGGTTGAAAACTGTTTTCTATTACGAACATTCTATTTTATCAATAAAGCTCGATGCACACTGCCGTAAAACTGTTACGCGAGCGGGGCAAAACAGTTTTGACATGTTGGCTGACGTTGCCTCAAAGTAGAGGTAAAATTCCGACAGCGTTATTGAACAACAATTCGCTAAAATTTTGACACACCATACCTAGTCGGAAGTTTATTTTTCCTCATCAAAAAACTTTTGTCTGCAGTGTGCAGAGGGCGTTAAATTCTTGGAAAAGTGTGACGTTGTATAGAGTCAGCATGTAATGTAAATTGAAATTGGGCTTGTCATTTGAACAATTAATAGGTTTTGTAGTGGTAGACTACTTTTAATTTTTCAGTATATTAGTGTGTTAGTAATTTGGTCAACCAAATTAAAGTTTCCATTTAATGGTTATTATCCTCCATTTAGTTAAAATACGTCCACAATGTTGTTTTATTTTAGTTCTACAACAAGATAAAAAGAGTACATTTAGGACAAGTTCTGTCCTAATTTGTTAAACATATGTTATATAAAATTTGTGTCAACTGAAAGTACATCTATATCATCGCGCCAGATCACTTGGAGAGTGGATTACTCTTTACTTACCCTGACTTCCAACAGGCACTTGACGTATACACCTGCTTTTTGCAGTAAAACCTACAAATAAAATTAAGCAAACATTTTGTATAGCAGCTAAAAATACGCAATTTAACTACACTAATTTGGACGAAAAGTAAAATCATCATGTATGATAATATACAAAGATTGTCACTAACCCTTCCTGATACCTGCGGCAACGCATATTAAATTATACACGCTTACCTATATTTAAAGTCCATATAAGCTAGGCTGTTGAAAAATATTCACTTGTTATACGCAAAGCGGGTTGAATAGTATACATACGAATTTCTGCTGGATAGCCAACTCATCTTTAGAGAAGATAAATATTATTAATGTTTAACGAATTCAATAACTGGGTTGAGTAGACATGTTTTCAATTTCTCACATCATGCTGATCGAGGTCAGTCGGTATCCCGCACGATTTAGACAACCCATCGTGTTTTACTGCATTAATTAGTTGCAATGGTATTATGAGTCGTTAGCATGCGTACTAATGTCTCACGACTGAATTTAGCTTAATGATTCGGCATACTGGGCCTGAAGTTCGCTATTTTTACGTGATTTGTAATTATGACACGCTATAACATCGTTCATTTACAATTATCCTAAAGTCGATAATCTACTAAATGCTTTATGGTCTTATTAACAAATACCGAAAAATGTTTCAAGTGGTACGTACGCCTATGGAAAACCGTAACGACACCATTGAATTAATAGAATTTCACAACTGTCAAATCCAGCGATTATGAAGTCAATGAACGACAATTTTACTAAAATTGCAATAGTAGACTTGGTTCCCCGCTCTAATAAAAGAAACTCTTATTATTATATCGTACAAATGCTCATTGTTGCAAGTAAGAGTAAACAATTAAATTGAATTTAAGTACAACAAATACCTCAAACCCTCTCTACATCACTATAAATCTTATGATATACGTCATACTATTTCAAAGAATGACACTTACATTTATGTGATTTCAAAATATTGATGGACATGTTGGTGAAAGTTCTATATAAATTAGTTCAGTTATTTTGTGCATTAGCACCACCTACAAACTTCCTTTTCAATATAAGGACACTTTAAGTTTCTACTCGGCTGCTCTGTTCGGTCAAACACTTAATTTTTCCTGTTATTTTTTATTTGTGTTTCTAGTTTTTGTTAGAACATGTTCCATTGAGTGTTTTATCAAATGCAGCGGAACCGTATAGTTACCTAGACAATTTTATACCTGCATTTAGTCAACCGCAATAAATAAAACCTATGACAAAATGTTCAGGCTTTTCATATTTTTTTCTCAAATCCATCTAAAAAATAAGGAATTTTAATGTTGTCGTTTCGTATTCTAAAAAAATAGTGTTTTTGTAGAGAGATATAAGGACTCTTGTACCGGGTTAGTGGATGAGTCAGTCATCCGGGACACATTTCTTATTAAACTCTATTTCTGCGAATCACGAAAGGCCCAGTCACTTAATTGATTGTTCGTGAACCAATGATGGCTTTATGCAGTTTTGTTAAGGATATTACAAATTCAGTAACTTTGTTCACTCCTACACAATACACATTTATATGCATACTCACGCTAGTTTTTAACTGACTTCAAAATGGAGGAGGTTTTATGTTCGTCTGTATGTATGCTTTTATGTATGTTCACCGATATTTCCGTCAATTGTAAACCGATTTTGATGACTCTTTTTGCTTTTGGTTCAGCATAGCTTCAAGGTGATCCCATTTTAATCTTATCGGTAGTGGACCTTGGACTGTACAACACGGGATTCCTTGACCGAAACAACACGAATGTGTAAAATCAGTTACAATGAGTACTATATTAATCCAGTAAGTACCTTACTGTAGAACTAAGAAGAATAATATAATATAGATGTAAAAAAGGGAAACCGACTTCAAGTAGCAAAAACTAATATTTAAAGTCGGTGCCAAGTAACCGACTGCACCAACCGGCACCGACTTCAAAAATTTATTTTTTGCATTTTGAAGTCAGTTTTCCTTTTTTAACAAGCTTTTCTTTTGAACGTAATGCGGATGCAAATGCAGAAAGAACTGATTATATTCACAAGTCGATAAGATAAAAAAGTACTTAAGTACACTGACTACTAAAGTTCTTTTATCTGACCGACTTATGAATATTTTTATTGCATCTACTTTTACGAACAAAGTAGACCAAAATATATTTAAAACAGTTTATTTTGTAATTTGACATAGGTAGGCAGGTCTTTTCAAGATAGCATTACTCCAAGACCTAAGACACCTCCATACTGTTTCTTTATAATCAATTCGGTTGTGTAAATATGGAGAAATAAAAATTATCCCGCGGGAATCTTGTATTTTTAGAGCTAAAAAGTAGCCTTAAACAATCTTAACACGGCTAAACAAACAGCTTTTATTTCAAAATGACAAATTAACACATGAATTTAATTTATTTGTGTTCCTGTGCGCCGTGCGGAGATAGTACCTGCAACTACTAAGTTAATTGAGGGGTCTACGTTTTGCAAAAGTGTCTAAAAAGCCAACTTAAAAATTAGTTAATTTTAGATTTTTAGAGGGAAGTCGAAGGATTGCAGGGCTTTTATTTAGCCAAATTAAGATACCTTTAGGCCTTTATGCAGGCCGGTAAAAAAATCAATGC
The DNA here is from genome assembly GCA_905147815.2 of Phalera bucephala. Taxonomy (NCBI): domain Eukaryota; kingdom Metazoa; phylum Arthropoda; class Insecta; order Lepidoptera; family Notodontidae; genus Phalera; species Phalera bucephala. The sequence goes on along the minus strand of LR990617.1, from coordinate 17,272,606 downwards.
ATATTTTATATATCACTTATACGGGTGTGCATTGCTGAATTGCATAATCTATCGTAAAAACAAAGTACCTATCTTGTATTATTATTTCACGACGCTAGATACTCTCATACTAAGTTTTTTTAAAATCCGTTCAGCCGTTTTAGTATGAAGAAATAATAGCCATTCCGTAGGAGCCGTGGAATTTTTTGGGATATAAAGTGTTCTGTTTATTATTTTACGATGCTATTTTAGTATGAATAACAGCTATCCCGCAAGAACCGTGTACCGATAATTTTTATATTCATTAAATATATTTTATCAAGTTATACCAGATTCATTCTAAATATCCATCTCTATCAACAATCACTGTCACCGGGTTCAGTATAAGCCCGTAAAGATGGTATTTGTAAAATATAAATAAATCTATAACGCGAACTTATTCAACGCTACCGACGTGACAAAGAAAACTTATACAATACCTGGGTACTTTCTTTTTGAGAAGTATTACCAGTTTATCTATTTATTATAAAATTAATGGTAAAATGGCTGATTTAAACCTTTTTTACCTACCCTGCCAAAGATCGTAATCTAGCGTAATAATATTTAAAAAAGATGCATTGCGTGCTAAGTATGTAACAAAGTTTTGTCAGTACATTTCGTGTCAGTCTTCTAGCAAGAATATACAGTCCATATTCATGTCAAAAATGATATTCATTTATTTAAGATATCTAAACATGAGTTTAGATATCCTTAATAAATGAATATACACATTTTTGTGTCTCTCAAGAAGAGACAATCCTGAATGCATCATCGGTTTATGCAAGAAATCATCGTTTGAGTGTTTAAATCAAACTTGTATGCTCAATTTTAGGTTAGTGCTTTTCACCACCGAACTTTTTCTCGTGAAGAGATGAACCTGAGTCCATTATCAGTTCCTGGAAGAATTCATGTGTAGGCAGAATCACGCATTTTCACGTAACATTGCAGCTCGAGACTAACAATAATAAAAATTATGAAGTTTTATGGTTTACCCTGCGATTATCCCGGATTGGTTTTTGTTTTCGGGATAAAAAGTATTTATTATTTTAAGTTAAGGTATAAGTTACAAATTTCATTGAAATCCGTTTAGTAGTTTTTGCATGATTAAATCAAAGTGCCAGATAGACAGACAATATTTGCAAAAACAATTGTTTCGGCCTCTATACCGATAAGAAAATGTACCTCATTAAACATATAAAAAAGATATTCAATGTACAGATTCGGCTCGGTTGCAGTTTTATTATATGTATAGAAGTTAAAGTTAATTTAATAAAGTAAGATTGAGAGCACTTTATAGTTCTAGAATCAAACAAAAATGGAAATATTTTAATATACATATGAACTCTTATCAAACTGATAAAATATTTGGTTTGTTAATATCGTCAACAATTTTCACGAATTAAGTTAGACTAGAAATTATATCTGTGTCGTGGTTGCCTTTATAAATATGAATTCCAAATTGCCTACCCTGCAAGAGATCTGACGTGATGATATAGACAGATAGACAGAATTCTATATACATAAAGCAAAATAATGTTTATGCGCTACACATAAATATCTATGTCCCATGTGGGAATTGAATGCGCGACTATGTGATTTAGTGAGCGGAGAGGCCAACGCTCTGACCACTAGACCGAGCCGTGTCATTGGAATAAGTCTAGTAAGACTCTAGACTGAAACGACATTTAAACATGAGTTAAATATTAATGATTTTGCAGTATACGTAAGCCATATTATTACCAAGTATAGATAGTTGCAGAGATACTTAACATTTTCTTTAAATAGTATTATTCTAATTCATAAGAAATACTTATTAAATAGAAAGAAAGAGGAAAGAAAGAAAGAATTTTTAATAATAAATTTAATTAATTTATTCTAATTCATAAGAAATACTTACTAAATGATTTCAAAATTATTGTCCCGAACACGAAGACGATTAACGATGAAAATGACGAAATTAATTTTCCATTTATGGAAAACGTTACAATAGACGTAACCAAAAATTACATTCATAGTTCTTATAGTAAAATACCTACCTACCTTGTTCGAGGAAATATTATAAATTTCATATTTTAAAAAGATAAGAATCACAACATCCTAAAATTTATTACTGAGATTTAAATCATTATTAAATTATCCATACTTATATTGTTACTTGTGTATGCCGCTAACGTTTGTCTGCCACGTGCTAAGTTAATTAATTTGTAATTGCTATTTGTGTTTCTGCAAGTCGGCTCTTATATTGCCGAGTCGTAATATTATGAGTAGCAATAACCGGATATAAATTGAAATGTAACAGCTTATATGTCCATAATACTTTTGCAACCATTGCTCTATTTTTTTGTACCATACTTTAGTCAGAACTCAAGGGTTACTGCGGGAGCATTAGGGATACGTAATATTTAGTACTTCTGAAGTTACGGATCTGTAGATATATACTTGTATTAAACGAGTTTCAAAACCATACGCAATCAAAGCGAAGCCAATATTTGCTGTACTCTAAATACTAAAGTGATATTGACGACACTACCGACTGACCGGTAATATACGTAACATCAATTTAATTATTGAAACCTATGAGATCGTAAAGATCAAGATAAGTTTGCTACTTGTCTGCTTGGAAATACGCTTATAAGAAACTGCTAGCAGGTTATCCATGTTCTAATCCTCAAGGCATTAAAGTAGGCAAATTATTGCTTCCGTTTGATACACAAATTTTAAGCATTTTGAGTTCCATATGAATTTCGAGATTCTTTAATTACTACTGATGTACAAAGAATAGTGAGCGTATTTAGTGATTGTATCTTTAATCTCTCTCATTGCCGCTTCCACTCTCACGGAACCCTCCAATTTTAAATGTTTATAGCATATTGCATGTGAGCGCAAACATCACCGCATGGGCACAAGTATTTCGCATTTGTCCAACGATTTACGAGGAACAGAACATTTCGCAAAACCCTGATTGCATAGCAGCGAGATCGGCTCTCAAGTGTACCGTATCTAATTTATCACAAATGTGCGCCGGTGTGGAGGCAGGATTAGAGTGAATCGCACGCCGGGTTGCAGGTGTCAATCTCACCGCATAAATAATGCGACTAAACTTCCCGCTTTCCACTGAATTATGTGCCGTAGCTCGCTATAAATACGTCGCATGTCTGTAATTTACAATTTTTAGTATTCCTACTTTGAAATATGCACGGACTTCAAAAATGCCACGGTGTTTATTTTGTACACAAATTCTTTAATAATATTTAGCAATATTTTTTAAATGCTCATTAGTTATTTTAAGGACTTGCACAGTCCTTTTTTAAGTTTTATTTATAAGCGTATTATAAAACTAGTTAGTTTTCAAAATACAATCTGCTATACAAAATACTGATAATTATTTTATGACGATTATAATTTTATGATTCAGAATGCACAGGTTAGACAGAGCCGTTGTGTTGGTTGTAGGATAAGTCAGCAAATGGTTAATTAGCCGATGTTTGTTTTTCTATCTATATAGAAAACAGTTTTAAAAAACAGATATTATAATTTTACAATTATATGTGATAATTCTAACAGTTCGATTTAGATCTTATATTCGGTCGATTCATAGAGTTTAATTAAATCTAGTTCCTTTTAAGTTGGCGGTCGATAAATCCAATGGAAATTCGCGTTGGCCCTAACTGATCACAGAAAAGACAGGAGATGGATAAATATAGCAGATATCTTCGTGTTTTCATGTTTTCACGAGATCGGTTTCCTGTATCTCTTAAATAAATATGATGTGACTGGCTTGACATACCAACCACAGAGGAGAAAACCTAAATCCGACACATGCTAGTATCCATTAGTCTTATCGTAGTATTTGTTTATTTATTTATTCTAATGTACGTTCTTAAGTGTCAGCGTTATAATCAGTATTAGTTCTTCCATAATTAAATCGATGCTGTAAGCTCCAGTAAAATATCAAGCAAATTATAATAAATCATTTACAGCGAATATTGTCATATTTGAGCTAAAGTAAAGGTGCTATAATAAATCTGGCCTGTGTTCCAATTAATCTAGTCGTTATCCATGTTGTATGTCGTTTCGGCTCACAAATATTTCAGTAAGTCGAAGGGACGGCGCGCGGGAGTGCGTACGCGCCGACCGATTCGACCCGGCACGGAACAGAATCAGTGCCGTGTAACAAACATGATACCAGTAAAGTGAGAGTGTAAGTTACGAGACATAATATTACTACAAACCTTGCATATAACTAACTATTTTGATGTAATATTAGAAAAGGAGCGATAAATAGAGGAGCAAAATTAAAAATACTAATATTATAAAAGTTTGTGAGAATGGATGTTTTTTACTCTTTCTTACGAAAACTACTAACCGGATTTTGATAAAATTTTACTGTAATATATCTTATACATCAGAATAACACACAACTGTTTAATTTATAGAGATATTTACGCAGACGTCTCGAGCAGTCGCTAATATATCATATACCGCTATGGATATTAATGTAACATAATCGTTAGTTTATGACAAAAACATTAAGGTGTAGTAAGCAGAAAAAAAACGATAGATCGATACATAAACCTTTAAATAATTCCGAAGACGATTTATAAGGAACCTCTATTCGGATCCGTCGCGGGAAGGCAGGGAGTACATGAGTATTTAATACGAACTAAACTAAAATATTTTTGTGGTATCCAGTGTTATCGGGTAATAACATGAGGTTATCCGCCGTACAAGTTGCTCAACATACATTTCCCGCAGCGAATATGCAGCTATGTCACATGCAACTCGCTCTTAAACCAAATGTCAATATGTGGAGCACTTTAAAGAAATAATATTAAATAAAATATGTTTTCACTTAAAACCTGCCGCAATTACCTTGATAAACGGCACCAAAGTATAAACCCTTCAATTAAAACGTATAATTCAGGTTTTTGAGACGTCGTGGACGAATGCTTTTTCTTACGATCACATTTGGCTATATTTATTACGAAAGTTCCTTTGTAAAGTATCACGGGCGTAAAGCAGAACCTACATTTTGAAAATTTGTGTATGTAGAATATAATTCAGGAAATTGTTTAAGAACAGATTGGAATTTAATATTTAGAAAGTTACATGATTTCTTTTACGGTGTTTGTTTTTCAGTTATATTGTAAAATGTAAAAATTTTAGCATTGCATCTCAGCTTTGATTATGATGCATTTGTTTTTACAATATTTAAGCATGGTACAATGGTATTCGATTTAAAAGAAATAGTATCTAAAAATAGGATAAAAATAATTTAAAAAATACGTGTTTCATATATTTTTTCGAAGCCCTGTATGGAATAATTTATTTTATAAACTTTTACCATCTTATTTTTTTTCATGTTTGTTTTGAGGATTTGATACCGTGTGTACCACAACATTCTTAACTATTTAAGATGTTTAAAAATCTCATTCTCTATAAAATAACAGAGATTATCGAATCTATAAAAATCACCGTTTTGTAAACCTCAAAACAAAAGAAGTATGTAAAAACGTATATTACCATAATGACTTAATTCACCAACTCTAATGATTTCTTCTTGTAAATTACAATGTCAAAATGTCTCAAATTGCCAAAAAGTAATAGTTTAAAAAACGTTCAAAACACAATAAGTAGGTAATAGACATGAAAACATCAACTTTCTTTGTGAGAGAAGGTCATATTAAGATCATTAAAAAGCTACATAATAACCGCAAATTATAGACTAGCGTACAAAATTCGATTAGTGATACCTAGGTATTAACAATTTGGTGCATCCATTGTTATATCCACTCTCGCTTGCTTTGAATAAGCTACGGGGGAGAGGGCAATTGACCTCTGCCACCAAACATTAAATTCGCATTCGAGACCCTTGTACGTAATAAGAAAAAATATACTATTTGACCAATTAAAACACCAATAAACAAGGAAATAAAGATCATTTTCAATGATTTAAATTGCAAACGAATGCGTCACGTCTGCTGCGCGGTCGCGGGCGGTTCGTGTCGTCAGCGTAGTCTTAATTGGCGGACATGTCCGGTACTTTTTCATCATAGCGTCGGATGGCCTGAGACCGGCCTAACATTTGCTAACCCAATTCTCTAACAGCTGTACATAACGCAAATGCGAGAAGTCGATCACAATAGTGTACTCCGTTAACGTTGGCGGTTCGAGCGCACTAAATCTTTTAGTACCGATCTATGTTAATCGATAGGACATTAACAACAGTGCGTCGGTAATGGTCAGTCCTGGGAGACGGCGTGCTCAAGGCTGAGCTGGGTGAAAGGTTTTGTCGTGAATCTGGATCATCCCAACATCCGTGAGCCGTGTGGCCGCGCCGAGTGAGCCAGCCGCCGCGCACCATGCGCTGCGCCACCGCAAACGGCAAACAAGACCACAGATCACGTTAATTTGTAATAGATATGCGGTATCTAATTAAAATGAACAAATTGCTACTCCTCTGCATTAGATGTTGAAATATTTCGTTGCGCGGCTATCTGCACCCGTAACTGGCCCGCATTTAGAAGAGCGTTAATAAGCAAGTCGTAATTAATAAACCACTTAGATATTCTGCTAACTACAATTATTACTCATTCCATGGTTTTGATATTTTAGTGTTGTTATTTTATATACAATTAAGATAAGTAGGTAATATATAGAATGCAGAGAAGAAATTTATAAACATTTTAAATCGTATTATTTTATTTTAATGTATGTGCGATAAAGTTTACTTTCTATTTAAAATCACTATTCTATAATCATTTTGTAAATTATTACATAAATAAATTTATAATTTAGTGACTATGAAATACAAAAAAGATTTATTATACCCACAGGAATCCAGGCTCGTCTAGTGTGGGGCCATCCGTTATGCTAATTTAAAATATTTATAAATGAATTTCAATTTTTGAATTATACAGCGTGACTATTTGAACTAGAAGATTATTTATAATATTCAAATCACATTTTTGTAAATAACTACCATTTTTTAAATCTTTTCTTATCTAGATAATTAGGAGGTATTTAATATAAATATATCTACAATAATAATGTAAACTATAAAAAAAAATAACTATGAACCTATTTTAAATAAATAAAAATACACTAAAAAGTATCATAATATAATACACTATAACAAACTGTACCAAGAAGGCTGGATGCGTTCCCGCACTGAATAGCAATGCTGATCCTTTGCGCGAGATACGCGCCAGCCATCTGGTCACGTGTCGTATCGACCAGTCTTTTAGAGAGTTCCCACAGCCTCCACAGCAAACGACTCAAATAAGTAACCTTTATCCAGGTTCCTGTATTTGCGCCGTTTGCGGCACTCAGCAGAATCCGCGGCGCCACCAGCCTTAATGACTGTCTCCAGAAGATACGACGGCGCTAAGGTATCCACACATGTCGCGTCCCATATCAGACGCCTTTCCGTCTTCCAAGGAATAATTGTCATACCATCGGGTCTCTTACCATCGTCACGTATAAGTCCGTTTGGTTCCAAAACGGCCGGCACATAGGCGGTGGCAAAGACCCGATGGATGACGTCATTAATACTGGCATGCCACGATATTCTACCGGCGCTTCGGAGACATGAGAGGCCATGATGTCCAAACTGGTCAACATTCTCACCACAACGCCTGCGATGTGACACAAAGCCCTTAGCTGGGGCTGTTTTATTATTATACGTAGGTAAATAAGGTAGAGTCCATCAAACTGCCAATACGAGGGGAAGCGAGAGCCTGCAACCACAGCTCCGACTTCCACGCGCATATGGTAAGAAGACGGGCAGACTCTGTGGTACTGTTTACCGTTTCTAAATTTTTTTCTGGATCAGTTCACAGATCAGCCAGTCCCATTGCCTAAAACTTGGTATATATAAAAATCTTATTTAGTTAACAATTTTAACCAACGCTGCGCGTCCTAATTGTGTGAACCGTGAGATTTTTTAAACTTAGACGATCATTGTTATGACATTTTTGCTTTAAGGATCAGATACCAATAAGATCTTTTAATATTCTTCTTGATTATACTTTAGCCGTAAAGTTGGCTCAGGATAGGGAGAGGAACCGTATGCCGTACAGTGGGTGGAATGAGCTGGATGTGATGATGATGACTGTAATATTTTTGTTATCAGTTCCCATATAAAACATAGATACACGTCATTATTTTTGTGGTACATTTGTATGAACATGATCATCCTAGAATAATCTACAGCATCTTCATAATATCTGAGTACTGTTCCATGAAAACCTAATTATCCGATATATTGTGTACAATTTATTAAGCTCTAAATTATTATTTGTGGTTCGGCCGGCGGCGTGCCGGTGCCGACACGAGCCCAGGTCGACACCGCACTGGAATATGCAAATGGTGTTTAACTGCAACATTACGAAACCCACCGGCCGATAGACGTGATAATACCTATAAATAAGGACAAACTATTAATGGTGAAATAAATTGATGTGAGATCACGATTTGAAAATTATTAACCTGAAGTTATTTGTACCGTGGAAAGCAATCTGCGGGCTGGGATGGCGTATATTTTACGTACATATATTTACTCGCATCTTGCTAATAAGTTGGCTTATACATTGTTTGCGTAAGCTGCTTGTTTATTTAGATGGTTTACAATACAATTAAAAGATTATGTAAAAATGTACTGCCTCGTTGATCTAATAGCATATAATGCGCGTAGCAATTACGAGATCCTGGGGTCGAATTCTAGTTCGGACAAAGTGAAGTTTTTCCGAACTAGAATCCCAGTATCTGTTAGGATTCTGGATCCCAGTATCTGTCCGGATTCCGATTTCCGGTGTAATAGCAGTAGGCATGCCCCCGATCAGGTACATTGGGACCTAACATTATCACCCCTACTCGAAGAATATAGGTGAGGATTTTTATTTTTTTTAAAGATTATATAAGCAATCTAGTTTTTCGGCTTATACAATTTTTCATCATCATCATCATCTCAGCCTATACTTGTCCACTGCTGAACATAGGCCTCCCCAATCGCTTTCCAGCGTAACCGGTCCGATGCCACCTGCATTCAACGACTTCCTGCGATTTTCACAAGATCGTCGGTCCATCTGGCAGGCGGTCGTCCCACGCTGCGCTTGCCAATACGTGGTCTCCACTCTAGAATCTTTCTGCCCCAACGCCCGTCCGATCTACGCGCTATGTGGCCCGCCCATTGCCACTTCAGCTTGCTAATCTTAAGGGCTATGTCGGTAACCTTGGTTCTTCTACGAATCTCCTCATTCCTGATTCGATCGCGTTGAGAAACGCCGAGCATAGCTCTCTCCATAGCTCGCTGAGCAACTCTGAGCTTTTTTATGAGACCTATTGTAAGAGACCACGTCATACAATTTTTACTTTTAATGATTTTCATGCCCACGAGAGACGCGCACAACAGCGCACTAAGTATATGGACTATCGTTAACAACATCGGATATACACATACATGAACATATTATATAGTTTCAAGAACGTCACTGATTGATTGATTTTCATTTCCTTTACCATAGAATATTATAGTTTCCTTTCGGCCCCCTTCGCAACTGAGTTTGTAACTAATAGCGAAAGAGGAATTTTATTATCTACACTAATATAATATTATAAAGAGGAAATATTTGTATTTTTGTATGTTTGTAACGAATAAACCAAAAAACGACTGGACCGATTTCAAGAATTCTTTCACAATTAGAAAGATTTCTCATCCAGAAGTAACATAGGCTATATAACATAGACCCGGTAGGTGGCGCTGTTACGCCGGGTACGAAGTCGCGGGAACTGCTAGTTTCTATATATATCTGTACATTTAAACAAAAGACTTACTATTATGAATGCTAGTGTGGCAATAAATTCTAATTTACAAAAACAAGTTCTGTGACTCTAACATATCTTTCTGGTTACGTAATTGATTCCTTTTTCCACTAATCAATGCTCCAATAAAATATGCTCATCTTCCGCCATTTAGATTCACTGCCGCAAAATTAATTTACAACTGATTGATTGGTGTGCCTACGAAATTATTAAAAATTGATTGATTATCGTCTGATTGTATTATGTAGGTTATCATTGGCATAATTTAGTATTCAAATGGTACATTCCAATTTATATTTGCTACAGGTAATGAGCTCGTGGCGCGATTCGCTTTTATCGGATGAGCTTCATTACGTTTGGAGCTAGGCATATTGCTTGGGTGAAGTGAGAGATATATAGGGTCACTTGTAATTGCATTCACAACTCTTACTAATTACACGAATATTTCATAAATGCTTTACAAATTGTTGCCGCAACAACTAATAATAAAAGTACCGGTGGTCTTCCCTCGTTAGTATAATGGTGAATAATGCGCTTGATGATCACGAGTACCTTGGTTTAGATCCTAAGTCGGACAAAAATGTAATTTATCTATAGAAAAAAATCCAATATCAGTTCGGAGTCTGACATTGTGCCTAGTTAATTGACAATAGGCTCGCCCCCTATTTCATGGAACTTAACATCGTCGGCGAAAAGTGGGCGTACACGATGCGGGAACGTGCCGGTGTTTATTTATTTTTTATCTATGGTGATTTCTTGAGGTACAGGAATTCATATTTCTTTTTGCTGTGAAATAACTAGGTACATAATCTGTGAAGCCTTTGGCTAGAACGAGTAATAGCGTAGGTATATAATTACAGCTGTACAGTGTACGTCCAGTGCAAGTTTTCGTATAATAACGACACACCATTTCTCCAATAAGTGTTTAGAAATTGCTTTCTAAAAATAAAAGAATATTTTAATATATGTAACCAATGGAGCCAGAAAAAGTCAGACTAATTAATATCGGTAGACGTTGGGTATCATTAAGTTAAATTTAGGTTTTGCGGTTGCGTCGTGGGCTTTAATCTAAAATAGATAGCATGCTATAAACCGATTGTAAGTTTAATTTTTGGAGATGTTACTGAAGTTATTATCCATCTTTCTAGACATCTTTATAGATAGGTATGTCACTACATTGTTCAAAATATATTAACCCAATTCCCCAGGTCCCACACAAACGTCTGGCTCGTTCTGAATGCGAATACACTACGTAAAACGTAAACACCAACTTCTTGACCATTGAGTTGTGTAAGCTGTCACCACTATCACACTGTCACGGGTTTATATATCAATATAAAATGGGGGGGGGAGGGGCTCCAAAAGCTTATATTTATTACATTTTCATCAAATTTAGTTTTCATACATTTTTTCCCAAGAGCTCTACAGATTTTTATTAAATGAAAATGTACCTACTCATTCCCTTCTGATGGCCGATACGTAAACGTTTTCCTTGGAGCCGGTGAGAAAACATTTATAAATACCTAGCAAATATTTTGAGGTGGTAGGGAATGAAGGAGGTAATACTACCTCCTTTATTTGGTTTTATTAATTATTTTTAAATGAAAAACCATGGAGCTGCTGGAAATGAAAGTATATAAAAATGAATTTTAGAGAATTTTAGATTTGAAACGCAAAGGAATAATCCAAAATAGTTATTGTTAAATTACGACTTTTTTGTGTATGCTTCACAAAATCACTAGTATCTGTATTCCTATCGCTGGTCGTATTAAAATAGAGATAATTCTACTTAATATTATAAATCTACTTAATATAACATAACAAAATGAGAAAAATTGTATATTTGGATATTTGTTACTCAATCAGGCAAAAACGGCTGAACGGATTTGGATGAAATTTAGCACCCATATAGTTTATTACCTGGACTAACACATATGATACGTTTTAACCCGAAAAAAATTTAGGTTCCTGTGTAAAGTCAACGTGGATGAAGTCGTGGGCAGAAATTAGTTACAAATAAAAAACAACGAAATATGATTCCGCGACCCATGAACCAATTGCACGAGCATTTAAATAAATTGCGATCATGCATGGGCTCTCGTAGGTATAAACATTAGCGTTTAAATGCATGCAATTTTACTTCCCGAATGGCAACTGGCTGCAACTCGTTTATTTATGCCGAGATCAATACGTGAACGAATAATTACATTGACTTTTGCTCTCGGTTATTTTACAATAACATAATCTGGAATAATCTTATTACATGGTATTAAGTCAACAAGCTGGATAATATAACTTTATTGTATTTATTACTTGCACATTTATTGCGCGTTTAAAACGATCACTGAAATTTATATTTTCTATTCTTACTACTATCAGACATATCTTTATACCTAAGCGTGGTGGTTTATTTATTAACAAAATGATGTCGCACATTTTCCGTAATAAAGCAATCTAATGATTGATTTAATTAAAATTGAATCTCAAACCTTTTTGTTGAATTGCCATGATGATAAGATACTTCACTGAATTTTTCGGTTTTACTTAAAAAAAACTAGGACCCTTTTATAATTTGTCCTCGTTTTGCGTGTGACGTATGTAGAAGCGTGTCATTAAATTTTTTTATATTGAATAGAAGAAAACAGCATGATCAAGGAAGTGTTTTTGTGTTACAATTATAAGATAAATATAGCCAGGCACCAGACAGTTTGTAAAACTAAAATTACCTTTAATTAATAATCCGTTCCAGTAGCAGCTAGACTTTCTTACAACCAACTATTGCGTGCACATATGATAAACTAACTTCACGTGCAGGTGCAAAAATCTTTAATAAGAAAAGAATACAACTTACTGACTTGCAAAAAGTATCAAAGTGAGCCGTGACGTCAGACCGACCGGGTAATTTAATATTCGTTCGGATAAAAATAACAAAACAATGGTACGCCAGATGCTACTTTCGTTTTCCAACCACGTCTTATTGACCCGCCTGTCAAAAGCGTTAACGCCAATTTGCCTCCGTATTATATTAGCACGGTTTGCACACAATCGAACATGCATGTTAACTACCAATTAGTCAAATCTTCATTTATTTTCACCGACAAAATGAATGATGTGCCCGTCAAACGTTCCGATACATTTTTGTCCAGGCCTTATTGTAGAGCCAGCTCTATTATTTATTCAATACGTTATTTATAAATTGATTGATAGGGATTTTATATGAATACTCGCTAATTCTACGGTGACGCTGACAGCGATTTATTTGCAAGCTGTATATTTATTAGTTCAGCAAAGTTGATGTACCAATGATAGTTGTAATGTAGTCATTATTTTACTTTGTGTCAGATTATTACGAACAAAGTGAACCAATGTACAATTACTTTGGTGATATTTTAAACCTTGTAAATATAGATATACGATATTCAAGTTTTACAAAAGTAAATTTTATGTAGTTTTTACAATATCTATTTATATAAAAACTACATTCCAAAGCAGTACACGAGGAGGAAGCTTAAATTGAGCGGAAGCGTTTTCATTTTATTTACTTTACAATATCGATTTTTATCTCGACAATGTCTGTAAAGGTACCTACTTCGTAAATAACAGTGATTAAAACACCATAAGAGAGTGAAGGTAGGTTCGCACGAAACCAGATCGAACCGGATCCAAATCGGCGGGAGCATTTTCTGTAACTGGAGCAGACGGCCGTCTCGAATATCGCCCCTTATGTCGATAATAAGATTTTCTTTCGTACGCCGCAATATCGCAGTTTCTCTTTTTTGTGAGTGCACCTGTGATGTGGGCCAGTCATGGCTTATTTTAAAATGAAATCGTGATTGACGCTTATCCCACACGTTATTGTGTCCTATGCAGCAGAAATATGAAATATAATTATTTTATTTTATATTTATTTATAAAGTTTGTATTATTATGAAAATGTAACTTTAAAACTCGTATAAATCAGAGATGTAGTTTCAGTTTAATATTATATGTAAAAACCATTGTACGGGCTATTATACAAAATTAGATGCATTACGTAATCGTAACTAATGATGTGTCCAATTAGCCTGATCCGCCGAGCTATTCTGCAGGACAAAGCGGTCATCACAGTATAATTTTGGTTCCTAATCGAGTTAGACCTGAGCGACTGGTCGACACACCCGTACATAGAAATGCAGAATCTAACTTTATACCTAATGACGGACGGACTAATACAGACATCAATAAAACATTTTATACCTTAAAACCTAATACAAAATTGACCATTGTAAGTTAAAAAATTGCATAAATGAATTAAAGATGTGTACGTTTTCTGAATGACTAATACGAAATTGTATATTTATGACTAAGATAAGTGATTGATAAGAGATTAAAATACAAAAACAAGTATACTATTTACCTTTAAAGACCAATGCCTAAATATGGTTTCGAAAATGCCAAATTAAATTTATATGCTCATTTTAATATGTAATTGTAACACCAGTCTACGTTTAATATCGAACATCAGTCGTTTATACCAAATTTGCATTCGTACAATCGTTCGACAGAGTTGGCCGTGCGCGGGCGCAAGCTGAAGCCGCGTGGGAAATTCGAGCAAACACTATTCGATATAAATACTAGCCATATTTTACGTCAGAATTCGACGCACTGCAGTTGCGCGTAAGCAAGTAATCTCCGCCATTAATGTCACGACTAGATTGTGCATCCTTGCGAAGCCACCGGTCTCCCAGTTGCTATAAATCAGCATGTAAACCGCAATCGACCTATATTGGCATTTATAACCGCCTCACACAACTACATAGTACCAATACGTTTATTATCTATCGGTTTAATTATTTCGACGAGATTTCGAGCATAATTAAGTAGTCGCATTAGATTTGCAAGAAATATTGCATCAATAGCTACTGATTATCTTTATATATGTGCACTCATTTGAGGCATTTACATTTCAGTTTTATATGAATGATACAGTTTATTAATTACATTTTTTTATGAAACAGTCGCATTTACTATAGTAAATTGTAATCATTATGCCTGAAAAAGTTACAATAAAACCACATTTAACGAAATTCTTACATGTTTTTATTAATTTGTTTCTCGCAGCTAGTTTAAAACTGGTGTAGAATAAAAAGCTTGACTTCTTCCTAGTACCCTCTCGCGTACTACGAAGAGATCAAGCTGTATTTTAAGTTCCTACTGTTATTCCAATCATTTTCTTAATGAAATTTAAATATACAGACACGACCAATTTCATTTTTTTTTAAATATAATACTTAAATGAAACCTATAAATCTAATTGATTTCTGGGAGACATATTAAGGTACAAAACCGTATAAAATAACAATAATCTTTCCATAACTGCTCATGCTTTTTTCATAGTACGCGGGTTAATTTAATCACGAGACATAATTCTAATTTATACGACTAGTTATCTTGAAAGAACTTTCTTAGAAATAAATCTCACTTAAAAATCAGACGTTCTTAGACCGTTCCGCAGTAAATAATCGGTATCGTCAAAGCCGAGCCCTTTAATTGCATTAACCGCAATTAACCGCGTGTCATTCGGATTTATAGTAACGCCCGCCAACAGATGAGGCTCGCAAAGATAATTTCACTGTTACCGCGATATAATAACGTAGCATAAAATTGCAACAGTATGAGGGATCAAAGGCTGAGCAGCAAACGGTCATCTCTTGCTAAATGCCAAGGGTCGCGTCCGATCGCGGCCGGCGGGTGACGACCGACGCTCTGGTATGCATTGCAAACTATTTACGGCTAAGTAGCGAATGCCGATGTACATACATACAACGGATCTGCAATTACACAAATGCCTATACTCTGGTTACTATGACAAATATTGCCTAGGTAATGATGATTGTGACTGCGTACGTAGTATATTAGTCAGTGATCATTAACAATGTATGCATGTATCATAAAATGAGTTGCACGTCACTTGCTAATCAATTTATATAACTGGAGTATTTGACAATTATGATTTTAATTAGTTACACATTACATTACTTAAATTTTATTCCTTTACTTACATACTTATTTCAAATACTATTGCAAGTTTTAGAAAAATTAAATAATACTAATGAGTAAACCACAGAGATAAACCTTTTTGTCACACTGACCGTCGTTGTGTGTCTATCGATTCCACCTATGATACACTAGAATGACACGATTTAACCAACCAACCACATAGAAGAAAATACCAACAACAAAAGTCGAAGTGCTTTATATTTGCGGGTACTATTTTTGTTTACGTATCGCCACGACATCGTGCTCTACCTCACCTTGTGAGTAGAAAATGACCAGCGGCCTGTTCGGGCTTATTCAGAATCAATTCTATGTAAAACGTCCAATTAAAACCGTCACATTGTGGTACCAGAGGTGCATATCGCGGCTCAGATCTCGGCTGGCCCGAGCCCCACTCCTCACTACACTTCGGTCCCAGGTGCTTCGGTTAATCATTATCGCCACATCGGAACTTCATAGTTAATTGTCCGCTTATTTTTGTTGTAAATAAATACAACGCAATTTGTAGACATCGTCCGATGCCTCCGACCGATAAAGTCGAGCATTGTAGTTGCGATATTGAGGCCGTTTATTTAGCATTAATTAAAGATATCGAACAAAATCTGTTGCGTCGATTAGAAGTGATCTATTAAGTAAAATGACTTTATCATGTACCTTTATACCTGGGTATTAAATTTGAGCATCCAAATATATATTCAAATAATGTGTCTGGCTATATCAGATATTAGTACCTACTCATAATTTAGGGTGTGAAAGTATCCATAAAAATGATTTATTAACGGCATGACTCGGTATTCGAGAAAATTAATCTTTAATTGATACTTTCATTATTAATTTACAGTAAATGTATAGAATAGAGTATATTTTTCACGAATTATAAATAAGTTTCATCGTAAAAGTTGTTCAGATTAAGTATTATTTGCATAAATCGATTAAAAATATGGAATTGGTGTTTTATTTTCTCTTATTTTCTATAATATGTTTTTGCCATCAATTTAGCTTAAGCAGTTTTAGTGACATGGATTTATAGATATTTACCCAGATTCCCTCTTTTAAATTATGTATTTACTCCTATATTAGAACATACTGGCGTAGTGATGTGTAAATAAATTTTATTAGAAAAAGACTTCAATAGATATTGATTATAGAATACCATTGTTATTGTCCAATAAATCTTCTCGGTAATAAAACTATTTGCCAAGAATGGCTTGAAAGTAGATATAAGATAAATGGAAATTAAATGTAATGGTTATTTAAATACTAAGAAACACCTCACATGCCGGTGATTTCCAGGTACAAGACCCCACATTTCTGAGTAGACACTACCTTATTAGTCGAATGAATAGGTAATAGAATTGTAATTAGTTACTTTTGTATTACTTACTGGTTGTGCTTAAATAAAATCTGCGTTTGTGAAGATATCTTCATACAATTCCGGAATCTTTGCTGAACCCTGCATATATGTAAATTGATTAGTTCTAAACGGTAGGAACTCCGTTATGTCGCAATTACCTCGTATGCGTAACCGAAAATATTCTAATATTGACTTATTTTATTTCTCTAAAGATTCTTACCGTATACGAGTATGCACTAATCGAAAACTCTTTGCAAATGTTCAAATTCGATAGATTTTATCAAATCTATGAACATTAGTTTTATTATTTCAAAACAATTTCATTAGCAATAAGTACTTCAGGTATAATATCTTTTTCTGTTTTTATCTTTTTCAGTTGATTATCATCATCTAATGCTTTGTTTGTTAATTTTTTTACTTTCTTGTTATTGGTTTAATTTAAAAACTATGCTATTATTTAATTGAAACAATTAATTAAAAATATATCACATTTTATTATATGTCTTGATATACTTTTGCTTAATATTTACAATCACAAAATAATTAGTTTAAATTATTATTAAACGTTGAATGATTTTTGATGACATGAACATAACTTTTTATTTTGGAGCGTATTTGTTCTTGAAAATGCAATGAAACTGTTCTTGACTTAAGTGTTTTATGTAAACTTATAGGTTGATTTTAGTGCATTTTTCACGAGAAGTCCGATGGAATGTTGTGCGAGGCACAGGGAGGTTTCAGGCCTGGAAGAGGATGTTCGGATCAAGTTTTCTCCCTCCGCAACATCGTAGAAAAGCATCTGGCAGTAGGCCGGAAGGTTTTCTGCGGTTTTGTGGATCTGGAGAAGGCGTTTGATAGAGCCGTGCGAAAGAGACTTTGGGACATTTTGCCAGAGTACGGTATAAACGGCACATTGTTGCGAGCCGTCCAGCAAGGCATGCGTACGGGTGAGTGGTAACATGTCACCTTGGTTTGACGTTAAAATCGGCGTCAAGCAGGGTTGCATGTTATCCGCTAGACTGTTTATAGTATATCTGGATAAAAGTCTTCAAAGACAGAATGCGATGAATGAAGGGGTAAAAATGGGTGATCTAGTGGTAAACCACCTATTGTATGCAGATGACGCGGTTTTGATAGCGCCAACAGCCACTGATCTGCAAACACTTGTCACAGTTATAAGAGACGACTGCATGAACAATGGCTTACATTTGAATGTGAAGAAAACCAAAATTATGGTTTGGAACGGGAAGAAACCAGAACGAATGCAAGGATTGTGGTTGGTAACGATGTGCTGGAGCAAGTGAATGAGTTTGTATATCTTGGATGCGCCTTCAGTAAGGATGGGAATTACACCGCTGATATAGCGAGAAGAGTGAATGCAGGGAATAGAGTGAATGGTGCGATGGGAAGGCTACTTGGAAGCCGGCACTTAAGCCAAAAGGCGCAGCTGGCCATGCATAACGGAGTGCTTGTCCCATCGCTGTTATATGGCAGCGAGAGCTGGGTATGTAAGAAGGATAACGAAAGCAGGATAAATGCGGTGGAAATGCGATCTCTGCGGAAGATGTGCCGAGTCACGCTGATCGACCGTATTCGCAATAGCGTAGTAAGAAAGCGAGTAGGTATGAAAGATAGTATCGGTGTAAAGATGAGAAAGGGCATATAGAAAGAATGCCAGAAGAAAGAATGACAAAACAGATATACAATGCAAAAGTGGAAGGATGTAGGTACCGGGGAAGACCTAGACTATCTTACCATGACCAAATAGACCGTGTCTTATCTGAAGGGCAAGTCAAGAGTCTCCGTAACCGGTGAGTGTGTATGAGACGAACTATGAGAGTGGAGGAAGCCCAGGTATGTAAGGAAAAACTTGTTGGAACTCTGTACTCTCTGCCTACCCCGCGAGGGAGCTGGCGTGATGATATAGATAGTAGTAGTTGCTCTATAGAGGTTAAAAACCATATTTCAATTTGAATCCTAGGTATCTTGCTTACAAGGCCTTAATATATTCATATATCAAGGCCTTGTAAGCAAGATGTCATATCCTCCTATATACTAGTACTAAGAATCAGGCGATATGTGATCATTTAATAATATTCATATTATCAATCCGTTAATTATCACATTTATATAAATCCCGGGTCCACCTCTTTTACCCACATATGAGGATATTCGAGTATTTTGGGCTTAAATTTATATGTTCAAAAATCCACAAAAAAAATTGATTTTATTTCAGAACAAAGTTTCTGAGATTCTTATCGGATTAAGCCGCAATAGAAACTCGCGGACTCAATCTTTACATCACGATATAGAGGCTGAAAAAACTGAATAATTAAGACCACAATGCGTGACTTTTCTGACACTTTTTGTTTTAATAAAAGCAATAAGTAACATAATGCCTTTGCAAAAAAGAGCTAATGTATGAAAGTGATGAACAGGCGGTCGGTCCGGCGCAGCGCGGTGGCTGCGCGGCCGCCGCCGCGGCGGCTCCGTGGCGCAACCGCGCTCGTTAACCCACATGCGCTGAACCGCCACGCCACTTGGCGAACAAAGTCATCAAATCCGCATCCTTACCTGACGATTATTGCCGGTGTTATAAACTAATTAAATAATAAAATACTAAGTGTAGCTACACTAATGTTTATGTTAATGCTACCCAATGCTCGACATCATGTACCTACTGTTAAAATACTCTGGCTCTACGTAACTAATAATATACTTCGTAAAATTTAAGTTGGTTGAAATAACACAAAATTTCTAAATAAGTGTTTAAAGTTATTATAAAATAGCTTGTTAATTTAGGTATATTTTAAAAGTATGATTAAAAATGACTATTTCCGAAAATCAGTCCATTGACTTTTATAGCTGATAACACATAAATAGGTCATTAAAGTAGGTAAAAATACGGAAGAAGATCTCGTAGACTTCTCACCTTCACCTTTACCTCACAGGTTTAAGACTTATATATTTATAGGTTCAAGATTTTTGTATTATCTGGCGCCTTTAAGCTTATATGCTTGTGGTATCTGCCTACCTTACCAGGAATCTGACGCCAGTCTTCTATCTAAAATACTTAATAAAACTCAGAAACCTGAGATTAAACCCACGCTAAAAACCACGTATTTATGAATCGGGGCCTTAACTTGCGCGGTGGCTTATTACGTTTACCAGTTTGCAGCCTACTCATTATTATGTACGAGATAATTTATGTAACATAAAGAAAACTCCTAAAAGAGAATCGTGAATATAGGTAATAAATAAAAGTAATCTTAGCACCTTCTCAGCAATATATAATATTCTATCTATCTATTTATCACGCCAGATCTCTTGCGGGGTAAATAGTATTAAGACAAATAATATAAAATAACAGTCACTGACGAGGCTACCTAATTTTAAACCCTTTAATTTTAATTGCACAACTAAACGTTTATTACTGCAACGATTCACTCAAAACTATTTTAATTTTGTTACCGTGTTGCGAATGCAGGCCCACACCAATTTCAATAATCGACGCTTATCGGTTAACTTAATAGCTGACAAAGCTATTACGAGACCTGATTCTCAGAAAAACCACTACAGCGACCTTAGCTCAGCCAACTATAATGGGCACCTGCACCTCTACCTACCGACAGTATCGGCACGTCTGGGATTACCCACTATAAAGTTTAAACTTGTGCTTAAGCACATTAACCCAATATTTTTCTACAATGCTTAGATCTTGCAAACTATCAATAATGTTCCCCATGTGCGATATAATATTAAACCACCACTCGACAGTTCGGCGATTGTGAAATATGGTTTAAGTAATGTCAAAAGCACTATTTTTAACAGCGTTAGTTGCAAAACAATTTCGCATGCTAACTTAGTGTTTCGTTCGAAGTAATAATGACAGGCTGTACACAATTTAGTACAGTTTAAAATATCTTTGTGAGGCAATGACGTAAAGTACTGATTGAATTTAGAATTTTACGAGCCACTGGCAGGAGTAAATACATTAATTTATGATCATCACCAAGTAAGGATTACTTCATTCTCTAACAGTACAAGTAGGCTAATAGAAAATTATTATTTATTATCAGACGTAAAAACGAAAGTAGGATGTATACCTCAGTTTAAAAAATTCTGTCTAATTATTATAGCTTCATTTTTATACGATACAAGTCGAGCGTCCGTCAACAATGATATGTAATTACTTCAATTACATTATAAAACACAGATGAGAACTAACTACTATAAACATTAAAACAAAAAATAACGTCATCGTTCTTAATTAACGATTCGTTCCAGAAGCTTTTATTGCCCACAAATATTACATTTCGTTTTAGTCTTAACTACAGTTATAAAGCTCATCGCAAAGAATAGGATTTTTTTTTTTTATTAAATAACTTGAATTTTTTTTCAGGACTAATCAGTATAAATGGAAGTTAAAATTGTTTTTTAAAGTTTATTTTCATCATCTCGAACCACTTTTTTCATCTACTAGGGCTTTAAAATGCTAGCGATAATGTGTGGTACACACATAAAATGAGATCCTTTTATATTATTATTAAGTTTAAACGATTTAAGGAAACGTAGGTAGAAACCGTGGGTGTAGTAATCTGAAGCACATCTTAACTTTTTTGATACGTGAACTGAATAGCCGATAAGTACGTGTAAAGTATACAAGCAGTAAATAATATTTAGTCAAATATCAACGAGTTACTATTGTATCAGTTGTCAGGTGAAACACAACACTGGGTGTTTCGGTCCCTCGCGCTTGCTCCAATTCGTCGTGTCGTTTGACAGACCTTTCTCATTTTACGAGTATCGAACACAAATCATGGAAATTAAAACTAACAATAGGTACTAAATTCAAATTAATTGTATTCATGTATAAATAAACCAAGGATGTAGAAATGCACGTGATGGGTAATATAGAAAGTAGAAACATTTATACAACCTCCAGAATTATAAACCGTGTGATGATCTCGTTTCTGCTTTCATCTTAATAAAAATTAATGTTCAATTTTATTTTTTGGTATTCACATTGTGAGCCGCTAGCCGGCCGCGCGCCGCGCTGCGCGGACGCAGGCTACGTGATGCCTGATAGGCACGCCGCGTGACTCGCTCGCCCTGGTTTTGTACAGGATCTAAAGACACGGAGCGAGCTTATTAATTAAATATTCCGATACGGATATATTCCGCATAAACTGCGTCGTACAAGAGCTATATTGCTTTGTGATTTTAAAAATCTTACAAATATTTCCTGCACTTGTTTCAATGAGAACACCAAATAACCAGTTCGTTTTATTTTTTTCAGATTGGCTTCGCCTCCTGCTTTCGAGGGCCTTCATAAAATCATGGAATATATGTCCGCATGCATTACTTTCCCTGCCGAAAATCTGAATAACTAAGTTCTCGACAAGGAAGAAATAGGGGTGGGGTGAATAATGGGAAAAAGGAACGTACGGATCAAGTTCGCACACTCGATTGGTCCGCCGATTGACTCGAGCACGTTGGGCACGTCCGAGTAGCACCCCAGCCCGCGCCCTGTACCCGAACTCTCAGTTACCGACGCTCAAGCGACTGCCAATAAAGTACAAGTCATACCGGGTTATTCACTTATTTAAATTTAGATATATTTACCGTAGTACAAAGACAAACTGAACGCAAATACGACGAGCTTAATGTAGCAAAGCTGACGGGAGAACGAACCGAGTTGTCGTCCTCGGTTGTAAATGAAACGGTAGTCATGACGGCCACTGCCCCAGAACTGTCAAAGTCTGATTTCTTTGATTTCGTGACGTCCAACGAGGTTACTGATGCGCAGTACAAACAACAGATGCGTTCTGTCAATGTGTTCATGGAATCGCCCGACTCGAGGTCAAATCCATTGCTCTCGGAGGAGCCCAAAGAACAAAACAACAATAGCTTGCTGAGCGTGACGGCTGTGCCAGCAGGCGCCAACAGCGGCATGGCCACCGCTACCACATCGACCACACTGCAGAGCTTCGATTCTATTTGGAACGTAGACCGCGAACGTGAACGCCTGGACGGTACTATGCTAGAGGATCTCAACACTTCGACTCAGTTTTATTGGAATCAAGGAAACGACATTAATACCACTCATCCATGCACGGACACGACGATTTCCAATAAACTAATCAACAACACAGATGGACAAATATACACATTAACAGTGCTCAATCACGATATGACTGAAAATAGTTCCAGTCGTTATTGGGGTAAAGAAGAAGACGTGTCTATGTCTAGTCCGACTGACATAGAGCCGAACACGTTAGACCTCGAATCCATTTTAAATATGAATGGATTTCCTAGCGATTTCAACCAGGATTTACCAAAAGTAGAAGGTTTTAATTATGAAGACGGTGATTCTGGAAGCCAAACTTCAGGTATGAATACAAGTGACTTAGTAAAGGTAGAACCATATAATTACGACGATAGTGAGTTTCCGAGCAGTGATAAAAAAGACGATTCGCATAGTTCATCAATAATTGGTGCACCTAATTTATTAGAAAGTCAAGTGGAATTCAATAACAACAACAACGATTGGAAAATAACTGACCAGAATACAGAATCAAATGACTCTTTGCTAAGAAGTGCGTTACAAGGGAAAACTTTCATTAGATATAGTACTATACAAAAGAATGCGGTTGCTAAAATTGACGCTAACACTGAACTTAAGAGGGTCATCATTAATAATAACAACAAAGCTGATGTACCATCCATGTACCAAGATTCCAAGGACGCTGACACAGAACTATTGATGTCAATAGCCCCTTCGAATCGCTTAAATATTTCGATATTGTTAGAAGATCCAAACACGACAGTGGTTTCAAACGGTGACAACCCTACGTCGGCAGAAAGCGTGGATGACATTTTGCTTTCACGACTAGATGCAAATTATCCTGAAGATTACGAAAAGTTAAAAAGGATAACCACGGAATTGGGAGAATCAATTCAGCCGTTTTGTACCGTGGAGCCCTTGGACCCGACGCGAAATGTTTACAACATACACCACGTAAACGGCGAGCTCGTAACGATGATTCCCGCCGGGGAAGTCCAGCTGCCGCAACACTTACTCGTGACCGCGTCGCCTACAGTATCGAGCACAAAAACGAATAAGCAAAAGTATAAACGACCACAGAATAAGAACTCACCGCCGACGTCGCAATCGCAGTCGGGCACTGCCATTCAGGCTGCTACCTCCACATCAAACGGCGTGAGGAAAGAAAGATCTCTACACTACTGCTCCATATGTTCGAAAGGATTCAAGGACAAGTATTCTGTGAACGTTCACGTGAGGACACATACGGGCGAGAAGCCCTTCACGTGTTCTCTGTGCGGCAAGAGCTTCCGACAAAAGGCTCACCTCGCGAAGCACTACCAGACGCACATCGCGCAGAAGACCGCCGCCGCCAACGGCGCGGTGAAGCCCAACAAGACGAGGTAACCGCCGCCGCCGCCCTCTCCTCACGCACCATTCGTAGTCAATTGAACTTTGTCACGATGTTATGATATACTTTCTTTTAATCGATACATAAAGGCTGAAAATATCACAGATGAATTTGGTAAGGTGCTAATAAAGTAATTCATAGAAAAATAAGACAGTTGCGAAAGAGAGACGTGTAGGTCCCCGGCCGTTAGTCTTATTTGTTAATTCGTGTGTAATTCCGCCCGTTACCGAATACATTTTAGCTTTAGCTAAGAACAGATTATTTCGTAAAACACTTACTATTAAGTGTTTTACGAAATAATAGAATCTACATTTTATATTTATTAGTCATAAATAATAGTTTACTTTAGGAGTCATACGTACGATGTACTGCATTTTTGTATAAGTAGGTAGATATCACAATAATTTCCTCGGTCACGAAATAACAGTTTGTGTCTATTTGTTTAAATATTGGCTTATCAACATTGTGTTTCAAATAGCATCAGATAACTAGCGAACAATGAGGAGCAGTGCTGGGATTAGGTACTGATGTCCGCGGCGCGCCGCCGTAATTTCTCCCGCAGCGCGGCTGACTGAACTTTCTAAAAATAAAAAAAATAAAAGAGTAAAAGAACAAGCATTCAGAACCCACAATCTTTCACCACTCGACTATACTCGTAGCATCTCTACACTAGATTTCCTCTCAGTTCAGCTGGTAGGCATTTTTTTCACGTGAGTGCGGCGCAACGACTTATAATTTTTGGACGTTCTATTTACTAGTGTAATCATTGTTTGGAATTTCAGATAGTATCGTAGGTACAAAAAGTTAAACAATATACCTACTACTTATTACTATATCGTACTTAGAAATCCGGAGGTAATGGACACTCCAGTCTGGGTGACCATTATTCGAGTGTCCATATCCGACGACACGACGTGGTGAGCGGTTGCTCATTCCTAATATTACATCTTTCCCCTCATACTGGGAGAGGCCTGATTGCCCTCAGATTGCTATAAATTAGAAATACAAGTGGTGTTTCAAACGCGGTCTTTAAAATTGTGCTCCCTTTCTCGTCTAACAAATTGGCCTTTCTTTGTTCCGTCCGTGTGTTTATAACACGGGCCTCGCCCTGTTATTATATATATTCGTACCTAGATAACTCCTAGATATTGTTTACCGTCGGATACCTATGTAAGTAATAATTTTATGTCTTCCTATTATTACTTACTAGTTATTAGCCATGAAACGTTAATGTTGAAGATGAAAGTGCATGAAAGTACCGTGCATGCTCGCCACCACCGAGTGAAAGTAATTACCTAATATAGACATCATTCTAATCTGTTTCACTGACATTTTCAGTAACATATCTACTTACATAAACAGAATGGATGTGTATGTTCTTATTACGATTTGTGACCCATTATGACTTTCACCATTTCCATTTTAGTGGTTTATTTTTCGTACAAAACCTCAACTTCAAAGCCTATTCCACTATTCTACCTCATTACTAAAGCCAAGACACTGAAGAGCTCCATTACCATTATTATTTAATGATGACCTCTAATGCATCATATTAAAGTAAATTTGTGTAAATTGACTAATTTTGAAACATGGTAATGACATAATCAAAATTTCTTACATATAATAATACTTAATACTCTTAAATTGGCAATAAGATAAATAAGGCACTCTAAAGAACGCATTTTTTTTGTATAAAAAAGTACAATATAATTGAGACATCTATGTGAATACCGAGTCATAAAATATGATCGCTGGAACTACAAACCTAATGACATTTAATATTTTATTTATAATTATACATTTAATGGCGTCTCGAACACAATAATTCTGGTTAATAATATAATTAATAAATGGTTTTGAGGACAAAAAAAAAGTATTTCCAAGATACTGGTTTCGCCTGTGCATACCAAGAAATTGACAACGAATAAAGTGAAAAATTACGCTTTGTGTTTTCTTACCCAGATTTTATTGCAATTGATCTGAGTAGCAGTATAATGAGTACGTTAATAGGATACCGTGCGGTGCCTATTATAATAGTTCAATTACGTACGCGATTGAAATTAAACTACTAGAATTAAGGTCAAGCTGTAATATTTCGGCCTCCGCACGTCACGCGCCGCGCGCTATCACCCAATGTCATTACGGCACGACCTAGGAATTTTTACGCAGCTATTTAATTAGCCGTTATCTCATTAATACAATCATCTTAAGAGGAAAACGTAATGTCTACCTACGTATACGTCGGCCAATATACCTTAGGTACAACTTTTAACAGGTTTCCTTAATCTTTAGCAGATATAGGTATATTTATTTGATACAGGAAAATTATGGCAGGTTTCTAAAGTTACATTTTAATACCTATGAATTAAAAACTTTAAATGCAACATTATAAATCAGCAGCTTACCTGGACCTAGATTTGAGAAAATAATTTATATATAGCTGTATCTTATTTGCATGTGAAATATTGAACTGCTTCCGTAGACATTCCAATTCGGTCATCACAAAAATTCAGTTATTACATATACACACTCTTAACTATAGCTATTTGTCTACATATTATGTATATTTAATGTTGCCGATATTAATAAGCATCTTGCCTGTAGAAATACTGATAAAATGTATTTATTTGTAAACAAACACTGCCTACTGATGTGTGACTGTGAAACATTCTAAGAGCGAAAATGGTAAAATATTTAAAAAAATGGTTAAATATTCTGCAATTTCTTTTCAAATAAATACTGTGTTCTGTAATTTTTTTCCGAACAATCATATATTCCTAAGCTCGACTATCTTTACAAACATAAAATTAGCGAGAGTACACAGCTGAAGGATTTATTTTAATGATTGCTACTTTAATTGATTTACTTAACTCTATTTTTTCTATTACCTTATTATTTTACTCATGTTATTCTCCATATTCGTTACTAATTATTTCTTATTCAAATCCGACAAATTTGTGATTTAAAGCAAACTAAGTTTATATGAATCTCTCGAACTTATAGAAGACTTAGTTACGTATTTCAATGAATACGTTCTTTATCTTAATATAGCATTTCCGAACGTATAAATTTGTTAAACAACATACTGCGTTCGAGTTAGAGCTTTCTGTGTTTTATTCTATCTACTTATATAAAATCAAAAGAAATCTTCTCTTTTGGTCGCGATATATTTTATAAACAGTTTTGACTGAGTTTCTTTTTAATGTGTCCTCTAAAGTGTTATATGTAAATATAATATTAGCGGGACTAAACGAGTTGCCGTAACGATGACTACAAGTTTTCGTGTAAGCGCATAGTTGTATAGCTGGAGGAAACTCTTGTAACAATACTCATTACCTTTTAAATACATACATATGTATCATGAATGAATTGTATAGACAAGTTTAATTGCAAAATAAAATTTATACTCTTCCACTTGTATCTCATTAGATCGTATTTGAAATGTTAGCGAATTTATAGTTTTAATAAGTACCTAATTAATAAATATGCGAGATTTACCAGTTTATTTTAAGATACTATGGCTACCTTCATAAATTATGTGAGTGCATAAATGGTTGTTAATATATTCATGTAATATATTAAATATGTTGGGTTTTGAGTATATTATTTTGAAAAGGATTTTTATTTGAAAAGAAGTATATTGTTCGATTTTTATTGCATTTGTTCCTGAGTTGATTATTAGATTTTATTAATAATTATTATGTCTTGTTTATAAGGATTCTATGAGTAATTATTGCATGAATAATTTAATTTTTACGTAGTAACGCATAGATTTAAGGGAGAAGTGGATGAAAAACTTCAAACGTAATGTGTAAATGTAAATACTTTTTGTCTATTCAAGATCATCCCTTTAGGATGCTGAACGAAACCATATGATCTACAAATTCTTTTCCCTTGGTAATCGAAAATATTTCAACAAAAAGTAATAACAGACATGTACTGCTCATTTTTTTCATCTAAAAATAAAATAACTACATTACAAAACTTGTCTTGAAGAATTCATCCATTCGCCCTTAAACTGAAGTCGTCCTGTACAATACTTCATTATTTATTTTTAGAATTATATTATAAGTTGAAGAAAAAATGGAAAATAAAAACAATTGTATTTTGATTAACCGGAGCTGTGATTTTTGCTTATCTGTATATCTATTAGACAGTGACGGACGATGACGCTAGACGCGGCTTCGCCTGGCACTGACGCAATCACTGGGGTCTTCCGAGCTCGATGTAACCCATGCGATACCTTTATGTGGCGCTCCTGAACCCACTCTCCATTTACATAAACTGTTACACATGCCTTTAACATAAGATTCTTTGATTTGTGATACTAGCTAATAAAAAAAATACCGTCACGCCTATATTCCCCAAGCGGGGGTGGCAGAGGTGTACTGTGTACACCCACTTTTCACTGACAATGTTAAGTCTCATGTAGTAGGGGGGCGAGCCTATTGCCATATACCGGGCACTATTCCAGACTCCAGACTGCTACTGGGAGTTTTCAAGAAAAACTACATTTGTCCGAACTAGGATTTGAACACGTGATCACAAAGCACATTATTCGCCACTAGACCAACGAGGCAATTATAGACAAAGCTAGACGAGATACCTAATAAGTTTAATAGAATAAGAAATAACACGAAAGCTTCGCGTCGTCCAGGTAGCGCCATGTATCAGTATCGCATGGAGACCTCCTAGTGGCAGACCTAATGTCAGATATAATCTGGTCACGTTAATTCAGTATCACGCCGTTAGGTATGTGTAATATAATAATTGTAGCTACCATAATTTTTACAAGATTTACAGTTTTGTAATGAATTTCTATATTTTTACTTTCCTATGTTAGTTTGCTAATAAAATGTTTTTATAATATGAGAACTTGTTTTTATTTCCTTTTTATTTTATGATTTGATAAACAATACATCAGTAGTTCACACTACTTTGTGTATCCTCCTTGAGGCGCCTTTGAGCTAGTTTCCCCCTTGCCCTTCTGGCTCGAGCGTAGTGGTTGCACGCTCGCCCTCTTGTCCGATTAAGCTGTAATGGCCCCGCGGCCAACAGCGTAGATCATTCAGACACACACACACAAACTACTTTGTGTCTCTGTGTCAATTTGTTACTAAACTAAACTCTATCTATCTATCTATCTATAACCTCACGCCAGATCCCTTGCGGGGTAGGCAGAGAGTACAGAGTTCCAACAGGTTCTTTCCTTACATACCTCTCTGGCTTCCTCGACTCTCATAGTCCGTCTCATACACGCTCGCCGGTTACGGGGAAACTAAACTCAGGGGAAAAAAATACATTAAAATTAAAATTACATTAATTTTTCTTGTCCAATTACACTTTGTCTGACAAATTTCATTCATAATAATAAAATGTTTATAATGCTAGGTCTTGATTATATAACAAACATTTGAACAGACGTTTACATTATCAGTGAGCTTGCGGATATGAAATCTGAAAGGTAAAAGTCATTAACTGCTGTCATGGTTAGTCATCACAGATTTTATATACAATATACATACAAAGATAAGGAAAATATACGTACGAAATCCCCAGCCTATAAATAATACTAGCCAATCGTATGTAATAATCTATATTTCAAGGTCTGGGGAGGCCCGACTTCTTAATATTATACAAATAATTAACTTTACCGTGTCAGTTAAAACCCAACGCTTGCTAAAAAAATGCTTATTAGAAATACAGCCTGCAATCTTTTTCTTGAAATCTATATAGACAATGTGTCATACTGAATATTTCGAATCAGGTGAAAAGAGCCAGAATGTGATAAAAGCGTACTAACTAGTGTGAGTAATTCGTTACACCACTCGGAATGTTGTCTTAATGTCGTAACTACTGTACACAGGGCATCGTTAATAGGAAGAACACAAATCTTGTTGAAAAACTCACAAATCATTGATACGAGTACAAGATATGTACAGCTTGATATTTCCGGACTATTTTAAAAGTTAACGAACTGTAAGTACCAACACGATTTTATATTCGTCTTAATGAAACAGGAAAAAATATCGGACAAAAATAATTTTTATACGCCTAATTTACACAACAAAGGTTTTTCCTGTGAAACGTATTTTAATGTACCAAGAACAAAATAAAAATAAATCAACATTTTACGAGATAAAATTTTTATTTGTCTTATTCAGTTTCTTTATTTATCAATATTTGATTAAAGTGGTATATTTAGAATTAATCTTTAACCTGTCGATTGCTTTGACACGGGGTGTTTTGTAGCGATTTCTCGTGCATCCGCAACTTACGGGTTAAGTTAATCTTTATTTAAGGCTCTCATCTTATTTTAATATGAATAGTCACCAACTTACCTCAACGGTACTTTTTATTAAGGTGAATTATATAAGATATACGTTCGATAGTTGTGAAGGTCAACGGGAATGCTGGAAATCTGATTAGGTGCATATTAAATAGAAATATCAATCAGTGACCCGATTTAGTGCTAATTGCAGACAGTTGTATCTTCTTTGAAACCTGACTCATTATGATAAAATTAAGAGAAGTGAACAAAAGGCACATATATAAATAGATGTCGGAGTCGGGCCACGCCGCGAAGCATTGTTTTCCGCGGTTCCGGCGCACACGCACCGGCCCACAGGCGGTAATTAGTTCTATTGTGGACGGACTGATCCTATCAACGCCACAAATACTTCCGATGGATTTACGTACCTACTTTCCATGCATTGTTTACTTACATGTTCTTTATTAATCGCCTGCTCCGACAAAGGTTTATAGATACGTACAGTAAACACCGCACAATTGATAACATTCAAACCGATCTGTATTTCTACGTCTACTACATCCTAGAGAATCGCAAAGCCTTGTCAAAATACCAAACATAAGTCTTGTAACGATAATTTTATCTTGAAAAAAAATAATATGCGGTTTTATATCAACAAAACAAGTTCTGACAATCTATGAATATAACTCAAATTAATAAATGAAAAGTAATAAATGTGGAAGCAGTGGAATTGTAATTGACCTTTATTACGCATATTTTTCAACCTACTGTTTCTCACGAATAGATAGATAGTTTTCAAAAGGCTGATGAATTATTGAAGCTTACTTTCTTGGCAAATATACCTACATAATAATAAAACGAATACTACCATACTATTACGTAAAGGTGTTAAGTGTAGCCTTTATACGAAGATATCAAGTAGGTGTTCTTCAAATATGGCAATTTAAATGAATAAAAGAACTAAGTATAACGATAGCTACAGGGAAAAGCGGTATATAAGGGTAAACCACCATCCATATAAAGTATTCAGAGCAATCGCACGAATTCAAAATAACTAAGTTATGAGCTCAAGAAAGCGGACAGCAAAACGGAAGTATAGCGGACGACCTTCCCTCGTACAAACATAGCTATCTGTTTACGAGCAGAGTGGGGCTAGTAAAAAAACAACCAATACATATTACAGAGACCACGATATAAATCACACCAAGTTCTTACGTATGAAAAGAAAATATACAAATGCTAGCAACATACTTAATGTAAACAGACATGTGGATATTGTGAGGCACTCCAACTTTCTCCATCTGATGGGCCGTCAATCATCATAAATAAGAGACGATTTTCCAGTTATCACTTCGATGTAACATCGTAAGCGCATACAGTTAAAAGCACAAAATATTTAATTAATTCATTACAATTATTTCATACTTATATAGTAACGTACATTAGCCATTTCCTGATAAGGGACCTGCCTATATATACACTTTTAATCAATATTATAGTAGTATTCGTAATGGTAGTAGGTACTCAAATTCGATGTATTTTTTTATAACTTTAGTTTTTTTAACTCCATAATGTGTATGTAGTAATTTCAGTATAGTGAAAAACCAGTTTAGTAGGTACGTATACGTATGTTAAGAAAAATAGTTTGAAATATGTCTTTGCTATATAATCATAACTTAATAGAAAACCTAAAAGATTCAACAGATGCTACCAGTCTTTTTTTAATAGCCTATTCTGTGTCCCACTGTTGGGCAAAGGCCTCCCCTTTACGTTCCCACACAAATCGATCCTGGGCCTGTAATATCCATGTCTTTCCCGCATAAGTGTCCAAGTTGTCACGCCACCGACCGTCCTCAGGGGTCCATACCGTGACGATGTTTGCCCACCTTTGCGGGTCCATACGCACGATTATCCTGCCCAATCCCACTTCAGCTTTGCCGACTTAAAACCTACATCCGTAACTTGCGTCATGGAACGCAGCGTGGTGTTCCTGACCCGGTCCGTCCGTTTAACACCTAAAATAGTGCGTTCCATTGCTCTTTGGCAAACCTTAAGTTTTATTTTAAAGATAAAAGTTTTTATCGTATTTATTGGGTCATAATATTGTATGTGTTACTCGGTTTATTTTTTTAAAGTTTGGTTTACCAAAGTGTTATATTAAGTTCTCAATTTTAGGAACAAATCTGAACATCATATAAAATGATACATTTAAACTATACCAGCTATATCTCAGGATATAGCTATAAAGTATACCAGCTATATCTCAGATTAGTCCGTTCCGTATATCGTGTTCTGTGTGTATATCTGCGATAGGTTTTGCGACTATAAATAAATGATAGTCGGGGTGAAAACAACAGACAAATCGCGTAACCAAGCGCCATTACCCGTGTACTTACAGGAAATCAAACATTATGAGTGGAACAGCATTCTGCATTTTCAACTGAACGGTGAAGATACTCGTGTCGAGTGAGTCACATAAACAATTAGTAGTAATAGTCAATATTTTTCCAGCGGCCAGCGTAAGAAAATAAAGCACGGGTGGCCTGCGCGGGTGGCAGCTTTATTGTGCATAATACATGTCCGCGGTAATGTTACCGGATTCGACGTCACAGAATATTCTAGGCCCAATATCTCTATGCTAGGTGCCAGACTATTTAACCAAAATATACCTTTGTGCGGTTGGCTTGCAGCTCTCAATACCGCATTGTAATCAAATTTAAGTCGCTAGGTATAGATAAACCACAAATGAAGGCACAATGTCACTTCAAAGTTCGAAGTGCAATATATTCATTTCACTCAGATGGTTTATATTATCACGTCTGATACGTACCTATCAGTATTTATGTACCTATACCTACTTATTTTTTTGGGTGTTATCTGTTCCTTTATGCCGTTTAAAATGCATGTTCCGTATGGTGAAGCGTTTGTATCAATCTATTATTTAATCAATAAACGTTTTTATTGTGTCACAAACCGGTTTGCATACGAATAAATATGATTTTATTATATATTTGCTTAGTAAAACTTTTCATCTACATAAACTTTTCACTGCGTCATTCAATAAGAGATGCTATTGGCATTACGAATGTAACATTAAAAGCGATACATCATTCAAAAGTTGAAAACTACGTTCAAAGTATGTTTGGTGGTTTATATAAATCAATTACCAAAATTAACCTTTCACCAAACCATACTTTCTACGATAGATCTTATGCGGAACTTGTGCTCAGCGAGATTTAAAGTAGATACGTTCAGTGAATCAGATAACATCTCTCCGACGTTGAAAACCATAACTAAACGTCTTATTTATGGACTAAATACCCACTTACTTTACTTTGTTGAATACTATTAGGTATACTAGCTAGCTACGCTATATATATACGACAAAAAATCTTTAAAATTAACAATAAATAATTTAACCAAATTTAAAAAATAAAGTTCTTTGAAAAAGCCACCCGGTGCTTTACAATATAGTTGCTCGACTCTCCTGTGTGGAATATTTTTTAGATCTTACTCCATTTTTAGGGTTTCGTACTTAAAACGAAACCCTTATAGGACCCCTCACTTCGTTGTCCGTCTGTCCGACGGTTATTACATTTTTTTTTTCTCAGGAACAACTAGAGGTATTAGGTTGAAATGTATACCAAATACGAAGGTCTATAGTCCCCTCCGAGGGTAAAAAAATGAAGGTTCTAAGTAAACCCAAACAAAATATATACCCATTTAAAGTCACTCATTAGAAATTACACTTACATAGCACTTCCCGTTGGCCTAGAATCGTGGAATTTGGC
This sequence comes from Phalera bucephala, assembly GCA_905147815.2. Taxonomy (NCBI): domain Eukaryota; kingdom Metazoa; phylum Arthropoda; class Insecta; order Lepidoptera; family Notodontidae; genus Phalera; species Phalera bucephala. The sequence goes on along the minus strand of LR990617.1, from coordinate 17,237,857 downwards.
AAGAAGCAGTTTTTAAGTACAAATAAAGGAAGATATCGGATATTTGTCAATTTATAACTATAACATATAAAAAATAATTATTTTCCCTCAAATCTGAAGCAAAATTAAAATAGGGCTGTCTAGTGACTACTTTACACACTACAACAATACTTCTTTGTCTATGTGCTATTAGTGACATTTTGTGGAACTATTTTGATTTCTGGTGATTAAATATTTAATCACACACACACACACAGATGGCGCCACAGATCTTCCAGATCTGTGGCACCATCTGTGTACGGTATAGGACGTAAATTGCATCAGATTGTCGATTTATTCTTTTATTTTTATATAGATTGAAAGAACAATTAATGTTATTAATTTTATAAAGAAAGAGCACTTTTTTAAAAGGTATTTTTACGGATTGCCTCGTTGAACAAGTAGGTACCGTATAATGCGTTTAGAGATCGCGGAGGATCTCGTACAAATTGTAGGGCGGGCAAAATGTAGTTTTTCTATAGAAAATTTCCCAGTATCTGTCCGGAGTCTGAAGTTGTGCCCGGTATAATAGCAATAGCCTCACCCCTATTACATTGGCACCTTACATTTTCAGCAATAAGTTGGTGTGCGCACATAGTACACCTCTTAGCCACTCCCGCTTAGGGAATGTAGGCGTCCCATTGTGTGTGAAATTTTTATACGGAAATAATTGTAATATCAACGTTGTTCATTTAAATTGTAAAATATATTAAAAATAAAAATCGTCACACCTGTATTCACCAAGGTCGGATGTCTCAAGGTCTCATGCAATAGGGGGCAAGCCAAATACCATTATATCGGGCACAATGGCAGTTGACACTGGAAATATTTCTATCAAAACATTACATTTGTTCTGACCTGGGATTCGACCTCAAGACCTCGTGATCGCTGCGCGCATTATTCGCCAATAGGCTAACGAGGCATAGGTAACTTTTTAGAAGCTTTTGTGTTCATATGTCTATCTGACTTTCTGGTTCAAATCTTGTAATCCATTTTCAAGCACTTCGGGTATTTTATTTATTAGTTTTATTTTATTTTATTAAGACTAGTGGTCGCCCATTGGTCGAAATTCGACCATAATTCATTTAAATTATTAGTTTGAACATTATTAAGGTTCTATTGTTAAAGACTTATACTTCTATAATCACAGATTTACACTGTTAATTAGCCTATTTTTTTCAAACAAATTATATGGAATTTAAATAAAAAAAAAAACGTAGTAGGTATGAAAGATAGTATCGGTGTAAAGATGAGAAAGGGCATGCTCCGTTGGTTCGGGCATATAGAAAGAATGCCAGAGGAAAGAATGACAAAACAGATATACAATGTGAAAGTGGAAGGATGCAGGTACCGGGGAAGACCTAGACTATCTTACCACGACCAAATAAACCGAGTCTTATCCGATGGAAAAGTCAAGAGTCTCCGTAACCGGCGAGCGTGTATGAGACGAACTATGAGAGTCGAGGAAGCCAGAGAGGTATGTAAGGAAAGAACCTGTTGGAACTCTGTACTCTCTGCCTACCCCGCAAGGGATCTGGCGTGAGGTTATAGATAGATAGATAGATAGAAAAAAAAAACAAAAAATAATTAAAATAAAGAACACCAATTTTTTTTATTGAAACCAAAAAACCAAAAAGAAATTGCTGTCCATTGAACTTGACATACATTTTTCGATAATTTAATTAATGATACAAAACTTCTCTGTAAACGATGTTTTTTGTAAAAACTCTTTCATCGTTTGACATTCAGTAAGACAAATATTAAAGACAAACAATGTTAATATATTTTCAATTTGAAGTGTATTGTGTTAAATACGTGGTAGTGTGTGTAATGGTTTTTTTATTGATTTAATATATTTATTAAGCATAATTTAAAAAAAATATTATCATGCTGCACTCCTACTCACTGAACTGTTTGATACACACGCCCCTATTCGAGAGGTAAAGATGAAGCATCTTCCTGCTCCTTGGCTAAATGAGGACATTAAGGTTCTTATGGAAAAGAAAAATCGAGCTAAATCGAGGTATAAGGTTGATTCTAGGGATAAATACCGCGACAAATATCATCGCACTAGAAACCGCTGCAATACAGCTTGCAGGGATGCACAGAGGCGTTACATCCATCGCTCTGTCGAAAACGGGGATCCCGCTAAAGTCTGGAGGTTCCTACGGACCTTAGGAATAGGTAAATCCCGACAAGATCTTGCCTCAAGTGACATTGACATGGAGCAACTTTATCAGCATTTCTCTAAGTCGACAGCTTTAGATGATAGTATTAAAGCTGACACGCTTCACTCACTTTCTGCACAGATTGCCCCTGATTATCCTTCTTTTTCTTTCACAATGATTTCTGTTACTGATATCAAAAAGAGCATTCTTTCCATTACTTCAAATGCCGTCGGAAGTGACTCTATTAGTCGTATTATGATCATACCTATTCTTGACACCTTATGTCCTGTTATAACTCATATTCTGAACTCCTCCATCACAACTGGTGTTTTTCCAAATTGTTGGAAAGACGCGCAAGTAACTCCATTGCCAAAAAAAGCTAATCCTCTTTCCTTTTCAGACTATCGTCCAATCTCTATTCTCCCTTTCCTATCAAAAATTCTTGAACGACTTATTCAAAATCAATTTAGTCGTTTTTTAAATATTCATAATATTCTAAATCCGTATCAATCTGGTTTTCGCCCTGGTCATAGTACGACTACTGCATTAGTGAATATCTCCGACGACATTCGGTTTGGAATGGAAAACCAGCAAATAACTAACTCAACTCACTGTTCTTGATTTTAGCAATGCGTTCAATACAGTTGATCATGATATTCTCCTTGCCACGCTGCGTTCCCTTAATGTTTCTCCTTTGGCGATCGACTGGTTTCGTAGCTATCTGTGTGGACGTCGGCAACGTATTTGCATAGACGATACTTTTTCCTCTTGGTGTGAAGTTTCTGCCGGCGTACCGCAAGGGGGTGTGCTATCTCCGCTGCTTTTTGCAGTCTTTATCAACAGAATTACTAACGAGCTAACCTCGTCCTATCACCTTTATGCTGACGACTTACAAATATACACACAGGCTGATCTTGCTCATTTATCAACTGCCATCTAAACTGTGAATTTCGACCTAAATCGTATTCATTCTTGGAGTAAGTCGCATGGCCTTACAGTTAATCCAGCTAAAACACAATTTATTGTTATAGGCATTCCTTGGTATATCTCTAGAATCAACTTTGATCAACTTCCTGTCATTAATTTCAACGGGGTCCATATTCCATACAGTGACAAGGTTAAAAATCTTGGTGTCTTCTTTGATAATACTTTATCGTGGAAACCACAGGTTACTGAGGTTAGTAGAAAGATTTATGCTTCAGGAGCCTCTCTTAAACGCCTGCGAAATTTCTTACCTATTCTTACTAAAATTGCGCTTGTTCAATCCCTCCTGTTGCCCATTCTTGACTATGCTGATTCTTGTTACCTCGACTTGCTCGTGGATTTTCTTAATAAATTGGAACGGCTTCAAAATTTCTGTATTCGTTTTATTTTCGGCTTACGCAAGTATGACCACGTATCCGAATTCCGTTTTCAACTTAAGTGGCTTCCTGTCCATCGTCGTAGAGACGTACATGTCCTTGCTCTAATTTACTCTGTCTTATTTAAACCGCGCACTCCTATGTATCTGAAGCGACGTTTCTCCTTTCTTGCTTCCACTCAGTCTCGTGACCTTCATTCCTCTGATACACTTCGCCTTATAATTCCTTCCCATTTTTCCAACTTCTTTACTAATTCTTTCACTGTTCAAAGTGTCCGTCTGTGGAACTCCTTACCTGAGTCTATAAGACGCGCAAAGTCCTTGGAAATATTTAAGCGTGAAATTAAATCACATTTCCTTCAAATTTAATACAAGCTTCCCTTCCTCCTTAAAATTTTAGTTCGCTCGTTATTCATTCGTTACTTCTTAACTCTTATATATATATATATATATATATATATATATATATATATATTGTATTATGTGTAATAGGTAAAATTGACTCTTTCATTTATATCCCTTAAATTGTTTTATTTTTATTATTTAGTTAAAATCTATTGAACTGTTACACTTTGTAAATTTTTATCATAAGCATCGCTGTCCTCTACCTAAAGGTTGCCTGGAAGAAATCGCTTTAAGCGATAAGGCCGCCTTACTGTACCAGCAACTATGTACAATTATTATATCCTTCTCTATACATATAAACTATAAGTGTGGGAAATTTCATACACCTCCGTCCGCGCAATTTTCGTCAAAAGGGGTACAAAGTTTTTGCTTCACGTATTAATATAATGATATCCAATAGCGTTTGACAATAGAAAGCATGTATCCGACCGAGCTGAAATTTAGCATACGTATGTAAGTTCGGTGACAATGCAATAATATAGTACATACCATGGACCCTGCTTACAGTAAAACAACTTCTTAAAATACGAGATTAGTTTAAGTTTTTAAACAAAGATCATAATCTATCTATCTATATCATCACGCCAAATCCCTTGCGGAGTAGGCGGAGAGTTCCAACAGGTTCTTTCCTTACATGCCTCACGAATCATAATGACTTGTACAAAGGTTTTGTGATGGGGTCCACAAAATCGGATGAAAGCCAATGTAAAAAACAAATAGTCGTAGTAGTCCTTCCATAGTAGTAGTTGCTATTGAATGCGCAAAACTATAGTATAAGTAAATATTATCTAAACTATAATAGACTTTACTCTATTTCAAGTAATAAAATTTATTTTACAGCAGTCTTAAGGTCTTATTCCTTAAGACTGCTGTAAAAGAAATAATACATAATTTTATACATAACTATGTAGAAAGAATCGTATTTTAATCGATAATGCGATATCGAAATTTTCCACTTTCGGCAATAAAACCTTCATTACTTACAACATAAAACCCAATACGAATTCCAAATATAACAATGGGAACATAATTTTTTCGATAATTAAAGTTGTTGTATATATAATTTATGTGTTAAATACTAAATTTTATATCGATTTTTTATTGATTTCCTTATGAACGACGATTGCACGACGCACGATACATAACGGCCTAAAATTGATGACATTATCAAAAATAAACGAGTACAGTATTCTAATTGGCAATTTTCGTATTCCGAACACAACTAGTCTGACAATAGATGTAAGTTTTTTTTTAATTTGTTATATCAAGGTGAGACTTTGTTGTCTAGACATAAAGATACTTAATTTTTTCAACAGGTAATATTTAGAAAAAAATTAGTCATTCGCAATCTGGCTACATTTTTATTAGCATATGTTGAGTCATGAATTGTAACTGACTGCGATTCACTAGTGTAGGGTTTTTAAATTGATGAGATTATTGGGGTGTTTGTATTATTATGTACTGTGAATTCCCGATCTTCATTCTTCTAATGCATTTTATCTTTCAATAAATATATCGAAACTCAACGTGTAGTGGTCATGAAACTTCAACAAGATTGCTGCTCACGTCGCAGATTGAAAATCGTATTTTACAATAAATTAATATTAATGTCTAAGCAAATAACAGGATTTTTCAAAACATTTTCCACATCAGAATCCACTCCTAAAGGATAACATGAAGCCATTTTAAAATCACTTTTACCTCTTATCTGCCGAAGCTAATTTCTTTTCTTTTTTTATGAGTATCATTCGAAAAGGTATTTTAAAAAGCCCAAAAGTTTCTATTTTTTATTTTAAAAGTAACATTCGAAGACTGCTTCGTTGGTCTAATGGCAAATAATGCGCTTTGTGACCCCAAGTTCCTGAGTTCAAATCCTAGGTGGGACAAATGTATTTTTCTAACTAAAAATTATCAGTCCGGAGTCTGGAATTGTGCGCGGCGGTAGGGACTTTGTTTGATAATATGTAGTAATAATGTATTAAAACGAATAAAATAAGTGGATATAAAAGCTTGTTAATAAGAATGGGTACCAAATTGTGTTAGCATCGCACGACAAGCTTTTTGGTACATTATTTCCTATGAAAGCTTTTTAATATTTTTGATTGTTTTTACTGATTCTAGGAACATCTTTATCCATACAATTTTGCGAGTTTAGACAGAAAACACCTGTGTAATGTAGATGTACTATAAATCTCTGACTACATCATGAGGAAAAATGTGCGTGAGAAAGTACCATCTAAACTAAACTCAAATAATTCATTTTGTATAAACCCTGCGGGGGCACTAAAAAATTGTCAGTTTATTTTTTTATTTGAACCGGATCGGAATGCGGCCTCCACTGAGAAGATCCGGCGAAGAAACTAAGCGGGATGGTCTTATTTATTTAATTCTATTTTTCTTTTTTCCTTTCTATTTTTCAGTGATGTTGTGTTGATACAAGGTTTAGGTTACAATTAAATAGATAGTTTACGATCTAGCTATAAGACCAAGATATAAAACAAATAGTGTTATTTATAAAGAGTATCAAAAAATTCTAGATGGACCAGTCCCCACAAGCAGCACCCGTTCACGAGTATGACTACTGTTGCAGCCATTACTGCCCAGCTATATTGGAAGGAAGGGAGTGACGCGCGCCAGACAGCCACCGCAAGCAAATACGTTGTAGTGAGCATGACCAAACCAGAACCCCAAAGACGGTGGTCAGATTGTGTCTACAAAGCAGCTATACTCTAAATCTGTATCGACACTAAATTTCAAACCAATAATGTGAAGCACTCAGGTATTTAATCGTCAGTAGACGATTGTAACTGCAAGCTCATTGAAACATCCTTGAGTTAAATTCTCTGGACTAAATTAACCTAAGTTTCTCGACAAAAATACCAAGTTATAGAGGCCTTTTGCATTTAAGACAATCCCTTTTACAAACCCCATCTCTTTCAAACAGCTGTCCTTTCAAAAGATACATCACGTGTCCCGTAAAAACGAGGCTTTTTTGAGAATATAAAAATCCTTTATTTAGACTACTTATTAGTATTCAATATTAAGCGAGTGTCATTTGTCATCACTTTGACAAATTTTTGGGTTCTTCATAATGGCTCAGCCAATAACAAAAAAAAATATTTTGGTACGATACCCTCAATGCGGGACACTGACGCGTACTCATCAGCTTCGAGTTGTCCACTTTTGGACATAGCCCTCTCTAAATTCACACCGCTAAGTACTTGCATTGGTACAATTGGTTTTTGGATTAGTACTTGAGTCAAAATGATACCCATAAGCCCCTAAAAATGTATATATGATATAATTATGTTATGGAAGGGATAAAGATATTTGCAACATTCAAATTATTCCGAATTTTACATAAATTTTCACCTAATAATCTGAAATGCCCGATTCAAAGGAAACTCGAATAAACAAATGGGTAATAATGGGTCTATTAATTTAACACAATTGATTTTTTTTGTTTCCTCTCCTGTAAATTAGAGAACCATGTAGCTATTCTCATGAACCGTAAAATTTGGTTCATTTATTTAAAGTGACCTAAGAGTTTAACCTACATCGTTCTTCCATAGCCCACAACAAAATTTAGATGGAATAAAAATATTTGAAAAGAGTAATCGTGAATTTTCTTGACCTTCTTCTCCACAGAAATAGCCTTTGCTACTTTTCTGATAGGTAGTTCAAAAATACTATAACTATTCTGATTCTGACTCTAAATCTTATTTGTACACCGCCGATGGGTTTCATTATTTAGGTATTTGTTTGACCAACTCAACCTTATTTTAGGTTTATTATATATTTCAGTTCAGTTTAATCGGATTTGGTTGATTTTGTGACTCTCAAAACGGTCGTTTTATTGAGGCGTAATAATTTTATGAAAAATTTACGCATTAAAATAAGACTAAATGTTTCACTGGACCATGCCACGGGGGACGCAATCTATTTTATTCGACAAAATTTTAAGTGAAAAAATACATTATGTACTTAATTTAATTAACACAACACTTATATTATAAAAATTATGTTTGGGAGATTGTCTTTAATTAGGTTCCTATATTAACAATAAATAAACTAGTCTAAACATACACGGTATTTATGAGCCGGTATTGCTCTACACTGTAAAAATTCATTAACCATATCACATTAATGCTAGCGTGTAATCTAGAATATGACAGAACTTACTTGAATTACCTAATACATGTAGTCTTAAACTATAATCCGATCACTGGTGTAGATTAGTTTATAACTATTATAATCATCGTTCAATTCTGACCAGTTTATACAGAAACATGCTAATATATATAAAATATTGAAATATCTGTGAAAGTGATCAAAGTAGAATACTGTTTTTTATGGAATTAGCAGTCTGACAAAGAAAAAAGTTTATCAATTCGTGTTCGCAATGTATAATTAATTAGGATAGTTTATAGCTAACGTGATGATAGATAGATATATAGAAGATAGTTGAATGCTATTAAATGTTTAACATGTTTAGAATTGTAAGTATAAGTACGAATAATTTATAATATTAGCGAAATCAGTTTTGTCTATAGTTGAAAAATGCAACCCATCATTATAATAAAAAACGGGTTCTTTTGCAAAGTAATTATTTTTTATCTCCCAAAAGCTGGGCTAGAGTAACTCACTTACATAGAAATACATAACAGTACCTATCTAATATAAAAACGCTTAAACACATATATTATCACTAGCTATTTTAATAACTTGTTATCAAACACAAAATGCTACATGTATTCCATTTCAACAGTTCTAATTCTATTTTGGTTCATTAACCGTTTACTTTTTAGGGTCCCTGTAGACGCCCATGAAGAGGATTGAGTTGGTTGGGCGCTCGTAGATGATGTACACGAAGGGGAAGTTGGCGATGAACCGGCTTGGCTCCGCAGGCCGGGACGATCGGAACCCAAAGATAGCTGTGGCAGCTGCTGCGACTGTGCCTGTGAAAAGAATTGATTTCATTTATCATCAACCTTAAGTCGTCTATTGCAGAATAAAGGCCTTCCCCAACAATCGTCGCCACAACCGGCCGTTTCGATAATACATGATTTTATTCAATGATAAGTAATATAAAAAATAAATAATAATATTAGCCCTGTTAAGAAACTGTCCCACCGTTGGGCACGGGCCTCCTCTCAAACTGAGAGGGTTTAGGCCATAGTCCACCACGCTGGCCCAGTGCGGGTTGGCGAACTTCACACACCTTCGAGGCACTCTTAGGCATGCAGGTTTCCTCACGATGTTTTCCTTCACCGTTAAAGCAAGTGATAATTAATTTTTAATACGCACATGCTTTCGAAAAGGCAGAAGTGCGAACCTTGAACCCGAGACCTCTGACTTTGCAGTCCAACGATCTAACCACTAGGCTATCACTGCTATAAGTAATATTGACTCGTTTTATAAAAATAAATAGATGAAAGGTGAATCAAATAATACTCAGACTAAAGGAAATTATCTAGGATTTCAAATCGTATCTCCACCACATGGCCATAATTTTCTTAACAGTAATTAGATTTTATTGTAATGACTAATCACAACAAAAACTTAAGAATTCAGCCTTATTTAAAACACCGTCACGCCTATATTCCCCAAGCGGAGGTGGTGGAGGTCTACTGAGTTCACCCACCTTTCGCCGACGATGTTAGGTTCCATGTAATAGGGGGCGAACCTATTGCCATATAACGGGCACAATTTCAGATTCCAGACTCATACTAGGGATGTTTCGTTAGAAAAACTGCATTTGTCCGACCTAGAATTTGAACCCAGGACCCTCACAAAGCGATGCGCTTTGCCACAAGGCCAATGAGGCAGTCTTATTTCATTTAGCCTTATTTCTATCTATCTATAACCTCACGCCAGATCCCTTGCGGGGTAGGCAGAGAGTACAGAGTTCCAACAGGTTCTTTCCTTACATACCTCTCTGGCTTCCTCGACTCTCATAGTTCGTCTCATACACGCTCGCCGGTTACGGAGACTCTTGACTTTTCCATCAGATAAGACTCGGTTTATTTGGTCGTGGTAAGATAGTCTAGGTCTTCCCCGGTACCTGCATCCTTCCACTTTCACATTGTATATCTGTTTTGTCATTCTTTCCTCTGGCATTCTTTCTATATGCCCGAACCAACGGAGCATGCCCTTTCTCATCTTTACACCCTTACTATCTTTCATACCTACTCGCTGTCTTACTATGCTGTTGCCAATGCGGTCGGTCAGCTTCACTCCGCACATCTTCCGCAGAGCTCGCATTTCTACCGCATTTATCCTACTTTCATTCTCCTTCTTACATACCCAGCTCTCGCTACCATATAACAGCGTTGGGACAAGAACTCCGTTATGTATGGCCAGCTGCGCCTTATGGCTTAAGTGCCGGCTCCCGAGTAGCTTTCCCATCGCACCATTCACTCTGTTCCCTGCACTCACTCTTCTCTCTATGTCAGCGGTGTATTTCCCATCCTTACTGAAGGCGCATCCAAGATATACAAACTCATTCACTTGCTCCAGCACATCGTTACCAACCACAATCCTTACATTCGTTCTGGTTTCTTCCCTTTCAAAAACCATAATCTTGGTTTTCTTCACATTCAAGTGTAAGCCATTTGAACATGCAGTCGTCTTTCATAACTGTGACTAGTGTTTGCAGATCAGTGGCTGTTGGCGCTATTAAAACCGCGTAATCTGCATAAAGTAGATGGTTTACCACTAAGTCACCCATTTGTACACCTTCATTCATCGCTTTCAGTCTTTGAAGACTTTTGTCCAGATATATTATAAACAGTCTAGCGGACAACACGCAACCCTGCTTGACGCCGATTTTAACGTCAAACCAGGGTGACCTGTTACCACCCACCCGTACGCATGCCTTGCAGTCCACATAAGTGGACTGGACGGCTCGCAACAGAGTGCCATCTATACCATACTCTGGCAAAATGTCCCAACGTCTCTTTCGCACAACTCTGTCAAATGCCTTCTCCAGATCTACAAAACCGCAGAAAACCTTCCGGCCCACTGCCAGATGCTTCTCTACGATGTTGCGGAGTGAGAAGACTTGATCCGAACATCCTCTTCCAGACCTGAAACCCCCTTGTGCCTCGCACAACATTCCATCGGACTTCACGCGCATTCTCCGTTCAATAATAGCCTTATTTCATGGGAATAATATATATATTCCCACATTAGAGATATATCTCCACAGGAATTACATTCTGAAATTACGGTAGAGTCTTTGCTACTTTTCTGATGATGCTTAAATACTACATAGAGTAATAAAAAATATTCTGACTTTATTTCTGAATTCTAATTATGAATATAAATAAAAACTGCACCAAAATTAGGTACATATATAAATCAGAGCGGCATTTAATAGTTAACGACTAGTATGGGCCAATTATTTTGATCCAATACTGAGCGCTTAGCACGAATATATTGATGTGAGCGTGACGCTATCGTGTTAATATTCCATCCTAGTCACACCAAACATTAACTAAATAAACATGAACGTGACATCACGCTTGCTAGGTAGTGTCACGCTAACGTCAATCTTTTTTTGCTAAGCTCTCCGTTTACGTACGTACCTTCTTCATCGACTTGAATTTTGGCTTTGTGGACGGCGTCATCGAACAGGACGCCGCTCTGAGCCGTCAAAGTGCTGAAATCTGCTGTCGCGTTGAACAAGTCACCCACTCCAAGTCGTTCTAGTACCTTAAATGAATATTATACATAAACATTTAGTTTTTAAAAGATCACCAACATAACTTTAAATTTACATATTAAATAAACGAATTTTTATTAACATAATGTTTTTATTATGTGTGTGTGATCTACGCTGTTGACCGCAAGGTTTTACAGCTTCAACGGACAACAGGGCGAGTGTGCAACCACTACGCTCCAGCCATAAATGTTATTTGCGAAAACTACTCAATCACTCGCCCGTATTTGTAAGAAGATAGAAATTACAAGCAATTTATCATTTCTGTCGATATGAATATAGCTTTTATAGCTCTGCAGCCTAGAGTTGTACAGCATATTATATGATTATATTACGCTTATGAATAAGCATATAATATTTCCATACTGACACATTAATCACAAATACAAGTATTTAAAAGTTATTCAGTTAACGCATTAGATACCAATTTTATGACTTTTTTAAATAAATATAATATGTAGCCCCTCACTAGGATTGTACAGAAATATCCAGACAGAGACAAATAATTCTGGGTCTCACAAAGATTTGTTCCGTGCGGGAATAGAACCCGCGACTATTCGACCCAGTGGACAGAGTGGATTAAACTCTTAACCACTGTGGCAAACACCCGTCGTCTTGTATTGTGATCTATCTAATCAGTGAGCCTATTGTTGAGATTATAAGCTAACGTACATTTAGACGAAAAATGAGGGATGTCATTTTACGTTCATGATTCTGAAAGCCATACATATACCTAAATAAATAAAATTATTATTATGTCAAATGTAGGTACTTACATCTCTCATCGGAAGCGACCTTTCCACGGTGAACTTGGGTATTTCAACAATGACCTCTCGGCCCATGTAGCCTTCCTCCACGACCGCCGCCAGACGCTCCGGGGTCAAGTTCGCAATGATATTTGTAACACCTGTCAGTGACAAACAACCGATCAAATACTATAAACAGCACCGTTCAATGCGGTCCGTGGGAATGAGTTTACAGAATGTATATGTACTTATAACGTTTAGTTCTATAACTTTCACGTACGTACGTAGCAAAATACTTAGAATTACACGGCTACAAATCAGTATACATAGATGACGGCACTAAGACTTACATACAATAATGATGATCCTAGTACTAACACCTAGGAAACAGATTAGGCTATTATAAAAACAATAATTTAGCGCAGTGGTTAAGAGCTTAAGCCGCTCCGCCCACTGTGTGTAATAGTCGCGGGTTGGATTCCCGCACGGCACAAATCTTTGTATGATCCACAATTATTTGTTTCGGTCTGGGTATTTGTGTATGTGAATTTTAATGTTTGTAAACGCACACACGACACAGGGGTCAATCCTAGTGTGGGGCTACGTTTTTTGTTTTAAAAGAAAAGAAGAAATAATGGGTGAATTTTAAGATCATTATGGTGACTGCTTTATTAGTGAAATATGAAAGAATATGAGAATGGACTTCCAATCGTCATATTATATTCGTTAAAGCCGCTTATACGGAGCAGCCTATAAAGTCTGTAACAGATTACACAAGGCAAGGCTTACCTGCCGCGCTAGGTAGTGGCGCGCCCTCGGCGCCACAGTCATCAAGCCCGGCATGCCATTTCTATACAGTAACACGGGAAAACCCGCAAGGTAAAAGGTAATTGGCCCTGTCGCCAGAAAAGTTAATTGTAGCAATTGTCTTTGTAACTTTCACTATTTGACAGATGCTGGACCTAATACGTGCCCAAAATATATCCTGAGCTAGCCATTCAATTATGTCACATACTCAAAATGTAACCATTATTACCTATTAATCGTACTCTTCAATAGGTAATTATTAATGTATAATTTTATTACTAACCTTCCTTCATGGAATACGGAGGCAGAAGAATGTACATGCTGATGTCATTTCCCTTGTATGGCAGCTCCAGTATCTGGGCACCGAGCTCGTCGCTCACCACTGTTAACCAATTTGTTATTGTTAGAACTGCAGTATGATAAATTAAACCGCAAAAACGCAATATAGAAAGATAAGTAATATTAGTGGAATTAAAATGCATGAGGATTCTTTGATACGAGTGATATGGGTCTATAATTATGTGCCAATAATGCTAGACGACAGATCGATTACTAGGCTGTAATTTTTTCCCTTTCTACTATTAGGAGCAGATTTTATAATGAATTTCCTGTTAATAATCGTTTTATGAGGTTACTTGACATTGGGAAATACGCTATTATAAAGTACGATTACAATGAAGAATAGCTATTAGATCACAGAATTATAGTATCTACAACAAATAACACGTGTCATAAACAATCGCAACATACAGTCCAGTACAAGGATCTTTTAGTCCGCGGCAGTAATCGGAACGAATCTTCTAACGCTGTCATCAAGTGACATGACACTTCATGACAGTCGCAGAGTTGCCGTTAAAATTTACCCAAGTACTTTTTAATTAGAAATCATGCGGACCCACCTGTTGAAATATCGCCTTGAAAGTAGGAAAATTTTACTAAATTTTAACCCTAATATCACGCCTACAATGTCACCACCGTCAATATCATCCATGGGACAAAAGATCCTTGTCGCGCTACAATACGTATACTACATGTATCCCTATGCTTACACCACGTCGGGACCATGATTGTTTTACTAGGTGCTATGTCCATTTTGTGGACATCCAGAGAGTAAACTTAATGCAGCTATCACACATTACTTACTGTAATGGAAGGTTCCCTTCTGTTTCATAAAGGGCACTAGTGTCTGGCGTGTTTCAGACACAAAGAATGCTTCCTTCTTAGTCCTCTCAATGGGAAACTTGGAAGCCCATACTCCCTTGAAGTAGGCGGCGTTGGCTAGCACCAGTTTAGTAGCATGGGTGACTCCGTCCGCGGGCAGCAAGTCCTTAATATTGTTCTTTGTGATTTTGGCGACCCAGTTGTTGATGTATTCGCGAGATTCATCTGGACTTTCCCGGAAATTCTGAGAAACAAAGTCAAGTTTATTATCATTATGTTTGTATATCGCTGAGACTGCCTGGTTGTAGTCGGAATTTTGGAAGGTTTTTTGAGGGGACGTAGAATGACAGGTAGAGGTCCTATACAAAAAATAAGTTAAGTGCTGAGACCAATTGCTAAAAATGAATAAAACAAACTGCGAACTAAACAACAGGCGAAAGGGCTATTGTTAGTTAAAGGAAAGAGAATAGTGTGTGATAGATAGACAGGAATGGGGCTACTTTTAAACGATACGGACAGCAGCCACATTTAGTCATAAAAATATATACAAGATGTATGGTAAATAACGCAAGACCTCAGACACCCCGATTAGATAATTGCTTCACAAATTCGAAACGAAAATAAAATTACCAAATTTAAATTTTTTAACCCCTTTTTTAAGCACTAACATACCCTTAATTAACATTGATACTTGTATGTGTGCGTATTGAGAAATACGTTTTAAAAATGTATTTGAAATCTCCGTATTGCTTTGAATCAAGAATAAATTTAGTTTATTATAGCGCAATATAGGAGTAACGCTCGTAGCGCTGTGCGACCGCGGTGTTATTACCGAACACCAAGGTTAAGCAGCCTTCGACTCGGTCAGCCTGAGATGGGTGACCCTTTATGGCATTTTCATATTCGAGCGTATCTATGCTTCAGAAGGCACGTTAAGCCGTTGGTCCCGGTTACCACTTAATGTGGTAGTCGTTAAGCCGAGTTGGAAGCCTTAAAGACGGCTTAAAAAGTTCCAACAGCAGGTAGCCACAAACCTGCCTCCACCAATCTGCACTGAGTCCGCGTGGTGGAGTATGACCTAATCTCTCTCACCTCAATTTGTGAGAGAAGGCCTTTGCCCAGCAGTGGACAGTATAGGCTGATATTATTATATATATTATTAAAGGAGTAACAACATTTTTTACAAATTAAAAAAAAAAGTTGACATATTAATAACTTTGGAATCAATTCAGTAATCGATTTAAAACAAACGAATACGAACTTTCAGATCTTGCGTTTATTTTGTTACACCTTGTATATACGTGGTCGGCGGTAGTATATCGTCACAAGATTGACCCTTGGGGACCCTGAGGACCCTGGGGGATGTAGAGAGGTTTGAAATTGGGTTGAAAGAACACTCTTTACATACTAGCATTTTTATCTGAACGCATGGTCTGGCACATGTTTCTGTCTTAAAACTAACTGAACCAATTGGAGATGTCGTTCAGTCTCATAGCAATAAAATACTCGTGTTTAAGATATTAAGTAAATTATAAACAGAAGCCAGAGAGGTCTGCAAGGAAAGAACCTGTTCGAGTTCTGTACTCTCTATCTACTGCAAAGGAGGTGGCGTGATGATATAGATTAATATAAGTATATTATGTTTACCAGTGTCTCCAGCTCTTCCGAGAACAGGTCGAGCAGGCACTGGCGCACTTGCAGCTCGTTGTCAATGAACATCTTGTTGGCGCTCGTGAACTCATAGCTGTCGCTGTTGTTGTTTAGAATGCGAGACCTCTTGTCGACCTTGTAGGCAGTCATCAGGTTCATTTTATCCTGAAATTTAAACATCGAATGTCATATATTAATTAGTTCTTAGATTGGTGTAATGGCGGTTGTACAGTATGCATGTAACTAGTACGAATTAAGACACTTGAGCGGTTTAATTCTATCGCGAAAACGACTGTGTGAATAAGTGCACAAGTCCAATACTCATGCATGTAACGCAATGTTACCCACGCGAGTAGGTAAACCGCATGCGCTGCGTTCACTTGGATTTATTGGATGGCTTATAGTTTGCATATTTATAGGCAAAGTGTACGAACACAATAAGCTGCAAAATAATAACGGGCGGTTTCGTATTTCAGCGTCGGTTAAGTATAGTTTGATAGACCTTAAACTTAGTCTTGCCAAATTTATATATAGAGCAACTTCACATATCACAACACTTGTGTTGAGATTCTCAAATTTTAAACCGATCACACATTAAAGTTAGCGTACGAGTTAAGTAGCAGACCAGGGCCATTTACAACGTAACACCCAGCCATCAAAATTAGAATTTGCGGCTCTAAACAGAAATACAATAGTAGTTGCGCTTTGGTCAATTGCCAGTTTATTTAAAATTTTTGGTACTTACATCGAATTTGTACAATTTATATAATATTGTACACAATATTGTATAATATTGAACGTATATATCTTTTATTCGAATAAATACTTAACAGATTTTTTGTATGGCTATTTATGAAAACTAGAACTTCAGGAGATGGGAACCGAGAACTCTCAATCACCTCTATTTATAGAATAGATTACAAACATGAAAATTCACATACACAAATACTCAGACCGAAACAAATAATTGTGGATCCCGCAAAGATTTGTCCCGTGCGGGAATCGAATCCGCGACTATTAGACACAGTGGGCGGAGCTGCTTAAGCTCTTAACCACTGCGCTAAATCGTCCGTCTTATAAATCTAAATTTTATGTAGAACCAGCATTTAACTTACCAGGCTATCAGCTATGCTCAGAGATTGCTTCAGCGACTGTTCAGTTGCTCCACCAGAAGAAAAGTAGGCAAGAACCAATGCATGGTACACGGAGAAAGGAGAGAAGAAAATGTTATCATCGGGCACGGCCTTATTGATCGCGCTGAAGAGATTCAGTGTGAACTCCAACTGCCCTTTGTATAAGGACGTCCGGGCTTCAGGGTCCAGCTTTTTCGTTGAGTCATCTTTGTAGAAACACTGGCTGTTCACGGTTGATACACCCAGACATACAACTGCAAGCACCTTCAACATGTTGACCCTGGAACAATTTTGAATGTGATAGTTGCATATTGAATTTTGATGATGGACGACTTAGTCCAGTGGTTAAGAGCTTCAGTCGCTCCGCCCACTGGATCAAATAGCCGCGGGTTAGATCCCCGCACGGGATA
This sequence comes from Phalera bucephala, assembly GCA_905147815.2. NCBI lineage: Eukaryota > Metazoa > Arthropoda > Insecta > Lepidoptera > Notodontidae > Phalera > Phalera bucephala. The sequence continues at coordinate 17,220,276 of LR990617.1, read as the reverse complement.
AATCTTTATGTGAGATAGATAGATTAGATAAACCCACAAATATTTTTTTCGCACCCACGACACGAATAATTCTGAGTGTGAGGCTACGTTTTACGTGGGGGTATGCCGTAGTTACACTACATAGTTAATAATCATAATCATTTATTCTGCAAGTGTGGGTAGGTACAATTCGGTCTTGTATTATAAAATAGAACACACTTTGCCACAAAGCATGCAAAATGTCTTACTAAGTATTAAAATTTAACTTTACAATATAATATGATTAAAGGCAACCATTAACACGTACATTTCTCATTGAATCATAATAATTATAAAATAATTGCACACAACATTTAAAAAAAAAACAATATTCATGAAATTAGTAGATAAATAAAATTAGTAATAATCATAGTCAAAATAATAAAATGTCAATAATGATTAGACGTTTGTGTAACGACTGTTTAATTTAAAATGTCACAATTAAATTAAAATGTTAATTTTAAAATATAATTTCAACATTCATTAATAATTCATATTATAGGTGTATAACTATTTGGATTACATCTTTCTAAATATTCTTTTACACTATAGAAGGCATTTTCAATCATAATATTAAATATTTCCAGCGTATCTGTTTCGACGATACAGTTTGGTAGTTTATTATATATTCTAGGACTCATGCAATACGCACTTCTACTTTTTAATAAAGTTCTGCTGGGTGTAACTTGTAACTTATGCATATGTCTCCTGCTCCTTAGTTTGCCATACATTGCAATATTGGTTTTAACGAAAACTGCTATCTCATATATGTATATGCATGGCAGAGTTAAAATTTTCAAGTTTAAAAGTGGGCCTTGCAGGTTTCGGTAGGTTGAAGATTACATACTGCATGTATACGCTTTTTCTGTGCCTTAAATGCTGATTCCCACTCGACAGAGTTACCCCTGAAAATTATTACGTATTTTAACGTAGATGCTACATATCGTGGTAAGCTGTCATGACGGTGGTAATGCTAACAATTTTAGAGAGCTTGTATAACATATAAGAATATTTATTTAGTTTGGTGCATACTGATTCTACTTGTGCTTCCCAGTTAAGATTGCAATCAACATGTAGTCCCCAAAAACTTTACCACTTCTGCTTCCGCGATTTTTGTTAAAGAGTTGTGAATTTCAATTGGTGTTGTTGGTTTGGCCCTATTTCGAAAAATCATAATGTTTGTTTTATTAAGATTTATTAATAAGTTATTTGTTTCTAACCAGTTTACAATAGCTATTATTGAGGTTTTAATATCATGTTCTAGTGACGCATAGTTCTTACTAGAAAATATAGCTGTACTGTTATCTGCAAATAGTACAACAGGACATGATACTGTTCTTGGGAAGTCATTAATATAAAGCCAAAACAACAAAGGGCCTAAAACGCTGTCCTGAGGTACACCGAATTTAGTTGTCTTGTACTAAGACATGTGCGCTCTTTTTAACCGACTTCAAAATGGAGGAGGTTCTTAATCGGATGTATGTATGCTTTTTTTTTTTATGTATGTTCAGCGATATTTCCGTCAATTGTGGACCGATTTTGATATTTTTTTTGCATTGGGTTCAGTATATCTCCAAGGTGGTCCCATATTAATTTTATTGACATTGGACCCTGGACTTAGAAGATACACCAGGGAACTCCTTAACGACAAACAATAGGCATGTGTAAATTGCGATATTATGGGTATTACGTCAATCCTATAGGTACCCTACTATAGAATTCACTGGTCACTTAAAATTGTAAAATAAAAATCTTTTATAAAAAAAGGTAAACCGACTTCAAAAAGCAAAAAAATAAATATTTGAAGTCGGTGCCAAGTAACCGACTGCACCAACCAGCACCGACTTCAAATATTTATTTTTTTGCTTTTTGAAGTCGGTTTACCTTTTTTTATAAAAGATTTTTAATTTCTTGATTGGGCAAAATTGTTTTATTACGGTTTTTTGTTTTCTGTCACTTAAGTAAGATGTAATAAGGGCCAATACATTGCCCCTGATCCCGTATAGATAAAGTTTTTCTATCAGTTTTCCATGATCTACATAGTCAAAACCTTTTTTTAAGCCCATGTATAAGGCGCACACAGGTGTTTTACTGTCAACGTTAGTTATAACTTTCTCTAAAAACTTAGAAAGTTACAAATATTATAAATATTCTCAAGATTATTAGAATTTCACATAGCTATTACCTATCACGCGTCGCATCTTACTGCAGCGGGCTTTACGCGTCTTAAAATTCAATTAAAATTGTAACTTAGAATATTATAGAATAATACTATATATAGTGACCGCACTGAGTGATTTTATGTTAAAAGTAGGAATCAGTAACAGGGATCGTCCCTATTTAGAAATAATACACCTGGGCCGTAATAAATAAACATTTATTACGGCGAGTGAAACAAAGATTTGTTTTCATTACAAAATATCCGTCACATGTAATCTTACCTCCAATAGGAAAAATCGTCTACACACGGCTAACCGTTTACCAAGTATTTTAGTCTTGTGGTTGAAGAGCTATGAATTATTATGGAAGTATAGATACACTGCAAGTAAATGATCGGCCAACAGTTAAATTCGTGCCGTACCTGCAATCCTATTTGTAATTCAACTTCTAAACTGTTAGTGTACTATCATTAGCCGTGTTGTCAAAGCTCTAGCGGCCAATGCATAGAAAATATATAAGTAAAAATATTTATTAAATACAGATATTAAAAAATGTACCTAGCTATATAAGACCCATTTCTGTATTTACCGTGGTAATTCTAAACATTATTTCTTCAACTTGCAACATAATTATTCCTTGTCATGTACTTCCACTATCGTAAGAGTTTGCGTTTACCATACCTTTATTATACTACTATAATTATGTGTCGCTAATGACTCTACTTACGTTGAATAGCCTGGCAGTAAATTGCAGTTGTTTTAATTTTGTATATTTATGAAAATGGCTACTATGAAAAATATCTAAAGAAAATCTCCTAAGACAGCGTATTATTTATTTGAATACTGCTTGTTTAATTTACCGATTTCATAATATCTAGAGGATGGTTCTGCATTAAACCGTATTTGTTTCATTTGTATGTTAGCTTTTCTTGCCTTATTTTTTCTGCTCGGTGCTCAAGTCTGTCAGAATTTCATTATTGCCGAGTCTTCTCACAATTCAATGTTTAATGAGTTGTTTAAGACTAATTTTGATACGTCCGAAATGTACAGAAATTATGAAAATTCACAATTAATTGCCTCTACACATGCACTGCTTTAGATTATTTTTTCGTTATTTATATCGGAGAAAATTAAGCTATTACCGACCTAAGTGAGAAAACTTCTACTCTAACATTAACTTACTGGTACGTAAGTAAAAAAAAAACGAAAGCTTAAGTACTTTCTTCAACGCTGGATAACCATTCAAGTGTATGCTCGGAACTTTTGCAAAAAAGAAACAAGACAAATTCAAACGAAGGCGATCATTAATAATAAGAATATTGCCGGCAAAAAAGCGGGACAAATTCGACCTCGTTCCAGTTTATTATACGAAATGGGTGTATTGTCAAATACGACGTAACGAGCTCACGGTTCAACGAGCATCGCCGGTATAAAGGCGAAGCTGAACCAGACAGAACTCCTCAGCGGCATTTCTCCGCGCTTTCTCCCCGAAGGAGGGGGCAGCGGGCCAGCGAACTCACGTGTTACCGACACAGAGTGTTAACAGATTTAAGACACAGTGTCCAGTAGTTGATAACATATGCAATTTTTTCACATAGAAGTATAGACGATCTAATACAAAAATGAGTATCTACTGAGCAACTTATTGACCTGCTCCAATATCTACAAAGTCTGTGTTATGGACGTTCATTACTTTAGAATAGGAGATTAAAAATAATCAAACTATCACAATAGTATATTAATACTACTTCTAATAGTTCTATTAATACATATTATTAACCTATATCATTATTATCATTAGGTAAAATCTTGAGACAGCAAATGAATCACAAAAGCTCATTTTAATTATCTTTAGTCTGATCTCTAACACTAATCAATTAGCCTAGGTATGTACGAAAATGAGGGTCAAGCCAATTAATCATATCAGCTAGCGGCGGGCCACGGCCCAGCTTTAATGGATTAATGGTCCTCCGTTAAACCTAGTCAACCTCGTTCCGAGCTTGGTACGTCCGCACTCCCCACTTAGCTGTTCATGATTATCATGATTGTATGTTTGGGAAAACCCCAGTGAGTGCTGCAATCCTCGTTAATGCTTGACCTTATAAGGAGCTGACGCGTAATGTACGTACCTCGCATAAGTATACAAGTTCAATGCGGGTAATACCGTTTTATACATAAACTGAATTGTGTACTGAATACTTCATCCGTGTGTTAAGTCGCGGGCAGTTATATTATTATGTATAATTTTATACATACATGGATGATACGTACATTCGTTTTTGGAAAATACGTTAATGTTTGTAACGGTTGGGTTATGGGGTATGGCTTTTATTTTTTCGTGTTCTGTTCGGAATATTTTCCAGTTTGCAATCTCAGGAGTTTCTCTTTTCATTATAAAATAAACTTCATAGTTATATCTCCGTTATCGTTACAGATTAAAGTTACTGTATACATTTTTGCCTAAGATTTTACTAGTACAAACCTGTCACCTTCTTGTCGAAAACGAACTCATTTAGAGTAATTTTGAGCAAGACCAACTATTATTACAAATATGTACCTGTAGAAAACGAAGCAGCTAATAGAAAATCCCAAAAAAAATCGTGTTAACAAATAAGTACAGAACCTATATTGTACAATTTGGGTGACGTTACAGTGATGATTCAACTGCTATGGTTTTCAAGTTACGCTAGTTACTTAACCATGAAACATTCGTACCCGCTTTGGTGAGTAGTTAACCAATCACTCTACCTAACTATTAACAAGGATATAGAGTCCAGTATAAAATTTTGTTAAAATACTGCATACTTAACAATACTCTGAAGAACTTGTAAATTAACCTTACTACAATTACCGTTCTCGGAAGTTAGTCGTTAAATTATGCGTTTACCTAATCAATCTATGATTAGGCCTGAGTTGCTCGGAGTACAACATCAAACATAATATTATAAGATAATGACACATACTTATATTTATATTACTTAAAATACCTACTATATATTATTTCACACTGTGATGTCTGAACTATAGAACTTACCTAAATTGTTGTTAACGCAAAGACGCATTGTTGTGTTTTTTGATACAATTCCAAGTAGAATTTGAAAAGAATCGATAAACAATGGTAAGCAAAACAAACACTACCTATCTGTAAACGGAGGTTTAATCACATAGCTGCGGGAATGCATTGAGAGCATCGATCGCGAGGTACCTACGTCACAGGGAATTCCAACTTCTCGTGAGTAGGTCACGCCTACTGCGCACCCGCAGAGCGGTGCCGTGCTCTGATGCTGCCATCGCTTTTACACACAATTCGCCAGAATACCTGGATTTCCCTTGTACACCAATACTGCAGCGAAAGTTAAGACACGTCATCCTCCACTATTACACAATGGTCAAGACGACCGGACCTCTAAACTGTGTCAATACCTTATTGGTAATATTTATAAATAGCGTAAAGTTATTGATTTAAAAAAATCGTATTATAACATTACCAACATGTTACTTTAAATAACATATTGCGATTACTGCATGTTAAAGTTTAATGCGTATCGATGTTGTACGTGCAATGTATTGTACCTATACATAAGCTATATCACAAATTAAATGGATATAGGTAAAGAAGTATCAGACTTGGTAGATATCGAAGTGTCAGATATATAGATTAAAAAACTATGCCTATTGCTGTAACAGGCTGCTCGTTCGGTATCAAACGAGTTTTACTCTTTTAGTCGTCTTTAAAATATACACAAAATACGAGTAACCCTATTCTACTACTATTGTTTTATTAAATGTAAATTAAAGAATCGTACTGCATTCGTCAGACCTTTGTCCTACAATGAACGACTTTTGAAGATAGATAGATAGAATTCATTCGTTATAGAAATAATTTATCAATGAGTTCATCAATTATCAGTATCGTAATAGCGATATCATTTTACCCCTAATTCAAATTCTTAAATCTGAAACCGACCTTTAGTATTTACAAACTTTTGTCTAGTTTTAGGTAATATAATTCGTCATAGAACCTTATATTTGAACGACTTCTAAAAAGGAGCTTCCTATTTCATCTGTATATACCACGGTATATACTTTCTACCTATATGTACTACGTGTCATACACATAAATACACCTACGTTCACATATACATTTTACAAGGTCCATGTTAACCAGGCGATGGCTAAATTTCAATAAAAGTCTTGATTTCCTTATTATGTTTCATTCTCAAAGAATATTGGCCGCAAACGGTCAACATTTCATTCGCAAGGCAAGTTTATAAGCTAACATTTTCTTATTATTTTCGATAAATAGTATTTAACACTAGGATTTTAACACTCGTTACCCATTATACAGCGTGTAATTTTTGTCGTCCTGGAGAGAAAGCCCAGGTGATGTATCAAATGCCTACTGTTCACAGGTATTAAAAAAATAAAAACATTTCAATAGGTAACATGTCCATAACAATACTAATTAAGTGAATTAAAAAACCAACTTTAAACCTATCCGAAGCGCAAAATGATATTGAGGGGAGGCGCGGTTTGTCAGCTGGCTGGTAGATACCTTCAGAGTACCGGATTTTTGCCCTAGCTATTATATTCATATAGACCCAGTGGGTAGATGTTAGTAATTAAAGTGTTCTTTTTAATTTGTTTTTATTACCAGTGAACAGGAGGCGTTTGATACATCACCTGGGCTTTCGCTCCAGGACGACTAAAATTACACCTTGTATTCTGGATTTTAAGACACCTGCGGATCGCCATTTGCACGACATCTTGGTCTAGTGACAGTCAGTCGCTATGAGTTTAATCACCATACGGAACAAATCTTTATGCAAACCCCAATTATTTCGGTCTTGATGTTTATAATTCATGTTTATAAACGTACCCACGATAAAGAAATAAACAAAAAATCTCACCCAACCGGATGGCGGTACAGTCTCATCAGTTTTGCAATCGCATTGCGAATTGCTAATTGCAATAACGGTTTTTTAAACGAAAGCAGAATCGCAACTTTTGTTGTCAGTCAAATAAAACATTAATGAATCTTATTAAATTGCTTTTAATTAAAATTAATTGATAAGGTACCGACAAAATTATTTTAATTAGTCTAGAAAGCATATTTGTAAAGTGGCACAGAAACATTTTTTACTGAACTATGGGCACCTCCTCATAACATGATAGTTATAGCCCTGAAGAGTTAAGAATATTATTTATAACACAAAACTCCAACTCAAATCCTTTATTTTGCATAAACCCTGCGGGGGTGTTTACAAAGTGTCATATTTACATTTTTTTAACTTACTAATCTACCACCGGATCGGAACGCGGCCTCCACTGAGAAGATCCGGCGAGAAACTCAGCGGGCTTGTCTTTTTTGTTCATTCTTTTTCTTATTTTTCATCATTTTTTGTATAGATACATACATTTTTATATTATACAAAATCATTAATGCGATCCAGCTCCAGTGTGATGCCTTACGACTGAGACATAAGACTATTTTTAAATATATACTACAATGAAAAGCTAGAGGATTCTGGGTGGACCAGTCTCCATAAGCAGCACCCGTTCACGAGTACGACTACTTAAGCAGCCATCCCCTCCCTCGATCATATTAGAGGGAAGGAAGTGACCCGCACCAAATAGACAAAGCAAGCATAAACTTTTTAGTAAACATGACCAATCCAAGACCCCAGAGTGCAGTCAGAAAAAGTCTACAAAAGGAGCAGTACTTCGAGCTCGTTTGGCACGACACGCTACGCATTGACATATTTGTTTACATTGAAGAGCTTAAGTGCTTTACGACCAATAATCGTCAATAAAATAAAGAGACACTCGAGCGGAGAAGGCCAAGAAACTCCATAGCCACTCCTTTAAAACAAAAGCTATTCTGTATACACTGTAAATTGTGGGGTGTGGGAGACAAGGTACAATACACTAGGTAGGACAAAAATGAGAATACATGAAACATTATCATAATACAGATTGAGAATATGACTACATACTTCATTTGCATTAGCAGGGACTTAATTGTTAATAGTACTAGTTTAATAGAAGGAAGAGAACATGAAAACAACATTTAGCCAAGGTTGCTGCTCCGCTGTAATACAGATGACTCGTCATCTGTATTACAGCGGAGCAGGAGCAGCACCTATCCAAGCATTTGTGTCGTTTAAGTATTCATCTAATGAGTAGTAAGCCTGCTTACAAAGTGTCCGTTTAATGCAGGCTTTTAATTTTGTTTTTAAGATTAGTGACATCAATTAGAAGTTTATTACTAAATTTAACACAATAGCCCATAAAAGATGTGTGAATTTTGGATAATCGAAACTGTGGTTCATCTAACTTATTTCTATTTCTAGTTTTATAACAGTGCCTATTACCTAGCTGAGTAAACAGATTTAAATTCTTCCTGGTATACATTATATTTTCATAGATATATTGACATGGAACCGTCAAAATATTGGTTTCCTTATGCAATTCTCTCAGAGAATCGTGACTACCTGAATTATAAATGACCCTGACGGCCTTTTTTTTTCAAAATATATTCTGAACCTTCCTATCTATCTATCTATCTATAACCTCACGCCAGATCCCTTGCGGGGTAGGCAGAGAGTACAGAGTTCCAACAGGTTCTTTCCTTACATACCTCTCTGGCTTCCTCGACTCTCATAGTTCGTCTCATACACGCTCGCCGGTTACGGAGACTCTTGACTTTTCCATCAGATAAGACTCGGTTTATTTGGTCGTGGTAAGATAGTCTAGGTCTTCCCCGGTACCTGCATCCTTCCACTTTCACATTGTATATCTGTTTTGTCATTCTTTCCTCTGGCATTCTTTCTATATGCCCGAACCAACGGAGCATGCCCTTTCTCATCTTTACACCGATACTATCTTTCATACCTACTCGCTGTCTTACTATGCTGTTGCTAATGCGGTCGGTCAGCTTCACTCCGCACATCTTCCGCAGAGCTCGCATTTCTACCGCATTTATCCTACTTTCATTCTCCTTCTTACATACCCAGCTCTCGCTACCATATAACAGCGTTGGGACAAGAACTCCGTTATGTATGGCCAGCTGCGCCTTATGGCTTAAGTGCCGGCTCCCGAGTAGCTTTCCCATCGCACCATTCACTCTGTTCCCTGCACTCACTCTTCTCTCTATGTCAGCGGTGTATTTCCCATCCTTACTGAAGGCGCATCCAAGATATACAAACTCATTCACTTGCTCCAGCACATCGTTACCAACCACAATCCTTACATTCGTTCTGGTTTCTTCCCTTTCAAAAACCATAATCTTGGTTTTCTTCACATTCAAGTGTAAGCCATTGATCATGCAGTCGTCTTTCATAACTGTGACTAGTGTTTGCAGATCAGTGGCTGTTGGCGCTATTAAAACCGCGTCATCTGCATAAAGTAGATGGTTTACCACTAAGTCACCCATTTGTACACCTTCATTCATCGCTTTCAGTCTTTGAAGACTTTTGTCCAGATATATTATAAACAGTCTAGCGGACAACACGCAACCTTGCTTGACGCCGATTTTAACGTCAAACCAGGGTGACCTGTTACCACCCACCCGTACGCATGCCTTGCAGTCCACATAAGTGGACTGGACGGCTCGCAACAGAGTGCCATCTATACCATACTCTGGCAAAATGTCCCAAAGTATCTTTCGCACAACTCTGTCAAATGCCTTCTCCAGATCTACAAAACCGCAGAAAACCTTCCGCCCCACTGCCAGATGCTGAACCTTGCGATTCCTTTAAAAGGATCTGACACAACTATTGAAGTTAAATTTACATTGCCATGACTTTTAGATTAGAAGCGCCATCTATGGGATAACAAACGTTAGTAAAACTGTGAAATTATACATACAAATTTTGAAACAGACTCAAAGATGTTAATTAATGTTTTCGTCATATTTCTGCATGAATTATGTTCAGCGCCATTGACTACAGATACATATAACACAGACTGTGTCCCCTAAATTTTTACCTGCACCTTCTCAACAATATCACAAATTTGTAACTTGCGACCTCGGGTCGGTTGGTACATTTTTCAAAAGCAATAAGGCCGCACGCGTAACGTTTGCATAAGATCCTCGCACCGATGTCACCGCGTTACCGGAATAAGAATTAACTATCCACATCACTAATAACTTACTGTATGGCAAGATTTATACATTCATAGGAAAATGATAATTATTTTATTTAGCAACGTTCATGTTGGAATTCTCATCAAAGTCGTTTCCTTCCAATAAGAATTATTTTGTATATTTCACTGTTAGGAACTATTTGAGAAGTAAAGTTCATTAACTTTACGTTTAAGTAAGAGTAAACTGTATTCGAAATACCGCCTATCAATTAATTACCGGTAAGTTTTTGTCCGAATATAATACTTTCTGATCGAATCATGAAAAACATTAGAGAGGGGGCACTTCTTTCATGTTTTTCATGATTCGATGGTTGATCCTTAACATGTGGATTCCTCATGATATTTTCGTTCACCATAAGCAACAATTGAACTTAGTCAACCTACGATCCCTAGGTTCATGGACTTCCAGAAACTAAGGTTTCAGAGTTTAAGATTTCAAACCTAGTCCTTAAACACAAAGCGACTGTCCGAGTAACTTGCCACTGCAAATTATTTTTTATAATCCGCCAAATTGAGAAGCCATTTCGGGGTTTAAAAAATAAATTCGCACACTTTTCTTAAGCAATTTAGTATTCAGGTCCCAAAGTCCTAATATGTAATTTAGGTCCTAGTATTTTTACCAAAATATGATATAAAAATGGCTCTTCAACCATTCATTCACCAACCAAAAAAATAGCATTTAACTTATATTTATAATATGCATTTAACATGGTATTGTTTCGAAATAAGAATGTGAACACCAATCATCCATAAAACATAGGTACCTACTATGTAGATAACCTGATGCATTGGAACAATACAGCAATGCAGTTATCGTAAAATTTATCTACCTATATAGTTACTCTAGAACGAAGGACAATCAATTTACGAAACACACTAGTTATAGCTATTATCAGCAATTTTCTGTGATTAAATTCGTCGGTAATCAATAATGTACCTAAATAATAACTCAATCAGTGTATTTTTTGTTATTTTTTTTCGGCACTAAAATATTTTTGGAAGTAATTTTTTTTAGCACTATTCATTAATGACCCTTCATTTTTACTAATGATCTACCTACCAAGTAAAGAGATATGCTATCATTAGTACATATGCAAGTTAGCGAGGGTAACTAGCTCGTGTTAAAACTGTCTTTTCGGCAGTACAAAATTATCATTAATTAACCACAAACCCATTAATTTTACTTACGAAGACTAATGAGAAAAAATTTGCCTAAAGCAAAACGTTCGCGCATGAATTTGTCTTATGGTATAAATTACATTTATAATGCCATATCATATGGTCTAATTCCGCGGGTCAAACAAAATTTACCTCAATTAGCCATACAATATTTTATTATGATGGTAAATATTGAGCATGCAAAGTATAATTTAGCATGCTAAGACAACTAAAGAATATTTAATTATTTATGACAACCAATAATTATAATAATAAAATTACATGTCATTTAAAACGAATTATTGGACTGCCTCGATGGTCAAGTGATAAAGCGCATCGCTTTGTGATTACGAGGTTCTGGGTTCAAATCCTTGATCGGACAAATGTAGTTTTTCTAACGAAAACTTCCCAATATAAGTCCGGAGTCGGGAATTGTTCCAGGTATATGGAAATAGGCTCGCCTTCTATTACATGGAACCTAACATCATCGGCGAAAAGTGGGTAAACTCAGTACACCTCTGCCACCCCTGCATGGGGAATATAGGCGTGACGGTGTTTTATTTTTGATACTAGTTATGTTTTGATAATAAAATTTATGTCTTCGATGATAATTCAGAAAATATTAAATACAGACATACAGAATTGCCCAATAACGCAAAATAATATCTGAGATTTGAAGCCACAAAGGCGTCATATGACATCAAGGCAGTTTGCCTATTCTAGAAAAAGATCTAAAGGTGATGACTGTAAATTGGCATAATTAGCATTGGAATAATTACACATTCTTAGAGTTACCAAAAATTAGTACTAGTGGCGCAGAGGAGAGGTGGCCCTTTTTTGGGTATTTATGAGTTGAGTATGATAAAGAAATATTAGAAAGTATTTCCTGAATGTAAATTTTAGTGTATATCTCCATTTTTATGATGCAATTTTAATATAAAAGTCAGGCCTAGTCATACGCTATCGATACATAAATTATGATGTCTTTTCCATATGGTAAAGTTTTCCTTGTGGGTTGTTTTATGATCAGGACAAGAAAGAAAACAAACCAACACAGTTATGTTGTAACGTGGGTGGAAAGAACGCCCCATGCGTTACCCTCGGCAGAGAGTACCCTGAATGCAAAATATACTCAAGGAAAACATTCATTTATTTTTAAAAGTATGCATTACTGCAATAAAAAGATTTTTGATAAGTTGCAAAGTGATATTACCTACCGGGAAAACAACATTTTTGTAGCATCAAAGGAGCTTGTTTAGTTCGGAAATTAAAGCGACAAATAGCGGGAAAGATAACATGCTCTACGTTGATAGCATCAAACAATTAGACCATCATAGATCAAATCTATCTAATAAAATACGGCATCTTAAATCTCAGGCCATAAGTAAATCAACATACGTAGGCACATCTTATATTGATTTATTAACCCATGTCCTAGTTCAATGAATTAGCATATTTCATTAAAAAACAGATCTTTAAATTGCTTCAAATTGACAATATAACACCCTTGTAGAGTCCCTGACTCTATTACACGCACATTGTTTAAGAGAGACGTGTATATAACTATAAAACTTAATCATTAATAAACTTATGTATGCGTATTGAAGTGTGTGTAATAGAAATACATTTAAAATAACGCTTTGAATAATTAATAAATTTTGGTTTAATACAGCGAACAGAATGAGTAACAGCATTTCCTGAAAATGAACTACTTAAAAAATAGTTGGAATCGATTCATTTGCCGATTTAGAAGAAACTACTTTCAGTTCTTGCGTTATTTATGTTACACCTTGTATATAACTCTTATTTATATGGAGTATAGGTATGTGTAGGTACGTATTACTTGGGATTGTATGAAGTCACCGGTGACATGCACGTCTTTTCATTAACCGACTTCAAAAAGGAGGAAATTTTTATTTTTTTCTTTTTTTTTATGTATGTTCAGCGATATTTCCGTCAATTGTGGACCGATTTTGATGATTTTTTTTTGCATTGAGTTCAGTATAGCTCCAATGTGGTCCCATTTTAATTTCATTGGCATTGTTTAACGACAAACAATAGGCATGTGTAAATTGAGATATTATGGGTATTACGTCAATCCCTTCTATAGAACTAAGCAGTATATTAGCCAACTTCAAAAAAGGAGGTTCATAATTCGTCCTTTTATAACTCCTTTGCTTATGAACCGATTTTGATGATTCTTTTTGCATTGGGTTCAGTATAGTTTTGAGGTCCTATTTTCATGTTATTGGTATTGGACCTTGGACTTTGAAGATACAAGAGGGAACTCCTTAACGGCGAACAGCACGAATGTATAGATTCCGTTATTATAGTCATTATATTAATCCTTTAGGTACTACTGCTGTACAATTCAGCAAAATAATATAATATCGGTATATAAATATTACTAAATAATTCACTCGCTACCTTAAATTGTGAAATAAAAATCTTTTAAAAAAAAAAGGTAATCCGACTTCAAAAAGCAAAAAATAACTATTTGAAGTCGGTGCTGGTTGGTGCAGTCGGTTACTTGGCACCGACTTCAAATATTTATTTTTTGCTTTTTGAAGTTTTTGAAGTCGGTTTACCTTTTTTTTTTAAAGGTTTTTTTTACTTTTGGTTCGAATCGTAGATAAGATAATAACTCTTAAATTCTTAGCAGAGGAAAAGCCGGCAAAATAGTACGACACTAACATGAACGGAACCTAGTAAACTCAATAACATAAACGGATCTACTAGTTTACCTTGTTCTACTTCAACTGAGGCATAAAAGTGGTATTTAAATAAAAATGTGAAAAAAAACATTCTTTAAGACTCCAATAATCGGTATGTGTGTGGATGAGAGTACTTTATAGCTTCACCGGGCAAGTGGGAGAGCGTGCGACAACTACTCTCCAGCCGTACAATAGTAGATATAACAGCGTATACTAGGTATGTGATGGTGGCTTGCCTTGAAAATAGGGTTCAAGGGAAGGCTCAAAACTTGCTATGGAAATAAAGTATATACGTTCACGAGAATACGAAGAATCCCAACTAGTTTTGGGGTAGCAAATAAATGCAATATTATCTCTTATACGCATATCTACCTGCGTAAACGAACTACTTACGTGCATTCAGAATGGTCACGTAATTTAGTAGGCTTATTAGGCATTTCCTTTTTAATCTATCTATTCATATCATCACTTGCGGGGTACTGAAAGTACAGAGTTACATTTCCTTTAAAAATAGCTATTAAAAAACCACTACATATAACTATTTCTGAAAACGTCAGCTCGTTTTACGAGTACATCTGCACTATGTGCATCGAATTAAAGCGACATGGATGTTTATATGCGTGAACTGTTGCGAAAATTCGTCATCGTAAATTAGAAAGTGTGCATGATAATCCGGCAAGCGGTGACGAACCCGTGTTGATATAACAATACAATCTGAATCGTTACACAATATTTCTCTAACAACCTGTCTGTTTAATGTTTGCCTTGATACAATACAGACTCTTAAAGTGCAAATAGCACACACTCAAACTTATCTCTCCAATAAATTAATATCCATTTCATAATCACTTAATATTTTCGTAAAGGTTGTTATGATCACATAAATGTAGACCCACAGATATGCACTAATATGATATAAAACGATTATAACTCACCGATGAAACGTCCTTAGGACGCGAGATTTCCGTTCGAGAAGTTACTTTTACTATAATGTATAATAATGATTACGGGTCTCCAATGAGGTTTGTTAGGGTAAGAAACTGATGTTATTTTGTCTAAATTATAAATGTTATCACGGTATATTGTGTAAATACCATGCGGAGCGTAACGTAGCACTGGGGCGAGACTCGAACACAGACTGAGTGAATGAGGGCCGGTCGCTATCCTCTTTTATGTTAGTATTGTAAACTGGTATGCGTTTGCGCAGCAGCCGTTGACATCGGAAGGTAAAGTAAAAAGAATAAGTATATACTTTTTATTTAATCGCCCACACAATACACAGTCAATCAAAAGCGTGCTAAATGAAATATATTCTCATCTATATTAATCGTTGCGTGTAACGGTTAGCTGTGTTGGTCACATAACTGTAAGATTTGGAGTGTCGGTAGCGCCAGCAAACACTTGCAGCATAAGCATATACACAAATCTTTTAAGTATGAGAAAAGTGTAAGATTAACTAGTTACAGGTATTTTTAAATATATATTTCATTTTTCGCGTTAGAGGTTGAGGAAAAGTACATTCTACAAAGTTAATATTATGATGTATCATCATTATTGCTTTATACGACACAACCACAGTCGACTTTGGGAAAATGTAGCTGACTATTCATTGTACACGGATTCCACGTTTAATCTACGTGCACTTGACGATTCAAGGCTCCATGAGCAATATTAAACCGGGTTTTACAAAATTAATGTTATTGAATTATCATTTACAATGACTTAAAACAGCGGGGAATCCTCATTACCCGCGATGATGAAATACATTTTACGTAAAAAATATGTTAAATATAAAACCCGCATTACTCGATGGTCGTTATTCCTCCTAACTCAAAGCTGGGCATAATCTTTTACAATAAGTCATATCACTAAAACAATCCTAATCATACTAGATAGGTGAACTACTTAAAACCACCAAACTGTCCAATCAACAATTCGCAATAATGTTGACATTTGAGCAACTCGCGGTACGGGGCAGGTTAGCGCCGTCAGTTGAAGCGCCAAAAAGGGATACGCGGCAAAAACACTGAATGGCATCAGGTGCAAGAAAAAACGCAAAGGGGATTGCGGCAAAAACAGGGAGTGGAATCAGGTGCAAGTAAAAAAAGGCGTACGGCGAAAGCAATGAAAAGAAAAGAAAAAAGTGAAAGCTTGCAAAAAAGGGATGATCCAATAGCTCAGTGTCATTAGGACCCTTATTCGCTATGATAAAACACGGCGCATTATGATATCTTCGTGAAATAATCGTATAGTTGTATGCCATTGGAATAATATTAAACAATCGTTTCACGAAGTTATAGCAGTGTTTAATTGGTCATAGAAAAATAAGAGCCATAGATCTTGATGTTAAGAGTAGTATATCATAAGATAGTTACTTACTACAATTAAAAAAAGTTAGTACATTGCCGTAAAGTTTTGCTAATGAGTGGTTAAGCCGCTGGGGCTTCGCGAGCCACTATACTTAACAGGAATTTTAACCCAAAATTGACTAACATTGGAACATACACATATAGGTACGTTATTGACCAAGCTAAAAGCTTGGTGTACAGCTCACATAGCTTGCAAATAGACATAGATACACCCGTAACGTACAAAGTGTGAAGTGAAAAGTGAAGATTTTTTGATGGGCATAGTTAACCCTTTTAAGATTGTGGTTGTGTGGTGTTTATGGGAACGTAGTTTAAACGGTTTTCTTAATAAAAACGCCTAATCACTAGGAGTTATGTTGTGTGAGGGGTGTAATTACAAACACCTATTTAACCAACATAAATATCGAAACGGAAATAAATGTTTGCGGGCCACATAGAGATTTACCCCGGGCGGGGATTAAACCCACATCTACTTGATCCGGTTGGTAATGCGGCCTACACTCAGAACCACTAGATCAATTCGTTATATACAGGTGGTCACGGATACCCTACTAATATTATAAATGTGACAGTTTGTATGTTTAGATGTTTATTACTCAATCACCCAAAATCGGTTCAACGGGTTTTGAGGAAATTTGACACAGATAGTTTATTACCTGGGTAAACACATAGGATACATTTTATCCTGGAAAAAAAATCAAAAGTCAACGCGGACGAAGTCGCGGGTAGAAACGAGTAGATAATATTTTAAATAGATTCTAAAATGTTCTACTTTTACAGTAGGCTACACAACTCATCAGAATTTGTGCTATTAACCTAGACATAGATTCAGCTTAAAACTTTTTACATGGATATCCCCGCCTCCTTTAGATATTAGTTGATTGGACAACAATAGAATGGCGGACAAAATGCCAGCTTATTCTTAACTTTCTAAACGGATTTAGGTACTTTTCTTTTTGTAACTCTCGACCCCTTTTGTGTATAAACCATGCATCTAATTTTTATACTAACTAATGAGCTTAAATCATTTCACTTTATATAACTATCTATAAAAAAGAATATCACTAACGCCAAAAACTATAATCATATTGTGTATCTATGTTACACGGATGATTTTTTGTAAGTTGTAAATCAATCTTTCTGTCAACACGAGTGGCATTTACAATAAAAAAACTGATTTTTGTAATAAGTTTTTGAAATAGAATTCTGTATTTAGTAATTGTTATATCGAGCAATGTACATAAATAAATGTGTTTTTGCTTCTTGAACAAACTTCTGAAAGATTTTCTAAATGTGCCAATTTATTAATAGTTTAAAACGGTTATTAAAACTAGAGAATTCAATCAACATTATTAACATAAGATTAAGAATTATCTCAGTGATAAAACAACTTAGCTTGAGTTTGAACAGCTCCTCAATCAGCAATCTCCTAAAACATATCCTAATCTTCTGGAAAAAAGACAGTCAAATTAAATCAAACGTGAAAAATTCCATTTTCTTGTTTATCCAACAATGCGTGGCCCCTACATACCTACGTATACGTCATAACTACCTATTACTAATAGGTAACTACCATAAACGACCACAAAAGCCAATCGGTAATCACACCTATCTTACGTTCCACTTCCCCATATTCATAGTTATTCTATTCATAAGGGAAGTTGGATTCTCCCCAGTGCAACAGGAAAATAAATATCGACGCTAAAATGGCAAAAAGGACTGAACGACACGAAGGTTGAAAGGCTATTAGCCTAAGAAGACGTAAGAAACATTCGATTAGTCTTGCGACTATTCCTCTAGCTTTCAACGGTCGTGTCGCTTATCTACTATTGCATTTTAAGCATCGACACCAACCACGTCACGCACAATACTCTTAATTCCATATAACATTCAGGTAGATATGAATCCTGTCTCATAACTACGGATCAATCAAAACGCATAAGAGTATCAGTTCGAATCGGAACATTCGTACATTATCTCTGAAGTTAACTTAACTACCTACCCAAGCAGCAACTTCTCGAAAACGTACGTACCAACCTACATTCATGCTAATAAGCAAGCACATACATACTTACTTACTAGGATGGTGCAGTGGCCCAAAATGAATCTTTGTGTAAATAAAACACAGAAAAACACTCTAAAAGGAGCAACTGTTCTTTGTCTACCACGACTTCCAGAGAAGACCTAGTCTACAAGGGTAGCCAGTCTTTCTCGACTTTAATTTTCAGCGCCAGTTGGGGTGGCCTACAGGTTACCGCCCCGCAGGCTGACTTTAAAGTATAGTCTATTCCAACCAAACTTTTGAACAAACCATCACCATTTTTAAATGTTTTAGTTGTGATTGCAATCTATAACAAGTGTAGCATGAAGACGACAGTATTTCCAAAGACATCGAAATGAAAATGCTATTAGCAAGAAATCAACGATTTTATGTTGAGTGAAAAAGGTTTTTAAAGTTTGGTTGGAAAAGACTATACTCGAGACCTGCCACTAACCCCAAAGAAGAAAATAAGCTCATTATGACAGAATTTGAGGAAACTTTCTGAGGCCAATAAAAAAGGAAGATGATAGTTGGAGATGCAGAAGGAATCGTGAGATCGAGGAGATAGTGGTTGAACCCAACAGGTAGGCGACATAAAGACCCATTGCCTATGCTATCTTGATCATATAGAAAGAATGTTAGATTACGAAGACGTAAAATTAAACAATTCAAATTCGAACCAAAAATATCTCGACCGACTCACGTGTATTCATAGGTGTACCGTGTACACCTCTACGAAAGCTTTCGGAATGACACGGAGGTATGAACCTATTTATTTGTTCTTTTAGGTTTTAATAGAAGATTATTAAAAAGATAAAAATGCTTGGATAGATGCTATTCCAGCTTTACTTGAATAATGACAACCTATTCAACTGTTATTAGTTAACATTCCCTCTCTTCCTTCTATTAATTTAACATAATCTAATAAGAGAACCTTGTAGCCATTCTCATATATAGTATAATTTGCTTTATTTAACTTAGACCCCCGGATGACCAAACTACATTTTTCTCCCATATCCCACAAAAAAGTAGATAAAAGTTTGTAAATTTTTTGTTTTAAAGAGTAACCATGGACCTTGCCCTTCTTCTCCACGGGAATGACATTCCGAAGTGGTGGTAGAGTATTTGTTACTTTTCTGACGATTCATAAATACTATAATGGTTTACATGAATAAAAAATATTCTGATTCTGATTAACCACGACATATTTCGAAGCCGTCGTGTAAGAAACCCATAAAATAGAAGCATTTCGTGTTAAACGTTAACGAATACAACCAAACCTAACAAGTCTGGTTACTAATGAGGTTAAAGTACATAATAATCTATCACGCTTGTCACCCACGTACGGGTAGGCAGAGTATCATCCTCCGAAATAATTTTAGATCTCTTTATAAGACATAACTCAATCAACAATAATTACATTCTGTCCAATTGTACTAATAAATAATCTAATTTTATTAAGTCCACGATACTAAAATTAATGTAAATCCTTTTTTTTTATATAAATTTAATTCGGATAAGGCCCTCCGATGTTCTTCGGAGACATGTTTTTGGGTTTTTGTTTGTATGGCTTGTAATTTATTTTGTTTTATGGATTTATGTTTATTATTTGCTGTTTTGTTATGCTTTATCGTGTTTTATTGCGTATTATCGCGTCTTTTGTTATTTTTGTTAAATAGTCTAGCAGGCACGATCTGGTGTCCTCTTTGAACATTATACTACCGATCGTTGTTTTGTTCAGTATCGTGTTTGTGGCGGATTCTAGGTCGTGCCTGGCTAGACTATATTTAGGGCATTCGAATAGTAGATGTTCCACTGTTTCGTCCTTATCTGGTTCGCAGACACATGACGGGTTTTCTTTGCACTTGAATCTATACAAGTACTCCGAAAACCCGCCATGCCCTGTTATTGCCTGTGTGAGTATTGGTGTCAATTTAACCTTTCTTAATAATTTGTACGTGTCCGAAATCGATGGGAAAAATAATTATGTTGTTGCTGCCGTGGTCCCTTCCCTGTATCTAGAATCCCACTCCTGTATTGATATTTGTCGAATTAACTGTTTTATGTAGGCTATGGGATATCTTTCGTAATGAGGAGCCACCTTCTCTTGTTTTGCCGCTTGCTTGGCCTGCTCATCCGCCCTTTCGTTTCCGGGTATCCCTACGTGTGCTTTGACCCAATAGAAGTTCAACGTCCGGTTTTGATGTTTTATTGTTGCTACATTTTTCCTGACAGCAAAAGCGAGAGGATGGCATGTGTCTGCATTTTTAATTAAATCCTTTATGTTCTTATTGTTCATTTTGTTCTGTTTTTTTTTATAAATCGTTATTTTCTTCTACATTATAACATTTATTGTAATTTATTGTAATCTACGTCTTTAATGAGTGCTGTATACACCTGTAAAGTCATTCTACGCAGAATTTAAGAATTATTGTTACTTTTATTTATTGTAAGCATTTTTTGTAGTATGTCGTTGGTGCATCTATATATAAATAAATAAATAAGACACCAAAGAATGTTTGATAAGGAGTAAGCTTGCTCACATATCGCATGATATGTGAGCATGTGCGTGTGCGTGTGCGTGCGTGCGTGCGTGTGTGTGAACATTGAAATGTGAGCTTTTTAAGTATTAAAAATTGTCAAATTCAATCATCATGAGTAATGAGTGGATCGTTTTCTTAAATTTTACTTTACTCGACACGATATAAAGTTCAAATTTATATAGAGTCGGTGTTGACTCGTTAAGGTATACGAGAGGCTGTAGTGTGATAAAAAATGCCTTTTTCTAACATTAAAACGATATATTTATTATGCAAAATAGTTACAAAAAATCAAAATAAAATAATCTGAAAAATAATACAAAATCACCAACAAGTCTTCATTTTAATACTAAAATTGAAATACATTTAATATGTTAAAGCAAATATACTCGTACTGTTAACATTGTACAAGTAAAGCACCATAAATTCTTCATCTTATTATAAAGAAAATTTAAACATTATGCGTTGTGTACTTATCGACAGGAATGATTCAAAACCTTTCCCTTCTATACTATACTGTATTTAATACAAAAACCAAACCGCAAACCGCTCCTTCGATTGAAAAATTAAATGATTACTTGGGCAGCTTGCCAACCTCGTACAAATAGGCCGCGAACAGTTTGATCTGCAAATAAATAACATTTCATTAGGAATCTACCGCGATCGACTATTTATCGATGGGGAGAGTGACAGTGATGCAATGACTTTACAAAAGAATAATAAGAGACGGATATATTGAGCGCGCGCTCGAAAATAAACGTCGTATGCGCCAAAATAAATTTTATCATGTCCTAAAAAAAACTACACTATGTAATAAAAACTGCTTTACAGGAACTTTCTTACAATTATTTGCTATATGTTTAATTAAATTCTATTGATTAGATCTGAAGCATTTCGCGTTGAGATCAGAAAATG
The DNA here is from genome assembly GCA_905147815.2 of Phalera bucephala. Lineage (NCBI taxonomy): Eukaryota > Metazoa > Arthropoda > Insecta > Lepidoptera > Notodontidae > Phalera > Phalera bucephala. Next base: position 17,198,214 of record LR990617.1, on the reverse strand, counting down.
TACAGCAATAGAGATGACTTTAGATTTTTTTTCTATCGAGAATATTTACTTTTATCGTGTACCCCCTTACCAGATTCTAAAATGTACAGTCAAAAATCACATTTCGAAATATTAAGTATCTAATCTTATTAAAATAAGGCCGCAAATGTAACTACCAACTTTTATGCAAATAAATAAATAAATCAGAGAGGGCATAATGTAATCAGATTAATGAATACAATTGCATTTTGTAATCATAAATCTGATTACAATCATGATTCAAGATCGTTTCGTCGATCGTTCGATCGATTCGTAATCGTAAACATTGAAGATTACAAAATGTAATCGTTATCCGTAATCATTAATACACCATCACGCCTATATTCCCCAAGCGAGAGTGGTTAATCATGAATTCGATTACATTTTCCACATTTTTGTCCTTAATCCATATACTTCTTGAAGTGCGTGGAGTACAGTTTCGCAATAGCCCCTTAAAGTCTCTTATGTATATCTATCTACCTTTAGCCCACAGACGTCTCTTGCAGGACAAAGACCCCCAAAGACCGCCACACCGACTTGCACTGGGCACCTTTTACCCGCGACCTTCAACAGGTCATCGGTCCAGCTTGTATAGACCCTGCCCACTTCGTCTTCCGGTAAGAGGTCACCACTCGAGAACCTCTCTGCCCATACGGAAGTCAGTTCTACGAGGGATGTGCCCCGCCCATTACCAATCTATATATACTTAACATTATATTATGCTAAAAATCAACTATGAAAGTGGAGGAAGCTAGAGAGGTCTGTAAGGAAAGAACCTGTTGGAACTCTGTACTCTGCCTACTCCGCAAGGAATCCGGCGTAATGATATGGATAAAAATCAGCAAGTACGATAATAAATTTATGTATTTTGTTCATTCCTAAATATATGATTGTATCAAAATAGGCTAGGTCCTAGCAATAATAACTAATCATCAATATATACTAGTCTTATTACAAAATTAGTGACATACACATGTTTTGACGACAGCTTGGTATGCCAGCCACTCTGCTCACTGGATCAAGTAGTCTGGGGTTCGATCTCAACAGGGAACAAATCTTTACGAGACCCACAAACGTTTGCTTCGGTCTTGTGTTTGTGTATTTCATTATTTGTAAAAGCAACCGTGGGGCTACGAAACTTAGAAAAAAAAACAATTTCATTGATTGGACTATCAATTTGACGTGTACTCCGAAGCACGGAGACGTTACTTTCATAATACTACTAAGAACCGCATTAGTCAATTATTACCAATCCGTCAGCACAATGGCTCTGAACGCCTACCTAATTCAAAATAAAGGAAAAAACATTAGAAATTACCAAAAAAAGAACTTGGGGGAAAGATAACAGATACAAGGAAATACCAAAAACGTGTCAATGACAAAAAATGTTTAGCGGGTACGTGACTACAATCACTAACCTCTATAGTGTAATAAGGATCTTTTGGCGTGTGGATGACATTAATGTGGGGCCGTTGGGTTGAAATTAGGGTTGCCATTTATTAAAATTTTCCTACTTTCAGGGGAAATATTTCAACAGGTGGGTCTGCACGGTTACTAATTAAAAAAAATAACTTAGGTAAATTTCAAAGCGAATGGCAACTCTGCGAATGTTATGAAGTGACATTTCACTTGATGACAGCGTCAGTTTCGATTTTCGACACGACTTAATATTGTTGTCGGCAATGGCGCATTTACCGGCAGGCTGAGTAGCTGGAACCGAGTGCGGCAAATTTGGCTCAAACATAAAAAAAAAAAAACAAAAAAAACCTCCGTCACGCCTATATTCTACAGAGGGAGTGGCAGAGGTGTACTGAGTACACCCACGTTTCGCCGACGATGTTAGGTCCCATGTAATAGGGCGAGCCTATTGCCATATACCGGGCACAATACCAGACTCTGGACTCATACTGGGAAGTTTTTCGTTAGAAAAACTACACTTGTCCGACCTAGGATTTGAACCCAGGACCTCGGGATCACAAAGCGATGCGCTTTGACACCAGACCAACGAGGCATTTTTTTTATTTTACAGAAATATAAAGAATAACATTATTATATACACTAATAACGGGAAGAAGCTGATGTAGATGATGACGATAGAGCACTAATCATAAAATTGCAATTTCATTGACAAAGAAAATGTTATTAATATGATTGTGAACTAGGGTATTGAATTGCAAAGGTTAGAAGGGGCCGGCAAAAATTAAATAGCCTACTGGCGGCAAATGTGTAAATCCGCCACTGGTTGTCAGATTGTAAATTCATAACTAGATATGAAAAAAAGAAACAGTATTTTTTTTTAAGCGTAGTCCCACACTAGAATTTATTCCCGTGTCGTGGGTGCGTTTACAAACATGAAAATTCACATACACAAATACCCAGACCGGAACAAATAACTGCGGATCACACAAAGATTTGTCCCGTGCGGGAATCGAACCCGCGACTATTAGACGCAGTGGGCGGAGCGGCTTAAGCTCTTAACCACTGCGCTAAACCTGCACTGTACTTGACAGTGGAATAAATAACAAACAGGCGTGTGACCGATGGCTTGGTCCACTGACAAATCTTTGTGTAACCCACAAATATTTATTACGGTCTGGGTGTTTGTGCATGTATATTTCATGTTTGTAAATGTACCCACGACACAGGAATGATTCCTATTGTGGGGCTACGTTTTTTTTTATTTATTTACAAATATCTGAGGTTTTGTGGGGTCGAACAGGATGCTGCAGACCAGGGCCCTACTTCATTTGTTACGAAAAACGCGACGCGTTACGATAACTACGTGAAATTATCGTGTAATGGTATTCTGTATGCCACTGGATTACTATTAAACGATCATTTCACGAAGTTATTTTAACGCGCGTTACGTGTTGGATTGGTCATACCGAATCAGGGCCTAGCGAGAGAACGTAAACCGCGGCAGTGAGCAGTAAAAAAGACATAAAAGTGTGAAATGTGGTTATGTAAACTTTACATGCCCTCACTGTTCAATTAATTTCATGCCCAATTCCATACACACTGTACGAGTGAGCTGAATGTAAACAGGAATATATAACTATTCACCGCCAGCACTGCGCAGTAGATAGGTATACTACAAACGTAATTTTACGACGCAATTTGCGAATTTAATAATATTAAGTATATCGAATTTTTGTATCTTAGAATTAAATATTACACGTAATAAGGAAATAACAGTTAATCGGTAGAGCTCTGATATTGTAATCGTAAGGTCGGGGACTTAAACCTTGTATAAAATTACGGGATTGATTTAATGTATCTAACAAATCAATTTGACTGACTGGGCTGTGACTGTATGTATAATACATCCCTGCCTACTCTGCCGCAGGGAATGTTTTTATTTACTAATATTAGCAATTTTGACTTTGACTAGAACGTTGCTAATAAAGACCTATGGCACGGTAACATCTCGACGATCTCTATCCGCGTAGAAGGGGTAATCAGCGCGGTACATTGATCACAAAACGGCGGCCGTTGTAACAAAGGTTCTCGAGTGACGACCACGCACCGGAAGACGTTAAGTAAGAACTTCCTTCACGAGATGGGCCGATGCCCTAGTGAAGGTAAACGCTGGATGTGTACTGCACAAAGCGGGTCGTTATAATGATATTAGGAGGTGTCCTGCAGTGGACGTCTATTGGCTGATGATGTATAGTACCAATACTGTTGTTGTACTAATACCCTCAGTACCGGGAAACATAGAGTGGTGAGGGCCACCCACAAGACGAAACGATGCTCTGATGAAGGTTAACACTGGATGCGTACAGCATAAAAGCGGTCATTGTGGCGATCTTAGGACGTGGCCTTGGTCGTGCAGTGGACGCCTATCGGCTGACGATTATTAGTATCAATAATGTTAGTGTATTAACGCCCTCGGTACCGGATAACATGGAGTGGTTAAACCCACCACAAGATGGACCAATGCCCTGGTGAATTTTGCAGGTAAATTCTGGATGCCTACAGCACAAAGCCGGTCCTTCTGGCGACCTTTGGGGAGGCCTTTGCCCTGACTTCTTTTAGGTGATGATGATGGGGGCCGAAGCTGCTCGCGCCTGAAGGATTTACTCTTGATTCCCTAAACATGGTCCCTGACCGATTCTTAACGAGCAGTACCTTCACCGGTGGTAGGCTATGGCTGTGGCTGGTCACCACCCTTCCAGCAAAGTTATGCCGCCAAGCAAACCAATCGTGTTTCAGCATGTTACTTTATGAGACGGGCTTGGCCCGATCATAACGATTCGGAATTCAGACTATTTTCCGTCTCCTCAGCCTTTTACAACGGTATTAATCAGCGAGCCACATCTTCGGCCCCACCGTCACTTTCCATCAGGTGCGAAAGGGTTTAATCGCTGATCAGACCTTGATAAGGAAAAAAAACAATAATGTTAATGTACTAACGCCGTAGATGTAGTTGCGCACGTTGAGCTTTTCGTTCTGCGAGTGCGCCATGTCGTCGCCGGCGCCCATGGGCAGCAGCAGCACGTTGCAGCCGCTGGCCTCCTGCAGCGTGATCGTCACCGGGATCGAGCCGCCCTCGCGGGACATGTCCGGCTCCGTCTGCACCGAACATAGACAGGTAAATATTCTTTACTATACAGTAAATAAACACCGTCACGCGTACATTCCCTAAGCAGGAGTGGCGGGGTAGTACTATGTACACTCACTTTTCACAAACGATGCACAATAAAATCGAAAAATTTCCAATATCAGTTGAGTCTGATATTATACTCGATAAACATGGGACCTAACATTGTCAGCGAAAAGTGTACGCAGTGTAGGTACTGTATTGTCTAGCGGTGTACCGCTGCCACATCCGCTTGGAGAATATAGACTGGACGGCGTTTATTTTTTTTAGATATTTTATCTTATTATCGTTACGACGGCAAAGGTGCCACAATTATATAGAAGCGGCCCAGAACGCGGCCACAATAACTGCTTCGCTCCCCCACTCTACTATGAATGGATACGAGACGCAAACAATGCATGCAAAAACTTTAGAACCCCAACTGCTTCGCTTCTTATGTGGTTAAAAGTATTCAACCCGACCCATCATGCACCAGAATGGGCTATGTCCCTGTAAATAATATTTTTTGATAAATTATTTGGTAACAAACATGTTATACCTGGTATATAAGTCTGGTTGCGCGCGCCGCGGCCTGGTAGTGTGGGTGGTCAGGGTTCTCGGTCCACGCGCGCCCGCTCTGTGCCGTGACGCGCATCTTGTTGGGAGAACCGCGCTCTGACCACTGAAGGATTCATCAATAAAATATTTAAAAACGATTTAGTCCAGCGGTTAAGAACTTAGGCCGGTCCGGCCACTCGATCGAGTCGCCGATTCGATCCTCGCACGGGACAAATCTTTGTGTGACCCACAAATATTTGTCTTGATCTCGGTGATTGTGTATGTGAATTTCGTATTTGTAAACGCATCCACGACAGGAATAATTCCTATAGTGGTGCTGGTCTCATACATGTTCGTCAGTTACGGAGACTCTTTGAGGTTAAATCCTTCTCAAACAGTCTCCGTAACCGACCGAACATGTATGAAACAAGCTATGAGAGTTGAGGACGCCAGAGAGGTCTGCAGGGAAAGAACCTGTTAGAACTCTATACTCTCTGCCTGTATCTCCAAGGGATCTGACGTGATTATATATGTAACGTATCTTTGCAGGTGACAGGGCGTAGGTACCAAAAATAAAACAATCAGATAACGAAAACACATAAATTATATGAATTCATTGCTTACGTGGGAAAATAAAATTATATTTTTTTATAAGCAGGTATCTTCTATATTCTAATTGTCTATAAAGGAACATTAAAATTCTAATAAGGCAGAATATTTTTAATTAGGAATTTTAACTAAAAGACAATGAAAGTTCGCGTGATAATTATGAAGCGGTTAATCTTTTTTAATTGTTATGTACATAATAATGTGCGAACACAAGCACTTTTAAAGTGAAATCGTATCTTTGAAGAAACTAACAGGTCAAGTTAAGCTATTAACTAAATGAAGTTAGTTTCTGTTGGAACTCTGTACTCTCTGCCTACCCCGTAAGGGATCTGGCGTGATGATTTAGATGGATAAAGTCGGTTTCCCTTTTTTTGAAAAGTTTTTTATTTTACAATTTTAAGCGACAAGTGAATTAATTGACGGACGATTTATCGCAGTGGTTAAGAGCTTAAGCCGCTCCGCCCACTGTGTCTAATAATCGCAGGTTCGATACCCGCACGAGACAAATCTTGGTGTGATCCACAATTATTTGTTCCGGTCTGGGTATTTGTGTATGTAAATTTTCATGTTTGTAAACGCACCAACGACACAGGTATAAATCCTAGTGAGAGTCTAAATTTTTTTTTATAAAAAGAAAAAAAACAAAAAGAATTACTATTTATATACCCATATTATTTTGTTATGCTTAGTTCTGTAGTAAAATACGTACAGGATTTTTCTCATAGATACATTACTAAATTATAAATAAAATTAGAGCCCATAAAACATTTAATCCCCTACTTTTCACCCTTAGTTGTATTTATTCCTCAAATTTAAATGGGATCAAACGGGAAGTATACCCTATCAAAGTAAAAAAAAAATTCAAATCGGTTCATAAATGACAGAGCTCTGAGGTAACAAATATAAAAAATACAACGGAATCGAGAACATCCTCTTTTTTTCAAATCAGTTAAAAAAGAAGTAGCATTTTTTGTAGATAAATTCCAAAAGAACAGCTCGCACAATATAGTTTATCCAGGTTTTTTTTCTTGAGGGTAAAATCTTTCCAACGCCTTTATCAACGTCCACCGGACGTATAAGTGCCATTGCCCGATAACTTAATTATACAACATACTTCACTACTACATACGCCCTTTTACAATCTATCTATATATTAGGTATATCTATACTAATATTATAAAGAGGAAAGATTTGTATGTTTGTAACGAATTAACTCAAAAACTACTGGAAGGATTTCAGAAATTCTTTCACCATTAGAAAGCTACCTTATCCAGAAGTAACATAGGCTATATAACATAGACCCGGTAGATGGCGCTGTTGTCGATCGGGTACGAAGTCGCGGAAAACTGCTAATAATATTATAAATTTGTAAAGGGCTAAGGCTACACATTCTATATTAAAAGAAAATATTATTAGGATCGACTATATTTAGAGGTTTCTCAAAAAATTGTTTAAAAAGATTCGTTTCGGTTTAAAAAAAATTTTCGAGGATCATGATTACGAAACCTACTTAACCGATTAACGGGACCTACGCACCCGACAAGCATTTAAAATGTTGGATCAAAATCCGTTGGGTATAAATAGACGTGCAACTGGTTTTAAGAACTTTATTTCTTATAAGAACATACACAGTTCACTTAAATGAGATTATAATGTGAAATCTTAAGACTATAATTATCACTTTGACGTCGTTATCGAGTCTCAGACACTACACAAATTTCGTATTTATCCACCAGTCCTAGTATGTCATTATTTCCTGTTTTATTAATATTTCTCGTATATATATTTCTTAAGTTTAGTTTTAAACACATTAATCCTGCTGCACTCTTTTAACTTAACCTCTCAATAGTACACAGATGGAAACTAGGGAAGGCAACTCAAACTACCTGCAGAACTGGCACGGGCATCAAGACTTCTCGCGTTGGACAAATTTTTGTCGGCCTGTGATTCTAGTCTTCTAGGCAAGTCAAAATAATCTTGTTTATATGGCAATACAATACAATTCTTGAATTGAGTTTTCTCGTGTCAAACTTTGTCACGGCAAGCTATTCTAGCACGTAAGATAATGGGGTTACCTAACACCTAGGGCGACATAATCCGTGGCGTTTGTCATTTTTGTGTGTGTGTGTGTGAATGATCTACGCTGTTGGGCGCGGGGCCTTTACAGCTTCACCGGACAAGCGCATTTGTCATCTCACGCGGCCTTTGCTAGCAAAGGCCGCGTGAGATGACAAATGCGCTGGTTTTATTACATTTTTAAAGCCAGATTATATGCATCATTTTCACGAGAACGGAACCGCGGGCAAAATGAAGCATAATAATATAAAAAACACTAGAACTTACCAATTTGTTGATATAATCAAACACAAGCTTCTCAACTTCCTCTGGCTCTTGGTTCGGCACAATCCTGATTGAAAACTTCCCGATAACTTTACCTGGAATCACAGTCTTCGCTCCCGGTTGAAAAGCAGCACCTATAAAATATTACCAATACACAGACCTCACAATAAACACGGAAATAACCTAACAATCATAATGCTTGGATGAACCGACGAAGTACCAGCGATATGAACGCGATGAAATTGAACTTTAATAACCTTATTTTATGACACATATTTCATGTCTCATATCCTAAAAACGACACTTAAGTAGCTGTTCATAACTATATTTACTAGTAGATGGTCCCAAATATTCAGAGCACGAAAATTATGTCAAATTTTTCATGTAACACGCAGTGGAGCCTATTCGTATTCGCTATTACTTGAGCAATGCTAATATTTCCTAGTAGATTTCTGTCTAGTACTGTACTGTATATACATGTACAAGGTGTAACATAATAAACGCAAGACCTCAGACACCCCGATTAGAGAATTGCTATATAAATTCAAAACGAAAACCAAATTTCCAAATTTAAAGGTTTTTACCCTTTTTTAAAACAGTTTTATACCCCAATCAACAATGAAACTTATACGTGTATGTGCGCGTTTTGAAAAATACGTTTTAGGACTGCATTTGGAATCTCCTCCTTGCTATGAATCAAGAATTAATTTAGTTTTTTATAGCGCACTGAAGGAGTAAAAGAATTTTTGCATATTTAAAAAAAAATGCAACATACATTATAAATCGTTGGAATCAATTCAGTTACCGATTTAGAACAAACTACTTTCAGGTCTAGCGTTTATTATATTACACCTTGTATATTTTCGGAGACAAAATAATTTGAAATGGGGAGATTTCATAAACAGAAAGAATAACACAGGCCGCTGTTGGTAGCTCTATGTTCACAACTCAGATACGAAGCATAAGCCGGTAATGTAACCAGACGACGCTGTCACAGATTTGCTCTATACAGGAAGTGGCGGCAGCGGCATAATATAAATTAGGTATGAAGGACATTACAATAGTTACGTATAAAAGGAGTATGTATGAAAATGGAGACCATACCTTCGATGCCGTGGAGTGAAAGACTTGGGTACCGCCAACGGTGCATCAATATTTGTTCCTTGTCGCCATTGTGGGCTAATCTGGTCGCGTTTATTGATTGCCTAAAAATCATCGTATCCTTAGTCAAAATTCTCTCAACAGTTTTGAATAATATTGAAAATCGAAATAAATAATAACATTCGACAACGACGAACAAATAATTCGCCTTGGCGCAATGGTTAAGAGCTTAATTCGCTCTGCCAACTAGATCAAGCAGTCGCAGGTTCGATCCACGCACGGGACAAACCTGCGGTAAAACACAAATGTTTGCTTTTTGTGTTGTGTTTGCGAATATCATGCTTGAAACCGAACGCACGATAGAGGAATAAGTTTAGATATGTGGGGCTACGTTTAAAAAAAAAAAAAAAAAAAAAAAAAAAAAAAAAAAAAATGTCGGTGGAAGCACGAAATAGTACCAAATTTTAATTTGTTTTTTCGGCAATTCAATATTTTAATTTACCTAAATATTAAAGAGAGCATTAAATATGCCAATAGGAAGCAAGAAATCTAGAAACAATACTGTGTATCTATTGCTGGTGAACAGATGATTGTTTTATCATTTGTGAAGTGACTTTGAAAATAAGACAATAAGTCAGTAAAACACATCTCATCAACTTTCAAACACATTTTCTCAAAAAACCTTCGCGGTATTAGTGCCAAAATAATCTGTAATGCAAGCACATTCGGTATGCGGTATACCGCGAGCGTGCTCATTATCTAGATACGCAGAATGTGATGTGAACTAAATAAACTAAAGTTTTATTTATCTGTCGTTACAAATAGATAACACATGCAAATTAATGACCACTATCAAAATGAGACATTCGCCGTCCTTCACAATAATGATGTTTTTGGTTTCTCTTTTAAATTTAGGTCAAATGCAGATACTAATTACACGATATTCTACATACCTACTTCCCGCGATAATTTTAATACACCTATTGACTTCCCATATTTACACGAATTATTCTGATTTCTTAAAAAAATCAAAATGCGATTAATCCTATAAAAGGATAGGGGGTATATTCCCTTTCAATAAGAACTGGGTACTAAACAAAGGCTTAGAGATAACGCTACTCTAAAAAGCAATATAGCCATATTAGTAAAAATACGTGAAAAACATGCAACATATATGTACAAAGACAAATTCATATATGGATTTCTTGTTAGATTAATACTTTTACTTATTAACTCAGCATTACCCGTCAGTGAATCGACATACCATAATAATCAGGATTAAAACGGAAGATATCGCAACTACGTGCGCGGAACATATTTTCATTTATACTTAATAACACGTTACCTACCTGTAAGCTTCTGTGTCGAAGTCAATAGTAGTGTAAAGTTTCTTTTCATTATCCGTTAATGGAGCAACCGATTTGTAAATACCTGGGATTAATATCTTTCCATTCATGTCCACAAGCGCGTTCATCAAATAAATTAAATCAGTCATTGCTGGAATTCATTAAATTGTTGTAAATGCGTTGTTGTTTATTTAAATGTTTTTATTAGTGCATTACTTCAAAATTCGCCGACTAAGTACAAAAAGTCCACGAGTAACAAAACGAGATAGCACAGGTATTCGATAATATTCCAGTCAATTAAGTACTTAGTAACGAACTTTCGTAATAAGATAACAACTATCGAATCGATAATTCTTGCAACAGATCAAATCGTACGCTTATAAAGGATTAAATTTGTTTATTAAATGCCTTATTATCTAACTACCTATGCTGATATCACTTCGCAGACAACATTAGGAAAACCAGAATTTTAGATATTCATTTCATTATTACAAAATATACTTAGTACCTATTCATAAACAGATAAAATTCAGCTATTTTTGCACTTAAAATATGATAACTACGGTTCTATCTATCTATCTATATCATCACGCCAGCTCCCTCGCGGGGTAGGCAGAGAGTACAGAGTTCCAACAGGTTCTTTCCTTACATACCTCTCTGGCTTCCTCCACTCTCATAGTTCGTCTCATACACACTCGCCGGTTACGGAGACTCTTGACTTGCCCTTCAGATAAGACACGGTCTATTTGGTCATGGTAAGATAGTCTAGGTCTTCCCCGGCACCTACATCCTTCGACTTTCGCATTGTATATCTGTTTTGTCATTCTTTCTTCTGGCATCCTTTCTATATGCCCGAACCAACGGAGCATACCCTTTCTCATCTTTACACCGATACTATCTTTCATACCTACTCGCTTTCTTACTACGCTGTTGCGAATACGGTCGGTCAGCATGACTCCGCACATCTTCCGCAGAGATCGCATTTCGACCGCATTTATCCTGCTTTCGTTCTCCTTCTTACATACCCAACTCACACTGCCATATAACAGCGTTGGGACAAGCACTCCGTTATGCATGGCCAGCTGCGCCTTTTGGCTTAAGTGCCGGCTCCCAAGTAGCCTTCCCATCGCACCATTCACTCTATTACCTGCATTCACTCTTCTCTCTATATCAGCGGTGTATTTCCCATCCTTACTGAAGGCGCATCCAAGATATACAAACTCATTCACTTGCTCCAGCACATCGTTACCAACCACAATCCTTGCATTCGTTCTGGTTTCTTAACTACTAACTACGGTTCCTTATGTAAAAGTCATATGGAGCTATTTCCACTAAGCTGTCTTACCTTCATGGACGGTTCCACCATAAACACCGCTATGTAAATCCATTTTAGCACACTCAATCTCCAAGAAATAGTAGCTAATGCCGCGCAAACCATATGTGATGCAGGGCTTTGTGGTGCCCAGCCAATAATTGTCAGATATGCATACAAAGTCCACTGTGTCAAAGAAACCTTCTGGTTTCAATTTTTCCATGAGAAGTTCATCCAAACCCTCGGAACCAGACTCTTCCATACATTCCAACACGAATTTTAAATTTACTGGTAACTGAAATTTTTTACATTAATAAACAAAATTTTTGTAAATTCAGATTTGACAACATTGACTGAAAAAATTTACATAAAAAAAAGTATAACAAAATGCTTGGCTTGGTTCAATGTTTAAGAGCTTAACCCGCTTCGTCCACTGGATTGAATGGTCGCGGGTCAGATTCCCACACGGGACTCTATCGATCTCTATCGGTCTGGGTGTTCATGTTTGTAAACATACCTACCATGTAGGAATAATTCCTTATGGGGTGCTACGTTTCGTAAATAAAAAAAATGTTTCTAAATATAACCAAGATCAAGGAGGTAAAGTTTTACAAAACAAATATATTACAGCTAAAGTAAGGTACAGTATCAGAAATTATGATTTTCTATATACGTAGGCATTTTGGTTAAACTCTATACTTACTTCTTCTCCAATACCCTTGTAAGCATTAATAGCATGGATCCATCCTAGTACAGGACCTTTATCATCAGTAGAACCACGCCCATACAGTTTGTCGTCACGTTCAACCAACTCAAATGGGTCCGTCTCCCAACCATCGGACTTCAGAGCTGGCTGAACATCTAAGTGACCATAAATGCAGATTGTATTTTTCTTGGGATCCTTAAAAAATATATAATAACATTTATAATATTAGCCTTGTTAAGAAACTGTCCCACCGTTGGGCACGGGCCTCCTGACAAACTGAGAGGGTTTAGGCCATAACCACCACTCTGGCCCAGTGAAGCTTGGCAAACTTCACACACCATTGAGAAACTCTCAGGCATGCAGGTTTCCTCACGATGTTTTCCTTCACCGTTAAAGCAAGTGATAAATAATTTTCCATGCACACATACTTTCTAACATTCAGAGATGCATGCCTGGGTTTGAACTCAAGACCTTTGACTTTGCAGTCCAACGGTCTAACAACTAAGCTATCTGGTTCCCATACTGGGAAAGGAACCCAAGCCTCCTGGGTAAAACCCAGGTATCCTTTTTTATTAATCTATATATATATATATATATATATAATAAAATTGTAACCAAACGAAATCTGTGCATAAGATTTTTTTTTTTAATTTTAATTGGGTTACATTTACTTATCGATATAGAGACGGAAACAATATTTTTTTTTTAATTATTATATGTCTGTCTATCTCTTATGTGTTTTAATCACGCAAATACTACTGCACAAATTTAAATGAAATTTGGTTTAGTAATAACTTATACCTTAAATTAAAATGAAAGGGATATCACAATTGAGAAAGGCCTGTAAACAGATGGGTTGATGAAGTGCATAGGTAAGATACAGCTAAGATTTGCAAAGGATATGTGACCTAAGAGGGAGAAGGCTTATGCCCTGCAGTGGGTGGAATAAGCTGGAAGTGATGAGTATTAAGAAATAAGATATTCCCTGAAGCAGTAGATACTAATGCAGAAAAACATAGTTTCTGCCAGCCTACACTGATATGCATTAACATAGTTTAACGTGAACATTTAACTCAAAAACCATGTTACTATGTAGCAAATGACTTAAAACAGATTGTGTAATATTTACAAAGCTGCAGCTCTTATCTGTTGCGAAACTTATAAGGTATTGCATGGAAACACAAACATATGTATCCAATAATGTAATCAGAAAATAATGAAACAAAACCAGTATATTGTGTTATTATGACTAACCATGTTACTGGAAGAGTACATTTTATGATTATAGTATTTTTCATGAAGGATGGGTACTGTGTGTCAAAGAAAATTATACTTTATTCCATGGCAATAAGGGACATGGCCTGTTTCTATCCTTATGGTGTTATGCCTTAATACCATAGAATTAAATATTATTAATTTAATTTAGCACTTCGAACTATCACTACCCAGCTAGGCTCTTTATGCTATTTATATACACTTTGAGAGGAATTTGGTGCAAAAATAACTTAACCAATTGGGGTCAAATAGATTTTACATACATTATTGACTAATAAACACATTGTTACAACAATTTTAAAATTACCTACCAAACAATAACTAGAAAATAAAAAATATCTTCCAAAATATACCATACTTTAGGATTTTATAAATAATATGGTTAAATTAACATAAAATATGGGATATATTGAGCAGAAATAATTTATTACTAAACTAGAAATAATATATTTGTGACATTCAAGAGTAGAAAAAAATAATTACTTGTCATGTTGATACTTCCCAAATAAGGGAGACAGAAGTATAATGTCTCTATCTATAATTAGGAGGCAATTTTGAGCTGGGTATGTAAGAAGGAGAATGAAAGTAGGATAAATGCAGTAGAAATGCGAGCTCTGCGGAAGATGTGCGGAGTGAAGCTGACCGACCGCATTAGCAACAGCGTAGTAAGACAGCGAGTAGGTATGAAAGATAGTATCGGTGTAAAGATGAGAAAGGGCATGCTCCGTTGGTTCGGGCATATAGAAAGAATGCCAGAGGAAAGAATGACAAAACAGATATACAATGTGAAAGTGGAAGGATGCAGGTACCGGGGAAGACCTAGACTATCTTACCACGACCAAATAAACCGAGTCTTATCTGATGGAAAAGTCAAGAGTCTCCGTAACCGGCGAGCGTGTATGAGACGAACTATGAGAGTCGAGGAAGCCAGAGAGGTATATAAGGAAAGAACCTGTTGGAACTCTGTACTCTCTGCCTACCCCGCAAGGGATCTGGCGTGAGCTTATAGATAGATAGATAGGAGGCAATTTTAAGTTAAAATGTATTCTAGTGAGCCCACCACAAACGTTATGGACGCAATGAAATAAAATTTTTGATACAAAAATATCAGTTACACTTTGAACAACCTAGGATTCCAACCCAGGACCTCGTGGTCACCAAACGTCGTAGTCGTAGTAATAAAAGAAAAGCGAACTTACATTTCCTAAAACGCCCACTAAAACTGGAGGCAGCTTAATTTCCTTTCCGTCAATAGTTTGGTAGCCAACGTCTCTTAGTTCAGTAGTAGCTCCAACCTCCTTTAATTTCTCCTGAGTCCAGTGTACCATCCGTACGCATTCCTCCCGATATTTGGCATCACAAGACACAGACGGAATTGCTACGGCTTCCTTTAGAAGTGCTTTATAAGAAGCTACATTTTGATCCACAAACTTAAATATTTGCGGCAACATTTTCTCTGGTGCCATTGGATAGAGAATTTCTTTCGGAGATCCTGAATAAAATTTAACTGTCGGTGGATGTAAATAATGATTGCGTGCTGCCAGGACGCGTGCAACCGGCAATTTTATATCGCTGCAAACGCTTATAGCAGACCTAATCAAAAACGAAGTCATGTTGGGGATTACTAGTAACGTACGATGAACTTGAACAATATTTCGATTAACTATCTAATAATCGAGTACAAGACAATTGAACCTAATCGATTAATAATTAATTAATTTTCGAATAATAATTTCATTAAACGTCTTTCTTTTGCGTGCTGGCCAAGGTGCTGACTGGACGGAAGCATGTGACTCAACCGAGAAGCATATCAACCTGTAGGGGAGTTCAGAATACAAAATTTTGCCACTTGAAATATTTTGCGTAATATTCGTAATTTTTTAATTCCTTAAAGCACTTTCTCATCTTTTGCTGTGCTGTAACTACATAATGCATAAAATGACCAACAGTATTTTATTTTTTAATGTTAATAGATACTGGTTAAACTCAATATTCGATATAAACAAATATGTACACACAGCTCTTCCACAATAAAATGTTATAATATATTGTGGAATAGTGAACATGAATGATGAGCCTACGTAAGGCCCCTTCCCAAGATCTCAAATCCTTCTCTTCCCGTACATTACCGTCCTATCTCTATCCTTCCTTTTCTATCTAAAGTACTGGAGTCCTGCGTCCAAAAACAACTGTCCCGTTTTGTACTTGCAAACGGATTAATCAGCTCACTACAATCTGGATTTAGACCAGGGCATAGTACTAAAACTGCACTCCTTAAAGTGACTGGCGATATTAGGGCCGGCATGGAGGATTCTAAAGTCACAGTTATAGTTTTGGTAGACTTTTCGAATGCGTTTAATACTGTCAGTCACGATGTCCTCATATCCATCCTTTCTCATCTTATGGTCTCGGACGAAGCACTACAGTGGTTTTCCTCATATCTTCGGGGGCGCCAGCAGTCTGTACAAGTCGGTGATTGTTCATCAAGTCTAACCTAGACTCTGGTGTTCCTCAAGGCGGTATACTCTCCCCTCTATTGTTTTCTGTTTTTATAAATCTCTTAACCTATGAACTTCAGTGTGAGTATCATCTTTACGCCGATGATTTGCAGCTGTATGCTCAGGCTGAAACTAACAGCGTCCAAGGTGCAATCATAAAACTTAATCACGATTTGGACACGCTTAAGAACTGGTCTGATAAGTTTGGTCTCACTGTCAACCCTCTTAAATGCCAAGCTATTATTGTAGGCAGTCCACGTATGGTGAGCCGAGTGGTTATTGATACTTTACCACCAATTATTTTTAATAATTCGCCCATTTCATTCAGTCAAAACGTGAAAAATCTTGGCCTCCTTATTGACAACTCACTGAGCTGGCGGAATCAGATTGGTAGCGTAAGCCAGAAGGTCACGGGTATCCTGCGGATGCTCTATCGACTGAAACACTTTCTTCCATCCAAAACTAAGGCACTGCTCGTGCAAGCTTTAATCTTTCCAATAATCGACTACGGTGATGTGTGCTACTTTGACCTGAATGCAGATCTACTCAATAAATTGGACCGACTTCTGAATAACTGCATTCGATTTGTATTCAATCTTCGCAAGTATGACCATGTTTCCATGTATCGCGCGGAACTAAAGTGGCTTCCGATTCGACAGCGTAGGAACTTGAGAGCACTTACAACCTTGTATTCTCTTCTTGAGTCTCCTTCTTCCCCGTCTTACCTATCATCTCAGTTTCAATATTTAAGTTCCAACCACTGTAAAAATCTAGGCTCTTCTCATAATCGGCTTCTTCAATGCCCACTCCACCGCACTAACTTTATTCACTCTTCTTTCCTCGTGCAATCCATTCTTCTTTGGAACTCTCTTCCTCCTAATGTGAGGATGGCAGAGAGCCGGTACTCCTTCAAGAAAAGAACTCGCGAACACATAACCAAAAAAATGTTAGCAGAATCATCTCGTTAGTATGTTTAATTATATTTATTGTATTTATTTATCTAATGTAACATTCATCTAGACTATCTTACCACGACCAAATAAACCGAGTCTTATCTGATGGAAAAGTCAAGAATCTCCGTAACCGGCGAGCGTGTATGAGACGAACTATGAGAGTCGAGGAAGCCAGAGAGGTATGTAAGGAAAGAACCTGTTGGAACTCTGTACTCTCTGCCTACCCCGCAAGGGATCTGGCGTGAGGTTATAGATAGATAGATAGATAGTAACATTCATTTAATTTTATGTATTCTATGTATATATACATATTAAAAATTGATATATATTAGTTTATTATATATGCGTATCTGTGTATTATATTTAAAATATTTGTCCTCCCGATAATTCTTTATATTGTAGTCCAAGTGCACCTACCTTGTTTTCTCTGCATCACCCTAAGGTTGACTGGGAGAGAATGCCTTTGGCATTAAGTCCGCCTCTGTACAATTTTGTGCAAAAGTATTAATAAATAAATAAATAAATATATCGATTGAATTCCTTTCTTCGACATCACTACGAGGAATTTCAATGTCAATTTGATACTGACAGCTGTGTGACTAATATTCCGTTTTACGTTATTTTTTACGCAAACTGGTACGTGGAACGGAGTGGGTCAAATTTCCAAAGTCCATCGTCTTTATTTGAGACCCATAATTTATTGAACAGATTGGAATATACATATTTACACCTACTACTAAATACCTGTGTTAAATACCTACTTACAACTTACAACATACCCTACAAATCCTATCATTGTACACCTACCTAGTAGTAAATCGGCAAAGACTATGTGCCTTAAGCGCTACTTTGTTTTATTTTGTAATATAACCATAATAATGAAGTTAGCCAATGGGACATTCTGTTCAAATTGAGTTTTGAATGCAGTCATATACAGCTTTATGAGCCCTTTCGAATAGTAGATAGTACCGTGGTAGTGCTTATATAACTAGGTAACGTAACGTGGTAAGAAAGGGACATATATAAATCTCGAAGGAAGTGCTCTGGTATAAATAGGTATCGTAGTCAATCGTAGTCTATCTATCTATCTATATCATCACACCAGACGCCTTACGGGGTAGGCAGAGAGTACAGAGTTCCAACAGGCTCTTTCCTTACATACCTCTCTGGCTCCCTATACTCTCATAGTTCGTCTCATACACGCTCTATTTGGTCTATTTGGTCATGGTAAGATAGTCTAGGTCTTCCCCGGTACCTACATCCTTCCACTTTCGCATTGTATATCAGTTTTGTCATTCTTTTTTCGGACATTCTTTCTATATGCCCAAACCAACGGAGCATACCCTTTCTCATCTTTACACCGATACTCTCTTTCATACCTATTTGCTTTCTTACTACGCTGTTGCGAATACGGTCGGTCAGCTTCACTCCGCACATCTTCCGCAGAGCTCGCATTTCCACCGCATTATCCTACTATCATTCTCCTTCTTACATACCCAGCTCTCGCTGCCATATAACAGCGTTGGGACAACCACTCCATTATGTATGGCCAGCTGCGCCTTTCGGCTTAAGTGCAGGCTCCCAAGTAGCTTTCCCATCGCGCCATTCACTCTGTTCCCTGCACTCACTCTTCTCTCTATGTCAGCGGTGTATTTTCCATCCTTACTGAATGCGCATCCAAGATATACAAACTCATTCACTTGCTCCAGCAAATCGTTCCCAACCACAATCCTTGCATTCGTTCTGGTTTCTTCCCGATAAAAACCATAATTTTGGTTTTCTTCACATTCAAATGTAAGCCATTTTTCATGCAGTTGTCTTTCATACCTGTGACTAGTGATTGCAGATCAGTGGCTGTTGGCGCTATCAAAACCGCGTCATTTGCATATAGTAGATGATTTACCACTAGATCACTCATTTGTACACCTTCATTCATCGCTTTCAGTCTTTGAAGACTTTTATCCAGATATATTATAAACAGTCTAGCGGACAACACGCAACCCTGCTTGACGCCGATTTCAACGTCAAACCAGGGTGACATGTTACCACCCACCCGAACGCATGCCTTGCAGTCCACATAGGTGGACTGGACGGCCCGCAGCAAGGTGCCATCCATACCATACTCAGGCAAAATGTCCCAAAGTCTCTTTCGCACAACTCTATCAAACGCCTTTTCCAGATCCACAAAACCGCAGAAAATCTTCCGGCCCACTGCCAGATGCTTCTCTACGATGTTGCGAAGGGAGAAAACTTGATCCGAACATCCTCTTCTGGACCTGAAACCCCCTTGTGCCTCGCACAACATTCCATCGGACTTCTCGCGCATTCTCCTTTCAACAATTTTACTATACACCTTGACTGCCAAGCTGATCAAACTAATGGCTCTGTAATTGGCGCAGTCATATTGTGAACCCTTGCCTTTGTACAAGGGTACAATGACTGCGCGGCGCCAATCTGTAGGGACCCTACCGGTCCTCCAGCAAAGGTTTGCAAGGGCCCGAAAGGCGTCCCGGACGCAAGTTCCACCATATTTGATCATCTCGGCAGATATCATGTCTATTCCCGCAGCTTTACCATTTTTCATACTTCCTATCGCCCATTCAACTTCTTCCATAGTGATGCCCTCTGTTGATTCCGGTGCCACAAACTCGTCTCTGGGCTCGTCTGTGGCACCAGTATCCGGGGCATCTCCATACATTTCTCCAAAATATTCACTCCACCGGTTTAATACAGCTTATGTATCTGCAAGAATGTCACCATCCTTAGATTTTATCCTTTCCATTCTGGAACCTGACGAATCACCTCGAGACTTTCTCACTTTGCTCCAAAAGAGTTTAGTGTTGTTCTCGAAGTTCTTCGCCAGCCTCTCCTCCTCAATCGCACTGGCTCTTTCACGCTTTTCGTTCACTAAGGATTTGGTGGCATTCTTGCATTGCCGGTATATTTCTTTCTTCATCTCTGTCATACTGGCATTCAGGTTCAAAGAAGAAATATAGTCCTGCCATGCTTTCTTCTTACTTTCTACGGAGCTTTGCAACTCCGCATCCCACCATGCATCACCTTTTGCTGTTATATGCTTCTTTGAGCAACCACATACTTCTTTCGCGGAATCTACTAAATTCTCTTTCAGGCTATTCCAGCATTCATCTACATTTGAGTCCGAATAACCTAACCTGCCAAAAGCTTGTCCCGGACTCTGTCTTCATACATTCTTCTCACGCTCTCATCTTGCAACTTTTCAACCTTTATTCTTTCAAGGTCTCCGAAGAGGATACGTTCTCGCCAGTGCCTCCACTTCCTGAACAGACCACTAAACCGCGCAACTACGAGATAGTGGTCTGATTCAAGAGTGGGGCCTATACGCACGTGTATCTTGGAGTTTGCTTCGGAGATGGTTATCTACCAGGATCAAATCTATCATGCTTTTTTGTTCATTCCTTCTCCACGTGTACATATGTATATCCTTATAAAATGTAGTCTACTACATACATGTATATCCTTACATGTATATCCTACTGTAGTAAATGTAGTTACGTTAGAGAAAGATACATATAACATATACATATGTATATCCTTATAAAATGTAGTCTACAGTCTCCTTTATAAAATGTAGTTACGTTAGAGAAAATTGGAGTTTCTAAATTTAAAGCTAGAACATAATGTGATTAGCTGCCTACAAATAATTTCTTAGTATCCGATACAAAATACTAAGAAATTAAAAAAAAACATATCAATATGGCCCATACAGTGCCCCAAGTCTGCTATTTTTCATGTATTTTGTAATTATGACATGTTATAAAAATCGTTCAATTACAATTGTGACAAAACTCGTGAATTGTTTGAACTGGTGCATACGACTATGGAAAACCATAATAATTAACGATAGGCACCATAAGAATTGGAAAACATTGAATAAGTAGATTGAAAACTCAAAACTAAAAATTGTGATGTCATTGATCAACAATTTTATTAAAATTGCAATAACGGACTAGGGGCCTTGATATGTTTTTTGTTTGAAAATTATTTGGTTCTTTAGAGTATCTCTTGTACGTAAAATGTAAAATGGTTAATTTGCCTAAGAGCTATATCGTTCCACACGAATAACGACGATCGATATATCGATAGAAGAAACTTACTAGCAGTCTACAGAAGAACGTACTAGCAGTCCATTGCACGCCTGCTGTAAACGCTTAAAAGAACGAGTTGGACACGTCTGAATTAAACGGTCTATAGGCAGTCGGATGTTCCGCTGATAAGCGTGACGCTTTATAATAATATAGAAGCCGCGCGCAGTCATAATTGCACGCCGCGCGGTGAAGCGAAAAGTTCAACAAACGCTCCGCACTCACCGCACATCCTACCCGCGTAGTGTTGGCAGCGCGGAAATATTACCACTTTTTGGGGTAAATGTTGATGACATTAGAGTACATGATAATAAAATCATTGTTGCGATAACGTGTATTTTAATGCAAATTAAACTTAAGAACTAGATATACTTGTACTATTAAGGTTTGTAGTAATTTAATGTAGGGAAAATATATTTTCATCATCTTAACTAAATATTAAAACCGTTATGTAGTAGTTAACTATATTTATACCAACCATTTAATACTAGAACTTATAAAGTCCTGAGTAAATAAAACTAGGGAGAAATAAAATTATTATACTAGCAACACTAACAAAATAGACGCCTCTTTTACTATGACAATTACAGACGGAAGAATTAATTCGATATTTAAATAATACGGCATCTGAATGCGTTAGATACGTATAAAATGTGATCCTTTCATGTTTCTTTTTGAGCTCAACAGCATTTTTACAGGCGGGAATGACACTATACGGCATAATTCAATTTAATTTGAGACGCGCAGAGCACGTTATTTTTCACGACGGTCACAGCATAGATAATATACTAATACTGTGTCACAGCGTGACTACTCGCGTGAACGTTTGATTTCCTGCTTAGCAGGTAGTAATTCTTGCTTCAACTTGATGCGCGCTCGCGGCTTCTAGATTATATGTATTCTAAGCGTAACGCACTCTTGACACTGTAGAAGGACTATAATGGTATTCCCATGTATTGAGGTTTGTGTAAATAAACCGTGTAAGTAAATCATGTATAATGCATTATGAAAGTAATTCATCAAAGGAATTATGATATTAGACCTACATAGTATTTTCTCATAGACGATGATAGAACCCATCCATAACATATCTCATGGTTAAAAAATGCCCAAAATTCTATCTATCTATCTATCTATAACCTCACGCCAGATCCCTTGCGGGGTAGGCAGAGAGTACAGAGTTCCAACAGGTTCTTTCCTTACATACCTCTCTGGCTTCCTCGACTCTCATAGTTCGTCTCATACACGCTCGCCGGTTACGGAGACTCTTGACTTTTCCATCAGATAAGACTCGGTTTAATTGGTCGTGGTAAGATAGTCTAGGTCTTCCCCGGTACCTGCATCCTTCCACTTTCACATTGTATATCTGTTTTGTCATTCTTTCCTCTGGCATTCTTTCTATATGCCCGAACCAACGGAGCATGCCCTTTCTCATCTTTACACCGATACTATCTTTCATACCTACTCGCTGTCTTACTATGCTGTTGCTAATGCGGTCAGCTTCACTCCGCACATCTTCCGCAGAGCTCGCATTTCTACCGCATTTATCCTACTTTCATTCTCCTTCTTACATACCCAGCTCTCGCTACCATATAACAGCGTTGGGACAAGAACTCCGTTATGTATGGCCAGCTGCGCCTTATGGCTTAAGTGCCGGCTCCCGAGTAGCTTTCCCATCGCACCATTCACTCTGTTCCCTGCACTCACTCTTCTCTCTATGTCAGCGGTGTATTTCCCATCCTTACTGAAGGCGCATCCAAGATATACAAACTCATTCACTTGCTCCAGCACATCGTTACCAACCACAATCCTTACATTCGTTCTGGTTTCTTCCCTTTCAAAATTGACACAAGATTTTGAAGTTATCACACAAATAATAAATTCAGTAAATAACAAAAAACAAATCAAAATGTACATAATTACGACAAACCAGAATTAACAGAGGATAGTTTTAATACCTATCTCAAAACATCTTCTATAAAAGGATTCTAGTAAATTTGGAGACAAAATGGTTCATACGTAGGAACATAGTACCTTCGCCTGACCAGTAGGTGAGTCCTTTTACAACATCTACCATATAACGCAAGGGCTTTGGTACTCTACGTTTTGGGAATGTCGAACCGCAATCATAATGTTAAATATTGTTCAATTCGGAATCTGTAACAAATCATCGGTTTAAACATTTATTTCTATTTGGTGAAATAAGTGAGCAGATAATTGCATGTCGCGAATATTCTACTCAAAGCTATAAAGTAGTAATTATTGATAGAAATAAGACCAGACCACTTCTGAGGTTCTCAGAGAAAAGGACATCGTTACCGAAGTCAAACACCACCATCCTATCACCGAGCAACATATTAACAACAAGACAAGTATTGCAGTGGAAATCCAACTACAATATTCGTGAATATAATAATGCTACAAAAATATATTTCAACGTGTTTGACTACTTCACGATTATTGATCTCAAAAAATTCCTATTACTTATAACCTTCATATCCAGTACTATGGAGCAATTAATAAAAAATGTTAAAATATTAAACTTACCACAGATGCCCGAAGATTATGGCATTATAATTAACAGAGAACAAATAAAAAAATATTTCCTTGATACAAAGCAAAGCAGAAGCAATATTAATAAAGCCTCGATCATATATCATTCTGATAGAATAGTGTGTCAAACCAATTATTTGAAGAGTTACACAGAAGATCGCTGGATAGCATTTAATATTTCAATATGCAAATACGCATTTACCTACGATTTCTTAAATGTTCTGGGTGCGATTAGTAGCGCGACATGCAGCTCTGTTCCTGCGCTTTGTTTTATGAACTGGTATTTTCGTAGTTTAAGTCAAGGATATATCATGAGAATGCTTTTGGAGAACCTAAAAGTCCCAACCTTGTATGTTATGAAACAAGTTTATTTTGTAATCGTAACGAACACTTGTCCAATGCTCGTAGAAATAAACTTCAATGTATTAAGTGGAGTATTCATGGTCAATGATGCGATCTTTGTTGTCGAATATTTTCCTACGACAATGGATTGGAATGTTTATCACCAGAATATACTAAAAATTTCTTTAATAAATACATGGAGTGCAGTGGTGTATAATGATGGTTCGAAAACTTTAGAAACTATAGCTTTATTTTCAATAAATGATCCACTGATATCAGAATCATTGAAGCAGGACACTTTATCATACACTAGAGATAATGGAAAGTTTGAAAATATTATGTCGGATGACGACGCATCAAATATGCAACGTTTAGAAATGAAATCGTTTAGAATCAAAGAGACCCAGGGAGTCTGCTGCGGAACTGTACATGATGAGGTTTTAAGCTACCAGCAGATTCTAGCGACACAGAGCACGTTTTGTCAAACAATGGATACCACTACATTTCGAAGCGCGTTACATAATACGAAACCTATAAGTCGGGTGAACGATAAATCATGGTTAAAAATTGTCGCATATTCGAAAAATCTAAATTCCAGTATTGATGTGATAAGCTCTTTGAAAGACGATTACGTAAATGAAACTATGTTCGAGACTAGTTACGTAGACGGATTCATGAGATTCGTCGACAAGTGTTGTAATGATCTGTTGTATAAAACATTTAACAAAATGTTCTTCAACTGTCTTGGAAAGACACGTTTACAGTTGCATGTTACACTTATATGATGTACTGAAATAAAAGAACTCAATCTTAATTAATTTTTTAATTTCATTCTGCTTATTTACAAGGAACATTAGGTACTTATCCAAATAAATACTTAATAAATAAAATGTTGAAAATTTTCAAGTAACGCAAATTTTATAAAAGCAGCTAGTTTGTACATAAGTATATTCACTGTTAACATTTTAGGGGTTTTATTTTGTTTATTGCAACAAAAACTAAAAAACAGAAATTATTGTGATAGTAATTAATAGTTACAAGTATATTTCAAAGCAAAAACATATCAGATAAGACAGGAGATGTACGTAAATTAGCCTATGTTTAAATATTCCTATTCTACGTTTCTTTAAAGAGTTGAATACAAATCCTCAGTTAGGAGAGGGATTTGGCGACATGTTAATACTTAAATGTGAAATGTGCGTGTACAAGCGGGTTGCCCTCATTTACACAATAGGACATATCGCCAATTCGGCCACTACAAACCAAACGAGTTTTTTTTCTATACTCTCTGTGTCAATTACGCTCTCAACAGTTTACCGTCCTCAATATGCTGAAACAAAGAAAAATATAGTGTAAATTCCTTTGTCTGTCACAAATATTTTCAAAGTAGTTTTTATCTCGATTTGTGAGAAAATGCTTTTGCCCAGCAGTGGAACGGTATAGGCAAATTTATTTATTTATTGTTTTTCTTCCCAGCACAAGTCCCGAGTCTGGAATGTGCCCAGTATATGGCAATAGGCTCGCCCCCTATTATATGGGACCTAACATCGTCGGCGAAACGTGGGTGTACTCAGTACACCTCTGCCACCCTCGCTTGGGGAATATAAGCGTGACGGTGTTATTCTTATTAAGTGATCCTTCACATAAGAAAAACTAAAATATGCGGTCCGGAAACCCCCGTCAGGAACGAAGTTCTAATCAGACAATGTAACTCACAATTGATATAATTGTTAGTTTTTGATGAATGATGATAAAGGTCGATTATTGCCCGAAGCCAAAGCCGAAGCCGATTAAAAGGCCATTGCCAAAACCTTCGCAGGTTAACGATTTAGCGCAGGTAAGAGCTTAAGCCACTCCGCCCACTGCGTCTAATAGTCGCGGGTTCGATTCCCGCACGGGAAGATATTTTAAAAACAAGCTTTTATAGCAAAATCATAACTTAGTCATTTTGCTTAGTTGAGTTGTTCCTATGGCTTCTTTCCGGCTTCATCATCACACCTTGGACACCGCCCTGGTTTAAAGTACTCGCCAAGCTCAATCCAACGAGCCCAAACACAGCGGGAAATTGAGTAGTACGGCGGTTTCATTAGCCA
Organism: Phalera bucephala; assembly: GCA_905147815.2. Lineage (NCBI taxonomy): Eukaryota > Metazoa > Arthropoda > Insecta > Lepidoptera > Notodontidae > Phalera > Phalera bucephala. The sequence continues at coordinate 17,171,804 of LR990617.1, read as the reverse complement.
CCTTTCAGCTTCATCATCAGACCTTAAACACTATCTAGTTGTGTAGTACTTGTCAATACCAATCTAATAAGCCTAAACACGAGAGGGTTACGTTGTATACTTCACATGTTCCTATGGCCACCTTCTGACTCCATCATCAGACCAGTTCCATGGTACTATATTATTGCTTTGTCACCGACATTCTTTCCACCGACTTCAGCCCAATCGAATGGGTATCCGATAGAGCTGAAGTCGGTGGAAGTGCTTGAAAAATGGAACACAAGATTTGAACCGGAAAGACAAAGGCAGACCTACGAACATTGCAAGTTAAATAAAAGCTTGTAAAAACAAGGGCTAAATGTTACCCAGAGGCGGCGTCGTCGGTGACGATAGAGGCGGATGGTGCGTGTGCGAAGATCCTGGCGGAGTGGCGGCGCAGCCAGTGCGTTGCGACAGCTGCCAGCGCCGTGGCGAGAGCTCCCGTGGCAGCTGCTACCCGAGCGCCTCCACCACTGGCCGTCACGAACACGCGCGCCCACATAGCTTGCCACACCGACTCCGTCCACGTCGAGTACTGGTTCGACGACAGCTCGTAGTCTGCGATAGTTGTATAACAATACTGGAACTTTTTTGTTGTTGTTTAAGTGATCTACACTGTTGGCCGCGGGGCCTTTACAACCTCACCGGACAAGTATAGTGAAACTATAGTCTATCGATACTATTGTGACCTCGGAAAATTGTAAGGACCTCGATAGCACTATCTATAGTACTGATAGCGCTATCGATAGTACAGATCGAACTATGCTATTAATTGCAAACAATACTATTGATAATATTGCTTTAACACTATTGATACTATCGATAGTATTAATACGCAATAATATCGATACTATCGATATTATTGTCCGATCTGTACTATCGATACTATCAATATTCTATTTTATTTCAAGGTCAAACTTTAGTCTGCGAATAAATAAAAATCTCGTTAGCCCTACTAGCAAGGATAAGAATTTAAGTAAAATAAACTTACCCCCTTAGTGGGGGTAAATTGTACGGATAAATATAACTGGCTGCGAATGTTATCGTCGATACAACGTTTTAAAACAGTGTGACTTGTACCATATCATCATCAGTCGACAAAGGCCTCCCCCAAAGATCGCCACAATGTCTAGGAATTCATTTGTCCTAATAACTCAACATTTTGGGAAATTACAATACAAAATCCCGATTACATAATATTTTTGAAATATACGTAATGCAAATTCAACATTTTCGGAAGTCAACATTACAGGTAGTCAACGTAATAGTCTTTAAGCGACTCAGTTTTGTGCTCGTATCCAGCTATTACCCGCGATCTAGGTATCATATACTCGATAAGATTATAAACAATCGTGATCTCTACTTTATATAAGGACGAAAACTGTTAAATCGACGTCGCTTAGACTCCAAAACGTTTTAAGTCGTAACCTCGCATGGCTAGTGCTACCCATTAGGCCCTTATTCGCGATGACTAAACGCGACGCGTACAAATTTCGTAAAATAATCGTACCTATAAAGATATTCTATATGCCGCTGGAGTACCGTCCGCAACATAAGCCACATAACATTCTCAGTTTTTCAAATCCCTTGCACACTGTTGTTTTGCCTTAAATCCATTATTTTTGTTTATCTAAATATATTTGATTACGTCACTTATAATTTGGTTGTTCACCAAAGTTTATAAAATCAAGAGTGCTATCGATTTTAAAAACTGAGAATGTAAGCGACTTACGTTGCTGACTGTAACATTAAATGAACATTTCATGAACTTCGTAACGCGCCGCGTTACCTGTGTAATTGGTCTTAGCGAATAAGGGCCCCAAACGTAAAACTGATACTTAGTCTCTAAGATAGACGAAAGCATGTACTACAATACATATACTAACCTTTTATCAAAAATGCAGGACTAATTGCTTGACTGAAGTTCATTGTCGTTTCGACACATACTCCAGTGAGGTTCCAACCTTTTAACCAATAATATGAAAAACCCTGCAATTTAATAAAAATAAATGATAAAAGGAGATATCCACACTATTACTAACTATATTGGTCGAACAGGATCCTCTGCGACTGAGAGCAATAATCCAGTCTGAGGGCTCAAACTGATTTTCTTAAATTGACTGACAAACTAGGAGAGGAATCGTACTGAAACTTTTACTAACAGTTTTACTGTAACTTTGAAGTGTAATATAGGCGAAGCTAGAATCGCCTAATGTATTAGACGTAGCCGTCCAAATCTTACTTTGCTATTTATTTATTAGGATTGTAAAGGAATCTCGCATCCGCCTCCACGGAACATCCGCAAAAAAACATTTCCGCCTTCCCACCTGCATTTGCATACTTTTATCGGATTTGTAACGGACGTTTGTTTACATTTCGTCGTTGTGTGGGACGCCACGCGTGCTTCTTAGCCAACTGACTGACCTATAAAACGCATCAAAGAAAGCGGGTAGCCGGTGGTGAAGATAGGGAGGAGGATAACTAGCGGACCTATTGGTAATCAGAATTAATATTTTTTCTTCAATTAATCTTAATGAATGATCCGTTTTTCTATATTTATCCATCTCCGCCTCCACCTTCTTTAACCTCCGTTACCGTGGAGGCCAAACTCTGCACCTCTGCCACCGCTAAAATGGCCTCAGTTACTACCATCTATATCATCTCTCTGTAATTTATGTATTATTTAAATAAAAAAAAAACAGAGATTATCGCGGATAAACTAAACTAATTACAAAATTATTGCGCGAAACGAGGTAGCAACTTTATAGATGGCAAGCGCGGGCGCGTATGCGCAGAACGGCGACAGGGCTGCGCGGGCGGAGGGGAGCGCACTAGTGAGGTGCATACTATAAGGTGTACTGTCTACGTCCACTTTACAATGGTAGGTCACATGTAATAAAGGCCATTTAACTGGCACAATGCCCGACTCCGGATTAGTACTTGAAATTTTTCTAACGAATATTTTACGAAGATTTTTCTTAGCTATAGTTGGACCCCGGTGGCATTGTTGTTGACAGGGCGCAACAGAAAACTGGGTGGGCGTGGGCGCGGCCTGTCAGTCTTTTGACTCCCACTCAAAGACTGCGAACAAAGGGAGCGCCCCGCAGTGATAGAATGAGAGGGGAAGTAGAGCGTAAGTGGCGCGGTATACGCGGTCACTCACTTCACGCGGAAGAGAGCAGTGTGTAAATTATGTAATACATACAGGGTTATTACGTGCGTCGCACTCAGTCCGGTTGAGGGTAAGCTGCGTGCCGGTGAGCAGGGCTAACAGGTGGCCCGCGAACACGGGCGCAGTGCCGGGCCACGTGGCCACGCCCACGTACAGCGGCGCCGCGCGGGCCGGCGGCTGCTCGCCGCCGCCGCCTGCGTAGTCCACCGCCTGCAGCAGCCGGCACACCTGGCTCTCCAAAAAGCAGTGCAGCATCTCGTCCACCTGCCGAGTTAGCAAAATTCTTATAGACCAAGCAGTACTTAATAAAGGTTTCGCCACATAGGCGACGCAGAGCGACGGGAGCGTGACGGTGGCGCGCCCTGAAGAGTTATAATATTCTGAAATGTACGGGAGACGCCACTCAGCTCCGCCACGCTCGGCGCGACGGCAAACGTCATGACCTGCTGCCGTCGCGCCTAACGCGAATACAAAGCGAGCACGGCAGGAGCGAGATGCCAAGTGACACTAGAGTTGCACCGCACCGGCGACCGAGCGCCGATCGCACGCCTCCGTCGCGCTCCGTCGGATATTTGACCAAACATTTAAGGTTTCGCCACATAGCCGACGCGGCGCGATAGGTGTTGGCTTGGGGAATTGTAATGTACTGAAATGTACGGGACACGCCACACAGTGCAGCCCCGCTCGGCGCAACGGCAAACGTCACGACCGAACGGAGCCGAGCGCGTCCGTCGCGCTCCGTCGGCTATTTGACCAAAACTTTATAGTCAAAAAATATAGAACGTAGTTACGTACGAAGTAAGTAAGTAGTTACTTAAGATTCTACCACCCGTTCGGAATGTCATTCTTAGGGGACATTCATTAATTACGTGAGTTGTTCTTTGAAATTGAGATTTGGTGGGACTATTTGTTAAATGTCGGAATTCACGAAATAAATGTTTTTAATAGCCAAATATACAAAATGGGATACTATAATAAAAGTTAAAACTATCTTTTTTAATTTTGAATTATATACGTTAGATTTTCAATTATGCCTGCCTCGTTACTATTTTGATGTTCTTAAAGCATTCAACATTACCCTGGTAAAATTTTCAATTCACGTAACAGTTTAAGAATTTGGTGGAGAATCAAGAAACTTTTGCGTTCATAATATTACTAGAAAATGATATTATAAATGCAAAAGTTTCCGAGTATGGCTATATGGACGTTTCTTGCAAAAACTACTGAATGGATTTTAATAATAAAAATAATATAATAATAAATATCTAAAGGTTTTGTATAGGGACACATACCAAATGTGCTGACGCAGTCACGTCGCCATCATACAGTTTCCCAGTAATTCTTTTGTATAAAGTGCGCGCTACAGCTGTCGACAGTTTCGATATTTTCACTTGTGTGTCGGTTTCTTTCATTATCCCGTTTGCTAATAGCTCTTCCGTTGTCATAACTGCAAAGAGTAGTTTTTGTTTAATTACAATATAACGCCTTCATGAAACTACTATTCAACAGCAAAATTAATGTTTTAGTATCGATCGGTAGACCTTTCTCCTAATCGCTTACAAAGCAATGTTCTGCTAGTATAAAGGTCTAAAGAGTCTAAACTAAACAGACAAGACTAAATTTGAACTGCACTCCAACTACAAAATTGAAGTTTTGATGTAGTTCTTGTGCAGTTGACATTACTGCATCAAAACTGCTAACCGTCTGTCCGTCTAAAAACGGAAATGGCAGAGGTGTAAATACTAGGTATATCTATACTAGGCATTCACATTTAACAAAATATGTTCGGCCCCAATGTAAGAGCGGTAAGACTATTGCCATCATACTGGGCACAATTTCGTAAACGCCAGTCGTACCTTGCACCGCTAAACCAATCAGACACTAAAATAATAGCTAAGTTGATACTCACATGTGCCATTACTGCTTACTGTAATGTTACGATAAACAAAGCCAATCTTGTCGGAGCGGTCCAATGCAGAATTATAAAACAAGTTAGTAAATTTTCCCTTATGGTCCGTAACCAAAACCTGGGGCAAGGCCCCAGTCTCAGTTTCATTTTTAAATATCCGACGGAAGGAATGCAGCGAGGATGGCGGCAAATCCTCCTTAAATATTGGCGTTACTAATGTATAATTATTGATGTCACTGAGGAAACTCGCAATCTGTGAATAAAGGGAAATATAAAATAGCCTTCTTCAATTTACGCGAAATAAATATTGTACGAAGGGGTAAAATAGCTTACGGTAAACAAGAATTTGTTAAGTCGACACACGAATCTAAAGGAGCCTAACCAAATTATTTTGCCTTAAAATGTTCAAACTCAGCTTGGATCACTTACTTCAGGTATGTCAGCCATCGTCTCATCCGCATATGGTACATAAGCATAGAAAGGCCAAGAGCTATCATTGTTGGTGTTCAGTAAGGAACCGCCGATCTGGCCAAGCTCGACGTGCAGGCGAATGTCGGAAACGTTCAGTGGCGCAACGGCTGGCCAAGATTGCCTGGATATGTCGAACGCCACTCGCTGCGATCCGATGTAATCGAATGCTTCGCCGTTGAAAAGCGTCCACAGTATATTTTCATCTAAAACATAAAATACAATTTTCACCTGCAGCTGGATTAACGTCATTATGGGCATCAAGATAAGAAGACTTATTCCTTCTTCCGTTGGTGCTATTTATCCCTTTGTTGTGCCAGTTGCATTAAATTCTTTGTCGACGGAACAGGTATTGACGAATCATTTCACTGGCGGAGGACCTAGGGATGTCCTAGGATGTGACATCAATTACCATTCGTTAAATGGGTTTATTCCTTTCAAGAGATGCTATTCGAACCTTCGCTTACTGCTCCCGAGTGACGGTAATATCACGAGGAGTAAGTAATCAAAAATGAGTAATTACTTGCGACAACTGATATACAATGCGAAAGTGGAAGGATGTAGGTACCGGGGAAGACCTAGACTATCTTACCATGATCAAATAGACGGGGTCTTATCTGAAGGACAAGTCAGGAGTCTCCGTAACCGGCGAGCGTGTATGAGACGAACTATGAGAGTAGAGGAAGCCAGAGAGGTATGTAAGGAAAGAGCCTGTTGGAACTCTGTACTCTCTGCCTACCCCGTAGGGGATCTGGCGTGATGATATAGATAGTAATTACTTACCATATAATAGTGCATCCTTAACAGGTATTAATTGAGAGAGTGTCGTAGCTGCCGTGAGTAGAGTAACCATTCCTACCACAGAACTGGCCGCGCCCGGCGAGACACCTGCCAAAGTAAATAAGAATAGTAAAGAATTGGATTCGTACTAAACACGCCACGCATGTACTAGGAGTGGGTACTGGAAAATTATAAGCAATTTATAATTACGTGGCATACCGTTTAACTCATAAATAATATAAATGAACGTAACAGCACCACCCGGTAATATAGGTAGCTTAACATTCCCAATTTTTTTAATCGTTTTTATGATTTTGTTTTGCATCATATCCATTATTTTTGTTAATCTAAATGTTTTAATGTTTTAATATGCTGCCAATAATTAGGCTTTAACAATATTCACCAATGTTCCTAAAGTGTATAACTAATATGAAAAACTGACATTGTTAAGCTACTTACCATTTTGACTGTATATACCTAATATCTTCTTCGACAATATTTTAAAAAGCCACTGGAGCTACGTATATTAGAAATGCGATGGCACGTGCGATACGTAACTTTTGGCTTTATTTTTCACGTTAAAAATAAAGTATTAGGATACATGACTTACCATCAAAGAGTGAAGATGAATCGATCCGTGCTGTTACAAATGTAACTTTTTTTGATTTCTCGTCCTGTAATGAACAGCTATAGTAAATATAAAGGAAACTATGTCGACCATTCTTTGTAGCATAATATAATGGCACAAATAATTACGATTCGATCCTTGTGAATTTCTTATTTATAAACCTATCCACGACACAGGAATAATTCCTAGTATATTGTAATGTTTAAATTCTGGAGTTCAAAGCCGCTCCGCCCACTGTGTCTAATAGTTCGATTCCCGCACGAGACAAATCTTTGTGTGGTCCACAATTATTTGTTCCGGTCTGGGTATTGGTGTATGTGAATTTACATGTTTGTAAACGCACCCACGAGACAAGAATAAACCCTAGAGTCGGGCTACGTTTCTTTTTAAAAAAATAAAAAACTAACAGTGGCACTTCGGGAGTGCTGACAGAAGTGAAAACTTGAACAATTACGTGTATTTTTTTTGTGTTATACTTTATAATCTGTATTGTACTAAACTGTTAGCTGTACAAATAAATATACTTTTCTTTTTTTCTTTTGTATTTTTTGAATCGTCATAACAACACCGTCACGCCTATATTCCCCAAGCGGGGGTGGCAGAGGTGTACTGAGTACACCCACGTCATAAATTTATAAATACATGAAATATGAAATTTAATAAATGTATCTATGTACGTACATACACAATATATGTACATACTTATATACAGAGATGCTGGTAACGGTAACACGGTCGCGAGTTCAATGGTTTTTTCCCTATCTCAAAAAATGCCAACGTGCATGTGTATCTACGTACGTACATAAACAATATATGTACAAAAGTATATACAGAGGTGTCGGTAACGGTAAGTATCGCGAGTTCAATTGTTTTTACCCTATCTCAAAAAATGCACAACGAGCTAACTTTTCACTAAGTTTTCAAGTTTTCACTTAAAAAAAAAACAGTGTAGTACACAGTATTAAAAAGCGTTTATAAAATCTAATTTTATAAGTGCATTTTTAACTTTATAACAAAAGTAGCGACCCGCCCCGGCTTTGCACGGGTGATTTATACATATAAACATTCCTTTCGAATCACCCCGTCTATTGGTGCGAACCGTATGAAAATCCGTTCGGTAATTATTGCGTTTATTGCGTTCATAGAAACAGACCGACGCGGCAGGGATAACTTTGTTTTTAACAAACATACTTTGTGGTTAAACAAGGAAAATATTAATGAATATTAATAATTACTAATAACAAGTTATATACGATGTTATATGGCAGTGAGAGCTGGATATGTAAGAAGGAAAATGAAAGTAGGATAAATGCGGTGGGCCGACCGTATTCGCAACAGCGTAGTAAGAAATCGAGTAGGTATGAAAGATAGTATCGGTGTAAAGATGAGAAAGGGTATGCTCCCTTGGTGCGGGCATATAGAAAGAATGTCAGAAGAAAGAATGACAAAACAATGCAAAAGTGGAAGGATGTAGGTACCGGGGAAGACCTAGACTAACTTACCATGACCAAATAGACCTAGTCTTATGAAGGACAAGTCAAGTCTCCGTAACCGGCGAGCGTGTATGAGACGTACTGTGAGAGTGGAGGAAGCCAGAGAGGTATGTAAGGAAATAACCTGTTGGAACTCTGCGGGGTAGGCAGAGAGGCCTACCCCGCAAGAGATCTGGCGTGATGGTATAGATAGATAGATAGAACAAGTTACATACAAATTTCAAAGGCTGCTGATTTTATTAGTTCTTTTTAAATACTTATTTATATTTATCTCAGTCGTATTATGTACATATATTGTATCTATCCTATATCACGCCAGATCCCTTGGAGGTACAGCCAGTACAGAGTTCCAATTTACATATTGATTTCAATCTTGAATAATAATACAGATGTTTAATGAATTGTTTAACCAGCCTTGCCACATATAACCATGGTATTGAAATAATATACAAACCGCTGTCCGAGGAAAGAGCGAATAATACACATTGTGATCTCCCAAAGGATCACACACTTTGATAGGTGCAAACAATGCAGATGAAACCGACCTGTAAACAGAATTATGATTATCACCTAAATTATAAAGAGGAGAAGTCAAAAACTGTAATAAATAAAATATGAGCATTCATATAAAATTACTATAAACATCATCATCATCTCAGCCTATAATCCAGTGCTGAACATAGACCTCCCTAATCACTCTCCAGCACAACCGGTCTGATGCCATCTGCATCCAATGACTTCCTTTGACTATATTGTATACTACCGGCCCGTCCCGGCTTCGCACGGGTGGATATTGCGTCCGCTGCGTAGGAACACAAAATAATACACGCGGCTACCTATTTCATAGATGTGCACGCCCCTCTCACGCACTTCGGTCCCCCCCCCCCTCTCCGCGTTGCTCGCTGCGCTGCGTGGGACCACTCCGGCCATGGCGCGGCAGCGTTTATTTTTCTATTTAGTATTTTGTTTAGATTGACATTTTAAAATTCGTAATATCTTTTGAATGGACTGTCCGATTTGAATAATTCAACAGGTATTGAAACAGTCTTGAATATGATATGATTTATTTAATACAAAGGTAGTAAAAAAGTAGTTATAGTGACGTATCTACAATAGTTGGACATATGGTATCGCGAAGTTTTTTGTAGATATTGATATGTTCTTAAATATTGTAGAACAGTTTTTTGTTCTATGATAAATGGTTTCCGCAGCGCATGCGATGAAAGACATATTATGGCTAATTTTTTTACACCTTGGGTTACATTATTGAAGTTTCAGTAGGGATCCCTTGAGTTTTTTAGTAATAAATATAGCCTATGTTACTCAGGGATAATGTAGCATTCTAATGGCGAAAGAATATTTGAAATCGGTCCAGTAGTTTTTGAGTTTATTCGTTACATACATACAAAAATACAAATCTTTCCGCTTTATAATATTAGTATAGATTACGTCTATGATAGTAATGTAAAAAGAAAGAAAGAAATAGTATTACTGATAATATCACTTTTTAATAATAAATATTGAATCTAACACAGAAAAAGGGTAAAAAATATATCTATTCAGCAGTTTGTATCCTCCACACGTTATGCATACAACAACAGCTATTTACATATTACCCGTCTAAGGATACATTCTGGTAAATATATAAATTTTTTATAGTTTTTGTATATTAATTAGATTTCATATACATATTGATTTTTACCTTCTCATACAAATCTCACTGTTGACTGCAGCAAACATAAAAGAGTGTAGTTGGACAGAGCACAATGGCATACCCTTTTGATTTTGTTTATCAAGGTTGTACCTAAAAAAAAAAATACCAATGTATTTTGCTTACAGGTAGAAAATTAGTAATTAGTCAATTAATACATAATAACTAGTAGTATTATTATTAATGCTAAGAGTTGTCACATACATAGACAATTTTAATTGGCAACACCTCATCACCAATCGAATGTTAACGCAACACAGTATATCCTTGAGCTAGGCTAATTGATCCTCGAGTTAAATGAAAAACCAGTCACTAATAAACTCACCCTATTGTCTAACACATAACAAATTTTACACCTAAATGATTTTACTGTGTAGACTTGCAGTAATATTAGTTTCAGTGGCTTGAGCTGAGGCGCTGCTGATCTGTTACTGGACTTACGTGTGTGACAACCTTAAGAATAATGTTACCTTGTATAACACTCTACAATTTTATCAATTTCTACAGCTCTAGATTCTGGCAAGTAAAATATGGGAAAAGGTATATCCATCCGCAAAAGCCCAGTGCCTAAACTATTCCATCCACCATCAACTGCATCACATTGACTTCCTTCAGCTAATGAATACTCATTTGGACACTTCGATTCCTGTGAAAATTGTTTGGCACTAAAATAAAAAATAATTCTTTGTTAATAACAATTTTTTCTTTTCACTGAAATACCTATTTATTACCATATATGCACTCTCCTCCTTATGTGCACCTATGGTGATATCATTGTATTTAGATAAAAAAAAATTATAGCAAGGCAAGGTAAAGGAGGTAAAATATACAAGATGTAATTTTAGCTGTCCTGGAGTGAAAGCTCAAGTGATATATCCAATGCCTACTGTTCACTGGTACTAAAAAAAAATGAAAAATAGACACTTCATTAAGTAACATTACCATAACAATACTGATTCAGTGCATTAAAAAATACCTGTTCCAAGCGCAAAATGACATTGAGGAGTGGCGCAGCTCTTCAGCTGGCCGATAGATACCTTCGGTGTTCCGAATTTTCACCCTGGCTATGACATTCGAATAGATCAGTAGGTAGATGTTAGTTATTAAAGGGTTCTTATTACTCATTTTTTTCTTACCAGTGAATAGTAGGCATTGGATATATCACCTGGGCTTTCGCTCCAGAATGACTAAAATTACATTATGTATATTCTGCTTCCATAGTACTGAGTATATTTCAGTGAAACTTGGACATATTAAACCAAATGCATTCGAACTACATGAGAGAACAAAAACAGATTCTAAACACATAAACTTAAAATATAATATTTGATTGTTATTTTTTTATGAATTGGATCTTTTTAGCTTAACTTTGTCCAGTTGGTGAGCAAAATAGTGTGAGTGGTCACTCAAAGATAACTTTAAAAACCATACTGTAATATCACTTGCTACAATTTATACTAATACATAGTATTATAACTATATCTGTGATGGGTATAATAAAATTGTAGTCTTGAACAATTATTTATAAATGATCTATATATGTTACCATGATTTGTGAGTGTCTATTGTATATTACTTAAGTAATGCAAATAGTCTATTAAATTATACTGCAGTGTACTGTAAAAGGGTATGATAAGACATGTGAAAACTTAACAGAAACAGAAACCTAACATTATAAACAGGACACTCAGTTGGCATGAAAGAAGAGTTGAGAAGTAGTCATTGAGACTACATAATTGAACCATTTTTGCCAGTCCTAAGTATCACAACATATGAAGTGTTTATTTAAAGTAACCAACTACCTGATTAAAATGATAATACTGAAGTTATGTATGTATGTTACCTGTCTGTAGCATTGTCATACAATAATATGCCGGCGACATTGTCAGGGTGGTCAATAAGCAGACCATACACACTGTTGAACACAGCAGTACTGACAATGGCCATATACGGTCCAGCTGTAGAGTTGAACACCAGCCATCTGGCATCGTTAACATCTTCTATCATTTGTACAACACCCACAGAACCTTTGTCTGAAGCTAAAAAATACAATATTTTTTTAATCTATTATTAAAAATATTTCAAAACTTCCAGTCTTACAGCTTACTATTAATATAACTTTAATTTAAAAAGACCTTTTTTAAAACAAGCTTTTATTAAAAACAAAAATCAAGAGACGTTGGAGACTATTGGCTCTAAAGTATTTGTAAAGACAAACCTAACGAGCCCAACCATGGTGGGTTTATATTGAGTAGTTGGGTGGGTTCCATTGGCTATTTTTCGGCTTCATCATCAGACCGTGATCACTATCTGGTTGTATAGTACTTGTCAATACCAATCTAACAAGCCTAAACACAAGGGGGATACATTGTAAAGAACACATGTACCTATGGCTACATTCTGACTCCATCATCACAGACCAGCTCCATGGTACCGTATTATTGCATTGGCATCAAACTTAAATATGTATGCCAAATTTCAGCTTAATTGGATACTCGCAAGGGCTTGAAAAAGGCTCACAAGATTTGAACAGTACAGACAGACATATGAACATTGCAAGTTAAATAAAAGCTTGCAATATTCTTTTTTATTTATATAATCTTATAGATAGATAAATTTAAATAGAAATTTGAAAATAAGCAATGTGAGCACAGATCTGCACTCCCGTGTTTGTTTCGTCCTAGAAATTAATAGTGGATATTGCTGAACTGTTTTGAATGACAATTATGATTCAATTTGTTCTTTAACAATACACTCAAAGAATTTGAAACCCAATAATATGAATATAACAAAGATAAACGAAAAAAACTGGCAGACAACACCTTTATAAAAGTCACGTCTATGTTATGCCATTTAAAATGTTAATACTGTACATTAAAGTGAAATATCAAGTTTTTGTCTAACACTTACTTGAGCAGCCAGCTTGGTGTGTTCCATTTAAACGCCTAAAACAAGCTGCACCTCCTTCAATTGATGAATAAATTTGTTCATGAAGCCTTTCAGAGCTTGCTATAACAACACCCAAAATACATTAAAACTTACTATTTAATCACATTAATTTGTGTATCTGAGACGTCTGTCCATTTAGTAAATGCGAATTATTAGCTATATCAAACTAAGTATTATTATTTATATTATTATAGGTAGGAAAGCCTGTTGGAAATCTGTACTCTCTGCCTACCCCGTAAGGGATCTGGCGTGATGATATAGATAGATAGATAGATTATAGGGTATTTTTTATACTTACAAGAATAAAAACATAAAAGAAGTATTAACACCCTATGAAAACCCATCGTTTATTCATTAATTTATCAGTCGAAATTGTAATGCATAGATGAAGGTTATTTTTGAAAATCGTATAATAAATCGACAATATGAATTATTATTATTGCTCTGATAATATAGTTACAAAAATGATTCACAAAATTTCACATTCACATCACAGACAGATCAGTTTTGTTTCTGACACTGACGTATGTAGGGTTGCCATATTCTTAATCGATTGAAAATTATATTAAATAAATAATCTTAATTGTTCACATTCAGATCTAGCTTTCATTTTCTGAATAAATTTTTTAATTTATCTAATTGTAAAGATTATTTTTTAGTCCTGATGAAAAACAATTTTTTTCTATATAAAGATTACAAAAGATAATTCTAATGCTGCTTTATTTTAAAAAAAAAAACATTAATTGTGAGCTTTCTGCATCTGGGCCTCAACTCTGCTATTTTTGCAGGCTGCAATAACTTAACTTAACTTCAATTAAATGTAATTGAAATTGTGTCAAAAATTGGTACTCTATTACATTATCAATAGTACAAATATACGATTACGATTTGATTGTGTGAAAAAGACGATCATTCTTTTAAGTTATCAAAAAAAACCGTCACAATAATAACAGAGTACCGATTATAATTGAACAGGACAAGTAGTACGTCGTGCGCCCTGTTGCTGCTGTGGCTAGTATGCGTCGTGAAGGAGGATTCAAATAAAAGCCGAGTAATCTTAAAACAGTGCTCCACCCACCAGTTGTGACCCTCTTCGCGCAGAGTTTCTTACTATAATCTTCAATGCCCAGTCGCTAGAACGTATGTGGGGCGATGTTTCGCGCTCCTAAATACTATTTTGTTGGGTCACAACTAGTGGGCTTTGCATCGAGCTTTATTAATCAAATGGACCAATTACGATACAACTATTCCTGTCCCTTTCCAGGGTTACACTGTTCTAATTATTCCTATCCCTTTCCAGGGTTACATTCTTCTAATTATTCCTATCCCTTTCAGGGTTACACTCTTCTAACTATATACTAGTGCTACAATTCTATTACAATACCTTATTCTAACTTAAACTATTACATAATGTACTACAGTAACTTAATCTATTACATAATCTATTTATACAAATCATGCAGACGTCGTCCTGTACAATAATACACGAACAATTAAATTCTCATTGCCTCGTTGGTTTGACTGCCTCGTTGGTCTGGTGGCAAAGCGCATCGCTTTGTGATCACGAGGTCCGGGGTTCAAATCCTAGGTCGGACAAATGTAGTTTTTCTAACGAAAAATTCCCAATATGGGTCCGGAGTCTGGAATTGTGCCCGGTATATGGCAATAGGCTCGCCCCCTATTACATGGGACCTAACATCGTCGGCGAAACGTGGGTGTACTCAGTACACCTCTGCCACCCCCTCTGGGGAATAAAGGCGTGAGGGTGTTTTTTTTTTTGTTTTTTTTTAACTGTTTTTATTTACCAGATTACCATACAACAACAATTATTTTAGAGTGGTATGCCTATGGAAACCCATAGTGACACCATTTATGATATTTTTCACATACGATGGGTAGTGACAGTTCTAAGTGCCAAACGAAATTAATATTTAATTTCATGGTCTTAAGGTATAAAACTATAATTATAGAAACGGGTCATGACTCTTATTGCCTCTGAATAAAGTATAATTTTCTTTGACACTTACAACTGTCACAGTACCCTTCCTTCATGAAAAATACTATAGTTAAAGGATTACCAAATCTGTCATAAATTAACAACTTTAATATGAATAAACTACATTTTATTTAAAATAGCAATAGCAGAATTAAACCCCAGGTAGATCAGGCACTATTACAGTGGCTTAAGCTTCAGCGTAACCAGGGAATACTCATAAATGGATCCCTCCTTCAAGAAAAAGCTAACTTTTTTCTTGGAGAGTTAAAAATTTCTAACTTCAGCATCTCAATGTCTTGGGAATATACACGGCCAACGGATTTAATTTGGGTTGGTCTGGGGAGGTTTTACTTCAAATAGGGAGATTCTGGATGCTCATCGGAACCATAGTGATTTGGCAACATTGCATCATTGAATTTATTTTTGCCGGGTTAAGGAATCTGTATGCATGGCTAAGAAAAAATTATAAAAAAATATAGTAGAGAGAGAGAGGCAATTCTTCCATAATCAATTGATTTTTAAGCCGGATCGAGTTAGAATCGGTAAATAAATATCGATATTTAGAAGATTTATTTTTTTAATCTTCTATATATTTTTATAAAATTGACCTTTCTTTCCTTTGTCTATCTATCTATCTATCTATAACCTCACGCCAGATCCCTTGCGGGGTAGGCAGAGAGTACAGAGTTCCAACAGGTTCTTTCCTTACATACCTCTCTGGCTTCCTCGACTCTCATAGTTCGTCTCATACACGCTCGCCGGTTACGGAGACTCTTGACTTTTCCATCAGATAAGACTCGGTTTATTTGGTCGTGGTAAGATAGTCTAGGTCTTCCCCGGTACCTGCATCCTTCCACTTTCACATTGTATATCTGTTTTGTCATTCTTTCCTCTGGCATTCTTTCTATATGCCCAAACCAACGGAGCATACCCTTTCTCATCTTTACACCGATACTATCTTTCATACCTACTCGCTGTCTTACTATGCTGTTGCTAATGCGGTCGGTCAGCTTCACTCCGCACATCTTCCGCAGAGCTCGCATTTCTACCGCATTTATCCTACTTTCATTCTCCTTCTTACATACCCAGCTCTCGCTACCATATAACAGCGTTGGGACAAGAACTCCGTTATGTATGGCCAGCTGCGCCTTAGGGCTTAAGTGCCGGCTCCCGAGTAGCTTTCCCATCGCACCATTCACTCTGTTCCCTGCACTCACTCTTCTCTCTATGTCAGCGGTGTATTTCCCATCCTTACTGAAGGCGCATCCAAGATATACAAACTCATTCACTTGCTCCAGCACATCGTTACCAACCACAATCCTTACATTCGTTCTGGTTTCTTCCCTTTCAAAAACCATAATCTTGGTTTTCTTCACATTCAAGTGTAAGCCATTGATCATGCAGTCGTTTTTCATAACTGTGACTAGTGTTTGCAGATCAGTGGCTGTTGGCGCTATTAAAACCGCGTCATCTGCATAAAGTAGATGGTTTACCACTAAGTCACCCATTTGTACACCTTCATTCATCGCCTTCAGTCTTTGAAGACTTTTATCCAGATATATTATAAACAGTCTAGCGGACAACACGCAACCCTGCTTGACGCCGATTTCAACGTCAAACCAGGGTGACATGTTACCACCCACCCGAACGCATGCCTTGCAGTCCACATAGGTGGACTGGACGGCCCGCAGCAAGGTGCCATCCATACCATACTCAGGCAAAATGTCCCAAAGTCTCTTTCGCACAACTCTATCAAACGCCTTCTCCAGATCTACAAAACCGCAGAAAACCTTCCGGCCCACTGCCAGATGCTTCTCTACGATGTTGCGGAGTGAGAAGACTTGATCCGAACATCCTCTTCCAGACCTGAAACCCCCTTGTGCCTCGCACAACATTCCATCGGACTTCACGCGCATTCTCCGTTCAATAATTTTACCGTACACCTTGGCTGCCAAGCTGATCAAACTGATGGCCCTGTAATTGGCGCAGTCATATTGTGAGCCCTTGCCTTTATACAAGGGTACTATGACTGCGTGGCGCCAATCTGTAGGGACTCTACCGGTCCTCCAGCAAAGGTTTGCAAGGGCCCGGAAAGCGTCCCGGACGCAAGTTCCACCATATTTGATCATCTCGGCAGATATCATGTCTACTCCCGCAGCTTTACCGTTTTTCATACTTCCTATCGCCCATTCAACTTCTTCCATAGTGATGTCCTCCGTTGATTCTGGTGCCGCAATCACGCCTTTAGGCACGTCTGCGGCATCAGCATCCGGGTCATCTCCATACATTTCTCCAAAATATTCACTCCACCGGTTTAGCACAGCTTGTGTGTCTGCAAGAATGTCACCATCTTTAGATTTTATCTTTTCCATTCTGGAGCCTGACGAATCACCTCGAGCCTTTCTCACCTTGCTCCAAAAGAGTTTGGTGTTGTTCTCGAAGTTCTTCGCCAGCCTCTCCTCCTCAATCATACTGGCTCTTTCACGCTTTTCTTTCACTAAAGTTTTAGTGGCATTCTTGCATTGCCGGTATATTTCTTTCCTCATCTCTGTCATACTGGCATTCAGGTTCAAAGAAGATACATAGTCCTGCCACGCTTTCTTCTTACTTTCTACGGAGCTTTGCAACTCCGCATCCCACCATGCATCACCTTTTGCTGTAATATGCTTCTTTGAGCAACCACATACTTCTTTCGTGGATTCCACCAAACTCTCTTTCAGGCTATTCCAGCATTCATCTACATTTGAGTCCGAAGAGCCTGCTGTCAAAAGCTTGTCTCGGACTCTGTCTTCATACATTCTCCTCACGCTCTCATCTTGCAACTTTTCAACCTTTAATCTTTCAAGGTCTCCGAAGGGGATACGCTCTCGCCAGTGTCTCCACTTCCTGAACAGACCACTAAACCGCGCAACTACAAGATAGTGGTCTGATTCCAGAGTGGGGCCTCTATACGCACGCGTATCTTGTAGTTTGCTTCGGAGACGGTTATCAACCAGGATCAGATCTATCATGCTTTTTTGTTCATTCCTTCTCCACGTATACAAATGTATGTCCTTGTGCTGGAATATCGTATTAGACACAAGGAGACCCCTTTCCAAACAAACATCTACAATGAGCTTACCTGCATCGTTCACTCTCTTATCACCATAAGGACCCAGAGCAGCGTCGCAAGTTTGCCGCCTGGTTCCTACCCATCCGTTCAGATCGCCACACAGAATCACCTTTTCATTAGCCTCAGCCAAATCCAGAACTTCCCTGACATTATTCCAAAACTTCTCAAGGTCCTGGGGTGTCGACGAGCTTACGGGAGCATACGCTGCGACCAAAAATACTCTAGTGACACCCAGTTTTAAACGGACCCAGAGAAGTCTCGCATCGCACAGGCCATAATCTCTCATTCCAGAGGCCAGGCGACGGGACAACAAGATACCCACCCCCATGCTGGCACGACTGCTCTGCGGTACCCCAGACCACAGAGCCATCGTTCCATCAGGAAGATCACTGGTTTCACTGCCCCTCCGCTTTGTCTCTGTTACACACAGAGCATCCAGGCGTCTCTCTTTCATTACATCAATCACCTCATGCATCTTATCTTCCATACCACCTCTTACATTCCAAGTGCCTATTCGGCACTCTGCACCCCACGACTCGCCAGTTCGGGCCCGGCGTGATGGGTGGCGGCCCCCATCGCCGCTTCCACCTATATTCGTACCGACGGGGGCGGGCCGGTACGCGTCGCCTCGGGGGGACGCCCTAGCCCGCACTGCGGTACGTCTTCGGTCCAAGATTGCAGCCATAATGACTGGCAGGGGTCGCGACGAGCACGCTCTTGGACAGACCCCCTAATCAATAATCAATCTCAGACACGTTTGTAATTCACAATGAATTAATTATAACATAAAATTGATCGATTTTTTGTTTAGTTTAAGTAATCGATTATTAATAAATATTCCTATCAAATTTGAGTAATGTATGTTTGTCTTTGGTTAAAAACAGAATTAAACTGAACGGACGTCGTCTTTGATCGGACGGACGCCATTTGTTAAACGCGACAGCTGTGTTTTACGACTAATATTTTATTGTACGTTTGGCTAGCAACGGGCTTAGTAAAATTATTTTGTCTCCAATAATTATAAATATTAATTGAATATGTCAGAACAAACGGAGGTTAAGGTACGTACATTTTGTTTCTAGTAGTCCAGAAAAGTCATAAAACTTCCATTGTTCAACCTTGTCCGTTGGTCGATATTTTTTTACATGTCTCTCTTCAAACTTTACATTGTAATACTTTTTATTTATGGCTGTAACATACTATTATACTGCAAATAATAAATGCACATTTTAATCGTATAAAACGATTTCCCGTTGGTATTCTTTTTCATAAATACCTAGTTCCTCCATTTCGCAATTTTGCATAAAATTACTTTTTTATCTATTGTATGTGGTATGTATAAAGTGACGATTTTAATTTATGGGGTAGGTACCTTTAAGATCATTTAAAAACTGGACCGTTTTATTTTTCTATAAGAACTGAAATCTACCTGCAAATTACACGTGTTATTTATTTTTACGAAATTGCGTAGCTCTTTTATGTACCTATCTAGTTTGTGTGCTGTGCGTATCTACTTGGTATATTTAAAATATTCATTTGAAAATAAAAAAGATTCATATTTACACATTTACTCAGGTTGCCCATCTGTTCATTTATGTGTCTATATTTATCTATATACTTTGTTACACATTATTATGGTAATTTTATTCATTTTAACACAACTGTATTCATACTTTTATATTTACAGCCTGATGCATTGCCCGATTTGGATGATCTTCTACAATGTCCAGTCTGCTATGAGATACCTTCAGGTCAAATATTTCAATGCAATGAAGGGCACCATGTCTGTGGACGTTGTAAGATGCGTCTGGAACTGTGTCCTGTTTGCAGAGCTCTATTTTTTGGAACACGAAATTATGCTATGGAAGAGCTCATTGCCAACATTAAAAAACTTCGGGCTTTTGTAAGTAATTTTATCCAAGTTGCAATTCAAGTGGAAGTGCAGTGGAAAGACATCCAGGGCAGAACATAGGCCTGTCAAATATTGCCCTGACAAACAGCTTCTTGATGGACACATCAGAAATTCTGATTCATCTTGTGGGGTAGCCTGACCGTAGTGGTCAGGCTACCCCACAAGATTTCCAGTATTTTTTTGCAATAACCTTAAATAATGATAATGTTCCCTAATATCCTTTACATGGTTTTCTGTGTCATGTGAACAATGATGCCATTATATTTTCTTAAAATGAGAACATTATAATCTCTTAATGCTGTTCTTAATCAAACTTAATACTGCTATTGTTTTATGTTCTGTGTGCATCATCATATTATAAATGTGTAAAATCACTAAAAAATACAAAGGTAAAAGAAATATTTCAGAAATTGGGTGGTAAAATTACTACAGATGTAGCTTCAGAAAATAGTACTCCAGCTAAGGATGACACATCTGAAGCTCCAGAAAATGAAAGTGAAAATGAGGATGGAAGTGATCTGTTGTCTAATGTGAGTAGAAAAATTTGCATTCTATTTATTCATTTTCAAGATGTTTTTAGGAAAGAGAAGCGGTTTAATAAGTTCCAACAGCAGGTGGCAACAAACCTGCCTCCACCAATCCCCGCAGTGGAGTATGACCTAATCTCTCTTACCTCGATTTGTGGGGCTCAGTGGGACAGTAGAGACTGATATTTTGTTTTGAATTTTACTTATAATGTGTGCCCATATTTCTGCAATTTCAGTAAAAAAAAAACATATTTTTAGCAAACCTACAGAGTATTTGATTTAATATTAAAAAGATTTAAATGAAACTTTGACTTGCATGATCCAATTGAGTTGTACTATTTTGGCTTAGCGGTCCAAAATGAGTTTATGCCCTTATAAAGATATTCCATGACTACTCACAGTTCAATGTGATACCTAGTCCAAGAACCATATTTTATCAAGCTAGTTTTTAATTTAAAAAAAATACATACCTACACTGCGAAGTGGTGGCAGATGTCTTACCCACTCAAATGTCACTAATACTATTTGGTACTAAATGTAATAGTAGCATTTTTGTGGGCCTAATTTTAAGTAGATCAATAGGATTTGTCATATAAAAATCCCAATAACACTCCAACCTAATATTCCAACTTAGAACCATGGAATCACAACCACACCATGTACTGAATAGATGATTGAGGCAGGTTTATAAACAAGTTTTTTTTCTATTTGTTTCTTTTTACTTGTTCTGTTTATTTTTATATACTTCAGTAGTTTTAGATTTAAATATATCTGAAAGGGACTGCCCGTAATGTTACCTAAACATGGTGCTGCCGGAACATCAGCGCTGCAGCATAATACAGCTGCGGCATTAGCCGAGGCAAGGACAAATTTGGGGTCTCACACAATCACTGCTTCTCATTTCTACTTTATTTTTGAAATCATAACTTATTATGGGAGGGTAAACCGCTTCGTAATGTAACGCGTAACGGCGCCTGTCTGTCTGGCTTCCCTTTCTCTCACGCATACGGCAGCGGTAGACATGCTCTTCTTCTCTCACTCTAACCCGCAGCGCTCTTCCCTTTCTCTCACGCATACGGCCGCGGTAAGCAGGCTCTTCCTCTCTCACTCTAACCCACAGCGCTAGTTTAAGTTATCACTTCTGTCGGGCGTCCCAAGACGCACAAATTTTTAATTTTTATTAATACTGTTTGTCATGTTAATTACATTTGTTACTGATTTCTTTCTTGTATACTTAGTTGTGTGAGCACAAAATAAATTATTTTTCTTTCTCCTTTCTTTCTATTTTAGTGTTAAAATTGTTATTAATTTCTAATTTCAGCAATCTCTAATGAGAGCTCCTTTAGCATGCAAAGGTCTCTTCCGTTGTCTTTCTTGTAAGAATGGCAATGGGGTAAGACTTCCTGCTGGCCGTTTGCTCAACCATCTACGTTATTTTCACGCACCTGAACTTATTGAGGTAAGATTTATTTAAGTTTTGTTCTTGACATTATTCAATTTTCATAAACAAAAATATGTCTGTGTACATAGACTAAAACGTGACCTGTTCTTTTATTAGAGTATATGGTATATGTAACTGGTTTGTTATAAAAAGTCAACACAAAAAATATTCAATTTTATTTTTACAATTTTTGGAAAACTGTCAGCTATTATGGTATGAATAAGATATAAAATAGAGATAGACAGCCATTTAAAAGTCTCCACTAATAGAAATAGAGTAGAATTAATCGATCCGACAGAAATACGAGCGTAACAAAAAAAAAAAACCTATAAATAGTAGTTACAAAACAAAATATAAAGAAAAAGAAAATCATTTAATGAATATTAACTGCTCAACTAGTCGAACTACTTCAATTTGGTGTTATTCTTCTCGTCAAAAAATACCGATACAAGCTTACTTCTGAATATTGATAGACTGGTACCAGTAATATCAAGATCACTTATGTTAGAAATTCTGTTATACGCCGCACAAGCACGGTACAGAAAACTGTTTTGGCGATAATTTGTGGCTGCGAATGGAAGAGCAAAAAATGGACTACGACGTAAAGTATGCTTAGACACATAGAAGTCAATTTTACTGAGTAGCTCTGGTCAGTATAGCGGATCCAACAATACGTGCAAGAAATAATAAATAAGCGATATCCCGACGCGCATGAAGTGGTAGAAAATGATGGTGCTTACAGGTTGCATTGTAGTTGTGTGAAATCATTTTGGTGCGATAGTTTAAATATCTCATAAACTTCATCTGAACATTTTCTAAGCGAGAGATATAAATGTCATATCTATATAGGATATTGGAGTAATATTATTGTGTCATATCTATATAGGATATTGGAGTAATATTATTGTGTTGTATATAGGAATTTGGAGTAATATTATTATGTTGCTTCTTTGGGTTCCATACCTCAATCTGTAAAAACAGAACCCTATAGGAACACTTCATCTGTCTGTCTGGTGGTCAAGATCCTTTTCTTCTTAAATAAGTACAGTTATCAAGTTCAAATTTATAACACTGAAATCTACCATCCCCTAGAAGTGTAAAAAAATTAAGCTGGGAAACCAATTTAAGCCATTTTATCATTAAATTTTCTCAAAAAGCAAGGATTTATTGAGCCAACAAAGGTAAAGAATCCGAAAATAAGTAATTTGTACTTATATCACATAAAAAAAAATCTTCAAACTATATGAAAAAATAAAATAACATCTACTGGCACTTGTACGGAACCCTCAGAGTACAAGTATTACTTGTACTTGACCATTTTTTAAATTATAATGTGTGGGATATGACCATAATGAAAATATGTTTCCCTTTCAGGGCAAATCTGAAAATGGCGAATATGTACAAGCCTGGCAGTTTTCCACTGTACCTGGAAGGATTGTAACTGCAGTTCGAATAGCAGATATGGGAATATTTTTCCTAGTAATTGAAATGAACAGTAAGTATGCTCTTGTTTTCTATCTATCTATATCATCCAGCCAGATCCCTTGCGGGGTAGGCAGAGAGTACAGAGTTCCAACAGGTTTTTTCCTTACATACCTCTGGCCTCTTCCTCTGCTCGTGTTTTAATTTACAAAATTAAATTTAAGTAATTTTTTTTTTCTTTTTTAGCTATAGAATTTTACGAACCATGGGTGTGATTTGTGATATTATATATATATATATTAAAAATAGGAAATTCAAAAAATAAACATGAATATAAAAATACATTAAAAATCTACTTTAATTCTCATATAGGTCATGTTTATAAATTTGCGTAATTATTAAAAAAAAGGGTAAAACTTGATAAAACTAGTAATAACTCAATTAAGTAATTTGGAACAAGATATAAATTAGAGACTAAAACGCAATGAAATCATTGTAATCAATACATTTTTTTTGAAATGTACTTTTGTGAAATGTACAAAACCACCAATTTATTTAGGAATATATTATTCTACGTATCCGATTGAGAGATTATAGTCTAAAGATTATAGTACATATACATTTTGACATATTGAAATAGACAGATTCATAGACTTTTAAAAAATTGGCGATTTGTCAGACCATGTTTTTTACCAATCGCTTGATTCGTAAATAAAAATTGAAATTCTTTTTCTTTTAAATAAGTATTTTGTTGTCTTTATGTTCCTTAATTATTTTTCTTAATATTGATTCATTCTTCATTATAAATTATGTTGATACCATTTTCAATTGATTCCATTTCATAATCACCACATTTGTAGAAATATCAAATTCCAAATGTCACTATACCAATGTCATTTAAAAAAGACTAATCTTTCATATTACTGTACATTTTTAAGAAACTTCATTTTATAATTGACCATTGTTCGCAGATAACTCTGTGTATGCATGGCTGATGATGGCCGCATCGCCATGGATAGCGCACGAGTTTTGTTACACTGTCACTGTTTCTGGAAACGATCGAGAAGCTATTTTCTCAGATTGTGTAAGTTTTTCTCCTTTTTTATACACAAACATTTATGCACTTTCCCATTGTTCAGTTAATACTTCTCGCATAGTGAAATGAAGTACTAAATCTGTGCTGCAACTGAACAAAGAAATGCTTTCTAACCTTTTGACGCGCGTGATTGCTTCATCAGAATTATCGCGACAACGTGAGTATTTGTCGAATTCCCATTATGTAGCCTGAGCATAAAGCAACTCCTAATTTTTTTGTTTTTACTACTTGCTAAGAGAAAAAAAAGGTTGACTGGAAAGTTAGTTCCACAGACATTGTATTATTTTAAAATGCTATGTGCTAGTGTATACTAAATATTATTCTAAAAGGTTGATGAGGTGGGCCACAACACTAACATATTATCATTCATGTTAGTTTGTGTTTGTAACATTGCATAACATAGTCCTTCTGCAACAATTTCAGGTGTGGTCTGTGAGATCATGTGAAGGCTCTCTGAAGAAACGCGGACACTGTCTGTTAGTAAATGGACTAGATGCAAGAGCTTTAACTGCTCCAGTATCGATCAGCTGCAAGCTGTCCGTGCGCCGCACGCCGCCCGACCAGCTCACTCAGCTCACGCAGCCGCGCGCCGTGCTGCGCGTCGCCAACCGCGGAAACAACCAGGATGACGTGCGCTCGCAGCCCACGCACGACCTGGAACCGTTCCTACAAGATTTACAAAACGACGTAGCGAGGCTCTCGCGGGCGTTCGCTACGCTCGGACGCGAAGCCAACGCCCTGGTGCGCTCCGAAGCAGAAATGCGCGCTAGACTCGAAAATAGACACAGCATAGACGCTAACGAACACACGGGCTCGTCCGCCGAACCGGTATCGCAGCCTGCGACACAGAATCAACCCGATGAAACGGAACGTACGTATCTGTCGAGAAATGCGCGTCGACGAATGCGCCAGCGCCTAAGGGCTGCTCTGAACGCTTCCCAGCCGCCGGTGGAGCCAGAGCCTGTGCCTCCCGAGAGCGCGGCGCCGCGGTTCGTGACGGGACTGGCCGTGCTGCAGCCGCGCCCGCCCGTCCCGCCGCCCCCCGTCGCGCCGCACAGCTCCAGCGGACCGCCTGAAGGGTTGCATCAAAACGGAAATAACGTTCGCACTAACAAGAAGAAGCGACGTCATCGCAGATAAATATGTTTTGCTTTCTTGCTAGTTAGACTTGTTATAATTCATTAGTGAACGAATAATAATAATTATTATGATGTATGGTAAATGTTATCAAATTGACCACTCTATTGAGTCTCATTGCTTTCCTCTGGGGTAGTCCTGTGACTGTGACTCCGTGTTGTATATATTTCGTCTTTTTGACAACCGCAATTTATAAGAGTGCTGTGATAATGTGTTGCATATTCATGCAATGTTATGGTTAACTACTTAAATAATTCTTTAAATGATGTATCCCCAGAGTGAAATGAATGGATTACCTATTTTAGGATATAATTGTTATAAAATAATTTCAATTGATGAAATGCATTTTGTGAAATATTTTTGACTATGATATAATAATATCAATTTGAATAGTGTTAACGATTGACGAATGTGCTTATTTTAATCCATGTAATCGTGAATTCTGTTGTAGAACTTTAATTACTGTTTAATTGTAATGCCTGTTAATCATCTTGGCAGAAAATAGTTATAATTCTATAAAATGTAAGAAATACAAAATTGAAGTTTCCTTTCCTACACAATTGTTTTTAACCCTTATCCGCTCAGTCAGATTTATGTTACAGTGTTAGTGCCTGTACCACCCGTGTTGTATTTATCCGACAAGATTCGTCTTCGTTCATATTTTTCAATTTATTCAGCTATGTTAGAATGACATGTCCTAGGTGAGTAGCTTTGAAAATAACATACTGCGTTTGACGTACCACTACCCCTTGTAGTATAAGATGTACGGTCATGGGTACGATTGAATTTGGTGCTGCCAATTAACAAATAACATACCCCGAATAAAGGGGAAATACGTTAAAAATTAAAAAAGAAAAACATCCCCAATCATCCCCTTGACTCGGTAACGTATAAATTTATACGCAAGCGGAATTGATTTTCTTATTGGTTTATTGTGGGAAAACATTAAATCTTAGCCAGTTATGTATACCCGACTAGTACACAGCTCAGTGCAAGTACTTTAAAAGATGATTCAATAATATAGTATTGCTCATACAAATTAATTCTAAAAACTGTTTTGATGATTCGGCTTAACTTGCCTCAGCTGCGTATTTATCATGTAAACAGATATCAGATTACATGTTTAGTCTCTTTTCCGTTCCAATACCTGTTTTGATTAAAAACCAAATATGAATTAATACGGCGCACTCTGCGTAGCTGCCGTCTAGTAAACATGTTTGGCGATGCCTATAAATAGCCATCACCAAACAAAGTACCTCAATATCGTCTTAGCTCTCTTACCGTTCCCACGAACTTTAAGTAATATTATTGACTGTATAGTATTTTGAATATCTATCATAAATTTATATTTGTAAAATAAATATATTTTTATAAAGTCACGCGAGCCTTTATATTTGACTGGCGCAGCCGGTAGGATTTCAGTCGCGATAAGTGCTAGAGCTAGTGGTCATATCTGACAAGCTGAGCGCCGTGTAGGAGTACAAGCATCAATTCCAGGGACCACAATCGCCTGGCTGAATCCTAGAAAAGGACCTACCTTCGAACAAAGAAATTCGTGTCAAGAAGTGCCTGCAAATATTCAAAGAGCGGATATTCGGCATTCTGACCTTTCCCACATGTTCCTATTTTTCTGTCTATTCTAAATTTAATTGGACAAGCATCGCTACCTTCATTCAGACCCCGAGCCTGTAATTCCGGTCAAAAATCACGGAAATTATTTGAATAAAACGCCTATGACGCCAGACAGCAGAGACAAGCATCGCTAATTTGTGATTAGGATCTCACGGGATTTAGACGAGCATCACTAAGCCGTAGATCACCAGTTAGGGCCGTAAGAATCAGACAAGCATCACTGAACTTACGTAAAACTTTTTTTAAAGAAAATTACTTCCAGTGAATTGATCACTACGTTCATATGAGAAAGTAATATGGAATTTTAATTTCAGTGAATCGATCACAAGATTCATTAGAATATTATTTAAAAAAATTAATGAACCGACCACAAGGTTCATAATAAACGTTTTTCTGCCTCCTTGGCTTAAGTAAGTTAATTTAAATAATATTATATTGCATTAATAATCGATAAAATTTATTATTTCGAAAAAAAAAATCCCCGAAATTATGAACTTTTTCTTTTATTCTGTAGAAATTTTATTGTGAACTTTTTTAGATTGTATTATTTTTATTGTGTGTAATTTTTATTGTTTTGTTTATGTGTAATTTTATTGTATTTTTTAATGTGTTTTACAGTTTGTAAAAAAATCAAAGTATTTAAAATGAATCAAATTCAAATCTTTCCGAAAGAAATATTGGATATAGTTCCGCGTTACGACGGCAACGAACAAGTACTAATTTTTTTCATTTTAAAGTGCGAATACGTAATTAGAAGCTTTAGTCGAGAAAATAATGCCGCGCAACCAATGTATATTTATCTTAGTCTAACTAGGAAATTAACAGGTAAAGCCGCGATACTAGTAAGCGAAAGGACTAATATTAATTCTTGGGATAGCTTAAAGGAACTCCTCATAGCACATTTTGGAGATCCTAGAACAGAGGACTGCATAGCAGCATTAAAATAAAATCAGGGGAATTATACATAGAACTAGCTCATAGAATTCGAAAAGTTCAGTTATAACCAAAGTAAATCTGTTAACCGATAAAGGCGTTAAAGCCGCCAAAATGATAATTTACAATAATACTGCATTAAATAGCTTTTATTAAACTTACCAGAAGACCTATTGAGGATTGTAAGATTTAATAAATGCTCCAATTTGGAATCAACCTTAGGAATAGTTACAGAGGAAGTAAACTTCCATAATCATTATAATGCTAAAACAAAAGTTAAATCAAATAATAGTATATAAATTAATAAACAAATGCCAGCCCAATTTAAATTTGGCATACCTCAAAACAAATTCCTCCAAACAAATTTCCCACAAAGACAATTAGTAAATCAAAACTTCAGACCAAACTTTAACCCTAATGTAAATCAATAAAATTAAAATCAGAGAAAAACGAGGAGGTGAAAAAGGAATAAAATATAAACAAGGTGACACCGTATTCATAATGGGCGTCAATCTAAGACGAAGTAAAGACCAATCGTGTTATAAAAAGGCAAAGATCATAGGAATAGTTATTAAAAACACAGTACCAGTAGTCTCATCAGAGACATACAAAAGTTCCATTAAAAGATATTAAACGTCCTCCGCAGTTTCGCGCTCCTGGTACTCGTACAGGCAGCCCAAAACCCGGCCCTTCAACTTCAGAAAATTGAAGATAACCCTGGAATCTTCCCAGTTAAAGATGGACAAGCATTCATTAGTACTTATAATTGGAATATAATTAAAATTTTAGATTTAAAATTTGTCAGTAACAGTATTGAATATAACGTTAAGAAATATTACGAGGTTAACGATTATTTAAAGAAAAATTAAATGTATATTTCTTAGACGGAAATATTATAGATGCACAAATGCAAACTGAGTATATTATGAGTTTAACATTAGAACGTTATAATCAATTAGTTCCAACAATTAGAAATTAAACAGGTATTTTAAATCCCCTAGGCTGAATAATTAAAGCCATTACAGGCAATCTGGATAACGAAGACGCAATTAGATACGATTCCTTACTAAGTCATATTCAATCTAAACAAAATGCTATTGATAATAAAATAACGTTAGTTTCCGAAACAATTGGAGTATTAGTTAATCTGACAAACTCTACAAGAAATAATTTTATTGATATAAATAAAACAATTAACGAAATAGAATCTATCCTAAACAAAACTCAATTTCAGCATAGTAAAGAAATGTGAATGTTTTGAATACTTACGATTTAATTATCCATAATTTTCAAATTTTGTTAACTAGGTTAGATGGGGTTGAGACAGCTATTGCTTTCAGTGCTGGCGGCCAGCACCATCGACGAGGTGGTGCAAGAGGCGTTCTCCCGTACCGCCTCGGACGAGGTCCGCCGTCTGCAGGTGGAGAACACCCGCCTCCGCAAGCAGATGGCGGAGATGAAAAAGGAGCTGGACGTAGTTAAGGCCATGGTCCTTGACACTGAGGACAGGCCACAAGATCCAGCTCCCAAGGCGGCTCCCAAAGCGTCAGACAGTGACCTGGCGACTTTGATTAGGGAGGAGATGGGCAAAGTCCTCCAGAGACTGTTGTTCCTGGAGGGCAAAGTCCTGCGCCCACCCTTAACCACGAAAGTCAACAAGACGCTGACAGCGCCCGCCCCTGCAATGATGTACGCGCAGAAGGCACCGCGGAAAACCCCGAGTCGCCCCTCGGGGCAGGATGCCATGCCATCGACGTTGGTGCAGACGCCCGAACCCATACCGATCGCAGCTGCACCCGCCGCCCCCAAACCCCCAGCGGCCCAAAAAGCCAGGGGAATTAAGGGGACGGCCAATGGGTGGAAGAAAAAGGCGCCGCAGCGGCAACCAGCGCCTCCCAATGCCAGGGTAGGGGGCCAGTGGGAGGTCGCGGGGGTCAATGGGGGCCCCTTTGGCCCAAAGGAGGCCAAAAAAGGCCAAAAAGGCGAGAGCGCGTCGACGCCGGAGGCTCCGTGCTCCGGATTCGGCGGCAGTCGTGCTGATCCTGGCACCCGGGGCAGAGAAGCGCGGCATTACTTACTCTGCGCTGCTCCATCGCGCCAGGTCAACCATTGACATCGGGGAGCTCGGAATCGAGGGGCTCAGAGCCAAACGCGCCATTACAGGTGCGCGCCTGCTCGAAGTCCCGGGTGCGACCAGCTCCCCGAAGGCGGACGCACAGGCGGAGAAGCTCCGCCAAGGACTCTCGGCCGAAGATATCGGCGAGCCTCCGCATAAGTGAGCTCGACGACTCGGTTCGTCTTGAAGAGCTCATCGCCGCGGTGGTAAAATACGGGGGCTGCGGCCTTCGAGAAGTCAAGTGCGGCGACATACGGGCGGGTTACAGAGGTCTATTAACGGCCGTAGTGACCTGCCCCGTAAAAGCCGCCAAAAAGCTGGCCGATGCCAGGCGGCTGTTGGTGGGCTGGGTGTCCGCAAACGTGGCCCTCCTGAAGGCAAGGCCGCTGCGCTTCTTCCACTGCCAGGTGGAGGGGCACGTCGGTGCTCTCTGTCCAGCGGGAATAACGGACAGCAGGGAGCGCTGTTACAACTGCGGGCAGACGGGACACCAGGCGCGGGATTGCGCGGGGGCCGCACACTGCCTAAGTTGCGGCACTCTCGGCAAGCCCGCCGAGCACCGGGCGGGTTTAAAGACCTGTGGGTCGCGCCCCACAGGCAAGAAGGCCCCAGCGCGCGCTCCCGAGCAGCCAGCACCGCTCAGGACGCGCCAGACCGAGGCGGTGGAAATAATGGAGACTAACAATGGGTAGTCGTTTCCCCGTTGTTAGTCTCCTACAAACGAACCTCAACCACTCTGCCAGGGCTCAGGACCTCCTGCTTCAGAGCATGGCAGAGTGGTCGATCGACGTGGCGGTGGCCGCCGAACCGTATTTTGTGCTGCCCGCCAGCAACTGGGCCGGCAATGTTGAGGGAACGGTGGCGATCCTGCTGCCGAGGTGTGGGGGCTCCTTGTCTCTCGAAGATGTTGAGAGACAGAGGGGCTTTGTCGCCGCTCGTGTGGGGGCCATGGTAGTGGTCGGGGTGTACTTCTCACCAAACCGACCGCTACCCGAGTTCGAGGCCTTCCTGTCGCGACTCGGCGACTTTATTGCGGTGTCGGCCGCGTCCTGTTCTCGTCGCGGGGGACTTCAACGCCAAGTCCTCGGCCTGGGGTTCCCCCGTCGACGATGTGAGGGGGGAGGCCCTTGAAGAGTGGGCGCATGCGCAGGGACTGGCAGTCCTCAACAGGGGCACGGCCTACACATGTGTCTGGCGGAACGGCGGCTCGGTGGTAGACGTATCCTTCGCCATCTCGACACTGGCGAACCGGGTACGAGGATGGAGAGTCGTCGACTCGGTGGAGACCCTGTCTGATCATGTATATATCAGATTTGTGGTCTCCGCCGAGTCTCGAGCCGCCGTGCCGGCTGACGTAGTGGGGGGTGGGCCGAGGTGGGCCTTGGCGCGCCTGAACGTGGAGGCTGCAATCGAGGCAGCAGAGGTCCAGGCTTGGACACCGGCGCCGGTCTCCCCATTCGACATCCAAGGGGAGGCCGAGTGTTTTAAAGCCGCAGCCACGGCGATCTGCGATGCCGCCATGCCCCGTGTACGGCATGCAGCTCCTCGCAGACGACAGGTGTACTGGTGGTCGCGCAAAATTGCGCAATTGCGATGCGCCTGCGTCGCCGCGCGCCGCCTGGAGGCCCCCTCTTACACAGACCATGCCGCCAACGTTTGCGGATGGCGTGCTGTCGGCCCTCTTCCCGGAGGGGACGGCGCACAGTGCTCCGGCAATGTCCCGGACACCCGGACCCAACATGCCGTCGAGCGAAGCCGTTCTGGAAGTCACGGAAGAGGAGCTGAACGCCGCCGTCCGCAGGCTTAGGACGAAGAAGGTGGCACCCGGGCCAGATGGAGTCCCCGGCCGAGTGTGGGTTCTTTCCCACGGTCCGCTCGGCCGCCGTCTCAGGGCTCTCTGGACCGAGTGTTTTAGGCAGGGCCGGTTTCCTCAACTTTGGAATTTGGGGAAACTGGTCCTGATCAGGAAGGAGGGGCGCCCGGTAGACTCGCCGTCCGCCTACCGCCCCATTGTGTTGCTCGACGAGGTCTGCAAGCTCTTTGAGAAAGAGTGATTGCGGACAGACTCGTCGAGCACCTATCACAGACGGGGCCGGACCTACAGAGTTGCCAGTTCGGCTTCTGGCGGGGCAGGTCCACGGTGGACGCACTAAAGCGCGTCCAAAAGATGGCGGATGAGGCCGTGGGTCAGAGGGAGGTGCTGTTGGCGGTGTCCTTGGACATCGCCAATGCGTTTAATTCAGTCCCCCTACTCCTCGGTAATGGCGGGAATGGATTACCACGGCGTCCCCGGATACCTCCACCTGACCATACGGGACTACCTCGCGAACAGGCGGGTGGTTTACCCCGGGACGTCGCGGTGGCAGGAGCGGAACGTCGGGTGCGGGGTTCCACAGGGGTCTGTCCTCGGACCGCTCCTGTGGAACGTCGCCTACGACTGGGTCCTGCGTATCTCGTTGCTGCCAGGTCTGGCAGTAACGTGCTACACGGACGATGCTCTGGTCACCGCGAGAGCCCGGAGTCACAGGGAGGCGGCCCTGTTGGCCACAGCTGGCGTGGCCCAGGTGGTGGGGCGCATTCGGCGGCTTGGCCTGGAGGTGGCCCCCAGTAAGACTGAGGCCGTGTATTTCCACGGTCTCAGAAATCGGCCTACCCCTGACGCTCACATCGTTGTCGGGGGGCAGCGCATCAACATCCAGACCCAAATGCGCTACCTGGGCCTCATCCTGGACGGACGCTGGTCATTCAGGGCCCACTTTGCCGCCCTAGCGCCAAAATTAATGGTGACTGCAGGGACCCTTTCGAGGCTCTTGCCAAACCTGGGCGGGCCAGAGGCCACGGCGAGGAGGCTGTATGCGGGGGTGGTGCGGTCCCAGGCCCTATACGGGTCCCCAATCTGGGCAAGCGCCCTGACGGCCCGAAACGTAGTGCTGCTGCACCGCACGCAGCGAGTCATGGCTGTCAGGTTCATCCGAGAATACCGCACCATCGGATTCGAGGCGGCGACGCTCCTCGCCGGAACGCTTCCGTGGGAGCTGGAGGCACAGGCGCTCTCCGAGCTGTATGCCTGGCGTAGGGATCCTACCAACACCTTGGATCCCTGCGCCCCGAGAGCGAGGCGGACGGAGCTGCACCGAGTCGCGCTCGAGGGCTGGCGGAGTAAGCTAGCCCATCCCACTGCCGGTCACGCTATCATCGCTGCGCTGCTGCCAGTTTTCTGGGAGTGGCTGGGGCGACGACACGGCGTCCTCACGCACCGTCTGACGCAGGTACTGTCCGGGCATGGTTGCTTCGGGCGGTATCTGTGGCGGATCGGGCGTGAGGAGGTGGAGCGCTGCCACCATTGTGCAGCCCCGGAAGACACGACGGCGCACACTTTGCTGGTGTGCCCGGCATGGGATGACGAGCGGCGCCGGCTCGCCGGAGCGCTCGATGCAGGGGGACAGGCGCTATCGCGCCCGACTGTGATATCATCCATGGTTGGGAGCGAGAGCGCCTAGGCGGCAATGGCGGCCTTTTGCGAGGCCGTCATGTCCGCAAAGGAGGAGGCAGAGCGGGTGAGGGAGGAGATGTCCTCCAATCCCGCTCGCAGACGGCGCGTTGGGCGAAGGCGCAGGGACTACGCCCGATACGACCTTCGTCCACCGTAATCTTGGCCTGCAGGCGTCGGGGAGGGCACCCCGGCGCCCTAGCACTTAGCAGGCCCGCGCCGGAAATGCGCTGCGTCCGCGCAGCCTCCAAAAGGTGGTAGGGGGAGACCGAACTCGTCGTGTGTCGAGGTCCGCGCCAAACTGCGGACCGAGCCCGCCGGTACCACAGAGGTCATGCTGGTGACGATTACTATGGGCCGGCAAAAGGGCAGTGGGACGCCGAGGGGTTTTAGTAGGTGCGAGCCCCACATAATCACCCGGGCCGTGCCCTAGGCCCGGGGGTATGCGTTAGGCATTTCCCCTCGTAAAAAAAAAGCTATTGCTTTCAGTAGGTTAAATATTTTACATTAATCCATTAGATATAAATGAATTCTTATCAACTCTTAAAGACATAGAGAAAATAGATAAATTATTGTATCCAGTAAATACCGATAATTTGATAAAGATTGAACATTGTATAGACATAAGGGCATAAATCAAAGACAAACGAATAACGTTTATTATGTCAGTACCAATTGTCCAATTAGATTTCTATAACTACTACAACCTTCATCCTTTTCCCATGTCTAATAATAATAATAATTTATTGACATAATTTAATGTATACAATATTTTTTTTTACATGTAAATTGGCTATATTTACATCGAATAAATGAGTTAAGCATCTGTAACCGAACTAGACAAAGCCTGTGTTTCGGCTATCAGCGCCAATCTCCTCGAACAGAATTACATTTTATTGTAGCCTTGCATTTAATATTAACCATAAGTTATATTTTAACAATAAATTTATTTTAATTTTGAAATAAAGTCCTCTCTTTGTGTTGAGTGAAATGTGCGTGTCTGAAGTGTGAGAGGGTGAGTAAAGGTGTGTAGGTGTAAGGTGTATGGGTTGAACTGGAACCATTTGGAATAATGAATACACTATCAATAAATGTTTGTGGTATAACATCTAGTCAACATAGTCATTGAGCTATATTTAATAGAAGTTCAGTCTCCTCATAATTAAGTCTCTGAAGGTATTCGCATAGTTTTTTCTTGCATTGTGCTGTTGTAAGGGGGTAAATATCTATAGCCCTATTTATTTTATTATAAATAACAGGACCAATGAAGTTGAAAAAACGTCTACTAAATTTAGTTTTAGAAGCTATCACTCTTATCACAAACCAAATCTTTCCTACGCCTTTGTGAGAATAGTGGGTCGTATGTCAGCTTACTATGTTGCAAAAGAATAACACTAAGTATAAACAGCTGTCTAACAGTTAGAACTTCGCAAATCTGATACAATGTTGCGGTAGGAAAATGCATAGGTTTAAAATTAATTACTTTTAATATTGCACGTTGGGCGATCTCGACAGGCTTCAAGGTAGTTTTTAAAGCGCCTCCCCAAGATGATATACAATATGTTATCAGCGATTGGCAAAGTGCATAATATACCTGGTTTAGCAGTTCAAAATCAGCGATATATCTTAAATTTTTAAATATATAAATGAGTTTTCTCAATCTTCCACATAGAAGTCGTATATGACATTTAAAGTTGAGGTTGCTGTCTATATTAACGCCGAGGTATTTGTCAGTATACACACGCTCCAGTGAAGGACATATGCAGTTTTCTCCGGATAAACAAGCATGTGCTACGATTTTTGTAGAAATATTGGCATCATTGTTATTTCTTATGCCAAAACAGATATATTTGGTTTTATCAGTATTTAATGTGAGGATGTTATTTCGAAGCCACTTTGCAACGATATTAAAACCCAGCTGTGCAGCATTTTGGACCTCATCCCACGTATCGGCGGCAAAAAAGAGGGCAGTATCATCTGCGAAAGATATTATTGCGCCTTGGGTTAGTTTATGATTTGTGAGTTCGTTAATATAGACGAGAAATAATGTAGGACCCAGTATGCTGTCTTGGGGGACACCGTGCGTAATAGGGAGATAAGTACTTTTATAACCACCCACACGGACAGCTTGAGAGCGCCCAGTCAGATAACTTCTGAAAAGTGCCAGCTGCGTTCCCCTAACTCCCAGTCCTTCGAGTTTATCGAGTAAGATGGACACAGAAAGCGTGTCAAATGCTTTTGCCAAGTATAAGAAGATGGTTAGACATTTCTTCCTATTATCTAAGCTGTATGTAATGTGTTCTATAAGCTTATTAACAGCTTGCTCAGTTGACTTATCTTGCCGAAATCCGTACTGATTAACTGAAAGTAATCTATTGTGTTCTAGATGCAACCACTACACACTATATAAATGTACGGTTAACTAAATAGTTAACCGTACATTTATAATTCTTTCTAGTATTTTTTATAGGGATGGTAAGATAGATATTGGCCGGTAGTTATTGACACAATTTCTGTCACCCGATTTATAGATTGGGCATACTTCTGCTTTTTTTAGTGAGTCGGGGAACACTCCGGATTGTAGGCATCTATTGAAAATTTTCGTGAGGTGCGGTACGTGGATATGGCTGTACTTTTTTAAGAACTTCGAGTTAATGTTATCCGAACCACTGGCACAATCTGTCTTTAAGTTGAGAATGAGACGTTCTACTTCCTCTTCACACGTATCAATTAGGACAAACGAATTAACGACGTTGCTGTTGTTCTTGTTTTTATGTATATTTGATGAGTACGTGTTATTGTGTGTATGATAAATTCTATTTGCTAATGAGCTCCCTACATTTGCAAAATAACTATATCTCATTTAAAACTAACATTCTTATTAACTCCTCAATATCACCAAATCCGTGTCAGAGGGTCAGATATACTTCCACTGCCACAGCCATGCAAAGAAATAGACGAAGGAGAATTCCTGTGCTACGAAGCATGCCTTTTAAGTTTTGTCGTTCGAAGAAAAAAACACAACTAGAACCTTATAGTACTTTTTATTGTTTCTCATAGTATTCACCACGTAGCTTAATACACTTTTCCATTCGCTCAAACCAGTTATTATAACATTTATTCCACTCTAAAGTGGGGGTGTTCAAAATGGCTGACTTGAAAGCGTTGACTGCTTCTTCACCGGACTGGAACCTTTGACCACGAAGACTTCTTAATTTTTGGGAAATGTAAAGAAATCGTTAGGGCTTAGGTCAGGACTGTATGGAGGATGGTCAAGAATTTCTACTTTTTCCTGCTTCAAATACTCAATCATTTGACGAGCGCTGTGTGAGCTCGCGTTGTCGTGGTGCAGGATGATGCGTCGCTTTGAGTTAGTTTTTCGAAGTTCGGCGATGACTTGTGGTAAACAAACTGTGGTATACCACTCTGCGTTAACCGTTCTACGATCTTCAAGTGCAATAGTCGCAACATGGCCGGGTTTTCCAACGAACGTGGCCACCATCTTCTTTGAAGTGCTTCGAGAACGAACAACTTTAGTCGGCTTTGGCTCGTCTTGAAAGACCCAGATTGTAGATTGTTGTTTGGAATCAGGATCGTAGGCATAGATCCAAGATTCGTCACCACTGATGATGTCGTAGACGTGATTTGACTTTCCTCGGTTGAACCTTTGCAGAGTTTTCTTACACCATCTGACGCGGGCCGCCTTGTGATCGTCGGAAAGCAGATGCGGTATCCAACGGCAAACTAGCTTTCTCACACCAAGCGCTTCATGCAAGATCTTCTGAATGGTTGTCTCTCTCGATACGTTACATGACGATCTTCGAGAATTAGTTGTCTCACAGCAATCTTCAGTGAAGGCGGATTTTGGGCGTCCTTCGCGATATTTGTCACTAACACTAGTATGTCCACGCTGGATTTCTAAATACCAGCGTTCGACAATCCGCAGACATGGGGCTTCATCACTGAACACAGATGTTAGCTCTTCAAAACACTGAAGCCGTGTCAGGCCTCTTCTAAAGTTGTAGAAAATTATTGCACGAACATTTTTCTTAGAAAGATTCATTTTCGTACGTAACCTGACAGATTCCAATCGACGCTGTGACCAAACAATAGCATTAATCCTAATACTTTCAACTGTTTCGAGATTCAAAATTTAAACACATTCGAATATAGAACAGTTCCAAATTCAAAATTACCGTGAAATATGCAAACGACAGAACTTAAAAGGCATGCCAGGTATGAGGATAATTTATCTTTCATTAATGAAGACTTGTGCATTACAGATTTGATGAAATTTTCTTCAGGAATTACATCATGTTCACCATTTACAGTAAAATCTTCAAAGGTCAAGGTCAAATCTATTCGGCCTGACACATGGTTATTATTTTCAGGAAAACATGCATTTCTTACAGAGCATTGTAAAACAGACTTTAACCAATATAATATTTTTGGCACCTTAAATAATGAATGTGAAGCTAAAATAGAAAACATCACATTAAGGAAACGTCTCGTACAGATGACCAACCAAGTCTTCCATCAAGTACCAGTAATACATTTACCTAGCATCACGGAAACAGGAAAAATATACAAGCAACCACTCAGCCTAGATGAAGTAAACTTAGAAAATCTTCAGTTCCTGTTACATGTGTTAGACAGTAAAAGTGAAAGAATAATTCTCTAGGGAATTGGTTCAGGAAGTGGTGTATTGAGGTGAACCCGGACAAGAGCGCTGCGGTGTTCTTCTCCAGAGGTGCCACCCCGCGCCACTCCTTGCGCCGCCCTAGAAGTAATCTCGGCCAAGTGACCATGTTCGACCGACCCATTCCCTGGGTCAAACAGGTCAAATATCTAGGGGTCACCCTAAACAGTACCATGTCCTTCGGCCCGCACATGAAGCGGGTCTGTCACCGAGCATCCTTTGTGCTCGCTCGTCTCCATTCGTTAATCTGCAAGCGGAGTAAAATATCCCTTAGAAATAAGGTGACACTTTACAAAACTTGCGTTCGACCCATCATGACTTATGCGTGTGTTGTGTTCGGGCATTCGGCCCCTTCTCACATCGATAAACTCCAAGTGGTTCAAAACCGCTTCCTCCGTAAAGTGTGTAGTGGTTGCACGCCCGCCTTTAAGTCCGGTGAAGCTGTAA
Source organism: Phalera bucephala (assembly GCA_905147815.2). NCBI lineage: Eukaryota > Metazoa > Arthropoda > Insecta > Lepidoptera > Notodontidae > Phalera > Phalera bucephala. Next base: position 17,132,716 of record LR990617.1, on the reverse strand, counting down.
AGGCCTTGCGGCCAATAGCGTACATCATTCACACACACACACAGTGAAAACCAAATATATTCAGTAAATGTGCATAGCATACGTTTAGGCACTGTAATCATTTATGTTACTTTAAAAATTGTACTCTTGATCGTTATGTATATTAATAAGTCTAGAATATTGTCCTTATGTAAACATAATCAAAATCAACATTCTCAGAAACCGAACGCTGATTTAGAACTTATGGAGAGAGGAGTTATGTATACCCGACCAGTACACAGCTCAGTGCAAATACTTTAAAAGATGATGCAATAGAAACAAAGTATTGCTCATACTAATTAATTCCAAGAACTCTTTTGATGATTCGGCTTAACTTGCCTCAGCTGCGTATTTATCATGTAAACAGATATCAGGTTACATGTTTAGTCTCTGTTCAGTGCCAATAACTGTTTTGATTAATAAGCAAATATGATTAATACGGCGCACTCTGCGTAGGTGCCGTCTAGTGAACATGAATGTTTGGCGATGCCTATAAATAGCCATCAACAAACAAAGTACCTCAATATCGTCTTAGCTCTCTTACCGTTCCCACGAACTTTAAGTAATATTATTGACTGCATAGTATTTTGAATATCTATCATAAACGTATATTTGTAAAATAAATATATTTTTATGATGCCATAGACAATGATCTATAAATATTTACGTTCTGTTGATATATAATACCTAATCAAATATAAAGGCCGGCGTGACTTTATAAAAATATATTTTATTTTAACAAATATAATTTTTATAATAAATATTTAAAGTATTACAGTCGTTTACAATACTTCTTCAGTTCATGCAAACGGTAAGAGAGCTAAGACGATATTAAAGGTACTTTGTCTGGTGATGGCTATTTATAAGCATCGCCAAACAACATGTTAACGACGGCGTCACCTACGTAGAGTGCGCCGTTATAATTTACATTTGCTAACTAATCAAAACAGCGGAACTGAACAGAGACTAAACATGTAATGATCTATCTGTTTACACGATATGGTAAATAAATACGCAGTTGAGGCAAGTTAAGCTGATTCATCAAATTAGTTCGTGGAATTGATTTGTATGAGTAATACTTTGTTTTTATTGCATCATCTTCTAATGTTCTTGCACTGAACTGAGTACTGGTTGGAGATACATAATTCCTCCCTCCATAAGTTCAAAATCAGCGTTCGGTTTCTGAGAATGTTGATTTTGACTATGGTTACTTAAAGATAATATTCTAGACTTATTAATATAAAGAATACAATTATTAAGGTAACATAAATTGTTACAGTGCCTAAACGTATACTATGCACATTCACTGAATCTACTTGATTTTCTCTAAATTTTGCACTTTCACTTCTACACTTGTGACAGTAACTGTAGATTGCGCTCATGTGGCAAGAACTGAAGATTGTCGCTCATGTGGCAGGAACTGACGATAATCGTACTGAACTGAAGATGAGTCAAATTGATTAGTAGCGAATTTTTTTTTCCATAGTACAGGAACTCTGCTTTCTCCATCTCTCTGTAAGTCTGTGAGAGTTGTAACTATTTCTGACCTTCTCTTACGAGAATCCTTACGGATGTGAGGATTTAGGAGTTAAAGGAATGCCAAGTTGGAAAAGGATGAAGTTTGTAGGAATGATAGAAATCTAATTAGACAATTGGTACCGTCATAATAAACGTTATTCGTTTGCCTTTAATGTACGCTCTTATGGCTATACAATGTTCAATCTTAATTAAATCATCAGAATTGACCGAATATGTTAATTTAACAATTTATTTATATGTAACATATTTATAGCTTGGCAAAAAGAAAGTTATTTCCTAATTAACATTGTTTATTTATAAATTAATATAATTTTCTTCCAGCAGGAGGCAGCCGAGAAAGCTTTCCAAAGTTTAACAGATGTTGACTGGAAAAGTTCATGTGAGCATGGTAATGAAAAAAGAAGAATATGAGAGAAGACTATGAGAGGGGTATATACTATAATGAATTCGATCTCAATTTTAGAGACGATAATCGCACCAATGAGACTTTAGATCCAGAAGATTATATACTATGATGTTGCGGGAAGCCAAGACAATTTATTAACTTTCGGAGGAGAATATTTAGATAAGAACTTTTTTGACACCGATTTACTTTTTTTTTATATAAAAACGTATGCTGGATCACCCTCCAGAACCGAGACGCCCATCGTCGCGCGGTTGGTGCTGCGCCTCCTCCTCCTCCTCTTCTTCTGCGAACTCTTCTCCTTGGGGTAGTTCGCAGGCGCCATTAAGGTGGCTCCTCGGGCTTTCTGTGCGAGCTCAGTAGGAGCGGGGCCTCTTCCGGCCTCACTCCGGTCTCTCCCACTGATGGCCAACGTGCCTGCCGTATTGTTTCGGGCCTCCTTCCGGAAGACGGGGTATTTAACATGGTTAGTAGGATGGGGGCCGCCGCAGTTTATGCAGGTGGCCGGTTTCTCTCTGGGGCGCTCGCACTCCTTAGCGGGGTGTTCACCACCGCAGCGCACATATGCCAGCCTTCTGTGGCAATGGTGGCTAGAGTGCCGGAATATCTGGCACCTATGGCATTGGGCGGGGCCTTGCTTGCCCCACCAGGCCTCAATCTTGACGCCGGGCATGCAGAGTAACTCGTCCACATCGTAGATGGCCGGCGTGAGGTCCGGTGTGCGCTTAAGGATCGCAAGGAAGATGCACCCTGGTCTTCCTTGTCTAGCCCGCATCTGGCGCGCGTATTCGGGCTTAAACCCTAATTCGGTGAGCTCCGCCAGAATATCTCCGAGGTCGGTGTTCGCCGGTAGACCCCGGATTGCCACCTTTAGGCTCTTCTCTACCGGGAGAGAGTACGACAACAAGGCGATGTTTCCTTCTTCTCCAGGACATAAAGGTACGACTGGATTACCCGGTATTCCTTGTCGGACCTGGGTGAGAAACGCACGTCTTGTCCGAAGGGGCGTGCGTTGGGTGCGTGGCCGAGCGAGTTCCTCAACGTTCAGAAGTACGTCGGCCAGTTCGGTAACCGCTCAACAATGAGGGGCGGGTACCTCGCCTGGTTTTTTGGCGCCTTTTCTGCTTCCGTTACTGCTTCTGCCTCTGCTTCTCGAGAGGCGGGGCGAGGTGAGCGGAGGTTTCGTGCAACATCTGCGTAACGTCGTGGTATGGGGCTGGGCGAAGATGTACAGAGACGCTTGGTCCAGCTCGTCGTCCGAGAAGTCGCGTGGTATGCGGACGGGGCCCGACAATGGGCGCACGAACTTGCTTGCGTCAAAGTCACTCAACGCGAAAGATGCGGAGGACAAGTCGAAGCGGTCACGCGCGGCAGGCGTGAGCAGTGCGAACGGCGCAGGAGACGCGGGTGTAGATGCGCGGTCCGGGCATCAATTTGCCGGCTGGCGGTTGCTGCGGGCCGGTGTGCCTGTCAGACACGCTCAACCCTACCGACGACGTTAGGGGAGCCCGGCGAACGGCGACGCGCGGCGCGGCATGGACTGCGGGAGCGGCGGAGGCACGAGAAGTATAGGGGCGCGCATGGGCGGCGGCGGGGCGCTGCGGAAGCGGCGGGGCGCTGCGGAAGCGGCGCGGGAGGTGCGGCTGTGCGAGCCGGCTTAGGCGGTTTTCACAACACTCACGGCACTTGTTCCGGGGCTTTTCTTAGCACTCGCGTTGCTCTTGGCGGCACTCGCGGCGTTTGGCTTCGTCGCACCAGTCTTCGACGGTGAAGATTGTGCGGGTCGGGATGCAGATGCGGTCGCACTCGCGGAAGCGGTCTGCGCACGGGCAGCAATGGCGAATGGGGGACGCGCGGTCGGGGTGGTGCGGCTGGCAGCCGCACTGGGACGCGACGATGACTCGGTCGTAGGGGTGGCGCATGGGATGTTCACCGGCCTGGTACGCCAGTCGGAGAAGTCCGACAGCGAGCGGGAGCCCTGGGTTGGCCTCATGGTACACGAGGCCGAACCGGAGGAGTTGGTCCTGAAAAGGGTCTTTGGAAGCCAACGAATCGGCTAGGCGTCGGCTGGGGACGCGCCCTGCCGCGACCGTCGAGAGACGAGTCTGTTGGCGTTCAACGGCGATTAGCAATCCCTGCCGTACCACACGAGTGCGATACCGGTGCTACCGCCTCGCTTCGTCTTGAAAAAGATGGTAGGTCACGAAAAAGGATTACGGTTCGTGCGGCGGTCACTAGAAATTCTAGGTCACAATGGGCACGTGGCGATCCGTGCTAGTACAAAAATCGTGCTCGATTAAGTACCTCGAAACTTTACCCTACGGAGAGCCGCGGTTTTTGTCCCAGTTGCCGCGATCATTCTTACTATCGACCGACCCTTTGCCGAAGGTTTTATTTATTTAATCAACACCAGATCACAATGTATCATACCTCAAAATAATCCTTACGATCTATTCTAACTATATACACCAGCTGTCTTGTCCTATTCTTAAACCTATAAAGTATATAAACCAAAAATCTCTAAAAATACGACACAAGTGCGGACCAACTTATCTATAACACATGAAAATCTTAACTAATCTTATTAAAATGGTTATAAATCACTTTCAATTATATAAAACAATTACTAAACTAACAAATAAATCTCTACATGAAATAACTAATTACGTATGTACATCGCTGCGGGGCACGGCGTGGGGCTGGGGAATGCAGTCGCCGACAGTCTTCCCCTCGTGCGCAGCACCATTCAACTGGATCAGCGATTGCTCAGGAACCAGCAGCACCACTCGCGAAGTCGGTCGCCGCAGCACACCGCCTCTGGTCTCGACGTCGACTATTCTGGTCCTGGGTACACGTGCACTATTCTTCCACCGGGCCAGGTACATCGTGGCAATGTAGAGTCCACGATCAGGAAGACGTCACCAATTTTCAAATCTGCCGGTTGTGCCTAGCCGCTCTTCTTTCGTTGCAGCAATGTCGGTAAATATTCGTGTAGCCATCTTTTCCAGAAGTGGTCCGCCAATTTCTGTATCGTCTTCCAAGTTTCTCGTCCCACTAGTTCTTGATCAGAGAAGACTCCTATTCTGGTAGCTCCACACGATCTCCCGATCAGGAAATGATTCGGAGTGAGCGCTTCTTCATCTGGGTTGTCGGTCAGGTGAGTGAAAGGCCGAAAGTTGACGATGTGCTCCGCCTCCAATAGTAGAGTATAGAGGACCACTTCTCTTGGGTGCTTGTCCTGCAGTGTGGCGTCTAGTGCGACTTTGATGAACCGCACAAGTCTCCCCCATGTTCGGAGCTCCTGGCGTTATGAACTTCCACCGCACTCCGATCTTCTCTGCTTCCAGGGCGATGACTTCTTTCTTCAGCTCTTGGAAGGCTTCTTGGAGCTCTCTGTTCGGGCCGACGTAGTTGGTCCCGTTGTCGCTGTAGATCGTAGATGGCATACCTCTCCTTGCAGCGAATCTTCTCAATGCCAGTATCATCGAATCGGTCGATAGGGATGGAGCCAGCTTTATGTGCACTGCTCTCGTGGTAAGACAGGTGAACAGCGCACCCCATCTTATCTCGTGTCTTCTTCCCACGGTCACGGTCATGGGCCCGAAATAATCGACTGCCGTGCATGTGAACGGCGGGGCACCATGGTGAAGTCTTTCTGGTGGGAGGTTTCCGTCTGGCACTTCTGGTGATTGCGACTTGCATATCTTGCACCATTAGCAATGATGCTGGACTGCTCGGACTGTAGACCTCATGCCTAGTACGAGGAACCGCTGACGAAGCTCGTTCATTACCGTCGCGTGATTACCATGGTTAAATCTTCTGTAGTAATCAGCAGTCTCGCGATTCTGTTCTTGCCGTCCAGCACTATCGGTCGTTTGCAGTCGTAAGCCACACCCTGGATCGCGTCGATTCTTCCTTTCAGTCGTAGGAGGCCATCTCGAGCTTCCACATCCAACTTCTTCAGTTTGCTGCTGCTCTCTAATTGTTTACCTTGTTGCAGTCGGTGGAGGTCTTCTCTGAAATTTTCATCTTGGCTTTTCTTAAATAACAGAAGTTTGGCTCGTTCCAATATACTTGTTCTCTATCGGGATGAACTTCATGCTTGACAACTTGATTTTTCGAGTTATCTTAACTGTCACTTTCTTCTGCCCGTGCTTCTTCCAAGAGGGATCTTCTTCTTCTAGTTTTCTGGAGACATTAACTTAAGATTTCTTTCTTCTGCACAGTTCGATAAATTGTAGGACTCTAGCTGTGGATCGCCAGAGTCTCTTCCAGCTGGAGAAACTTTCTAGTGCCGGGCAAGCATACTGAGTGGGCTTGCTGAGCACTGCCGCAACGTTCACTTCTTTCTCTTTTCCAGTCTTCTTCTTGAACGTTCTTGCTTCAGGCCAGCAGCTTTCTTCTTGACTTAAGAATTTTGACCCGGTGAACCAGCGATGATCCTTGGAGAAGTCTTCTGGAACTTGTCTGGCCGCGTCGTCCGCAGGATTCTCGGCGGTTGGGGCCCATCTCTATTCGTGCGGTTTGGTGAGATCTTCTATTTCCGCATGCGCTACGAAGGTCTTGAAGGTTCTGGGATCAGATCGTATCCAGGACAACGATGCTGGAGTCCGTCCAGAAGACTCCTCTTCACCTGCAGGTCCAGTTCCTGCTGTACTGAGTTCGCGACTCTGCTTCCCAGTGGCGCCGCTTGCAGCTCCAATCTGGGCACGGAAACTGGCTTCAGCGGGGTGACCCTCGCCTTACCAGCCACCAAGCTCGATCGGAAGGTGTCGTCTTGCTCTCTGGTTCGCCAGTAGATTACTGCTGCGTACGCCATTTCACTCGCATTCGAGATGATATTGAGCTCCCCCTCGGTGCCAAGTTCTTCAGATAGGACTTCTAGGCTGCGAATTCCGACTTCTCTATCTCCTCGTCCCAGCCGATTCCGCTTCTCCAAATCACCTGCAGGAGCTTCTACCATTGGATGAGTACCGGAGACACCAGGCCCAGTGGATCGAATGTGGACATGACTGCGCTGGTAACTTGCCTCTTCGTGGGTGTCTTCGAATCACAAATGACTTCCTGAGGTGTGTTGCGCAAGTTAGCTCCAAATCCGATGCAGTCCTATTCTATGAGCCACCGTAGTCCTAGGGTCTTCTCTTCTTTTTCTCCAAATTCCACTTCTTTCTTCTCTGAGACTTCATCCGCGACGTTCTTCAGAAGGTTAGGCTTGTTGGATGCCCACCCTCTCAATTCAAACCCTGCTTTCTTATGGATGAAGTCTACCGCCTGCCGTACTCCGTCTTCAAGTAAGGATCTCTGTCTAACTGCTTCTCTATGCTTCTTAACCTCTTTTCAGCTGAATTGTAGCGCTCCGGCTTCTTCTCGTCTTCATTCTCCCACAGCAGTCCAACTTCAAATAGGCCATCTTCAAGTCTTCTCTAAGATAGCGAGTGGCCTTCCTTCTAAGTCAGTTGTCGGTCTTCTTGGCTGTACTCCCAGGCCTGCAATGGCAAAGTGTTCTTTGATTGTCTCGTGCATTTCCTCTTCGATAGAAGCAATGTGCATGCATCGGTTCACGTAACGTACCGGCTTCGGTCCCGACGTGTCGAATCCGTGCAATACTCAGCCCAATTCTGTTAATGACGCAACTGGTTGACCGGGCTTGCCCTTCTTTATGTCTCGTGACACGATCATCTCCCAGTTTTCTTGTCGGATGAGGAGTTGAGGCGACTCGGACTCCTAGTGCTCGATTCTTCTCTTGTCTAAGAACTGCGGGGTGAGCTACAGATGATCAATGGTGCGGACTCGATTTAAATTCCTCTTGTCTTCCTGATGAACCCCTTTGATCAGCAGGTTCAGCTTCTGGGAGTCCTTCTTCCTAATAAGTTTCCCACCAACAGTCTCCAAGACCAGTTCTTTCTTCAGTTGCCACCAATCTCTTTTGCTACTTTAGAATCGAAGAGGGATATTGTTGACCCCTCATGCAGTAGCGTTAAAATCTTCTTTGATCATCTGGGTCCGTAGATCTCGACGGGAGCCATTTTCAGGTAGGCTCCTTGTCTTCATTGCGTGCACGGGCGAAGCTACATTCGTAGTCACTTCGCGACTTAATTCTTCTTTATCTGAATTCTTCTGTTCTTCTGATCTTCTCTCGTAATGAAGCAGCTGATGATGCCATCTTTTGCAGATCTTGCACGGGGTCTTCTGCATTTATCTTTCCTATGACTTCCAAATAAGCACTTAAAGCATAAGGTCTGCTTAGTGACTTATGGTTCACCGCTCCCCTACTGGCATCCTCCGGAATTCCTGACACTCGTATAGGTAATGTTCCTCTTGACAACAGCAACAAGACTTGTATATCTTCGGTGATATCCCTTGCTTCGCTTCGGTTGCTGCGTGCGCGTCGTGATGAAACGGTTTTTTTTCTGTCGCAAACGTGCTGCACTTGTCGGCTTCTAGGTTCGGGAACTTGGAAATCATTGTTAAGTCGGAGAATTTCTCATCTTCTTGACAGGCGGTCATACCACCAAGTCATACCACCTGAACTTCAGTATGGACGGCATCTTCTCGATAATTTGCTTCATCATCATTTCTGGACTGTGTAAATAAAGTGGCTTCTTCAGTCCCTTGATGGCAGCGACGCTATTGTTGATCTGACTGGCGAAGACGCAGATGTCCCTAGGGTTCTCAGTTATCCGAGGCAGTGCTTTAATCTTCTCTAATTCCATCATCACTAAAGCATCTGGTCTTCCATAACGTCGCCGGAGCGCTTGAATTACTTCTTCAGGGGGTACCTCTTAATATAATAGACTCTTGATCGCTTCTCTGGCATGCCCCTTGATTGATCTTCTTAATCGCGCCATGGTCTGCGCGGGGGTGAACATGAGAGCTGTATCTTCATAGATGACCTTGAAAGCCAACCACTCGGTGCTATTTCCATCGAAGAACGGCAGTTCATGTATGTACTTCTGTTGCGGCGCTGATTCTCCCTGTGTAGCGACGGCCTGCTTTATGGCGTCTGCCAATGCTCGGATCTCCACCACTCCACCGGACTTATGGAAGCCTGGGGCTGTGCATGCTTAATCAGCTGCAGGTCTTCACGAGCGGTCCGGCGGTGTCAGCATCTTCCCGAATCGATTCTTGGATTCTTGGATTCCAGTTCCGCACTTGTGTCGTTCTATTTTCTATATCTTCTTCGCTTGAATCTTCTTCTACCTTGGTTAGTTCCAAACGTATCTTCGCAGGTTTGGTCGCCGCCTGTGCTTGCTCCAGTTCCCTTCTTGCCAGTTCTTCTCTGGCTTCAAGTTTACTAGATGGCGCTCACTGAGTAAACCTATCCTTTTGTAGTGCTCTCGAATTTAATTTGATAATTCTAAAATATGTGTTTTTCAACGCGTTATAATCGTTTAAAAGTATAAAGGACTGGATCTACCGAAAGTACAAGTGTTATCTAGAATCAGTTCTGATTAATTAAGCGGATTCATGTGAAATAAGTGTTACTTCTGCAAGAACAAATAAAACTTAATTATTGTAGATATAGTGCATTCAAGTGAAAAGACAACACTTAAATTCAAGGACTACTAGTGCAGCCTCAGTGTTTCCTCAGTTCTAAATTGATTTCTAGAAAAATCCCAATTGTAAAACAGTGCAGCCATCTACCGGCGAGTAGTGGTACTGTCGCAAACATTGGTACCTGATAAGCAACATCGCTCGATAGCCAAGTATAGAGGGCACTGTTACCAAATTCAACTATTCATATTAAGTTAACGCGCTGAGACATAAAACTTAATTATCGTAGATATAGTGCATTCGAGTGAAAGGTCAATACTTAAAATCAAGGACTACTGGAAAATATGCATTTCGAATTTGATTTCTAAAAGAATCCCAATTGGTAAACTGCAGTGCCACAACTGTCAACTTTACGGGCACTCTGCCCGTAATTGTCAGCGTGACCGCCTTATTGTATTATTATTAATCCTATTATGAATTTAAATTTTAACCCCTATTATTGAGAAGTTAGTCTCGCAGTGGGGCAGTAATGGATTGTTCTATGTACAAATATCATCACGTCAGATCTTTTGCGTGGAAGACAAACTAGAATATCAACAGATTCTTACAGAACTTTATTGTTGCCTCCACTACCATACTTCATTTCATATATGTAAGTTGTATACAGGGGTGGGCAAAATGTAACCAGATTAATGATTAAATACCCCGCTTGGAGAATATAGGCGTGATGGTATATTAATGATTAACCATTACAATAACATCTTGTAATCTTCGACGATTACCATTACACTTTTAATCTTGAATCATGATTGAATATTACAAAATGCAATTGTAGTCATTAATCGGATTACATTTTGCCCATCTCTGGTTGTATATATGAATTTTGTAATATTTATTCCAATTTCAAATTCCAATGTATATGATAATAAATGTATAGAAATAGGGAAAATAAAATAACACCTTTATATTAGGTTTTTTGTTTTTTTTAAACATTAAATTGGAGTCAAAAGTTCTCATCTAAATATTCTCTTCCGAAAGTCTATAAATTGTATTGGCTTCTCGCAAAATCATAGTATCTAATCTTTTCCTGAAAGTTTGAGTTTGAATTCATTGTAATTTAGGATTTAAGGGTTTTCTATCATATTTCATAGCTTTACATATTTGGCAAGAATTAATTATACTTGATACTGTTTGCTCTAAGTTTCACCAGAAAAATGTTCGCTTAAGATGGGCAATAATTTCCTTTATGCCACGGTGACAAGTTTTGCCAATATGGTATTTTAATACTATATCACGTTGCTCATTTTCATCTTAAACGAACACTATGCGTTTTGTGCATTCAAAGAATTTTACTAAAACTCTTTTGATTAATGTTCAATAATCTCTGTAAATTGTTTACGATGACGTTCGTCGTCGAAGTATAAAAAATATTTAACTTTAGGCTTAATATATTCTTTGAAAAATGATTTTATTAAATCTGGATTGTTTAGTGGTAGATAAACTTTAATACTTTTTGTTTATCTCTGTATAAATTTTTAACTGAAAGTTCATTCCTATTTCAGGTTTATATTAATATTTGATTAGATTTGGTATTGATTGCTTCTTCCAAAATAGGAATATCGGAAGAATCCATGTTTTCCTCTGAATGGACAGTTACAAAATCTTTAAAAAAAATATATAATTAAAAAACAAAAAATAAATATTTGAAGTTGGTGCCGGTTATTGCAGTCGATTTTTTGGTACCGACTTCAGATATTTTTTTTTCCTTTTGGAAGTCGTCTTTTTTTGAAAAAAGATTTTTATTTTACAATTTTAAGTGACAAGTGAATTATTTCCTAATATAATAAAATTGGGCCACCTTGAATCTACTTAACCCAACGCAAAAAGAATCATCAAATCAGTTCATAAATAAAGATTATAAAATAATAAAAAACTTTAAATAAAAGGGAAACCGACTTTAACAAGCAAAGATAAATATTTGAAGTCGGTGCTGGTTGGTGCAGTCGGTTACTTAGCACCGACTATTAATTTTTTGCTTTTTGAAGTCGGTTTCCCTTTTCTTAAAAAGTTTTTTATTTTACAATTTTTAGTGATGAGTGAATTTATTATTATTATTTATATACCTCCTTTATATTATCCTACTTATTTATACAGTGAGGTACCTACAAGATTGATATAAAACTCATAATAACTAAATTTTCACATTCATGCTGTTTGCCGTATAGGAAAGGAGGAGCCTTTTTTGAAGTCGGTTAACATTCTGCTTAGTTCTATAGTAGGGTACCTATAGGATTGACGTAATACCCATAATATCTCAATCTACGCATTCGTATTGTTTGTCGTTAAGGAGTTCCCTGGTGTATTTTCAAAGTCCACAGTCCAATACTGATGAAATTAAAATGGGACCACCTTTAAACTATATTGAATCCAGCGAAGAAAGGATCATCCAAATCGGTTTATAAGCAAATAAGTTATAAAAAAACACAGACGAATTATGAACCTCCTCCCTTATTGAAGTCGGTTAACAATCTGCTTAATTCTATAGTAGGGTAGGTACCTATAGGATTGACGTAACACCTATATTGTCTTAATTTGCACATTCATTTATTTATTCTTTATTGTATACAGTTAGAAGTGAAAGAAAAAAGTTTACATTTAGGCAGTATACAAAAAGGCGAGCTTAACTCAAATATGAGTTATCTTCCAGCGAACCTTTGAGTGTTGAGAGATAAAGAGAAGAATAAGAGGGCAGTTATACAATATAACGTCGAAAGATATAAAATAAATACTGTATTTTCAAATAAATACATATATTTAGTACTTACGATACAAATATTAATATATATAATTATAATGTATACATAAACATAAATATCTAAATGAAATCAAGATAGAAAATGTTCTTTGATTCTTCTTCTGAAAACATCCAGGGAAGAGCTTGCACGAATGGAATGAGGAAGTAAGTTCCATAGACGCACAGCACGCACAGTGAAGGACCCGTCGTAACGACTGGAATAATGAAGAGGGGTACGAAGAAGGAGAGATGTAGCTGTACGGCAGGGTTTGTCCCTTGGAATCAGGAAGTCAAAACGCTCTCGGAGGTAAACTGGGGATTTAGGATTATGTAGAATGGAGTAGAGAAGAGAGATAATGTGCAGTCCCGTCGCAGCCGGATAGGTAGCCATTTCAGTTTCGATCGGTATTCTGATATGTGATCAAATTTACGTAAACCGAAAATGAAACGAATACATAAATTCTGCAGACGTTCGAGCTTATTGACCAGTTTTCAGTAGCATCTAGGAAGCAAACATCACCATAGTCTAAAAGTGGAAGAAGGAGAGACTGAGCAAGACCTATTTTAGTTTGATAAGGCAAAAACTTTTGCAGACGCTTGAGAGAATGAAAAGTGCCGTAGACCTTTCTGCTTACTTCCGCTATGTGAGAGCTCCAGGCAAGATTGGAGTCTATAAGAACACCTAAATTCTTAACAGTATTACTATAAGGTACAGGAAAAGAATCAAGGACAACTGAAGGGAGTGTTTGTAGATTTATATAAAGGGCGTTCATGTAGTGTTTGCCACCAATGATGAGAGCTTGAGATTTGGCAGGATTGACCAAGAGACCGAACGATTTCGCCCACTTACTGATGTTTTCGAGATCATCATTGATGACGCCAATCGCATGATTGATTTCCCCAACCTTAAAGTGACGATAAAGCTGCAAGTCGTCTGCATACAGATGATAATGAGAAGTAATGACTTTAGTGATAGAGTTTATAAAAGTGGAGAAGAGAAGAGGAGAAAGGACGCCACCCTGAGGCACACCCGCAGCAAGATTACACCATGCAGAGAAGTTCTCTTTAGAACGAACCGCCTGCGAGCGCCCTCGAAGGTAAGAGTTAAACCACGCAATTACAGGAGCAGAGATATTGAGAGAAGACAAGGTGCCTATGAGGATGTCAAAATCGACTGAATTAAAAGCACTGCTGAAGTCAAGTAAAACTAGTACTGTTAGTAATCTGTTCTCCATGGCCAATCGAATATCGTCAGTTATTTTAACCAGAGCCGTAACTGTACTATGACCTGGCCGGAACCCAGATTGAAATGGACTCAGAAGGCTGTTAGAGGAGAGATACTGAGACAATTGATTTTGTACGACACATTCAAGCACCTTAGAGAGAACAGGGAGGATGGATATGGGTCTAAAATGAGACAGTAAAAGGGGATTTGGGATTTTGGGTAAAGGGAGAATATATGCCTTTTTCCACGCACTTGGAAAAGTGGAAGATTTCAAGGAACAATTCACTATATGGGTGATAACTGGCAAAAGTTTATCAAGTATAGGTGTAAGCATTTGTAATTGAATACCATCATCACCCAGGGCTTTCGTGGATATTGACAGGATAGATTTCTTTATGTCATGCTCCGTAAGCGGGCTGAAAGAGAATGAAGCACATCCAGGCAAAGGGAGGTTTGAGAGAAGCTTGAGAGTAAGAGATTTTATATCATCTTTTAGAGGAGCAGGAGGATTAGAGAAATGAGCATTAAGTGCATTAAGGTCTAAGTTGCTGGTATTTTCAAAAGAGATTTTGCCAATACCAAACGTCTTAAGGAATTGCCAAACTTGTGCTGTATTAAAGTTTTGAATGCAAGAGTGTATGTGGCGTCGCTTCGCATCCCTACATAGACGACTGCAGCGGTTTCGAAGCTTTTTATATAGACACCAGTTTTCTTGTGTAGGAAACTTTCTATGCCGTCTCTTCACTTTGTCCCGTTTAGCCATCATTTTTTTTATAGAATCTGATAGCCATGAGTATCATATAAATCAAGTATCTGTTTGTTAAACACTGATACTTTGGCATCTACATCTACACAGTTGTAAACAGAAGTCCAGTCTATACGGCCCACATCCATTTTAAGCTGCTCAGCGTTAATATTTTATAAGCTACGAAGAAAAACGAAGAAAAAGAAATTTAGAGGAGCGTTTTGGTGAGCGAATTTTGTAGGAGAGAAATATCAAATCATGATAAGAAAAGGAGGCAGGAATTTGCCCATGCGTAGCTACTTTGCTAGAATCGGAAACTAAGATAAGGTCTAAGAGTGAAGGAGTGCAATGAGGAGGATGGTGAGTAGCTGTCAGCGGTAAAATATGCATGTTAACAGAAGAGACAAGGGACCGAAGTTTGTTGCTACGACTGTCCCCCTTTAACAAGCAAGTGTTGAAGTCCCCAAGAATAATAATGTTATCGTGTAAAGACGAAAAGTATTCTAATTTTGACTCAAAAGAGGAGAAGAAATCAATCTGACATGATGGGCTGTAGTAAACTCCTAAAAGATATGTTGTATGATTAAAATTAATTTCGAGAAAGATATGTTCAGAAAACTTAGAATACTCGCTTGGCGACTGATCAACCACCTTGCAAGAGATATCACCTCGTAGATATATGGCAACCCCTCCACATCCCTTGCCTGTTCTGTCATTGCGTAACAACTTGTATCCAGGTAGCGCAAACTGCACAGAAGATAGAGAAGGTTTAAGGAAGGTTTCAGAAACCAGAACCGCATGAATAAGAACAGAGTCAAAGGATGCTAAAAGGTCAGAGTAGTGGGAAGGAATGCTTTGGGCGTTAATGTGAACAGCATTGAAAAATTTCCGCTGATTTAAGAAAACGGACAGAAGTCGATCATGTAAATGAATTGAGTCGTTGTTGTCGTCATCACTAAATGCACTAGAGTACTGTTTGTCGAATATCTCAGAAGAAGAACAAGAAACAAAGCTATCATCACTATTATCAAATATATCCATATGTAAGTAAATAAATAAAATAATAATATTTAATATAAAACTAGATACTATATATTAAAAAAAAAAAATTGAAATAATCATACCCTCGGTGCACTCGCCGGTTGTGGAACAACGGATAAAAGTACAATGATCCAAACACGTAAAAAAAATGACGATTTCTAGACGATCACATCAATTGTCACTACAGATATTATTTATCTGTGGTGAGCATAACTAGGTTTTTTGCCGTAATGGCGACAAGAAGCCAATTTTTATAATTTACTGTTATACTATATTATTACTTGACATTGGCGAAATAGACTGTTAAAGTGTGGGCCATTCATGAAAATAAGAAGAAGAAGAGCATAACTAGAATTTTGATAAAATAAAAACAAACTAATTGTAAACAAATTAAACACACACTGTGAAATTACACAAAGAAAAAAGAAGTACTGTGATCGCTTTAAAAAAAAAACAAAACAATATTACGCAAAACAGCATTACAAGACAGTATTAGAATAACGCACTAGGAAGACGTGTTTGGTAAACAGAAAAAAACACCACGACCTCTCACTTCGGAGGCTTTCGTGTTCTCTTCTCCGGAACAAACGATGAAGATGCAGCAGGCCCGTCGCTCGGCTGTTTTTTGGAGCTCACAATGTCGCCAGCAGGAGGAAATTGGACCAACACTTGACGAAGTTCAGCCGCCGTCTCAATTTTTCTCCGCGATTTGTCAGGCAGCTGGATGACGATTTTACCATCGGTGGTCCAGCACTGCTTCATACCATATCTTCTACGGGCTTCCATAAAAACCTCATGCCGGGGTTTGGTTAGGAATTCTGAGAGAGTTAGCCCGGACCTTTTCAAGGCGGCCTTATTGTTCCATACTTGGCTTCGCAGAGAATGGCTTTGGAATCGCATAAGAATGGGTCGAGGCTTGTTGGAGTTTATTCCCAAAGGGTGACACACTACAACATCGGAAGCAGAGACACTTATCATCTTCATCCTGTCCTTTAAAATGTTTATAACTTTGGAGTGGCAATCAGAAACGTCGGGAACTCCATGTAAAAGAATCACCTTCCTACGGGATGCCATCTCGTGCCGATCCAAGCCCAGCAACAGTAACTCAATTTGTGCTTTTAGTGCCCCTAAGGTCTTCCAGACAAGGTACTTGAATTCGGTGAACTCTTGTAAAAGGCTGGCTAAGGTTTTATGTACTGTTGGTGTCTCAGAGTCTGCAGCCTTCTTGAGATCCTGTTCATAGGTATCCATCCTAGACGTAAATAATGCTGTCAAGTCTTCCATGGTGTTGGCCAACTTCGCATAAAGATCCATAGTGCAAAAGAGAAGATACAACACGTAGCAGGCAGGAAAATGGAAGTGAGAAGTGAAGGTGCAGTGTAATATAGAGCAGTAAGATAGGCAGAGGAGAAGTTATTAAGTAAATAGGTGCACCAAAGGTTTGTACATCAATTTAGCATGTAATAAACATTACATGTGTAGTTTGTATATTATTAAATAAAATAAAACTATCAGCTGTAAATTTTTAAAACCTTTAAACTGAACTACCCTTTACCAAAAAAACCTACATAACATTCCTATTGTTTGTCGTTAAGGAGTTCCCTGGTGTATCTTCAAAGTCCAACGTCCAATACCAATGAAATTAAAATGGGACCACCTTGGAGCTATACTGAACCCAATGCAAAAAGAATCATCAGAATCGGTCCACAACTGACGGAAATATCGGTGAACATACATAAAAAAAAGCATACATACAACCGAACATAGAACCTCCTCCTTTTTGAAGTCTGTTAAAAATAACTGGACAAGTGCAAGTAGGACTCGCGTGTTTGTAAGTGATGTACGCTGTTGGCCGCGAGGCCTTTACAGCTTCACCGGACTTAAGGGCGAGCGTGCAACCACTACGCTCGAGCCAGAAGGGCAAGGGGCGACATACTCGAGAGCGCTTTCAAGGCTCCCTCGGTTGGGACATTCGCTGTGGGGGGACGGGGTGCACTACTAAGCGCACCGGTCAACCGCCGGCTATGGGAGGGGATCTACGACTACGTCGTCGTCGCCCCTATTCTGAGCGGAAGGAATGGATGACAAAGCATCGGGGGGATCGGTGAGAACATGTCGCGGCCGCGAATAGGGCTAGATGCACCTTACTCGAACGAGGAATGTCGTTCGTGTAAAGGCTAAACAGGAGGGGCGAGAGAGCTGAGCCCTGCGGGACTCCAGCTCGGGTGGAGTGGGGAGTGGAGCGCGTCATATCAACGCGATATCGGAAGGCGCGATTTGACAAGTAGTCTCGTATGATGAGCACGAGTCTGTCCGGCACATCCATTTGGTAGAGCTTGTAGATCAAGCCGTTGTGCCAGACTTTCTCGAATGCCTTCGCGACGTCGAAGAAGAGGGCGCCCGTGTTGTGACGGGTTTGGGTCTGTTAAGACCGGAGAGGATGGCTCCGTGATGCGGTGCACTTGGTGGACGCAGGAGTGTTTGGCTCGAAAGCCGAACTGCTCGTCGATATGGATACCCCTGGACACTACAAAGTCTTTGAGCCGAGCTAGAAGTAGGCACTCGTAGACCTTAGCCAGGGAGTTGAGAAGACTGATAGGGCGGTAGCTCGCGGGGAGATTACGAGGTTTGCCGGGCTTGGGAATGCCTATGACGTCTGCTTCCTTCCACTTAGCGGGGAAGGTGCAGTTCGTCATGGCGGGGTTCAGTATGGCCACTAAGAGGCAGATGAGCTGGGCGGGCAGGCATTTCAGAACGCGATTCGAAATGCCGTCAGAGCCGGGGGCTTTTTTGGTTTTGAGACCAATAATAAGATCTTCGACCTCCGTTTGGGTGACAGGAGGTTAGGAATCGGCGGGGGGGGGGGGAGGGATGCCCTGCGCTCGACTTCCCTGTCGACCGCGTCGACGTGGGATTGGTTGACAGATAGAGAGCTGGGGGTGCACTGGCTCTCGAGGGAGTCGGCGAGAAGCTCGGCCTTTTCGTCGTCGTCGACGGCTGGGGGTGCGTCTGAAGGGCGGGACAGCGGGGGTATGTCAGTCATGGAGTCGGTTTTGAGGCTACGCGCCAGGTGCCAGTAGCCAGGTGCGATGGCGCGAGGCCCTCTAGGAAGTCACCCCACCGTTCCTCCCGGACCTCCGCGACACGACGCTTTACCTCACGTTGTAAAGCGCGCATCCGGGCCCTATTGGCTTCGGTGGGGTAAGAGTCATGCGCCGGATTGAGGCATTCTTGGAACGAATGAGAAGATCCCTAACATCGTCCGGCAGTCGAAAGCAGTTGAGATCTTCCGCCTCGACTTGCTTAGACGATCGACTGACAGCCGATTGGATGTGGTCGGTGAAGGCATCTACGGCCTGATCGGTGTCCTGAGGGGACGGGATGGAGTCCGAGCTGAGGGGGAGGGGGTCGGCATCCGCCACGGCCGTGCTTAGCGCATGCCAATCCACCACCGTCTTTTTGGATCGCTGAAGGGCGGAAGGGGGGGAACCGAGTCTCATGACTACAGGTCGGTGGTCAGAGTCGAGTTCCTGGACTACTTCTAAGGAGTGCAGCCGTAAGGTAACACCCTTCAGAAGCGCCATGTCCAGGACGTCGGGTCGGTGGTTGGGATTGCCGGGATAATGGGTAGGGTGCATAGGTGCGATGCCGTCAAAGTCGAGAAGGTCGGCCAGGGCGTCAAGGCTCCTACCGTTGGTGGAAGTGGTGAGACCATTCCAGGCCACGTGCTTACTGTTGAAGTCGCCCGCCAGAATGACGGCGCCTCCCAGATTAAGGAGTGCTTCAAAGTCACTCCTGAGGACGAGCTTAGTGGGGGAAAGGTATACGGAGGCAATCACTATGGGCTGGTGCCCAGTGAGAGAGATGCGACAGACATAGGACTCGCACTCTGAGGGTTTCGTACCGGGTTCAGTTTCAGGCAGTTTCAGCGCCAAAGTGTAGTTTCGTCGGGTCTAGAGAACTCATCAAGACAAATCCAATGAGCCCACACACGGCGGGATTATGTTGAGTAGTTGGGTAGTTTCGTTGGCCACTCTTCGGTTCCATCATCAGATCCTGGACACCATCGGGGTCTACAGAATTCGTAAAGACAAATCCAACGAGCTCAAACCCGGCGGGGGTATCTTTAGTATTTAGGTAGTTTCGTTGGTCACCTTGCCGCTTCATCATCAGACCGTAAACATCATCTGGTTGTATAGAACTTGTCAATACCAATCTAACAAGCCTCAACACGAGGTGGTTATAATGTGTAGTTGACATGTTCCCATGGCCACCTTTCGACCCCATCAAAAGACTGTTCTGGAGCTGGGTCCATGGTATGTACTATATTATTGCATTGTCACCGAACTTACATACGTATCCTAAATTTCAGCTCAGTCGGATACTTGCTTTCTATTGTCAAACGCTATTGGATATCTTAATAAAATCAAATAAAACTAATAAATAAAATACCCGAAGTGCTTGAAATGAAGTGATGATAGACATACGAACACAAAAGCTTCTAAAAAGTTACCCATACCTCGTTAGTCTGTTGGCGAATAATTCGCGTAGCCTCACGAGGTTCTGAGTTCGAATCGCAGAACAAATGTAATTTTTCGATAGAAATATTTCCAGTGTCAACTGGCATTGTGCCCTATTTAATGGCATTAGGCTTGTCCCCTATTGCATGAAACCTAACATCCGACCTTGAGGAATACAGGTGTGATGATGTTTATTTTTATATATTTTACAATTTAAATGAACAACGTTGATATTCAATTATTTCCGTATTAAAAATTCACACACACCGGGACGCCTACATTCCTCAAGCGGGAGTGGCTAAGAGCTGTACGATGTGTGCACACCAAGTTATTGCTGAGAATGTTAGGTGCCAATTTAATAGGGCCGAGGCTATTAATATCATACCGGGCACAAATTCTGATGAAATGATACTGGGAAATTTTCTATAGAAAAACTACATTTTGCTCGCCCTACAATTTGTACGAGATCCTCCGCAATCTCTAAACGCATTATACGGTACCTACTTGTTCAACGAGGCAGTCCACAAACCTTTTATAAACTGCTCTTTCTTTATAAAATTTTGCTGTAATTTTTTTTTTTTTAAACATAGCCCCACTCTAGGATTTATTCCTGTATCGTGGGTGCGTGTACAAACATGAAAATTCACATACACAAATACCCAGACCGGAACAAATAATTGTGGATCACACAAAGATTTGTCCCGTGCGGGAATCGAACCCGCGACTATTAGACACAGTGGGCGGAGCGGCTTAAGCTCTCAGCCACTGCGCTAAATCGTCCATTAAATTAATATCATTTAATTTTCATTCAAACTATATAAAAATAAAAGAATAAATCGACAATCTGATCCAATTTACGTCCTATACCGTACACAGATGGCGTCACAGATCTGAGAGATCTGTGGCGCCATCTCTGTGTGTGTGAATAAATATTTATTCACCGCAAATCAAAATAGTTCCACAAAATGTCACTGATAGCACATAGTCAAAGAAGTATTGTTGTAGTGTGTGAAGTAGTTACTACACAGCGCATTTTAATTTTTCAACAGATTTTAATTTATAAATTGACAAATATCGGACTTCTTCCTTTACACAAGTAAACTTTAAAACCTTGCTTCTTGCCAAATTCCACGATTCTAGGTCAACGGGAAGTGCTATATAATTTCTAATGAGTGACTTTTAATGGCCATATCTTTTGTTTGGGTTTACTTAGAACCTTCATTTTTTTACATTAGTAGGGGATTGTACACCTTCGTATTTGTAATTTGATATTGTAAAATTTCAACTTAATACCTTTAGTCGTTCCTGAGAAAAAAATTCCTAAATAAGGTGTGTGTGTATGTGTGTGAATGATGTACGCTGTTGGCCGCGAGGCCTTTACAGCTTCACCGGACTTAAAGGCGAGCGTGCAACCACATACTCGAGGGTGCCTCGAAGAGGCGCCCTCGGTTGGGACAGTCGCTGTAGAGGGACGGGTGCACTACTAAGTGCACCGGTCAACCGCCGGCTATGGGAGGGGATTTACTACTACGTCGTCGTCGTCGCCCGTATTCTGAGCGGAAAGAAGGGATGACAAAGCATCGGGGGGGTCGGTGAGAACATGTCGCGGCTGGCGGTGGCGGCAGGGGTCGGGGTGAGATCGTAGTCGGCGGTGGCTACGATTAACGGATTCGCATGGGTAGATGCGTTCGCGAAGTGACGTGTTGACGCCTTTTTAATAAAGGCGCGAATAGGTTCGAGACCTAGATCGGAGTGGAGGTCGACGTTCCGTACGAACCAGGGGGCTCCTACGGCTTTACGGAGGAAGCGGTTTTGAACCACTTGGAGTTTATCGATGTGAGAGGGGGCCGAATGCCCGAACACAACACACGCATAAGTCATGATGGGTCGAACGCAAGTTTTGTAAAGTGTCACCTTATTTCTAAGGGGCATTTTACTCCGCTTGCAGATTAACGAATGGAGACGACCGAGCACAAAGGATGCTCGGTGACGGACCCGCTTGATGTGCGGGCCGAAGGACATGGTACTGTTTAGGGTGACCCCTAGATATTTGACCTCTTTGACCCAGGGAATGGGTCGGTCGAACATGGTCACTTGGCCGAGATTACTTCTAGGGCGGCGCAGGGAGTGGCGCGGGTTGGCACCTCTGGAGAAGAACACCGCAGCGCTCTTGTCCGGGTTCACCTCAATACGCCACTTCCTGAACTAATTCCCTAGGGAATTGGCGGATGCCTGAAGGTGTCTGGTAATGAAACCCTTAATTCTATGCGAGACGTAGAGAGCGGTATCATCCGCGAATAGGGCTAGATGCGCCTTACTCGAACGAGGAATGTCGTTCGTGTAAAGGCTAAACAGGAGCGGAGAGAAAACTGAGCCCTGTGGGACTCCAGCACTGATGGAGTGGGAAGTGGAGCGCGTCATTTCGACGCGATAACGGAAGGCGCGATTCGACAAGAAGTCTCGTAAGATGAGCACGAGTCTGTCCGGCACACCCAATTGGTAGAGCTTGTAGATTAGGTATTAACCGTCGGTCAGACGGACAACGAAGTGATCCTATAAGGGTTTCGTTTTAGGTACGAAACCCTAAAAACACAGGCGAATTGTCAACCTCCTCCTTTTTTGAAGTCTGTTAATATTCTTATTAGTTCTATGGCAGGGTACCTATAGGATTGACGCAATACCCATAATATCTCAATCTACGCATTCGTATTGTTTGTCGTTAAGGAGTTCCCTGATGTATCTTCCAACTGAACGCAATGCAAAAGGCATCATCAACATCGGTTCATAATTGGCGGAATGATCGCGTAACATACATACACAAAAAAAACATACAGTTGAATTGAGAACCTCCTCCTTGTTTGAAGTCGGTTAAAAAGATGATTCTGATTTTTCAGATGCGGTCAATGAACTACGATTTATAGAAGGAAGTGGGTAGGTTAATTCTGGTTAACTTGAATCTTCGGAGGATATTGTTACGGGACTTGAGGCATTAACCTTAATTGATAGGTCATCTTTCAATATGTTTATTTTTGCACGCGAAAGCGCATCAGCGTTACCCGGGTTTTCCCGGTTTGTATTTTATTTCATAATCAAATGCTGCTAATTGTAATTTCCAATTGGTGAGTCTATTTCTCGGTTCTTTTACTGAATTTAACCACATTAGGGGCACTGGTCACTTAATATGGTGAATTTACTTCCATATAAATAGTGAGGTAACCTACTGGTTTATCGCTATTCCAACTGTGTCGCTCGCCGCGTTCGGTCACGTCACCGCTTACCACGCCACTCCCCCCGCGACGCAGTCCGCCCTCCCACTCACGCGTACGTATTTACGTACGTTCGGTAGGTACGATGCGCCGTGTTGACGGTGCTGTCGACCTTTCCCTAGTGTTCGACGACATTTCGCAGTTTGTTTTTAAAACCACGACTTTTTTTTCGTTCGTGATAAGACTGGTGGATACCTAAGCTAACCTAACGGTGACAATTAAGCGAGTCTTAAGTGTGACCCGAGCGCTCGCCTCCCTCCATCAGAGGGCGGCTAACTCGGAAGGGTTTGAGTTCTGGCCTTGGGCACTACCCTAGTCAGAACTCATCCTTTCACCAAGACCTACCTTTTCCCTTCCCGAAATCCTATTCTCCGTTCGTCGGGCCAGGCATTACTCATCCCCGGGGCAAGGCCCAGCCCCCAGGACTTAGGGTTTCCACTCCCTACACCCGCCCTGCCATATCCCTTCTGGATTTGGCAGTTAACTACTCACCAGAGTTCCTTCGGAACCTGGTCGAGTTCATTGCCTCGAAGTCCCCAGAGCTCATCCGGCAATTCGAGGCGACGTACTCCCCCGCTCCGCCGGACGCGTCGCCGGTAAGGTGTTCCGAGACACCCGACTACTACGCGGCCCCCTCTCCGCCAGCGTACCCCGCAAGCGGCGATTGCATGCCGCTCTGTGCGACGCCGCGCCCTCCGCGCGCCCCGCGACCCCCTTCGTCGCGCCGGTAACTCTTGTTACCGCGTCCCTCGCGCGCCCCCTGACCCCCTTTAACCGCCCCGTCTCTGCGTGCGGCTCCGAGTCTCACGCGGACTCCGATATGGAGGTCGAGCTGGTATCGGCCCGCCGTGCAGCCCCTCCCTCGTCATCTTCATCGGATGACGACGAGGACGGGAATGCCTATAATCGCCACATTAATTACACCTATGCGCGATCCACCGCGCAAGGAATAGCTGTAAAGGTGGCGTCCTCGGACGACCACCGCCATCTGTCCCACTTCCTTCGCGCCGAGAAAATCGGCTACCATACTTTTGCCCTTGAGGGGGAGAGAGAGCTCAGAGTGATCATTCGTGGCATCCCCAAGGAGCTGGGCACCTCCGATATCCAAAAGGACCTCCTAGCCCAAGACCTTCCGGTGCACCAGGTGCACAGGATGGTTAAGGGCCACAACAAACAGGCATACGACATGGTGCTGGTCGTCCTCGACCGCACCGTGGCCGGTCGCAAGGTCTTTGACATAAAGACCGCATGCCACATCTCTGGCC
Organism: Phalera bucephala; assembly: GCA_905147815.2. Classification (NCBI taxonomy): domain Eukaryota; kingdom Metazoa; phylum Arthropoda; class Insecta; order Lepidoptera; family Notodontidae; genus Phalera; species Phalera bucephala. Next base: position 17,108,406 of record LR990617.1, on the reverse strand, counting down.
TCTCCGTGGAGGCCCCACACAAATGTGGCACGCCCGGGCAGTGCCACAACTGTCAGCTGCTACGGGCACTCTGCCCGTAACTGCCAAGCACGCCCTCGATGCGTCAAATGTGACGGGGACCACGCGACCTCGCAATGCTCTCGCTCGAGGGAGACGGCGACAGAACCACCCAGTTGCGTCCTCTGTCAAAGCTCTGCTGGGACCAAAGGGCACACCGCGAACTATTGCAGTTGCCCCAAAGCCCCAAAGGGAAAGCGCCGGACAAGGCGCGGTCGACGCCGCCCTCGTGCTGCTGCTTGCCCCCCAGCGCCTTCGCAGCACCCGCTCTTACATCGATAGACCCCAAATGGTTTAATCCCGTTTCCTCCGCAAAGCCGTTGGAGCCCCGTGGTTCATACGGAATGTCGATCTCCATTCTGATCTCGGTCTCGAACCTATTCGCGCCTTCATTAAAAAGGCGACAACCCGATATTTAACGAACGCGTTCCTCCTTGAGGCGCCCTTGAGCTAGTTGCCCCCTTGCCCTTCTGGCTCGAGCGTATTCGCTCGCCCTCTTGTCCGGTGAAGCTGTAAAGGCCCCGCGGCTAACAGCGTAGATCATTCACACACCCACACACAAAGGTTTATCACTACACATCGCACACCTATTGTTCCTTGTGATAGTATAGCGCCAAGGGCATAATTTGATGCGTCTATTGTTAATAAAAATGGTTTTGTGAAATCTGGATATTGAAAAATTGGGACATTTGTTAGATATCCCTTGCATTTTTCAAATGCATCCATATATTCCCTATTGATAACAATTTTATTTCTTTTCTTTAAACATTTAGTGAGGGGTTGTGTTAATTTGGAATAATCTTTAATAAATTTTCGGTAGTAACCTACTAATCCAACAAAACTACGTATTTCTGAAAGTGTTGCAGGTAAGGGAAATTGTAATATTGCTTTAATTTTGTCATAATTTGGTTGAAGACCATTTTCAGTAATAGTGTGACCAAGGTAAAGGACTTCTTATCTAATGAAATTCACATTTGTCTAGTGTAAGTTTTAAATTTGTTTGCCTAAGTCTATCAAAAACCTTTTCTAATTTTTCCAAATGTTCTTGTAAAATACTTGAGAAAATAATGATATCATCTAAATAAACTAATCAATGGATACCCCGTAAGCCTCTAAGTATGTTATCCATTGCACGTTTAAATGTTGCGAGGGCTGTTTTTAAACCAAATGGCATCCTAGTAAATTCATAATGTCCAGTTTGTGTTGTAAATGCTCTTTTGAATCGATCTTGTTTTTCTTCTTCAATTTGATGATAACCACTTGCTAAATCTGTTGTGGGAAAATAACACGTTTACCCTAATCTATCAAAAAGGTCCGAAATATTTGGTAATGGATATTTATCGTCTACAGTTATTTCATTTAATCGTCTGTAATCTTTGACCATGCGAAACTTTCGTTCGTCTGAGGAGTCCATTTTTTGGAACTAGGTGAACTGGGGCTCTCCATGGAGAGTGCGATTCCCTAATGAAAATATTTCTTAATAATTTTTCTACTTGTTTTTAGATTACCTTATTTTCTGTTGGGACATGTATATATGGTTTTATGTATATTGGATCTTCATTGGTAGTTCTGATTTTATGTTTAACCTGATTTGTAAAGGTTAGAGGAATGTCTTCACAATAGAATATGTCTCTATATCTGAAGCATAACTTTTCTATGGATTGTTTTTCTTCTTTCTTTAGGTGATCTAATCTTATTTTGAGTGGTTTTATTCTAATAATTTGTTTTTATTGAAGTTCAATGTCTTGACGTTGTTAAATCATTTTTCTTCAAATTTTTTTACATCTATTTGATTTGTTTTTTGCTGTAATGGCGACAAGAAGCCAATTTTTATAATGTACTATTATACTCTATTACTACTTGACATTGGCGAAATACACTGTTAAAGTGTGCGGCCATTATTTAAATAAAGAAGAAGAAGATCTATTGAATTATCGAATTTTTAATATTACATCCTGATCTGTAGAGTTTTGAATAATTGTTTGTACTATTGAATTTTTACAATTTACTATAGCGTCAGGCATTTTAACTCCTGGTTGAAATTGTAAAAATATTTTGTATAACTTCACCATTTTAAGATTTGTCGGATTTTTAACGCGAGTCTCTGAACGCGGTGACAATTTAATTTCGTAAGGTTTTCTATATAATATGGGAATTTTAGTGTTTTTAGTTTTCAGTACTTGATTTTACATACCTATTGTTGCTTCTTATTCTTTTAACAAATCTGAAACTACTAGACCATCATATCTATTGTCTACATCATAAATATAAAATTTGTGACAAAGTTTACTTTAAATCGTTTTTGTTAGGGACATATAGGCTACTTTATTATGCCTACTGTATCTATGTGTACTGATTATTTCAAATGGTTCTGTATTAATAAAATTATAAAAGAATTTATTTGCTTTCTCTAAGCTAATGAAGGATCTAGTGCTTCCTTTGTCAATCATAAACTACGAATGAATTTCAGGTATTATTGTGTGGGGTAATTTTAGGGTTTCATTATAATTGAGATTTATTATTTCGGGGGATCTTGTAACGGATTCATCGGAAAATTTTCAAGTGGAGGATTTTCGATATTTTCGGGTTTTTCGTCATTGCCTTCACCAATTGTTACTGGCTCATAATCATTTGAGTATTCGTCAGTCTTAAAGTCGGTGTCAACTACGTCATCCTCGTATAAATTTTCTATCATGTTATTGCGTACCGCTGTCCTCATGGTCATATCATTGTCAACAGTTTGATTTCTATTTATGAATTTGTTTGGAATTCCAAAACGGAATTGTTGGTTTGGGTTGGGTTTGAAAAATCCAGATTGTTTATGGTTATTTATATTACAAGGAAAACTTTAGTCGTTCCTAAAAACTCTTTGTTGATTATTATTTGGGTTTACATTAGGTCGAAAGTTTTGATTTATAAGTTGTCGTTGTGGGAAATCTATTTGGAGGAATTTGTTTTGGGGTATGCCAAATTGAAATTACACTGGCATCTGCTTATTAATTTGTATATTATTATTAGGTTTAACTTTTGTTTTAGCGTTATAATGATTATGGAAGTTTACCTCCTCTGTAACTATTCCTAAAGCTGATTCTAAATTGGAGCATTTATTTAATCTTACAATCCTTAGTAGATCTTCCGGTAAGTTAAATAGAAAGGTGTTTAGCGCTGTATTATTATATATTACGCTTTAACGCCTTCATCGGTTAACAGATTAACTTTAGCTATGACCGAACTTTTGACATTTTGAATTGTTTGGGCTAATTCTATGTATGGTTCCCCTGATTTGACTTTAATGTTCTCTAGTTCTACTGCTATGCAGTCTTCTGTACTAGGATCTCCGAAATGTTCGATGAGGAGTTCCCTTAAATTATCCCAAGAATTGGCATTACACACAATAAAAATACAATTTTAAAAAAGTACACACCAAAATTTCTACACAATAAAGAAAAGTTCATAAATTCGGCGATTTTGTCCGAAATTTTATCATTTATTAATGCAATATAATATTATCTAAAGTAAACTTAAGCCAAGGAGGCAGAACAACCTTGTGATCGATTCACTGAAATTAAATTTCAATATTACTTATTTCATATGAATCTTGTTATATTTACACTACCAGCAATGCATATTTTAGAAACTGCATTGTTCGTAAAAACTAATCCACATTTATTTAAAAAACTATCTGCAGTTAAAAAAAGACCAATACGTACTCAGTATGAAAATCAATTATGCCATGTAAAATGTAAAACTTCTTTGATGAAAAAGAGCTTATTTGGTAATGCTCCTAAAGTATATAACAAAATACCTGATGTTTTTAAAAATATGCCCTTAATAAAGTTTAAGAAGGCACTTCATAAATTGCTAATTGAGAAATGTTACTATAAAATAGATGAATTCCTTTTAATTTATACAATATTTTTTAAGTATGCTAGATTGTTATTATGTAACTCTTAAGTAAATCAAAAGCTAATCTGTGATTAACCAGTTCCCATATTTGTATGCTTTAATGGCAAAACATAGTTAAACAACTAAAAACATATTTAAGATCATACATATTGACACTTATGTTTGACAAATAAATAATTCTGATTCTTGTGATCGATTCACTGAAAGTAATTTTATTTCTTCAAAAAAAAAACTACGAGTTTTACATAAGTTCAGCGATGCTTGTATGATTCTTATGACCCTAACTGGTGACTTACGGCTTAGCGATGCTTGTCTAAATTCCGTGAGGTCCTAGGCCTAATCACAAATTAACGATGCTTGTCTAATAATGTGATATCCTTTTATCCAAATAATTCCCGTGATTTTTGACAGGAATTACAGGCTCGGGGTCTGAATGAAATTAGCGATGTTTGTCCAATTAAATTCAGAATAGACAGGAAAATAAGAACATGCGAGAATAGAACGAACTCACAGAATGCTGCAATTTTCCATGCCGAATATCCGCTCTATGAATATCTGCAGGCACTTCTTGACGAATTTCTTTGTTCGACGGTAGGTTCTGTTTAGGATTTAGCCTGGCGATTGTGGGCACAGGAATCGATGCTTGTACTCCTACACGGCTCTGAGCTTGTAAAATATGACCGCTCCAGCACGTATCGCAACTAAAATCCTATCGTTCGGCTTCGCCAGTCAAATATAAAGGCGTGACTTTATAAAATATATATTTTATTTCACAAATATAATCTAAATATAATAAATATTCAAAGTATTACAATCGTTTACAATACTTCTTCAGTTCATGCGAACGGTAAGAGAGCTAAGACGATATTAAAGGTACTTTGTCTGGTGATCGCTATTTGTAGGCATCGCCAAACAACATGTTTACGACGGCGTCGCCTACGCAGAGGGCGCCGTTATAATTTACATTTGCTAACTAATCAAAACAGTTAGCAGAACTGAACAGAGACTTAACATGTAATCTGATATCTGTTTACATGATATGTTAAATAAATACGCAGTTGAGGCAAGTTAAGGCGAATCATCAAAATAGTTCTTGAAATTGATTTATATGAGCAATATTTTGTTTTTATTGCATCATCTTCTAATGTACTTGCACTAAACTGAGTACTGGTTGGGTATACATCACTACCTATATTACTATACTTTTTGTATAATACTTTACATACAGTTTGTGCTATCGTGAATGTATAACGCTAAGTGGGTGTCGATTGCCGTGAGTGTAAACAAAAAAATGGTTAGTTATGAATCGTGAATGAATCGTATAACTATAAGTGTTGTTATTATAATAGCTAAGTTGATGGTTTGTGTACATTATGTTATCGGAAGTTGAAAAAGGTGAGTTATGAACACCGTCACGTCTATATTCCCCGAACGGGGGTAACAAAGGTGTACTGAGTACAACCATGTTTCGCCGACGATATTAGGTCCCATGTAATAGGGGGCGAGCCTATTGTCATATACTGGGCACATTCCAGACTACGGACTTGTACTGGGAAGTTTTCGTTAGAAAAACTACACTTGTCCGACCTAGGATTTGAACCCAGGACCTCATGATCACAAAGCGATGCGCTTTGCCACTAGACCAACGAGGCAGTCATAAACAGTGTTTGTTTTATGTCATAAATAGAGTTATAAACAGTGTTTGTTTGAGATTCTCAACAGAAAAGGTAACCTTATCTACGGTACGTCACTTCTTCTTCTTTAAGTTATGGCTTCACACTAATTTTAAGTGTATTTTGCCAGTGTCCAGTGAATTATATAATCTTGTCTGTTTAAATTAATTCAACTCCCCGATGAACTTGATGACAACGATGATAATGAAATTAATAAAGTACCCGACCCTGGGTAGTAAAGCAGTGGATACTTTATATACCAATTGCGACGGCCGTTTTGATTGAAGTCAAAAAGGCCCGTTTTATCACTTTGTTACAATTACCTTCACTCCTGCACATATAAGAACACATAATGGTTAATATTCCACCAACATTACACATTATAATTCTAAATAACACAAGTTTTGGAAATTAAAACAAATTGACAACATCACTTTTCGACTTCCCGCCAAAAAAACTCTACGTCACTTCTTCTTCTTCTTCTTTAAGTTATGGCTTCACACTAATTTTACGTGTATTTTGCCAGTGTCCAGTAAGATATATAATCGTGTTTGTTTAAATTAATTCAACTCCCCGATGAACTTGATGATAATGAAATTAATGTAGTACCCCACCCTGGATAGTAAAGCGGTGGATACTTTACATACCAATTGCGACGGCCGTTTTGAGGGAAGTCAAAACGGCATGTTTTATCACTTTGTTACAATTACCTTCACTCATGCACATATAAGAACACATAATGGTTAATATTCCACCAACATTACACATCATTAGTCGAAATAACAAAAGTTTAGGAAATTAAAACAAATTGACAACATCTCTCTTCGACTTCCCGCCAAAAAACCCCGTACGTCACTTTTTTGTGATTTTAAGTTCTTCTTCTTCTTTAAGTTATGGCTTTACACTATTTTAAATGTAATTTGCCAGTGTCCAGTGAGTAGCATAATCGTGTTTGTTTAAATTCTTTCATTTCCCCGATGAACTTGATGACAACGATGATAATGAAATTAATGAATGTTCCCCACCCTGGATAGTAAAGCGATGGATACTTTAAATACCAATTGCGACGGTCGTCTTGATGGAAATCGTAAAGGCACGTTTTATCACTTTGTTACAATGGTTAATATTTCACCAACATTACACATTATAATTCGAAGTAACACAAGTTTTGGAAATTAAAACAAATTGACAATATCACTCTTCGATTTCCCGCCAAAACTCTGTGATTTTAAGTTATTATTTCGTGAAATAAACGTTTATTCGTATATAAATAATGGTAGAATAGGACCACAATTATTTGTTTCGGTCGGGGTATTTGTGTATGTGAATTTTCACGATTGTAAACGCACCCATGACATAGGAATACATCCTAGTGTGGGGCTACGTCTTTTATAAAAAGAAAAAAAGTAAAAGAAAAAAATGGCGGACGCGATTTTTGATGTTAAATCAATATGGGTATCGTTTTTGGGGTTTTTAGGGGATGGTGATTACGGATATGTTAATTTTGGGTTATATTTATTACCAGGATCCCCTTTAACCCTAAAAGTTACACCCATATTGATTTTACATAAAAACGCGCGTCCGCCATGTTACCAACCCCAAAATTGATACCCATATTGATTATTTACAAAAAGTCGCATCTGCCTTCTTGAATCCAGTAATTTACGCTATATTCGTAATGATCATTCCCTAAAAACCCATAAGTGACACCCATATCGGTATTACGTAAAAAGTCGCGTCCGCCATCTTAGATCTAGAAATTAACCCCATATTCGTAGTTAGCATCCCTTAAAACCCTAAAAATGATACTCATATGCAATAAACATTAAAAGTCGCGTCCGCAGTCTTGGATTTCAAAATTAACGTCATATACATTATCAGCATCCCCCAAAAGCTAAAATCGATTGCCATATTGATTATTCGTAAAAAGTCGCGTTCGACATCTTGGATCTAGAAATTAACGCCATATCCGTAATCAGCATTCCCTAAAACCCCGAAAACGATGCCCATATTGATTATTCATAAAAGGTCGCGTCCGCCATATTAATTTATATTAATAACCTATGTATTATGAACCTAACTAATGGTAAAGTATTCTCCTATGCAGATAATACTGCGGTCGTATTTACGGGCAAAACTTGGACTGCAGTACAGAACACAGCTGAAACAGGGCTTGCCACTATTGCGAGCTGGTTAAAGCTGCTAGTTAATATTCTTTCATTAAATACGACAAAAACTAACTACATGTGTTTTTCAATATATAACAGTACACAACCAAATAGTGATTACAAAATTACACTTCACACATGTCATACCTCACAGAATACTAGGTGCTCTTGTAAGCCACTTAATAAGGTAACTAATACTTAATATCTAGGAGTTATTATTGACCAGCGTTTATCTTGGCATACACACATAGGTCATGGGGCGACTAAGAAAATTAATTTGGCTATTTAAAATATTAAGACACATTGTTTCTAAGAGTCTCCTTAATCAAATATATATCGCTTTGGTTCAATCTATTATTACCTATTGTATTTCGATCTGGGGAGGTGCTACCTTTGTAGCAGTGTAAAAATCTAGATTTAGAGAGGGCTCAACGGTCTATGTTAAAGGTAATGTACCGTAGACCATATAGGTTCCCTACTCTCACTTTGTACTTTTTAGCAAACTTACTAACGGTTAGGAAATTATATATTCTGATTTGTGTTCTAATATTGCATAAGACTTTACCGTATGATCCTGGAATACAATTGAGGAGAAGAAAAGATATTGTGTTATCTGTAGCCCCTGTTAAAACAGCATATGCTAGCCGTCAGTTTACTAATTTATCTGCTCATCTTTACAACTTAATTAATAAACACATACAAATTTACCCAATGAACTATAATGAATGTAAAAAGACCCTGGCAGCGTGTTTAAAAACTAAAGAATATGAAGAAACTGAAGCTCTACTGCGAACATGTAAATAATTAGCTAAAATAAAAATTAAAACTGGGCAAATAAAATAAATTCACTCTCATTTAACCCTTGAAAAATCACACATAAACACACACACACACACACAATTACATACATACATTCATACACACACGCACACACACACAGATTCGCATCCATACAACACACATAGTACTCTACTTTAGTCTATTTTTCATATATACATTGTAATTTTATTATACTTTTAAATTTATTTCTTTTGTAAGGACATATTGTGTAACATTGCTAATGGAAGAGCGGAGTCTCCTAACACAGGTATAAACATACTTAAAAGGAGTCTCCAACCACTGTCAAAGAATGTTTTGTTGTTACCGAAAATAAAGATTTTTGATTTTTTTTGATTTGATTTGAGCATTTCTTAAAATCTCAAAAGTTACACCCACATTGATTTTACACCAAAAGTCGCATCCGCCATTTGGATCCAGAAATTAACGCCATATTCGTAATCAGCATCCCCTTAAAACCCCAAAAGTGACACCCATATTGATTTTACTATAAAGTCGTATCTGCCATCTTGGATCTAGATATTAACGCCATAAGAATCCCCTAAAACCCCAAAAACCATGCCCATATTGATTATACATAAAAAGTTGCGTCCGCCATCTTTGATCTAGACATTAACACCATATTAGTTATCAGCATCCCTTGAAACCTTATACATGATGGTCTTGTTTTGTCTCGATTCTTAAAGGCGAGCTTTCACTCAAGCTTCGTACTCCCGATTCAAGTCTTACAACATCAGGCAGAAGTGTACATTGTACACCCACATTTCGCCAACGATGTACTTTTTGATTATTAATTGTTAATCGTAAACGTGCATAAAATTGTGAGAACTTGCAATTAACAATTAATCCATTATAATTGCAAAACATTGCAACTACAGTTGATCAATTGTTAATTGTCTCAACAATTGATTTTTGCCCAACACTGAAAGTAGGTACTAACTTGAGACATGTTTATAGATATTTCTTAGACGATCGCACGAGCGCTTTTGTAACGCGCGGTAATAAAACGCTGGCATGAAATAAATGGCTAACAGTACATTTTATAAAGCGCTGTACAACGTGAAGGGGGACGGTCAAGTTAACACTATAAATGTGCAGGGAAGGGTATGGATTTGGCAAATATCGATAACAAGCGTTGTAGGTACATCACTGTTCGGGAGATGTAAAACGTTTCGTTCTTTTATTGATATCTTGTTTGGATCAGGATCCATGCTTGGCCCATGGATAAAAAACAAAGGATTGAGTACTGTCAAAAAATTGCCAAAGAAAATTAAACTCTTACTCACAGGCACAACATTGAATTTTCTATGATTTAAACAACTCGAGAAACCATGATGAGTGAGAGCAATAACCAGAAGCCCGGTGTCACGCTCGCACCCATTACGATGCAGTACGGTGACCATAAGGTGATGATGATGATTGATCCGACCGATTTCGGCCATGGCGACCACTTTGACCCCTAGTCAGAGTAATGCCGCTGATGCGCTCGAAGATGGCTTATGTAGCCTATCTTCGCGGCGAAACTCCGTGCACAATGAGGGCACGTGAGTTCGCCGTTCTCATAGTTGTATGATATGGCAGCAGGTGGGCGGGCCTTTAACTGATTGCGTTTGGCGTCAAGGTCAGCTTTACGCTGAGCCTCGAACTCGTGTACTTGGCTGTTCACCATCCTGCGCCATTCTGGTCGCTGTGCTGCCAAACGTTCCCAACGAGAAGGCTCTATGTTGCATCTCTTCATATGTCGCTTTTGGACATCCTTGTACCGGAGGAGGGGACCGCCATGATTCCGCTTGCCCTTCTCCAGTTCAGAGTAGAAGATGCGCTTCGCCACTCTTTCCTCCGCCATACGAGATACGTGACCGCACCACCGAAGCTGTCGACGCATTAAATAGGCCTCAATGCCACCAATATTGGCTCGTCGCAGAACTTCGGTATTTCGCACTCTATCGGACCATCTGATCCTCATGATGGTACGGAGGCATTTAAGGTGGAACCGATCCAGAGTGCGAATGTGGCGGCGGTATACACACAACGTCTCAGAGGAGTATAGGAGGTTTGGCAGCACGATTGCCATATACACCGATATCTTAGTGGGCAACTTAAGGTTATGCGAGCAGAAGACCTTGGTACATAGCTTGCCGAATGCCGCAGCTGCGGTACCCACCCTGCTATTGATCTCAGCATCAAGGTCACACTTGGATGTTACAGTGTTCCCCAGATAGCGAAATCTATCCACCTGCTTTAGCACATCCTCACGAAGTTTTATGGTCAGTGTCTCGTGACCGTGGATGTCCAGGGACATCACCTCCGTCTTATTGACACTGATCTTTAAGCCAAACTTACGGCAGGCTTGGTGGAATGCGGACATCAGCTGTTGCAGGCCGTCTAGGGATTCTGATAGGAAGCACAAGTCATCAGCATACATGATCTCAGTGATCAGTGCGTAAGAGACTTTAGTGCGAGCCTTAAGTCTAGCCAAGTTGAAAAGGCTGCTGTCTGTGCGGAAACGGATGCGGACTCCCTGAGAAACAGTGTGTAAGACCTCTCTAACTACCACCGCAAAGTATAAGGCGAACAGAGTAGGCGCTAAGACACATCCTTGCTTCACCCCACAGGTAACGGGGAAGAAGTCTGTCTGTTCACCGTCTACGGCAACGCAGCATTGCATGTCGTCATGCAGGAGTCTAAGAAGTCTCACAAACTTTTCCGTGCACCCGAGCTTACCTAGCACCAACCATAGAGCATCCCGAGGCACACTGTCGAAAGCCTTCTCCAGGTCAACAAAGCAAAGGTACAGCTGACAGCCCTGTTCCCTGCTCTTTTCTTGCAGTTGACGCACAGAGAATATAGTTTCGCATGTCCCTCGGTCCGGTCGGAAGCCAAACTGGGTTTCAGGCAGAATCTTTTCAGACAAGTTCTTTAGGCGGTTTAAGAGAACTCTAGCAAAGACCTTTCCGGGGGCTGAAAGGAGCGAAATACCGCGGTAGGAGTTGCAGTCAGATCGGTCACCCTTGTGCTTGTAAAGAGCACTTATGCGCGATACTTTAAAGGTATCCGGAACGCGCTCCTCCTCCCACATGCGAACAAATAGTTCCCACACTAACGTGTGCAACTGCTCTCCGCCGTATTTTATCAGCTCTCCCGGTATAAGGTCAATGCCAGCCGCCCGTTTGTTTTGTTGCTGTCTGATGGCAGTAACAACCTCGTCACGCAATAGAGTCTCGTCCAGCTCAAAGGCGAGAGGGAGCTGAGGCATTAAGCCGATACTTTGCAGATCAGCTGATCGATCCACATTTAGCAGAATGTTGAAGTGCTCCGCCCAGCGGTTTAGTATATCCTCCTTGCTCGTCAACATGTGACTACCGTCTAGAGACCTTAAAGGCACCCGAGCTTGGTAGGATGAACCAATCAGCTTACGTACCTCACTGTAGAACTCACCCAGCTGGTTTGTGTCAATGAGCCATTGCATGTGACTAGCTTTGTCCTGCCACCACTTGTCTTTCATATGTCGAGACAGCTTGCGCAATTCGAGGTCACTAGCTTTAACAACCGCAACGCTTCCTCTCTGCCTTTTGTGCTGTCGCAGGAGATCTCGGTGTTTTTCGAATGCTGCTCGCAGGCTTTCATCATTTCCATCAAACCAGTCTTCGTTGCGACGGATTTTTTACCCAGTACAGTTGAAGCGATATCCATGATATAAGATGACATAGTTCCCCAGGCAGCATCAACATCACCTACCTCATTAGCTGGCATCAGCTTTTCAGACAGGGCTTCAGCATATTTCTCCCTGACCGCGATATCTTCTAGCTTATCCAAGTTCAAAGAAGCAAGCTTTTTTATAAGAGATCTACGCGGGCGACGGAGGCGGATTCGTAGCTTAAGAGTCGAAAATAAGTCGGTGGTCAGACCAGCAGTACGCACCACGCATGACGCGGGTGACCTGTACTTGGCTGAAATCTTTTTGTCTCACGTTAGCATAGTCAATCAAATGCCAATGCTTAGATCTTGGGTGCATCCATGTTGTCTTGTACTTGGCGGCAAGTCTAAACATAGTGTTCGTAATTGCCAGACCGTATTGAGCACAAAGACTGAGCAGCAACTGACCATTGCTGTTCATGTTGCCAACTCCATGTCTACCCAGAACTCCAGGCCAAGCCTCATAGTCCCGTCCAACCCTGGCATTGAAATCGCCCAGCAATAAAACCTGCTTCCTGGCGTTGAAGCTATCGAGGCAATGTGTCACTTCCTCATAGAACTTTTCCTTGATGTCATCAGACTTGTCTAACGTTGGAGCATAGACACTGATGACATTAAGCTAGTTGTCTTTGTCCAGGTGAAGGCGCAGTGTGGTTACGCGATCTGAGATATGTACAGGGTACTCCTCTAAATGCTTTGCTAAGTGATTCTTGATGGCAAAACCTACCCCTGATCGTCGAGTTTCGGAGGCAGCGGTACCTTTCCAGAAGAAAGTGTAGCCGCCACCTACTTCCACCAGCTCTCCTTCATCGGGGAGATGTGTTTCGCTGAGAGCAGCCACATCCACGTTATAGCGATGAAGTTCCCGAGCTACTATGGCGGTCTTACGTTCAGGGCAGGCGTTGACATCTCGATCAAGAAGCGTTCTCACGTTCCACGCGCCGAATGTCATAACAGGTGTTCTTTTTAAATTTCCTTTGCGGCGTCGACCACGATTTGAATGATGCGATGATAGCCGCGGTTACTACCATCTGCCATGTCGGGACGAGCATTTTTTAGGGCACCTTTTCTAGCCCCCTCCCCAGCTGAGCGGGGAAAGCAGTGCCTCCCTAAACAGGGCTGCTTTGACATCCCAAGTGCTGCCGAGCCCGTGCTGTCGTCCCAAATGTGCAGCGCGGAAACGACCACGGCGTGTTCTCACGCCCCCGGGACCGCCTGCGTGCAGATATCAGACAAAGCCTAGTTTGCATCAGGCTAGACCTCTCTACTTTTACCCATCACCACAGGACTTTTGCGTACTCGGAGTCCGGTAACGGAAGCGGTCAGATGCGCAGGAAATATTAAGGTGCACAAGTATACGCGCGAGACACAGGTGCACATACTCATCCTTATCCTTCTGGGCCCAGTGGAACGGAGATCGTTACGACCGGAGAAGGACTCAGACAGACGGAGCAGTATCACGGTGAGAAAGATACAAGGAGTCAGTGTTTTCTCACACTCCCTTAATCGCCTTTTACGATACCCACGGGAAGATATGGGGTGGTGCTATTCTGCTCTGCCGGCACCACACGGCAAGGCGACCATAAGGTAGAACTAATACGTACTATACCTATTTATGATGGAGTTCTGGTTGTGCCTCGGCCACGCTCGGTCGTTTTCTCTGCGCAGCCCGTCCGCTCGCTATCTGTCGTGCGTTATTACTTACGATTACTTGCATGGTTGATCTTGCCTGCGCTTGCGTGACTGCGTCTATTGCATCTGCTCGGCATTTGTAATTGGCGCATTGCGTTTGGCTCGCGCATAATCAACTTCGCGAGTTGCTAGGCAGACGGCCGTTATAACGGCGGTCGGCCTTCCCGCGATTTCTAACGGTTTCGTTTCGTGTGCCTACGTGGTTTGGTTCGCGGTGCTTACGTGCTTGAGTGTCTGTGCAGTGACGTGTCTTCATCCGCTCGTGTGTATGCAGGTACGTCTTTGTCTATTCACGTTAGTACGTTTGCTCTGTGTACCTAATTACGTGGGTTGCTAGGCAGCCGCGTCGTTCTAACGACGCGGCCGGCCCTCCCGCGGTTTTCCTAACGGTTATTTTTCATAACGGTTTTTTTTTTAACTTCGATTCTTAATAGTGTTGTATTGTAAATCCACGTCTTTTGTCCGTTGGTGGTAAGTCCGGTGGGCGCCTAGCAGTGTCGTAGCCGGGCTTAAGCGGGACCCGAGCGCTCGCCTCCCTCCTTCAGAGGGCGGCCATCTCGGAAGGGCTTGAGCTCTGGCCTGGGGGTTTCCCTGGTCAGGGCTCTTGATTTCCCCGGAGCAGTTAGGGTTTGGTGCCGCCTTCGCCCTTAAGGCGAAAGGGCACACCGCGTCCCCCGGTAGTGCCACCCCCCCGCCGCCACCCGGTGGGGGGATCTGGGCAAATTTCACGGCCGGGTCTTAGGGCCCCTTTCTAGTCTACGCGCCCTGCCATTTCCCCTATGGAAATGGCTGACGACTTCCCTCCCGATTTTGTCCGGGACCTTGGGAGGTATATCGTGCTGCATTGCCCGGACATGGTCCGGGAATTCAGGGCGACATACTCGCCCGCCTAGCCCGACGCGTCGCTCGCGCGCGCGTCGTCCCCGCCCCCGCGCACCCCACGCCTTCTGCGCGCCCCGCGACTCCGTTCACCGCGCCGAGAACGGATCTAGTTGCGCTGGCTGGACACCACCGTCATTAAAGCCGACCTCCAGTCCCAGGACCTTCCTGTGCGCCAGGTGCACAGAATGGTCAATGGGCGCTCCAAGGAGGCCTACGACATGGTGCTGGTCGTCCTCGACCGCACCGAGTCCGGCCGTAGGGTCTTCGACCTGAAGGCCGTGTGCCACATTTCTGGCCTCTCCGTGGAGGCCCCCCACAAACGTGGCACGCCCGGGCAGTGCCACAACTGCCAGCTATACGGGCACTCTGCCCGTAATTGTCACGCGCGCCCTCGATGCGTGAAGTGCATCGGGGACCACGCGACGTCCCAGTGCGCCCGTTCGAAGGAGACGGCGGCCGAGCCCCCCAGCTGCGTCCTCTGCGGCACCAAGGGGCACACCGCGAACTATCGCGGTTGCCCCAAGGCCCCGAAGGGGAAGCGCGGCCGGGCAAGGCGCGGCGGCCGCCGCCGCCCCCGCGCGGTTGCCCCCCCCCCCCCTCTACGCCCTCAGCGTAACACCTCCCCGCGCCCTCAGCGCACCCCCGTCCGGTGCCTTCAGCGCCAGCGACCACAGCTCCCCGCGCTCCCGCGCCACAGAAGCTGACCCCCCCTCCCCCGCCGCTCAGGCCGTCTCTTGGCGCCAACGCGTGGGTGAAGCCGCTGCTCTACACCGCGGCCTCCCACCCGTCAGTGGGCCCTGCCCACCCTCCAAAGCGCGCGCCGGCGATCCCGCCGGCGGCGGCTTGTCCCCCTCCGCCCACTTACGTAAGTCAGGACGTCAACCTCATTATGAGCGTCTCGGCGGTGATAAGCCCCGCACTATTCCCCAGAGTCCGCGAACTCGCCCTCCAACTCCGCGCCGCCACCAACTTGGCGGACCAGGTTCTCCTAGCCGCGGAATACAGGGACGTCTATGACGTCCTGGCGTCCCTTAGAACCCAACCCCCCCGCACCCAATAATGGATCTACGACCTCCCCGCCATAAGCCCCACAACCTATCCCTGGCGTTCTTTAACGCCGATGGCCTTCGCTCCCATTGAGATCAGGTTGCTGATTTCCTCCGAGATCACCAACTTGATATCCTCCTTGTGCAGGAAACCTTCCTTAAGCCCGCACAACGCGATCCTAGGATCGCAAACTATAACCTCGTGCGTAATGACAGAATCGGCTCCCGCGGAGGCGGTACTCTCATTTACTACAGGAGGTCCCTTCAGTGCATCCCTCTCGATCCCCCCGCGCTCACCAACACCGAAGCCTCGGTCTGTCGCATCTCTCTCACGGGGCACCAGCCCATCGTGATCGCCTCCGTATACTTTTCCCCCACTAAATCCCGTTCTCAGGAGTGACTTTGAAGCACTCCTTAATCTGGGAAGCTCCGTCATTCTGGCGGGTGACTTCAACAGTAAGCACGTGGCCAGGAACGGTCTCACCACTTCCCCTAACGGTAGGAGCCTTGACGCCCTGGTCGACGTTCTCGACTTTGACGTCATCGCACCTATGCACCCTACCCACTATCCTATCAATCCCAACCACCGACCCGACGTCCTGGACATGGCGCTTCTGAAGGGTGTCACCCTACGGCTGCACTCCTTGGAAGTAGTCCAGGAACTCGACTCTGACCATCGACCTGTAGTCATGAGACTCGGTTCCCCCCTTCCGCCCCTCAGCGACCCAAAAAGACGGTGGTGGATTGGCATGCGCTAAGCACGGCCTTGGCGGATGCCGACCCTCCGCCCCTCCCTCTCAGCTCGGACTCCATCCCGTCCTCTCAGGACACCGATCAGGCCGTAGATGCCTTCACCGAACACATCCGATCGGCTCTCAGTCGATCGTCCAAGCAAGTCGAAGCGGAAGATCTCTACCTCAACCGCTTTCGACTGCCGGACGATGTTAGGGATCTCATTCGTTCCAAGAATGCTTCTATCCGAGCGTACGACTCCTACCCCACCGAAGCCAATCGGGCCCGGATGCGCGCTTTACAACGAGAGGTAAAGCGTCGTGTCGCGGAGGTCCGGGAGGAACGGTGGGGTGACTTCCTAGAGGGCATCGCGCCATCGCATCTAGCCTACTGGCAGCTGGCGCGTAGCCTCAAATCCGACTCCACGACTGACTTGCCCCCGCTGTCCCGCCCTTCAGGCGCACCCCCAGCCTTCGACGACGACGAAAAGGCCGAGCTTCTCCCGACTCCCTCGAGAGCCAGTGCGCCCCCAGCTCTCAGTCCGTCGACCAGTCCCACGTCGACGCGGTCGACAGGGAAGTCCAGCGCAGGGCATCCCTCCCCCCCGTCGATTCCTTACCTCCTATCACCCAAACGGAGGTCGAAGATCTAATTATGGGTCTCAAAACTATAAAAGCCCCCGGCTCTGACGGCATTTCGAATCGCGTTCTGAAATGCCTGCCCGCCCAACTCATCTGCCTCTTAGTGGCCATATTGAACGCCGCCATGGCAAACTGCACCTTCCCCGCTAAGTGGAAGGAGGCGGACGTCATAGGCATTCCCAAGCCCGGCAAACCTCGCAATCTCCCCGCGAGCTACCGCCCTATCAGTCTCCTCAACTCCCTGGCCAAGATATACGAACGCCTACTTCTGGCGAGGCTCAAAGACTTCGTAACGTCCAGGGGTATCCTTATCGACGAGCAGTTCGGCTTTCGAGCCAAACACTCTTGCGTCCACCAAGTGCACCGCATCACGGAGCACATCCTCTCCGGTCTCAATAGACCCAAACCCATCTACACGGGCGCCCTCTTCCTAGATGTCGCGAAGGCATTCGACAAAGTCTGGCACAACGGCTTGATCTACAAGCTCTACCAATTGGGTGTGCCGGACAGACTCGTGCTCATCTTACGAGACTTCTTGTCGAATCGTGCCTCCCGTGCTCGCGTTGAAATGACGCGCTCCACTTCCCACTCCATCAGTGCTGGAGTCACACAGGGCTCAGTTCTCTCTCCGCTCCTGTTTAGCCTTTACACGAACGACATTCCTCGTTCGAGTAAGGCGCATCTAGCCCTATTCGCGGATGATACCGCTCTCTACGTCTCGCATAGGGTCTCGTATAAGGGTTTCATTACCAGAAACCTTCAGGCATCCGCCAATTCCCTAGGGAATTGGTTCAGGAAATGGCGTATTGAGGTGAACCCGGACAAGAGCGCTGCGGTGTTCTTCTCCAGAGGTGCCACCCCACGCCACTCCCTGCGCCGCCCCTAAAAGTAATCTCGGCCAAGTGACCATGTTCGACCGACCCACTCCCCGGGTCAAACAGGTCAAATATCTAGGGGTCACCCTAAACAGTACCATGTCCTTCGGCCCGCACATCAAGCGGGTCCGTCACCGAGCATCGTTTGTGCTCGGTCGTCTCCATTCGTTAATCTGCAAGCGGAGTAAAATGTCCCTTAGAAATAAGGTGACACTTTACAAAACTTGCGTTCGACCCATCATGACTTATGCGTGTGTTGTGTTCGGGCATTCGGCCCCCTCTCACATCGATAAACTCCAAGTGGTTCAAAACCGCTTCCTCCGTAAAGCCGTAGGAGCCCCCTGGTTCGTACGGAACGTCGACCTCCACTCCGATCTAGGTCTCGAACCTATTCGCGCCTTTATTAAAAAGGCGTCAACACGTCACTTCGCGAACGCATCTACCCATGCGAATCCGTTAATCGTAGCCACCGCCGACTACGATCTCCCCCCACCGACCCCTGCCACCACCGCCGGCCACGCCATGTTCTCACCGACCCCCCCGATGCTTTGTCATCCCTTCTTTCCGCTCAGAATACGGGCGACGACGACGACGTAGTAGTAGATCCCCTCCCATAGCCGGCGGTTGACCGGTGCACTTAGTAGTGCACCCGTCCCCCTACAGCGACTGTCCCAGGCGCCCTCGAGTATGTCGCCTCTTGCCCTTCTGGCTGGCTAGAGCGTAGTGGTTGCACGCTCGCCTTTAAGTCCGGTGAAGCTGTAAAGGCCTCGCGGCCAACAGCGTACATCATTCACACCTATTTATGATGTGGTTTAAATAAGCTGTAAACCATTTATTACCGAGTTCAAAACGAACAAGGTTCTTAATTGGTCTCTATATATAGAATGGATTAAGATGGGGCAGTAAGGGCAGCTATCTCAACCCTTGTAGATACATAAAAATGGCTCTAGGGGACTATCCAAAATTTTTGCAATATTTGGAGCTGAATTTACAAATTCTGAAAAGAAGTACAGTCAGCAAGAAAATGGACAATTTAATCAAAAGCTTTGACTACTACTCATTTAAGATGTGGCATATGCATAGGAAGAAAGAATTACGGCAATGAACAGTGCCCGAGAATTATACGTTAATTATATGTCAACAAGTCCATAATCGTACCAATGTTTGGTCACCCTACTTAGAAAGAGACGTGGGGCTCTCAGTGAGTACCCTTGTCATTCCGTTTTTTTGCAGAGTGCTCAATCCATTATATTATATCCATGGCTTGGCCTATGTATTGTAGCGACATCTATGTAACCATTCAAAAACTAATTATAATTATATAGATACATAATATCGTTAAGCTACTTGATACTAGATGGCATAAAAAAAATATTAGAAGAGAATATTCTAGAATGAAATGTACTATTTTTGGCGCTAGTGGTTTCCGGGAAAATTAGAACGATACAAAACAGTAGCTAGTTCATAAAGTAGCTTGTTTAAATAGTAATAAAACAACTTACTTGTCCCGAGTAGTTAAGAGTTTTGTGAAGTAATGTAAGCTTTTGATTTTAAATAAAAAAGTTTTAATATTGACTTGCTTGGACCAAAATGTCATTTTGTAATACATTTATAATTTATTACGAGATGGCGTTATTCTATTTTTTTTGTTAAGCTACGAATTGTATGTTATAATTGAAAGAGTGGGGAAGAAGAATGAAGACGATGAGAAATTATTTCAGAGGGTATATTAGTGTTTTTGTTGGGTTTGTGAAATTTTTATTGTAATGTTTCCAAGGCTACGTTCTTAAGATCGAATCATATCTTCGATGTGGCCACAATAAAGACTGTGCTGCCATCTGTCAGGGGCGCCATCCATTTGAGTTTCACTGAGATTTTCCTAGTTTGTAACATTTGATTTTTAATAGACTTCTCCCATGAATTTTGTGGGTTATGTGTGCGACTCTTACAGAATAAAGCACCACGGGGCCGGCGGTGGCACGCATCAAAGTGAGGTGAGAAAACTGGTAAACTCTTCTGCCTGCCTCGGTCGTACGGTGACGCGATACTTGTAAGACTTTATTCTTAAGCCCGGCCTAGAGGGCTGGGAGGCCTGGGCGGGCTTTGCCACCACCACGGAAGGACACCTGTCAAGATCGGCCTTTCTTCTGGGACATCACAGACTCTTTCTGAATCTTTCCACACCGGTTCCCCTGCCAGCATAGCAACGAAACCTCCGGGATCTCTACTAGGAACGCCACAGCCAGATGGCGCCACATTGGGCTGTGATCTAGAGAGCCCACGTTGAAGGAGGAAATGGGCTCACTCCCCCTGCACCGAGCCAATGGCTCACGACGGAGTGGCTCACACTACTCCACCATGTGTAGTCGTACGTTAAAGATACTTAATGCCCGGGGCTCTCACGTCCTACAGGGACGTTCCCGCTAGATGCTACTAAAATAGTAGCGGGGACGTCCCCTGTGTAACGTGAGAGCCTTGTGAGAGCGGCTTTGAGATTCTTTTACGTTCACCCAATAGGAGGGGGTTTTTTAGGCGGACTGTGTCTCCATTCCGATGGCGTTGCCTCTACCGCTCCGATATTAGCATTCCTGAAGGAGACTCATCTCCCTGTTCGCTGTTTCCAGGCATCAAAGGACGGCATCAAGAGAGAGAGAGAGGGTAGTTTGGGCCTCCAGATATCTCATATTCTCATCAGTGAAATGCAGTAACAAATCACTTCACACTGGTTTTTTTGTGAAATGATGGTACTTGCCCAATCGAGCCAGCCAAATAAGAGTACACCGCTAACGCTAGACTTCTCGCGAGGAATAACAATATTCGTTATACCTGATTTAATTTTATAAAAAAAACTTGTGTGCAGTTATATACAACGGCTGTGTATACAACAAAGAACAAAAAGGGCCTTACTTATTTTTAAACTACCGTATCAGGACATATAGTTTTTATATTGATGAGAAAGATGGAGTCGTCATCGTTAGAAAAATAGCTAATGTCTTAGTTTAGTACTTCGTCACTAGATGGCATAAATACACGTATTATCTTTATTGTTATTTCGTATCACGACATTATTGTCGATGTACAGCCAACAGTACAGTTGCAGCCAAAGATCTTGTCTTTAAGGTACCTTGCAGCAATTTTTTTTTATCTAACACACACACATGAAATGACTGCCATCGCAGGACAGGATATAATGTTTGTACATATATAAAATTTCATGGTTTCAGCCATGTTGTAGCACATTTACACCCTAATTTACTATTCGCCCCTAGATGGCAGAAGTAGAAGCACAGTAATTCTGCTATTGAACAACAGGGTTCCAAGTTTCCTCATAAAATCCATGCAAAATCATGTCGTGAATCTGAATGTAGTCAGACTGAATATGTTTTATGAAATAATTACCTACTGCCTTATGGGGTCCTGCGTCTTAACAATCGTTGTTTTATTTGTTACTGTGTAATTTTGCTTGTAGTGTAGATTTGTTTGTACTTGTCTGAAGTTCGTTCCAACAATAGAAGATTATGCAGGAATTATTGTTTGTGTTTTGATCGATGTCGTGGAATATGTGTATATTAGGGGTCGTAAAAGCGTGGCATGACAAGAGCTGGAAACTTTCCCGTTTTAAAAATTGGTAAGTTATCTCTCATATTATTGGAATTTTAGTACTATTTGGCGCCAAATATAAACTTGATTAAGGTAACCTCTAAAGTCATGGTTTTAGACTTGTGGCCATTTTATTTAAATTAATATGGACATAGCCGTGTTGATCTCTATTTCGCAAATCGCAAAACATTAAAGTATTTTTATGACAATTTAAAACACGATGACAGTTGGCTAGCTGGTTTGGTCTCTGCTATTTAGTTAAAAATAAAACCAATTCTCAGTATTTGGTTACCTTCTAGTATATATTATAATAAATTCCGACACACAGTTGTTTTTAATTAATATTTACAACATAGATAAGACATTATAGTAATTAATCAACAGAGAATTAGTTGCCTACTGATAAGTGTCTTCATCTGATGATGAACAAGATTGCTAAGAGATAGATTGAAAATTTAAGATCAAATTGAAGCAGTCTTCCAAATACTCACATTAATAATATAATATTAGCCCTGTGAAGAAATTGTCCCACCATTGGGCACGAGCCTCCTCTGTAACTGAGAGGTTTTAGGTCATAGTCCACCACGCTGTCCCAGTGCAGGTTGGCGAACTTCACACACCTTCGAGAAACTCAGGCATGCAGGTTTCCTCACTATGTTTTCCTTCACCGTTAAAGCGAGTTGATTAATTTTTAATACACTCATGCTTTCGAAAAGACAGAGGTGAGTGCCTGGGTTTGAACCTGAGACCTCTGAGTTTGCAGTCCAACGGTCTAACCACTAGGCTATCACACTCACATTAATACAAATGTTTTTTTTCAGAATGTGAAGAATCTTGAACAAAATGGATATGATAGCAGTTGACCCAAAGCTCTTCATCACCTGTCGCTTATGTTTGGAAGAAATGGGGCAGTATCAAATAGTGCCCACTGTTCAAGAGCAAATTAAATACTGCTTTGATATTGATGTAAGTTATTTTTACCATTATAAGCAATAGATACCATCAGAAACATAGATCCATACTAATATTGTAAATTCAGAACTAAATCTTTCTGTCTGTTCTATTTTCACGCCTGAACAGGTTTTGTTCAAATTTGGCAAGGAAATAGAATTTGTTCAGGGTAAGGACATAGGCTACATTTTGTCTCAAAGAAAAACTTAAGGGTCTGAAATACAAAGTCAAAGTCAAAAATCATTTGTTTAGGCCAATACATAAGCACTGACAAACATCAAAATTATGACATTTTTTACATCTACCACTGGATCGGAACGCAGCCTCCACTAAGAAGATCCGGTGAGAAAGTACACACCTGAAAATAATGCTAACGAAGGGGGGTACAGCAAATTGATCATCTATATCTATAACATCACACCAGATCCATTGCGGGGTAGGCAGAGAGTACAGAGTTCCAACAGGTTCTTTCCTTACCTACCTCTCTGGCTTCCTCAATTCTCATACTTTGTCTCATACACACTCACTGGTTATGGAGACTCTTGATTCCTTCAGTTAAGACTGTCTAATTGATCATAATCATACTATTATATCAAATTAAAGTTTTGATGTTATTAAAAATTGAGAAAAATGCTACTAATTCATATGAAATGAAATATAAAAATAAAACCATTTCCTGATACATGCATCAACTGGATGTGTAGATAACATCCAAAATATTCAATTACTTTACTGCTATGGACCATATCATGAGTGTCTATCAGGCTTATTAGAAATGTTCAAAAAATGTATATTTAAATGTATACTATTATGTATATTATTGTTTTAATGAAAACATCGACATGAACAAAGTCCTATAATCCAGTATTTATATTTGGCATAAATGACCTTAATGGCACGAAAGTTGCATATGCCATTTATTTTGTTTGGCATATGAAACTTTGTTCTATGGGACCGTCGATGTGAAGGTACGAGACAGCAATTGTCTCTACAACAACACAAACTATCAAAGGAATGCTTGATTTATAAAAGTATGTTCTAAGTCTTTGGTTTTGAATGTTTGTGTTAAATATGTGCCTTTTTCATTTACAGGTTCAACCATTTGATGGTCTTCCTCAACTAATATGTGTGAAATGTAAAGATATTTTAGGTCAATATTCTTCAACAAAGAAGGAATTTATTGAAAAACAAAGCAATTTGAAGAACAAATTGTTGACAAATAAAGTAAGTATGTTATTGATTATGTAAAAATAGTAAAAGTTGAGTAAGTCTTGTGCAAAAGTTTTATACATGAGAACTCAAATTTGTTGAACATAAAACTTTCCACTGTCTTGCATGTGGTTCTTATTGAAAAGCTAATTGATAATAAACATAACAGCAAGTTACAGTGTTCATTAGTGGTCAAGATCTCAGGTCAGATAGACATACATCATTTTATGACAGCTGGAATCTTGGAAATTAATATAGTTTAATATGTAGTTACAAACATGCATACCTCCTAGTTTCACAATGACGTCGTGTTACGTGCAAAAAGTGCATAAGATGGTGCTAAGCTTCTTTGTTTTACATGCAAATGTTCATAAAATGGTGCTAAGCTTCTTAAATATAGATATTATCTGTCTTACTGAACATTGGCTGAAAAGTAACCAGATCATCTTTAATTTCTCATATCACCAGGTTGCTAGCTCTTTCAGCAGAGTTAATATGATACATGGTGGCTGTCTAATAATCATAAATAAAACTATTAAATTTAAAGAACCTAAGGATATTGTAAGCCTATAAGAGTTATAGAAGTTGCATGTGTTGAGTCTGAGCAGATCATTGTTGTGTGCCTATACAGATCATCATCTTCACCTTATGATGATTTCGAGCGTTTAATGGAGGACATTTTATTTAAAATCTCCCCTTAAAATAAAACAGTTGCTATCTGTGGAGATTTCAATATCAATTTATTAGAAAACAATATTCTTACTAGGAAGTTTATAACCCTTATGAAATCGTATAATATGTACAATGTTTTCTTGGAACCTACTAGAATACCTACTTGGAACCTTCTGCTACTAGTGCAACATGCATTGATAAAATTTTACTAATGAAACAGAATCAGAATATTTTTATTCATGTAAACCATTACAGTATTTATGAATCGTCAAAATAGTATCAAAGACTCTACCACCACTTCGGAATGTCATTCCTGAGGAGAAGAAGGGCAAGACACTCCAGGGTTACTCTTTGAAAATAGTACTTTTACAATTTTTCCATCTACATTTTGTTGTGGGGTATGGGAGAACAATGTAGTATCAGGTGAGTCTAAATTAAATTAACCAAGTTAAATTATTCATGTGAATGGCTACATAGTTCTCTCATTTACAGATAAAGAAATGAGGAATGTTAGACCTAGGTATTATTCTGTGCCAACAAATTTGAATCTGATCATACCGGTCAGTTTGTTGTGTTCCCTAGAACTAGTAAGGTTCAAAGGAAAAAGGTTAGCTTTGTCCCAATGAATCTAGGCTGCTTAGTGTTAGAAATGCAATTTAATTGAGAAAGTACCCAAGTTGCTCTATCAGAATGACCCAAACGATTTATATAACTCATTGTTCCACTTTATTGGTGATAATTAATAATATTTTTAAGCCCAAGAATGTTATAGTTGGTGATCATGCTGGTTTTAGTGAATGGGCAACCTGTGGGATTTTTAAAACTATACTGAGGTTATATGTACTTTACGATGAAAAATTTTAAAACCGTAAACCAGAATTATAGTATATGTTAAGAATTATTCTAAATTTTTTAATAGATCCTGTTCCTGTGCTAATGGCATCCGGTAATGGCATCAAAATCACTTGGAGCCTTATTAATAGTGAAACCGGTAGGACAACAGTGCGAAATAGACTTTAATTTCAAAATTGGTGATAAAAATTTGAGGGCGGATCAGGAAGTAGCGTCCGAGTTTGAAACTTATACTAATATTTACTAATATTATCTTCTGTCTTGTACTTCGGCTGAGTCGCTCCTTAAACAAAGTATATTAGAATGTGCCGCATCCTTTGAATTTTCGAATGTCTTTCCCACTAAGATATTATTAATACTTTTAATTGCCGTCATCCATATTATTGTCCCCCACTTGGCATCTGAGTTTAACGGTTGTGTTGCTCGTGGTGTATTTCCTGATCTTATGGAACTTAGTAGAGTGATTCCTTTGTGTAAATCGGGTAGCACTTCGGATCCAAATAACTTTCGGCCTATTGCTGTGCTGCCCTCGTTAAGTAAAATATTGAAAAAAAATTCCTAAGTCAGAGGATACGCCACTTCAGTAGTCAAAAACTACTTCACAAAAACTAGTTTGGCTTCACTAAGAATCGCTCAACAAGTACTGATGCAGATGTTAAATTAATGAGGAATATTTTGGGGCCTGGGAGAACTAGCAGGATGTTTTGGTGTATTCTGCGACTTGTCTAAGGTTTTTCACTGTGTGCATCATGAAACTCTCCTCGGGCAATTACACCATTACGGAATTATGAACAGGGCTCTCGACCTCTTGACTTCTTATCCCTATGATAGAACTCTAAAGGTTGATGATAATGCAAAACGATCTCCCGATTCTAACGTGACAATGGGCGTTCCCCAGGGGTCGATCCTCGGTCCATTTCTATTCCTCATATATATAAACGACTTACTATGTAGGGGATAATCAGGACATTGTGCTGTTCGCGGATGATACATCTCTATTATACAAAATTAAAAGACAGCTGCTTAATTATAACGATGTAACAGTGCACTGTCAAAGGTTGTTCATTGGTTCAACATTAATAATCTTCTCCTTAATGAGAAGAAAACAAAATATATTAAATTAACAACGCCAAGTGTAATACAGGTAGCAACTAATGTACAAATGAATTGCGTGGAGTTAGACTTTGTAGAGTCGACTGTATTTCTAGGTATCACTATTGATGACACATTACAATGGGTTCCCCATATTGAACAATTATCTGGTAGATTAAGCTCGGCGGCCTATGCCGTAAAGAAAATTAGATTATTAACTGATATTGAAACAGCAACACTTGTTTATTTCGCTTATTTTCATAGTATTATGTCATATGGCATACTACTTTGGGGCATGCTCTACAGAACTGAATACCATCTTTGTTCTACAGAAAAGGGCTGTTGGAGCAATTTTCAATTTTACCTCGAGAGCTTCTCTTAAGGAAAAATTTAGAGAAATAAATATTCTAACTGTTGCATCACAATTTATATATGAAAATCTTCTATAGGTTAAAAAGAATATCAGTAAAATATAGCGACATTCAACATGTAAATACACGGAACAAAGATGATCTTGTTGTACATTCTACTCATCTCCACAGAATTAGTAATTATGTCATCGGGCAATGTATACGCTTCTACAACAATTATAATTATATCAATAAGTTTGAATAGGCAATCAAAACTAGACTCTGTAAGAATAGGTATTACAAAATTTCGGATTATCTTAACGATAAAACAGATTGGGTTTTAGAAGCTCGTCAATCAGCAACATTAATTAATGATGTATATTACAATTTTTAAAAACAAAGGCCAAACAAATTAAATTAAATGACTAGCCCGCTGACTTTCTCGCCGGATCTTCTCAGTGGAGGAGGTGTTCCGATCCTGTGGTAGATGTAAAAAATGTAATGATTTTGACGTTTGTAAGTGTTATTGTATTGGCCTATACAATGAATGATTTTTGACTTGGACTTTGTTTTGTAGTTCTATCCTACGTCATAGTATGAAAACTGGTTTTTATTAATTATATACAGTTCTTAATAATGAACATGTGAGACCCACAGGCACTTTCTGTGGGCCCTAACTTCTGCCAGACGCTTAAATGATCATAAATGCAAGCGTCTGTGTGTCTATGTTTTTATGTTGTGATTTTTTTTAATACCAACCTGGTTGTTGTTACATTTTATTTTAATATAAACGCGTGCCGAAGACACGCAAATTAAAAATAATCCAATAATGTATGAAATTAATCTCAGTATAATTTAATTACAGTTAAAATTTTAGAAGTGAGTGCATTTTACAAAATGTAAGTATGACTGGGATTAATAAAAAAATAATTGAATTAAAAATATATTGTCTACTCGGACCTGACTCAGACTAAGCTAGGTATATTGCTCTGAAAATATGAATAGGCACTTGCATTTACGACCTTTGAAGGTTCTGGCAGAAGTTAGGGCCCACAGAAGGTGTCCGACAGTATCTAATGTTGGTTTTTAATAATATTTTAAATAACATAAAAAAACAGCTTTCACACTATGTCGTTGATTAATACCATTTTTATGCATCTTTGGTACCCGCTTCCTCTAAAACGATTCCGATTTCAGGCTAGTGAGTATGCATACGTTCGTAACTACGTCATAGACTATACTTTCACAAAATTCTAGCTTTTAAGAAATCCTGTAAGTCGGGCCGGCCGGATCTTACTCCATAGGCGTCGAATTTTCACACAACTGACGCGCGCTGCGGGTTAAGCTAAACGAACCGACCGAACGAAAGCGAGCGAAAGCTAACGACCAAATGCAAACGAGTGCGTGAGGACGTTTCACAGAAGACGAGCTAATGCTTCTTCTGTGTATGAATGATCTAAGCTGTTGGTCGAAGGGCCTTTACAGCTTCACCGGACAATAAGGCGAGCGTGCAACAACTACTCTTTACTTGGAAGGACAATGAAAGGAAGTAACAGCCTCGGCTTGGGCTGTCGCTATGGGGGAGGGCGTATACTAAGTGTCTTGCCGTGGTGCTCTGCATTTGCCGGCGGGCAAGTGGTTCTTCGACCTTGTCGGCGAGGCCAGTATCTCATTCCTTGTACGGTATCTGTGTCAAAAGGGAGGTGAGGGCATTGACAGGGTCGGTGAGAATATTCCGTGGACGGTAATAGCGTCTGATAGGAGGGGCGGAGTCAGGTGCGTAGTCGGCGGCGGTCACGATTAGGGAGTTTGTTCATCGTTCGTCCCACTGATTTGTGACACATAAAAAAAAAACATCAGACCACATTCTATTCCTGTTACGTACCAAAATTATTTTTTATTAATAAAACTATGTTTTATTCCTGTTATGTTCCATATTTTTGTTCTTGGTTTGTCCCATTTTTATTGAGCATTTAACTTTATAGTAAGTCCAGACAGACAGAAAGCATTAAGATATAAAAAAACATTTGCATTATAAATGTAACCACTGTTGTAACTAGTTGTACATAATAAAACACGTTGAAGCATTTTCTATCTATCTATAACCTCACGCCAAATCTCTTGCGGGGTAGGCAGAGAGTACAGAGTTCCAACAGGTTCTTTCCTTACATACCTCTCTGGCTTCCTCGACTCTCATAGTGCAGCATTGAAGCATTTTGATCCAATGAATTTAAAGTGTTCGCTCCATTGATTATTATTTCCATATTATTTTGGTAAAATTTAATTCTTAGCGAAACAACAGAGTTTATTTAAAAATAAAACAATTGGTTTCCACATGCGAAGTCATGTATGTGTTTTCCGTTTCTTCGATCCTATGTAGTAGGGAGAATTCATAAATGGTTATATATTTCTATGTCAATAAAAGTCTTTGGTCAAAGTACCAGGATATAACAGAGTAGAAGATCTTAGCTCATATAAATGATATAGGTACTGGAAAAAGACAGCCGAGTACAAAAAAACTTTTTGCACTCATCTGTCTTTTTTCAGTACCTATATCGTTTATAGGCGAGTACATTTAAATGAAATCCCTAATTTCAGTACCAGGGTATCATAGCAGTACAGAGGTGTTTAGGCTCATGTGGTGGCAGACAATACAGGCACAATATCCTATTCACTCATCTGTTTCCAGTTTACCGCTCATAAGCTAAAATCTCCTAGTATGTTCTGATGTCCTGGTACCTACTTTTAACCTAGTCATTCTTCGACTGGGAATACACAGTAGGCATGAACCCGCATGAGTTAACCCGCGTTAGGGGTGGAAATGTTAAGTTTCACCAGCCGATTGTTTCGCTTATACTTAATTTGAACTAAAAAACTATTCCTAACGAATCAACCAGTCAAAGACCGAAGGATATTTCGTCTTTCCGTTTCGATTAACTGAAATGGATCAACTACCTAATTTTCTTACTTAATGATACAATTATTACCATGCACTTGTCGAGTGAGTGTACAAAATAAAAAATATATTGAAATGTGCCACACGTTTTTTACTATTTTAGTCATTTAGATGAAGTGGGACAATACAAGAACTAAGGAATGTGGGACGAAAAAGTGGGAGGAACGAAGAACAAACCGATTAGGGGTTAAAATGAGTGGACGCGTTCGAGAAATAGCGGGTTGTCGCCTGGAACAAAGGGAACTAGAGTGCATGAACTCTAACTTTTGTTACAAAAAATTACTTGAGGTGTCTTCTTTAGTACGTAGTTAATAATAATTCAATGGTTTCATTATCATATTATCACTTGACCACAGTTGGTATGGAGTGGTGAAATGTTCAAGTTAATTGACCTTTATAACCTCGTATATGGGATGCTAAAC
Source organism: Phalera bucephala (assembly GCA_905147815.2). NCBI lineage: Eukaryota > Metazoa > Arthropoda > Insecta > Lepidoptera > Notodontidae > Phalera > Phalera bucephala. The sequence continues at coordinate 17,078,097 of LR990617.1, read as the reverse complement.
AGACTGTTGTCGTCCATAGCCAACAAACTGTCTCTGGTGTGCGCTGTGGTCACCGAGCGTCGGTAGTCTTCGCCGACGTTCACTTTATATGGCCATAACAACGAATGTGCTGTCTTGCTTATCTTCCTTCGGTCGGTCTACACGGCATTATGACACTTAGATTCTGCATGGTACAAAGATATCTATTTGGTAAAAAAATTATAGAAAGTATTGTAAATCGATTCTACACACGATTCTGAACAAACTAGTTTAATGTTTTTAAGTATTTTCAATAAAATATTATATAAAATCCTTCATGCAAAACCAAATGACCAACGAGAGAAATTTTTTTGAAGCGTGATTGATGCAAGGTGTCGTACAAAAGATTTTGTTATAAACTAAAAATTGTGTTTTTAGGAATCCGGAATCCGTGTGAATCCGGAACCACAACAAGATACCGTTAGTTCGACACAATCACAACAAGCTAGCAGCAACCTAGATAACAAACCTAGTGTCTCGCAATATAAAAGAACGATTCAGTCATCTGCAGCAAGTGACTCTGATACTGATTCAGTACTTAGAGTTACTAAATCAAAAAAGAAAGAGGACAAGAATGTTAGTAGTAAAAAGTTTGTTGTTTGGGATTCAGAATATAAGAAACATTATATGTGTAGGCTCTGCAGCTCCCAACGCTCTTCCTTAAGATCTTTAAAGAATCACTATTGGAGTCATAAAAAAATAAGGAATAAGTATGGAAACATTATAAACAGATCTTGCTCTGTGTATCTTCAAAAATTAGATAATATACCTAATATCACTGGACTTAGCGATATGGTAGTGCATAGTGAAAGTAAAATCATTCAGAGCAGTGACATTTACTACATTTTATATTCGAAAGATACTAATATCAGCTGTAACACCGATGTTTCCAAAGATAATGTTAAAAAAATCACTAGCAATTCAATATGCTCCGACTCTACAGATGGGGAAAATATTGCTATAAAGTATACGAAACAAAACAGAAGACGTCTCCTGTCAAAGAGTTCTAACGATACAGTGGTAATCGAAACTGAAAATAATAAAATGGTGTCCGATGAAGAATTTAGGTCGACACAAAGTGAGGGCGAGAAATGTGAAACAAATATTGAGCAATGCATTAACATTGACGATACGAGTGGTAGTGAATCTGAAGATCAAAGCAAAGTTGACTCGAGTCTTAACGTTACTCCAAAGAAACCTATAGGGCCAACTTTAGACGATTATAAAACGATACAAGGTATTATAAGCGCATGTGTTAATAATTATCGTAAGAAAAAAGATAATTTGCCTCAGAGATTGGAATCTAAACTTAAACATATAATATTAAGTATTGGAAGAAAAGTAATTAATAACAAGCAAGGCATTCAATGCGTCGGTCTGTTAAGGTATATGGATCACAAAAATCTTGCGATTCAATGGGTACCAAAAACCTCGTTTTATAATCCAAATAATACTGCAAATGATTGTATCCGTCTCACAACAAAACTAAAATTATCAAGTCAAAGTGATAGTGGATGGATACATGTGGAAGGAAGTGTTAAATGCAATACTTTCTCAAATACTACGGGCAATAATTGTATTTTTGGACATGAAACGCCAAGTCCTAATTTACAGAATATAGCGACGCCAGGTTTAAGCATAAATTCAAAGGAAATTTTTAAAGAAATACCTGGTGTCAAGGATACCGCAGTTTTTTATGCTGATACAAGCTGTTCTGATACAAAAAATAAACTTCTCAATGCTAATCCTGTCGCCAATCCTAAGCAACTTCCAAGGAAATCGGGGCAAAGCAACGAAAGCAGATCAAATAAAACTTTGCCTTTGGGCATTCCCTGTGTCAATGACAATATGGAATCCAACAAGGCGAGCATAGCTATATGTGAAAACACACCATTCAGGAACGTCGATGACAACGACACATTAATGCCTATTATTACTTCTACGACTTCATTGGCGGAGGTGGCCAGTAAAGAAGATAGCCAAAAAGTAGCTAAATCTAATAATTCGGCGCCTGAAGCCTCAGTTAAAAATGCTCCAAGAATCAAAGTTAAACCAGTTTCAGAGTTAATGCCACAACAGGGGCAAAACCATCTAATTAAAGAACAAGTATCTGGTGTAAGTAATAATTTAATAACAGAAGCTCAAGTCCCTTTCTCACAAGGTAACGCATTAGGTTTTATTATGCCTACTATCGTGTCATATGTGGAACCTAACAGCTCGTCAGTGCAAATAGTTCAAGTACCGTGTCTAAATGTAATGAGCACATATCAACCTGTGCCTTGCTCGTCGACCACGAACACCGTTGCAATAAATTCGTCGACTACGAACACAGTTGTAATCAATTCGTCGACTACGAATACTTTTGCAACTGATTCGTCACGTACAAACACTGTAACTACGAACGCCGTTGCAATCGATTCTTCGACTATGAGCACCGTCACAAACGATATAAGTAATCCCGATTACTTAATATTAGATTCCGTAGAATTGCCAAATACTAAAACGAATTCGCCATTACAATATTTTAAGTCTCTTTTGCATATTCATAATATAATTTTATTGCATCCGAACGATACCCTATCCCAACAATTTGTTTGTCTCATTAAATTTAAGGTTGTATTTAAGCAAGAAGCGAAGGATCAGCCGGTGGTACTTTGTTTATCACTATTTTGCTCGGGTAATACGTTTTGTTTGAAAGTGAGAGACGTTGATGTTTATAAAATATCCGTTAACTGGCAATGGGAAATACTCCAAATATTTGCGGGCGAAGTCGCCACGAAAATTTTAGCAAATGCTCAGAAGGTTAACCAGGCAACATATGACAGCACAAAAAATTTTTTAACACTTCTTAAATCAATAAATGTAAAGAAGGAATTATGATCAGAAGGAGAATACCCGCCTAGCATCCCTGTTTATAAAGTATGTTAATGTAACTTTTAAAGTTTGTATTTATCGTATTGTATTTGTAATTATCTATATATCTCTGTGTGACCAGGGTAAAGACACTGTTAGAATATTGCGATTGTATAAAATCGGACCGGTTACGCTGGAAAGCGATTGGGGAGGCCTATGTTCAGCAGTGGACAAGTATAGGCTGAGATGATGATGATTACGGCGTGTACACTAAAAATAAGGGCATTGCCATTGTGAAATGAAATGAAAAATATGCAGAAATGAGTTAAAATATGCGCATCAGAAAACAGGAAAACCTATATGCAGTAAAAAAATTAGGAAAATAATTAGTCACAATGAGTTGGTACTGTTATAGATAACGTTTGTGGACACAACCTTAGTTCTTAAATACATTTTGGGATATGTACTAGATATATGTAGGTCCGATTCCTTATTTCCTGCTTCCTGCCATCGGACGATTGATATGACACTTTATATTAATAGTGATATTATCTACTCTGTTGGGTGCATTTGCTTTCTTTGAGTATCCTGATTGATTGTTTTGGTACGAATAGTTGAGATTTCAGGAAGTAGTTAACGAAATACCTACGTGGGGTAGGTAATATTATACCCAGTTAGGCATGTCTTGTATGGCAAGGTTATTAAGTAATTAACTGCCTAATATGTCAGAAAAGACCATTTCTAGTGTACTGCTAAGAAGCTCAAAGTGACATCCTTTTTTTCACTTTGACCTTAATCAATATATGGCGATAATTTAATTTTGTTCTTTGTTATTTTTAAACTGTTGCGTTAAAAATGTGAGATTGTTTTTAAAGGATCTGTGTTAATGTTATTAGTGTGCATTATTTTCATTATTACATCATATTTAAGAACTAAGCGATCCGACCACAGAAATCGTGATAATGACGCCAAAAGTCATATAGCCACGTGACTTTATCGACACACATGTGGAAAAATATGTGATGCAGTACTGCTGTATGTGATATCATATCTAAAAATGCTATTTTGCAGCATATCCAATTCTTGATAAATGTTGTAACTATGTATACTTATAGGGGTTTTACGATGAAATCAAAATTATTTTTACAGCAATAATGTGTGTCTAGTCTATGTGTGTCTAAAACAGAGATGGGCAAAATGTAATCAGATTACTGATAAACGATTACGATTACATTTTGTCATCTGCAATCCAGATTACCGAAAGTAATAATAAAATGTAATCATATACGGTGATTGATGATTATTAGTTTGTAATAGTAATCATGATTACTTTCTGATTTATATCATAATTTTTTCAGAGAAGATGCGATTCGATTTGGTCGAAATTCGAACGCATTGTAGTATGGAACGATGACTTACATTTTCAATTTTTAATGGGTTTTGTTTGAGTTGGCGAAAAATGGGAAACGTGTCTTTTTAATTAGAACCAATATTGTTATTATTTTCATTTTTGGGGTTTTTGAAGGTGCTGATTACAAATATTTTGAACAATTATTTTGATAGCGGACGCGACTTTTGATATTAAAAAACTAGCGAATTTTCACTTGAAATAAAGAGTAAACAACTCTATGATAATGACGTGTGTATTATATGGCGTTAATTGCTGGATCCAAGATGGCGGTTGTGACTTTTTATGTCAAATCAGTATGGTTATCACTTTTGGGGTTTTAGGCAAATTTGAAATCCAAGATGACGGATGTGACTTTTTGTATAAAATAAATATGGGTATCTTTTTAGGGGATGCTGATTACGAATATGGCGTCCAAGTTCCCATAGCATAACGTTATAACGTTAATTTTGGAAATCCATCCAAGTCCAAATTTGTTCGTTATCAGAATCCCCCAAAACCCTAAAAATTATAGCCTTATTGAATTCACATCTAGAGTCGCGTCCGCCATGTTGCATTTCAAAATTAACATCACATTCGTTATAAGCATCCCCTAAAATCCTAAAAATGATACCCTTATTGATTTAACATCAAAAGTCGCGTCTGCCATCTTGTATCCAGAAATTAACGAATTCGTAATCAGCATCCCCTAAACGCTAAAAATGATACGCATATGGATTTGAGACAAAATGTCGTGTCCGCCATCTTGGATTTCAGATTTGCCATCATATACGTTATCAGCATCCCCTAAAACCTCAAAAGTGATACACATATTGATATAACATAAAAAGTCGCGTCCGCCATCTTGGATCTAGGAATTAATGCCATATTCGTAATCAGCACCTTCTAAAACCCCAAAAGTGAAATGCGTAATAATATTGATTTTACTTAAAAAGTCGCGTCAAGCATTTTCCATACGACACGATAACGTCAGTCTGTTTGTACTAATATTTCTTAACAGGGTTTATATTTTTATTTTATTTTTAAATCCTTTTTCGGATTTGCTTACGATAAAACAGTTTGTTGTTGTGGGTCTTGAGTGTTCTTTATGTCTGTTGGTTTATTGTTTGAAAAGACCCCCGAAAATGAAGGAATCATTTTTAATGCAGGAGTTGATTGAATGTAATCAGGATTAAAAGTAATCAAGATTGATGTAATCATGATTACTTTCAATCATATTAGTAATCTCATTACAAAAGTAGTTGATTACGTCCAACTCTGGTCCAAACTATGTAAATTTGTTTCAATCTGTGCATGCAAGAAGCGGCGAAAGTGGCTTCGGACGAACTCGTGCGCTATTTAATTTCTAGTGTCTTATTATCACGATTTCTCTATATTCTAAGATAATATTTTGTATAGATTGTCTTACTTATATTTTCTTATCATATGAAGTTTCCTACAAAAAGTAGTAGAAAAATAAATATTTATTTTTCTGAGATTTCGGACTGAGTTCGCCGTACGGGACTAAGCGTAGAGTTATTAAATATACGACACAGCCAATTTTGTAATCGACTTTACAAGAAAAAATACATATAAAAATATGTTAAACGCTCCTTATATTGGAGTGTAAATAATTATTACTGAACAGAACAGACGCTATTGTCAAACTTGAATAAAACATTGTAGTCTGTATGTGTAATTAAGTTCATATTAAACATTAAAATAGTAGCGTTTAATTTCTTTTCCACATTCCAAAATTTCTTTTGGACTCAGTACTGTAAATTAAATATGGTAATTGCGCGCTACTCGAGAGCGCGCAGTACTTTTAGATAAGTAAATTATATTACACAAAGTTTGTCTAATGAAAGCTGAGAGTAGAAAAAGGCGGAAAATTTAAATAAATTAGGTCGTGTAACCCCGGATGAACTAGGAATAAATGGAATTGACAATTGAACACCTATTTTCATGTCTAAAAAATAATAAAGCATAAGCTTATTGCTTAAATTGTGTAAATAAGTATGATTTTTAACCGACTTCAAAAAGGAGGAGGTTTCATGTGCGTCTGTAAGTAAGCTTTTTTTTTCCTTTTTTTTGTGAGCTTCACCGATATTGCCGTCAATTCTGAACCGATTTTGATGATTTTTTTTGTATTGGGTTCAGTATAGCTCCAAGGTGGTCCCATTTTAATTTCATCGGTATTGGATCTTGGACTTTGAAGATACACCAGGGAACGCCTCAACGACAAGCAATACGAATGCGTAGATTGAAATATTACGTCAATCTTATAGGTAGGTACCATGCCATAGAACTAATCAGAATATTAACCGACTTAAAAAAAGGAGGAGGTTTACTATTCGTCTGTGTTTTTTTATAGCGTCTTTATTTATGAACTGATTTTGATGATTCTTTTTGCGTTGGTTTTAGTATAGTTTCGAGTTGGTCCCCTTTTAATGAAATCGGTATTGAACTTTGGACTTTGAAGATACACCAGGGGACTCCTTAAATCGGTCCACAATTGACGGAAAGATCGCTGAACATACATAAAAAAAAATCATACATACAACCGAACATAGAACCTCCTCCTTTTTAAAGTCGGTTAAAAATTAAGTCGGTTTACCTTTTTTTTAAAAAGATTTATATAATGAACACATACATACACGAAAGTGGAGGAACGAGGGAGGCGAAAGAGTAGGGAGGGAGTTACATAAAATAATAGCATTCTAACATAACATACTTCCCTGTTAATGATTTATAAGTCCTTGGTTTTCTGCTATGGGAACTTTATACTTATTGGCTTTCAGATATTTAATCAATTTGTTGTATATCTTTCAATTTTTTAATTAAAATATCGTTTATCTAAAGACCTCATCCATGCAATCAATTAATGCAGTGCAACGAAACCGTTACCGTTAATAAGATTTCACATTCGGAGCTATTAAATTTCTCATGTACAATGTTATGGAATCATATATAACGATAAATAAATCTAGTAGAGGCGCTCGCAGCGCCGTGCGACCGCGGTGTTCTTACCGATTACCAAGGTTAAGCAGCGTTCGATTCGGTCAGCCCGAGATGGGTGACCGTCCCACTCGCGTCTCCGTGCTTCGGAAGGCACGTTAAGCCATTGGTCCCGCCTACCACTTAATGTGGTAGTCGTTAAGCCGAGTTGGAAGCCTTGAAGGCGGCTTGATAAGTTCCAACAGCAGGTGGCCACAAACCTGCCTCCGCCAATCCGCACTGGGTCCGCGTGGTGGAGTATGACCTAATCTCTCTAACCTCGATTTGTGAGAGAGGGCCTTTGTCCAGCAGTGGGCAGTATAGGCTGATATTATTATATTATGTTATTATAAATCTAGTGTGTATCAAAACTAGTTCGTTTATGTCTATGGTTCACTAGAGCAATAGGTTAATTTTAGTATTGCCAGCTTATGAAAATATTAAATAATCATTCTTAGATTTCATAGGCAGACTCTAGCAACACGGTGTCTGTAATCCTCGCTATTCAGTTGATCGAGATTTTAAAGAATATTTAGAAATAATGATGTTTTAGTAGACGTATGTATGTTCGTTTGGAGGCTTTTCTGGGTGTTTTAAAAATCTTCAGTAAAGTTCTTATATTTTGACTTAAGATACTCAAGACTTAAGGTACTGGTGGACAATGGCCTAAGCCCTCTCAGTTTGAGAGGAGGCCAGTGCCCAACGGTGGGACAGTTTCTCATCAGGGGTAATTTTATTATTATAGGTACTGTGACAGTACTTTATTTTGTGTGTTTTCCAGTTTCAACAAAATATTTTATTTAAAACAAAAAGTTAAGTTAGAAATACCACACAAAAATACTAAGTCTTAAATTGTGTTAATTTTAGATATTTTAATAATAAAAACCAGTTACAATAAAACATTCTTTTATTATTCCTAGTTCTATAATATCACAAAAACAATACATTTATCCAAGAGTCCATATTGAATTTATGTCCAATAAAACGTCTTCTGGAGGTGAGTGTTTGTGGAACATGAAATATCCTTGAATTTGTGCCGGGCTCACTACACGCTTACTTTCAAGCACCCTAAAAAAGAAAATAGGAATATTCATCAAGTGGGCAGGCATAAGACCCCCAAAAAAGGTTTGTACTTAAATAAAATTTGTTTCTTTTCCTACACTGATAAGACTGATTTGAATAGGACTGGTGTTTAGTACCAGGTACTTCAGAATCTCGTGATAAGGTAACATAGGTTATTAATTAAAATCAATATTTCATCCTTACTTATTTGCAAATAATTTTGCATGTTCTCCGGCTTGGTCACCTTTGTAGAATCTCAGGAACATGAGTTCCACTTGTTCTCTGTCACAATAACCAACAAACTCTTTCATGTCTACACGGCCTGGTCTAATTAAAGCTGGATCTAACCTGGAATTATTATAAATAAAAGTTCTTTAATATCATTAGGCACGTATACCACTCCTATGGTCACAATAAGTAATGCTAATATTATACACGCCATACAGTGGTGTGTTAGGCGAATTTAGTAATACTCCGACCACGTCAAAAAGCCCTTATGAAAATGCCTCATTCAGGACTCTCGACAAACAGGCCAGTAATAGGTCACTTTATAAAAAAAAACAGTTGACTTTGTTAAAAGATGGATTGTTCTGGTTGGTTAGGATTTCTTTTTTTAATTAGAGAGGGTATGTAGTCTTTTGTTTAAAATTGGAATAAGAAAATGAGATGGGGTGAATACAGTCATACAAGGATCTTTTGGCCCGCGGCCGAATTCCGAACTAACGCTGTCATCAAGTGTAATATCACTTCATGACAATCGCACAGATGCAGTTTGCTAAGAAACTTAGACTGATTTGTTTTATCTAAGCTATAGAATTTAGCCAAGTTCTTTTTATAATGAGTAACTGTGCGGACCCACTTGTTATGCTGTGTTGCCTATTAAATAACCCTAATTTCACACCAACGCCCCCCGGTCAATGTCATCCCCGGGCTAAAAGATCCTTGTCGCCTTGACAATCGTATGGCTTTGATTATAATCAATTCGTATCAAACATTCTTTATAATATATAATTACCTTTCAAGGTAATTAGTCGTCATGAAAACTATACGTGCTTCAGTAGACGCAACCCCATCTAGACAATTGAGCAGTCCACTAAACGTGACGCGATTGAGTCCTTCATATGCCGCTTTCTGGGCCGATGTGTCTTCGCGAGACACAAAGGCAGCATCAATGTCTTCTAGTAGTATAATTGACTGTTGAGGTGCTACACTGAAATGACACAATATTAGCTATTAAATACTGCGGCCCAAAAACCCTAATATCGATATTAGCACTTATGATAAAACAGTTGGAACTCTGTACTCTCTACATATCCCACAAGCGACCTGGCGTGATGATATACACAAATAGAAAATAAAACGGACACGTCAAATAGCAGCCTTATTTGAGGAGCAAGTCAAGAGTTATCGTAACCGGCGAGCGTGTATCAGACGAACTATGAGAGTGGGGGAAGCCAGAGAGGTCTGTAAGGAAAGAACCTGTTGGAACTCTGTACTCTCTGCCTAGCACGCAAGGGATTTGGCGTAATGATATATAGTAAAACAAGTTACAGTATATTTACGCCCTTTCGCACACATATAAGAGCTAATATCGAACGTCATTCGGACCGCAGCGAATATTTATGTAACATTTGTAATCAATGCCTATGCTGACAAATACTTTACTTTCTATACCAACCTGAGAAGATGATTCAATCTATCATCTGTGAGTCCTCTTTCAGACAAATTCAAGACACAAATATTATACTCTAATTCACCAGCTAATGCCATTATGAAGGAAGACTTTCCGCATCCTGGAGGCCCATATAGCAAATAACCTGGAAATTTTTAAATATAACATAAATACATGGTAAAATATTAATTAAATTTCATTATAACATTAGCTGTTATTTCTTAATTTGACATAGGTAGGTAGATCTTTAAAGCGCGATTTTATTCAACGCTAACGCCGACTCATAAAAAAAAACCTCTACAATACCTGGGTACTTTCTTTTTGAGAAGGATTACCAGTTTATCTATTTATCGTACAATTATTGGTAAAATGGCTTATGAGGCAGGGTAGTGAAAAGGTTCACCTTTTCTACCTACCCTGCCAAAGATCGTAATATAGCAAAATAATATAAGTCTGTCGAGTCTTATCTGAAGGAAAAGTCAAGAGTCTCCGTAACCGGCGAGCGTGTATGAGACGAACTATGAGAGTCGAGGAAGCCAGAGAGGTATGTAAGGAAAGAACCTGTTGGAACTCTGTACTCTCTGCCTACCCCGCAAGGGATCTGGCGTGATGTTATAGATAGAATAATATTAAAAAAGGTACATCGCGCGCTTATTATGTAATAAAGTTTTGTCAGCATTTCAAAAAATGTTTTTTTCTGTCTTCTTCTTTAAGTTATAGCTTCACACTAATTTAAGGTGTATTTTGCCAGTGTCCAGTAAGATGAGTGTTTCAAGTATAAATTAGTTGTACTCCACGATGAACTTGATGACAACAATGATAATGAAATTGATGAAGTACCCCACCCTGGATAGTAAAGCGATGGATACTCTACATACCAATTGCGACGGTCGTTTTGAGGGAAATCGAAAAGGCGCGTTTTATCACTTTGTTTTAATTACCTTTACTCATGCACATATAAGAATACATAATGGTCAATATTCCACCAACATTACACATTATTATTCGAAATAACACAAGTTTTAGAAATTAAGACAAATAGACAACATTACTCTTCGACTTACCGCCAAAACTTCTTTTTTTTGTCTGGTTTTCACTTATGGTTTTTTTTCAAACCTATGTAGTTATCCCTTTTTTTACTTGAGAAAAAACATTGTGGGTTTAACATATTTGAGAGAACCTAAAAAATTGTTGAAAGTCATTTGGAATTATGAGCCTAAAGAATAGCAATACATACATACCTCTATAACATGTTTATTTATGTGCTAGTACCATGGACCCCTCTATCTGCCCTTAGATGTTTACAGGCATCAGATTATTAAAAAAATGAAACTGAACTGTCATGTCTATATTCCACAGGCTAAGATGGTAAAGGTGTACTGAGTACATCCACATATCGCCTATCAGGTCCCAATGATATTTCATTTCATCCCCCTATTGGGGTGAGCTAGCTATCCCCCTATACTGGGTATGATTCAGGGCTCTGGACTGTTGTTCAGGATTTTTGATAGACTTTGACCTCACTTTGAACTTAGAATTGAAACCTTGTGGACACTACCTGCATTATGTATGAGCCACAGGAGCATCAAGGCAGGGTTCTGCCTTGTCTAATAGCTTGATTGAATGTTGCTGACACATTTTTCAATTCTTTGTTTATTTATAAAAAATATTATTACCTCTCCTATAAGGGATGCCCCTGTCAGTGTACCACTGAGGGCTATTAATAAAATCGTGGCAGTCACTGAGGATTTTCTCTGTTAGGCCGGCTCGTAATACAACACTGTGCAGTGGACGTCTCCTCCGGGGATGGCCAAATGGTCTCCATTCAGAACCCATGGCTGTGTACATCACGGTCATACCCTCATGTTGCTTTAATGCTATCGTTCTAGCTGCAATTCGATGGATAACATTATATTCAGCATTGTCATAGCTATAATTAGATTAATCTCTATTATGATATTTGGTAGTGCATCAATCAGGGTGTGTACCACAATTACTATGAGAGAGAAAGAGATGTGGATATATGCTGTTTATAGTTCTGTCTCTCTTTAATGCAAAGTGAGACATTTTTGATAAGTGGTAGCCCTGCACTCCCCTAGGTTACAGCATGAGAAGAGAACAGTTGAGTATCCTTTTAATAGTTTTCATTGTGTACACTTTGCTTAAATAAATCTTTTTTAAGTATGTATTCTCTTGAGGTCTTACTAAACATATATTTGTAAAAACAGGTTTTTCTAAAACAAGGCATAGTACTAAAAGAGGCTAAGATATTCTCAAACTCATTAAATAAATGCCAGAGTTTGAAAGAGTTAATTCTTTCAAACTCTGGCATTTATTTAGACACCCTAGTCATATCAGATACTACTGTTGTATGTATCTTTATAAATTGTTATTTCTGGATAGTGTAGTTTTCCAATGGTGAACAGTTTATTACAATCAATCCAGTATTTTCCTAGTTTATCAATTACAAAACAACACACAAATGTTTCTTCTTAATAATATTAGTGAAGGTATGTGGTCTTGCAACTCCTAAAACTATCTTATGATAATAGATAACACACTTGATTGATACAAACAATTTCTTAAAACACTCACCTTCTTCTAAGATATTATAATACAGTTGTTTGTTACGGCCAAATGCAGTTAATGTGACTGTTTCCCAAGGAATACCCATGTGAAGGTCTAAAGTATGTTGTTCTCGTGTGCGGTCTACTCGTATCCAGGTTCCACCATATCTGAAAAAAATATTAATTTTATTAAACACCCAAAGGTTCTATTTTTTATATTAAGGTGACAGTGATTGACTCCTATCTCAGCAAATAAAAAGTGACAATGGGGCAGAAGATGTGGCTCGTGGCTCAGTAATAACCTATGAATTAGGAACTTGTTGAGAGTAAATAGGCTGAGGAGACGGATGTCAGACCAAGTTCTGGTATAATCGGACTAAACTTGCCCCTTCGTCTGGTAACTCCAAGTAACATACTGGACCACGAGTGGGTCGATTGCCGGTTCGACTTTGCTGGGAGGGTGGTGACCAGTCACGGCTGTAGCCAACGGCTGTGTCACCAATAGGTGCAGGTGCTGTTTTCTGAGAGATAAACTCAAACTTTAAGTAAGTTCGCTTTTAATCACCTTTACATTACGAGTATTACTAACCTGAAGAAATGCTGGCCAACGCTGGGTATAAAGTCATATTTAGTTTTTATTTGACCAGTATCCTTCTGCTGGAAAGATGTTTCTACACTCAAATGCTGAGTTTGCCTAGCGCCTTTTTCCGTTATCCAATGCAGTAACCACTGATAGGATTTGTCCCGGCAAGGAACTTCAAGGGTGATCATACAATGCCGCCGAAACAGTATCATTGAAGTCTGAAACCCCTTTCGTAACATAGCCGCACCGGCTCCGATACCAAATAGACCAAAACCAGCACTGAAGTATTCATTTTGGGAAAGCGTAGATATGTATTCGGAGATAGGCATGATTTTAGAATTATATTAATACATCATTTCCTTATAAAAGATTTTACAAATAAATCAATTGTGCAACAAATTGTTTCTGTTGTCAATTATATCTGTCAATGTCAATTTAGTTTGACAGTCAGCTGATTAGTTTTTTTTATAAATTTAAAGGCTTTGGTACAAGCGTTTTTGTTCTACCGTACTAAGCGGATTTGCTGTAGCTACATTGTCGGAGGCAGCCATCAAATCTTGTTGCGTGCCGGTGTTAAGTACACGCGGCGCACGCGGAGCATTAGGTGGTGGACACATCGTTTGGGTTGCACCACACAAATACCCGTGAATGGTACGGTGCGCTCAACTTCACCTAATAAACATGTTTTCCTTCCTCCGGCCGACTGTCGTCCAAAGTCTGCCTATTTAAACACTTTTAGAACGGCCATTGCAATTGGACATAAACAGGTAGGAGACTCTTAGCAGGTGAAACAAGGGCATTTGGTAGGTATACTACTTTCCTCAAAATGAAGCACGTTGCTCTTGCTGGCTCTTTGCTGCACTGGATTGTGACCATGCATGTGGTGCCGTATGGTATCCATTTTAGCTCTTTCTGAAGGTGCTATGCCAGCTAGTGGGTACAGCAGTTTTACCGGAGCCGGTTTTAGACAGCCCGTGATAGTCCGGCAAGTTTAATTAAGTAAGTGGATCGACTCAATACAGGTCATGCATATTCGCCTACAGAAAATGCTAGCACCAGCTAGCATTACTTGTAGCGAAGCTTTCCTCTTGGTAGTAGTAAGACCTGTTGTTTTTTTGTAATGGTTTCACAATTTTTCTCGTATGTAAAGAACATGTCCAGAACGATATTCAGGTACATAGGATGGTGGTTCTGAGCTATTAGCACATCCTGGCACATGATATAGAACCTACAACCCGCTTGATTAAGTATTACGAAGATGGAAAACGAAATACTAGGTCTCGGAGTCTATACCTATTATTCATGAATCTTCGCATTTGATCAAGTATTTTATCGTAAACACTATAAAGACAACAAGACTTGTAGTTGGAAATTAGCTTATAAAATACTTTTACTGCAGTGTTTGTTTGTTACACACTTATTTAATTTGTTTTCATTATGAAACCTGCATCTCCAATAATCCATGTTTATGGTGTAATAATGAGTAACTAACAGGTATGTTTAGCTAAGTTAATTTGTGTGTTAAAATGTTAATCAAGCTGCTTGTCATAATCTAAGTGGGTTGTTTTATGATGATTTTTGTGGAATGTGGGCCAGGATACTATTAAAGTATTGGTATGGGGACCAAGTAACTTGGTTAGATGGGGAGGCTCACTATCCGGAGCGTACTAACTCGAGTGCGGTGGCAGGGGGGGCTGACCTTACCCAAACTCTTTAATCTCTACGTTAACCGGCTGATTGAGGAGCTCACTAGCGCCAAAATAGGTTGTTCTATAGATGGTATATTTGTAAACAATATAAGTTATGCAGACGATATGGTGCTGTTGAGCCCCTCAATCAGTGCCTTAAGAAAACTGGTAGGGATTTGTGAGAGGTATGCGGAGGCCCATGGTCTCAAGTATAATGCCGACAAAAGTGAGCTACTCGTTTTCAGGGCAGGGACTAAAGAATATTCTTCGGTTCCGCCGGTAATGATAAGAGGCCTTAAATTAGTGTCGGAATTTAAATACCTGGGACACTGGGTCACCGCAAACCAGAACGATGACCTGGACCTGGAGAGAGAGCGTAGGGCGTTGTCAGTGAGAAGTAATATGTTGATCCGCAGATTTGCAAAGTGTACCAATGGTGTAAAACTAACCTTGTTTAGAGATAATCTTGTGACGATACGATCACAAAATATTATTAATTCATTCCCTATTATAGTTATGATGGAAGTTATATTCATCATCGAATATAGAAATATTTACGTATGAACCAACAATCATTAATGTATGTTGACTTAGGTACTTATAAAATATAAGCATGGTGAACATTTTTAAAGTAAGTAGGCGAATAAAAAAACAGACTGGCGTGACTCGCCACAATGATAGGGGTCGCGTGACCCGCACCGCATCACATCAAAGCATTTTATAAGCGTAAGGGAGACGAAAATTTGATCCCGTAACTTAATAAACTATTTGAATGTAAGTACGTTTGTAGAACCTTTTGTTATGGTTAAGCAGACGTAGTCCCAGGCTCAGATCATACAACATGATCTGAGGTCCTAGGGAAAGTTTTGTATTATGTTACATTCGCTCGAGAATTTGTTCTAAGGGCCAACTTTATTAATGATACAATTAATTTTCACTCTTCCTTTTTTGTCCAATCTATCCTTCTATGGAATGAATTGCATCTGGAGCTCAAGATAGCCACCGATCGTCTCACTTTTAAAAAAATCTGCAGGACTAACTACTACACAAAATGTTGGCGGATTCTTCTAAGCGTTAGTTGTTCATATTGTTATGTCACATTATCTGGTTCATATATAGTATAATTATATATGTATGTACATGTATATAATATTATATATGCGTAATATTTATGTACAATATTGCTGTATCAAATCCATATTTGATATATCCATATATATATTAAATTATTATTATTTTTGTTTCCCTCCTTTCTTAAATCCTTATATTTTGGCACCTACCACAGTTGTTTCTCACCACAAGGTAGACTGGCAGAAAATACCTCAGGCATCTATGTACATAAGTGAATAAAGAATAAAATAAATAAATAATTTAGCCAATCCGATGTGAGTTGAACTCGAGCGAGGAGGGTTTTATGTTATAGTATCGATGACCGTAATTTATCTTAACGTCAAAAACATAAACAATAGACACCATCACGTTTATATTCCCCAAGCGGGGGTATCAGAGGCATAATGTGTACATCCAGTTTTTGCCGACGAAGTTAGGTCCCAATGAAATAGGGGGCAAGGTTATTCCTATTATACTAGGTATAATAAAAGATTCCGGGCTGATACCTGGAATTTTTATTGAAAACTACATCTTGTGTGACCTAGGATTTGAACTCACGACTTCGTGACCCACTAGACCAATGAGAAGTCTAAAAACAATTTTTTACAGAAATGAATAAGGTAACTGTTTTGTTGTGTAGATTGGGTAATTATATTGTGGTACCTAAGTATATTGTGACGACCACAGAACTGAAGTAATTTTTTTATTCCATGGTGACGATAGCTAACTTCAGTTAAGTTAATTTCTTTTTTAAATCTCTTAGGCCATGTCGTACACTAATACGTCTTATTTTCCAACAATGTCCTACTATTTGCGAGTGTGTTTAATATTATTATTATGTGTGAGACAAGACGTAGAGTTGTCGATAGCCTTTAGAAGATTCGTGTATCAGAAGGAAATGTCGGAGTATTGCCGTAGGCGCGTCATGCCCCCGGTGTTCCTCGGCAGACAAGTCGCTGACGCCAATTCACAGATTCTACATTTCTCCCGTCTGGATCTGCCGTATAGCTGCTTCATAAGCATTCGGTTAGTATTGTATTTATTAACAAGTCTTGTATCAAGGAAATATGGTTAGTTAACAAATTAAATTATATAATAAAGTAAGTCCATCGGCAATATGCGTTTTTAAAACTCTCAGTTAATATTATATTTAGGAATATTTACTACGCATTTAATTGCGTAGATAAAATGATTTTATCGTTTTTATTCGCTCTCAATAGGTCTCCTGATATTGGTTGGTACTGTATGAACTGAGCAAAACTCTATTGTTGAATGCACAGCACCAAATATTTTGTATAATAAATTATAGGAGCGAATCGGGCAGCAATATAATTATGGTTATACAACTGATGTCCGCGAAGAGCCTGGACCAGTCTTGCAAGGACAACGGCGACCAGCTCGCCGTGTACGAGATGGGAGAGACCTTCGGCGGTTACTGGGGGCCCATACCGGACCACCTGATGCAGGCTGAGCCAACTAAAGAAGTCAAATACTATACTTTGAAGACTACTCAAAATCCGAGCACTGAATTTGTCGAGTATTACAAAAAACTAAGCCCGTTACAACAACCTCGTGAAATGATCTTGATTGACGGATAGTTTGGTTAAATGCATAAGCCACTGGATGAAGTAGTCGAGGGTGCGATCCCGCACGAGACAAATCTTTGTGTGACCCACAAATATTTGTTTTGGTCTGGGTGTTTGTGTATGTGAATTTCCTGTTTGTAAACGGACTAACGACACAGAAATTATTTCTAAGTTAAAGAAAAAAGAAAAATAGAACGGTACTCCATTAGAATTCAGTATACCATTACATGATCATTTCACAAAGTTATCGTAACGCGCCGCGTTAGGTCATAGCGAATAAGGATCCCGTACGTTACTTATGATAGTTTTAATTATTTATTTCGAAGTCGGTGATAGGCTGTTGATCACATGAAAGGATCACATGCATAATAAGAAGGTACCTACTTATGCCGGTTATTTAAATACCTATATCATTGCCCCCTTGGTATCCAGATACCGGAAAAACAGTCCAGTGTGTTGTATTGTGCCCGGTATGATGACAATAGGCTCGAGTACCTTTTATTATATTAAGACCTATCGTCAGCGAGTGTGTGTACACAGCACACCTTCTCTTAGGTCTAATATTAATATCATTGCTTATGGTCAGTAATAATTGATCATGCTGGTATGATCATAATATTTTTTTTAAGCTGTGATACCTGTCTATAAATTATTCGAGCGCAGAGGAATGCGATAATATATGCTGTTGATAATTTAGGGCATAGGATATAAAAAGAGATGAACGGTAACTAGAATTATTTCTATAGAGATCCTAGCTGCCTAACATGTCATCAGGTCAGGGCGCGTGCCTCAATCTCTTTAAACATTGTAATCGTACTGTGCTGTAAGAAGATGTGGATATACGCAGTTTATAGGTAGCTTTGTTAATTAAAGTGGTTTTTCTAAAGAGTTTGTGGTAGCCCTTCTAGACCCGACCCCAGCCGCCACCGCCGGCCGCGACATGTTCTCACCGATCCCCCGATGCTTTGTCATCCATTCTTTCCGCTCAGTATACGGGCGACGACGACGTAGTCGTAGATCCCCTTCCGTAGCCGGCGGTTAACCGGTGCACTTAGTAGTGCACCCCATCCCCCCACAGCGACTGTCCCAACCGAGGGCGCCTCTTCAAGGCACCCTCGAGTATGTCGCCCCTTGCCCTTCTGGCTCGAGCGTAGTGGTTGCACGCTCGCCCTTAAGTCCGGTGAAGCTGTAAAGGCCTCGCGGCCAACAGCGTACATCACTCACACACACACCTTCTAGAAAACTTAATGTTATTGCGTCACAGCGTTAATCTGTCATTATTAGATGCAACACTTAGCTTTAAGGTCATTCTCAAATCGCTTGTAGCCTGGAAGACGAAACAGACAGTAAAGATGAAGCAAACATTGTTCCATTGTCCCACACCCCGAAGACGGAGTGGCCCGCAGCCGGACAAGACCCCGGTAGTTACATCAGGATGGAACTGCCGATAGTCAACGTGTCAGGCAAGCTGATGCCTGGGGTAATGGAGCTCGAGTCCATGTTTAATGTTGAGGAACCTGTCGAACTGGTTGAAGACGTCACACCCAGGTAAATCTCGGTCAATTAAGGCCAGGTAAATCAAGGTCCGTAAAATAATATAAGGCGGGATGTAATTATATCCAGTGGCGGTTTTATTCTTTGCGAGGCCTCCGGATGACAGATATGTGTGAGGCTCCTGTCCTCTGTGGAAAGCAGGGGCGTGCATTGCATATATGGGGCCCCCATATTGATCAATTATCTGGTAGATTAAGCTCAGCGGCATATGCTGTAAAGAAAATTAGATTACTAACTGATATTGAAACAGCTACACTTGTTTATTTCGCTTATTTTCATAGTATTATGTCATATGGCTAACTACTTTGGGGATGCTCGGCAAAACTTTATACCATCGTTGTTCTCCAGAAAAGGGCTGTTCAAGCAATTTACAATTTGGCCCCGAGAGCTTCTCTTAAGGAAAAATTTGGGAAATGAATATTCTAACTGTTGCATCTCAATTTATATATGAAAATATTCTATATGTTAAAAAGAATATCAGTAATTTTAAAAAATATTGCGAAGTTCCTAATGTAAACAAATTCCGCGCAATTAATACAAAAAAAAACAACTTTCGTGTGCCTGGGAGGTACCCAAGAGGACGAATTACGCCATTAGTTCCACCATTGCGTTGTACAGTGCTATTCAACTCGCTAATTCCTAGAATGTGTAGGTTGTACAACAGAGTCAGTTCCTTAAGCGATGTACACCATGATTCAATCAACACGACGACAATCAATCTGACCGACGATTTAGCGCAGTGGTTAAGAGCTTGAGCTGCTCCGCCCACTGTGCCGAATAGTCGCGGATTCGATTCCCGCACGGGACAAATCTTTGTGTGATCCACAATTATTTGTTCCGGTCTGGGTATTTGTTTGTGAATTTTCATGTTTGTAAACGCACCCACGACACAGGAATAAATCCTAGTGTGTGGCTACGTTTAAAAAAAAAAAAAAAAAAAAACAGTTTTCGAAAGTGTATCAATACTACGTTGGTCAGTCGAGAAGACACACACTGATTGTAGACACGCACACTATAATATTATGTACACTGTCATCAAACCTAACCTAATATTTGTATAGGCTGTTACAAATTGTGCATGCTGTGTTCACCTTAATAGATTACATTCCTAGTATAAGTAACTAAATACACTGTATTGCAAATTGATGTAAATGTATTGTTGTGTAATCAATAGTGAGCCTTAAATAAATACACGAAACAAAGATGATCTTATTGTACATTCCACTCGTCTCCACAGAATTAGTCATTCTTTATGGGCAATGTATACGCTTCTACAACAAATTACCCATAGATATCCGAAACATGCCTATCAATAAGTTTAAAAAGGCAATTAAAACTAGACTCTGTGAGAAAGGGTATTACAAAATTTCGGATTATCTTGACGATAAAACAGATTGGGTTTGAGCAGCTCCTCAATCAGCAACATTAATCAATGATGTATAATACAATTTTGAAAAACAAAAAAAATGGTTATCAGAATTCCAAACAAATTAAATTAAATGAGTAGCCCGCTGAGTTTCTCGCCGG
The DNA here is from genome assembly GCA_905147815.2 of Phalera bucephala. Taxonomy (NCBI): domain Eukaryota; kingdom Metazoa; phylum Arthropoda; class Insecta; order Lepidoptera; family Notodontidae; genus Phalera; species Phalera bucephala. Next base: position 17,057,493 of record LR990617.1, on the reverse strand, counting down.
ATAAAAAATGTAATAATTTTGACGTTTGTGAGTGCTATTTGTATTGGCGTATGCAAATAAATGATTTTTGACTTTGACTTTGACTATAGGCAATTGCACTTCTTTAAATTAATACTACATAAAAAAAAATCTTAGTCGTTATACTCACATAAGTATAGTAATTAATAACATATACCTTTGTTCAGTGTATAATATTGAGGTAGGTACATGTTTATTGACTATATGTAATTCACGCTACTGGTGGAAAGTATCTGAATTGTTGCCTTTGTCCAACAGTGGGAAAGAAAAGACTTGTAATAATAATAATAACTTCATAAGAACATAAAATATAAGTAACTAACTGACTGATAACTGAAGCGTAACATGTGAGCGTGTATAAAACTAAATGAAAGCGGCGGAAGCTAGAGACTTCTGCAAGGGTAGAATCTGTTCGAACTCTGTACTCTTTGCCTACCCCGCAAAGTATCTGATAAGACGATATAAACAGATAGACAGATTTATTGTTATAACTAATAAATAAAGTAAATAATAACTTTTTTACACCGGTAGTTGCGCGAAGTCTCTTCAAGAGCGAGGCCCCAGGTGATTGCTCTGCTCGCGACACCATAAGGCCGCCACTGATTATATCCCTAAGAGATATAAGTATATGCTAGATTAAAGTCGAAACAATTACGTAACTATCTGATGGCAATATAACTCTAGAAAGGCCGTCTCTAGCAATATTCCTGAGTCGGGTCGTTTAATAGTTATATTCTCGGTCAGATCTCTAGTAAAAAGTGTAATTATTCTTGACGGACATCGTAAAAATTACACAAAGGAATTCGCGGGTGGTACAGCTAGTACACCTTCAAAATGAACCCTTAAACGGGTTAGTACGAGGTTCTACCACGATAACGAATAAGACTGGTTTAGTCTTATTGGGCGGCCAAACATTTAATACTTTCAATTAAATTATAAATCTTTATCTTGAGTATTAATCTTGTTTGTACTTTACTGTCATGTGTTGTAGCGTTCAAATGGAATATCACACGAGTATGATGCCTCTGGTGCAATTCTCTATAGATAATGTGCGCAATAAGTTTGGCGACAAGCGGCGCGGCGAGGGCGTGGAGTGGAGCCCTCGGTACGCAGTTGACTACACGGATGGGTTTACGCCAGATTCTAGGTAACCGGTTATGTACGGACATCAACTTAAGTAACTTAACATCCTAAGTTTTTCAAATCAACAATACTCTTCATTTTACAGACATTGATTAACATTGTCAAAGCCAAAACATTAGCAACATATTCAAATATATTCAGATTTAGAAAAGCAATGAATTTATGTAAAACAGTTACCTCCACTCCGATCTAGGTCTCGAACCTATTCGCGCCTTTATTAAAAAGGCGTCAACACGTCACTTCGCGAACGCATCTACCCATGCGAATCCGTTAATCGTAGCTACCGCCGACTACGACCTCCCTCACGACCCCTGCCGCTACCGCCGGCCGCGACATGTTCTCACCGACCCCCCCGATGCTTTGTCATCCCTTCTTTCCGCTCAGAATACGAGCGACGACGAAGTAGACATAGACGTAGTAGTAGATCCCCTCCCATAGCCGGCGGTTGACCGGTGCGCTTAGTAGTGCACCCGTCCCCCTACAGCGACTGTCCCAACCGAGTATGTCGCCTCTTGCCCTTCTGGCTGGCTGGAGCGTAGTGGTTGCACGCTCGCCTTTAAAATCCGGTGAAGCTGTAGAGGCCTCGAGGCCAACAGCGTAGGTCATTCACACACACACACACATATGTAAAACAGAAGTATGCAAGTGATTTGCAAAAACTGGGATTGTTAAGCCACTTATGGGACTGACTGTACAATATTTGTGATAAATAATTAAGTCAAATTACTTGAGACCACAAGATGAGATGTTATATCATTAAATCGAGCAGCTTAACAACGATGACAGATACGTTCTTGGAAAAAACATATTGTAACAGTAAACAAGTTTTATCAAAGTTTTATTACTGTAAATACACAGAAGAGGTTTACTATGTAACTTATGAGACTATAGTAAACTATCACTGTATCGTTGGTCTTGTTGTAAGTACTAAATGCAAATCCTAGGTTTATCAAAGTGTGATAAGAAATAGTTGACCGCTGACTGGTCCAATGACAATAGGTTCGCTCCTAATTACACTGAGATCTTATAATTTTGCTGAAATATAAGTGTACATAGTATTACCCTGCCACCTCTGCTTGGGCAATATAGGCGTAACGATGCTTATTTTTTACCATACTTAAATTTTAACATGTTCAAAATGATAAGTACATTCGAAACAAATTGATAGTCCGGTTCAAAAAAATAATAGTGGAAAACGGCTACGAACAAATCAGGCAAAAGTTTGTAAATATAAAGTATTGCGAATAAAATAGCTAATATTCGGAGCTCAGGAGAAAACAAGCAGCAGCCTGTGAGTGGCGGAAGTCTTTTCGGACAACCCCCTATGAGATCCAAAAGACCCTCAAAAACTTCCCCGCTTATACACTACCTTCCCGGAAACCGATCTGGAGCGACAACAAAATCCAGAACCACCTTCATATCCAGTCAGAGTGGAGAAAGCAATGGAAGAGTTTGGATGCCTCCCAGGGTTACATCAGCATAGCCGACCCCTCGACTGTGGTACAGGGCTTTAAAGAGCAATGGCTGGTGTGGTCCTCCATCAACCGAATCAGAACTGGAATCACAAGGGGCAATTTTCATCTGCACCGGTCACTGAATCTTCCTACTGTGACTGTCAAGACTCAGTGAAGACTATCTAACACATCGTGCAGGACTGCCCTACTAGGAAATTCATCGGAGGATTCGAGGGGCTGCACCAGCTGACACCAGAGGCTAAACAATGGATCCTTCACTCGGACATAAAATTTTGATCGTATGTCGCATTATTGAAAGTACATCGCCATGATAGTGAATAGCTAATATTGTGACTATAAATTTTCAGATTAAATTTTTCGCCATTTAACATCCCGCCATTTGGATCCACGACTTCTAAGAGGAAAATACATCGGTACAACAATAAGAACAATTTTAACAGACTTCTTAAGTTAAAGAAGAGTAAACAGTTTTTTACCGCCAAAGATATGCCATTACCGAAGATGTAAGTCTGTATCGTACATTCCATAGAGTCCCTCTGCATTGCGAATGTGGGATACTGTCTGGTTTTTTGACAAGTGGGGTTCCAATTTTACTCGCGGTAATCGGGTACGTGCTATAGGTTTCAATATCTTAAAAATAAACTGTAGCAGAATAAACTGTAGGCCTCCCCCAAAGATGGCCACGACAACTGGCTGTGTGCATCCAGCTTTAATCTTGACTTTCACCAGATCATTAGTCCTATAAAATATAACAGCAGTGATAGCCTAGTGATTAGACCGTTGGACTGCAAAGTCAGAGGTCTCGGGTGTAAACCCAGGCACGCACCTATGTTTTGTCAAAAGCATGTGCGTATGAAAAATTAACTATCACTTGCTTTAACGGTAAAGGAAAACATCGTGAGGAAACCTGCATGCCTAAGAATTTCTCGAAGGTGTGTGAATTTCGCCAATCCGAACTGGGCCAGCGTGGTGGACTATGGCCTAAACCCTCTTAGTTTGCGAGGAGGCCCGTGCTAGTGTTGTAAAAATGAGCACTGAAGTCGAGCGTTTAGCGCTGAGTCGACGCTTACGAGCGTTGAAACACGTAGACCACGCGAGCGTTTTAAGCTCCGACTCGAGCGTTTTTACAACACCAGCCCGTGCCCAACTGTGGGACAGTTTCTTAACAGGGCTAATATTATTATTATAAAATATTTATATAGCAACGATGTACATAGTTGACAACTTTAGGCCATTATCTTCTTACCAGGGATCTGATGAGAACCTCTGCAGGGGTTGTAGTATTTAAGGACACGTGTGTTGAATTTCTGTAATGTCTTGCTTTTTTGTACAAATATTTGATCAATTAATATTAAATATTAAAACAATGCATTTTTAAACTTTTTACTAGAAAATTATTTTTCAGGCGGCAGTCGGTTAATCGCCGAGCTCAGTACAGCATTCAACCATACAACATTTTCACTAGGCACTATGATTTCATACAGCCGCCTAAGCAAAAGCAGAAAACTGAAAGTGTTCCCAATTCATGGGAAATCATTGATGACATTTTGAAAAATCTTAGTAAAACAAAAGACGTTAAAATTGATAAACCTTCTAATAAGAAGTCTGATCTTTTGCATGTAATATCCAATATGGACCATAATATGAGTGGTGAGCATGTCCATACCTATTGCTAGGGTCGCGACCACAGAAACCGTAATAATAAAACATTTTTATTACAACTTCTGTGGTCACAACCATAACAAAAAACATAATAGATATACGATGCAAAAGTGGAAGGATGTTGGTACCGGGGAAGACCTAGGCTATCTTACCACGACCAAATAGACCAAGTCTTATCTGTAGGGCAAGTCAAAAGTCTCCGTAACCGGCGAGCGTGTATGAGACGAACTATGAGAGTGGAAGCCAGAGAGGTATGTAAAGAAAGAACCTGTTGGATCTCTACACCCTCTGCCTACCCCGCAAGGGATCTGGCGTAATAAAAAGATAGATAGACAACCATAATGAAGTGTTTACATTACTACTACATTTCGGTCCTATGTTCGTTTAATAGAGTACCTAATAATTAATTTTACTGACTTGGCTTAATTTAATTTAGAAATGGGTATTTTGGGTATCTTAAAAAATCTATAATTGAATGTCAACTGTCGTGATTACTACACATTTTTTCGTTAGGAGGTTTCCGTCTTATAGTGTTTATCTTAAATAACTAGTTATAAAAATATTAGATAGAACACAAATTAGTGGGATATTTAGTAGTAACTAACTAATAGTATTTGCAATTTTACTTAGAGGCTATGACAATGCCGAATTTACATATTGCTAGTAACTACCGACGGTAACTCACATAAGACATTCAACGACCGGTAACGCACACAAACACATTTTGTGAAAATACTAATTATTTGACAAGTCAAGAGTCTCCGTAACCGGCGAGCGTTTATGAAACGAACTATGAGAATGGAAGAAGCCAGAGAGGTATGGAAGGAAAGAACCTGTTCGAACTCTGTACTCTCTGCCTACCCCGCAAGGGATCTGGCGTGATGATTTAGATAGATAGACTAATTATTTGAGTTGCACGTTACAGTAAGTCGTTTTTTGAGTAACTATACAGTCAGTAACATAAGTCGCCTAACATTAACAGTTTTTCAAATCGATTGCACACATTTGTTTTGCATCAAATCTATTATTTTTTCGTGATCCATATGTATTTAACTATGTGGCTAACAATTTGGTTTTGAAAACTGAGAATGTTTAGTGACACGTTGCTGATATCTATTCGTGACATAGTATTTTATGCCTGTTCATTCGATAACCTTAATTTACGTTCGGTTACAATTAACTAATAATAATATCTCTATTTTCCGAATATTTTAGTTTATTTAGCACCAAATTTGTCAGCATACCAGGACTTTTCCACAACTACACCGCAACCAGTCACAAGATTTAGTATTGGAACAATCACATGGAGATTACCTTCGGTGAGCTATGGGTAGGTACCTAAATGTTTTTCAAATAGCTTTGAACCTACACTAGTCTTTACTCTGAGTTTAAAAACTAACTATTCAAACCGCTAGTTTATTACTATATGTATGATAAATTTGTAGAGCTTCTATACAAAGATCCACAAAATATCTGTATTGTGATTGGCTGTTTGCTATCGATTTTGTTAATCGTCAAACGAATGTATAGACAACAATAGAACATGGTGGAGGTATCTACTCTGCCATCCAAATTATAAATATAGTAGGTATGTTCTACACTAGATAATACTTACTGTGCTTATGATTTAGATGGCAGTACTGACTTCATGCGCCATTATTATTTGTCATTTGTCTATCATTAATCATCATTTTCCTTTCCATTTCCTATTATTTGGGGTAGAGCATCCTACCAGATGTCAACTCTTGGCACGATTTAGCGGTCGCCTAAAAGGCCAGAACTTTCGATGTCATACACATTATCATTCTAAAGAGTGTTGTCCTGCTTCTAAAACCATATAGCCCCTCTTCTAATGGGGCATCAGAGAACGAACTATAGCAGAATTTGTTACTGTTTTAGTCCTCTCTGACGACTTGCACACTCTGGCAGCCACAGTATAATTTAGTTAACATATGTAGTTCTATTAGGTACTGTCCAGATCTTATGGGTTTGTCCCAGGCTTATTAGATTTAAGTATATTGTTTCTAACAATTAATACTTGCTTAAACTGCTATATGACAGAGCAAATATTCTTGATCAATTGGAAGATACACAGAAAAGTGATTCCAAAGTAAAACTTACCGGTGAACCTACCAGTACTTTTGGACCTTCCACAAATAGTGAAGCGTCTGCTGGAATACAAACATTGTCATCGGATTTAGATAATATTGTCTTGAATGGTAAGTAGGTGCTTTATGTATTTTTTACATAATTATATCTTTTTTTGTATGTGTGTGTGATAGTGATCTACGCTGTTGGCCGCAGGGCCTTTACATCTTTACCGGGCAAGAGGGCGAGCGTGCACTACTACGCTCGAGCCAGAAGGGCGAGGGGTAACTGGCTTAAGGGCGCCTCAAGGAGGAACGGCCTCGGCTTGGGCAGTCACTATGGGGGAGGGCATATACTAGGTGTCACGCCGTGGCGGTCTTCTGATGTCTACTGTTACGCCGTGTTCGGCTAATGATTTCTGTCTTTGATTGCTTTGTTGGTTTAGCAGGGCATAGTGTGGGTGGTAATTACACGCCTCTGGTTCGATCCTAGGTCGAATAAAGGCCGGAATCAGGAATTGTATCCGGTATTATCGCAATTCGCACCTCTACAACTATACCAAGCTAGATATAGGTTCTAGATTTACTATTTATGTACCAACATAGAGCTTGGAACTTGACATAGCTGCGCTGAGAAATTTGTTGCATCGTTTTAATTTTTCCCGGAGTTTAGTTTTTTATTATTTCTACAACACGATATAATATACCATTTTAGATATCGAAACCTCTTCACTGGCAAATGTAAACAGCATTGATGTTAATGACGGTAAATCAACTAATTTACTAACGGAAGCGAGTAAAATTACTTCGCCTAAAAGGTATGCCGTACTTATGAAAAACATACATATCTTAATTGATAACAAGAAGCGATTTGAAGCGAAATAAATGTTTCATTAACTAGAGAGATTTCAGTTAACGAAACATTTATTGGACGTCACAGTTTTTTAAACTGTTGCAATCCTGTTTCTATATACATTCGAATAATAACCGAAAACTGAATACTATATATCTCACTTGTTTGTTCAGTCATACCACAAATATACCTACATATTTACATATAATGTGGGCACATTGAATTGGAGATAAATAACGCGTGATTAAAGCCTTGAACTGGGCCTACACTATACAAGGCCTGTCATTCAGAAGTCGATAGAAACGGCTTCCATAGAAAATTTACCTATGTTAAAATATTTGTACAAATTCTTTGTGTAATTAATTTACTTTACAGAAATGATGAGATAATAATGGTCTTTTTACTAATTAAGTATCTCGTTTCTTTATCATAATTTATTTTTTTACTTCTGTTGAATATAATTCCGATAGAAAATTGATTTAGCAGTTTTGCCTTTCTATTACTATACGACGGATGATTTAGCGCAGTGATTAAGAGCTTGAGCCGCTCCGCCCACTGTGCCTAATAGTCGTGGGTTCGATTCCCGCATGAAACAAATCTTTGTGTGATCCACAAATATTTGTTCCTGGGTATTTGTGTATGTGAATTTTCATGTTATAAACGCACCAACGACACAGGAATCTATGCTAGTGTGAGGCTACTTTAAAAAGAAAATGTTTATAGAAATTCTTCTTTAAAGGAGTAAGCAGTGATGACTAACTAAAATCAAATTTATTTAAACTGTTCCTAGTTTGAAACTGTTAACTGGATCTCTGGTGGACCACGAGTCTTGGGAAAACGTTGTCCAATCCGCCCCCGTGATGGCAGTCATACTGAACAAAACAGCTCCGGGTGACAACAGAAGTCAGGGTCACGATGATCGAACTCAATTTACGACTACAGAAGGACCTAAGTATATAAATATCAATGAAATACCGGTTGACGTAAAGGACATATCGCTTGCATGTTACCTACCCTTAAGCGAATTGAGATTTCTACTATCTATATCTTCACGACAACAGGCATTTGAAAGACTGTGACTACAGAATGTTTTGTTTTGACAGTCCCGATTTGACAACGAAAAATCAACCCCTTAAATAACCTACTTAATGGAAAGCTTGGGGTCAAACTACGGAATTGATGTCAAACTTTATTTTACTACTTAGTCACCATTTAAGATATTTACAGAAAGGAGTGGTGGTATTCTACTTTAGATCGGCCGGGTTCAATATTTAACCCAAAGATAGATTTGCCTACTACGGATAGAATTTTGACATATTTTGTACGGAAAATCTGTCAAAATTCTAGTGACAGTAAGCCAATCTATCCTTGAGTTGAATTAACCGGTCATTAGTGGTGTGGTAAAATGCTTATATAATTATCTCAGTTTTTGCCATAGAGGACGACGATATTTTTTTCTTACCTTTAAAAATTGAAAGAGAATAGGCACAACTCTTTTTTCCTCTTGGATTGTATCGTTTCCGACTAGGTACTTAGGTACTTATATGGTGTTGAACTTTTGAGAATTTTCTCGTAACTATGAGTTACATAAATCTCACCGCCCTCTTTCCCGAAGCGGTTGGCAGAGTTGGTAGAGATAGGGAGGGGATATATTGATGTAATTTTAGTCCCAAAATGACAGGTAACAAGCCTATTGTCATTCTTTGGGCACATCATTACACGTTTTGCAATATTTTAAGTTACATTTAAGATAACTTTTAACAGCAACATACGTAAGAAACGCTTCGTGCACGCAATACCGATAGAAAATGATCGGCCTCACAAACTGCCCGTCGTAAAAGTGATACACGCTACTACCACACCCGGCTATAAGATATCTGATGCGCAGGAGTTCGCTGAGCTCGTCGAACTTCAAGATGACGAGGTTTGTACCCTTACTACCTAGAAATATTTAATATTAGCCCTGTTCAGAAACTGTCCCACTGTTGGGCACGGGCCTCCTCTCAGATTGAGAGGGTTTAGGCCATAGTCCACCACGCTGGCCCAGTGCGGGTTGGTGAACTTCACACACCTTCGAGAAACTCTCAAGCGTGCAGGTTTCCTCACGATGTTTTCCTTCACCGTTAAAGCAAGTGATAGTTAATTTTTAATACGCGCATGCTTTCGAAAAGACAGAGGTGCGTGCCTGGGTTTGAACCCGAGACCTCTGACTTTGCACTCCAAAGGTCTAACCACTAGGCTATCACCGTTTTATGAAACTACAAAAGCGCCCCTATTTATTGTAATTAAGATACTGACGCACAGAAATTACAGAGGTGGAAATATCCAAGCTTAGTTCGTTTAAAATAATATATTAACGTTGTGTCATTGCTAGGAATATAAACTCACCTTGGGATGTATTCACCCTTAATGACTTAATTTTGTCTTTATTCATAGTAACGTTAGAGAATCTACAAACAATCAAGTTCGCGCACCAATCATGTAATCATTTGTAGGTAGCCTTATTCCATGACCTACAGTCTAGAAACTAATGCTCATAGACCCCTTTTTTCTATATTTTTATTTGTACTAGGTAATGTTAGGTCCGGGCCCTATAATATTTAAAAAAACAATAGTAGTGTAGTAGTGGTAATAATTTTATAAAAACTACTACTAAAACGTGTACTACCACCTCATCGCTCACACAGGAAGGTGTTGGTCTCGTTCAGACCCCTTTGGTATATTAGTTTATACAACATAGCCAACCGGCAGTCAGAAACCAGGTCCGTATTTGGACGGCAGTTAGACAGTACCAAAATGAGTTTTGATGAAAAATTGGGGGTTATACAAGCATATATTGTTGAATGGTACTTTTGAATTAGTATGGAAGTGAAGACTGCCATTCAGCAATATAGTCGTGGGAATCGAGGATGTAAGAGTACGTAATGTAACTTTGTCCCTACAGCTTCATGGTCGGGTAGCGATGCGCTACCTTCGCCAATACGTGGGTCCCGTGCTCTTCAACATCTGCGACTACGACGAGGCGACAGCGCGACACGTATACTTGTTTAACACGTCCAGGCTTGTCCTTGCTATCAATAACTTTACGGTAACTTGACTTTTGTGAAAGGTAATACCTGGTTCTACCACTACTTCTCGCCAAAAGCACTGAGCAGTACCACGGCGGCGTCGATTGTTCTTCGCACTTAAAGCATCGCTATGTATTTCAAAAAACTCCCGACATCAGATTTTCTTTTCCGCGAAACGATATTTTTTCTTAAAAATATCCCCAAGGCAATTTTTATACTAGCTTTCCTGTAGTTTTCCTGATACACCACCCTCACTCTTTTATCTATTTAATATACATTTTTTTTAGATTTGTTATCTTAAGTTTTTTCCAAAATTATTTGTTCCCCGTAATTCCAAAAAGATTTCTAAACCAGCCACTCTGAGTGGGCGTGGCATGTCAGTATTTTGACTCCTCCTGAAAAAACCGCCAACGAAGGGAGCGCCCGGCAGTGATAGTTTAAGGATGTTGTAACCTTCCCTCACTTTACGCGGAAGTTAGCAGTGTGTAAATTGGGTATCCTAAGACGCGCGAAAATTATATTTACATGTCTTAAAATTCTTATGTCTGTACTGTAAAAAAAGCGTGTTTTTTGAGATAGCGGCATCTGCGGAAGAGATGATGTGGGATGACATTCGACGTCTTTTGTATTGACGTATGGGCTAGGCTAAAAGCCTCCAAAATTTAAATCGATACCTCCGCGACTTCCCTGATTCTATCAATGCAATGGTTTAAGTACATAAATATATGATATAAATGCGTGGCTCCAGTTATTTTTTGTTAATACGTAGCCCCACTAGGGGCTTATTTATTCTTGAATCGTGGGTGCGATAATAAATATGAATTTCACATACGCAAACATCCAGTTCGAAACAAACATTTGTAGTTCACACAAAGATTCGTTCCGTGCGGGAATCCTTGCCCGGTGAAGCTGTAAAGGCCCCGCGGCCAACAGCGTAGATCATTCACACACAAACGCACACAAAATCCGTGCGGGAAAATCACGACTACTCGATTCAGTAGGCAGAGCGGCTTAAACTCTTAACCACTGAACCTAGCCTTCCGTCAAATTAAATGTTAACTTCTCTGCTCACTAGCTCAGACGTTGGCTAAATCTAAAGCAATAAGATATTAGTAATCGAAACAAGGAATTTTTCGGTACGTATAATTGTTTTGGTAACCTATGTTATCCCACTGCTAGTCTCCCCATTAATGTTCCGCGTGAATCCATGATCTTTTTGAAAAACATTCAAATAAAATAAGTGTATTGTAACCACTTTTATGAGCAGTTCACCATATTCTCGACTTACCAAATTCCCAATTCTCTAGGGTTCCCAACTTACCATTTAAAAAAAGTCCATGCCCTTGTTATGATTGTGTTGTAAACAGATGGAGCGCATGACGGTGGTGGCCACCCCGGCTCGTACGCTGCTCAACAGCGAGGCGCACTGCACTGGAGCACACCTTGAATGCCAGGTCTCTGGTGCCAGAGTCTGCATCGATTCACTCAGCGCTTGCGACGGAATACCAAACTGTGGCTCTTATGGTAACGTTATTATTGTTGGTACGTCAGAAACACAGAGAGGAAGAAAGAAGTGTAATAATCAACATGCGCCGGGACCAAAAATTTCCCTTCTTAACAATTTGAGTTTGACTTGATGAAGAGAATATCGGGTGATGAATGAGAGACTTAACGTAGTAAGTAGTCAACATCTTTTACAAGTATGTTGATGAATTCGTCTTAGGTTAAGAATTTAAGCCACTCCGCCTACTGGATGGAGTAGTCACAGCTTTAATCCCAGCACGGTACAAATCTTTGTGTGACCCACACACATTTGTTTCGGTCTGGGTGTTTGTGTGTGTGAATTTCAAGTTTGTAAATGCACCCACGACACAGGCCAAGACATCTTAATGTAGGGCTATGTTTTTTATAAAAAGTGTCAGGTATTGTCAAGTCCATTTTGATTGACCACTTATTCAATACATAGATATATACGACGAAGACCGGCTGATGTGTGGTGCGTCGGCGGGTCTTCAACACAACGTGTGTTTGGCTGCTATCACCTTCTTAGCTGTACTCCTGACTATCCTCTACACTATCCACTATTGGCTGAAACGATGCGTCCCCAAAGTTTCCGATGCGTTTTTTATATACACGGACGCTGCTGAGAATGTGTTGGTTGATAAGTCTGCCTTTTTCTTCTTCTTTTTTAGCAATAAGTGAGATAAAATTCAATCTCCGTAACCGGCGAGCCGTAACCATGTATGAGACGAACTATGAGAGTGAAGGATGCCAGAGAGGTCTGTCAGAAAAGAACCTGTTGGAATTCTGTACTCTCTGCCACACAAGGAATCTGGACTGATGGTATCGATAGATAAAATACAATCTGTTAAACTCGAGTATCACAATTTACTTCCTATTGAGGTAATCCTATATATCTTATTGAATACTTATGATACTTAGATATTTATTTTGCTCTGACAATTTTATAACTTATTCAAAGTATCTAAACACACAAGTACAAGTAATATTTTTATATTAATCTCCGTGATATGATGCCTCAATTTATGTACATATATTCTGATTGCTAACGTTTTAATTGTTATTTTCAGTTTATATTTAGATTCCATTATGAGGCCACCATATGGAGGCGATGAGAACAAGTCAGAGCAATATGATCGTAGCCACATCTTTCAGGAGGAGATTCAAGACCAATACGTAGAAGGCAAAAGCTTTTATAAAAGGTTTTTCAAAATATGTTGGAATATTCTCCGATGCAAGCGTAATAAGTTCCTGTCTCGTGAAGATAATATGATGGCAGAATTTTACAGAACACTTCCGGACTCACAACGATTATATTCATTTGCCGAAGTTGAGATAAACAAAATAGTACGTAGGTGCGGTCAAGATGCCGCCGTGCAGACAGGATCAAGTCTAACAATGAAAGTTAATAAAAGAATAAGTCATCACATACTTCCGGAGTTGCGTCATGTAAATGAAAGCCCAGGAAAATTGATGGATACGGTGAGTTCTGGAGGTTACGGAACGAGTGCGGAATTTCAGACACACCATAGTTCCTATGACGAATTGACCGTGTTAAAATTTTTAAGACAAGTGAGATCTATGTCCGTACGTTCTAACGACGCGTCAAAAGTATATGGAGTTTCATCACCACCTAAACAAGCGTCCCAAATCATTGAAGAAGCGGAGATACGATGTTTCGATTTAGATAGATCTGAGAGGAGTATTCCCATGGAACAAATTAGCGCAGCTAGCGAGGTTCACACTGGCAAGTCTGATTTAGTTCACGTTCGCAAGAGGTTGAGGTTTGAGGAGGAGACTTCTACTATACCACCGGCTGCTATTACTGATGCAGCAGAGGGTAATGAAGATGAAAAGGAAAATCCACATAGGCGAAGTATTGTTCTGGGCGTTAGCAGACCTTTCCACCCTCAAGACCTAGATGCTATAGAAGAATACGAGGAACAAGGAGGAAGTAGAGAGTACAAGTCGTATTTCTGGGGTGGCAAGAGCAAAATTAAGAAAGCAAAGAAAAAGAGTTCTTTGCGTTGAATTTTAAGTTATTTGTATTTAATTCATGTTAAATGTTATATATAGTTTTTAATATTTTAGGTCTTTGTTATATGTTCTTCATGATATTTTAACTTTATTATAGTGATTTGTTTTAACAAATAAATAATATAAGAAATAACATTTTTACATTAATTTATTGATCTATTTCTTGGTTTTCGATTCGTTAAACATTATAGGTAGTCTGAAGGATGAATACAAATGAAAGATTTTTAGCTAATTATTGTTTTTCCCCGTAAAGTACCTGCAGGAAAAAATCTGCGGGATTGCACACCCTAGTACAATTGCAATAAAATACAAAAAATAATTTCGCTTTTTGTCTGAATTGTTAAAATAAACCGTGTTTAATATTAGTGTAACCGATCACATTCGGACTTGTCGTACATTTTTTACAATAAATTCAAGTATATATATATATAATACTCAGACATTCGTGTATAACTGTATAATTAGTCTAGTGACAAATAAAGCGCGTAGCGATCGTGGGTTTGATTTATAATTCGGAACAAAAATATTTTTGATATAAAAAATTCCAGGATTAATCCGCAGTCTGGCATTGTGTCCGATATGATGGCAATAGGCTCACCTTCTTTTATCGAGTGCATACACCTAGTAAAAGGAAGTGTTCACAGCACACCTCTGAATATAGGCTAACCGGTGTATAGTTTATTTTTACAATCGTTTATCAAAACATGGTTAAAGCATCACGCTTTTCTGGGTACTTATTTTTAATACAATATGTAGGCGTGTTCGGTATATGGTCTAAAGTATACAATAGCACATTTAGTGCATTGTGAAATCATAAACACATTCATTTTATTTATAAGCATAGACGTGTATGACGTGTGTTGAAGACGGGCGTCGCGCGCTCGCGTCCCGCGCCGCTATTTCCTAATTAAGACCAATTGTGCACCGGATAGAACACGTGCCAAAATGTGTGATGTCTTTTTAACGGCATTCCGTCATCATATTTACCTACTAACACTGTGCAAACATGTTTCAGAGAATTCTGGCTAATGTTTCGTTTTTGCCTCGTACATAAGGTAGGTATTATGTATGAGCAATAGTCATGTCATAGGGATATCCCTAAAAGTTCATACCACGTGAGGAGTTCAATGAAATGATTAAAAGTATAACACCGACACATACATTTCCCGAACGGAACGGCAGAGGTGTACTGTGTACATCCACTTTTAGACGAAGATGTTACACTTTTTATTATAACATTATACTGAACACAGTTCTAGATTCAGAATTTTTCCAAATAAAAACCTTAATCTATACCTACTTCGTCAAGGGTTAGCTTTTCTATCTTTGACATATTATCACAAGGTTTGACATCATCAACATATTTCATAATTGTAACATGCGAAATAGTAGTACACCTTCCAATTCTTATCGTCGTAGATCTAATGAATCCCATGTCTACTGTTCATAGGTAATAAAAACTGAAAATAAGGACACTTAAATAAGTAACAGCAACTACCTACTTACCTATTCGAATATCGTCGCTGGGCGATTAAAAAATGCGCCATATATAATACTTTTACCAATAGCAGAGAGACGCATGGAAACATAAAAAAAAAGACTTACGAATATTCAAACAAATGTGTAGTTTTATTGGGGACAATGATATTTATCTTAAAAGTTTATGTCAGCTCCAAAAAAGATAGATGTAAAAGTGTCAGGCTAGGAACGAGAGCCGGGGGCCGGTGCGCGAGGTCATATCAATTGAAGTTAATTAAACCAATTGAGATCAATTGAGCGGGCGGCAGATTCTGCGACGCTCGTCGACGGCGCAGGATTTTATGTGTAGCGCCTACACGCCGGTCGTCACATGACTCACACTGTACCTACTATTTTGTATCATAATGTAATCTCATGTGTTAAGTATACCTACGCCTAAGCGATGTTGACAAGTACAAAAAATGGTGTCTGTGGGGGTCAGTAACCTCGATGGTCTTCTTCTTAGCGTTTCGACTTCTCAACAGAATGCTGCCACATTGACTGCATTGTCGGAGGCAGCCATCAAATCCTGCCGCGTACACGTGTTAGGGGCTGCGGAGCACGATATAAGGTGGGACATCGTTTGGGTTACGCCGCACAAACACCCTGAATTGGTACCGTCTGTGAATCCCCACCTGAGCATGTTTTCCTTGCTCCGGCCGACCTGGGTCCGAAGTCTATTGAGAGATTTTCAGACCGGCCATGGTAATTTATGTCCAGTAAGATTTGGTAGGAATGTTTTTACCTTCCAGAGATTGCACCTCGCTTTTGTTGGCTAAGGTTAATGGTTCAACGCACTTAATAAAGCTTTTACGGCTTTTCAGCCTTTGGTCCACAGGGTTGTGGTGGCCACCTCGATGGTTTGGTTGACCTTCTATTTTCTTTTTTAGTAGAAGTTAATATTAACCCGGCTTAAACACTTAACACACTACACAGATCTAATAAATTGAAAATAGTGGTATAGGCATTATGAAAGTTATCTACCATGCATTCGTTTACATACGTGTAGTGTTGGTATGTACCAGCAACTGATTGGTTAACTATTTATTCACCCACATATTAGGATTAGAAAATGAAAAAACGGTAAACGAATATTTAATATTTATTGATTTCTATAATAATTGACAACTTATTAGACAAGTAGAAGGAGGTAAGTAAAGGACCTACCTACTTACAAAATAATGTATCTAGTAGTATAAACTTATAAATAATAAAATAGTTTTTCCAGCCATGAAACTGGCTCCGAAAATGTACTAAGAAATAATAGATTTATAACCGATTGATGTCAAAAAGCAATATTATATTTTTAATATAACAAAAACCACTGACTTACTCATAAATAATAACATAAACTCGCAAGATTTTCTTGTTTATTTTATTTAAGTATATTAGCAACTATATAGGCAGCTCTATAAACTAAAAGAATAACCTTTAATAGTTTCAAGGATTTGTGTTCCTTTTAATCTACTTCTTTACGTATGAATAAGAAAAAAATAAAAGACAAAATTCTCTGATATGGTCTCTAACATCGATAAATTGCGCAAGCGCTCGCACCCTACGAGACCGCAGTCTAAGAAACGATCACTGTTCATCTCTGTTTGAATATCTCAGGAAGGTGAACTTTTGTAGTATTCCTATATTCGAGTACCTCTGTACTTCGGAAGGCAGGTACATACGCTCAGCCTTTGGTCCCGGTTACGACTTATTGGTTTACTGGTTGTTAAGCCAAGTTTTTTGACTGATAGGCGACATGATAAGTTCTTAATTAGGAGGTTAAAAACCAGTCTCCACCAATGCGTAATGCGTCCGCGTGACCTATTCTCTCACCTTAGTTTGTGAAAGCAGTGGGATAGTAAATTCCTAAAGTACAGAGCGAGTAGGTAGCTAAGTACTTCCTATAAGTACCTTTACCCACCTCTGTCCTGACCGATTCTAAGATATCATTTAAGTACCGGATGTCTTAGGTACTATTCAAATGATTTTAATCTAATTTAAAATAATTTCTTACAATATGAAAGTGTCGAACACTGTCTAACATTTAGTCAATGGGCTACTACACATAATAACCCATTAACGAAGTTTTTAACTATCTATGTACCTACTATTACTACAAATAAATGTTAAAAATGCTGATCTTGAAAGATATTTAGCTACTTACTTTTAAGTAAAGTGTAGAGTAGACTTTCTTTACGAGGGACTTCAAACTTTGATAGCAGGCAAAAGGGATATATAGCGTAGTAAAAGCGTAAACATGCCTACTAGTGCATTTATTGGTTACCTACCTACTACCATACCTACTACTTGTTTGCAATTCTGATAAACAAATAAACGGTTAGCCGTAAATATTTTATATTGAATCGCAAAAGTTCAATGTTTATTTCTATAGAACATAGTGATCCTTCCAGCTGAAAAATGACGAACTTTAGAAATATAACTTAAATAAGTTAAGCATATCGAACATTCCTTAGCTTACATTCTTCTACCTAATACTGAGTTTTGAACCACAAATTAAGCTACAACGCTAGAAGTAGTAAGGGTGAATTTAAATGTTATGCTCACAAAAGGTAAAAAAGGATTGAGAAAGAACTACCTCTTGGATGGGGAAATAAAAAAAATAAAATAAAGTGGATCTGTAATAAATATGGGAGAAGGCGAGGGAAATAAGTACCTGATAGAAATTTTCAAAGTATATTTATTTTATAAGTGTATTTTACGTAAGGAACAATAAATGGTGAAGACGAAAGGAACCGTTACAAGAGACAGAGTAGACGAGAGAGTGTAGTCGGCTATTATAAGTAGGTATCAATATTTTAATACGTACATACGTACGTTTTAATATGGACATCTCATCTAGAGGTTTGCCGTTCCAAACCGACTTTCGGCTATGGTAAACAAGTAGGTTAGCTTGACAAATAATTTTGTGAGCCTTTTGAGCTGATTTTTAGTAAAACCTAATTAGGTATCTCAGAAAAGAATACGATAATGGGTAAGTTATGAGAAGTAAGGCCGAAATTGGGGTGGTAGTGGTTTGTTTATCCTCATCGAAAATCGGTTAGGAAGTGACTTGCTATAAAGTTGTTTAATACACTATGATACATATTAATTAACTTACTGTAAACTCCGTTCATACATATAACACTAAAATGATTACTTAATCAAATCCATGTGCGTGACTGGTTCTAGATTTCAGATGTCACGAAATTTTTCTTTCGCGTGTACACCACTTTAGGATCATTAGCAAACCCGTGACGCACTACGTTTTTGCACACTTCACAGTATAAACGGTTTATGGCACAATAACATTAACTATATCTTCTATTCACCACAAGAGCCACCAGATTTGAAATGTTTATCATGGCGGCACAGGTCGCTGAAGAGTATGAGACCGTGACCTAGTTTCGACAAGTCACACAAACTGCAAATGCGACGAGAAGTGCATCAGCGAGTGCAATTCGTGCTGTCTGAAAGTCACCAATAAGCCCAATGAAGCAGAGATCCCGCTGGCGAGCGCCAGCACCAACCTAAATAGACTCTGATCATCTAAATTGACTTCAATTAAATAACAACCGAAATTGTTGAAATGCGCCATTACTCCCTCGACGCTAATCTAAGTGCCAATAGTCAGGGCGAATGTTTTATTATTAATACCCGGCAATAACTGTTAATTAATAATTAAGCGATGGCCGCGTCGATCGCCGGCAGCAGTGCGCGTGCGCTGCCGGGCCGGCGCGTTGCGCATTCTCTGTTGCATGTTTTACTCACATTGCTGCAGCCAGAGTTTCAAATTCGTTAAAAGACCATCTGATTTTGAAAACGCTTTCAAGAGTATACTAATATTTTAATTTAATAGGAACTAACCTACCTATACAGGGTCCAATATTCATAAGCAATTGTAATATAATTTAGGAAGGAACTTACTTAAAGACTTTTTGTACACAGTATCCAAGAAACCTTACTTAAATATATGATATCCTTTAATTTGAACAAACATGTTACTTAACTTGTTTGTTCGAAGTAATGGATATCAATTTCTAATATTCAGATCATGCTTATAGGTGTTGTCGTTCCCACGGCTATAAATCATGAAACAGACATACGAGTGGTGTTGATACGGATTTACAATACAATATTATGGAGTTTCAAAATAATGATGTGGGCGTTCGCGCCCTACAATAGCGCCGATACAAACAAATATCGGGAGAGTTTGTGGGAATCCCGCATGGTGCGTGGACGGCAGAAAAACGGCAGCCGCCGAGCTGTGGCGACCCGCAGCGCCGCGCGAGGGCGCCACGCTGAGGGGAGCGCCGAGCTGGGGGAGTGGCCGCGACGCACACCGATTGGTCCCCCCTCGCAAAAAACCAAAGTCGTATGCACCAGCGACGCGTGATCAATCCTCCCCCTTCCCACGTCACACTACGGAACAAATTGCTACAACCGACGTCGCTCTGCTCAGTCTCGGATTCACTACTCATTGGTTCGAAACGTACGTCGAGCTTCGTATTATGGTAATATAAATTGACCAACCGTAGAGCAAATTCGGTTAGTTCGTTAAAGTTGATTAAAGCCATTTAACCGGTACGGACACGAGGATACGAACGGAGCGTTCGTCGATCCCGAGGGCTCGGCTAAATGAAGTTAAATTGTTTAATATAGATAGTTCTGTGAGTCGGGCTCGGCGAGCCCGGTGCGAGCAGGGCAGCGAGGCAGGCGCGACGGAGCCTCGCGAGGTGGCAGAGCCGGCGGGCGCGCACCCGCCCTCCGCCGAAAGCTACATGTACGTGTGCGGGGAAGCCGCCGGGCCAGGCCCGCGCTACGAATGCTCCTTTGAAGCTGGAGGCATGGAGCAGCCGACATTCGAGGAGCACATGTTTGGTGACTTCAGCAAAGAACGGCACGTTCAAGTGGTAGTCGGCGATGTCGGGGAACTGCAGTATCGGGACGAGATTCCGGTGTTCGCCACCGGGGAGCCCAAGCGCAAGGAGGAGCCGCTATTACTTCAGGCGGTAGAGTCCGCGCCGACGCAGCACCCGCCACCACCACCGCCCCCTCCGGCGACTAAGAAAAGTGAAAAGAAAAAGAACGATAATAACGGAATAAAGAAAAAGAAAACCAGGTACATTGATAACCCTTGTATTCCTACATGTTGTCATGTTTAAGTTCTATTTGTACTTTTATCTCGAAAAGTATAACCTTTGTCGTAAAATTATATATTTAAAGGTTTAAAAAGTTTCAATTTTAATTGAAATACTAAGTGAAAATATGTTTCGTAGAACACACGTAGTCTGCAACTACGAGATTTGCTACGATAACGTAGTCAAGACGGTTGTAACGTCTTCGTAGCGCGTAGACAAGTCTAAGCAGTTGTAGATACCGCTACATTATTGTCAGAAGTTTCAAAATCATTTAATTCTGTATATAAATCTTGAATCCTACTAATATTATAAAAGCGAAAGTTTGTATGTTTATTACTCAATCACGCAAAAACGGCTGAACTGAAACTGAAAATTTTAATCCCTGAAAAATGTTAGGTTCCAGTCAGTCAGCGCGGACGAAGTTGCAGGCAGAAACTAGTCTTCAATAATTAATCTTTCTGTACATAAATAGATTGTATGTTTTAAAGTAAGTAGGAATAAAAAAAAGATACCTACATACAATTTTTTTTGTCTATGTTGTAGTTCTTTTTTCTAACAGTAAATATATTATCGCACCCTTACTAATATCCGATGGGGTGGGTAGGGTTGTACATAATATACCTACAAAATTTAACCACACACCATCTGAACGCTTGATTATGATTTCAGTACATATTTCCTTTTATTTAAATGGGTTTCAAAACTTACTTTGTAATTGTCTTTATATTGTATTGAAATAGCTAATTCATATCTGATACTGGAGGATTATCATTTCGTGCAAATAAATTTAGTGGAGGCACGTGCCACCATCACAGGTGAGTGCGCGTGCACCCTTCACAACGCCACAGGCGCGAGCGCATAAATTGCTCCGCATCGCATCACCTCGTGCACCCCTAGCTTATTGTTTGCATAACTAATGCGATGATTTTTAAAACGTGATAAACACCATATGGTTGAGTGTACACTTATATCAAATTGTGTGTTCTTTGTTTATTGTTGTACGGCAATATATCTGTTGCTATGAGTTAAAGTTTTTAGATTCTGTGGGAGACCCGTACAATTTTCTAAATCATAGTAATTAAAAAATGAGAGAATCGGTTAACTTATTAGTGGAAAGATTTTATTTATAATGCGCTTGTTTTTTACATTATGTAAAAAACAAGCGCATTATATGCTGTCATAAATAAACGGTAATATTCTAAAAATCAAAAGGTATCTACAATTCTATGGGTAATATGCATTATATATCACTGCTGATCCCACTTGTATATCTTTCTATCTATATTATCATGCCAGATCCCTCGCTCTGTCACTTATTTTCTGTACCAAGCTCTCTTGCCTTTTTCACTTACATAGTTCGGCCTTATCTCACTAATCTATACTAATATTATAAACAAGGAAGATTTGTATTTTTGTATATATGTAACGAAAAAACTCAAGAACAACTGGGCCGATTTCAAAAAATCTTTCACCATTAGAATGCTACATTATCTCTGAGTAACATAGGCTATGTTTAAAAAATAAATATCCTCCCCATACGAAGCCGGGACGGGCCGCTAGTCATCTATAAATACGGTACGTACTTCTTTTCGAAAATTGCATAAGACGCTAATTAGTCGACTAAATCTAAACATTTTTAAATTACTTACCCGATATGCGCAGTTTGAATTCTTCAAATAATATCTGATAAGGGAAGTGTGAAAATCATAATTCCTACCCTTATGTGGATAATCAAAACCTCAGCGTGAGTCACCCTTTTCTTCCGGAGCACTTGATACAGGCGCCTGTAGCAACGTATTATGATACCAGCTTAATTACCCGTATGTCCGCGGGGTACCAATTGCCTTATCGAGCCATCTCCGCGTGAATGGGACTTGCGGATAATGAATGTAGTTCCAACATCTTTGAACGACCGTTTGTGGAGATACGATTATACGATCGTGGGTACTGAGGGAAACAATAATGATTAAGTAGGATTTTTTTTATTCCTTGGCGACGGCATTTGTTTTATTTTATTTTATTTATTTTTTGCACCATGTACATGTGGCACTTTAAATGTTATATTATTTAGATAATTCGGCTAGTTAGCTTTTTACTCGAAATGATAACTATACTTCTAGGTACAAAAGTGAATATCCTTGATACATGGATTCTTGATGAAGATATCTGAAACGTAGGTATTGCAGTCACGAAAATATCCATCAACAGTACATTTTTGGACTAGGCCCGCCACACATTCCCACTACTGTACCTCCTCATGACACCAAAGTGGGGACCATGAGGTGTTCCGAGAAGCGCTTTAATTGTCTTAGAATCCGCAGCAAATTTCATTATAAAAAAAAAAGAGGTGTATGAAAAATTTTAAATTCCAATTCATAGGCACATGTATGTCGGCACAACATTCGGGACGTGCAGGAATGACGGGTACTTAATAATAAATAGTAGTGTGGTGTAACAGTTAATAACATAACGCCACTATAAGTTTAAAGTCAATTGGCAGGCAATTAGGAGCGGTGGCTCGCTACAGGGGTGAATTTAGTTTCACGCTCAATCAATTTCTGCGCGTGCGCAGACCCGCAGCCATATTGCACGCGTCAGATGGTAGATGCGCCGCTGACTGATAACAATAAATTTATTTGTGACGTTTAATTGAGAAAATTTTAACTTAAATACCTAGCAATTTGGCGAAGTATAAGTCGTCCGCGATTTACATATCTCAGTCGTTGGTCATCGTGTCGGTCTTTGGAAGCGGCCTTTGCCCTGCAGTGGACGTTTCGCGGCTGAAGAGACATGGGTATATTTCAAACGTTCACATTGTACCAATTTGATCTCGAACGGTTCCCGTAATAGGGAGTGCGCCATACGAGGTTTTATGTATGTTCATTGATTTTTACTACTATAGTCGCCTTTAGGATGCAGGAGTAGTGCTATTCTGATTCTCTAAATAAAAATGCCTACACGGGGGAGGCCCTCGTAGCGCTGTGCGACCGCGGTGTTCTTATCTTACCGATTACTAAGGCAAGCAGCATTCGACTCGGTCGGCCTAAGATGGGTGACGGTTTGTGTCATTTACATATTCGAGCGAATCAGTACTTCAGAATGTACGTTAAGCCGTTGGTCCCGGTTACCACTTAATGTGGTAGTCGTTAAGCAGAGTTGAAAGCCTTTTAAGCGGTCTGATAAGTTCTAACAGAAGGTGGCCACAAACCTGCCTCCACCAATCCGCACTGGGTCCACGTGGTGGAGTATTACCTTATATCTTTCACCTCGATTTATGAAAGAAGGCCTTTGCCCAGCAGCGGGACAGTATAGAATGATAATATTATTATTATTACACGAGGGCGGGGCAAATAAATATCTACCTCATTATTGATCTTATTCCATTTCATATCATCACGCCAGATATATATATATAGGCAGAGAGTACAGAGTTCCAACAGTTTCTTTCCTTACATACCTCTCTGGCTTCCTCTACTCTCATAGTTCGTCTTATACACGCTCGCCGGTTACGGAGACTCTTGACTTGTCCTTCAGATTAGACTCGGTCTATTTGGTTATGGTAAGATAGTCTAGGTTTTCCCCGGTACCTATATCCTTCCACTTTCGCATTGTATATCTATTTAGTCATTCTTTCTGCTGACATGCTTTCTATATGTCCGAACCAACGGAGCATACCCTTTCTCATCTTTACACCGATACCTACCTACTCGCTTTCTTACTACGCTGTTGCGAATAAGGTCGGTCAGGTTCCACCGCATTTATCCTAATTTCTTTCTCCTTTTTGCATACCCAGCTCTCGCTGCCATATAACACAGCGTTGGGACAAGCACTCCGTTATGCCAGCTGCGCCTTTTGGCTTATAAAGCTCTTATTTTTTCCTACCCTCATTATTTTTAGTCTAGATATGTATTTCAAAGTAGATATTATGCTATGTAGCAGTATGTGTAATGTATGGTTATTGTTGTAGGACTACATTTACGGCATATCAATTAGAGGAACTGGAACGAGCGTTTGAGCGAGCACCCTATCCCGACGTGTTTGCGAGGGAAGAATTAGCGCTCAAGCTCAACTTGTCCGAATCACGAGTACAGGTACCTACTTACATACACACGTACTTATAAAACAATATTTCATAACATTACGACCTTAGATGAATTACTTGACTAGATGGAGCTCGCGGCCGCGGAAAAGCATAAAATGTACCTACGTATAGGGTAGATAAATTGTAGTACACACACGCACGAGCACGCACTCATTGACAGCTTTTAAACTAATTTTCAAATATCGAACACTGACTTCACGCATACCTAACGCGTAACTGAGGCCGCTTTTAGGCGCCTTTTTTGTTAACAATGCTCCGCCTAGACAAGTCTTACTTGAGATTACGACCTACAATAAGTGTGGGGAAATTGTTTGGCCTATAGATACCTATCTATAGGCCTACTTATTTGTACATTTCCTTTGTAAAGGTATGGTTCCAAAACCGACGGGCGAAATGGCGTAAACGTGAACCACCGAGAAAAACAGGGTACATCGGCTCTAGTTCCCCGAGTTCGACAACATTGGGCGGCGGTTTCTCCGGTATTGGCGGCAACCTGCCCGCATTTCCGCAGAACGGGCTCTCCGCGCCCACTGACTCCTGGTCCTACCAGCATTCCTATGAACTCTCTCCGCATCATCTCCTATCGTCTGGCAGCGGGGGCTATCCTGGTTTTAATGCGCAACCAGCCGCGTACTCCTACACAACGGTGCTGAACGGCCACGATGGTCAAATGTTCGCGCCACGACACTCTTATGAGTACGGCGAAGGTAGCCCTCCGCCCATAGGCGTTCGTGACTACCCGATGATGGCTGCACACTCGCCTCAGATGGATGCCCACTCGCATGACGAGAAGATCGAATACCGCGCTCACGAGCATGAAGATAAGTACTCAGCATGTGCATTGCAAGAGGAGCCGCCCCGCTACGCTGCGCCGCCCGAGGACTACGAAAAATGCGCCATGGTGGCACACGACAAACACTACGAGATGGACCGGCATTCGGATATCACCCAGCCAGTTGTCGTGAAGATGGAACCTAGCACCGGCCAAGCGTACACCACTCTGCCCCCTTTTTTGAATTGAAATACTCCTTTTCGAAATTATCCTAGCGTTAGTTACATAGGCCAGAGTAATTTCGAATAGGAGTATTATGTATAGCAAGCATAAAGAACGGTAGAGAACGGGTAAAGGGTAGTGACGTAAAGCATTGAAAAATTTAATCGATACTCATACAAATCCCCGTGCATGGATAGTTTTGAAATGTTTTACAATAGGTTATTTTATTATTTTCTTAGATTATTATCATCGCATTTAAGCGTGATTAGGTCACCGTATCGTAAAGCGTAAGATCGTTTGTTGTTAAGTAGATAATAACTTGAATATTTTTAAAAGTCCGATTTTATATTTTTGTAATTACGCTGTTATAAGGTTGCAATAAATGTAAATAATTACTTATTTAAATAAGTTTAGGTATGCCCAGATATATAGGTATACGAAATAAGCATAATAAATTAAGTATATTTTAGTTTGTGGTAACGAAAACGTACATAGGTATAGATGATAAACAGTAGCTTAAATAACTACGAAATGGTTAGCAGGATTGCCAAATTACCAATATAATCACTGTGGAACACTGGGT
This sequence comes from Phalera bucephala, assembly GCA_905147815.2. NCBI lineage: Eukaryota > Metazoa > Arthropoda > Insecta > Lepidoptera > Notodontidae > Phalera > Phalera bucephala. The sequence goes on along the minus strand of LR990617.1, from coordinate 17,031,300 downwards.
GGTGTGAAGATGTAATGCGAACCGTCGGTTGTTTATTAATTAAGTATATAAAACCATTTTAACACACTGTTGATAATCGGTTAACCTGAATTAATGTACGCGACCTATCTTCCATCTTTGGCACACTATAAGCCCTAATTCGCATGAACGCTTCATCAGCGTTCGTTTTTGAAGCGCTATAAGCGCTTTCAAAAAATATATGTACCATTACCTTTTGTTTTACGCACTTTATTAACCAACGTAGAAAAAAACGCTTGTGCGAATGATGGGTAAGACATATCGTAGTTTATAATGCATTAAATACGTAGGAATTCGATTATAAATATTAAGTAAGTATCCCTTTTATAAGTAGTTGGCTATTTAATGTTTTCCAGTCAGATGGACTTAAGATTTCGGCAATCCTGTTTAGTTTAAAAAACTCGTAGACTTCGCTTCTCGTGCATTCCTTGTGCCTTATTCTGACAGTGCCAATAAAAGTAGCTGTATTAAATACATGCCTGTTATTTAATCTGATTGGTGTTGTGTCATAAGTATGTATTTTAGGTTTAAAATTATTATTATATTATTGGTTTTATAGGATTATGTTAGTTTGTAAATGAGTATAGCAACGTGAATAACTTGTGCCAAAATAGTATGATATCGATTTAGTAGCCCGCTTGTGAGATGGTCACAACTAAAGTGTTTCTATGTGGAACAAATAAAGTGTTTGTTATAATCGTAATTCATATATTATAATGCGAATAGATATAAAACAAGCAGAATGTTGTTGCAGTAAGCCAGCCAGCCAGTCATGCCAGTCTTTCTAGCTAGGGGCTGGCCACGAAAACGTAGTCCTCAAAGGGGGAAGGGATTTGCAGACCCGCTGCCGTTAAGATACAATACATTCTTATAAATAAGTTTCGGGGAAAGAAAATTCATTTCCCATGAAGAAAGAAGAATTGACCTTAAGTATGACGTCAGCAGCAAATATCGTGTTGTTGCGGTAATGGGCTCATCTGTTGTGTTTTCTCTATGAAAATACGTAGTATTCTTATAACTTACATCTAATGCCGGACGATTTAGCGCAGTGGTCAAGAGCTTAAGCCGCTCCGCCCTCTGCGTCTAATAGTCGCGGGTTCGATTCCCGCACAAGACAAATCTTTGTGTGATCCACAATTATTTGTTTCAGTCTGGGTATATTTGTATGTGAATTTACATGTTTGTAAACGCACCCACGAAACAGGAATAAATCTTCGTGTGGGGCTATGCTTTTCTTAATAAAAAGAAAGAATAGAAAAAATCACCCCTGGTGAAAACCCACAACCATACGGTTGTCCCTAATTTCTTAGTAAGCATCAGGATTAGTCACAGAAAGTCCCCGCATGCTATTGCCCTGTTGAAATAGCTATGTGTTGTAATTTATATCTTAAACACGAGAAATTCTTTTTTTTAAATGTAGCCCTACACTAGGATTTATTCCTGTCGTGGGTGCGTTTACAAACATGAAAATTCACATACACAAATACCCAGACCGTAACAAATTATTTGTGTCGTGAGTCCATTTACATACCCACACAAATTCCACATGCGCAAGTACTCAGAACAAACCAATTATCAGTGGGTAACACAAAGATTTCTCGTGCGGTAATAAAGTTTTTTTTTTAATCCAATAAATCCAGCGCCCTACACCCAAATCACCATAGCCTAAGTTTAACCCTTGGTTAGAAAAAAGTTTAAATTGAATGGTAATTATATTTTGAGTATATTATATTTTCAAAATTTTCTAACATAATAAATAACATCCAGTAGCTGAGACATTCGTTAAATTTTAAAAATTATATTATAGTAATTTTCACATAGGAAGGCCAGTGACAGTTCTAAGTGCCAAACGAAATTAATATTTAATTCGATGGTGTTGAGGCATAAAACCATAAGTATAGAAATGGGCCATGCCTCTCATTGCCATTGAATAAAGTATAATTTTTTTTGACACTTACAACTGTCACGGTACCCACCTCACATGAAAAATACTATAATAGCTAATCTATCATTAATGGCTGGTTCCAGTATTCAACTCAAAGATAAGATTTGCTTACTGACAGTAGGACTTTGACAGGTTTTCCATACTTTGACGGACAATTTAGCACAGTGGTTAAGAGCTTAAGCCGCTCCGCCCACGGTGTCTAATAGTCGCGGGTTCGATTCCTGCACGGGACAAATCTTTGTGTGATCCACATTTGTTTCGGTCTGGGTATTTGTGTATTTGTATTTTCATGATTGTAAACGCACCCACAGCACAGGAATAAATCATGAAGTGGGGCTACGAATTAAAAAAAATAAAAAATATCTAAATTCTATTCGTAGTAGGCAAATCTATCCTTTGAGTTCAATAATGAAACCGGCCGTAAATTATATAAAGATAGATTAGTGATTAACGTTATTATTTAATGTAATAAACCCAATTAAGGTTAAATAGAGTAAAACACTGACCGACTGACCAAATAGACCAAGCCTTTATCCGAAGGACACGACAAGAGCCTCCGTAACCGGCGATCGTGTATGAGACGAACTATAAGAGTGGAGAAAGCCAGAGAGGTATATAAGGAAAGAACCTGTTGGAACTCTGTACTCTCTACCTACCCCGCAAGAGATCTGGCGTGATGATATAAACAGATAGATAGAAAACATTAGTTTCCACACAGAGATGGGCAAAATGTAATCAGATTAATGATTAACCACCCCCTATTTAGGGAATATAGGCGTGATGGAGTATTAATGATTATAATTATCGATTAGATAGATATGGCGCTGCCGGAAGATCAGCGCTGCAGCATAATACAGCTGCGGCATTAGCTGAGGCAGGGACCAATTTTGGGTCTCACACAATCACTGCTTTGCATTTCTACCTTTTTATTGTTACTCTTTTGTCATGTTAATTACATTTGTTACTCATTTCATTCTTTTGTGTGAGCACAAAATAAATTATTTTTCTTTTCTTTTCTTTTATTATCATTACATTTTGTAATCTTCAACTTTTACGATTACACTTTTAATCTTGAATCATGATTGAATATTACTAAATGCAATTGTAATCATTAATCTGATTACATTTTGTCCATCACTGTTTCCACATCATGCCATCATTTTGTTGATCTCCATATTATAATATTAGCCCTGTTAATAAACTGTCCCACTGCTGGGCACGGGCCTCCTCTCCAACTGAGAGGGTTTAGACCATAGTCCACCACGCTGGCCCAGTGCGGGTTGGCGAACTTCACACACCTTCGAGAAACTCTTAGGCATGCAGGTTTCCTCACGATGTTTTCCTTCACCGTTAAAGCAAGTGATAATTAATTTTAAATACGCACATGCTTTCGAAAAGACAGAGGTGCGTGCCTGGGTTTGAACCCGAGACCTCTTACTTTGCAGTCCAATGGTCTAACCACTAGGCTATCACTGCTTATCCTCCATATTACGAACTCAATATTAAAATCTTATAAAAGGGACCAAAGATTATATATTTTAATATATTTGACGCTATATCTTTATGAAATAATTGTATTATATAGCAGGGTACGTTAAAAGTAAAATAATTTTAGAAATTCACTTGTTTTCGCTGCGTGTTTATGCTTAGTTTTTATTTCAGCATTTGTATGTTAAGTTTACGAAAGCAATAAGCTGGATATTTTATATGTAAAAAATAATATAAGAAAAGGAGAAATTATATTACAATTATGTGCTTATTTGATGTTTTATTTACAATAATAACACTTTCCTCCGAAAGACAACAACGACTTTTTACATAATACTTCATATCAAAACTATTTACATGTTATCTAAACGGGCTTAGCGCTTACTTCTTCATTTGGAGTCAACCTCCATTAGGGATTATGACTTTAACTGTAAAAGGCAAATAAGACCTTCATTTTTTAAGAATTTTCTGTCAATTCTCGGAATGAAAAGACCTTTAAGCAATGTCGATAAAAGTTTGGGAAAGGAAACCCGTGTTATTTTCAAAATGAAACTTTATACAAGTTGTATATTCAAATATTCATGGGTTAAATCAAAATGAAATAGAAAAATAGGTGATATAAACATTGATTTGCTGCTTAAACGAACCTATGTTTATTTTTACTTTTTTTTTTGGAAAAACGTAACCCCACCACACTAGGACTTATTCCTATGTCGTGGGTGCGTTTACAAACATGAAAACTCACAAACACAAATACCCAGACCGGAACAAATAATTGTGGATCACACAAAGATTTGTCCCGTGCGGGAATCGAACCCGCGACTATTAGACACAGTGGGCGGAGCAGCTCAAGCTCTTAACCACTGCGCTAATCATCCTATAATACAACTCGATAATATATATTTTAAGTTATGCCACTATTCCATTTGGCTACCCGTTGCTGTGCTCGCGTTATTTTGATTCCTTTATATAATTTATAAATCGTGTGTTATTCTAATGTAGCTTAAAATAGCTTACTATTACTGTAAAGTTTAATCAAAATCCGTTCGGCCGCTTCTTATGGAAAATTGACAAAGATCCATCTTTAGAATCTTTCGCGTTTATAAAAAAAAAACACCGTCACGCCTATATTCCCCAGAGGGGGTGGCAGAGGTGTACTGAGTACATCCACGTTTCGCCGACGATGTTAGGTCCCATGTGATAGGGGGCGAGCCTATTGCCATATACCGGGCACAATTCCAGACTCCGGACTCATACTGGGAATTTTTCGTTAGAAAAACTACATTTTCTCCGACCTAGGATTTGAACCCAGGACCTCGTGATCACAAAGCGATGCGCTTTACCACCAGACCAACGAGGCAGTCAAATATTATAATAATTCGCGTTTATAATATTTTTCACATATGATGGGAAGTGATAGTTCTAAGTGCCAAACGAAATTAATATTTAATTCAATAGTACAAAACCGTAAGTATAGAAACAGGTCATGCCTCTTATTACCATTGAATAAAGTATAATTTTCTTTGACACAACTGTCACAGTAGCCATCCATCATGAAAAATACTATAGCAGGAGTTTTCATCATGGAAGCGTTCGGCTATTCTTTTGCCAAGCGTCTATATAATGTCAATTCACAGAATGTTTGACACCATCCTGTCGCGCCCATATTCCGTCTCCACTGAAATGATACCGTTTCTCAATCTCGTACAGCACTAAGCTTAATATTTGATTGTCGGTGAGGGAGCCACTGTTCAAGTTATTGGAGAAAAGTTCATTTTGACCATCTTGGCCGTTTCGCATTTTTAATAATATGTTTATGTAGTGTTGCACGTCGGATCTGTAATGTGAAATTAAAATCGATTATTAAAAAAATATGCGATGCAGTTCTGCCACGGTTGATAGTAAGTCTATTGATGACATAGTTTATTTAGTCGCAGAGTGGTTACAAGAGATCATGTACTGACAGCGTATGAAAATACGTTTAAATATTTCTAAAAATTGGAACAATAACATCGGGTTATACTAACGGTTCAAAATATAAGGACTTAAAAATTTCCGTGAATTTAAACCCTAGTAGCGACCGAATTGTAAAATAGGGGCATTTATTGGATGTCGTTAAAACGACTGACGACGACATTTAAATGCAGTTTATATATTTTCATGAAATGATTTTGGTTTTTGACAAAGAGTAGGCCACGAATAGGACAGAAGCTAAAATGTAAATATATAGGTACCTACTTTAAGTATACAGAATTACTTCGTATAGGTACCTATATATTTACATTTAAGTTTCTGTCCTATTCGTGGCCTACTCTTTCTTCTACTAAAAAAACTCTGCTAAAACTGAATCTTAAGTACCGCCGATAAACGGAGATAGAACTACTAGAATACGAAAACAATAATCTTTTGGATGGAGTTTTATTAGTTAAATTGAGGCCTAGGGTAAGAAAACTGGACACTTCGGAATGTCATTCCTGTAGAGAAGAAGGGCAAGAAACTCCACGGTTACTCTTTTAAAATAGTATTTTTACATTTTCTTTTTCCATCTCTACATTTTGTTGTGGGATATGGGAGAACGATGTAGGCTGGTCTATCAGGTATGTCTAAGTTAAATTATACAAATTATACTATTCATGTGAATGGCTACATGGTTCCCTTATTTACAGAGAGAGAAATGAGAAAATAAAGAAACATTTTACTAAATTAATAGAAGGAAGAGAGGGAATATTAAATAATAATAGCTAAACAAGTTGTCCATATGCAATCAAGTGAAGCTGGAACAGCCCCTATCCAAGTATTTTTGTGTTTTAAATAAAGGTAACCTCAGTGGAATCGGATGAAAGCTACAAATTCTACGAAGAAGACAGTAACTGTAACTAACCCTTTCAAGACATGTAGGTACTTACACCGGGTACAGGAGCAGGTGACAGTTGTTGAAAATGATTTGTTTGTCGAACTTTTCCATCAGGAACTGTATGTTGGCGTCAATGACGCTGAGCGCGGCGTGCAGCCAGAACTTGTGCCGCCTCAACTGTTTTAAAACAATCTTCGTGGCTTCAGACCGATATGCATCATCTTGTGTGTTTAGAGAAGTACTTATTAATATAGCTATATCTCTGCCGCAAACTTTCTCTCCGAAATTGTTGATGTAACTATAATAAAAAAAATGTAAAAAAAAGTTATTATTGACTTCTTCCAATAGTTAACAGCTTAAGCTGTTTCAGTCATAGGATTAGCAGATACGGGTTCGGCACCCCCACAGGTGTATCTTTGTGTACCACAAATGTTCCTTTCCGAATGTGTATTTTGTATTTGAGTATGTGAATTAAATGTTCGTAAAATAAACGCATGAAGACACTTTACAGTCAGAAAAATTATTTAAGTATAAGTAACTAAAAACTGTGATCTAAATGCGCTTCAAATATTTACAGATTAGTACAAGCGCGTGAACAATGCGGGTGCGGTACTTATGAGAACATTTATATTCATTAAAATAAAATGATTTAAGAAAAACGTAGCCCCACACTAGGATTGATTCATGTGTCGTGGGTGCGTTTACAAACATTAAAATTCACATACAAAAATACCCAGACCGAAACGAATAATTGTGGGTCACATAAGGATTTGCATCGTGCAGGAATCGGACCCGCGAACCCGCGACAATTAGACACAGTGGGCGGAGCGTATAAGGCCCTTGACCACTGCGCTAAATCGTCCGAATTACTCACTTGTTAAAGATTTTGTTTGACGACACCAGATGATTTAGGCTGTAGCACTGTTTTTTGGCTTGCTGAATCTTTGAAAGACGATTCACCATTTTCTTCTTGTGAACAACCATTGACAGCATCTTTGAAAAACATAAACATAACTTCTAGAAGGAGTAATTAGATTTCCGAAACTATTTCAATGACATCAACACATTAGGAACTATGCATTAATTACGTCACACGAATTTCATGATTTTTTAAATTCCTCCGCCCGTCTTTTTCGAAAGTCCTTACTTCATGATTGTAAACGCACCCACGACACAGAAATAATACCTAAAGTGGGGCTACATTTCTTACAAAAGAAATGGAGTCGTCTCAAATATCTCATTCAAAAAATCGTAAGCTAACGAGTAGGTGAGTAAGCTTACCCTAGGATTCGTCGATAAAACTCGATATTCTTTTAAGCTCTTCAGTTCGTCAAGACGTTCTCGGACAGTTTCCGGACTCATGCAGTACACTTTTAAACATCGCCTTTGTGCCTCCTTTGTTATTCTATATTCCTAAAAGTTAATGTGTTGTAAATCAATCTAGCGGTAGTTTGTCTTAGCTGCTGTTTCATATAAAATATTTCGTTTATTATATTGACAAATATTAGAGTGACAAAATAGTAATCTTTTAGTGACAGTCAACTCTTTCAATCGGCTTCGCAATTAGGCAGGTAGATGTAGGCAAATTCTGTGCACATGGGGCTTCAGAGATCCAAATTTAACAGGTTGTAATTGTGGTGCAACCTCACAGACTACATCGCACCTGCTGGTCTGCCCTTTGTGCTCCGCCACCTCACTTATTTAGACTAATATTATAAAGAGGAAAGATTTGTAGTTTTGTATGTTTGTAACAAATAAACTCAAAAAGTTCTGGACCGATTTAAAAAATTATTTCACCATTAGAAAGCTACCTTTTCCAGAAGTAACATAGGCTATATAACATAGACCCGGTAGGTGGCGCTGTTGTCGACCGGGTAAGAAGTCGCGGGAAACCGCTAGTATAATTAATTTCTTTATCAGATAACTATATCCACTTATTACAAATTAAGTATAATTAAATTAAAAATATAAAACAAAATGTCACAAAAATCATGCAATAAATAAGAAAGTCAGTTACTGATAGGCTCAACAAGCCACACGATTGATATGTAGCTCAATGAACCATTCCATGACCGAGCTCCCCACAATCTGTGCACCAGGGATGCTATCTTCTTGCGCATAAGAGCAAAGAAGTCTTCAGTAAGCGCCTCAGCGAATATTCCAGATGCACTACAGAATCGAGAGAGCCCCAACAGCACTCTGAAGGCATTAGGTTGTTGTACGCCCCCTGGGTGAAACTAGACCACAGGCTACTGGTATAGAAAGTTTGGCAAAAAGCTTTAAACAGTGTAATCTTTACTGATACAGAGCACTTAGTAAACCTGCGGGCCAACATGTTCCCTCTAATAGCTGACGCCCTATAAACCCTCTCAATATAATGTTATGAACTCCGATTTTGTTTCATCTCGTTTTAATTACGATAACCAATAGTCTTTATTGTTGAAAAGCAGAAAAAAATCTATTTAATGTTATACAAATATGGCGAACGACAATAACGATGTGCTGGAGCAATTGAATGAGTTTGTATATCTTGGATGCGCATTCAGTAGGGATGGGAAATACACCGCTGACATAGAGAGTAGTGAGTGCAGGAATCAGAGTGAATGGTGCGATGGGAAAGCTACTTGAGAGCCGGCTCTTAAGCCAAAACCCGGACAAGAGCGCTGCGGTGTTCTTCTCCAGAGGTGCCACCCCGCGCCACTCCCTGCGCCGCCCTAGAAGTAATCTCGGCCAAGTGACCATGTTCGACCGACCCATTCCCTGGGTCAAAGAGGTCAAATATCTAGGGGTCACCCTAAACAGTACCATGTCCTTCGGCCCGCACATCAAGCGGGTCCGTCACCGAGCATCATTTGTGCTCGGTCGTCTCCATTCGTTAATCTGCAAGCGAAGTAAAATGTCCCTTAGAAATAAGGTGACACTTTACAAAACTTGCGTTCGACCCATCATGACTTATGCGTGTGTTGTGTTCGGGCATTCGGCCCCCTCTCACATCGATAAACTCCAAGTGGTTCAAAACCGCTTCCTCCGTAAAGCCGTAGGAGCCCCCTGGTTCGTACGGAACGTCGACCTCCACTCCGATCTAGGTCTCGAACCTATTCGCGCCTTTATTAAAAAGGCGTCAACACGTCACTTCGCGAACGCATCTACCCATGCGAATCCGTTAATCGTAGCCACCGCCGACTACGATCTCCCCCCCGACCCCTGCCGCCACCGCCGGCCGCGACATGTTCTCACCGACCCCCCCGCTGCTTTGTCATCCCTTCTTTCCGCTCAGAATACGGGCGACGACGACGACGTAGTAGTAGATCCCCTCCCATAGCCGGCGGTTGACCGGTGCACTTAGTAGTGCACCCGTCCCCCTACAGCGACTGTCCCAGGCGCCCTCGAGTATGTCGCCTCTTGCCTTTCTGGCTGGCTAGAGCGTAGTGGTTGCACGCTCGCCTTTTAGTCCGGTGAAGCTGTAAAGGCCTCGCGGCCAACAGCGTACATCATTCACACACACACACACACACACACCAAAAGGCGCAGCTGGCCATACATAACGGAGTGCTTGTCCCAACGCTGTTATATGGCAGCGAAAGCTGGGTATGTAAGAAGGAGAATGAAAGTAGGATAAATGCGGTGGAAATGCGAGCTCTGCGGAAGATGTGCGGAGTGAAGCTGACCGACCGTATTCGCAACAGCGTAGTAAGAAAGCGATTAGGTATGAAATATAGTATCGGTGTACAGATGAGAAAGGGTATGCTCCGTTGGTTCAGACATATAGAAAGAATGTCAGAAGAAAAAATGACAAAACAGATATACAATGCGAAAGTGGAAGGATGTAGGTACCAGGGAAAACCTAGACTATCTTACCATGACCAAACAGACCGAGTCTTATCTGAAGGTCAAGTCAAGTCTCCGTAAACGACGAGCGTGTATGAGACGAACTATGAGAGTGGAGGAAGCCAGAGAGGTATGTAAGAAAAGAACCTGTTGGAACTCCGTACTAGACAACTGTAGATAGACAAATATGGCAGTGGTCAGGGTTGTTCTGACGAACATCGCGGAATCAGATTGTGGTTTTAATACCATCGATAAAACCATATTTCAGCAATCGTTTTGACATAGAAATCTCCGTTTAATGCGGCGTTAAAGTGGCGAAAAAAATGTTAAAGAAAAATGACAAAAATATTAATATTTCGTAATCCACTAACAGTAAAAAAAAACAAAAACTTTCTGATGATGTGTCATTATGTGTGTAACTATTGGATATAGACAAAACTCAAATACGTAGTGGAATTTTTTTATATGTTTGTTATTTTTATGACCCAGATATAAGCTATTACTACTATACTTTTGGCACTTTTTTTAATATCAATTAATTACCCTATTGATGCCGGAGTTCAATGTTTAAAACCATAAAGAACTGCCTCGTTGATCTAGTGTCAAAGCGCATCGCTTTGTGGTTACGAGGTCTTAGGTCGGACAAATGTAGTTTTCCTAACGAAAACTTTCCAGTACGACTCCAGAGTCTGGAATTGTGCCCGGTATATGGCAATAGGCTCGCCTCCTATAACGTGGGACCTAACATCGTCAGCGAAACGTAGGTGTCCTCAGTACACCTCTGCCACCCCCGCTTGGGGAATATAGGCGTGGCGGTGATTTTCAAAACGAGATGAAACAAAATCGGGGTTCACAACACACTGTGCACCTGTTTAAGGGATGAGCTGAGCGCGGCCACAGATGGCGCGATTGTGCTAGTCACTTTAGCGGGACAAATATGAACTATTGGAACGAAAAAAAAGTTCATATTCTGGAATTGTGCCTGATATAATGCTAAATTAGGACTTAACATTGTTGAAGATATGTGTATGTACACAGTACACCTCTCCTTGAGAAATTCATGAAGCTAATAAGTACTTTTTTTAAATTTAATAAAATAGTGGAATTACCTCCAAAATATCTCGTATTTGCAATATTGAATTATAATTGTTTTTTAATATTGCAGGTTCTATTCTTATAGCCTCTCGAATGTCTAAACCAGCTAGATATACAACATTTTCTAATATTAGTTTTGTGTGGAGTGGATCAGAGGATATGATGAAGCCATTCCTTCTTATTCCTGCATTGTCAAATTGCAATTCATTCTGGGCTATGTTTATTGCTTCTCGGATGTCTGACATTGGTTTATGTTTTAATGGTAAGTAATGCCTGCAGTATTTCTGGAACTCTTCAGTCGTCACAGACAGCTTCCAATTCAGAAATCTCTCTAGTACACTCATTCGAATATTTACTGAAAATGACAATAATTTGAAATCATCAAACAACATTGTGTGTTTATTAAGAATATAAAAATTATTAGGAGGCAGAGATGGTGAGATGAATTGGGCACTTTTATAAAGGGTTGGCTCTCAAACTTCTTAAATCGAGTTGAATGGAAATGAAGGAGGGATGCCTTTGCCCTGCAGTGGGACATCAACTGCTGATTTAAAAAAATACTAATACAAATAAACTGCTTTGATTTGAAAAAAATGTCGTTAATTTGTAAGGTAATATTGTTTGGAACCTAAATTAAAATAAAGTGTCTACAAATATAATCAATAATATTAGGCCTGTTAAGAAACTGTACCACCGTTGGGCACGGGTCTCCTCTCAAACTGAGAGGGTTTAGGCCATAGTCCTCCACTCTGGTCCAGTGCAGTTTGGCGAACTTCACACATCTTCGAAAAACTCTTAGACATGCAGGTTTCTTCACAGTTAAAGCAAGTGGTTGTTAATTTTCTACAAATACTCAATGGTAAAATGTAATAATGGTTAATACAATATGGTGTGTAATTCGCACAGTGTAACCCGTGTCAAGTAGAAAGGCCATTAAGCAGGGTTTAATCCTTACTTTAAATAGTGTTTTTATTTCCACTTACATATGGAACTATTTGAATCAGGAAAAGTTAGTTGATTTTTATGACTGGTTGGCCATTCTTGCAGTTGGTCCAGAAGAGCCTTTTCTAGATTTAAATCTTGTCTAATTAGACCTTCTTTTTTTAACCTTGCTAAAGTCCTTGATCTGACAAGTGTATGGTATCTGTAAATAGAATGCACAATATCATTATCTTAATGTACATAAATATTGTAAATATAATACATAAACATTTGATGTGAGTGCGTTCAGAATTCTTCTCCTCTTAAAAGACTTGACTGATTTTGATTACGTTTTTTGTACTTATGGGGTCATTCATCTAGATGGTTCTAAGGTTTAGTTGGACCCGGAAGTTAATGCTTTTGTCGCCCAGGTGCACAGCCACAGGAAATTTCACAACACATCACAACATTAAAAGTGAACATTTATCAAAAAGTGAACAGCGAAATCCCTCTAACTTGAGAAATGAAATGTAATTACCTATAGCTTATTTCAATCAAATTTAAAACTTTGTGAACAAATGATCACTATTTTAGATGTTTTAGTTGTGATTACAATCTATAACAAGTGCAATATAAGAGGCGATAGTATTTTTGAAGACATCAAAATGAAAATGCTGTTAGCAAGTATCCAATGTTTTTATGTAGAGTGAATAGTTTTAAAGTTTGATTAGAATAGACTAGATATTTAAATTCTCAAGTTAGAGGAAGCCATCTACAACTTACGGTTTCAGACATTTATTTTACAACTTGGTAATGTTTGTCAAGAAAATTTTAGAGGGGCTTGAGAAATTAAAAAAATATTATGGACTTCCACAATCAAGGAGCAATATCTTAATGAAGAAGGAAAGTAACTTAGTAGATGAAGTTAAATTATAATTATTATTTTAATTATGCTTACCTAATTATGTATTGAGGTAATATATTTATAAATCCACATTCCTTTAGTATTTCCCCATAGTTGTCCATAGTAATAGGGTGCATACTGAATACATGCAGATGTCGGCATGCCTCTTCTGGTGTGATGCCAAACTTTTTTAATATTTGCAGTGTGCATTGCAAGCGGTCATGACTTAAATTGTCAATGTTTGGATGCTTCTTTATCAATAAATTTAAATTATCCTCAGTTATGGATAGACCTATAGAGAAATTGTAATTTCAAAAGTAATATGACTTTTCAGATGTAGGTATTATTATATTCGCGTAGTAACATACCTGTGGTTCTTTTGTAAAAATCCAGAAACGGTACAACATGATAACATCTCGCGTTGTTTATTTTTTGCCAATGAGAGTACACCAACCCGCAGCTCCTAAACCTATAACTTCTAAGACAAGTCCCCATTGTAATGAAGTTAATTATTACTAATTCATATTATGAAAGACTGAAACTTAATTTTTATAGATAAGTAAACTTAAGAAAACTTTGTTTGTAATTATAATACATAAAGTAAACATACATATTTTTTGGGTTAGCTGTCAAACTATATCTTTTATTTTTCTACAATGGCAATTGACGGCTATCGGCCATAGAGATAGGCTATCGGCCATCTATCGGCAACATTTTATATGTCAGATCCAAGATTGCCAACGCCTATCCTCCGAATTCCCCAAAAATCTAGGTCAAATTCCCCAAATTTGAGGAGAACAACATTCCGATTCCCCTTAAATTCCCCACATGATAAGTTTGTTTCAGGGTATTTTTTCAAGTGTCTTCTTCTTCTTCTTCAAGTTATGGCTTCACGCTAATTATAAGTTTATTTTGTCAGTGTCGATTGAGATATATAAGAGTGTTTGTGTATGAAATAAAACTATTTTTTCCGATTTTATCGCGGTTTATTTTGATTTTAAGTTCCCGACGTTAGTAAAACACCGTCGCTCAAAGAAGTCTGCAGTCTGTGAACATGTCCTTGACCGCACCCGCCATAACATCAGATTTGATAGACCACAAATCCTCGTGAAAGAACACCGATTCCTACCAAGGATGGTTCGCGAGGCTATTGAAATTAAAAAACATCCTAATTTCAATAGAGAAGATGGCTGGGTGCTTCCATCGTCTTGGGATCCAGTAATTAATATAATCAAATCTAAAACCAAGCATAACACTGCAAGAACTCAAGACACCGTGAGCTCATTCTGCGTAGATCGGACCAACAAAAACAAAAATAATTAAGAAGTTTGAGGGTACCCCGGAACAACTATGCCTTTTGGACGTCTAACACCTCAGTCCTTCCCGTGACCATGGGTGCTGCAAAGCACTCGAAACGTCGGGAACTTAAAATCAAAATAAACCGCGATAAAATCGGAAAAAATAGTTTTATTTCATGTGTAATATTCGCGTAAATCTAAGAACTCAGTGTTTGTGTAAATTAATTCGACTCCCCGATGAATTTGAAGACAACGATGATAATGAAATTAATGAAGTACCCCACCCTGGATAGTAAAGCGGTGGATACTTTACATACCAATTGCAACGGTCATTTTGAGGGAAGTCGAAAAGGCACGTTTTATCACTTTGTTACAATTACCTTCACTCATGCACATATAAGAACACATAATGGTTAATATTCCACCAACATTACACATTATTAGTCGAAATAACACAAGTTTTGGAAATTAAAACAAATTGACAATATCACTCTTCGACTTCCCGCCAAAAAAGTGTCTTTCTTATAAATTAAGCTGTAATTTTAATTATATCGAATGACATATTTAAATCAGCCCTTGTTATTTTTACAATTATAAGGTTTATTAATGATAGACTAGTTAATTTAAACAAATGAGTCGTTGTATCACATTAATAAATTATATTTCATGGGCAGAACAGAAAATTAGAAAATAAATGAAATATGCATTGCAGTCATATTCATGGAAAAAATATATAACTCGAATGGCTCCTTGTCAAATGTTACCTAGTACTTGCGAGAAAAGCTTTAAAAGAGTCATGTGTTAAATACACTGTATCGGTCCTTGTTGTAGTAAAATAAAAATACGTAAGATATATTTTCCTAAATTGTTTAGCCATATTTCTTAGCCACAAGATTCCCAATTAATCAAATCTCTTCCATTTATTTAAATTGATCCCGCGTCTCAAAAC
This sequence comes from Phalera bucephala, assembly GCA_905147815.2. Classification (NCBI taxonomy): domain Eukaryota; kingdom Metazoa; phylum Arthropoda; class Insecta; order Lepidoptera; family Notodontidae; genus Phalera; species Phalera bucephala. The sequence continues at coordinate 17,016,000 of LR990617.1, read as the reverse complement.
GTGACATCTGGATGCCACCTCCTGGACAAAAGAGGAGCATCTGACCAGGAAGTGGCATCCAGATCTCACTTAGTAAATTCTCAGTACATAATATAGTTAAAGAATATAAACAAGTCATGTAAATTTATTCATTACTCATTTTCATCCTAATATGTCAAAATTCCCACATTTACCCCACATAATGCCAATCCCCACTAAATTCCCAATTGACTTGGAATTCCCCGCGATTTGGGGAATTCCCCACAAATTGGCAACGCTGGTCAGATCTCTTGCGGCATAAGCGGAGAGGAAAGGTATATTGCCTACCCTATGTTCGCACGAGCGCTTATTCAACGCGCGTTAGTAAAGCCCTGGAATGAAAAAAATGGCTAATTTTTTGAAAGCTCTGTTGAGCACTTCAGCACCGCGCGTTAAAAAGTGTCCGTGCAAACGAGGGGTACATACCCTTGTTCGCACCGGCGCTTTTTCAATATTTTGTGCCAAAGCGCTCTAAGCGCTTTTCAAAATAAAGTACTATTAGCCGTATGTTTCATTCCTGCACTTGATTAACACGCGTTGAATAAGCGCTGGAATGGAAAAATGGCCAACAGAATTTATTTTCGAAATCGCTGTACAGCGCGTCTGCACCGCGCATTTTATTTGATGCAATGCGATAACGAATTGTGTAAAAGAGATACTGGACAACAAATAACAAGCAAGAACATCTACATACGTCGTGTCGTGTCTACGTCGTGACAGTCAGGCTGCCCTCAAAGCCATCTCCTATGAGCCAAACTCACGCACTGACTGGTCGGCACTGACTGTGGAGTGTGCATACCTTTTCGATCGATGTGAAGCGCGCAACACGGTTAGATTAGTCTGGGTCCCTGGGCACACAGGGGTTGAGGGCAATGAGCGTGCGGGTGACTTAGCCAGAAAGGGATCGATGGAAAAACTTATTGATCCCGAATTGTTCATAGGCATACCAAATGACGCCTACAGAGATTCAAGCGGGTCCGTCACCGAGCATCATTTGGGCTCGGTCGTCTCCATACGTTAATCTGCAAGCGGAGTAAAATGTCCCTTAGAAATAAGGTGACACTTTACAAAACTTGCGTTCGACCCATCATGACTTATGCGTGTGTTGTGTTCGGGCATTCGGCCCCCTCTCACATCGATAAACTCCAAGTGGTTCAAAACCGCTTCCTCCGTAAAGCCGTAGGAGCCCCCTGGTTCGTACGGAACGTCGACCTCCACTCCGATCTAGGTCTCGAACCTATTCGCGCCTTTATTAAAAGGCGTCAACACGTCACTTCGCGAACGCATCTACCCATGCGAATCCGTTAATCGTAGCCACCGCCGACTACGATCTCCCCCCCGACCCCTGCCGCCACCGCCGGCCGCGACATGTTCTCACCGACCCCCCCGATGCTTTGTCATCCCTTCTTTCCGCTCAGAATACGGGCGACGACGACGACGTAGTAGTAAATCCCCTCCCATAGCCGGCGGTTGACCGGTGCACTTAGTAGTGCACCCGTCCCCCTACAGCGACTGTCCCAACCGAGGGCGCCTCGAAGAGGCGCCCTCGAGTATGTCGCCTCTTGCCCTTCTGGCTGGCTAGAGCGTGGTGGTTGCACGCTCGCCTTTTAGTCCGGTGAAGCTGTAAAGGCCTCGCGGCCAACAGCGTACATCATTCACACACACACACGCCTACAGAGACGTAGAATAAGTCTAAAAACAACACAGGGAACAGTGGGAGGCAAATACAAGGCTGAGACACTAAGGATTTTGTCACTACATGGAGCGATAGCGATTGTAAAAGACTACTAAAACATAACATAACTTCAACTAAGGCACCTATATGGGGCATATACAGGCCATTACACAAAAGCACATTGCACAAAATGAACCAGTGCAGCGAAGTGGTATGGAGGAACTGTGGTGAAACTAAAACTATGACGCACGTCCTCTGCAACTGGGACGCGTTGGCGTAGCGGTGAATGAATAGCTTCATAAATGCTATGAATGAATAGCTCAAGGTGGCTTATCCAAAGTCGAAATCAAAAAATATTTATTTGTTTAGGCCAATGCATAAGCACTTACAAACGTCAAACTGAGAAGATCCGGCGAGAAACTGAGCGGGCTAGCCTTTTAACTTAATTTATTTGGCCTTTCTGATAGCCATTTCTTTTTTCAAAATTGTATTATACAGCATTGTTTCATTTTGCTGATTGAGGAGCTGTTTAAACCCAATCTGTTTTATCGTCAAGATAATCTGAAATTTTGTAATACCCTTTCTTACACAGTCTAGTTTTGATTACCTTTTTAAACTTATTGCTAGGCATGTTTCAGATATCTATGAGTAATTTGTTGTAGAAACGTATACATTGCCCCATGAAAGAATTACTAATTTTGTGGAGACGAGTAAAATGTACAATAAGATAATCTTTGTTCCGTGTATTAACATGATGAATGTCGCTATATTTTTCAAAGTTACTGATATTCTTTTTAACATATAGAAAGATTTTCAGAAATAAATTGTGAGGTAACAGTTAGAATATTTATTTTCCTAAATTTTTCCTTAAGAGAAGCTGGCGGGGCCAAATTGTAAATTGCTCGAATAGCCCTTTTCTGCAGAACGAAGATGGTGTTTAGTTCTGCAGAACATCCCCATAGTAGTATGCCATATGACATAATACTATGAAAATAAGCGAAATAAACAAGTCTAGTTGTCTCAATCTTATTTTCTTTACGGCATATGCCGCTGAGCTTAACCTATCAGACAATCATTCAATATGGGACCCCATTGTAATCTGGCATCAATAGTGATACCTAGAAAAACAGTTGACTCTACAAGGTCTAAATCCACGCCATTTATTTGTACATTGGTTGCTACCTGTTTTACATTAGGCGTTGTAAATTTAACACATTTTGTTTTCTTCTCGTTAAGGAGAAGATTATTAATGTTGAACCAATGAACAAGCCTGGACAGTGCGTGGTTTATATCGTCATTATTAAGCAGCTTTCTCTTAATTTTGAATAATAGAGATGTATCTTCTGCGAACAACACAATGTCCTGATTATTCCCTACATAGTAGGGTAAGTCATTTATATATATGAGGAATAGAAATGGACCGAGAATCGAACCCTGGGGCACGCCCATTGTCACATTAGAACCGGGAGATCGTTTTCCATTAATATCGACCTTTTGAATTCTATTACACAGATAAAAAATCAAGAGGTCGAAAGCCCTGTTCCTAATTCCGTATGATGTAATTTCCTGAGAAGAGTTCCCAACTCCAGAGTAATATCGGCTCTTCCCCCCTGGAGTATTTGGATTTCCAGGTACGTAAGAGCATTACGGCAAAGGACAGCACAAAAGATCCCATCGGGTCGAAGTGCGCTTAAGGTGTTCTCAATCCGATAATAGCCAATAATAAGATAAGATAAAGCGCTGGAATAAAAGCGATGTACAGCGCTTTAGCACCGCGTGTTAGTTAAATGCTGGAATGAACAAAATGGGTAACAGTACAATTGTAAATTGTAAAGTTGGCTTTTGGAACGCACTTAAGTTGTCGGCTGTCAATGTCAATTGTCAACCAATTAACAAATTTGTTGTTATAGGAGCACATAGGATCATAGGATTTTTTGGATTTGTTTGAGATTGATTTGAAGATTATGAAAATTTTGTTTATTGGAGAGCTTTAAAACATTATCGTGCAAAGTTTTTATCACAAAAGTTCACATTAGCTTAAATGTAAGTTTAAGATTTGGGTTCTTAAGTGTACTAATACATATTTTATTACAGTTTCGGAGTTATTTTATTTATTTGTAAATGTTTATATTAATAAATGGTAGTGGTTATGCTTTAGCCACTCATTAAATAGCGAGGCAACCATGGCCAAAATGTTTGAGTATCCTATCCTATTAGGCTAAATGTCGCAGTCAGAGATTTGGGACTGCGTAAGAGCTTGCACAGGCTCTTATTGATTGTCATTATTATAACAAAACTATTGCCGACGTCTGGCTACCCATTTAAGTGCATGATGTTATGCTGGATGGATAAAAGATGAGAAAGGAGAATGTCAAAAGAAAGAATGACAAAACAGATATACAATGCGAAAATGTAGGTACTGGGGATCTTCCCCAGACTATCTTACCATGACCAAATAGACTGTGTCTTATCGGAAGTGCAAGTCATGGGTCTCCGTAACCGGCGAGCATGTATGAGATGAACTTTGAGAGTGGAGGAAGCCGGACAGGTCTGTAAGGAAAGAACTTGTTGGAACTTTGTACCCTCTGCCTAGACCGCAAGGAATTTGGTGTGATGATATAGATAAATATTATGTACTTCTGTAAATAAACTTATTTTTCAGATGGATTGGAGTGCAGTTCGCAATCATTTTAAACAGACTTGGTTGACCACTCTCCTGAGTCTTGTTTTGTTTTCAGGTGTCACATATTTTTTAGTATGGGCTGAGGTATGTATTCTTAATCCATATTCTTTATTATATTATATTTTATCATGTTGTAGGTATCCAAATGTATTTCCCATTTGGATTCACAGGCAGGCAAAATTAATGATGGTATATATACATCAATTAATGTAACCTTCCAAGGTAGTGAAATCTGAAATTAAGTTTGCCATCTCCATATTTTAAATCCTAGATCTGACACAGTGTATTTTTGCCATAGAAAAATGATTAGTATTAGTCTGGAGTCTGGAATTGCCCCTGCTGTAATGCCAATAGGCTCATCCCCTATTAGATTGGGATCAAACCTCATTAGAGAAAAGTGGGTGTATGCAGCATACCTCTGCTGACTCTGCTTGTGTAATAGAGGCATGACAATGTTTGTTTTTTTTATCTCTATTCTAGTTTCTTCCTGTTACTTCCTCCGTGATTTTAGACAGAAACCTTACATTTTTCTGGGATAAAAATTATCCACTGTCTTAATCCAGGTAATAAACTATTTGTGTGATAAATTTCATCCAAATCCATTTAGCCGTTTTTGTGTGATCGAGTAACAAACATCCAAACATACAAACTTTTACATTTATAATATTAGTAGGATAAAACTCACTAGTACCTGCAATTTCATCAGCATTATTCTTTTACACATAATTTAACCTATGTTCGTTTCCAGGATGCTCTCTATCACCTGGCCAAATTTTATTAAAATCAGTTCTCCATTTTAAGAGTGACAGAGTCACTGTCGAATTTATAATCCATACTAATATTACAAATTCGAAAGTAACTCTTTTCGTCTGTTACCTTTCACGCCTAAACCGGTGAACAGAGTATGATCAAATTCAGTAAGGAAAGAGATTTTATTCAGAGGATGGACATATGCAACCTTTTGTCTCAAAAAAAAAACAGAAAGTCACGCAAACAAACTTGTGCGTACAGCTAGTATTAGTATTAAACTCAAACTCAAATTATTTATTTTGTACATACCCTGCAGGGGTACTTCCAAATGGTCATAGTTAATTTTTTTTTTGCGCGCCGCCACTGAGAATATCCGGCGAGAAACTCAGTGGCCTTGTCTTTTTCGTCTATTTCTAGAGAATTCGTTTTTTCATCATTTTCTGAGATACATACATTTTTATGTTGTACAAAAATTACGTATGCGATCCAGCTCAGCCTTATGATTAAGTTATAAGACTAATAATACAATTTTTTCAAGAATGATAAGGTAAAGCATTCCGGTTGGCCCAGTCTCCACAAGCAGCACCCATTCACAAGTATGACAACTTGAGCAGCCATCACCACCCTCGACAATATTAGAGGCAAGACAGTGACCCACTAGCCAATCTTGTTTCTCATCAGAATGACTATCTCATCCAAATCTGGTCTGATAATTTTCAGAGTCAGACAATTCAAAGCAACTTGATGTTGGAGGAATTAGTGTCAGCTGCTGAGACAGTAGATGTACATGTAGGTGATGAGGCGCATTATGATGGTCGTGTGGTGCATATAGTGGGACCACTAAGGATACTTGAGCCTATATCTGAACCAGACTATAACATACAAGTTCAGGCTGTGAAGCTGAGGAAGAGAGTACAGATGTATCAGTGGATTGAAGAAACTACGTAAGTTGACTTACCTTTACGAATTTGTACATTACTAGCGACCCGCCCTGGCTTCGCATGGGTGAATGATAGACATAACTCTTCCTCTTGAATCACTCCGCCCATTTGTGAAAACCGTATGAAAATCCTTTCGGTAGCTATTGATTTTATCGCGTTCAGACAGACAGACGCGGCGGGGGATTTGTTTAATAATACGAGGCATGCCTTTTAAGTTCTGTCGTTTCCATATTTCCCGGCAATGTTGAATTTGGAACTGTTCTATATTCGAATGTGTTTAAATTTTGAATCTCAAAACAGTTGAAAGTATTAGGATTAATGCTATTGTTTAGTCAAAGCGTCGATTGGAATCTGTCAGGATACGTACGAAAATGAATCTTTCTAAGGAAAATGTTCGTGCAATAATTTTCTACAACTTTAGAAGGGGCCTGACACGGCTTCAGTGTTTTGAAGAGCTAACATCTGTGTTCAGTCATGAAGCCCCATGTCTGCGGACTGTCGAAGGCTGGTATTTAGAATTCTAGCGTGGACATACTAGTGTTAGTGACAAATCTTGCGAAGGACGCCCAAAATCCGCCTTCACTGAAGATAACATCATTGCTGTGAGACAACTAATTCTCGAAGATCGTCATGTGACGTCTGTCGACGATCGTCATCTGTCGATGACAGATAGAGGCTCTATTAGGCTTCTCAGGGACAACCATTTAGAAGATCTTGCATAAAGCGCTTGGTGTGAGAAAGCTAGTTTGCCGTTGGATACCGCATCTGCTTTCCGACGATCACAAGGCGGCCCGCGTCAGATGATGTAAGAAAACTCTGCAGAGGTTCAACCGAGGAGAGTCAAATCACGTCTACGACATCATCAGTGGTGACGAATCTTGGATCTATGCTTACGATCCTGATTCCAAATAACAATCTACAATGTGGGTCTTTCAAGGCGAGCCGAAGCCGACTAAAGTTGTCGTTCTCGAAGCACTTCAAAGAAGATGGTGGCCACGTTCGTTGGAAAAACCGGCCATGTTGCGACTATTGCACTTGAAGATCGTAGAACGGTTAACGCAGAGTGGTATACCACAGTTTGTTTACCACAAGTCATCGCCGAACTTCGAAAATCTAACTCAAAGCGACGCATCATCCTGCACCACGACAACGCAAGCTCTCACAGCGCTCGTCAAACGATTGAGTATTTGAAGCAGGAAAAAGTAGAAATTCTTGACCATCCTCCATACAGTCCTGACCTAAGCCCTTACAATTTCTTTACATTTCCTAAAATTAAGAAAAGTCTTCGTGGTCAAAGATTCCAGTCCGGTGAAGAAGCAGTCGACGCTTTCAAGTCAGCCATTTTGAACACCCCCACTTTAGAGTGGAATAAATGTTATAATAACTGGTTTGAGCGAATGAAAAAATGTATTAAGCTACGTGGTGAATACTTTGAAAAACAATAAAAAGTACTATAAGGTTCTAGTTGTGTTTTTTTCTTCAAACGACAAAACTTAAAAGGCATGCCTCGTATGTAGTGACTTATAACTATTACCATTTTTGGAAATTAAAGTATGGTATGATATATCCTTGGTAATAGTTCTTTTCTTAGTTTTCCTAATAGTTAATAAAAAATTACTGCTTTGTTGGTCTAGTAACGTATAATGCGTAACGTAGTAACGTATAATCATGAGGACCTGCGTTTGAATCCTAGGTTGGATAAAGTGTAGTTTTTCAATTGCAAAAAATCCCATCATCAATATCTCGTATACGAGACAATCCCAGACTGATTGTGTTAGGCATAGAGGTAGGGCAAACCATTTCCATTGTAAAGACTCTCCCTACCTCCGTACCTAACATCATCTTGTACTGTAGACACTCACTTTTCATCTCTGCCACCCCTGCTTGGGGAATGACAGTGATTTTGATTTTTTTTCAAATGTGGTTTTCTATTATAAAACCAATTACTATTGTGTAATTTAAAGTATGTAAAAGCGGATGGCTTGGTCTAGTGGTTAAGAGCTTAACTCGCTCAGCCCACTGGATCGAGAAGTCGCGGGTTCAATTCCCGCACGGGACAAATCTTTGTGTGACCGACAAACGTTTGATTCGACCTGGGTGTTTGGGCATGTGCATTTCGTGTTTGTAAACGCACCCACGACAGGAATTGTTCCTAGTGTAGGGCTACGTGTTTAAATAAAAGAAAGAAAAAAAAACGTATACCTTAATAATTAATTCGTCTAGTGGCAAAGAGCATTGCTTTGTGATCACAAGGTCCTGGGTTCAAATCCTTGGTTAGGCAAATGTAGTTTTTCTAACGAAAACTTCCCAGTATGAGTCCGGAGTCTGGAAATGTGTTCCGTATATGGCAATAGGCTCGCCCCCTATAACATGGTACCTAACATCGTCGGTGAAAAGTGGGTGTACTCAATACACCAGTGCCATTACGCTTGGGGTATATAGGCGTGACGGTGTATGCCTTTATAATGATTTAATTGTCGTATCACACAGTGCACAAGATAACTTCTTAAGCGAGCCTCCAGAGGAGTCTCAGAAGACTTACTGGTACCACAAGGACTGGAGAGACTATGTGGTAGACTCCTCTTTGTTCTACATCAGGCCTGGACACCACAACCCTACGTCAATGCCAATGTTCAGTGAAACACACGTAGCTGAAAATGTTCAAATAGGATGGTTGTACTTAAGTAAGTTAAACTAAAATAATTATCATCATCATTATCATCATCCCTTGCGAGGTATGTAGAGAATACAGAGTTTAACAGGATATTTCCGTATATACCTCTTTTGACTCGCTGAAAACTATTTTTCCATCATCTTTTTGCAAAGATTTTGAAATTTTTGATGTTATATGTGATGCATTGTTGTCATAAACTATAAAAAAAAGTGTATAATGTCTGGGTTCTAGACGTACGAGGTAAATCCTATAGGTGCAATAATAAAACCATCTGTTAGCCGTGATCTATATTTGATCCAGGAGCGATGATCCATGCTTGCGATTTAATCATACAAAAAAACAATTTACTATATAAACTGTATAAAAAACTCAATACCGCGATTCACAATTCCGGGCGTCTCAATGAGCGCCTCTGGGGATCTGGGGAGGCTATATGGAAACTAAAAATAATATCATTATATTAATACGTGAAGCAAAAACTTTGTACCCCTTTTTACGAAAATTGCGCGGACGGAGGAGTATGAAATTTCCCACACTTATAGTTTATATAGAGAAGGAGTGCAGAAAGCTAATATTTTTTTAAAATTATGCATATAAAATACCTACAATCAATAAAACAAACATTACACACACTACCATGTATTTGACACACGCATATACACTCTTTTGTTTATTGTTAAAGACTGTGGTCAAATTGAGAATAGATTAATATTGTTTGTCTTTAATATTATTTGTCTATAGTCTTATTAAATGTCAAACATAACCAGCAAACGATGAAAGAGTTTTTACAAAAAACATCGTTTACAGAGAAGTTTTGTATCATTAATTAAATTATCGCAATATGTATGTCTAGTTCAATGGACAGCATTTTTCTTAATCGCATGGTCATTGTTTCAATAAAAAATAAATAAAAAAGGTATCCTTTATTTTATTAATTTGTTGGATTTTTTTAAATTTAAATTTCATATAATTTGAATAAAAAAATAGGCAAATTAACAGTGTAGCCTTGGCGAAATCTGTGATTATAGAAGTATAGTCTTTGACAATAGAACCTTAATAATGTTAAAACCTATAATTTAAATTAATTATGGTCGAATTTCGACCAATGGGCGACCACTAGTAATTTAATAATAAGTAAACAGTATGAATTAGTAAACAAAAGAATTTAACATTAAAAAAATAGACATCAACTGGGTACTAAACCCAGGTAGATCAACAAATGATTCAGATATGGACATCGATACATTAGAATCAGAATATTTTTTATTCATGTAAACCATTAAAGTATTTATGAATCGTCAGAAAAGTAACAAAGACTTATTATTATCGATCAATATTTGTGTATGTACAACTTTTTAGTCAAAAGAGATGTCTTTAACAATTTTATTTTATACTTTTTTCCAGGCATGGATGTTAAACGTAAAGTTAATGATTACTACGAGATTTGGTCTGACTCAAGACCCGAACGAAGTGACATTAAGTTACATTCTGGTTTCTATTATCATGGCGAAAGTGCACTAGAACATGAAGTTGGCGATCTACGCGTCCATTTTTCGTATGCGGGTCGAGAGGACGACATTGTAAGTTTTTTTTTAATGGTAGAGGAAGCAAACGAGCTTGCGAGTTGCCTGATTATAAACAATCACCACCCCAGTGTCCTTACACATTAGCAATATTTGAGGAGACATCGATGAGTTGCCCGCCTTTTTTAACCGACTTCAAACAATTGTGGACCGATTTTGATATTTTTTTTTGCATTGGGTTCAGTATATCTCCAAGGTGGTCCCATATTAATTTTATTGACATAGGTCTTAGAAGATACACCAGGGAACTCCTTAACGACAAACAATAGGCATGTGTAAATTGAGATATTATGGGTATTACGTCAATCCTATAGGTACCCTACTATAGAATAATTCACTGGTCACTTAAAATAAAAATCTTTTATAAAAAAAGGTAAACCGACTTCAAAAAGCAAAAAAATAAATATTTAAAGTCGGTGCCAAGTAACCGACTGCACCAACCAGCACCGACTTTTTGCGGTCCTGTCGGTTTACCTTTTTTTATAAAAGATTTTTTATAACATAGGATTCTTTGCTGAAGGTCGCCAAATTATGGTTGTCCAGTAAGACTGCTGTTTGCTGTACAAGTAACCATTTTTATATCAGGTTTACCTTTCTAATACAATTATTATCTTTGTCGTGAGAATGGAGTAGTAAACTGCATTCATCCACATCTGATTACAATAATACTGCTAAAAATTGTGGTATGTGCTTAGAACTCACCGATCATCAAGGTTAAGCAGCGTTCGACTCGGTCGGCCTGAGATGGGTGAGATCATAATAAATTACTTTTAAAAAAAAGGGAAACCGACTTCAAAATGCAAAATATAAATATTTGAAGTCGGTGCTGGTTGGTACAGTCGGTTACTTGGCACTTGGCTTCAAATATTTATTTTTTGCTTTCTGAAGTCGGTTTCCCCTTTTTAAAAAGTTTTTTATTTTACAATTTTTAGTGATGAGTAAATTTATTATTATTATTTATATATCTCCTTTATATTATCCTACTTATTTATACAGGGAGGTACCTACAAGGTTGATATAAAACTCATAATAACTGAATTTTCACATTCATGCTTTTTGCCCCTGGTGGATCTTGAAAGCCCATTGTCCAATACCAATAAAATTTAAATTCGACCATCACGGAGCTATACTGAACCTAAAGCAAAAAGAATCATCAAAATCAGTTTATAAGCAAAGAAATTATAAAAGAATACAGACGAATTATGAACCTCCTCCTTTTTTGAAGTTGGTTAACATTCTGCTTAGTTCTATAGTAGGGTACCTATAGGATTGACGTAATACCCATAATATCTCAATCTCCGCATTCGTATTGTTTGTCGTTAAGGAGTCCCCTGGTGTATCTTCAAAGTCCAAGGTCCAATACTGATGAAATTAAAATGGGACCAGCTTGAAACTATATTGAATCCAGCGGAAAAAGAATCATCTAAATCGGTTTATAAGCAAATAAGTTACAAAAAAACACAGACGAATTATGAACCTGCTCCTTTTTTGAAGTCTGTTAACCTTCTGCTTAATTCTATAGTAGGGTACCTATAGGATTGACGTAACACCCATATTGTCTCAATTTGCACATTCCTATTGTTTGTCGTTAAGGAGTTCCGTGGTGTATCTTCAAAGTCCAAGGTCCAATACCAAAGAAATTAAAATGGGGCCACCTTGGAGCTATACTGAACCCAATGCCAAAAGAATCATCAAAATCGGGCCACAACTGATGGAAATATCGGTGAACATACATAAAAAGAAAGACGAAAAAAAAGCATACATACAACCGAATATAGAAAAGGAGGAGGCTTTTTGAAGTCTATTATAAACAATAAACGTGATTGTTAAAAATACTACGTACCGAATATGAGTTTAAAAGTCAGTTGTCATTTTTAAAAATCTCTTAATTGAACGCATCAAGAAATAATAAAAAAAATCATTTCATTAAATAGGCAAATTAATAAGAATCAACTTCGAATCGATTAATTGAGAATCGAAATCGAAACTTAGATTAAACAAGAATCGATTCTTGCGCGTGTAACTCGTCCCGATTCAAAGATCGATTTTCTTAGAATGAATCGACTTGCCTAGTGTTAAGATGAAACAGTTTCGCCTTTAACTTGTGCCATCCCTTAGCTGGGCAAAACTCTCCACCTGTGATGCTAAGACTGATTGTGGGTATGAAGCAGAGTTATATCTTGTAGTATTATTCAATTCAAATATGGTTTACAGCAAATATTATGTATTTCAGTACACAGCAATGGGTGTGGTCGAAGGGAATACTCTACAAGCTTACAGTCCTGATAGGTTTCCCGCAGCTGACCCAATTTGTCTTCTCCGGAAAGGTTCCTACAGTTTGAAACAATTGCATGACTTAGAGAGGCGAGACGCAAATCTCCACACGTGGAAATATCGACTCTTGGGCTTTATACAAGTTTTTGCGTCAGCAATGACTTTACACCCGGATTGGGTGACATTGTGTAAGTGATATTTGTTACTAATGTAATTATCAGAGACCAGTATAAGTAAATAGAGTCACAATGCCCTGCAAGATATTGTATCTTATTTTCACACAAACAGATAAAGGTACATTTTTATAATATACTATCTATCTACCTATCTATCTATATCATCATGCTAGATCCCTTGCGGGGTAGGCCGAGAGTACAGTGTTCCAACAGGTTGTTTTCTTACATATCTCTCTGACTTCCTCCACTCTCATAGTTCGTGTCATACACGCTCGTCGGTTACGGAGACTTTTGACTTGTCCTTCAGATAAGACTCTGTCTATTTGGTCATTTTAAGATAGTCTAGGTCTTCCCCGGTACCTACATCCTTCGACTTTCGCATTGTATATCTGTTTTGTCATTCTTTCTTCAGACATTCTTTCTATATGCCCGACCCATCGGAGCATACCCTTTCTCACCTTTATAGCGATACTATCTTTCATGCCTACTCGCTTTCTTACTACGCTGTTGCGAATACGGTCGGTCAGCTTCACTACGCACATTTTCCGCAGAGCTCGCATTTCCACCGCATTTATCCTACTTTCATTCTTCTTCTTACATACCCAGCTCTCGCTGCCATATAACAGCGTTAGGACAAGCACTCCGTTATGTATGGCCAGCTGCGCCTTTTGGCTTAAGTGCCGGCTCCCAAGTAGCTTTCCCATCGCACCATTCACTCTGTTCCCTGCACTCACTCTTCTCTATATGTCAGCGGTGTATTTTCCATCCTTACTGAATGCAAATCCAAGATATACAAACTCTTTCACTTGCTCCAGCACATTGTAACTTGCCTATAATATATTACATATTCTAAAAAAGCTAGTTATTTTTTGTTCTTTCTTCTTTTCAGTCACTGCCACGAAAGTTTTTATAATCCCGATTAGTTATCTAACTAGTAGTCTATTTAATTAAACTGGTCTAAGATATTGTCGATATCCATTTTTTTAGGAATTTTATAGATCAAGAGCATCTTCAGACTTATACTCTTCTTCATCTTTTAAATCCGGTGATAGCCTTTCCATTACGACTTACGCACAGAAAATCAGCGCTACATATATTTCATATATAAACTTAGAATAAGTTGGATCTTCCAATTTAATTTGATTTTTATCTTTAATCTTTATTTTGAATTGTTTTCAGTCCTGCAGTGTACGTGGATATCAAGTAATTTGAGGCGATGCACAAGATTTTGGGTCAATTTAGTATTGTCCTTCTCTTATACACTACTTATCATATCAATACCTTGGTGAGTAGGTATCATTTATGTACTATATGGGGTATTTTTGTTGTATTCACAAAGTCCTTGCAAAATTAAATCAAATGGATGTGAAGTTATGGACTTCTGAATGTACATCTTTTGTGCTTGGCTTTATTCTGATCTGGCGGGAAATTTGGCTCCGCCATAAGACACAGCCTTGAACACATTTCGTTTATTTTTCTTGTCTTTCTGTATGTTACTGTTGTATGTTGTTTCCTTTCATTGTTGCTTGGTGCTGTGTCTCATTGTGCTTTGTCCAAATAAATTTCTTTCAATGTGCGGCGTCAGGTTGTATGTCTTATTTTCATCTTAAACTGCAACATTGTTCTTACAGGTTAGTGCACAAGCCCACATTCGGTGCTTTGGTGTTTGGTGGCGCCATATTGCCTCTGCTCCACTACTCCACGCTTCTGACACGCCGGGAAGCCAATCCTGAACCCCAGCCCTACACGCGATGGAACAATAACTCGCACTGAAAATAACTTGTTTCGAAGTCATACTATCAATCTTGGATTGAGAAATGGATTAATGGATAGTGCACATCCTGAATCCCCCATATCAAAGTGTCTTATCGATACTATGGATACTATTGAGCGAGTTACTACTTTCGATAGCGAAATGTAAACCAATCTAATCGATTAAACTGATACAATTTAAAGTATTCAGTTGATTACACGTATAAATTATTCTTCGCATGGATGCCAGGACAGGAGTTTTATAGTATGGTTTCCTTATTTGTAATCTAAATAGCTCAACAGCATTACGAAGAGTGCTACTTGATGAATAAAGCGCCTTTCTTCATGTCGCCGTAAGCCGGTCGTGTCTCTGGTTGAGCCATGCAATTGCGATTTTCTAGCAGAATATGCAATGATATTAGAAGTTTAAGAGGTACATAGGTTACTGGTATGAGAATCTGAGTTCAGAAATGACAAACCTCGTGCTTATGGAATAAGTCAAGTTTTAGACATTAAGTTTGTATGTACTACGTAGGTACTAGAGATAACTCCTTCACTGTGTGCCAGGTGCTTGCCGGAACAGTTACGAGTGCTAAGAAAAAAATATGCCTTCATGTGGACTTCATATCTATGAAAATATGAACATCCCAGTTAATCCCGCGGCTTTACTAGTACGTGAATGCATAATGCTCTGCTCGTTGCTGACTGCCTCGTTGGTCTAGTGGCAAAGCGCATCGCTTTATGATCACGAGGTCCTGGGTTCAAATCCTAGGTCAGAAAAGTGTTTTTTTTTCTAACGAAAACTTCCCAGTTACGAGTCCGGAGTCTGGAATTGTGCCCGGTGTAAAGCAATAGGCTCGCCCTTATTACATGGGACCTAACATCGTCGGCGAAACATGGGTGTACTCAGTACACCTCTGCCACCCCCGCTTGGGGAATAGAGGCGTCACAGTGATTTTTTTTTTTTAAATGCATCATAACTAAATCGCGGCAGTGCGCAGAGAAATAGCTATAAAACTGACTAGTGTGAGAATGTGAACGCTAGCAGTTAAGTGGGCATAATAATAATTCTTTATTTCTTGCCATAAAATATAAACCAAGTAAACAAAGTTACATAAGATTATTTCGTTATATAAAGGATAGTATATAAAAGAAAAGAATCAACGATACCATTAGCAAAACAATACTATTAACAAAACAATACTATTAAGGCTGATATGGTACTAAATTGAGAGTCTTCTGTCTCCCAAGCTAGAGTAAATCTGTGTTATGGGAGACAGAGATCCTCAGTTCAACAATGAAATAGCCAGTGCATAGTTTAGCTACATTCAATGTCAGTCATAGCTATCAATCAGTGCTATATTTACGGGTATCATACACATGTTGTATAAATAAGTAAGAAAAAAGAGATAACGAAACAAAGAAAAATGATGTGTAGTGTATGTCAGTGAGTCACTGGGTGATCATTAATTATATCTTGAGTTGTGTTATTAGTGTATATGTAGCCAAAGCATCCAATTCTACATACTGTTATGTAAAAGTTCCTCAGTCGAATCAAAATACAAGTGCAACAGCCACTCCTTTATATCTCAGCTACTTTAAATTTCACAAGTGATACAATGTGTATTTTTCGTCAATTTTGTTATATAAACTAGAACTTAGGTATTCATATTGTCTAGAGGCAAAGGTCGTGCGTACTTTTTCACGTAGGCATGGTATAGGTCTTCTTCGGCGATTTAAGATTGTTAGTGGATAAGGCACAACAGAGTGGTGTCGACGTGAAACTGCAAGGAGCACAAACAATTGTCTGACAGTCAATATTTTGCATTCTTCGTATAGTTTTAATGTGGGATATCGAAAATGTTTGAATAACATCACCTTTAGGACAGCCCTTTGCGCCCTCTCCAACTTAGTTAAGGCAGTTTTATCTGCACCACCCCATACAGTAATACAATAAGAGATGATAGACTTGGCTAAGGAATCATAAACCATAAGTAAAGTCTCACGGTCGGCTGAGGGCCGAAGTTTTCTCATGATAAATATCAATTTACGGACTCTGGAGCACATATTGTCAATATGAGCATGCCAGTTTAATGCGTCATCAATAGTAACTCCCAGATAGTTGGTTGTACAACACCTTTTTAAGTTAAGGCAAGAGCAGTTGTTAGACTGATCGCAGGTGTGTGGCGTTATGGTAAAGGAATCTGGTGGGTTGGTGGAATTTTTTAGGGAAAATGTTAGGAAATTGGTTTTTTCAATGTTTGGCGTTAGTAGGTTATTGTTCAACCACTGCATTACGATTTTTAGTGCATATTCTGCGTGAAGTTTGGTATCATTCCAAGAGACCCCGTCTATGAGTAGAACTGTGTCGTCGGCATAGGATAGAATTTTGCAATGAGGTATTTTTGTTCACATAGTTCGTTAATATATATTTTGAACAAGGTGGGACCTAGGACACTGTCTTGGGGCACGCCGTAAGAGAGAAATTGTTTATCACTGGCATAGTCGCCGATTTTGACAATCTGAGAGCGGTTCAGTAAATAACTAGTGAGAAGTTTCAGGCAGGAACCCCTAACACCAATGTTCAGTAGCTTGGCTAAAAGGAGCTGAAGGGAGACTGTGTCGAAAGCCTTAGAGAGATCAAGGAAGATGCCTATACATTTAATTTTTGAATCAAGATTGCTAGTAACGTTTTTGGTGAACGATTCAAACGCATCTAGCGTAGATTTTCCAGAACAGAAGCCAAACTGGTTTTTTGATATAAGGTTATATTTATCTAAGAAATTATTTAATTGAGTATTTATTATCCTCTCTAAGACGACATTGCTGACAGAATAGAGATAGGTCTGTAATTATTAACAATGTTTTTGGGGCCCGTTTTATGTATAGGATGTATTAATGCTGTTCTAAAGATCCCGGTAGCTATGGATAAGTTACAGATGTGTGTAAGAGGGGCAACTAGAACTTTACTACAGGTTTTTAGTAATTTACTCGATATTCCATCCGAGCCAACTGCACAGTTATGACGGAGGTTCCTAATTAAAACATCTATCTGGGATGCATCCGCGGGTAGTAATACAAGAGAATTACTTATTGGAGAATTGATAGTGCCTCCAGATACTTGGTTATTATGAGTGGTCAGTAAAATATTGTTCGCGAACCGTTTGCCTATATCAACGAAAAAGGTGTTTACTTCAGTGAGAGACACCATTGGATCATTTCCCGAACAAAGAAGTTCTGTTGCTGAGGACCTTGGGCTTTGAATATATGCAATTTCTTTTAAAATATCCCAGGTGCGTTTTGGGTTATCTTTAGCTTTAATAAATTCGTTCCTTTCGTACTATCTTTTAACTTTACGTAAAATAAGGTTACAAAAGGACATGAAAACTAGCAGAGTAAGATCTTTTAGTCGCCAGACCTACGTAATTTTATGTAGGCTAGAATTCTGTGAATGAATATTCTTTTATGTATTAACGATCGTATGCTTGCTCACTAGCTTGAAAGCGGGTCCGTTTTCGAAGTAGCAAGTATAAAAGGTACCTGCATAAAAATGTTGCTTAAGGTAGTTTGCTATGTTGTTAAAAATCTACATTCGCCAGACACTTTCCGTGGGCCCCAAACTTCTGCCAGACGCTTCAAAGGTCGTGTCTGCGAGCGCCTATCGGTATTTTCATAGCAATTAATCTAGCTTAGTTTGGTTAGTAATTATAATAAATTTTATTGTTTTTAATACAACCCAGTGTTGTTACATTTTGTAACGATAATTTATGAAATCAATTACAATAGTTTGCCATTGTGTGCGCGTGCCAAGTGCACCTCACAGCATGTAACAACATCTGGGTTTTATTTTAAAAAGAATAACAAATTAGACTAATTTTTCCCCTGAAGACTTACGGCAAGACCTGAACATTAATTTTTCGGGTCTTGCCGTTAGTTTTAGGCTTTGTATCTTTTTTAATGGTAGGTTCTTTAGATTTCTTTAGATTTTCTTCTTTAGATTGACTGTTCTTTAGACTTTGCATTAACATTGATTTATCCCAGTTTATATTAAAGCCTTAAGTTGCAAGGGTCTTTAAGACTACGGACATCTACTTTCTTAGTTCCGTTGGATTTTGATTTCGTCATCTCACTGTTCCACTGCTGAACATAGGCCTCCCCAATCGCTTTCCAGCGTAACCGGTCTGATGCCACCTGCATCCAACGACTTCCTGCAATTTCCACATAATCGTTGGTCCATCTGGCAGGCGGTCGTCCTACGTTGCGCTTGCCAATACGTGGTCTCCACTCTTCCGTCCGTCAACCGGTCCGTCATCTTCGCGCTATGAGGCCCGCCCATTGCCACTTCACCTTGCTAATCCTGAGGGCTATGTCGGTGACCTTGGTTCTTCTACAAATCTCCGCATCACGTAGTCCGTAATCACGTAGAGAAACGTCGAGCATAGTTCTTTCCATAGCTCGCTGAGTAACTCTAAGCTTTTTAATGAGACCTATTGTAATAGACCACGTCTTTGATCCGTATGTCATCACTGGCAACAAACATTGACTAAAAACTGAGGCACTGAGGTATTTTGGATGAGAAGATGTTGCGTAGTTTCCCAAACGCTGCCCAGCCGAGTTGGATTCGTCGATTGACCTCTCTCTCAAAGTTGGACCTACCTAACCGGACTACCAGTCCCAGGTAAATGTATTCGTCGACAGCTTCAAGAGTTTCTAACGTTGAGTGCGGTGGGTACGACATGGACATTAAACATTATTTTCGTTTTGTCCATGTTTATTTTAAGACCCACTTGTTGAGATACTCTGTTGAGGTCACCGAGCATTCGTCCTAAATCTTCCAGCGATTCTGCCATGACCACAATGTCGTCGGCAAATCGATGCTGTTGATGCCAAATCCTCGCCATTCCAGAGCTCGAAGCGTCCTCTAAGATGGCCGTAAACACTCTGTTACTCCTCTTTTTATGGGGATCGCCTTCGTGCACTGCCCTTGTACTCGGACTGACATGGTGGCGTTATTATACAAACACTTCAACACTTCGATGCACCGATAGTCAATACGGCATCGCTGGAGAGGTCTAAGAACCGACCAATTCTCCATCGAATTCCAGGCAACAGGCATTCCAGGAATTTCTCCAGGCTTTCTCATAGTCCACAAACGTCTAGCATAGTGGCCGATTATACTTCTCAGTCTACTGTATAATCTGCCGCAGCGTATGTATGTGGTCTATGGTACTAAAGCCTTTCCGGAAATCAGCTTGTTCGGGAGGCTGGAAGGCATCAAGCCTGCGTTCAAGACGATTCGTGATGACTCGAAAACAACTTATAAACATGCCTCAGCAGTGTGATAGGCCTAAAGTTTTTTAATAAGGTGTTAACACCTTTCTTGAAAAACAGCACCACCACACCCCTGTTCCATGCGTCCGGCGTTTACCCTTCGAACAAGACGGAATTTAACAGCCTCTGAAGGACTTTAAGTACCGGCGGTAATTCCGTCTTCGCCTGGCGATTTGTTTTTTTTGAGAGCCATCCTAATCTCGTACAGGCTGATGCCCGGGATATCTTCTGTGTAGTGTCGGGTTAGCTTGGCTCTTGGGTCTTTTACCAAGTCAACCACAGGTTCAGCTACTGAGGTATATAATTGTTCTAGAACCTCTTTCTCCCTGAGCACCTCTCATCTATTCGACGTTACATTTCCGGCCTCCGTCTTCAGCTTCGTCAACTGGCTTTGCCGAATAGACGCGTCTCGTGTAAACACTGTGGAGCCCTTGTTCTGGTATATGGTCTCCTCAATACGCCTTATATTGAAGGACCGTAAATCGTGTCGCAAGGGCTTTAATATCTGTCCATTGAGCTGCCTATAGGACTTAGCATCATCAGAGGTTTGGAGCGTCATGGAACTTCGCTCAGCCATGAGGTTCCGGGTGTAGTCAGATAGTTTTTGAGGCCTATTTTTATGATGGGGCTTAAAATACTTGGACCAGACCGTATAGATAGTCTCTACCAGCCTGTTGTTGATTTCGTCCACTGATGCGCTGCTGTCTAGCAATTCGAAGCGGTTTAACAATTCGAGTTGAAAGTTCTCGGGGTTTTGGATATGTGCATAAGAAGGTCGGGGCGTAGACTTCACCAGACGCGTTCTTTCCATTTTGACATTAATATTTAATGTGCCTCTGATCATTCGGTGATCCCTGCCGGTTTTTACCCCGTGAATCAGGACTCATCCAGGTCCGATCCAGAAATTCGGCCACCCTTTGACCCCTGGGGTTGCGCTGCCCATATCCAATTTGCCCTCTACTCATCATTGCCCCGTTTGCCTAGCCGCGCATTGAAGTCACCCATTACCACTGTAAAGTGTGCTTTGGAAGTATGTATGGCTACAAATGTCCTCATACATAATTTCGACCTCATCATCTGAGTATGCCGCGGTCGGTGCGTAGACCTGTATAAACTTCAGCAAATATCTTTTAGATATTCTGAGTATCAGGTACGCTACCCTGCTCGTCACACTAGTAATGGACACAACGTTGTTTATGAGTGACTTGAGGACGATAAATCCGATACCACCTTGGGACTGTTGTTCGCCCTCCCGGTAGTAAAACAAGTTGCCGGATTTTAAGATTATCGTGTCCTCGCCCTCTCTTCGGACCTCCGATAAACCAACAATACTCCAGTGCAACTTGTCTATCTCTTCTTCCAGCTCAACTAGCTTCTCATCTGTCCTCAACGTGCGTGCGTTGTATGTCACCAAGGCCAATTTTCGTTGTTGGTGGTAGCCGAATCTTTGCCGGAGATTTTTAGCACCCTTTGTCCTGTCGTTCCCACGGCTGCTATCGTGGCCAGGACGAACAGGACCGCCGGGGACTAGGGGCCTGGTTTTATATTTTTATTTCATAATTGGGGGGTATTTGCCTTACTCGCCAAGCTTGGCAGGCGAGTTGGCGAGCGTAGTTTGATGGTCGTGGAAGTATCTAGGAGAACACTGCTACCCAATTCCTAGTTGTCCCTTAGTCGCCTTGTACGTCACCCGATGGGATGAGATGGGTTTGTCCAATTCTAAGCCGGGAAGCACACGGTATTTTGATTTAGGCACTATTAAAAATCCTCTAAGTATATCACCAGAGGGATATACCGTTCCCTTTGTTAATTTGCTATCCAGTTTATTAAATTGGCGAATATTTGAGGTGCCGCACTCAGGTCAAAGGGAAGCGCCGATATTACGTAGGTTGAGTTTCGGTACTGGAACGCCAGGTACCGTCGAGTGTATATTTGTAATTGGCACCTTATATAGTCACCTTTTTTGTAGATAGAACTGTAGTTTTCGGTGATTCATAAAACGAAAATTTTATACATCTTACATCATTGTATAAAAATTTTATCAGTTTTTTTTTGGTTGAAAACAGTTTCCTATCTTTCGTTTGACTTTGTTGTTTGTTTTGTACATTTTTGAGAGAAAAACAGAGTTGCAGTCTAACCTTTTTAAGATTTCTTTCCGAATGTTTTTCGCTATTTCTTTGCCCATTTGTGACGATATGAGTGCTTCGAAATGCCTTATTAATAACTTCGTGAGAAGTATGATGCTTATGATGAATTTTAGTGCATCTAATTTTTTCCAAGCCTATTAATGGTTGGATAGTTGTCCTGCTCGGATACTGTCGCAGACCATGAGGCTTTTTTGATCCTTTTATGTTTCTGAGATCTTGAATTCTGGTATTCTAAATTTCTTGGTCACTTGAAGCGACTTCTTTGTTACTATGTCTACATATTTGGCTCACGAGGTTGTTTTGGTTTGTTTTCTTTTTCAGTGTTATTTAAAAGTGGTCAAGAAAGGGGTGGAGCTATTTTAGAATCACTGGTTTTAATCGCGTCTGGAGTTTTTCTGTTACCGTAGATCAGTTTATGATGTTGGGTTTTCATGCAGGACCTTATTTTAGTGGATAATTTACGCCGTTTTGAGCTTGCTTCATAATAGCTTGAATCTTGTTACCAAAATAGAAAAGAAAAGTATAGTCTGCATACAACGTTATCTCTCCTGAAAGATTCAGATCTCGTATACTATTAATATAGACCAGGATAAGAAGGGGTCCTAGTATAGAACCTTGTGGTACTCCGTAGGTAATCGATTCTAGTGTGCTCTGGACTTGGAGAAAAAGAAGAGATAGGATTGCAAGATCTCAAGTGCAGTTTCCCTTACACCAGCGTCGTATAATTTATTAATGAGTATTTTGTGACTAACAGTGTCGAAAGCTTTTTTTAGGATCAATGAAAACTCCCAGTGCTATTTGTATCCGATCTATACCAGTTTTTAGGTTTGTACTAGGTCTACACAAGCTGAGAGAGGGTGTTCGACTTCGAGCGGAAACCATACTGCTTATTGAAAAGGAAGTTGGTATCTGTAAAATATCGGTTTAAACGATTATTATAATAATATATAATTTTCTCAAACTATTTTGGAGATGACCGGTAGGACTGATATGGGGCGGTAGTTACACGGGTCTGTTTTATTGCCAGACTTGAAAATTGGATTGAGATTTTTAATCAAGCCGGGATGGTTCCGCTTTTCAGACATTTATTGATACTGTTGGTTAATATTAATAATGTTACGTTTTTTACACATTTTAATAACTTACATGATATGCCATCCAGTCAAGTGCTACAATTTGAATTTAGGTTGTCGATGATTTTACTGATTTCGTCGGTTGTAGCTGGGGCAAAACTGGTGAGCTCGTTATTTGTCAGATGTATTTGTTTGTCATATAGTCTGTTGCATGTTGTGCTATCGTGATACATTGGTGGAATTTTTTGTGCTATTCCATGGGTCCTATTCTTATAAAATAGGAGTTGAAGAAATTACATATATCAGTCAGCTCCGTAATAGGGCCTAATTCTGTTTCAAGTTTAGACGGGGGATTAGATACTTTTATATTATTTGTACCTCGAGAGTTAATAAGCTTCCACATCTTGAAAGGCTTTCTCTCGCAGTTTTATACAATTGACAGTTGACGTATAATATACGCAAAATGTCAATGATATATGACCATGGATATATTACAATGGATTGAGCACTCTGTGAAAAAAACGTGATGACAAGGATACTCACTTAGAACCCTACGTCTCTTTCTAAGTAGGGTGACCAAACATTGGTACGATTATGGACCTCATCATCATCATCATCATCAGCCTATAGCAGTCCACTGCTGGACATAGGCCTCTCTAAGTGCACGCCACTGGGTACGATCCTCGGCTACTTGCATCCAGTTTCTGCCAGCCGCCCTACGAAGGTCATCGTTCCACCTATCCTGAGGGCGTCCTGCATTACGTTTGCTAGTCCGTGGTCTCAATTCAAGAACTCGTTTGTCCCAGCGGTTATCGGTTGTTCGGCTAATGTCATTGCAATTCAGCTTACTAATCCGATGGGCTATGTCGATAACTTTGGTTCTCTGTCGAATGACTTCGTTCCGGATTCTATCCTACAGAGAAACTCCGAGCATAACCCTTTATAGCTTTTTTCCATTACTTTAAATTTATAGACCATTCCAACCGTGAGTGTCCATGTTTCGGCTCCATATGTTATAACGGGCAGGATGCACTGATTAAAGACTTTTGTCTTTAGGCTTTGTGGAATGGGCGATGTAAATACTCGACGTAATTTCCCAAAACCGCCCAGTCCAGCCGTATTCTTTTGTTGACCTCTTTCTCGAAGTTATTTTTCCCCAACTGCAGAGTTTGTCCTAGGTAAACATATTCTTGAACAACCTCGCGAATAGCGCCATGTATTGCAACAGGTTCCGGTACTACATGTCGGTTAAACATTATCTTGGTCTTGTCCAAGTTCATGCGGAGACCTATGTGTTCGGAAGAATAGGCTAGGCTGGTCAGCATCTGTTGTAAATCCTGCAATGTATCGGCCATATTGACAATGTCATCTGCAAATCTCAAGTGTGAGATATGACTGCCATTTATGTTTATGCCATGACCTTCCCAGTCCAGCGTCTTACACATATCCTCCATTGCATTTGTGAACAATTTGGGGGAAATAACGTACCCTTGTCTCACTCCTCGATGCATTGGGATAGGGTTGGTCTGCTGGTTTTGTATTTGGATGGTCATGCTCGCGGCGTTATAGAGACTTCTTAACACTTAGATGTATCGCCAGTCGACTTGGCATCGTTGCAAGGATTTCAGAATGACAGAACAGTTGGGATTTATCACCCTTTTTGAGAAACGATACGACTACGCTCCTTTTTTTTTTTTTTTTTTTTGGTGGGGAAATCTTCATGGATACCCGTTCGCAGCGGGGACGCGAACGGGTTATGTTGGACTCCTTGCTCCAGCGACGGTCGGTGTAAACGGCCGGCCGTCGCTGGAGCAAGTCCTACCAACTAAAACCCCACCGTGTTCCTTCGCCCGCTTAACGACGAGTTACGGGTACGGAGACTCCTTCCACGACCCGCCAGCGGCTGTCCGTTTTCCGGACTCTCCTTATGCAGGGTAACCCCGCCCTGTTCCTCTCCTTGGCGAAGACGATACGACTACGCTCCTACCTCAAGCCTCTGGAGTTCTCCCGTTAAAGAGGACAGAGTTAAAGATATTTTGGAGCTCCTTTAGCACCGGTTTACCTCCTGCTTTTAATAGTTCAGTTGTAACTCCGTCCTCTCCAGGGGCTTTTCCATTCCTTAGCTGCTCAAGAGCTATCACGATTTTGTCTAGGTTGATTTCGGGCAGGTTTTCCGTAAAATGGCGGCTTAATGTAGCTCTAGGATCCTCATTTCCGGGATCAGGACGAGGTTTATGCGAGGCGTATAGTCGGCTGTAGAAGTCTTCTACTAACTATACAAAAGAATCTCCGGCTTAGAAGTGATGACGTCCCCACTGGCTTTGGACAACTTCGTCAGATGACTCCTCCCCAAAGACTGGACGAACACTTTTGACCCCCAATTTTGGGGGTCGAAATTGTTCGTCCAGAATTATATGAAAATGTTGAAATTAACGTATAATTCTCGGGCATTGTTTATTGCCGTAATTGTTTCTTTCTACGCATATGCCACATCTTAAAGGAGTAGTAGTCAAAGTTTTTGATTAAATTGTCCATTTTCTGACTGTAAATTAGCCTCCAAATATCTCAAAAATTAAGAATAGTTCCTAAGGCCGTTTTCCGGCCGTGTTCTTTATCTACAACGGTTGAGATAGTTGCCCTTACTGTTCCATTTTAATCCATCGTGCATATAAAGACGAAAACGAGCAATATTTTGACAGTACTCAATCCATTGTAATATATCTATGGACTAATATTATTATCTTTTCTTTGACTACCAACATTTATTGCCTCTATACAGACAATATGAATACCATATCTTCCTTCAACAAAAGATGAGTTATTTGACAAATTGTTCTTATACAGATAAGAATTGTATTTATTCTCAAATTTTAACATAATACGAGTATGTTGACGATTTCTTCTATAAGTTACATTGTCTGTACTCTCTGCCTTCTTGATCTGGTGTGATGATATAGATGAATAGATAGATAGAAGTTACATTATTTCTATCTTTGACAATGTAAGAAGGAGGATAATTTGTTTAAGACAGTAAGACATACCTTCAGACTATAGTCATATCAGTTGGCTTTTCCTTAAATAATATTTTATCATTGACTTTTAATTCTGACAAAAGGGTTTGCACGATGACATGACGAACATATTATTCCTATGGCAGGACATTTAAATCGATGTATTTGACCACACCGTTGACATTTTATGTTTGATTGATTTTTTTTTCTCTTGTTTGTGTTTCTTGACAAATATATTTCTTTCCATGACTTATACTCCGTGACTTGTTGGAATTTCTTGACTGACTTCTTGAACACCGACTATTGCGGAAATTCTTTCTTAAAATTGACTGGACATTATGTTCTTGAGAATAATTATTGTACCTGTTACTCTGTTATTATTGAAGATCTTCATTTTGACAATTCTTGACTTTTGGCTATGGATATTGTATTTAGGAGAGTAAGGCTTTCCTCCTGTTATAATTTTTCCTTGACTGACGTAATTGTTATTCCAATGACATGACATGAACATATCTCGTATAAATGTTCCTTTTAGATTGTCAAATTCACATGTCTTGGCCAGATTAGTTAATGAGGTTATGTACTCGTCAAATGTTTCATCATTCTTTTGTAATCTGTCAACAGTTATGTTCTTTTGCGGCAAGTACTTCTCGTCAAATTTTTCAATAACTTTGTTGAGGCAGACATCTTGTTCAATTTGAAGCGAGTTTATTGACTTCAATGCATTCATCTCCAATTAAGTTTAAAAAAATGGCTAATTGCCGTTTTTGTGATTGACTTTTTAGATCATTTGCTTATACATAAATCTCGAATATTTGCTTCCATTTTCTCAATTCCTCTGAGACATTGGTAACTCCATTAGTGAGGAATGGTTTTATTATAGATGTATGCGACATTGTACGACTTAGACTTTTATTAAATAACTTTTGAAGACTATTTTGTACACTACTGACACCATGTTTTGTATTGTTTGTCAAAAGTGGTTTAGTGAAAACTACTTTTGACACCGCTTTTTATCCGCCTTCTGACACCATGTTTTGTATTAATTGTATTGACGTGTAGTGGTCAGATATAAATTGAAACACAAG
The DNA here is from genome assembly GCA_905147815.2 of Phalera bucephala. Taxonomy (NCBI): domain Eukaryota; kingdom Metazoa; phylum Arthropoda; class Insecta; order Lepidoptera; family Notodontidae; genus Phalera; species Phalera bucephala. The sequence continues at coordinate 16,988,824 of LR990617.1, read as the reverse complement.
TAGACTTTTATAATGAATGTATTCATGATGTAATGGACGACGAAAGACTTGAGTAATAGACAGTAGTAGTGACCATAGACGAGACTACTATTTATAAAGATCATTGAGAATACATCACTCACAATATGGGCGCGGTCGAACCAGGTTTGGCGTTGTATTTGGAAGAGATAGTATCCAGTAAGTACATGACAGAATGAGATACGTGCTTGGTGGTTGGCTGGTTTTGTTCTTCGTAAATAGGGGAGGAGGAGGCATATAGCCGATATAAAAATGAATTTATAATGAGTAGGTACCTTTAACTAAGCGAGATTAGTTGCAATGAACCTAACTTACTACCTTACTGACAATCTTTAATGCCCTTTTTCCCATTTTGGCCGCGGGCCATAAGATCCTTGTGTGTCTGTAAAATCTTTCATACTATTACATCGGTTAACCGCATTTTTATGTGCATTATCAAGTTCAATAGGGCATCGTTTGCAAGCTAGCGTTTATGCATACGTTCTTAACTACATATTACTCGAAGTTCTAGCTTTCATGAAGTCATGTAGGTCTGGCAGCTCTGGGATCATGGACCAAGTGATTATGTGAACTTTACATGCTTGCACGCGATCATTTTCAGCTTCACTTAGGTAACTGATCAGGGGTTCACTACGCCGAGAGCGGTATAAATCGGGTTCAACATGTCGCTATCAGTGACAATCAATTTTTCTAGTCACTAGTACTGATAATTATACTATTGGTTAGGATTAAGTTAATAATCATAATAGTAGACTAAAGAAGAATTATAATTATACTATCGTCTCCCGTACAAAACTAGTTTATCCTATCAAGTGATATTTGTGGTATATTTAATACTTTAATATGATAAAGAAACCTTTATAAATCTAATCTTAAAAATCTGTATGTAGGTAATGATAATAAGCAAGCATTTAATCAAATAAAATAATTTTAAGCAATAATGATTCCATAACTAGTATAAGTTTTCCTTATTTTGAACGGGAATTGGCAATTCTGGATTCAATACAATTTTATATTTCGCAATAACATTTTAAAATACCATATCTCATACACTTTGGACCATATACCTACTAATAAACTAATTATTATATTAAATTTAGTACTTTAATATAACTAAGTTACTAACTAATACATAAACACTTGCCTCTGATGTTAGAGAAACTTCACCTATCCAATTAAATGTATCCTCCCCCTGGTTGTGAATTTTCTCCATTTTAGACACGCTTTACAGATTCAAGACATATTTTGAAAATAAATCCTTTTTAATACAAATTATTTCTTTTTTTTACTGTTATTATTACTTATTACTTTGTTCGTAAACGCACTTTGGGTACTTTTAATAAATATATAGGGGTGTTGGGGGGAAGTCGAAGAGTGATGTTGTCAATTTGTGTTAATTTCCAAAACTTTTGTTATTTTGACAAATAATGTGTAATGTTGGTGGAATATTAACCATTATGTGTTCTTATATGTGCATGAATGAAGGTAATTGTAACAAAGTGATTAAACGTGCCTTTTCGACTTCCCTTAAAACGGCCGTTGCAATAGGTATGTAAAGTATCCACCGCTTTACTATCCAGGGTGGGGTACTTCAATAATTTCATTATCATCGTTGTCATCAAATTCATCGGGGAGTCGAATTAATTTAAACAAACACGATTACATATCTCACTGGACAAAATACACTTATAATTAGTGTGAAGCCATAACTTGAAGAAGAAAAAGAAGAATAAATATATATTGTATTTTTGCTTACAATATCCACATACCACTTAATGCATCTCGACGTATTGAACCGACCAATTGAAGCGGGTCAACTAATCTTCTTTCTCAACTATACTACTTTTTGGTTAGTTCGATAGGATCTCTCGAAATAAAATTTTTTGCTACCTACACAACTTATTTGAGTATTTCACATTTCCTCAAAGGATCTCAACAGCCAACAGCCACGTTGCCGTGATGTCCAGTTGCGTTATCCATGCGTTGTAGATGTCAAATCCTTTTACTGATTTATTTAGTACAATGGGCGTTGCAGCTTTTGCAGGCAATTCTACGCAAGCGCACTGGCTGCCCATAACAGCTGTTCGCACTCACCCCTCTGAATACAGATTCACCCAAATTGGTTCTGCTCCCCAATTATTACGGTTGTGATTTTAACGTGCCAAGTGAAATTATATTCTCATCGATTAATAATATAATCGACGCGTGGACTGTTGCGTATTCTGCGCTAAAGTTAAAAGTGGCTGCGTTATTTCGCCGCAGTTACCTACGAGTGAAAATGAGAGCGGCGGCGATGTCTGTTTGGGTTTTCATCAACCTACTTTTCTTCGGTATGTGCGGATATTTGTACCTAATCTGGTCCCAATACTGGATGTACATAGAGAAACAGAGATTGTTCAACAAGACGCCTGGTCCACAGAAATCTGTTTCTGTACTAAATTACCAAGATTCCTACATTTCGGACAAATATCAATCACAATCAGCGTTTAACTCCACTTTGCGACTTGATTCAATTCGTAAAAACCGGAGATCAGCGGTCGGCGTTTTCTGGAGTAACGGCGTATTCGTACAGACGTCCAACAAACCCATTTCGCAAGTACATCCGTCCAATAACATAGTGAGGAAAAGTCAAGGCAGCCCCAGGTTTCCCAACATATATAAACCGTTGCTGGAGTTTGATACCGATAAATATATTTGTGAGGATATGACCTCCGCCGATTGTGCAGATCGAACTGCAGAATTTAAGCAGTTGCTATTGAAGGAATTTCATAGAGTGCTTATGGGAGAGAGTAAAGTGTTCAGATCTGGTCTGAATTCTCAAAACACTTACGATGTGAAATATGATGGTAGTAATCGTAAAGAGAGCTCGAGGGAAGAGGTGATGTGTGCGCTGAAAACGGTGCAAGTGCGGACAGTGACGGCTAATGACGAGCCGTTTGCGCGACTTGGGTTCCGCATACCGCAAGCTGCGTTACAGCAAGGGAAAGTTTATAACACGTGCGCTGTCGTGACCAGTGCTGGTGCGCTTCTGGGATCGCGATTAGGAGATTTCATAGGTTAGTTTCTAATGTTTTCTTCTCATCGTTGATTTCTCGTAGATTAACTCAGTAGATGAGAAATAAAATAGTAACACTTTTCAAAGTTCAAGTGTGATTATTAGGTTATATGTAGTGATAATTACTCTTTAGTTTCATATATTAAGTGGTTTTAAGAATACATCGATCCTTTATATGCAGTAGTTACATATTTTAATTATTATTACTATTTATTATTTATTGCAGCATTATTATTTATTGCAGCTGACTATACTTACCACAAGGATAGTAGAAGAGTGATATTCCTTAGTTCCTCTGTTACGTAAGAAGCGATAGACTCGGAAAAATATTTCTATCTATCTATGTATATTATCTGCCAGATCCCTTGCGGGGTAGACAGTAGGTAAAAAAATGTAATAACTCTTAACCAGAAAAAATGTAGTTGTTATGATTAGAGTGTGTACACACTCTAATCATAACAACTCGCAAAATCTAAATGTGTGTACGCATGTATTTACATAATTTTAATATTTTATAGGCAATAATTACCTAGAAAAGACATAAATTACCTAACCTAAACATGAACTTCCTTAACAAGTTGTAAGAATTGTATTAACTTTATATCCTCGAAAATGATGATTCAACCCGCATAATGTGCTCTGTGATTCAACCTACCCAATGGGGGAATGACTGAACTTTGTACTGGTAACTTTGAACCTTACCTAAATGACCTAAATCATTATATGGCTATATGAGTTCTAAAACCACGCGGAAACTGTATACCTACCCTTTACGTACAGCTACTTATTTAAGGAAAAGTTAACAGTGCTTTTGAGTACTGTACCTTCTAGGTATATATAGTGTTTTAAATTTATCTATGAATAGTCTATCTTACCATGACTAAATAGACAAAGTCTTATCTGAAGGACAAGTCAAGAGTTTTCGTAACCGGCGAGCGTGTATGAGACGAACTATGAGAGTGGAGGAAGTCAGAGAGGTATGTAAGGAAAGAACCTGTTGGAACTCTACTCTCTGCCTACCCCGCAAGGGATCTGGCGTGATGATATAGATTAGGTCTATCTATTAGGTTTTTAAGAATAACTTGTTGGGTTGTAGAATATACTATGCTTTATACCTCGTTGGGTTAATGGCGAATGTTGCGCTTTGTGATCACGAGGTCCTAGGTTCAAATTGTGGGTCGGACTAATGTAATTTTTCCATCGAAAATTCCCAACATCAGTCCGCAATCTGGAATTGTGCCCGGTATATGGCAATAGGCTCGCCCACTGTTACATGGGACCTAACATCGTCGGCGAAAAGTGGGTGTACACCTCTGCCGCCCCCGCTTGGGGAATAAAGGCGTGGCGGTGTACCATATAATAGGTAGGTTCATTATTATACCTACAAAGGTAAGTAACTGAATATATCGTTCTATACCTAAGCACTTCGATGAAGATGAAGTATCACTATGCATCTGCATAATTATTTAAATTAACACACAATGATTTATTTAAATTCTACGGAAGTGCAATTATTTGCATACTAAATGCTCGGTTAGGTATTTTTCGCCTACCGGTATGATCTATCCGTCCTTAGGGCTGGCATTCAATTAAATATTCAATTACCTAACTTACACCCGTATCTATAAACACATCTAAGTAGTTACTTTTACTCAAATATTTACTTATCACATAATTATTATTTTATAGTTGAGAAACTGTCCCCTATTACATGTGACCTAACATCGTCGATAAAAAGTGGGTGTACTCAGTACACCTCTGCCACCCCCGCTTGGGGAATATAAGCGTGACGGTGTGTGTATGTGTGTGTGTGTGTGTGTGTGTTTTAAACTGTCAAAAGTGAGAAATGTCGAAAGTTTTTTATAGAAATAGAATTTTTAACAGATGGCATTACTCAGCTAAGTATATCTTATTATAATACCTTTAAGGGACCTACCTACTCCGCGCGGGATCTGGTGTGATAGATACACCTATAAGAATAATATGCTGTTGTTTTTGTGTATTGTGACGACGTATACTTAGATAATAGGCCGAGTCTTATCTGAAGGACAAGTCAAGAGTCTCCGTAACCGGCGAGCGTGTATGAGACGAACTATGAGAGTGGAGGAAGTCAGAGAGGTATGTAAGGAAAGAACCTGTTGGAACTCTGTACTCTCTGCCTACCCCGCAAGGGATCTGTCGTGATGATGTAGATGGAGGTATACTCAGATACGGTAAATACTTTTAAATATGTTATTCAATGGGGAAGGCAGCCCTGTGTGTTAGCTGCATATTAGTCGATGAATCATCTTGCACATGAGTCGCCAGCAGTTATGAGTGTTCTCGCAAACTGTACAGATACCTACTTGTTCGCTAGTGAGTTTACAGTTATCGCCCCAATTGCGCTTTTGGTTACTAAGCTTATTTATTTAACTCATTTAGCAATAGGGCAACAACCCGTAATGAGCCCAAAACTTTAGTTAAGCACACACAGGGTTGCCAACTTTTATTGGAGTGCATAGAATAGTATATTCTATACACTCCAATAAAAGTCCTCCTTTGCTTTTAAAATGTTGATAAACACAAAAAAAAAACAATTTATATTTTTTTCTATTGGCATAGAAAAAAATACAGTGTGTGAAATAAAGTACCTTTTAATTTAATTGTTATTGATTTTACTTTATTATATATATGTTATATCAGTCACAATAGAAACTAATAAAACAAATTCGAGTAACTGAATAAAACTAAAGCAAATTGGTTAATAAAGTACTTTCTGGTAGCCTACTTAATTGTTCTCATTAAATATCAAGTCCTGTGGGCTGGATAATATAGGTACATTATTTAGATATACAGCACGTGAGGCAACCCTAGGCACACTTGAAAAATATGTTTCAATTTGCGGTGCGCGTGAGTGGATTACGATTTATATTTCACTTTATAATCAGTGGAAAGAGTCATCTAGTTACCGGAAGCATAGCAGCCCCAAACTTTTTCGTGTGGATGTTAGTCAACAGCAAATAGAGAAGTAAAAAAGGCTTACATCTGTTTGTCATGGTGAAATGAGGACATACTAGGTCTTCTGATCCTGCGCGAAAACGATTATCAAGGCATACATCTTCAGATTATACCGATGTATACCTTAAAATGCTCAGGAGATGTAAGTCGGAAGTTTGTGATAGACATTCCAAATACGAAGTAAAGGTACTTATTTTACTAACTTAATCGCAAACACGTGACGTAACAAGAAATTAAAACTGGGCGAAACTATCCAAAAGAAGCGTCAGTGCCTATTATTATTACAAGAACAATGTATAATAGGGTGCATTTTATTTATTTATTATTTTCAAACATTACATTTGTGCAGTATCGGCGTACGCGCATAGTCACGGCGTGCAGGTGATCGACCGTGTATTGTGCCAGTTATCGGTTCGGATCTCCGCTTTGTGGGACGCATTGAAATGCGTAGGCTGCGCGCTTCTGCGAACGGCCCAAATCGTATGCGAATTATACGAATGTTGTCCACGGGGTTTCACTCATTACTCAGGCTCACTATTACGTATAATTGCGTGGGTATATGTACCACATGCGATATGCGGCTGTTACGTACGGGATCAATTATTTAACAGAGAAATTTGGCAAAATAAGTAGACATTTCTTTTTGTAAAAAATCTTGTTTCTCAATAAATGTCAATCTATCTAATACGCATTTTGACGATGGCTTGGTATAATTGGTTAGAATATAGGTCGTTCCGCCCACAAGATCGAGTAGTGGTAGGTTAACTTTTTATACCAGACATATCTTTGTGTGACCCACAGACAATCGTTTCGTTCTGGGAGTTAGTGTTCGATAAATCTATCTATCTATCTTTATCATCACGCCAGGTCCCTTGGGGGGTAGGAAGAGAGTACAGAGTTCCAACAGGTTCTTACCTTATAGACCTCTCTGGCGTGCTCTACTTCCATGGTTCGCCTCATACACGCTCGCCAGTTACGAGACTCTCGACTTGCCCTTCAGATAAGATACGGTCTGTTTGGTCATGTTACCATGACATGATGATAGTCTAGGTCTTCCCCGGTACCTACATCCTTCCACTTTTGTTATGTATTTGTGATTTGCCATTCTTTCTTCCGAGATTCTTTCTATATGTCCAAACCAACGGAGCACACCCTTTCTCATCTTAAAAAAAATAAATCAATGTTTGTAAGCGACCCTACGATATGAAGGTATTATTTCTTATATTTTTGCATTTGTCTTATATAAACTATATGGTCTATATAACGTCAATAAGGTAATAATTCTATATAATACCTACTTGTATATAATCTATTTCTATATCATCACGCCAGATCCCTTGCGGGGTAGACAGAGACTGCAGAGTTCCATCAGTAGTTCCAACTAGCTTTTGATAATTAAAGCTAATTTAGTGCATTTACATATTTTATAAACTGACGATGACGACGACTTTTATATGCGTCTCGAAAACCACATCTAAGTTACGAGATACATAAATAAGTAATTCGGAGATTTACATGAAAAGATGTTGTTGTTTGTGGCCGAGTGTATTGCATACTCCGGGGTACTGCTACATAAGTCGTAGTAACGCATTGATTTATTCATGCCAGATATCTATGCTTTATACAGAAACGCGTGAGACGTTTTGATATGCTGATATGGTTGCAGCTGGCTCGATAATAGTTCAGCGCGGTGGCGCCGGCGCCTGCGCCCATACTCCTCTGTAAAACCTACGCGTGCGCACCGGAAAACCCAAGTTATTTAATCTATGGTAATTGCCGATATAAAAGTCGGGATTCTTATCTATTTACATAAGACATTTGCACAGATTTCTTATGGAATAGACTCCGTATTGGCACGTCTGATATGATCACATTTCTACAAAATCCGTATTCCGTATTCAGGTATCATACCTTCCTTGGCGTAGACTTTCGTTGAGTTAGGTGGGATGCAGATATTGAATATGTAGATAAATTCTTAGACTGACTTAATACTAGCGTTCCACCATTTCGTAGCAAAACCGAGAATTGGTAAAGTGATACTAACGAAGTTATTTTTGGTGCATATTTTAGTATATATAAGTTTTTTAAATTAAATTTTTAATCTTACAATATACAAAACGCACAAGTGCGAGTAGGACTCGCGTTCTTGGAGTATCACACATAGATATAAATTTCAGTTTGATACTTCTACCCGTTCCTAAGAAAAAGGTCTTAACTTATCTGTCGGATCTATCTACCAGGACGGACAACGAAATAATCTATAGGGGTTTCGCCACATAGCAGACGCAGCGCGACGGGAGCGCGACGGTGGCGCGGCTTGGGGAGTTGTAACTGTACATTTTGTACTGAAATGTACAGGAGACGCCACACAGCGCAGCCCCGTTCGGCGCGACTGCAAACGTCACGACCGAATGTAGACGACCGTTTGTCGCGCTCCCGTCCCGCGTTTTTACTGACTAAGGTACGGAACTCAAAAATAAATGAAATGAAATACACAAGCAAAAACTACATAGAATATCCTTAGTCGGTATGTATGTTTCGGGGCAATCTCATGATGTTAGGGACTTCTAAGGTTTCCTAAGTATCTCTTACGTCCTCAGCCCTTCAGAGATAAGGCTCTGAAGGGCTGAGCACAAGAATATAATGTCTTTATTTATGTGTTTATGTATTTACGTTTTACCCAGATTTTGATGTTTCACTGTGATGGAGCCTGTCGTTGTTTATCGCACAGAGAGTAGTCTTTACTCTAAGGTTTTTCGGGAGCGTTCGGGTTATAACAACTGTAAATATATAAGCTTAGTTACGCATTGTTTGACCTGAGAATTAAACACAATCTATCTAAAACACAATAGTTATAAATAAAACGCCTTTCCCACGGAATATATAAATTTCAAATTTTACAGGAAAAATCAAAAAACAATTATTTGCGTATATATGCAGTACTGGTGAATCGTAAAATAACCTTTTAAATGTCAGAAGAAACCTAATTTTTTTCCTGCAGTTTGCTGTCATAATTTTTTTTGTAATGGTTTAGCAAAATAAAGTTAAATGAGAGTGAAGGAAGCCAGAGAGGTATGTAAGGGAAGAACCTGTTGGCACTCTGTATTCTCTGCCTATCCCGTAAGGGATCTGGCGTGATGATAAGGATAGAAAATAAATTTAAGATGAAATAATTTTTACTGTAAATATAAATTAAAATATAGTACGCAATGGATCATTATCATATCATACCATGCGTCTAAACGTAGTCAGTATTGATGCATTATGGTATTATTGGTCAAAATGGTGTCCAAAACTACACAGCAATATGTCATTACGACTGTATTAGGGTGAAATCAAAGCGAGGTGTTTACGGTGATAACACATAACTGTTATATTTTTAATAAAATTATAGTAATATAACGTTGCAGCTATATTAGTTATTAGATAATTCTGTACATTTTATTTCATTTGGGAGAAAAAAATATATAAAGCCTATTAGATACTGAGAGTACGAATACGTTAGTTGTTTATTGAGAAATTTAATGTTATTTTGAAGTCTTCGTTATACATAGGGAAACAGAGATTGAAAATGTAAATGTTGGTTTTATTTGTAAAACCGGTCACTGGCTTTTTATTATTACATTTTTAGAGTGCTTTAATAAATTGTAGCTCTTGATATTTATCATAAGCCGAAAGACGTCACCTGGAGGACATAGGCCTTCCTCAAAGACCGCCACGAAGTCCGGTTTTGCGCTAAAAGTATCCAGGTTTTGCTCCCAACTTTTGCCGGGTTATCGGTGCATTTTGTGGAGGATCGGCTCATTTACCATCTTCCGGTACGTTATTGTAGCTCGAGAACCTTTTTGCCAGAACGGCCATAAGGTGTAAGAGAGATGTACCTCACCCACGACCACTCAAAATTTTGAACACTATTTTCGGTGACTTTGGTTCCCTTGCGTTCTCTTTTCTTTCTATTTTATGATTTGATCTCACAGGGCAACGCGTAGCATATCTCTCTTTGCTACCTGGGTGATCTGAACCATCTTATGAGGTCCATTGTGAGCGAACATGTAACAGTGCCGTAAGTCATAAACATACTTGTAGATTTATCTCCAGATACTGCGGTTTTTGGTATGAAAATATATTGCGTAGCTTCTCAAACGTTACCTAGCCTAATTTGATTCGACGTTTACCCTTTTTCTAGAAGTCAGACATACCTCATTGGCCAGTTTGTACATACGATAAATATTATACTCGTCTACAACCTCGAGTGTATAATATTTTATTTCTATTAAGATCCACTTGTTGAGAGGCCCTACTAAGGTCATCGAGTATAGTGCCTCTTCGAGTATAGTGGGTCTTCCAGGATCTCACCAATGATCATGGCGAATCGAAGGTAAAAACGTGAACTTGAAGACGTCTTTCAGTGTAGCGAAATACAGTTTGAGATATACAAGGTGTAACATAATAAACGCAAGACCTGAAAGAAGTTTGTTCTAAATCGGCAATTGAATCGATTCCAACTATTTTTTTTTAATATATATTACATAATACATATATTACATTTTTTTAATTTGCCAAAGCCAAAAATGCTGTTACTCCCTTAGTGCGCTATAATAAACTAAATTTATTCTTGATTCAAAGCAATACGGAGATTTCAAATGCATTTCTAAAACGTATTTCTCAATACGCACACATATACGTATAAGTTTCATAGTTCATAGGTATAAAAGGTCTTAAAAAAGAGTTTAAAATGTTAAAATTTGTAAAATTGGTTCTTGGATTGAATTTGTGAAGTAATAATCTAATCGGGGTGTCTGAGGTCTTGCTTTATTTCGATACACCTTGTATAATATCACCATGTTTCACGCCTTTTTGTACAAACTTTTCAATTTTGAAAAAATTAGCGCAGCCTGATTGAATTAAAGACTTTCTTATAGTCCACAAATGTGAAACGCCGCAACGTCTATATAGCCTATGAAATCTATAGTACGGAGGTCTTTTCGAAATCTAGCCTCAGAGTCAGGACGTCATCGAATTTCCACATGAGATGATGAGAGATTTGTAATGACTCATGAAAACAAATTGTAGACTAATGGAAATGGGTCTGTAATTCCACCACACACCACACTTCTGCAGTATGACTGTAGCGTTTTGCTCTCAAGGATATTAAAGGGTATGCAAGGAGTCTTAGCCTCAGAAGCTTAGCCGTTATTCCATCATTGCCTTACTAATCTCGTACAGACTAACGTCCGTGATATCTTTGGTATAGTCAATCTGGCTCTTGGGTATTAAGTCTTATTTCTCACAGGTGGTCTATTGATGGGTATAACTGTCCATTGAATTTCTCGATCTCCCCCAAGAGATCAAGTTAAGAGTATATAATTCTGCCGGCCCAGAAACATAAGGTACAGGTGTTAAAACTCGTGTATATAATAAGAAAGATCTACCTATTATACGAGCCGCCTGTATTTAGAAGTATCGTAGAGAGACTGAAGGATCATTATAAATAACTTCAGGGTTGGATCTGATTATTATTTTCTTCTTGTAGGATCGAGATTGAAAAAATTATCAAAAATATATTTTTTTACAAACTTTATCCCATTAGAATAATGTCTATCCCAATATTTTTTTAATAACATTACTTTTTTATTATGAAAATAATTATTGAAAGTACAACAAATCCGTGGAAAATTCAAAGTAGCTGGAACGCCACGCTAATGTCAACTAACACTAATGTAAAATGTCAACAAGTGCATATTTGTTGGATGTTTGCTATTGAGTTAGTTTTATTGTTATTTTTTGTTGTCGATTTACAAAATGATAACATTTTAGTTTAAATTATTGAAGTTAATTCTTAAGTTAAAGTGATCTTCACAACAATATAAACAAGTTGATGGAGATACCATGTCTCTTTTTCTGATTTTACACCACTTTCTCCTTATGTCCGCACCTATCGGGTGCATTTCTTATTGTATTTTTACACCTAGGCGCAACACAGTGTTCTTCCATTGTATAATAGTCGCAAAATACAAAATAAAAATAAATTACAGAATAAAATACTTCTCCAGCTGTTCACTAATTGATTGTTATTATAGACTTTGACGTCGCGCCAAGCGCGCCAAAATGGCGGGCGTTTAAAGTGCTCTTATCTGTTTGCTATCTTCAAAATTTTTTTTTGCTCTTTACATTTTGTTTTTGACGCTTAAATTTTTTTTTTGCAATTATATATTGATGTTATCTATCGAATAAAAATATAAAAAAATACACGCATATACCCTATTGATGCATCGAAAGAGCGCACGCGTTCTGTAAATTATAATACGTATGTAACTATTTTAATTATTATAGTAATGTATTATAGAAATGTATTCATCGCAATAATATACCGTGAAACCGCTCGCTTTAAAAAAATATCTATATGACACAGTAAACGATATTATTAATTATTTTGCATCAATATCAATCATGTATTGTAAAATATCATTATCAAATCGTATAAATAAAAATAGTGTCGTATTATACTTTACAGAATGCGTGCGATCTTTTGATGTATCAATTGAAATACATCAATGCATCGTTAAACATCGAAACGATGTTATACGATGCATTGAATTGATTCGAAGCACCGAATAGTAATCATCTTTTTTTTTTAATACATCGATGTTAATGAGCACTTATTACCTACGATCTGATTTACCTACGAGATCAATGTCAAAGGTGAAAAATGTCGTATGACTCAGTGTTATAGCAAATAATAATATTATTATTTTATTACATTCGCGTTAGTCATTGCAACCACAGCCCATGTCTTTGTCCTTTCTCGAAAAACTGATAATTTTATAGCCCAGACGTGGAACAGACAATGACACACGCTTCCGAGTGAGGAGACACGTGTAAGGACATCGCTTACTTATTGTTTATTAAAAAGAAATACGCGAAGTTTTCCTTTTCCGATCTAAGAATCCAGTTACAGTCTTGTTAATTTAATGTTTGGTATGGAATCTCTTGGACTTTGGCCTCCAGGTCCAGTCCTAGATACAGCTAGTTACTTGAAAATTCGTTATGGTTTCAATTAATTAATTTTCCCTTATGATACTTAAAATGAATCGTCATGGTCATAAGGTAACAACCTAACGGATATGATCAAGAGACCTAACCTGTTTTCCAAAGATGTGCTTAGGTAACTCACCAACCTGCTAACGGCAGCGTGGGTGTGTAATATTGTTGTAGGTATTGTGCGGAAATATCTACGACCTGAATCAACTTTAAAAAGAATCAATGGTTTACATCTAGTGATTTTGTTGTGATGAGGTAAGAATCTCAAATTTCGAAAGTAAGTAGTGGTGTAGGTAGATAATTAATACAAATATTAATATGATCTTACAATGCGTCAGGATGCGTCGCATCTTGCTAAAATGATAATCGTAAAAGATGTCGAGATTTCTCAAGTAATCTCGCCATAACGTAACCGCAGAGTCGAGTCGTGTTTCAAAGAAACTCTTATTAAAAGTGCACCGAAAGTAATTTAAAATTTTCTGTGGTCATTTTCGGTAAAATTTTAAGCGTATTGTTTACATTACTGGCTTTGATATTTAGAACTCGTCTTTATATCAGCGTTTGATCTTTGTGCCAACGCTGTGCTGTAGTACACCTGAATAAGGTAATGTACCTATATTCGCCACGCCTTAATGTTGTTGTTATCAAAAATACCTAAATATGGCATAAAATGCAAATTTGAGGGATCTTACATTAACCTACATTCTCTATGGATGTGTCATCCCTATGTATCTTATGTGGGAAATTAATAATGTATCTCAAAAATAAATAATAGGGATAAAACTAAAATCCTTCGCGTTTTGTTTAGAATCAGATCATGATGTAAGGATTTGACTGAATGGAGTAGCTTATTTGATTTTTTTTCACCTATACTGTCTTACTTTCGAAAAAAGGGATTCTCAACGTCAAAAAATTAAATGAACAAGGTTTTCAAGGAATCCTCACTGTACGATTTGAATTCCATAATTTCGTTATAGTATTACAGTTATTTATGTGCAAATCTGTTGTTTTCAAATTCGCAAATCTTTGCCTGAGTTTGCGAGTTTACGGGTATCAAGGTACAACTCGTAACTGCAGTAATAACTTGTTTATTGCACTTCTAGGTAATCGGGCCATCAACATTTTTCTTTGGTATTTGTACGGCGTATAGTATAGAAAGTGGTGACATTATGAAATATGTTTATAAGTTAATAGGAATAAATTAATAGTAAAAACATTTTAAACACATCTTTTAAGTAGCCCGGTAATAGTGCAGTTTAATCAATATTAAATATGTATAATAGATTTCGTGATTTTTTTCGTTGTTGGCCGTTGAGGAGTTCCTTCCTCTGGACCCAATCGTGGAGGTAGAATCAGATCATGCTAACCACAAAATTCATTGTCATCGGAACTAAAGCAACAAGGCAAATATCAACTACATAGGATAAGAGGAGGTGGTTCTAATTCAGCTTGCAAGATTTGATCTAAAATAACAAACATTGTAAGTTAAATGAAATCATATAAAATACACGAGTTTAAATCTTATAACATCGAGTGGCTATATTTAATAGGTCATGCTATTTGCATTCAGGAACGAAAAATTACATTTGTGTCAAGAGAAATAAACAGGTCTGTGAAAAATTTGAATCACGACCGTTATCGATTAAGCGACCGATAAACAGACACAATGAGACAGCAATAGGTTCCCATATTGAATAGTGTGTGTGTGGGTGTGTGTGTGTGTGTGTGTGTGTGTGTGTGTGTGTGTGTGTGTGTGTGTGTGTGTGTGTGTGTGTGTGTGTGTGTGTGTGTGTGTGTGTGTGTGTGTGTGTGTGTGTGTGTGTGTGTGTGTGTGTGTGTGTGTGTGTGTGTGAATGATCTACGTTGTTGGACGCGGGGACTTTACAACCTCACCGGACTAAAGGGCGAGCGTGCAACCACTACGCTTGAGCCATAAGAGCAAGGGGGCGCCTCAAGGAGGAACGGCCTCGGCTTGGGCAGTCGCTATGGGAGGGCGTTTACTAGGTGTCTTGGTGCTCAGCACCGGCCGGCGGGCAAGGGATTCTTCGACCTGGCTGGCTGGCTGGTGAGGTCGTTGTCTGGTCCTGTGTGCGGTATCTGTATCCGGAAGAAGGGATGTAAGGGCATAGTGAGGGTCGGCGACAACATGCCGCGGACGGCGGTAGCGGCTGATAGGAGGGGAGTTAGGTTCGTAGTCGGCGGCGGCTACTATTAGCGGATGACTATTTTGGACGCGTTCGCGAAATATCGAGTTGTCGCCTTTTTAATAAAGGCGCGAATAGGTTCGAGACCAGATTGGAATGTAGATCGACATTCCAATCCTGGTTCCAAACGGGATTGAACCGTTTGGAGTCTATCGATGTGAGAGCGGGCAGAGTACCCGAATACTTCACAAGTGTACGTCATGATGGACCGTATACAAGTTTTGTAAAGTGTCACCTTATTCCTAAGGAACATTTTACTCCGCTTGCAGATCATCGGGTAAAGACGACTGAGCACAATTGCTGCTCGGTTACGGTCTCGCTTTATATGCGGCCCGAAGGTCATGGTATTGTTTAGGGTGACCCCAAGATATTTGACCTGTTTGATCCAGGGAGTAGGTACGTCGAACATGGTCACTTGACCGAGATTACTTCTAGGGTGGCGTAGGGAAGGGCGCGGGGTGGCACCTCTGGAGAAGAACACCGCAGTGCTCTTGTCCGGGTTCACCTCAATACGCCACTTCCTGAACCAATCTCCTAGGGTATTGGCGGCTGCTTGAAGGTTTCTGGTAATGAAACCCTTATTCCTATGTGAGACATAAAGAACGGTATCATCCGCGAAAATGGGCTAGATGCACCTTACTCGAACGAGGAATATCGTTCGTGTAACGTCGTGTGGGACACTAGCTTGTATGGAGTGGGGGGTAGAGCGCGTCATTTCGACCGATTTTCGATTTTCGATACCGAAAGGCGCGATTTGACTTGAAGTCTCGTAATATGAGCACGAGTCCGTCGGCACACCTATTTGGTAAGCCAGACTTTGTTGAACGCTTTCGCGACATCGAAGAAAAGGGCACCCGTGTAAACGGGTTTGGGTTTGTTGAGGCCAGTGAGGATGTGCTCCGTGTGCACTTGATGGACGCAAGAGTGTTTGGCTCGAAAACCAAACTGCTCATTGATGACAATATCCCTGGACATTACAAAGTCTTTGAGTCGCGCCAGAAGCAGGCGCTCCTAGATCTTTGCCAGGGAATTGAGAAGACTGATAGGACAGTAGCTCGTGGGGCGTTCAAGAGGTTTACCACTTAGCGGGGAAGGTACAGTTCATCATGGCGGCGTTAAGTATAGCCACTAGGAGTCAGATGAGTTGGGCGGGCAAGCATTTGAGTATGTGATTAGAAATGCCGTCAGAGAGGGGGCCTTTTTCGGTTTAAGACCTTTAATCAGGTCCTCGACCTCGGTCTGGGTAATAGGAGGTAAGGAATCGGTGGGGGGAGAGGGACGCCCTGCGCTCGACTTCCTTGTCGATCGAGTCGATATGAGCCGGGTCAACGGGCAGAGAGCTGGGAGTGCATTGGCTTTCGAGGGTGTCGGCGAGAAGCTCGGCCTTTTCGTCGTCATCGAAGGCTGGGGTTGCGCCTGAGGGTGGGTCAGCGGGGGTATGTCAGACATGGAGTCGGATTTAAGGGTACTATATTGAACTGTCTATCGCTAATTCATTGGCGTCATACTTTAGGTGGTGACAAAAAGAGTGTCCTGTAACGGTGATGAAATGCGGTAATGGCAGTATTATCGACTGCTGATGTCGACTGAGCAGAGAAATGGGCGTGACAGAACTGACCAACGCGAGAATGTAAACTGCGGCAGTGAGCATAGAATGTCAATATTAAAATAAACAGAGTGGTTTTTGTTTGGACTAACCGCCACACATTCCCACCATTGTAAGTCTTGTAAGCCAGGATCCGCAATGGCCTCCTTAGATGACTACAAGGTTGAACCTCGGAGTGTCCCAAGAAGCGCTTTAATTGTCTTGGAACCGTAACAAATTTAATTAGAAAGAAAAGAAAGCAAGAGGTGTAGGACATTATCTTAGAACAATATATCCAGAAGCCGCGTCCAGTCGTAATTGCACGTCATGCGGTGAAGCCAAAAGATCAACAAACACCCGCCCTCACCGCACTTCCCACTTGCGTAATGTTGGCAGCCCCGAAAGATATACCACTTTTTGGGGTAAATGTTGTTGACATTAGAGTAGAAGATAATAAAATATTTTTTGCGGTAAGGTGTATTTTAATACATATTAAACTCAATAAATAGATATACTTGAACTATTAAGGTTTGTAGTAATGTTACTGTTACTGTTACTGAGACTACTCGCGTGAATATGTGGCTACTTGTTTTGCAGGTAGTAAATACAGACGCACACTAAATTGGAGCACAATTTAGTGTGCGCCCGCGGCTTCTAGAAGCGGGAAATGGAGACTACAACTAGGATAAGCTCAGTCGTAAAGCTCTATAGAGTGGTGTGAACTTTGCACGTACCCACCCCTCGTTCTAATTTCCATTGCCTTGCTTACTACCCCACGATTAGGCAATATAACTCACGACGAGTATGTAACATGCATACCTGTCACAGTATAGCTACATAGCTGTGCTAATTATAAGAGGCTGTTCAGGATACGTAGGTTATTGTTTGAGGCTCGGCGGCGAGCCGTGGTGTCATCAACCGCGCGCGCGGAGGGTGTGCATAATTCATGCTGCCACCATTGTGGCCCAGCGCGACGGTACTATATATCGCCACAAATACATTGCCACTGGCCTAAAGTATTTCTACAGCTCGAATCTTGGGATTTTCGATTAAGCTTTTGTGGGTAGGTAGTTTGTTATTAATTTGAGCCCTTATTTGTTATGACCAAACGCGGCACGTTACAATTTCGTGAATTGATACTGTAAAGGTATTTTGTATGCTACTTGAATACTTAGTAAACGATCATTTCACGAAGGTATCGTAACGAGCCGTGTTATTTGTTTAATTAGTCATAGCTTAGCTTAGCTTATAGCATTAGGGCTTGGCAGGTTGCGGAAAAGCGCGAAATCGGCTCAAAACGCCGTGAAAGAGCGGGCGAGATTAAACTAATTCGCTAGCGATCAGATCAGATCCCTAGCGGGGTAGGCTCAGGGTACAGAGTTCCAAGAGGTCCGCGTTGGATTGTTATTTATTATTTTGCTCATTATTAGTAGGTATCCATGAAAAGTTTTTAAAATAAGGCTGCAATTTTTAGCGCAAAATGTAAGTAGATAACTAGAAATACTAAAAGTTTAACACAAAAACGTAGGTATAATCAAACGTGTGGCTTGTAAATATTTGTCCACGTACCTATATGCTAGTTGATAAGCTCCTAATTTATTAAAACTGAAGATTTTTATATTTACTTTATTTTAAAATAAACCGTTGTGAACTAGGTGTTTGTTAATCGATACGAATTATTGATCTACTGGTATCTATCTATCTATATCGAAAGAACGGTTGAAAGACATTGCCTTAAAACAGTAATTTGTAGCAAGACGATTTAGCGCAGTGGTTAAGAGCTTAAGTCGCTCTGCCCACTGTGGCTAATAGTCGCGGGTTCGATTCCCGCACGGGACAAATCTTTGTGTGATCCACAATTATTTGTTCCGGTCTGGGAATTTGTGTTTGTGAATTTTCATGTTTGTAAACGCACCCATGACACAGGAATTTATATTAGTGTGGGGCTACGTTTTTAAAAAAAAAAAGAAAAAGAAAGAAGTAATATTAACGTCTTTCTATATTATCACGCCAGATCCCTTGAGGGGTAGGCAGAGAGTACAGAGTTCCAATGGGTTCTTTCCTTACATACCTCTCTGGCTTCCTCCACTCTCATAGTTCGTCTCATACACGTTCGCCGGTTACGGAGACTCATGACTTGTCCTTCAGATAAGACTCGGTCTATTTGGTCATGGTAAGATAGTCTAGGTCTTCCCCGGTACATACATCCTTCCACTTTCGCATTGTATATCTGTTTTGTTATTCTTTCTTCTGACATTCTTTCAATTATTGATTTTTGATGATATTCTATCTTCTAAGAATTAAATTACCACACGATATATTTACTTGCATATTTTCGTTTGTTATTGTTATCTACTATTGAATCGTTGTTAAGTCGTCACCTCATTAGCAACGACACATAATTGATCTCTAAACTCTGTAATAAATTAAATAATGAACAGCTAACGATGTCGTAACACGCTGTAGTTTAGTTAAACAATGGTGTTGGGCGTCAGCCCGCCATTCATGCGCCACATACATTATTGAATAGTTTTATTTTCCATTAAATTGTATCGCCTCGGCTTTTCTTTTGCTCTTGACGCGAGTACACGTGACTGGGCCTACTGATTTCCATGCGCATTCCTTTAGTTTAAAACATAAGATAACAAAAAGGAACATGACTGTCGTGTTGGTCAACGAATAATGACCGTAACGATTACGAGGACCTGGGTTCAAATCTAAGGTCGGAGGAAATAATTTTTCAATAGAAAATTTCCTAATGGCAATAGAGGCCCATACTGTGTGTAAAAATCGCGAGATTTTGCTATAGAAAATTACTTAGTATCAGTCCGGAATCTGGAATTGTGCCGGGTATGATGGCAGTAGGTTCGTCCTCTAATACATTTAACCTAATATTGTCGGCGAAAGGTGGGTGTACACAGTACACTTTTCTACCCCCGCTTGGAGAATATAGGTGTGGCGGTGTTTATTTATTTTTTATAAAAATGGAACATACAAAGTGAACTTACTAAAAGTGGAAATAGTATTTTTCATATCACTAGTGAAATCGATTGTTTTTAAACCATTCTCTCTGCATTGCGATCACCAGTATTTTGCAAGAATAGTGCGGTAATTGCCTATCGTAAATACTTTGGCCCTGCTCACTGCTGCGATATTAGTTTACTGTTATACAATTATAGATACAACAAAAACAAGATTACACTAATTCGCACTCAGTCACTGTTTCAAAACTTCCTGAAATGGACCATAACCTGCGATCAACATGGTCTCATATTTATGTTTACAAATATTGGAAACAAGAGTCAGCGGAAGATTTTAATTTTTTTTGTAATTAAAAATTATATTTTACTTTATAATAAGTTTTTTTTATATATTTTAAGTATTTTACTAACGTAGTCGTTTGAGACGCATGACGCAGGCTATATAAAATATAGGTCGAAATAAAATTCTTCTTTCGTAGCTGGTTATGAAAATCCAGTTACGAAAGTGGACCAAAGGGTAGACGTACCTAAAAAAAAATATTGAAAGATTATACTTAAGTCTATTAGTCGCTCATTCTGTGTTTTGCAATCTGTTTTGTTCTTCGAAGAACACCTCTGCCTTCATTTGCGCGGGTTTTTCCCGTACCATTTTTTGTTTAATTTATATTTTGTTAGTTTTGCTTTTATTATAACTCGTATGGTACATGTCGCTTATTTTTTTTTGGTTTTGTTTTTACATTGATTGGTATTTGGTTTTGTTTTTACATTGATCGGTACTTCAGTAGAGGTGTTATATTAATGTTTTTTTTTTTTTACTTTTTTTTATGTTATTGTTTTAAAGGTTCATGTAAGTGTATTAAAGTATGTGGTTTTTTTTGTCTGTTTTGGCTTGCCTTTGAGCGTGAATGCCTCAGTCGTGTAGGTGTTAGCTGCTTGTGAGGGTTTCCTTTAGGCCTCCGCCTCCAGCAGCTTTTTAACAACTACCATGTCTCGACTGCGAATTTGCGCGGGCTTAGTTCCCCGTGGCTCCAAATAAGGCTAATTATTAGGCCGTTCGTTGTGGCGATCTTCTGGGTAGGCTTCAGACCTGCAGTGAACGTCTTTCGACTCGAAGATAGATTGATAGATAAGGTATATTTTTTTTAAGAACATACTCTTTATTTTTACAGTATCGACGCTACCCATCAATAATTACGTATTGCAGACGAATGTTTTTATCGATATTTTGATGCTTTAACAATCGTTGAATGCAAAAACCTTGGTGAGAGTTGTTCGTGAAAGGCCTTGTACGAATTATAACAATATGACAATGTTCTGTTAGTCACGATTAGTAAATTCGTTATGTTGTGGTTGGATGGTTTAATTTGTATGCTTATCTAACTATCTATATCATGAAACTAGATCTCTTTCGGGGTAGGCAGAGAGTACAGAGTTCCAACAGGTTCTTTGGCTTCCTCCGCTCACATAGTTCATCTCATACATGTGCGTCGTGCCGGCTACGGAGACTCTTGACTTGCTCTTTAAATAAGTCACGGTCTAATTGGTCATGGTAATATCTTACCATGACCAATTAGGTATTCATCGGTACCTACATCCTTATACTTATATAGAACTTGTAATATATTGTAGTTAATATCTATTATAATTGTCTCAACAGATTCGCACGACATGGTTTTGAGGTTCAATAATGCACCTACAGAAAATTATACGGAAGATGTAGGTTCCAAGACTACATTTCGCGTGTTGAATTCACAGGTTGGTTAACCCCAAAAATCATCCAATTTTGACCTGCTTAATTTACGCCGACGCACACCGAAAATTTGAAAAACATTTACTTATGTTTTGGAGTAGAATCGAAATAGGTTTTAGTAAAGGTATTGAAGGTATGTATAGATGACTATATCTAGTTCCAGTGTTAGTGGTCGGCTCCTCCTGTACCTAGTTTCAGATGTCAGCTTTACGATACTACTCCATGCTCTTCAATTTAATAAAAAAAAAACTACATTGATCTAAATATATTTCAAATAATTGTTATTCCACTTCAAGACATCAAAAAGCTTTATATTAATGTAAGTATGATATCTTATCTTATCTTGTTGTTGGCTTATCGGACCTAGGAGACCTCAAGCGCACCCCGATGGGATCTTTTGTGCTGTCCTTGCCCTGATGCTCTTACGTACCTGAAGAACCAAATACATATACAATACCAGGTAGAGGGATGTACCAGGCTGTAGATTCCAGCAGGGGGGCAGAGCCGAAGTTCCTCTGGATTTGGATAGGCCACTCCCAGTAGCTTTATTTGCCGCGCCGCCAGAGCGTCGCAGTAGCAGAGGACGTGCTTCATGGTTTCAGTCTCTGTACCACAGTGCCTGCATACTACGTCGCTGCAGAGGTTCATCTAGTGTAGATGTTCTTTTGTGCCATAGTGACCTGTATATGCTCCAATTAGTTGCCTTAGTTGTAGGTATGATAGGTATAGAATGATGATCTAATAGGTCTTACAGGTTGTGACTAAGAAGGAGTTCAATTTTCTAGAGGATCCGTTGTACAAAGACGTGTCAATATTGATATGGGATCCCGCCAACTATTCTTCGACGCTGGAGAACTGGTACCATCATCCCGACTACCCGCTCTTCCCAGTTTATAAGAAGTAAGTTCTACTTGTATTAGACTATGTATTACTATTTAAACGTACCTACTTACTACTTACTCTGTTGACTCAGCGACAGAAAGTGAATCTTGGCCTCTGCCACTTCTCATGGTTTTAAACTTATTTAATTCATACTTCTTGCAAATGCTGGCATTGGCTAGGCTAGCATGAATAAGAGATTTTTTTAGTTACACGTTAACTAAAGTTTCTAATTCCAACATTATCTTAGCAAATTCAGAACAAATTTTAACATGGAATAAAATTGAATTGGTATAGACCTAAGTGATTCCAAAGAAACCTTTTTAAGATTTACTAGAGTAAGATTCTACCATAGAATGCACCACTCGAAGATAAGATTTCTTTTTACCACTTTTCCCACTAACAGAATAGATGGTTTTTCTGAATAATCTTGTTTATATATCACAGGCTACTAGACCAGAGGAAGAACGCAGATGCCCACTTACTAAATCCTCAAGTACTATGGGCTTTGTGGACAGTTCTTCAAGACACTTCGCCCTATCGTCTAAGGAGAAATCCTCCATCGTCAGGATTCATCGGTAAGAATAGAAATATGTTCTAAGTACAACTTGTAAAATAAAATAATCATTAAAACATATTTTAATGCCTACATAGCGTTAAGAATTTTGCGAAAGTTCTTTTAACAAACTTCCAACCTTTACAGAACCTTTAGGAAATCACTAGTACCGTAATAGTAGTACAGAAAATCTTTTAAAAAAAAGGTAAACCGACTTCAAAAACCAAAAAAATAAATATTTGAAGTCGGTGCTGGTTGGTGCAGTCGGTTACTTGGCACCGACTTCAAATATTTATTTTTTTTGTTTTTGAAGTCGGTTTACCTTTTTTTTAAAAGATTTTTATTTTACAATTTTAAGTGACGAGTGAATTATTTAGTAATATTTATATACCGATATTATATTATTTTGCTAAGTTGCAAAGTAAGGTACCCACAGGATTAATATAATGACTATAATAACGGAATCTATACATTCGTGCTGTTCGCCGTTAAGGTGTTCCCTCTTGTATCTTGAAAGTCCAAGGTCCAATACCAATAACAATAAAATACGACCACCTCAAAACTATACTGAACCAAATGCAAAACGAATCATCAAAATCGGTTCATAAGCAAAGGAGTTATAAAAAAAGGATGAATTATGAACCTCCTTTTTTGAAGTTGGCTAATATACTGCTTAGTTCTATAGTAGGGTCCCTATAGGATAGACGTAATACCCATAATATCTCAATTTACACATGCCTATTGTTTGTCGTTAAGGAGTTTCCTGGTGTATCTTCTAAGTCCAAGGTCCAATACCAATGAAATTAAAATGGGACCACCGCGGAGCTATACTGAACCCAATGCACAAAAAATTATCAAAATCGGTCCACAATTGACGGAAATATCGCTGAACATACATAAAAAAAAAAAAGCATACATACATCCGAACATAGAACCTCCTCCTTTTTGAAGTCGGTTAAAAATATCCTTTTACGTCAGTTAGTACAGGAAATTGTAAATTCGCAGTAATTGTGCGATGTAGGTACCTACTTATTGTAAGCTAAACTGACAAGATAAATATGTTTTAGAATCAGTGTCTCACCATGAGATCTTCCTCCTCAATCGAAATCGAACTTTCCGTTTTTATTCATTTATTTTTATATTTTCATTATAAGTTTTAAAGGGTTTTATGTCAGTAGATAGCCCTGACATTGAACTTGAAACTCAGTAGCGTCGACATCACTACTGTCTGCAATTAGTTGTAAAAGTTGCAAAGACATGGAACTGATTACATTGAGATCTAAAGTAATCGGCTAAAAGCGGTTCTATACAATACGTCTCTGCCACTCCAATCTGGGGAATATAAGTGTGAAGGTGTAAGATAATCATCTTATCTTCATCTCTATACAAAATTATCATTTTCAGGACTATGGCTCGCTCTGCACAGATGCATGCGCGTGCGCGTGTTCGAGTACGTGCCGTCTGCGCGCGCGACGCGGCGGTGCCACTACCACGCGGCGCGCGACGACGTGGCATGCACGCTCGGCGCCTGGCACCCGCTGGCTCACGAGAAGCTCTTAGCCGAACGCATGCGAGACAACAACGACTTAGACGCCTTCCAGAGAGGCTTCATTGATATACCGGGGTTTAAGAGCATTACTTGCTATTAATTGTGGCAAGTTAAGAGTCTCCGTAACCGGTGGGCGTGTATGAGAGGAACTATGAGAGTTAAGAAAGCCAGAGAGGTCTGTAAGGAAAAAACCTGTCGAAACTCTGAACGCTCTGCCTACATATACCTGCGTTATAGATAGATTACTACCTCTTTAGCAAATTTATTATTAACCTTACTTTGCCGTGAGAAGAGACAGTGCTGTAAATTGTGCAGATCCACACCTCTTTTATACAGTTGGTTGGTTGTAAGGGTGTAATAGCTTTGTTGAAAGGATCTTGGTAGCGCTCAGGGCTAAAGATGAAGGAAATTTAGTCAAAAAGCCATGAGCTAGTAAAGAGGAATCAGTTTTACTTTTCTTTGTAAATAAAGACTATTGAAAAAAAGGAAAAGAGAATTATCTAAAAAAAGGGGAAACCGACTTCAGACAAATATTTAAGTCGGTGCCAAGTAACGACTGCACCGATCGACTACAAATATTTACTTTTTGCTTTTTAGTTTTTGAAGTCGGTTTCCCTTTATTTGAAAAGTTATTTATTTTACAATTTTAAGTGATGAGTGAATAATATTGTTCGGCTTAGTTTTGTAGAAAAGTACCCACAGGATTTTTCTCATAGATTCATTACTAAATTATTAATAAAATTCGAGCCCATAAAAACTTTTATCCTCTATTTTTTCACCTTTAGGAGTGGTATTTTTTCTTCAAATTCAAATGGGACCAATCAGGTAGTCGGTTCATAAATGACGGAGGTCTGGGGTCAAAAACTTATAAACAATACAAACGAACCGAGAATCTCCTCTTTTTTAAATCGGTTAAAACTCAACACCTATATTCTCCTAGCAGGGGTGACAGGGGCATACTGTATACACCTACTTTTCGTCGACGATGTTTGGTCCCAATGGCAATAGGGTCGGCCCTGTAATAAGGGCACACAATTCCACGGATAATGCCACGCGGCTTACAATTTGGTAGACCTAAGATTCAAATTCAGGACCTCGTGCTTCACTACGCATATTAATCACAAATCTTGATCCAGTTTTTAAAGTACTTAGGAATAGTTAGTAGTTACATAATTGAATACTTCAATTACTATAGGCGGGAAACGTTGGTTTGGTGTGTGCCAATGATCTACGCTGTTGGCCGCGGGGCCTTTTCAGCTTTACCGGATAAGATCTAGGTTTCATTAAGCATAGTCAGTAACAAGTCAACAAACAAATTGTATTACTATCATATTTAATGTTTTTACCGGACAGAAGTTTTGTCATAAAACGCAAACAAAAAACGTGCCCATTCAACCAGAGCAGCGTTATGTCATTGAGAAAGCATTCGCTAATGTTTCGTTAAATCTATGATGTAAGCTGAAGGGCATGCAGTCTCGATAACATTACGTTAATTTATTTGTATTGGAAGCATTACTGTTTTATTAGAGCACGTAGTGATTGTTTGTTGATGGAAATGTAGGTCTCTCTGATGTTATTACTGGATAGGTTGCTATCATATGTAGTCAAGTACGTTTTTTATGTATTTTGACGTGTGAACTCGGGTAGAATAGCCATGTGCATCTTATTTTCATTCATTCATTCATCCTCTGTGACAAAATGCTTAGCATAACCAATTATGTCATTGGAAATTTTCCTTTCCCGTGATACTGCCGGTAGTGCAATATGTAAAACTGCTTTTCATGGCACTACTATCAGGCCAGTAGGCAAAGTTGTGCAAAAATTACTTGTGAATACATAAAATTAAAATATTTTGGATTTTATCGTGGTTTATTTTTGGTTAGTTCCCAACGCTTCGAGTGCTCTACACCATGGTTCCATGGTCATGATAGGGACTGATGCGTTTGACAAAGGCATTGTTATTCCGGAGTACCTTAGGGAATTAATTTAATTAAAATAAAAAAAATAAAATACAGTTGAATAATGGCCAACAGTCAGTTGGGCCATAAAAAAATTAATATTCATTGCTAATATTTCTGTATTTCCTCTGAATCAGTTGTAAGGTCTTCCGTTACCACATGTCTGTCTTGTTGATACCTCTCTATTGCTCAATGAGGATCTAGTTGTTTGTTATTACACAATTATTTGTGGATTACAATTAGTAAGTAAAGTAAGTAGTAGTTTAACTAGTGCTTTTGATACCAGAAATAAAAATAATAATAGCGCGGATAAGAATTTCATTAGGTGCTTAATGTGTATATGTTTAAATAAGCTACCGTTAACTTATGTAACTCTAATTCAAATTATATTTCGATTACTGTATTTAAAGCAACAATAATATAATAAATTTACCGTAGACCTAAATGAATAATGGAGTACGTACGTACAATAAAATGAAGTCTTCCTAAACGTAAATTAAGTGCCTGCAAAAGATTAATTTGTTAACATCAAATGAACTGTGTATCTTATTATTTCTAGATGTTCTTTTGCATTGAATATGTATATCAATACCTACTTTTAAAAATATAATTAGTATGCACGAAGTATAAAGATAGGTGCCTACTAAAACTTAAGTTAAAATGACTGTGCAGACAACTACGTTTATTTATTGTTTTATTGTGCGTGCATTATGCATATATGTAGATACATAAATATGTACGTATGCATTGTATGTATATGTAAAATAGTGCGTAGACACGTCGTAGTAAATATACCACATGTTTACAAAATGAGGTTTATTATTTTGATACGCATTAAGTGTTTCTTCAGGAAATGGTGTTAAAAATTCATATCGCCGTTTTATGTGATTCAGGTAAGGCCATGTCGACCATGAGCTGCCCTTGTTCATCTCGTATTTTAAGCTATTTGCCGGCGCGCACCGGTCGGCTCTGCTGCCGGAATACTGATGGGAGCGCGCTGCCTCTTCCTGATTAGTGATTCAGTGTGAGCGTGCGGAATTAGCACGCCATGTTCGAGAAGCGGGCAGGCGACGCGCACGACTTCCAGCGGCCTTGCCGGCCACGAAGACTCACCCCAGCTACTTATCGTCCATCCTATAACTTACGGTCACTGTGCTGAATGCAAAAAACCACGAGCAGTCGGTGACGAACAGTGCAATGAACGAAAGACCAGAGCAATGTATCGACAGCGCTGGTCGGTTCGGTCAATGGATCGCTTTTTTATGTGGTACGCGTGTCGCGCCCAGCTCGCGATCGTGTCCATCGCTTCCTCCTTCGTTGTGTATCACTATCGATTCGTACAAAGTCCGCGAACTACAATACATGAATCTTAAGCGCTTCGTAATTACAATGTTTATATTCCGCACGCTTTTGTACCAAATAGCGCTTATTTTAATAATGAGTTTACGATGGGCAGAAACTTGAATAGTTTAATTAAAACGCTGATAAATGGAAATTATTTTCCTTATGTACTTTGATATTACAATGGAGGCTTGCCGCTACGTCTTAGGTCATTGCCTCATGCAAATCTGCTGCTTAGAGTTTAATAGAACGAGCTGCCCTAAAATTTCAGATGTCTCAGATAAAGGCTCCTGGCGTATAGTTGACGAAGCGACCTAGATGGGGACGGCGTGGAAAGATGCGGAAAGAGCGATGATTAGATGTTTCCTCTAAGACGTGCTCAAACCCGATCGATAGAGACACTGCAGTTAAAGTCAGTTCTATTTGGAGATTTCAGAGACATCTGCCGTCCCGAAGGTAGCCACCGCGAGAGATTTTCGGTATCGCAAAAGTCCGACATACCTAGTTGTTTACAGAGGACTTAGAACGAAGGTCATTGGCTTATATTACGCAGAATAGTGCAAAGATGTGTGCGTATTCGGTAATGTGAGGCATCTCACCGTAGTAAGGCACTAGGTATTCTGCAAACATGTGGAGGTAATTCTGCCAGTGTACTAGGAAGCGCTGGATACGTGCCTAGCACTCCCTCTGGCGGCGGTCCAGCGTAACGAATAGGCAGTGCCTCCGCGTGCTTAATATCATTTATTCTCTCAAGGTTTCTGTATAATGTGTGAACTTATGTTTCTTTTATGGTCGACTTCAATTTTGTTTTTTACTTTAAAAACGTAGTCTCATAATAGAAATTATTCCTGTATCGTGATTGCGACACGCCATGCCCAGGGACACGATCATGTATCCTGTATGCCTATGGACTGCAATTAAACGAAAATTTCACAAAGTTATCTTAACGCGACGCGTTACCTATTTAATTTGTCATTTATTTATTGGCACACCAACAGCTTATAGGCGTATACAGTATAAAAGTTATTTGATCTCAACTTATGCTTGCCTACTCGCCAATAATAGGCGTGAAACAACAACAACAACAACGTCATAGCAAATAAGGGCTCGCACGTGGGTCACATAAGGACTTGTCCCGTGCGGGGATTGAACCTGCGATTACTCGATCCAGTAGGCGTGACCTATGTTATAAACCACTGAACAAATTCGTTGTCAATATCGTTGATTCGCCTATTCGTTTCTACAGGTGCTAAGTTCCTACAACATCCTACATCAGACTACTACTAGGCGTATGCCTCTCCCAAGGCACGCCACTGAGTCCAGTGCTAAGCTGGGCCCTTATTCATTATATTTTATTTATTTCTTATTTAATCCTTTATTGTATATTTAGTAATTTACAAGTGATATACAAAGGCGAGCTTAACTTAAAATATGAGTTCTTTTCTAGCGAACCTTTAAGTGTTGAGATATGAGAATGTCAATAAGAGGGCAGTTATACAATCACACATTCAAACATAAAATCAACATAAGAACAAATAAAATACATACTATACAAAAAATAAATATATATAATTTATAATATAAACATACATAAAATACACATAGTATATTATTCTATAAATATGTATCAACAATCAGATAGGAAATGTTCTCTAATTCTTCTCTTGAAAATATCCAGGGGCTTGCGCGTATAACCAAACGCATTAAGATAACTTCATGAAAAGATCGCGTAAAATTCTATATGCTACTAGAGAGAGTACCAATAAACGGTAATTTCGCTAATCGTAACGCGCCGCGTTACGATTTTAATGCTCATAACGTATAAGGGATCTTATTTGAATAAGAATTTACAACTCACTTGTCTTATTATGCGCAATTAGTCCACCTTTTTTGTAAATGCAGGCGGACGTTCCCAGAAAATTCAAGCTTGATTATCCATGATCTCAGCGCGACGGAACCGGTCCATACCATTTCACCGTACGGTTTATACACAGTTAACTTGTATAAACAGTTGAGCATCTGAGTACTAACGATCGAAATAAAAATCACGCACACAGATGCACACTCTATGTGGCTTTTCGGAAGTTATAAGCAAATACAACCCTCCGGATACTACTCTCCTCCTATCAGCCGCTACCGCCGTCCGCGGCATGTTCTCACCGACCATCCCGATGCCCTTACATCCCTTCATTCGGATACAGATACCACACACAAGACCAGACACCGACCTCATCGGCGAGGTCGAAGAATCCCTTGCCCGCCGGCCGGTGCTGAGCACTACGGAGACACCTAATATACACCCTTCCCGAAAGCGACTGCCTAAGCCGAGGCCGTTCTTCCTTGAGGCGCCCTTGAGCTAGTTGCCCCCTTTCCCTTCTAGCTCGAGCGTAGTGGTTGCAAGCTCGCCCTCTTGTCCGGTGAAGCTGTAAAAGCCCCGCGGCCAACAGCGTAGATCATTCACACATACAGACACACAAACCTCCGAATACTGCCGAGAAGCAGCGTAGAGAGCGCGTCTGTGCGCGTGATTCTTATTCCGACCGTTAGTAATACGATGCTCTACTGTTTATTATGTTAACTGTGGTATATACGTTTATCGATGAGTCATGTCGTAAATGATATTGAATGACTTGACCTTATATGTTTATCTAAGTACTTATTGATCTGTGATTGGCAGCATGCTTTGTTGGCGTCGACGAAGTGTAGGTATATAAATGAATATTGTTTACTTATTTTTTAAATGTATACATGCCGGCACATCTGATTTCTAAAAGTTTTGTATACCTATGAAAAATGTATATTTTAATTCTCGGGTTTGGGAAAAGTACTATATGCAATTATATAACGCCTAGTTTTGAAGCGTAATTAAATCAAACAAAAAATGGCGTGCAAGTTCATGACCGCGGGGTAAGCGGGAATGTTCGTGTTTTGATCCTACATAAATAAATGTGAAAGTTTGTATGTCTAGATGTTTGTATGTTTGTTGCTCGATCACACAAAAACGGCTTAACGGATTTGGAAGAAATTGGGCACACAAACAGTTTATTACCTGGATTAACACATAGGATACTTCTTATCCCGCATAAATGTTAGGTTCCTGTATAAAGTCCGCGCGGACCAAGTAGCGGGCAACAACTAGTAGATAATAAACTGTTTCGTTTCTGGAGTTGCTTAAACAGTATCTTCTAGTGCTCTGGCACATGCAGGCATATTTACAGCACTCGAAGGTCTCGCGTTACAGGAATCGCCTAGGACAAAGGGAATTAGAGTAAATGCACTCTAAATTTTGGTACAAAATAATAACTTGAGGTGCCTTCTCTAATACGTAGTAAATAATAACTCAATGGCCATAAGAATGACCTACTGTTTTTAGTTGACGATAAAACAGATTGGGTTTGAGCAGCTCCTCAATCAGCATCAATGATGAAAAATACAATTTACAAAAGAAAAAAAAATGGTTATCGGAAAGGCCAAACAAATTAAACTAAAAGACTAGCCTGCTGAGTTTCTCGCCGGATCTTCTCAGTGGAGGCCGCGTTCCGATCTGGTGGTAGATGTAAAAAATGTAATAATTTTGACGTTGACTTTGACGTTGACTTTAGTAGTTTCATCTTCAAATTGCTCAATATAAAATTATATAATATATAATTACTTACAACATCATAACAGGAATGTAGTTGTGACCTCGGGCATCATAAGACTGAAGAGTAATTTTGTAAGTTGTTAAAAAAATATTCCGAATTGGGAAATAATTTTGGATGTAACGTGTACTATGCATAGAATGTGGCTAATGATGGTAGGTTCTGGTGTATCTATTAGAGGGCGCGTCTTTTGCCATTTAATGCAGCACAATTCAATATCCAGCAGATTCCAGTAAAGTTCAGGAGCACTTTGTCCAATCTACGGTTCGAAAGTAAGAACCACATGATCACCACTCGCAACATGCACTGATGCACCAATGAGGCAGTCTTAATAAAGGCAGTACATAACATATAATAAAAACATTTTTTATACATAGCTACACTAGGAATTATTCCTGTGTCGTGGGCGCATTTACAAACATGAAATTCACACGCAAAAACACCCAGTTCGATGCAAATATTTGTGGGTTACACGAAGATTTGTCCCGTGCAGGAATTGATCCCACGGCTACTCAATTCGATGGCGGAGTGACTCAAGCTCTTAACCAGTGGACCAAGCTGCCCGTCATAGTTTATTAGCTATGTGTTATTAAGCCCTATAGCTGGCATGAAGATAGTATCATAATATACCGACATATAAAAATACTTACGTAAAGAATGTACATCCTAAGTTCTATTAAAAAAATGCAAGCTAACCATCCACCAAATAGATATATCTATGAATACATCGATGAAGCTAAAGTAACGCCCAAAACAACGCGTCCCGCCGCGTCCACGATGGCGTGCACGGTGACGATCAGAACCTGCAGTAGTATTTATAATAATAATAAGCCCGCAGGGCAGCTTGTGGCGTTGGTTGTTGGTGAGTAACGACACCACGGACCCGAGTGCTTCAGAGAGTCGGTCAGGGCCCCCAACTCGGCGTGTCTTCGTCAGTTGAGTGAAAACCGAAGGGTGCCCGCAGGACTCTCTGCTCTGGCTAGCCTTAATTGGCCATCCAGAGAGGAACCGTGAGAGCTATAGTGACGTAGGAAGATAATGCGTTCCTACGTTGATGTACTCCAGGGGTGGAAGTGTTAAAGGGCATAACGCCGCGAGTAACTTCGGAGAAAGCGCAGCACACCTCCCTACACCCTTGAGCCGCTCACACCGGTGTTGCCCTCAGTTGTCCTAGGACGACCGTTTGAGGGCCCATCTGGTAAGCGGCGAGTCACCGCCGGCCACGGGTAATTAGGTATCACTAATCATGGCCGGTGTCCGTCCCCTTTGAAATAGTCCAGTTTTTGTCCATCAGGTGGCTTACAGAACATTAACTTCTCGCAAAGGGCCTCTACGTGTTGGAACTATGTCCCCATGCAGGCCTTTCAAAGGTCCGGGTAAAGCCCGTGAATCTCAGCGAGATAATAATAATAATAATAACCATGGCAACCGCTGTCAACGACACGTCTTTTGTGTAAATAAATTTTTTTTTACGAAGAAATATAGAAAAGAAACCGTTTAGACATTAACAAACAACAAAAAAACACAGTTTCAGAGCAAAATTTACAATGCGAACGTGGGTTCGCAAAATGTGGATTTGGACGAAAATATATAACACATCTGTAAATGGCCGAGCCCAGCCGAAGAAACCCCGTGCGGCTGTGTCGGCAGCGGAATGCCCGGACACCTAGCGCACGCCCAACACCCTTACCCGGCTCGCCCACCTGGCCCCAGCCTTCGGAGGATGAAGATTTTTTCACACCGCCGACATCTGGGGCCTCTAGCGACGATGCCGGGATATTGGCGTCTCCACCTCTATTAACATCTGCGAGGAGAGGACGCCCACCGCTACCGGCACGCCTAGGACCAGCGGGACATTGTTGTGCTCCGCCCACGGCCCCTGCTACCGGTGGTGTAGTGCGCCGCATGAGATGGACTCCGGAATTAAATCTGAGTGTCATGCGGGCCTACTATGGTGCTACAGAGGGAGGAACCATCCTCACCGCGTACCGTCCGAAATTATTGTCTCTGTTTCAGGGGCTTCACCCGACTGTCGCCGTTACTGCGCAACGACTATCGGATCAAGTACGTGCCATCCAGCGGTGCAAGTTGTTGGATGACACAGTGCTTGAGCGACTGCGCCGCGAAGCACTTCCTGCTCGTACTGAATCCAACGTGCGAAGTGTCGAAGAACCTATCTCTTTAAATAACTTCGCACGATCGGAGGAGGTAAATAGCGAGCAGGTAAGTGTTAGTGACCAGCTACAGGAGCAGGTGAGGAGAGCTCTAGAGGATGCCTTTGGATCGGTCTGCACCGATTTCCCTAAGACCATGCCTATCTCGTTTGCCTATGCATAGACGTAACATTTTGCTTGTGAGTGCCCTAGACAGTGTTTTAAAGTCACACTGGGAGACCAGTGTGGACTTATGTGATACCCACTCTATTTTATACTGTGGAGCGGTGGCGGTGTGTCGGGTGGCAGGTGTAAGATTTCCTAATCTACATCGAGCCACCCAACCCACAAATGCTAAACCATTCTGGCAGTGCAGAATAGAGCGGCGTATAAATATGGCTAGGACACTCATAGCGAAATTGTTATGCTTCCAGGCTGGAAACAACCGCCCAAGAGTTATGCGTTTCGTGGCCCAAGCCTTTGCAAGCACAGGAGTGGCTCCTGTGGACTGGCAGGGGTCGCGGAACGCATAGACTACTGGAAGCAAAAAGTTTATGCATGGGCGAAGAGGATTCGCAGGTATAAGGCGAGAGCAGACAGATACCACGTGAATCGCACCTTCCAGACGAATCAAAGGAGTGTATACCAGGCTTGGGAGCGCCCCCAAGAGAGAGTGACTGACGTGCACTTGTCAAATGCGGCCGTGATGGCCGAGTTTTGGCGTAAAATTTGGTCAGTGCCCGTCAGTCACTCCGAGAGCGAATGGTTTGATGTTGTTGGACGATCCTGTGGGCCCATTCAGGAAATGGAGCCCGTAGTCATAAGCCGTGAAGATCTGGCCTGTGCGGTTCGTGCGGCGCCGAACTGGAAATGTCCGCGGCCGGATGGACTGCACGCATTCTAGCTAAAGAGGCTTCAGGGCTCACATTCTCGTCTAGCGACTCAATTCCAAGAAGCTCTTCAATTGGGATCGCTCCCTAGCTTTATGACTACGGGTGTCACTCACTTGATTTACAAATCTGGCAGTACTTCGGAACCTAAAAATTATAGACCGATTACATGTCTACCTACGGTGTATAAACTCCTTACATCTATTCTGAGAATAAAAATCAATAATCACCTTAAGGCACAGCATATTCTATCGCCTACTCAGAATGGTTGTAAGGGGGGGTCCCAGGGTACAAAGGATTTGCTCCTCATTGATATGGCCATTTGCCAACAGGTGCGACGATCCAGAAAGAATGTCTCCAAGGCCTGGATTGACTATAAGAAGGCCTATGATTCGGTGCCTCATACATGGCTGGGGAGGGTGCTAGAGCTGTACAGAGTACACCCGGCGCTGTGCTCTTTCCTCGGTTCGTGGATGAGGCAGTGGACCACAGTTCTTCGTCACCCAGGCTGTGGAGGCCTTTCTGGTTCGTCGGACTTGATAAAGATAAGTAGGGGTATCTTTCAGGGCGACAGTTTGAGTCCGTTGTGGTTCTGCTTACCTTTGAATCCATTAAGTGCTATACTTAAGGATTCAAAGCTAGGTTACCATTTGCGGAGGGAGAGTGAGCCTATATCTCATCTACTGTACATGGATGACCTCAAGTTGTACGCTTTTAAGAAAACAGACCTGATGGAGTTGCTCAAAATAACCGGCAACTTTAGCAACGACATCGGAATGGAGTTTGGAGTAGACAAGTGTGCGGTCATCCATGTACAAAGAGGGAGAGTTGAAGATTCTTGTAATCTACAGCTCTCTGAAGATATATCCCTCAGGTCTCTCTCTGAAATGGATTCCTACAAGTATCTTGGTATGTCACAAGCCTTAAGTATAGCTGAACAGGATATGAAACAATCATTGAAAGATCGGTTCTTTGCCCGCCTGATAAAAGTGTTTAAAAAGCCTTCTATCAGGTGGAAATAAGGTCCGAGCTTTCAATGGTTGGGTCATGCCTGTTCTTACATACTCTTTTGGCATACTAAGGTGGACTCAGTCTGAACTGGATGCCCTGGATAGAAAGGTCCGTCGATTGCTGACAGCGTATCGTATGCATCACCCGCGGTCATCTGTTATGAGGTTGTACATCCCGCGGAAGTGCGGTGGTCGTGGGTTTTTAAACGCTAAGACTACTACACAACCGCGAGGTGTGCAATCTCAGACAGTACTTTTTGAGTGTATCCGTGGTGATGTATCAAGATGTTGCCGCAATCGATAGAGGCCTAACTCCGCTTTCCTTGGCAAACGAGAACTGGCGAAGGCCCCAGGTATTGAGTACTTGCACAGACACAACCAAGTGGCTAAGATTATCCATCAGCGACTTGCTCTTAAATATGGCCTTGTGGACTCTGAAGTACCGTACTACCAGTACCAGCCTCGTCCAGTTCTCGAAAGTGGTCATATCACGCTCTACTGGGATCGATCAATTATCACGGACAGGACAATTGTAGCCAATAAGCCTGATATCGTGATAATAGATCGATCGATGCGTCGTGTAATGCTAGTTGATGTCACCATTCCGCATGATGAAAACCTTGTGAAGGCCGAAAAAGAAAAAATATCGAAATATTTGGACCTGGCCCATGAGGTTACCGCCATGTGGAATGTTGATTCAACTATCATTATTCCGATGGTCGTATCAGTCAACGGCCTAATAGCGAAGAGCTTCGATAAACACCTCGAGAAGCTCTCGCTTGGCAGTTGGGTGAAGGGCCTGATACAGAAGGCGGTAGTATTGGACACGGCGCGCATCGTGAGGAGATTTCTCTCTTTGGAGCCCTGACCACCGGTAGCTTGGGTCGTAGACCCCGTTGTCAGTGGAGCACATGTTTTATATAATATATATAAGAATATTTGTTTTTTGTATTTTTATATATATTTTATAAGAAATTGTATTTAAATAAATGCATACATAATAATAATAATAATAAATATGGCCTTGTGGACTCTGAAGTACCGTACTACCAGTACCAGCCTCTTCCAGTTCTCGAAAGTGGTCATATCACGCTCTACTGGGATCGATCTGTTATCACGGATAGGACTATTGTAGCCAATAAACCTGATATCGTGATAATAGATTGATCGATGCGTCGTGTAATGCTAGTTGATGTCACCATTCCGCATGATGAGAACCTGGTAAAGGCCGAAAAAGAAAAATTATAGCGAAGAGCTTCGATAAACACCTTGAGAAGCTCTCGCTAGGCAGGTGAGTGAAGGGCCTGATACAGAAGGCAGTAATGTTGGACACGGCACGCATTGTGAGGAGGTTCCTCTCTTTGGAGCCCTGACCGCCGGTAGCATGGGTCGTAGACCTTGCTGTCGGTGGAGCACATTTTTTTTTATACAATATATATAAGAATATTTGTATTTTATATTTTTATATATATTTTATAAGAAATTATACTGAATAAATATATACATAATAATAATAATTAGTCATTTAATTCAGGCAACTGAAATTTTCCGAAAAAATAGTTTTGTGCAACTTACAGGCCCATAGAATATATACCTTACAGACTAACAAACATTTATAAGTTTATAAAAACTTATAAACTAAGTAACATGTGTTGCCGGCGACATGTTGCGCTGTACAGGGGTGTCTCGCAGTCTCCCATGAAATCTTCTGAATACGACACCCCTCGGCCAGAACTCCTCGCTCATGAAGGTCTCCAGCTTGGCTGTGGGAACTCGCACAACAAAGGAATTAAAAGCCGCATTGTTTTGCGAGTTCAGCTTCTCGACCCTCAGAGTATATAAGGACTTCTTGCGGGCATACTCCACAACGTCATCGGCTTGGGTGGTGTAGTGTAGCCGTGACACGTACAGCAGCGTCTTAGGTAGTGTTGGACGCAGGAGTGTGCCTTCGTTAACGTTATAGGGACATATTCACACCAACGCGTCCTGCGTCCTGCACATAGATGTGTGCGGCGTAGTGTTGTAAAAATGACCGCTGAAGCCGAGCGTTTAGTGCTGAGTCGACGAGCACGAGTCACGAGCGTTAAAATACGTACAAAACGCGAGCGTTTTAAACGCCTACTCGAGCGTTTTACAACACTAGTGCGACGTCTGCAAGGCAGTCATAGAGCGATACTGATCACCACCGTGGACGCCACCGCGGACGCCATCGCGGACGCGGCTGGACGCGTTGGTTTGGCCGTACCTTAACTCAACGAAACAGCTTTGAATGTAAACATATTATTATGATATTATGTCCACAAGCTACGGAAACAACAATTAATTACAATAAAGTACAGAGTATCTTGCCATGTCCTAATGTCTGTGCCAAGTACCTAAGTAAGTAGTAGTGTTATTACCTAGGGCCTTATTCTTTATGACCAAGCGCCGCGCGGATCAAATACTTCGTGAAATAATTGTGTAGCGGTATTCTGTTTGCGGATGGAGCACTTTATTATTATTATTATAAATTTATGCCGTGCCCCTGCCCGAAGGCCTACACTCCCTTATTCCACCTATCCCGGTCAAGCGCAAGCTGATGCTAGTTCTTGCCGTAGGAGTCCAGCTCGTCTCGCCACCTCTTTCTGGGCCTGCCGCGTCCGACATGGGCAGATATGTCCAGCCCAGCTCATTTTAGTCTTGCAGCTGAACTGGAGTACTATTAAACGATAATTTCATGAAGTTATCGTAACGTGCCGCGTTACGTGTTTAATTGGACATAGCGAATAAAGGCCCTGCTAATGTCTGCCCTTGGCAGTGTACGAGCTTCAAAGCTTTGTTTTACCTGGCGGGCGCATCTCATGTTAATATAATTATTAACATGTGATGCGCCCGCATAAGTTAATATTTATGCGTATAAAATTTGCTTCATCGGCGTTAAAATCCCTAATATTGTATAACCTGTTATCCTTTTATGGGTTGTTATAATTGTAAGTCATATCTATCTATCTATAACCTCACGCCAGATCCCTTGCGGGGTAGGCAAAGAGTACAGAGTTCCAACAGGTTCTTTCCTTACATACCTCTCTGGCTTCCTCGACTCTCATAGTTCGTCTCATACACGCTCGCCGGTTACGGAGACTCTTGACTTTTCCATCAGATAAGACTCGGTTTATTTGGTCGTGGTAAGATAGTCTAGGTCTTCCCCGGTACCTGCATCCTTCCACTTTCACATTGT
Organism: Phalera bucephala; assembly: GCA_905147815.2. NCBI lineage: Eukaryota > Metazoa > Arthropoda > Insecta > Lepidoptera > Notodontidae > Phalera > Phalera bucephala. Next base: position 16,949,999 of record LR990617.1, on the reverse strand, counting down.
ATATCTGTTTTGTCATTCTTTCCTCTGGCATTCTTTCTATATGCCCGAACCAACGGAGCATGCCCTTTCTCATCTTTACACCGATACTATCTTTCATACCTACTCGCTGTCTTACTACGCTGTTGCTAATGCGGTCGGTCAGCTTCACTCCGCACATCTTCCGCAGAGCTCGCATTTCTACCGCATTTATCCTACTTTCATTCTCCTTCTTACATACCCAGCTCTCGCTACCATATAACAGCGTTGGGACAAGAACTCCGTTATGTATGGCCAGCTGCGCCTTATGGCTTAAGTGCCGGCTCCCGAGTAGCTTTCCCATCGCACCATTCACTCTGTTCCCTGCACTCACTCTTCTCTCTATGTCAGCGGTGTATTTCCCATTCTTACTGAAGGCGCATCCAAGATATACAAACTCATTCACTTGCTCCAGCACATCGTTACCAACCACAATCCTTACATTCGTTCTGGTTTCTTCCCTTTCAAAAACCATAATCTTGGTTTTCTTTACATTCAAGCGTAAGCCATTGATCATGCAGTCGTCTTTCATAATTGTGACTAGTGTTTGCAGATCAGTGGCTGTTGGCGCTATTAAAACCGCGTCATCTGCATAAAGTAGATGGTTTACCACTAAGTCACCCATTTGTACACCTTCATTCATCGCTTTCAGTCTTTGAAGACTTTTATCCAGATATATTATAAACAGTCTAGCGGACAACACGCAACCCTGCTTGACGCCGATTTTAACGTCAAACCAGGGTGACCTGTTACCACCCACCCGTACGCATGCCTTGCAGTCCACATAAGTGGACTGGACGGCTCGCAACAGAGTGCCATCTATACCATACTCTGGCAAAATGTCCCAATGTCTCTTTCGCACAACTCTGTCAAATGCCTTCTCCAGATCTACAAAACCGCAGAAAACCTTCCGGCCCACTGCCAGATGCTTCTCTAAGATGTTGCGGAGGGAGAAGACTTGATTCTAACATTCTCTTCCAGACCTGAAACCCCCTTGTGCCTCGCACAACATTCCATCGGACTTCACGCGCATTCTCCGTTCAATAATTTTACCGTACACCTTGGCTGCCAAGCTGATCAAACTGATGGCTCTGTAATTGGCGCAGTCATATTGTGAACCCTTGCCTTTATACAAGGGTACTATGACTGCGCGGCGCCAATCTGTAGGGACTCTACCGGTCCTCCAGCAAAGGTTTGCAAGGGCCCGGAAAGCGTCCCAGACGCAAGTTCCACCATATTTGATCATCTCGGCAGATATCATGTCTACTCCCGCAGCTTTACTGTTTTTCATACAGTTAGTCATATATTATTAAAATACTAATTACTATAGACGTATTAATTGTATAACCAGTTTTCACAACTTTTTCCTAATAGGGTCACCTGTTCGTTAGTAATCATAATATTGTACGGACTTTAAGGATTATTTCACAATAATCCTTAAAGTCCGCACCGACAATATAATGATTCATATGCAATAGTTGTTCATAATATAAGTTTATTAATTGGTCTGAATCATTTGAAATTTTTAGTTTCACATTGACGCACGAGCTTGTTGGTCGGTTCAGTTTGTTATCAGTAACGAACACTTGTTTACTGATTTTTCAGGACATGTCCACCGTCACTTGTCACTTCTCGAGAACTGTAAACCGCATTTGCCATAAATCAGTAGTAGGTAATATGAGTTGGATGTTCACTAACATAGGTAACACTGGGAACGAAATTTTCAAAATAGGTATCAGAAAAATGTCCTGTTTACTGGAATTATTAGAATATAAGATGTCATTTTGTTTCCTTAAGTAGTTATCGAAAAATGAATGGCGCCAGTCTTTCTTCAAGATTTACCTACGTCAGTGACAAACAGAAGAGTAAAAATATATTACGGAAACGGAGCCTACTTAGCTTTTAATAATACTTGGGTTATTTGACATTATATTGATGAAGTCTTCATTATAATTTTGTCTACCGTTTTATTAATAGGATTTGATGTTGCATTAAGGGTATTTACTTATTAATGGGAGTCCTTTACTTTACCTCTATATGAATAAAAAACTAAATATTATTTAGTTTCTGCAATATAGTTTATATTACAAAATAAAATTTTGTTTGTCTTCACAGCGCTTTTATCGTGATAATCGAGAACAAATTATTGCGCTGGGAAATTGAAACCCACCCACACATCTTGCATTATATACTACCAATTTGCATATTTAGTCATATTGTTTCTGATTGGAGATACCAAAACAAAAATCCGATCACAAAATATTCCTTATTTTATCTTAGAAAACGGGTCCTGATTAAACATGTGGTAGTTAGTCATATATGTCACAGCCTGCCGCATAAGTATTAATCACTTTTATGGTAATTCCAAGACATCTGGAGTTTTTTGACCTACTCAATGATCCATGTTGTCCAACACTAATTAGGACTGACGTGGTTCCCCGCACGTGGTGCTCAATTTTTTTATAGATTCCTGAGTAATACGACTACTATTTACTACGACTGTGTCACTACTGCCGTGTATACGCGGCCTACTTCTTGAGTACCTACTGTACGGGGTATCCGAACTTCCTGACAAAATGTTTTCTTTGTTTATCCATAATCATATATCTTGTGTCCTGGAATCGTATAATTATCCATAATTCCCATTAATTGGACAAACGGAGATGGATGAAACTCCACACTGAATAAATTCCTACTAACAATAGAAATTAATTTGAATTGTTACTTACACTGATATGGACTAATCTGAAATAAATAATTATTATTATTATGTATGCATTTATTGAAATACTATTTCTTATAAAATATATATAAAAATACAAAATACGAATATTCTTATACGACTGACGATTTAGCGCAGTGGTTAATAGCTTAACCCGCTCCGCCCATTGTGTCTAATAGTCGCGGGTTCGATTCCCGCACGGGACAAATCTTTGTGTGATCCACAATTATTTGTTCCGGTCTGGGTATTTGTGTATGTGAATTTTCATGTTTGTAAACGCACCCACGACACAGGAATTAATCCTAGTGTGGGGCAAAGTTTAAAAAAAAAAAAAAAAAAAGAAAAAAAAAGAAAAAAAAAAAAAAAAAAAATATATTGTATAAAAAAAATGTGCTCCACTGACAGCGAGGTCTACGGCCCAAGCTACCGGTGGTCTGGGCTACAAAGAGAGAAACCTCCTCACAATGCGCGCCGTGTACAATACGACCGCCTTCTGTATCAGGCCCTTCACCCAACTGCCTAGCGAGAGCTTCTCGAGGTGTTTATCGAAGCTCTTCGCTATTAGGTCGTTGACTGATACGACTATCGGAATAATGATAGTTGAATCAACATTCCACATGGCGGGTTACCGCTCATGGGCCAGGTCCAAATATTTAGATATTTTTTCTTTTTCGGCCTTCACAAGGTTCTCATCATGCGGAATGGTGACATCAACTAGCATTACACGACGCATCGAACGATCTATTATCACGATATCAGGCTTATTCGCTACAATAGTCCTGTCCGTGATAATAGATCGATCCCAGTAGAGCGTGATATGACCACTTTCGAGAACTGGAAAAGGCTGGTACTGGTAGAACGGTACTTCAGAGTCCACAAATCCATATTTAAGAGCAAGTTACTGATGGATAATTCTAGCCTACCACTTGGTTGTGTCTGTGCAGGTACTCTCCGTTAGCAAGACGAGAACAACCGGAAACTACATGTCTATTAGACTCACCGGGACGGTAGCATGCCCGACAAATGTCAACCGTGCCGTTCTTTAGGATGTGCTTCCGGTAGTTGTTCGTCATGATAACTTTGTCCATAATTACAAAGACAAACCTTCCGTTTCCCCAAAACGGTTGCTAAAGCGTAGCCAGGTCACGCAAGCGAGCTGGTCCACATCAGACCCTGTAAGAGCCCGATAGAACTGTCCGTGTAGCTCCTTGCCCTTCCATATGGCTGTGCGGTCCGAAATACTTAATACCTGGGGCCTTCGCCAGTTCTCGTTTGCCAAGGAAAGCGGAGTTAGGCCTCTATCGATTGCGGCAACATCTCGATACATCACCACGGACACACTCAGAAAGTACTGTCGGAGATTGCGCACCTCGCGGTTGTGTAGAGTCTTAGCGTTTAAAAACCCACGACCACCGCACTTCCGCGGGATGTACAACCTCATAACAGATGACCGCGGGTGATGCATACGATACGCTGTCAGCAATGGACGGACCTTTCTGTCCAGGGCATCCAGTTCAGACTTCTAATTATTATTAAATGGTCTGACGTATGATCGTGATTAGTAAGATGTTGACTGTTGTTGTTAATCTATCTATCTATCTATATCATTACGCCAGATCCCTTGCAGGGTAGGCAGAGAGTTCAGAGTTAGTTTGTTAATTATTTTTTATAAAGATTTGCATCTTATAATGTTTTCTGTTCCTGTAAAAATATGGCTCTACGTAGTGAAAACATTCATGTTTCGGAAGGCACGTTAAGCCATTGGGTAGACTACTTCATGGGGTATTAGTTAAGCCAAGTTTAAAGCGTTTTTGTTGTTGTTAGAGTGTAAGAGGATAACTTACGTGAAAGACCTTGAGAAGTTTTGTTTAAAAATGTACCTTGCCTGAGTGAAAAGTATGTCGGGATGACCAAAATTGCAGGAGTTTTTCTTTTAATAATTAAGATATAGTAAATCCAAATAAAAAAGTCGCCAGTACAATTTATACAGCATAAAGCTTTCTTTTTGTGTATCCGCTGTGTCGTTAAATAGACAAATTATTTTAAAAAAAAAATTGTTAGAATATTTTATGGGAATTTGAATACATTTAATTTTGTTTTATTTTTATCCCTATCTTTATTTTTTATGTATTTCTTATGACAAGTAGGCAGTAGATTTTCACAGAATCTTATGTCAATCGGGCGTATTTTTGGAAGTTCACCATTGTTACAGCTATAAATTTAGGTTGCGCGTGTTGTACGACATATTCTTTCTTACTGAGATTACCGTGAGACATTTATTTATATTATAGTTAAAAATATTTGCCATTTCTTTAATTCATATTGCATTTTTATGCAAGAAACTACAATTAAAAGTAGATGGTGTAGTGATCTTATTTCAGTTTGATATTTTGCATAAGATATAGAAATGATATTTTCTGAAGGGCTTATACCACGATGTGTTTTTTGTTCGATAAGTATAATAGATGAGACTTGAAATAGAAGATATAAAAAATAGAGTCATAATTTAACAAAAAACTACACTCGGTTTGTCGTCGTACCTTTTCGCTAAAGGTCGCGTTGTGATCAAATGGTATACTAATAAATCTAAATTATCAAAATGTGAGAGCTTTCCGTAGCGTTTATATAAAATAAACGGATAGAATTATGAGTTTTAACCGTTACCCGTTTGGTATTATGGCAATGAGGAATAAAAAATGTTCACACGTTTTTTGTTTTGTCCATTCATTCAGAATAATGTTACCTCATACATTGGAATGTGGCTCTACAAGTTATTACGTACTATTCAGTAAACTAAAGCGTAATGTTTGATATTTATTGTTACTACATTTGCTATTTCGGGAAATCAAAAATCTATTTAACTAGAATTTCATCTAGGTACGAATCAATATCCTTATACAAAACATAGCTGTTCTATATAAGTGCGATTAGGGGGACTTCCTACAGTTATCGTGACCTTGTTAAAATATTTCCTGTTGAGTTTCGTGTAGCACATCGTTTAATTCTGCGACTTCTGTGTCTCCCATGTGCCTGTCATGTCGGCTCTTGATTCATTAGGAATGTAGTCAACAGCGATGATGCATCAGCCCGCGTTGAGTGATAGCGGACACAATCTGCTCAATTTGGAGCACACTTTTAGAAACATTAGGAATGACTCACCCTGAATTGTATTACGCTCTTGAGGAACTTATAGGTAAAAAAGTTTGGTCTATTTCGGTCAATATTTTAAGATTGGTCGAATTGATGTAAATTATCTAACAGCAGACAGACTCTTCATAACATTTAAACAATAAAAATTCACCCTACTATCCTAAGTATAGAAAGTATGTTCTAAAATTTCTTTAGGTAAAACACGATGAAAAACTTGGGTTAGCTTGTGAAATTTCGAAACCTGAATGGGAAGTAAAAAAGTCGTGGCAAAAGTTTCAGATTCTCAGAAACTTTTTGCCTTAGAGAATTATCACGAAATGTGTTTGCGTATCAATGTTATTAGAAATATGTTTTCGTCATATGCTTGTGCGCACACGACAATTCAGGAAATCTAGATCTGTCAACCACGATTTTGGACAAGTTAGATGTGTTACTGATCTTAAGTGAGCCGGTTCACGCGTGTTGTGAGGCACGTGATTTGAAGTTATGAGTTTTTGTATTACGAACATACATATTAATATGAATTTAGCTGTTATTTTAAAGGAAGTATTCCATAGAATTAGATTATTTTCTTTACGTGTTGTTGTTGTTTTTGTCCCGATTTTTTATCGTCCACGGTACACAGAATGCTGTCTTCTATTATTTTCAACGTTGTGTTTATCAGCTAATGTTATATGTACATATGAGGTGTTCGGATCGTTGTGCGACCGCGGTATTCTTAGCGATCACCAAGGTTAAGCAGCGTTCGATTCGGTCGGACTGAGATGGGTGACCATTTGTGGCATTTTCATATTCGAGCGTCCTCGTGCTTCGGAAGGCGCGTTTAGCTGTTGGTTCCCATTGCGGAAGTCATTAAGCGAAGTAGGAAACCTTATAGGCGGCTTGATAAGTTCCAACAGCACAAACCTGCCTCCGCCAATTCACACTGGGTCCGCGTGGTGGAGTATGACCTAATCTCTATAACCTCGATTAGTGAGAGAACGCCTTTGCCCAGCAGTGGAACATTATAGGTTGGTATTATATAGGTATATTTTTATATATGTACTTACCAATATGTGGTAAGTTCCATTCATAGGTCATTATTGTCAATACAAGTTTCAGGTTATATACATGTTGTCCTTATCATATAAATCAATGAAGCAGAGACTAATAGATAAGTACCTATATAAGTAGTACCTAGATAAGTAGTTGATTGATTTATTTGTATATTTTATCATACCCAATGAACGACACTAAAATTAAACGGCCCCCAGTCCCCGACGGCCCTGCTAGTCCTAGCCAAGGTAGTGGTCATAGTAACGGCGGGGCAGGGGGTGGTAACAATCTCCGGCAGAGAACTGGCTAACGATGACCTGGTGAAGGTCGCAGGAAGAAGCTGGATGCGTACAGCACAAAGCCGGACGTTGTGGCGATTTCTGGGGGAGGCCTTTGTCCTCCAGTGGACGTCTTTCGGCTGATGATGATTTTATCACACCTATGGGCTAATCTATCTAAGGTAGCATAAAAATAGGAAACATATAAAACCTAAATGACAACTTTTTTGGGTTATATTCGATGTTTAGGTCAACTCCTCTGTGTATATATCGCTTACTGAACAGGGAAATTGGTAAATGTGCAGAAATGTGCTTCTTCAAAATGACATTTTGTTATCCTTATTTTTTATTTCTCAAGAAATAAATTTGTTTGTTCTCTTTCCTTAAAAGATGTGTTATCGATTACAGCGAAACGGATGGACGGATTGCAGGGCCGTTTATACATTATTTGAAGAAATTATTGTGTTCCTGATTTTAAATTCATCATCATATCAGCCTATATTTGTCCACTGCTGAACATAGGCCTCCCCAATCGCTTTCCAGCGCAGCCGGTCCGATGCCACCTGCATCCAACGGCTTCCTGCGATTCTCACAAGATCGTCGGTCCATCTGGTAGGCTTAAAATGCCTTGAAAGAATTCATGTTATTGTATGTCTGGTCATGTGTATAATAAATGCTCATCTAGAATTGTAATTTACAACTAGAGTGCATAGGCGTAAGTCAAGCCACTACGCCAGTTAAGATTCATATTTCTTTTGAGATATACTTTGAGGTAGTTCGAGACTTCTAAAATTTATTTAACACCGTATCAGCCTGCGTTCACCGACACCATTTAATCTTTAAAAAACTACTTACTACTAACTACCTATTTCACACAGGTCGAATTTGGACAGTAAGCCACACAACTACTGACTTACTCTATTACCAGTCACATATTGAGAATTATTCTCATATTCGATTCTTCGATTCAATCAAGTGTTGGCGAGCAAGGCACTTATAATTCGCTATGTAACCCCGTCATAACCGACAATAATTTACTGTTACGTTACAACATTAGTAAGACTAAGCTTTGCATTATCACAGGAAATTATGAATGAAGGAGAATCACTAAAGTCAACAAGAGATATAGTGCATCTTCTGTTTGTGGAAAACTCATTAACGGCTCAGAGTGATTCACGGTGGTCGCCCACCTACAATATTCGCTTCTTTATATAACGCTAGTGTTACAAAATGTACAGTTACAGCGTAATGTACCCTCTTTGTTTCAGCTGTACACCACTGAAAACAACTATACTAAATACCATTGTGAGGGTTTCGAGGTCATTTTTGTTTCGGTTTGCTGGGATTAGTGTATTGAGTACACCGATCTAACACAAGTAGGTGTATAACGCTGTGAAACAATTCGTGGTCTTATTCTTTTCCCAATTAGGCAGAAGACTCGTATTGTTGAACAGATTTTTTTATCTATGTGTTTTTGGGTTGCCGACCAGACCATGAAGTATGTACATAAATGTTATTCGTCCAACTTAATAGACCCATGCAGACAAAGTAAGGACTATTGTATACGGGGATCTGCAGGATAAAATTGAAAAAAAAATTTCCTGATTATCTAAAAGGAATAGGAAGATTTAGTAGCTTGTGGCTACTAAATCTTCCTACTGATTTGCCGAAATGCAGGGTAACTGATCGTCAAATTTTCTAGACTACTAGGCATGCCTTTTAAGTTCTGTCGTTTCCATATTTCCCACATTTTGAATTTGGAACTGTTCCATATTCGAATGTGTTTAAATTATGAATCTCAAAACAGTTAAAAGTATTAGGATTAATGCTATTGTTTAGTCACAGCGTCGATTGTAATCTGTCAGGTTACGTACGAAAATGAATCTTTCTAAGGAAAATGTTGGTGCAATAATTTTCTACAACTTTAGAAGAGGCCTGACACGGCTTCAGTGTTTTTAAGAGCTAACGTCTGTGTTCAGTAATGAAGCGCCACGTCTGCGGACTGTCGAACGCTGGTATTTCGAATTCCAGCGTGGACATACTAGTGTTAGTGACAAATCTTGCGAAGGACGCCCAAAATCCGCCTTCATTGAAGATAACATCATTGCTGTGAGACAACTAATTCTCGAAGATCGTCATGTGACGTATCGAGAGATAGAGGCTCTATTAGAGCATCTCAGGGACAACCATTCAGAAGATCTTGCATGAAGCGCTTGGTGTGAGAAAGCTAGTTTGCCGTTGGATACCGCATCTGCTTTCCGACGATCACAAGGCGGCCCGCGTCAGATGGTGTAAGAAAATTCTGCAAAGGTTCAACCGAGGAGAGTCAAATCACGTCTACGACATCATCAGTAGTGGCGAATCTTGGATCTATGCCTACGATCCTGATTCCAAACAACAATCTACAATCTGGGTCTTTCAAGACGAGCCAAAGCCGACTAAAGTTGTTCGTTCTCGAAGCACTTCAAAGAAGATGGTGGCCACGTTCGTTGGAAAAACCAGCCATGTTGCGACTATTGCACTTGAAGATCGTAGAACGGTTAACGCAGAGTGGTATACCACAGTTTGTTTACCACAAGTCATTGCCGAACTTCGAAAATCTAACTCAAAGCGACGCATCATCCTGCACCACGACAACGCAAGCTCACACAGCGCTCGTCAAACGATTGAGTATTTGAAGCAGGAAAAAGTAGAAATTCTTGACCATCCTCCATACAGTCCTGACCTAAGCCCTAACAATTACATTACATTTCCTAAAATTAAGAAAAGTCTTCGTGGTCAAAGGTTCCAGTCCGGTGAAGAAGCAGTCGACGCTTTCAAGTCAGCCATTTTGAACACCCCTACTTTAGAGTGGAATAAATGTTATAATAACTGGTTTGAGCGGATGGAAAAGTGTATTAAGTAGTGTAGTGTAAGCTACGTGGTGAATACTTTGAAAAACAATAAAAAGTAGTATAAGGTTCTAGTTGTGTTTTTTTCTTCAAACGACAAAACTTAAAAGGCATGCCTCGTATACTGTATATATAAACAGATAAACAATGAATTATGAGGCAGGAAACATTGTTGTTAACTTTATTCGACAGACGGACGATTTAGCGCAGTGGTTAAGAGCTTAAGCCGCTCCGCTCAGTGTCTAATAGTCGCGGGTTCGATTCCCGCACGGTACAAATCTTTGTATGATTTACAATTATTTGTTCCGGTCTGGGTATTTGTGTATGTGAATTTTCATGTTTGTAAACGCACCCACGCCACCGGAATAAATGCTAGTGTGGGGCAACGTTTTTAAAAAAAAGAAAGAAAAAGTAACTCATTTGCAATTATATTTAAGTAATTGCTAAGTAAGAATACAAAGTAACTTAAACACGTGGTCATAGTAATCGTTGTAGTCGATCGTTTTGTTAACAGATTATCCTAACTGAATAATTATGGTGGAAATTCTTTGATTTGATTGTTCGGAATATTACTCACGCAATACTTAATTTATCTCGGCAATAATGTGCTATCGCCACTTCCATGAGCAAATCTAGCCATCTAAATACGGGTAAGCAAGTGACTTAGTTTAACTTAAAGAATAATTATTCATATAACCTTTACAAATTGTTTATTAAAAATATTAGATTGTTTTCCTAAAGTAATCGCTGTAAATGTATGTAGGTACAGATACTAAATTTGAATAACTGCCAGGTATGTTGTCTATTTTATAGGTTGTAAATAAGATACCGATTTACTTTAATAGCGCTCGGGATTTACGGGCTTTGCGATAACAATTTAAAATATTTTCAACTTATAAAGCATCGCATTGTTTTCAAGCATTCACGGCACACCATCGATTTGAATTCAAATCGGCACTGCATTTACTACTATCGTTCGTTTTACGGTCGCATCGCAAAACAGTAATACAAAACATTATACTGAGTTACACTCACATTTGAAAAATGAAAGGAATGTGTTTTAATATTGAGTGCTTTTATACTAAAAATATTCTGAGATGAACAAGTAAGGAATTATCGTTATTTAAAGGGTGTGGAATATCACGTTTTGAGATTAATAATGTAATTTGTTGTGCGAAAGTTAATTTAGCGAAACGACGGTAATGAGTTCCCTCATGCGTTGAAAAACCTTTGTATCGTGCAGGAATTTTGGTAACACTTTTTTGTTTTGCTCGCCGTTGACTAATGCAATGAGTCCGATCTGTATACAGAATCTATATATTAATACGTGAAGCAAAAGCTTTGTACGAAAATTGCGCGGACGGAGGAGTATGAAATTTCCCACGCTTATAGTTTATATAGAGAAGGAGTGCAGAATGCTAATATATTTTATTATGTATAAAAAATACATTAAATCAATAAACAAACCATTACACATACTACCATGTATTTGACACAATACACTTCAAATTGAGAATAGATTAATATTGTCTTTAATATTATTTGTCTATAGTCTTACTGCATGTCAAACGATGAAAGAGTTTTTACAAAAAACATTGTTTACAGAGAAGTTTTGTATCATTAATTAAATTATCGAAATATGTATGTCTAGTTCAATGGACAGCAATTTCTTTTTGGTTTTTTTGTTTCAATAAAAAAGAGGTGTTCTTTACTTTAATCATTTTTAGTTTTTTTAAATTTAAATTTCATAATATTTGTTTGAAAAAAATAGGCAAATTAACAATGTAGCCTTTGCGAAATCTGTGATTATAGAAGTACCTATATTCTTTGACAATAGAACCTTAATAATGTTCAAACTTATAATTTAAATTAATTATGGTTGAATTTCGACCAATGGCCGAACACTAGTAAATATAAATTTATGCGAGTTAATACTAAGGTCAATGAGAAACCATACAAAAGTTCGTTGATTCTCTTATACTATAGCAATATAACGGGAGAGGATGTCCCATCACCTTAGCACTTTTATCCATATATGCGAGAAAAAGATAGATAAAATCTATTGTTAAAGCTAATAGACTAATTATCGTCATTGCTAAATGACTTGTTGCGTCGCGATATTAAGAGGTCGGACGTAATGACGTTAACCAATTATAATAAGGATCTGAGAGGAGAGTGGCATGATATATAAATATGATAAAATTATTATATATACTGTCTGCCTGGTTGGTCAAATATTTTTGTGTATCCCATGTTGGTCTAGTGTTAAATAATGCGCTTTGGGATCACGAGGTCCGGGGTTCAAATCCTAGGTTAGACAAATGTAGTTTTGCTATCGAAGAATTCCCAGTATCAGTCCGGAATCAGAAATTGTGCCTGGTATATAGCAATAGGCACGCCCCCTATTACATGGGACCTAACAACGTCGGCGAAAAGTGGGAGTATACAGTACACCTCTGCCACCCCCGCTAGGGAAATATAGGCGTGATGGTGTATATTTAATATATAAATCATACTCGCCATTACATTTCTCTTCTTCTTTAGCGAAAAGACCTCCACTCTAGGACAAAGGCCTACCTACCGCAAAGGTAACGAGGACCGGCTTGATGCTGAACGCATTCTTTAGATTTATTAGGATTAAAATGTTTTATCATAAATACATACTGACAGGTAGTCGTCCTATGAACAATGTATTTACATTATATCGTTTGATAAGCACTGGAATGTGACAAGTAAATCCATACCAGTTGTAATATAAATACGGAGCTTTATGTTTTGAATTATGAACGAATAAATGAAGGAATTGTCAAATTGGCTTGGTTATTTGCAATACGAATTGTTTAACAATTATTTAAAGTGGTAGCGAACGATTTCGTACCGGAAAGGTCGTTATTGTTCGTAGCGGGGGCAGCTGAATCGCATCGGTTCCGTTCGCCGATGTTTTAATTTCATAGCAATCGGCGCGGTTGCGAAATCACTGTCTCTCTTAAATGTTAGTGAATTTGTTTTGGTACGAGTACTAGTATTGTTATAATGTATCGGAAGGTCAAATGATTTTGTATATACCATTTTGGTGGTGTCATCTTGTGTCATCAGTGCAATTTCTCTATACTCTCTAAATCCTATTACCTTTATTATCTCCGAAATGTATCACGAACATTTTGCATAATTAGATTCTATACTTTTGATCAAAATGAGTTTGATTAAAATTCTGTTAAAGGAGTGAGATTTTTCCTGATCGATGGAAAATTATTCATACCGTCACGCCTATATTCCTCAAGCAGGGGTGGCCAAGGTGTACTGAATACACCCACGTTTCGCCGACGATGTTAGGCCCCATGTAATAAGGGGCGAGCCTATTGCCATATAATCGAATCTTCAGAAAATTATTTATACTACCTTAAATAACCTTTTCAATACACAACGGCAGAGGAAATTTATAAGGAGACGTGGCGAATTGCTTTAGATATTTTGACATCAATCTTTATAAACCATCTCTAGTGTTTCATAACTTAGATTTTTTATATTTTATTCAGAACACAAGCAAAGTAATAAAAAATATAAAAACTGTCTCACAGTATTTCCAAGCGAGGGTGTCAGAAGTATACTGTTTATCCTAACATTTTTTCGACAATGTTAGGTACTAATGCAATGGGGAAAAGTCTATTTCTATGATGCCTACTGGTTAGGTATTAGTCGAAACTCGGGGTTTTTAGACAGTCCATATAAAGGGATTAAGTAATAAAAATCTTATCTGAAGGACAAGTTAAGAGTCTCCGCAACCGAGGAGCGTATATGAGACGCACTATGAGAGTGGAGGAAGCCAGAGAGGTATGTAAAGAAGGAATCTGTTGGAACTCTGTACTCTCTGCCTACTCCGCAAGGGATCTGGCGTTATGATATAGATACAAGAAATAAAAATACGAGTAGTAATAAAAAAGAATATAGCAGGTTACCTGTTCTTTGTGTGAGTGAGAAGAGGGAGTGCAGGGAGCAGAGTAAATGGTGCGATGGGAAAGCTACTTGGGAGCCGGTACTTAAGCCAAGAGGCGCAGCTGGCCTTACATAACGGAGTGCTTATCCCAACGCTGTTATATGGTAGCGAGAGCTAGGTATGTAAGAAGGAGAATGAAAGTATGATAAATGCGGCAGCTCTGCGGAAGATTTGCGGAGTGAACCTGACCGACCATATTCGCAACAGCGTAGTAAAAATGCGAGTACTTATGAAAAATAGAATCGGTGTAACGATGGGAAAGGGTATGCTCCGTTGGTTTAGTTATATAATAAGAATGTCAGAAGAAAGAATGAAAAAACAGATATACAATGCAAAAGTGGAAAGATATAGGTACCGGGGAAGACCTAGACTATCTTACCACGACCAAATAGACCGAGTCTTATCTGGAGGACAAGTCAAGCGTCTCTGTAATCGGCGAGCGTGTATGAGACGAACTATGAGAGTCGAGGAAACCAGTGAGGTATGTTAGGAAAGAACCTGTTGGAACTCTGTACTTTCTGCCTACCCCGCAAGGGATCTGGCGTGATGATATAGATAGATAGATAGATCTGTTATTTGTACAGTAAGATTATCGAACTAGTGGTTAGAAAGAAAGGATTAAATACACGAGGCTTGTGTATGAAAGAGTGAAGTTTGGTGGAGTGGAAAATTTGCGAGTCTTGTGATCTATCAATAAATAGGATTTGCCTATAGTTAGTAAAACAGCGGTTAACGGTTATAAATAATAGCCATCTTACTGATATATAAGGTAGGCGCATGAAGATTATTAAATGGGATGCGAATAAAATGGAAAATAGGTAAGGAGAATACACCATTTTGCGTTATTTTTACTAACTATATATGTATATAGTGTCAGTTCTTTTACGTTTTTTTTATATGTTGTTTCATCATTTGCTATTATGCAACTTATACATAGGTATATTCATACTGTAGAAGTCTTAAAACGCACTGTATTATCTGTAACTGTCTATATAAACATTATAATATTATGCGCGTATTTTTCCAAACACAGTTATAGCAGAATGTTATTCTATACAGACAGTAAGTAGGAACAGTAAAAGCATTGAGTGAACTGGGCCCTTATTCCCTGTGACCAAACGCGACGCGTTACGTTAACTTTGTGGTAGTATCTTAGATGAATAATTTGTCTGAATGGAGCATCGCGAGTGCGGAAACGGCATAAAATTTATCTTTTCACAGGGTTGATAAATTGTAGTACGCATATGCACGCGATCGCAATATTGACAGCTTTTGAGCAAATGTTCATATCAAAATCGAACACTGGTATCACATACACACAGTGCGTAAGGGCCGCCTTTAGGCGCCATTTTTGTTAGCAATGCTCAGTCTAGGCAAGTCTTAATCTAAGGGTACTACGTATGTACTGAAATACGACGCGTTTAATCGGTCGTAGCGAATAAGAAATTTCAAAATTAGTTATTTTAATGTCCACTCATATTTTACAGTAAAAGTTTTTTGGTAGACAATGTTCCTTTTTAGCATAACTGCTATGCTACCAATAGTATAGTTAAAAATATGAGTCAGATATTACAGTATACGTAATGGGTTTTGGGCTCAAAATCTTATTGTGTGGGTGTCGTCAATAGTTTTATTTTTTTACATATTTTATCATTAGTGTTCGCGGAATGAATCATCACCACAGCGTCACGCCTATATTCCCCAAACGCGGGTGGCAGAGGTGTTCTGAGTACATCCACTTTTCGCCGACGATGTTAGGTCCCATGTTATAGAGGGCGAGCCTATAGCCATATACCGGGCAAAATTTCAGACTCTGGACTCATACTGGGAAGTTTTTGTTAGAAAAACTGCATTTGTCCCACCTAGGATTTGAACCCAGGACCTCGTGATCACAAAGCGATGCTCTTTGCCACTACACTAAGGGGGCAGTCACCATGAATCATCATAAGAAGGTAATGCATCGTAAGTAGGTAAAAAAAAAATTTATGAATGACAGAAAGATTTGTCCCGTGCTGGAATCGAACCCGCGACTACTCAGTCCAGTGGGCAATGCGGCTTACGCTGGTAACCACTGAATCAAGTCGTCCGTCAATTTTTTTTCACCTTCGGATTGATTAGTGAAAATTATTTACTATCTTGTTGGGCTATTGATGTACTGTGTGGTTAGCGATACGATGTCCTAGTTTGGAATCTTAGGACGGTTAAAAGAGTAATTGGGGATTGATCAATCCGTAAAAAATCCGGCAATCCGTTCCACTGGAAAATGTGCCCAGTATGATGGAAACAGGCTTGCCCCGAATTACATCTTACACTATACGTATATACACATCGGTCACTCCCATTTGGGGAATGTAGGCGTACCAATACTTTTTTTTTGAGCTAGCTGTAGCCCGCGGCTTTGCACCCGGTCGACAACACTTACCGGGTCCAACTATAGCTGAGAACCATCCAGGTGACCCCATAAACACAACAAAAAAAATCATAATAATCGGTTAAGCTGTTTGGAGCCGAAGGAAAAGAATTACGAACACACAACGGAGTCCATACTAATAATCTAAATTCAAAAGTAACTTTGTCGTCCAAAATCAGTTGATCAAAATCTGTTTAGCGGTTTGGGCGTGAAAGTTGACAGACAGACAGATAGAATTACTTTCGAATTTATAATATTAGTATTGATTGAGTAACAGATGGAATCAAAGGCACTTAGAGTATCACAGGATAAGTAACAAGCGACCGGTTAAGTAACTCAGGAACTGTCATTAGCGCCTTTTATTGGATTCATAATTACGATATTAAACAATTATTCACTGTGTGACGCACGTTTTTGTGTCCTTTGATCGCGTAACTTTATGTAATCTCTACCATGAACTATAAAAATTAATGAATACCTGGGAACTCTGGCAAATTACTGTTGATCTATTTATAACACAATATAGATAATTCTAGACACCTTTCTTACAAAAGTGATGTACCTAAGTGAATGCACAATTTGACTAGTATCTACTTCTAAGAACGCACTAATCTCTGAAAATACCAGTTGGATTTGAAGAGGCTAATATGACGCTACGATCCTTAGGAGCCGAGCAAAAGGAAAAAAGTCGGGAAGAATGCTAAGCGAAAATGAAGTAATAGCACGGCGTTGCGACCGTATTAGCTTCGTGGTAAATGGTGGGTGAAACAGTGGGGCACAGCTAGTTAACTTTATAAAAATGATATAGATAGTTATGTTTACCTAAAGATAGAAAACAAATGATAGTTGATCCTTGACCTCAAAGTATGTTATAGTAATCTAGTATCTTGTAAGTATCAACACGGTTGCTTACTAGTAAACATTGCAACGATGTTACTATATTAGCCTTGACTGCAAACGGAGTATCGGTAGATCCCGATCTTTAACCACTATTAACCAGAACCACTGTTTTTATCAATTCAGCATAATGAATTAAGTAGATCTATATGTAAGCGAAGTTCGAAAGTATTTTCTTAAACTTTACTTGATCGTAGGATGAAAGTAAAATATACGCGAATATTGCAAATGAAGTAAAACTATTTTTCGGATTTTATCGCGGTTTATTGATTTTTAGGTAATTTAGTTCTTGTCGTTTTGAGTGCTTTGCAGCACCCGGGAATGGTCATGAGCATGGGTGCTGCAAAGTACTCGAAGGAACTTAAAAATCAAAAATGTTTGATTTTATTTTCTGTAATAACTTAATTCGTTATTACAGAAAATAAAATCATTTATACCGTCACTTTTTCTCCGAAAGGATTGGTGAATGTATTGTTGTCCCTATATATTTTTCGGAAATCTATTTAGTTTCAGTGAACGAAAGCGAATGAAAGTATTAACAAACGATAATGATTTATTTATATGAGATAAGAAGTTTTGTAACATTAAAAATAAAGATTAAAAATATACACAGATATTTGTTTAAAAATTCAAATCATAAATAAATAACGACTGCCTCGTTAGTCTAGTGGCAAAGGCGGATCGTTTTGTGATCACGAGGTTATGGTTTCAAATCCTTGGTCAGAAAATGTAGCTTTTCTAACGAAAACTGCGTCTGGAATTGTGCCCGGCTCGTCTCCTATAACATGCGACCTAACATAGTTGGCAAAAAGTGTGTGTACTCAGTACACCGCTGCCACCCCCGCTTGGGAAATATAGGCGGAACGGTGTAAAAATAAATAACATTTTAAGTGTTAAATCTTATGTAGACGTTCTCTTTAGAAACCGTAGCTTCTTGGACACAGTTGGAGTGAAAGCGAGACGATGACATTATAAAGCCATCCCTTAACAGAAAATGTTGCTGAGTCATATTGAGGACACATTTGTAGTACAGCTTATATAAAACAAAGGGTATGGGCGGCCAGGGTGGCTTGAATCACCGACCTTCGCGAACTGTATCAGGGTCAACCGTAGTCTGATTTATTCGGCTATGCCTTCCCAGAACTACCCGCTTTATGGCTATTACCTTGAGAATTATCCACATTTTTTCGTAGAACCTTGGATTTGTAATAGTAAGATCTCGCGCTGAAAGTAATGATTAAATCTGTTCGCAGTAAAAGCCGTGCAGAGCTAAAAGTTTATTTTTTTAAAGGGAACTCTTCATGTTTGAGAATTTGCTCATTAGGTACGCACTTTAACGACTAGGACTATTAAAGTACCTACTAAATCATATTTCCAAGGAATCACCTAGTTAAAGCTTTGAATGATACATTCATTTTATTATAATAAAATAAAATAAATGCCATTCTGAAATTTGTTTGGTGAATGTAGCCATGGAATGCCTCTAATATAAAGCTCTTCAATTTCTGTGACTTTTCATAATTTTTCTGTGTAAATTATATGTTCAGCATGCCTCAATCTCGGTGCACTGTTAGGTGTATATAACCGTGGTCATACAAGGAAAGCACATTATGAATATAGTTGGAAATATAACTATAACGTTGTAAAGTTACATACATTAACACAAAATAATGTAAAAACCACCAAGTTGATTCATTTTTGTACACCAAAGTTCATTTAACTAAAATTCAACACATTTCCTTATGATACATTACACGTACAAACAATAACGGAGTGTGCTTGGGCAAAGCCAGGTGACACAATAAACAATACACATGTAGTAAGGAAACTTGGCACGGCATCAAAGGCGGCTGGACGTGGTCGCCGACCATGAGTAACCTTCACCCCGCGCCGTTGTATCACCGCCAGGGAAGCCACCACCCTCGCCTTTAGTCACCGCACAAAGGCTTTGTCATCACAGAATGGTATTCCGAAGGTCAGTACTGTCACGTGAGCTAATAACATTAGGTTCCCTATTCGTTGTCGATACTGACTGATTACTGGGAAAGTCGACAAAGTGGTACCTACGTGACTTAAAATGCCGGTGGTACAATGCGGTTATTACACAATGAATGTTAAAACAATTGATTTTTTCTGATACCTGTTATGATTCAAGTTTGTATGTATTTCCCGATGCCTATGTTCGCGGTATGTATTACTATGAAAATTGATTCAAATGTATGATGTCACTTCCGATACGAGAGGGTTGTAAGGTTAAATTCAAGGTGGTACTTGAAACTGAAGGACTCGCTGCAGATCCATGTAGATTCGTCGAGTGATAAGGAGCGTACTATGACAACACTCAATGTCGTTGTGGTGTAGGATAGAAATAACTGAAAAGTACTGTTTTATAAACAATAAACCAGTCCATCCATTTTCTTATCGGTGAAAGTATGTGACATTAAAAAGATGATGAAAGAAAGTAGGTAAGAAAGATGGCCCAGCCAGCAGGTTTTGGTGGCGACTCTTTCGTAAACTGCATAAATTGATTAGTTATTGTTTAACCTACTATGCATTCTGTAATATTTCAGTATAACTTTTCATTATTTGCTGTCTTCAATTCAAAATCTAGTATTTTAAAATTTGAAATTCTTATTTCTAAAAGAGTAAAGTACCTGTTTGAGTACTTAAGTATGAAAATTAAACTGACGACTTAGACATAGGTTACCTGGGCACGCCAAGTTTATACTTAACAGTGTTGGCAATTCGAACAGGAAATGACGCCAGACTTAGAGACACCATAGCTTCCGACGTGCGGTTGTAACTATAGCCTTGAGGACATATATTATTTATTATTTTACAAGACGTTAATAAGAATTAGCATAATAAATATAATGAATTACTGTAACTTATGTTATAACTCTTAAATATTGTTTCAAAATATGTATAAAATGTATTCTTAATGAACATGATGATATATAATTGCAGTTTTATCGGCGTCCCATATGCATTCATATAGGACGCCATCAAGACGGAAGGAATTCTGGTCTGATCACTGATTAGATTTGGATGTCTCGGAACTGCATATTACTAGGCGACGTTTGCTTTGTTCATACAAATAGGTACAATGATATGCGCCTGGACTTCTAAAATCCCAGATGTTCGATTGATCGAGTAAGGTTCCAGTGAGCGGCTGGATTTTTCGAAATCGAACTCAAAGATCGTATGTGAGGGCAAGATACATATGACTAGAAGCTTGTTAGCAAGGTCCAACTACAAATTTTGAGGAATATATTATCTGTCGCAGTAGAGTAGATAGGGGAAAGGTACACATGATGATCTCTCTAGCTGAAATGATCCCCCATTGTCCTCACCGAACTGCTAAAGTCTACTTTACAAGTCAAAACTTATCAGTGACGGAATGAAATTAAATACTACTGCAATCGAATACGAATATGACTGCAATATTACTGAAACTGAGTTTTTTTTCGGTGGTTTTAGACAATGGCAAAGCGCAATACCCTCCGATTTGCGTTAAAACAATTATTTGCTTTATTTATGGCTTATTTACAACGAATTAGTACCAACTTAACACAGAATAAAGTATTGAAAAGTAAGATTTATTTCGTGCTTCGTTCGTTCAAATTCGCATTATTATTATTACTAGTGGTCGCCCATAGGTCGATATTCGACCTACTCTTTCATCGTTTGCTGGGTATGTTTGACATTCAGTAAGACTATAGATAAATAATATTAAAGACAAACAATGTTAAACTATTCTCAATTTGACGTGTATTGTGTCGAATACGTGGTAGTGTGTGTAATGATTTTTTTTATTGATTTAATGTATTTTTTATGCATAAATTTATAAAAATATTAGGATTCCCCACTCCTTCTCTATATAAACTATAAGTGTGGTAAATTTCATACTCCTCCGTCCGCGCAATTTTCGTAAAAACGGGTACAAAGTTTTTGCTTCACGTATTAATATAATGATTAGATTACAAAGTGCGTACGTAAATGTTATGTGAAAAACGCATAGACCGCGAGTGGCTCACTTTGGTTTATTTTTGAAATGTTACTATTAGGCGAAAAGAAGACAACTAGTCATAAACAACTAGTTATTTAATTTTTGTAAGATGACATCAAAGCATTATTTTATACTCTATTAAACACATTAATAATTTATCCAAAAGAATTACGTAAAAAACATATTATATTGAGATCATTAAACCAATCAAATACTGTAAGATATTATGTGAATTTCATTAAGTAACTTCCCCCTCATGTAACTGCGTTTTGATTTCCCGTTGAGCTAGCTTAAGGTACTTAGATGTGATAATAGATGAATACCTCTCCTTTAAACCCTACATACTTCAACTCGCTAAACGTATCTGAAAATCAATCTATATGGTCTTTGCGGTAATCAGCCGACAAGCACACCCTACTTTTAGTCTACATGGCCATTTGTCAATCTGCTGTGCTATACTGCATTACAGTCTGGGGTGGCGCTGCATAGACTTCAATGTTAGGACTAGAAATAGCGCAGCGATCGGTTCTTAAACTTATGCTACGGAAATCTTTTCGCTTCAGCACGAATGAACTGTACAGAGATTCCAAAGTTCTTTACGTTCGCCAACTATTTATCGTAAGGGCATTCTTAAAAATACACAGGTCCATCATAACTTCCTCTGATTTTGAATGTTTACCTATACGCCAAGTTTTTATGGTACCTATTTCTTCTGTCCGTTTACGTTTGTCTAAGAAGCTTTTTCCGCACACATGTTATTACTTGCCGAAAAATCTCAAATATCTTTATTCTCTCTATACCGAAGGCCGAACAAGAACTCGAATCTTGGTTAACCAGTCTTGACTATATTCAGAGGGAAAGCATCTTGTTGACAGGACTCTGAAGCTCCAGTTCACGCACTTTACACACACACACTCATTTACAATACAACACGCTTATTCTTTTAGCAACGGTCGGATATATAGCCTAATGAAAGTTTTTAAAATGTATCAAGTAGATTTAAAACCCGAACTGTGATAGTTAAATGTATTTTTTGGTATCCTGCGATACAAGCTGTGCTTAGTGCGGGGACCGATGAAAATAGTTTTATTTTTAAGCTATTTTTGGTAAATAAACTTTTCTTATTCTTGTAACTTTTGCCTACTGATCTATCCGAATATCATAGCTAGGTTGAAAATCCGGAACACCGAAGGTATCTACTGGCCAGTTGACGAGCCGCGCCGCCTCTCAATGTCATTTTGCGCTTGGTATACCTAGATGTTTTTAGTGCACTAAATTTGTATTGTAATGGGGATATTACTATAGCAGTGTTCTTTTTTTCATTTCTTTTTAATACTAGGAAACAGTAGGCATTGGATACATCACTTGGGCTTTCGCTCCAGGTCGACTTAAATTACGCCGTGTATAGAGTATTTCGTCAGCCAATAATAGTGACTGCAAATAAGCTATAACGTGACCCAATTAAATGTTAAATTTTAATTTCAACTTTGATGTTAAAAAAGATCTATTTGACAAGGCATTGTTTGGCTTTGACGAACACAAGTAATGACAAGCTTATTTAATAGTTTGATGTATGATTTACTGCGGGAAATTTATCATTAAATTGTATCACGAGAAACAATCAAATATGATGTAATTGCTACCGAGAACGGTACTAAAATTATGTATTCATTCGTAATAGGCGCAATTATTAGTGTATTATCATCGACGTTTTATTGCTCATTTGATGTATTAATATGTTTATAGGGAAAAAGATGATTTTGCGTTTCCCCGAGTAAAATATTAATGTTAAAATTCCTCTTGATAATGTCAAAAAGGTTGGAATTATAATATTGTACTGCCTCGTTGATCTAGTGGCGACTGGTGATTAATGCGCGTAGCAATTATGAGGTCTTGGGTTCGAATCCTAGGTTGGACAAAGTGTAATTTTTCGCTAGAAAAAATTTCAATATCAATATGGGTATACACACATCTCTGCCGTCCCCGGTTGAGAAATATAGGCGTGACGATTAGTGTGTGTGTGTTGTATGAATTAAAAATTATCATGATATTACACATTTCATAGGGACCTAACTATTTTATAAATTAGGTATTAGACTTTCGCAAAAATAAAACTTTTACTAAGACATCCGAGTTGGAACAAAAAGCAAATTAACTATCCATTAAAACGGACTAAGGAGGCAATCGGTAAACCAAAGCATCCTTATGGATTTTGGAACTTATATCGGCCAAATAACCACCCGGGACTATGGACGTCGAAGTGCTTGTATGAATTAAGTTTAAGGAAAAACACTGTATTTTACAACGATTTGCAAATATGTATGTGCTCACAAAGTATGGTTGAAAGACATTTCCTCAAAACAGTAATATTAACATCTATCTATATCATCACGCCAGGTCCCTTGCAAGGTAGGCAGAGAGTACAGAGCTTCTTTCCTTACAGACCTCTCTGGCTTCCTCTACTCTCATAGATCGTTGCATTTGTGGTAGCCGGTAACGGAGACTCTTGACTTGCCCTTCGCATAAGACACGGTCTATTTGATCATGGTAAGACCAAATAGACTGTGTCTCATAAGTCTTCCCGAGTACCTACATCCTTCCACTTTCGCAATGGTATATCTGATTTCTTATTCTTTCTTCCGACATTCTTTCTATATGCCCGAACCAACGGAGCGTACCCTTTCTCATCTTTAGTCACTATAATAGTAACATAATATAATAAACCATCTTCATTAATTTGGAAGGCGCTTGTAGCGATGTGCGATCGCGGTTTTCTTACCGATCACCAAGGTTAAGCCGTGTTCGACTCAGTCGGCTTGAGATGGGTGACCGTTGGGGTGGCATTTTCATATTCGAAAGTTTCCGTGCTTCGGAAGACATACTAAGCCGTTGGTCCCGGTTACCACTTAATATGGTAGTCGTAAAGCCGAGTTGGAAGCCTTATAGGCGGCCTGATAAGTTCCAACAACAGATGACCACAAATTTGTCTCCACCAATCCAATGGGTCTACGTGGTGGAGTATGACAATTGTCATACTTTCTCTCACCTCGATTTGTGAGAAAAGGCGTTTGTCCAGCAGTGTAACAGTATAGGCTGATATTATTATTAATTTAGTGCGGCAAAAGTAGTGTAGGGCGCCCTGTAGCTAGGTGGGGCGACGATATTCGTAAGGCAGCGGGCAGGGATTGGAGAAGGAGAGCTGAAGATCGAGCTCAGTGGCGTGCCATGGGAGAGGCCTACGTCCAGCAGTGGACTGACACGGGCTGATGATGATGATGATTATTAATTTGAAAACCCATTAATCTCGGTCATATCCGGAATCGTATTTGTTAATTCATATTTAGGACAGACCACTGGGTTAAAGAAATAGAAGACGTTCGCGCGGAAAAAACTAACTCCTTATTATTCAGTAAAAGCTTACATAAAAATTAAAAAAATAGATCACAATCACGATCTTAAAAAAAAGTAGCCCGTCTGTAAAGTATACACCACATCACTAATTAGGGTAAGGTTTTTTAACAATTTCATCTGGGTATTATTATATTATGCTCATCAAATGGTAAAAAGGCTCAATTTTGTAGCCTCTATTGCAATTAGTAAAAAAGAAATAAAAGAACTTTGCTCATGTGTTCAGAGACATACTCGTACGTAAATAGATATAATCTATTCCAATCAAACTTTAAAACTTTATTATTTAAGTAAGTGCATGCTGTATAATTAGTTATGCCATTGTTTGTTACTCAATATAATGTATTATTTAGAATGTGAATTAGTGTGATAACTATTAGTTAATCTTACTAATAAATAAACTGCCGCCTTGGTTTAGTGGCAAAGCGCATGCAGAAGTGAGACGGCGGGAACGACGGCGCGCTGTGGAGTGGCGCGCAAGGCTCAGTCAAGAGCACATCGCGCGCAAGCGCGTCGTCCAAGCTATCCTGCCGTCCTTCGAAGCCTGGCACCAGCGGAGGAGAGGGCGAGTCACCTATAGACTTACTTAGATAATCACCGGTTACGGTTACTTCGGTGATTATCTGAGGAAGATAGGACGCGAGGCGACGACGACCTGTCACCACTGCGGTGGGGACCAGGATTCCGCCCAGCACACGCTCGAAGAGTGCCCAGCGTGGGCCTCCGAGCGGCGGATCCAAGTAGACCGGATCGGACCGGACCTCTCTCTGCCAGTAGTAGTAGCGGCTATGCTGGCAGGGGAATCGGCGTGGGGGCCCGTATCCTCCTTCTGCGAGACTGTGATGTCCCAGAAGGAGGAGGCCAAGCGGGATCAGGAGAGGGTCGATCCTGCTTGACGAAGGCGACGGCGCTGGGGCGGGGCGCAGCCCGCCCAGGCCCCCCCAGCCCTATAGCCCGGGGCTTAAGAATACCGGCTAACTCGCGTCTCCGTGGTGTAGCTCACGTCACCGTGAGCACCGCGTCGGTGCGGGGGGGAGCGTGTCATCAAGTCTCCCTCCGATGGCAGTCTCGTCAGAGCGCGGCACAAGAGGGGCACCGGTGCGTTCCATACGGAGATCCCGGAGCCCCTCCAAAGTGCTGATGTCAGCCACCCTGGGGTTTTTAGTCGGTAGGAATCCGACACGCCCCGCGAGCTTCCCCCGAGGCTCGTGGAAGTCCTATGCAGGATTTTTCCCAGGTAAAAAAAAAAAGTGGCGAAGCGCATCGAATTGTGATCACGAGGTCCTGGGTTCAAATCTTATGTCGGACAAATGTAGTCCGGAGTCTGGGATTGTTCCCGGTATAGGGCAATAGGCTCGCCCCTATTACATGGGACCAAAGATCGTCAGCGAAAAGTGGGTGTGCACTGTACATCGCTGCCACCCGCGCTTGTGTGACGGTGTTTAAATAAATATTAAACAGGATATTAATAACTATGTCAAATTAAAGGTCGAAATCTCCCAAAAATTAAGCATGCATTTTTAATGTTACGACGGTAGGTAGTAATGGTAACTTATTAAAAGATGTTTTAATAAAATTCTAGTTCGACTCTTCTACTATTAAAAGATGTTTTAATAAAATTCTAGTTCGAGGCCACTCGGATATTCAGAGGCAAAGTAAAATCCTATGAAACGACAGCTCAAAATAAAAAATCAAATAAACAGGATGTTTTTATATAACTCTATGTAGCAGTCGTACGTTTAATCTAATAAAGTGATCCAATTAAATCATGATGAATAACAAATAATTAAAGTATCAATGTACGTGCATCCAATTACGCAGGTATTCAGTATTCTGCTGTGGGTGCAGCGCATTACGGGTTCACGAGGCAGGCATTTTTTTATGTTTTTCTTCACTTTACTAAAACGTACACGTGTAATATAAATGAGAGACGTGTTAAAATTGCACAACAGTTGTTTATGTAATTAAGGTGCTGTTGTGCGGAGATTTTCCTCTTCAGCTACACATCGCATGAGCGCGATGTGTAATTAGGATGGCGGACAACATTTTTCTAAGTCTATTGTTTCAATTAGGTGATAATTCAATACTTATTGGATAATAGCGAAGGGAAAATTCATGGTGATGGTCATTTTACTATTAACGATGTTTAATTTTTGAAGTGAAAACTTATTAAGGCGCGTTGAGCATTTTTTGAGATGGGAAAAAACAATTGAACTCGCGACACTGTTACCGTTACCGACACCACTTTATATATCTATGTACATATATTGTGTATGTACGTACATAGATACACATGCACGTTGGCATTTTTTGACATGGGAAAAAATCATTGAACTCGCAACACTGTTACCGTTACCGAAACCTTTGTATATAAAAAAAATCAAAAAATATTTCCTGACAATTCAAAAAATACACACGTAGTTGTTCAAGTTTTCACTTCTGTCGGCATTCTCGGAGTGCCACTGATAGTTTTTTTTTTTTTGAAGACCGTATTGTATTCGCTCTGACCAATTAAACACAGAACGTGGCGAGATACGATACTTTTGTGAAATGTAGTCTTACTCATTAACGGGTGCTGCTTGTGGGGGACAGGTCCATCTGGAAGCTTTTAGACATTTACTTCCTAGAAATAACATCATTAGTCTCATATCTCGGAAGGCATCGCACTGGAGCTAGGTCGAAAACTTCTAAATTATAACTTAAACATTGAACCCACACAATTTTATCGACAAAAATAGAATCGAAAAAAGAGAAAGAGAATTAAAACAAAGACATGCCCGGTTTGTTTCTTCGTCGGCGCTTCTCACTGGAGTCCGCGTTCCGATCCGGTGGTAGTATGGTAGATCAAAAAAAATTGTTATTTGACCATTTGTAACCCTTGCAGGGTTTATAGAAAATAAATTATTTGAGTTTGAGTTTAATGATAGTGATACTCCGGCATAAAGAATACCATTACATGATTGTTTAAATAAGTGCCCTGGTGAGTGTGTCGTTTTTCTACGAATTAATACAGAATCATAGTATCTCTAATATAGAACTACTGTGTGCCGTATCTATCAATCAATATAGAAAATTTGTTAGTAGAAATTAATACATTTATAACATATGGCCATTCATCATTACAATAATGTATACACGACAGAATTAAAAATTACTTTCTATGGGTATTTAGACCCTAACGATATTTTACCACAACTACCATATATTTTGGTTTTTACGGCGGGAAATAGAGGAAGTCGTGTTGTAATTTGTTCCAATTCCGAAAACGAGTGTTGTACTAAATGATAATACGTCATGTTAGCGGAATGTTAACTATTGTGTATTCATGTATTTGTACTAATTTATGTGTGAAGGTACTGCAAAAAAAATAAAGAAACGTAACTTTTCTCAATTTCCTCCAAAATGCCCGTCTGTTAAGTATACACCACGTCACTAATTAGGGTTGAGGTTTTTTAACAATTTCATCTATATCATCACGCCAGATCCCTTACGGGGTAGGCAGAGAGTACAGAGTTCCAACAGGTTCTGTCCTTGCATACTTCTCTGGCTTCCTCTACTCTCATAGTTCGTCTCATACACGCTCGCCGGTTACAGAGACTCCTGACTTGTCCTTCAGATAAAATATGCTCATCAACTGGTAAAAAGACTCAGATTCGTAGCCGATCGCCATTAGCAAAAAAATAAATAATAGATATTTGCTGATGTTTTCAGAGACATATGTAAAATTGGTTACTCTCTTTTTTTAAAAACTTGGCCCATAGCCAGGATTTATTCCTGTATCGTGGGTGCCTTTAAATACCCAGACCGAAACAAATACTTGTGGGTCACACAAAGATTTTTCCCGTGCGGGAATCAAACCCGAACTATTAGACACAGTGGGCGGAGCGGTTTAAGCTCTTATCCACTGCGCTAAATCGTCCAATTGTTCATATAGTCTACCATCACCATTTTTGGATGTTTTAGTTGTGATTGCAATCTATAACTAGTGTAATATGAAGGTAAGTGTATTTCCAAAGATATCGGAATGAAAATTCTGTTAGCAAGAAATCGACGGTATTGAGTAAAAAAAAATTAACTTTAATTGACTATTTTAATCAACTGCAAGACACATTTTACTAAATCTATCCTAAACAAAAAGATTAACAGCTGCTAAATCGGTATTACTTTATTTTATATTTCATTTGTCATCTTTCCACCATGTATGTATATACAAGGAAAAAAAGATAAATATGAGGTATTATGTACGTAGATGTTTATTAATAATTTTCGTGAATAAATTATTGCATGCTTTTACATAACTATATTACTAAAGGTTCGATATAGAGCAGTATGCGTGCTAGTTCTCTATGATGCGTAGTTCAATGGGACACGTGTCGTAACAATGTATGGTATAATTGGCTGATTAAAATATCAACGGTTTAACGTCAGAAACTGCCAGCAGGTATAATAACTCATTGGACGTTGGCCAGCAGGAGCGGAGAACTAGGAAGTTCCTAGGAGCATCTATTAGTATCAATCACTTTGGTTTCATATTGAATGATAATTTAAAAGATACTTGACACAAAATATGTGTTGTTAGTCTCTCAAAGTTCAAAAATTTTTATAGAGTACTATTTCATAGATACCAGCCATGAAATAGTAAGCTATAATAAAACTATTTTGCCCATTGGAGAGCAACGTTGAGCTTTACAACTTATGATGACCAAACTGATTATAAAGCATGTATGATATTTGATTTTGACTAATTAACGATAAGTTAATTGATATTTTACTTAGTGATGAAGTACCTATGTACATACGATAATTTCAGTGGAAATACATTTGTATTAGTGTAGATATGTACACATGTGGATTAAAATAATCTGCTTGCTTGCACCACTACTAAGAATAGTATTAAAAAACCTGCTTAAAGGAATAAAAACGGGAAGAATAAAAACAAACCTTATTTTTATTGATTAAGTGCTTGATTTTTACGTTATGTTGGATGTTTTGATGGTTGCATATCCAAATCAAAAAAACAATATTGCATGGTGACGGATATTATTCGCATGGGATGAAAACACAAATAAACACGTTGGTAAGTATATATTTACTATCAAAAGATTTATGCTGTATTATGGTGAATAGAATAGATATATTTTAGAATATTAATTATTATTGTATATAGAATGACCAACATGAGGTAAGTGCGCAACAATTATTTACTGGAACTGAGAAATAACAAACATATTTACGGATATTTACGAGACGTCTTGAATATTTATTAACATTTGGCAATTTAATCGTTTCTAGTAAGTTTGGGTGAATGCAATAAACCACAACCTGAGCTGTTCACAGAAAGCACATAAAGTTTTCCTGTAAAACTTGGTGCGCGCTTGCACAGGGGCGGGCGGAGGCTTCGGTGGGCGGCGGGCGGTGGGGCGCGCCTAGCGTTATAAGCGCGGGCCCGCGGCGCGGCGCTCACTCAGCCAAACAAACGGACTGCGGTAGGTCGTGTCACGCGGTGGCGCAACGATCGCAGTCGTTCCCGCCACACGAACTCACACACATTTTCTTTGAAATTTCGTGTAATTGCAAAGAAAAAAGTGAAAAGCGGGATTTTCGGTGACTTAAGAGTGCGCTGTGAATGTTTTTTACAAACTCTATTTTTTGTCGATACCTTCAAAATTTCGATACTAATAGACGTAGACGGACGTGATCGCACTAGTGAGACGAAGACTTCAACGTTTCAAGTGGTGAGGATTGCGCGGACTCCACGCTGGACCGGACCAAACAGGTTGGTAGCATTCCCAGTTGATTGTACCGCGTGCGATTAGATAGACAAAGGACAGGTCGCGAGATAAATTACCACCTGCACGTCATATCTCTGTACTTGATTTTATTGTTCCGTAACAAACAACCATTAACTGTGACACTAACTAAGCTATCATTATAAATAGATGGCTAAAGGGATAGAATAGAAAAAATAACTCAATATAGAGTTAAAATAATTAAGGCGTAACATGAAATCGATTATAACATTTCAAGTAAGCGAGGTAAACTTTTTGCAATCGAACGAAAATTATTCGTCCATCTCATTGTAATAGATCTCTGAAGTTTGTGAAATATTCGAAATCTCGTTAATCGAACTATTGCCGTTCTGTGTCACGGTCAAAATTAACTGACATTGTCGTAACCTGCTACGGTACACTACGTTTGCTTACCTTTGTATGCAATGATGCCAAGAATACAAATGCATCTTTTCTAAAACATTCTCATTCAAACTATATAAAAGAACAAAGCAAAATAATTTGCTATCTGAAAGAAAAGGAGCGAACCGTGCATATCGCTATTATCGTTATCAGATAAATTCGCCGGTTAAGGACGTAAACACTATCTAAGCGATAACATTAAGATCTGTATGAACTCATTCTTTGTACATTCCTTTAGTTTATTGGGTGAATTACAAATGCGTTTATTGTATTGATAAAATCTAGTTTAGAACTGTAAAAAAATATGTAATATCCTAATAAAATCAAAAGTCCTCATGAATGTTTAAGTATAACCGCCACGTTTCATATATTATATTTGTGGTGCGTCAGTCTTGGAAGGGATTTATGAGGATTAGTTTTAATACGGTCTTTACTTCTGACCTTGACGTCTGAAGCGCTAAAGTTTTTAAGATATTTTCTTTAACTGGTAAAGGAACAAGCTATAATTATAACAAAAAAATAAGCTGAAATTTAATTTTAAAAATCTGCTGTTTATTTATGAAAGCCGAGCAAATTTAATCAGGATCCCGAGATTCAAAGCAACCCAATTAGGATGATTAGCGGAGTTTAAAGTTGGGTTTGAAGGGCCTAGTAATTGGTATCTTAAATAAACACGTCGTGACCACAAGTGAGTCACACGCGGCCGGTACCGTGTCGCCGAACTTGACATGGAAAGAAGGCGGCCTCATGGGTGACACAACTTCAGATCAACTCAATTGATTTGGTTAATATTATTTTTAGACGTAGACTGTGCCGAGGGTGCGTTTACACAGATGAGACTCATTTTTTAATTTTACACACACACACACACCACCACGCCACGCCACGCCACGCCACGCCACGCCTATATTCCCCAAGCGGGGGTGGCAGAGGTTTACTAAGTACACTCACTTTTCGCCGACGATCTTAGGTGCCATGTAATAGGGGGCGAGCCTTTTGCCATATATCGGGCACAATTCCAGACTCCGGACTCCTATTGTGAAGTTTTTCGTTAGAAAAACTACATTTGTCCGATCTAGGTATTGAACCCAGGACCTCGTGATCACCAAGCGATTCGCTTTGCCACTAGACTAACGAGGCAGTCATTTTTTATATTTAAATTGTGTCCCACACTTGTAGTCATATATCACTGTCGTGGATGCGTTTACAAACACGTAACTCACACTCACAAATACCCGACCGAAACAAATATTTATGGGTCACACAAAGATTTGTACCATGCAGGGATCAAACCGGAAAATACTTTGAAGCTTCTAATCAAGCTGTCTCGCAAATATATGGTCAAGTCTACGCGCATTCTCTGATTACTTTTAGTTTTCAAGATTATTTGTGTACAGGAAGGGTTGGATGATATAATGAGGACCTTTAAGCGGATTGTATATAAATTTTTAATTTACTAAAACCCACTTTAGCTGGGTTAAATTAAGACACATTGCAAACTGTGCAGATAGGAAAAGAGGTTTAAATATTTATTCGTGATTTGAATAAAACGAGAAGCCATAACAAGCCGGCATTAGTGTAGACATCATTATGTTTGTCACTAGTCATCGGTTAAGACACGAGGTAATCGATTAAAAATCGTTCTTTGTCCACAATACATACAAACTTTGCGTTGTGACTCAAAGCCTTAATGTATGTAGATAGGTACTGCAATCGCCTTATTTATAAAGTGATTAATGCCAACATTTATACATATAGGTATACATACATTATGAAGATTTACAATAAAATAAGAATTAGTATAAGGTATCAAACTATAAGGTACTATAAGATATCAAATAAATAATGTTTAATGAAAAAAAGTCTAATCATAAAAATGTCATCAATATATATTTCAAACTATTTGTAAACTACATCCATCAATAGTTAAATTAAATTTAAATCTTACCAGAACCTTAGAGTATAAGACTATCGGAACTCATAGTACCTTGCAGAGTTGTAACATTGATTAGTTCAGAAGGCTAAGCGAGCACTCTAGGCACAGACCATTTCATGTTATAGTAGCATTATCGAGCAATAGTGTTGTCACATTCATCTTCATTTAGTAAACTTGCAGTAAGAAAAGTATGGTATATCAATTCGATAGCGTGGCACTACCGTAAATCTGTTTGTGCTTGAGCCTCTGATTTTTCGATCTTTAATGTTTCCCGGACAAGTCATCGTAAAAGTATAACGAATAGGATGTGTGGGATTTTTAGTATTTTCATTTCTTATGACTGTACCTTATTAAATTAATTTGTATTCATTGACGAAGGTTATGTAAGGATGACGCATAGTTGTAAATGAGTTTACCAGTTAATAGTATAAGTGTAATTGTTTGTATATGTTTGAACAATATTCCTTTGAGTCATGTACAGCTGGATTCTTAGGTTAGTAACCATTGCCATAACAGCCAGTAATTGATACCTACAAAGTAAGCGAAAACAAAGATGAGTCTGGAGTTTTGAAGTAATAGAAAATTGTACTTTGTAAAAATAAACAAACAGAACTTTGAAGGCAACAAGTAAATTATTATTTATTTCGATGAATGAGTCCACTAAGAGCTTATACCATAATCTACTGATACAAAATAAGTCTTCAACAGAAATGCTTCATCATATATTTGCGAATGCATATTGTAATATACTTTCAAATATTAAAAAAAAATCTCTGACTTTATCTCACAAACGTTTTTGGAAAATTCTAGTGTTTGTATATTAATATCAGCTGAAAAAACGTGTTTTTATAACCTGAATCCTATTGTAATATGCTAATACAATAATATCTGATAGATGTCTCTAAGTTATAAAATTTGAGCTTAAACTATATCAGGCCATGTAGTTGTACTGCACTCTAATATATAGTAAACAGTAGTATTTTATGATAACTCGATAATAGCCACAGTTATTAGTATTGCCCGCGGGGATCCGGAAGCAGGAAACGTGTCCCAGGGCCGTGTCAATGCGAAACGCTGCGGCAGCGCACACGTCAGCCGGACCACACGGCGCACTCATTGAGATGCATCTCGGAATCTCACACCCCGTCACTATCTGATCGCATGTACAATGAACTGGTGATGTCAGTTGTCAAGTTTTAAGCATTGATTTATGTACTGCATAAAGAAGCTACTTCAAACAAAAAATAGTGCGTAACTTCAACCGTGGGTTGTCTTTGTCTTTTTAAAGAAACGGTGTCGTGAGCGCGATTACAAACGTGAAATTCACTTGCATAAATATTTGTGGATCACACAAAGGTTTGTCCCGTGCAGTAGATGGAGCGACTTGAGCTTTTAACTACTAGACCAAGCCGTCTGCCGTTTAGCGGGGCTGTTTGTGTTTCATAGGAAATCGAATGTTACGCGAGTTGTTTAAACAGTATCTCAATGGACATAAAGCCATTGAACACTCGAACGGGTCATGTGGCGGCAACCATCTGGCACAAAGTGAGCCAGAGTGTAGTATGTATACCTTTGGAAACAAAAAAAAAACTTGAGGTGTCTTCTAGGTAGTAATAAATCAATGCATTAAGGTATATTTTGCAATCGTTGTGATACTTTGTAATAGAAGCGGATAAAATGTTTATTGGTGATTGCTAATACAAGGTTGGTGCAGGCACTTACGAACTAGAGCTGTATTGCTCATAAAATTGACTTTACTAGAGGGGTTACTCAAGATGTCCCTATATATGAATTACGCGTCAACAGGGTGGTGCAAATTGACTATTCAGCTCAATATAATAATATTAGCCCTGTTAAGATACTGTCCCACCGTTGGGCACGGGCCTTCTCTCAAACTGAGAGGGTTTAGGCCTTAGTCCACCACGCTGGCCCAGTGCGGGTTGGCGAACTTCACACACCCTCAAGAAACTCTTAGGCATGTAGGTTTCCTCACGATGTTTTTCTTCGCCAGCAAGTTATAGTTAATTTTTAATATGCACATGTTTTCGAAAAGACATTTGGATTTTGGCGCGTGACTGGATTTGAACTCTAGACCTTGCAGTCCAACGGTCTAACCACTAGGCTTATTATAAAAACTTTATAAGCGCAGTATAAAAACTAATAATTTTAAAAAATGCAGATAACTGACCCAAACATTGCATATTATTAATTATTTTATTTTATCATACCTACTTTTGTTCAACTCATTTACGAAACAATTTTATGCCTAAAATTAAAAAAGGTAGGTTTGCTTTTATTTTTTTTAATAATCTTGTATACCTAAGGTAATTGTGTAAATGTTGTTTCCACATGTCTGTGGAAAATACAGAATAAGCGGGAATTTTGCTAGGCATATTTATTATCTTTATTGTGTTGTTTTCATTGAGACGAACGAATAGGTAGTACAGAATTTCATTCGCTGCTAACTACAATCAATCGTTTCTCTTTGTTGCTGATCGTTATCTAGTTAACTTGGAATCAGCGTATGACATGATTATGTGATCATTACCCTAACATTAGTCAGTTATCAAACTGACTTTATTGAGATAAGGCAATTACACTGCATAGTACACTTCACAACAAATTAAGGAAATTAGTTTCTTTACACTCGTTTTAGAATTTGTCCTTGTGTTTCACTTGAGTTTACTTACTTTTTGTTATGTATGCAGTACCAGAACTAGTCTGAAATATTTATTGTAATTGATATTTCATTTTTATTCTTGCTATTAGTGGGTCAAGTTTAACAATTACATGTCACGACTTAATATACTGGCTTACATAATTCATCGCGGACCACTTAGCAACCGTGCGCCTAATGAACTCTACAGTGATACCTTTACACTCACTCATAATTATTTTATGAGCCTTTATTTATAGCCTAGTGGTTACACGGTTGGACTGCAAAGTCAAAGGTCTCGGGTTCAAACCCAGGCACGCACCTCTGTCTTTTCGAAAGCATGTGCGTATTAAAAATTAATTATCACTTGCTTTAACGGTGAAGGAAAACATCGCGAGGAAACCTGCATGCCTAAGAGTTTCTCGAAGGTGTGTGAAGTTCGCCAACCCGGACTGGGCCAGCGTGGTGGACTATGGCCTAAGTCCTCTCAGTTTGAGAGGAGGCCCGTGCCCAACAGTGGAACAGTTTCTTAACAGGGCTATTATTATTATTATTATTATAGTAGATAACATAAATCATTCACTTAATATAAACGTAAATTTTCTATTGCATTTTATACTCTGGGTCAGATCGATTAAACAGTAATTAAATAGATTTCACAAACGATACTGATAAAGTTTCGGCTCTATTCGAATTTCAATGATTAGAATGGTCAAGTCCTATGGAAAAAATGTTCGGGTAAATGAAGTTAGGTAAGAGTTGGGTCCAATGCCGGTGAAACTGGCGGCGTCACCTCCGGACCGACACGCCTCAGCGAGCGGAACATTGCTGCGACACCTCTGTTTGATTTGCGCTTTCAGTTTCGGCAGTCGAGCCGTGATTCGGGGATTAATACCGACGTTGGTGATAGAATTGTTAAAGCAAAGGGATTAAAAATATTAGAAAAAAGACAAATAATGTGGTCATAATATAGTGCTAGCTTAATTTTGGGGGTAAGTAAAATTTTAGGCTGTATGAAAGGGTATAACTAATTATAAGTAGATACTATTTTATCGTTTTTATCAGGCTGATGACAAAATGAAGTACAATAAAATATTGTTATTAAAATTCCCATTAAACTTCATTTACATACATAGTCAGGAACAAATAATATATTATAATTTTATATTAAAATATTTATCTCATTTTATATAGAACATAGATACTTACTCTCTTTATATCTAGCTATTTTTTTAATAAGTAAATAGCCAAAAAAAGCAGAAAAACATATTTTTGCCCGTAGGTACCAAATTAATTGCTGTTAATAGAGTTTTATTTCTTTTCCTTACCATTCCATGCCATCATTGTAATTTATTATCTGTGTGAATAAAAAACCTAGGAAAATTAAAAAAAAATACTTGCGCTGAACATTTTGTTTTGGCGTGAATGTGAGACTTTTATTGTTCTTTAATTTTCATAAGTTTTTATATTGATTTACATCGTGATGGAAAGAAGTATGAATGTAATTAATATTCCTTATACTCTCTGATTTTCCGTTACACATTTATACCATTAGCTTTGATATTGTAGATTGTAAATCCATTGTGTATCACAAATCTCGCGGGTGCGCGGACGTGCGGTACAGCTGAATATCTAATCAGTTCCCCATATTGTGTTCGCCGTAAGAAACAATTTATCATTTACAAAGATAATAATGTTTGTTGACAAGCCCGCGGCACCTCACTCTACCTATATGTAGGTCGCTAATCATTGTTGGCAAGTTTTGAGTCAACTATTGTTAGTTTGCTCGTAAAATAAATAAATAAAAACGTATAGATAACTTAAGTACATCGTAAGTGTTAAATGGGTTAGTCACACTAATAATCCCAAATAATTAGGTCATTACTATTAAGCCATTTTGGGTAGGTATTTAAGATTTAATTAGTAGCAGATTACTTGATCGATAACAGAGCTACCTACTGGGTCCATATTACTTCTGGATAATGTAGTTTTTAAAAAATCCGTTCATTAGTTTCGGAGTTTATCGATTACGTTACGAATGTTCTTTCTTTTACATACAGAATCCACGCTTAGAATAAATAATATATCATGTTGTCATAGATAAAGTCGATTTCGTTTTTTTTTCAACAATTTGAAATGAAGTATAAATATCGTCTTTTATATACTCAAATATATACGGAGTAGCAGTTAATATTTTTTAGTAGTTCAGTCACTACAGAATCATCTTACATAAGTGCAGATACGATTGTGGTGAGTCACAGCAATTAAACATATCGTGGATGTGACGAACTGCTTATTATGTGACCTCTATATTTCCTGACCTTAAGAAGTTAAAATATTATAAACATCAATAAAATATAAATATCAACAAGTTCCAATAGCAAGTGGCCACAAACCTGCCGTTTGCAAATTCGATTTGAGTCCGCTTCGTAGAGTATGACCTTATTTTTTAAATGTAGCCCCACGATAGGAATTATTCCTGAGTCGTGGGTGCGTTTACAAACACGAAATTCGCATACATAAACACCCAGACCGAAATAAATACTGGTGGGTCACACATAGATTTGTCCCGTCTTGGAATTGAACCCGTGACTACTCAACCCAGTGGGCGGAGCGACTCAACTCTTAACCACTGAACCAAGCCGTCCGTATTTTCTCTTCACTCGATTTGTGAGAAAATACCTTTGAAATAGTAAAGGCTGATTAATAAGACTTATGTGATATCATTCAAAATAAAGTAGAAATTAGAGAGGATAGATGCGGACCCAGTGCATAATTTATGAAGCCGTCAACATAAAGTGATAGCCGCGACCGGCGTCTTACCCTATCTTTCCATTTTTTATAAAACCGGTTACCCATCTCAAACAGATTTGACCCTGTTTAATATTTTAAAAAAACGTAGCCCCACTCATTGAGTTCCTATTTTCGTGCGTGCGTTTACAAACATGAAATTTACATGCACAAACATCCAGACCAAAATAAATATTTTTGTGTGTCACAAAAAGGTTTGTCATGTGCGGAGATTGAACCCGTGACTGCTTGATTCAGAGGGCAGAGCGACTTAAGCCCTAAACCACTGCACCAAGCCGTCCTCAACATAACCTGTTTAACATTGGTGATCTCTTAGAAAATTGCAGTTAAACAGCGCTCCCAAAATATTGATTATTCCTAATAAGTATTATTTTCTTTGTTACAGATCCCGTACTATCTTGGTGTTCGAACATATCAACGACATAAATCCATTATCAGCCATTAGATATAAAAAAGCGTCGTGAAAGGAATGACAAACGTTCCGTCCTTAAAATATTTTTTATAGATATATTAAATTAAGGGGCAAATGAGCATATCTAATTGTAATAGATTAAGGATATCATCAGAAAATATGGCGTTCGTTAGTTTAAAAAGTAGTCTGAGGATATTATGGACGGTGACAGCTGCCATGGTGTTACTGACGAGGAGCAGCGCTGCGCCAACCTTCGGATATACAGACAAGGCGATGGTGAGTCTCTACCTTAATTTACATTATTAAAAATACGGTTATAGATGAACGCCAAGTGATGATTTTCATCACCAATCTATCTCTTTAATATACGATTTAAAGATAGATTAGCTATTAATATTGATATTTTTTAATTTAAAAAATGTCTCTGTAACTGTGCATAAATGCTTATTTTAATTGTCAAAGGCACCTCATGTTTTCTTTATTTGATTTCAAAAAAAGAATTGTGTTTTAAAAGTGAAACACTGACATTGAAATGGATTTCTACAGCAAAGGTGTCGTCCCCAATTTTACTAATGTATCAAAAAACTAATTTATCAATTAATTCGGACACGGCTGATTAGATTTAAATAAATTGTATTGATTATACCTACCTACCTCCTTCTTATACCTACTAATTAAATTCAAATTGTTTCTAGTTAATATAATTTTAATGAACCTAGGCGGTTTAGTCCACAAGACAACATGAAGTAGGCGGGTTGAATTCCTACATGGATTTTGACAATATCTTTACATTATTTACTCTGATTTCTGGATCATATGGTGGTCTCAATCAGTCAAAAGGGGAATGTAGTATAATAAATAAGTAATAAACTGTATCATAATATTTATCGACTGAATATGTCGATAGCGTCAGATTCACCTATAGTTATAAAAAAATACCTTAAAGTTATAACGCGGATGTTAAGAAGTTCCTGTAAGATTGTTGTATCATTAATCGATCATTATCATCGGAGTCGGAAATGACTTGTACGCGTTATAGTTCCGCTGAGTCACGTCTACGCTCACGGTTTCTCAGAACTGCGCTCACCGATGTCTCCGAAACAAATAACCTATACTGAATCCAAGTGTTCCCCTACTAGGTGGTAACGCACACACTCATATGCTTATAGTATTTCGTTCATTCATAAAACAAAGCAGTCCACCCAAGATAAGTGGCTCGCCTTTCGTAACGAGACCAGAACGATTTGTTTGTCTTCTCATATCGGGTGTTTTACACGGCGTGTGAGTCACACTCGCCATTTGCACATGTGTGTATAGGTGTAGCAAGATATTGGTCATTATACTTTTTCAATGGGCGTTACGTCATTTGTGTAGTATTTGTAAAATACGCTAAGTTTTATATGAATCAATGGCTATAAAATTAATCATGCACTTACATCCTCTTCACGGTTAACCAGATTTTTGTTGAGTAAGTTACCTGTTTTACTTATTTAAAAAAAAAGATCTTTCCATTTGCATGATATAAATTTCAAGCTTGGGTATCCCCTTGATAGTTGGAGTCACAGTGTATTCTAAATCGATGACTGATACATATAATGGATGAAGATTACTTTCTACATCAATTTCAAGATTTTACTACTTATATACCTTGCAAGGAATCTGGCGTGATGATATAGATACATACATAGATACTCCTTTTATAGTTCCCTTTATTCAGTTTTCCACTTCTAATATCAATGAGCCGCGTGGTTCCCGGCTTTAGCCGCGTGGTTCCCGGCTTAGAATAGGACCAACCCATCTCATCCCATCGGGTGTCGTACAAGGCGACTAAGGGAAAACTAGGGAATGGGCAGCAGCGTTCTCTTAACCTGCGATCAAAAACTGCGCTCGCCAACCCGCCTGCCAAGCGTGGCGAGTATGGCAAATCCCCCCTTTGGCTCCCCAAATGTCGCCTATGTTCAACAGTGGACAAGTATGGGCTGAGATGATGATGATGATGATGAATATCAATGAGTGCCTATACAAGTTCCGGTAACATTACACATTGAAGTAAATAACGTGCGGTGATACCTACATTCTATTTTATCGTCACAGCACACGTTAATTATTTTATTTGCTTGAATTCTTAAAAGGATAATGTTGATGAAGATGATTTGTCTCCACT
The DNA here is from genome assembly GCA_905147815.2 of Phalera bucephala. NCBI lineage: Eukaryota > Metazoa > Arthropoda > Insecta > Lepidoptera > Notodontidae > Phalera > Phalera bucephala. The sequence continues at coordinate 16,909,020 of LR990617.1, read as the reverse complement.
ACTGATGTCCATACATATATAGTAGTACTGATATAAACAACTATAAAAATCTGAAGAATATATTTAGTGATTGAGTGATAATTTTCCCATCTTATACTTAAGCGGTGCACACAATCCACCTCTGCCACCCCTGCTTGGGCAATATGGGTTTGACGGTGTTAACTTTGATGCTTCCGTTTTTCCTTTACTGAGCGTTCTATATAACAAACTTTATTATACCTATAACCTCACGCCAGATCCCTTGCGGGGTAGGCAGAGAGTACAGAGTTCCAACAGGTTCTTTCCTTACATACCTCTCTGGCTTCCTCGACTCTCATAGTTCGTCTCATACACGCTCGCCGGTTACGGAGACTCTTGACTTTTCCATCAGATAAGACTCGGTTTATTTGGTCGTGGTAAGATAGTCTAGGTCTTCCCCGGTACCTGCATCCTTCCACTTTCACATTGTATATCTGTTTTGTCATTCTTTCCTCTGGCATTCTTTCTATATGCCCGAACCAACGGAGCATGCCCTTTCTCATCTTTACACCGATACTATCTTTCATACCTACTCGCTGTCTTACAATGCTGTTGCTAATGCGGTCGGTCAGCTTCACTCCGCACATCTTCCGCAGAGCTCGCATTTCTACCGCATTTATCCTACTTTCATTCTCCTTCTTACATACCCAGCTCTCGCTACCATATAACAGCGTTGGGACAAGAACTCCGTTATGTATGGCCAGCTGCGCCTTATGGCTTAAGTGCCGGCTCCCGAGTAGCTTTCCCATCGCACCATTCACTCTGTTCCCTGCACTCACTCTTCTCTCTATGTCAGCGGTGTATTTCCCATCCTTACTGAAGGCGCATCCAAGATATACAAACTCATTCACTTGCTCCAGCACATCGTTACCAACCACAATCCTTACATTCGTTTACAACTTTATTATCTGCATTTAATTTGTTATGCTTTGCACGCTAAGTAAATTTATAACTTTTAAAGATTCTGCTATCATTTTAGAATTCTTTGGCTCGTAAACAACAATCAAAACTATGAAGTTGATGTTCCCATTCTCGTAATGAGTCACTGTACGGACGCAGTAAGAATTATTGTGTTAGAGGTCTAGAGGAATAAATAAAATCTCATAGTTTCTCGGAATCCTGCGTGAGTCATGGGCCGCCGGCCGGGTCGTGGCCCGCAAGCCGGCTGCCGCTCGCCGTCAAGTTCTAGGTCACAGAGCACCGACCACAGCACCATCACATACAATATGCATAACACAGATTATAAGGGCATGCGTTATGTGGTGCGTTTGTACATGTATGAATTTTGAAGGTATTTTATTATCGTCGGTCCAGAACAACATTAGCCTATTGAGTAAGGTACCCTAATTTTGGCATAGGCACCTTATTTTGCATATAAGTGTAAAATATTAAAAGAAACCTTTTTAAAAAAAATCATTTTATTACAAAATGAAATTTCTTACCACTTTAAAATAACTTAATATCCATTTTTTTTCAAGGTGAATTTGACGTAAGTATTATATACCTATCTCAGCCAGTATTTCCTGATATCAATGTTCTGCTTTGCAACAATATATCCTTAGATCATTAGTTAGGTTTATAATTGAATAAGAAAGCTTTTGTTATAATGGTCACGACGATGTCAAGGTAAACACGCGTGCCTGTAACCTGCTTGAATTTCCATATACCAAACCGTGTAAAATTAATATTTATTTTTTTACATATCAGCACAAAGAGAAACAATATAACCATGACGAATTGTCTAGCACTCTCATTATTATTTATAGGCTCTGTAAAATCTATGCCTGTCTTAGTCGAAGATGAACGAAAGAAAGTGATTCGAAAAGTAAAAGCAAGTGGCTCAGTTGGTCACTTGGTATTTAAAGTAGGCCTCTATTTGTTAATTGTGACCGTTAAGTGTCTTGAATATCTCTGTGTAATTATGAATGCATGATATTTGAGAATAATAGGCTTTAATCTTAGGGTCTTAATCACCACTTTCGAGTAAAGTTCTGGTTAGTTACTTCTCGATTGACGTTACTAGGCAATTTTAAACTATCTAGGTTAATCTTCGGATGGGGCTAGTCAGAGATGGTGAAATTCGTATATAGATTTGTAACTTTAGTTGTCGATTAGTCCACTTCAGACTTCACTTGAGGGTGACAAAAGAGGCCCTTACTCGATTTAGTCTGTCCACTCATAAGAATATCCCGTCCGAAGTCAGAAGATTCTTTCAGAGAATAATTATGGGAATTTATATTATCACGCCAGATCCCTTGCGGGGTAGGCAGAGAGAACAGAGTTCCAACAGGTTCTTTCCTTACATACCTCTCTGGCTTCCTTCACTCTCATAGTTCGTCTCAAACACGCTTGCCGGTTACGAAGACTCTTGCCATGTCTTTCAGATAAGACACAGTCTATTTGGCCTATAATTATGTGAAATGGAAAATAAAATTCCTTTTCACTGAAAATATAGCCGTGCCTCATGTAGTAAGCATGAATTGCAATATCATGTGTATGTCCGCACTCGACATAGATAAGAGATTTCATAATACCACTATTACCGGTGTACCCGCAGTTGTAGATATACTCGTTAGTACAACGTTCGCGCCGTCACCGATAGCGTTTTATTTCGTCAATATAACGGGTTTCAACACTATTTCTATGCACTCGAAGGATTTCAAGTAGGCATACAACGTAAGCCGCTTTTAAGATAACAAAATGGAAGGTATGAGACACTGAGTTAAAATGTCAAACGTCCTGGAGAAGCTTTTTCGTACAAAAAATGGCGCGCATGTCAGTGCATCTGGAGGCATATTTTTTAAATAAAACTTCGCACTCAAACGTCTTACGTTGCAGTAAGCACCTGGCTAAAATATTCTGATGTCTCCTCTAGTACATAGTACATAAACTCAATGTTATAAAGATGTCTCATAAAGATGCCCTACGCACAATGACTAAAGATAATTTATCAATCAAATAGCTTAAACTTTTTGATTCGGAAGTAAAGAATCCCTTGTAATAAACATGGGTTCGTCGTCTAGGATAAATTGATTTCAATTATAGTGGCATTGGAAGAGAATTGCACGTGATGGAAAAACCATTGATAAATGCTCCAGTAAATAAATTTCTAAAGAAGTCGTTACCAGTGTCATGAAATTATAGTGGTAGGTATATTTTGATTATTTATTAAAAAGTAAAATGTAGATGTTAGGTAGACTTTAAAAAAAATATTTCATTACATATTTTTATAAAAAAATTGTTTTTTAAAAATCGTATTTAGTCTGAACACCGTAGATATGCCGAAAGCAAAAAACACTTCTACTATAAGGGTTGTAAGTTACGTAGTGACTTTTGTTAGCCTATAGTTTGGGTTGTCAACAAGTGATAAACGAAGTATTGAAATGCTGAAATCGTTACTAGGATACGGCTCACTACAGCTATAGACGAACATCGTGCAGTCACGACATTCTTGTAACAAAGTGGTTTCATAATATAAGGCATTTTGGATACATTTTGTAGGTCATTGTACCTTAAATCACGTGACGCGGTGTTATGGTTCGCACATTGTCATGGGCGAGGCATTTCCTGTCATTTTTAAACAGGTACTGTTATGATAAATGATTCCATATACAGGAGGTCATTCTCCTCCTCGTCGGTACAGAACAGAACAATACCCCGACCAGAAAGTGCCAAGAACCTGTGAGGTTCTTTGTTTTTCATCCTTCTTAACCGATTCGATTAATGCGATATAAAAATTCGACTCGTGTCCCATGCGTTGAGCGGACATCTCTCGGAAAATTTCCTTTGAATGTTAGAACAATGAACTGATGCAACATAACCGTTGGCGTGTTCAAATAACTTTGTAATATTACTAAAATATTTTCACGCACTCAGTGAATGTGATATTAGGTTGTGGTCTCGTAGTTTTGTCTACTATAGTCTAGTGGGCACGTGAATTATCATGCCTCGGACATACGTAACTGTCAGCGACATTTCGGTCGCCTTCTTGTTTATGCATTTCGGGAAAAGCGTATCTTGGTATCGCACGATCACGCCAGAGGCTGCCGACAACTGGCAAGCCTTCGAGATAGACGTGACGAAAAACAAAATATTTTTAACGCAGAGAGGCACCGACCGTAATTCTTTTAACCCTGGTCACGATTCGTTGTTGTCCTGGGAAATGAATATTTTTTTTTTGGAATTCGCAGAATACCGACTTAAAATACGATGACAAACAGTGAGATGTCGCTAGATCTTTGTAGAGGATAGAGTTAACCCATTTAAGATGGCGTGTGGGCCGCATAGAGATAAATCGTTATCTAAAAAGATTACGAGAGAAACAGTCGCATAATGGTTTCAAGATACGTTGTTTGTGTGTGCACCATTCTCGGACAATACGTAGTCGCTAGTGTCAAACTTGCCAGTACAAACAAAAAACGACCCAGTCAACTTACTGTTACCGTAATACGAATAGATTTCTTTAAATAACGGCTTTTAGTTCTGCTGCATACATCTATATTCACCTACATATGGATCAAAGTGTAATAATATATCAAGCTTTTCTGATGGTACAAGAATTTTATCTAAGTTATCTGTTGGTGCCTACTTACCTGCATATTAAGTTTTTATGTTGTTTGTCATTGCTTCCTGGGCGGGGTATTAGTATTGTATTAGGTGCAGTACATATAAGCCGGGAATAAGACGTAAAGAATTATGAGGATTGTGGTGACGGCGTGCGACAGTGGTCGGTGGACGGTGGTCGGAGCGGCGCTCGGCGCGCATGCTCGTCACGCACGCAGGAAGCATGCGGCGACCTTCAACACGCGCGCCACGGCCACCGTACTCCGATCGCCACAGCTTATTGTTCACATCTGATTGTTACAATTTGTTTGCCTCGACCACGCTGCCCGCGCTGTAGCTCCGAATCGATTATGCCGTTACAAATAGTGCACGGCGAAACACTAGACTCCTGTTTGTTATTCAATGCGTGAACTCCATGACATTTTTGCATATGATCGGTTACACTGAAACCTTCACGTCAAATCAGACTAATTCTTACAACGTTTTGTTTAGTATTTTTTCATTGCTTTGTGTTTCTTAACCGTTTATTAAGATAGGTATAAAGCAGTATAAGAAAATACTGTTACTTTTTTCTTAATATACGATGCACTTAACAAACGTGACTTGCACACGTGTATGGTATGTATGTATCTGATGATTGGCAAGCAATCAACAGATTAAAGTCTATTATATCAGAAAAGTAAGACAATGTGCTTGTTTACACGTGATAAACGTGAGCCGTGGACAAAAGGCGGGTTTGTCTTATCACAAAAAAACATTTTCTACATTCTAGTATAGAAAAGTGATGTTTCACACGCGATAAATTCTATTTTAATCTTTCGACAATCGCTTCGTAATTGGAACTAATTACGATAGTAAGTATGTAGTTATTATCCTTCCTTTGCGCGTGCTGATGACAAATCGCTGACCGCCGGCTGCAAACGTAGCGCAGGCGCAACAGGCGAGTCTCAGATCAGATGAAATGATCACACATCCGGGTGCGAACCACAATATCCGACAAGCCTATTATCATCTCACTTTGCTGTAAGAAAGAGTGGTGGATATACGCAGTGTTAGATTAAAATGTTTCTTTTTTTAAGGGGCTTTGGTCAGATCAGTCCCTCATTCCCACACTATTCTGTTTATTCACTATACTGTAATAAAAGCTTTACAAGAAACAATGTTAGAGGTACCTATATTTGTTATAAACACAGCATTATTTATAACGTCGTTGTCAAATGAATATCTGATATGTTTTGTATCTGAGTTTATCAGAGTACCTACAGTCTGTTTTTATTCAAGTATATTATGGATTATAAAAATTACGTAACCGATAAATTATTTACTTATGTAACTTATTAACATAAAAAGATGCCAGGAACGGACAAACAAACATGATATTTATTTACGCAAGAGGCGCCATTCCTAATTATATATTCGTTTTATGTGTGTATCAAAGTAATTTATCTCAGTGATGTATATTAATTATTATTCTGTACTCTCTGCCTACCCCGCAAGGGATCTGGCGTGAGGTTATAGATAGATAGATAGATAGATGTATATTAAAAGAAAAATAGATGTATATAAAACTGTATATTATAGAAAATGTATTTATTTATTATGTATTTAAAAGTATTAGTTTATTTCGTATTTATATCGACATTTATGAAACGACTCACGTTCTCCGAGAAATATATTGTAGTAATCATTATGACAACAACACGTGTATAAAACTCACCGGTATATTGTTATGTTCAGATAAAAAGCTGCATTTTACATATAATATTAACATACACAACATAATTTACTATCGAGAAAAGAAGCTAAAAACAATGTACTAGTAGATTCAAAAATACATACATAGAGACATGATTGCCAAATAAATATTTAAGTTAAAATTTAAAAAAAATGCAGCAAAATATACGACATATTATTGTTTTAGGAATACGATTATTTTTTTACTCACTATACATTATTTCTAAATAAAAAATAAGTAAAAACTATAATACATAAGTTTAAGAGGTAAATCATACCTTGTAATTATTTTCCTTAAAAAGGAAAGTTCTTGATTTTACAAATGGGTTCTAAACGTGACGGGATGAGATGTAAACAAATTATTCCTTAACCTATGGTACCTACTAGCCGGAGTGACAACTACACATAAATTATTGTCATTGTCTGTATTGTGAAAGACTTAATTAGTTGCGGAGAGGGCAATTATATCATTAGCATCTGTCGTTGGTTAGTCTCCTGATTGACTTTTATTATGTGTTTGAGGGCGATTTGCGCCACGTTTTATAAATATTGATGAGTAGATTTTCATGTGCGCAGTTGATAATAAATAATATATCATGTGTGATCTAAATATACTGTGTAAACGCCATAACACAAATAATGTAGTACACGAGGTATCCGTGGCGCAGCAGTGGAATCTAATCATCCAATCGGTATGTACCTGCGTGGTAGCACTTGAAACGTGTCTATAATTTGTACAATTTATTCAACTGCGTGATAAGTACACCTGTATATTTTCATAAAATTTAAATGACATACCTATTGGATAATTCATAAATAATAATAAATCAAACTATAAGGCAAAGGTCTTCCCTCACAAATTGAGCCGAGAGATTAGGTCACCACGCGGACTCAGTGCGGATTGCTGGAAGCAGAATTGGAGCCACCGACGTTTTCAACTTGACTTAAGGACTACCACATTAAGTGGAAACCAGGACCAACGGCTTAACATGCTTTTCGAAGCACGGATACGCTCGGTCACTTATCTCAGACTAGCCGATTTCAATGTTGCTGAGTGAATGCTAAGAACACCGGGGTGGGGTCATTCGAAAAAAAAAACAAATGAAAATATTTCAATTTTGATGCTTAAATGAGTAGTTAACGGTTTGTGTTCTTTATTTTATTTTAATTAGATAGGTAAAAAACATATTCGACATTTTATTGTGCATTGTTTTTTCTCAAGCATATATACATTAAAACTGAATGTTTGTTTTGAATGCATAGATAGCAGTAACAGATGCACCATACGAGTGTAACAATAGCGTGGGCAACGGGTCGTTAGCATTGTAACGAGCTTAATGCGAGCCTTCATTGCATGCTTCGACTTCTTAACACGAGCTTAAATTTATTCCCTATCTTGGTACTGAAATTTTCAAATTGATTATATTGGTAATATCCTTTAGGTATCAATATGACGTCATGAAAACTAAGATAACTCTAGGCACGGTATAAAACGAAAAGAATAAAAGCACTTTTATTAAGATGCTAAGCATAGTCTAATGTCGCGACAGACCCTATCATACCTATCATTATTGGTGATTATTTAAAGAATCCCAATAGAATTTTGCTGTATTCGAGTTATACCTTTATCTCATTCCTAGTTTCTGTATTGTCGTATTCGAATTCTGAGAACTAAGCCCAAACCATATCAAGTTATCGTAGCGTTAGCAACTAAGCATGCTGTCACGTTCATCTTTACTTAGTATAAATGTGGTGTAAAAAGGATGGCACATCAACTCGGTAGTCGATTTGTTCGTGCTAAGCCCTCTAGTTTATATCAAAATCGTGATCTCTTGACCAGTTTCTTCATCTCCACTTATCTACACGAGACTGATCTTTAAACAGAGATTGAAATATTTCGTTAAATAATTCCGAATACGAAGAAGTGTTTACGAATATTTGCACGTGCTAAACATTCCCAGTATGGATTATCTCGGCACCGCCTAGAACAGATGCACTTCTAGGAAGAAATGTCAACGTCGCGACATCTCTTGGTTTGGTCGCCGCTACAGCAACCTCTATTAAGACTACTGATTAAAATAGCTATTCGATATACCAAATAAGATATGTTGAATCACGCATTGATTTGGTATAACTTGTACGATTATAATATCGAAAACATAGTGGTATTAGGTGATTATCTGTTTGTCTACCTCTCAGATCCAAGTTCTGTTGTTTTACAGCCATTGAATATTATGGGAGTTCCATAGTTGTTATCAGGGAGAAAAGCTATGCAAAAAAGTTATCCCGTAAGTGTTGCAGTTGCAGAACATTTTGTACGAATCTGGTTGTGTGCATTCACGTATCGTTAAATACGAAAAATTAAATGAACAGACAGTTTAAATGTCTCGTACTATTAAAATGTCTCATCTGACACCGTTGTTGTGAACGCGTTTTAGTAATCATTATGTACATTAGTGATAAATATTTAATGTAAAAATTAAGCAAAGGTCTTTAGTACGGTAATTTTAGCAACAAAGTTTTACCGTGAATGGTGCCCGATGTCGGTGGTTATCCAACAACTATTATGAATGATATGTAATGATGAGGTGTACATGAACGGTCGCTTTACATCATGACGGTCTAACTACGGATAATCGCCCGCAGAGATGGACCCTACGTAGTTTTGCGATTCTCTTCCTCCTTTATGGATATTAACTCACTGTAGTGCGTTCCTACCGCGCCATAAAAATTACATAACATTCCATAACAATGATATGTAAATCATATTATTGTATTATTCTTGTACAGCTAAATGGCATGTTCATAGAAGCTTATTCGTATTTTTCTTTTGTGACAACATTTGCAGGTCGTTTTGTGTCATTTATTGTAACATTGTTTTACAGCATTTGCTTTTCAAATAACAAAGGAGACTGAGACAAGCCTTACGACTAACGTATGTGACCCAGATTAAGTAAAATAATAGATAGTAAGTAGGTGAACTATTTTACGTTCATGATTAATAGCTATTATAAAGAAAATGGTGTTTATTTTTTTACTAGAAGTAGAAAAATGAGTTGTATTCAAAGTCAAATTAGTGTATTTAATAGTACTTGAGTCGTCGTTACGCACTGTATAAACAAGAGGATCGCCCGGAACTTTACGTACGTGCGCAAACAAAGCCTTTATGAGTAAGCTTAATGTTTTACTGTTTCTTAAAATATACTTGAATTTATGACGAACTGAACAGAATATATGAAATAGCATAGTATTTGGTAAGTGGCGATAAATATTAGCACCTACTACTACTAATTAAAGTGTTAATAGAACGAGTTATCAAAGATAATTATATTGATAAGTTTGATTCAGTTCAACAGCAAATACGTCAATCTCTTTTAAGTTTGTTTGACGAGTACTCTAGTATACGAATTTCCATTTTTAAACGACTTTATGCTAGGCGGCTGGATAAGTTCTAACAATAGATGGCAATAGACCTGCATCTATCAGTTCTCATTGGATCGGCTTGATGGAGTATGATCTATTCGTTTTCAATTTGGCCTGAGAAGGCCTTCGCTCACCAGTGGGGTAGTATTGTTTTGTTATTATTGGACAAGTATGCAATTTACCAATATAATTACTATCAGAATGAAATTTAGTGTAAATATGTTTAATTAAAATAGCTTTTACAATCAGTGTTGCTAATTTGTTTAGTATAAATAGCCATTTTAATTAGGTCAAATTTAAAACAACTCGTGCTTTAAACAGAGGAATTTAATACGAAATTTCGTGTTAACTTAACCTTCCAGTTCAAAGAAATTTGTGCTCATTGTGAGTTTACAACAATTCAATGCAAAGTTCATTGCTTGTCCATCACCATTCAAAGCTCACAATCCTCAAATGTTGTGGAGGTAGTGACTCAGTCTTTAGCACGTGGCTTTAGCCATTTAATTCACGTCTCGACACGTAGTCCTTTCTATTGAAATTGCCGTTAATCGATTCCGTTAGTTTGATTGAAATAACTGACTATATGTCATACGAATAGTTACGTTTGAAACCTTTTGTTATGTCTACTGGGTATAAATGCTTATCACGAAATAAGTTACACGAATAACTGCTTCTGTATTTTGATTAACCCATTTTAGGCTGAGTGACCATAGCAATAACATCACAAATGTTTTGTTTTCCCTAACAAAACCTATACCTACTGGGATTTTGTTTTCGTCGTTAATAATAATAACGTTCCGAATATCAGATATGTATTTCACATGTATTCGAGAAAATGAACATGCGTGACTCAACCCAATGGTTCTCAATTTTTGACTACGTTAACTTTGTCAGTCTAAAAGCTCTGATATGTGTAGATTGGAGAATTTAAACATTTACAAAGGACATGTTGTTTTTCCCAATTAGCATTGTTACTTAGCAATGATGCGTGATACAATCCGTTGGACGTCTTCAGAGGCGGCAAAATTTGCATGGGATAAGTAGGTCTGTGGAGCACTGCCGCGGGCTCCGCCGTGTGTTCGGCGCCTGCGCAGACTCCGACAGTTACCCGTTACTCATGGGGACACACTGACCTCGATACGCTTATACGAATCCATTCTTTATACGCCTCCATCAATAATCCCTCTTATTTGGGTTCCATTTGCGTGTAATTTAAATTGCCTTTTCTCAAAAAATAAATATACTTTGTCAGCCTGCTGTTATTTTTCGCACTTGATTGGCGGAAGTCGTGTGTACATACGGGCGACCACAATGTTCTTGCGTGTATTTAAACAACCCTTACTTATATGGAAACAATGATTTACATTGTCGTCTGTCGCTACGCAAACTACTAGGTAGATATACCAACAGTACACGAACGATGCATTTAGGTTTGGTCGACAAACAATGGGCTGGCACGGTGAGTGTCAATGGCCTGGCCGTGGCATCCACCAAGCCTGAGCACACCCAAAACCTGACCGATTCTCTCGCGATTAGTCATCGACATTGATTTATTTGCATTAAAAAAATATTTAACGTATTGGAAGATGGATTTGTGATGTCAAAGACTTACTGTAATACAAATATAAAAAAATCCTATAAATGAAAAATTTCATCAAGACGTTTTTAATGCACAGGGCCAATCACAAATCGTGATCATATCTGCAAAACGTTTACGATTTGGTTAACAAATAGAAGAAATCTTTGAAAGTTTGTTTTGTATTCAGTGAGCGTTGCGCAGACAATAGTAAACATGGGCTTTTGGGGGTATTGACTGCGCCAGGATTAGCTGTCACATAATTGTGAGTATTCCTCGGCGCGAGAGGAACAAAGAGCGGCGGCGCGCCGTACCAACCGGAGATATGTGCACGCGCACATTGCGATGCGCCTCACGCAGCTACGCACTGCCACCGTCCAAGGTCGCCAATGTCTCCGCCTTCCATTGGCGTTAGTCGAAATGTATCCCTTTACCGATTTAATAAATTTTCTATTGGTAAAATGGCACAAAACAAAAAATATTGTTTTTATTTATATATCTGTATGCGGAGTGGTCAGGCTCCCCTAGAAAATGGACTTATGACCTGGTGAAGGTTGCGCCTAAAAGCTGGTTACGTACAGTATAGAGTCAGTAGTCTGTCGTGGTTTATATTGGGAGGCCTTTGTCCTGCCGTGGACGTCTTTAGACTGAAGAAGAAGAAGATAAGCCATTCTTAATAATTGCTTGAGGTTGAAATTTCATAAAAAAAATTATTATTAATTTATTTTACCACATAAAAGATAGGTATGTACTTACATATATTATGTATAACAGCATCGTGTTCCGTTATCAAACGATGACAATAAACAATGGGCGAGTAACCTTGCGATGATGTGAGATAATATAACGAGGTATCAGCTTAAGACAGATAAATGAGAGCAAGTAAATTAACGGGCATCTTTGTTGTTGAGTCTACATGTCTACATTATAGGGAAATCCATTTCATTGATCATGAAATATACATCTACTTTAAGACAATTGCCTCCTCTGTTTTCAGACGAATTATTTCATTATTATTAAAAAAATACAGCTACATTAAACATAGTAGATATTGTAGAGCTGTAGTTAGAAGTAGTTAGTGTACAAAGTAGCTAGACAATTTTCGTCAGAGAACAGAGGCCTATCCCGTGCTCGGATACGGCAGGCTGATGGGGACGCCTACTTTCAGATGTACCTGGCTCAGTATGGGTACTTAAGCCCATCAGTACGGAACCCTTCAAGCGGACACATCATGGACGAGAGTTCGTGGCGGCGAGCCATTGCCGAGTTTCAGAGCTTTGCAGGCCTTAATGCAACAGGTTTGTTTTATTTTATTAATTAACGCGTTAACTATCCATCGGTTTTAAAAGATATTTTATTATAGTTCAGACAAGGAGTCTCAACATTATAAAAAGTTTATGTACTATTTTTATTTTCAACTTCATAACTTAATTAAGTAGGAGTGAAAAGCTTATTACAAACACACTTTTTTATAAAGTGATGTGTATGAATTTGTATACGTTTGTCAAAGAGAGGGACAGTTCTGTTATAATAATTTATACATATGTCATACAAGAAAGTAAAGTAAGTCAAGTATATGTTTAATTTCATTGTATTTAGTAGAACAAACTTATGTTCTAATTCCGCCTTACATCTTTTTTAAAGGTCATGAAATGCTTATTTATCATTTGAGTTCCTTGTAAGCCTTAATGAATCATGTTTAAATTTAAGATATCTTGCGGTCACAAAGTTTTACCACTTCTGTTTGAACTACACGATAAAAGGATCTTTGATAATATTTTTAATAATTTGTTTACCAACAAATATTATTTGGGAACATGTTTATTTATGAAAGTAATTTAATACAAAAAATAATAGCTTAGCGTAAATGTGACCTGAAGGTTTGACTGATATCAAACGGGTATTCACGGACCATTAAACATTGATTAAAAGAGAATTCATTGTGGTCGGTGAAAGTTTAAATTAGGTATTTATTTGAATATTGTAATGTTAAAATGATTGTGTAAGCGCGTTATTTGTTCTTTTGATTTAAATAATATTTCTGTTTAGTTGCATAACTATAAAATAGTTACAGAGTAAAATGCAATATCTCGTCGATAATAGTATTGAGATGTCGATGTAAGAAAAAAGTTATAAAAACATAAATCAATCATTGAATTATGAGAAAATCATCTGACTCGTTTATTCTAAAATACATAACAATCAAATGTTAAACTTAGAATCATGGCTATATCCATCATTCGATCATTGCTACCTGTAAAATATTATAAAAATGTGTTGAGTATTCTGAATGGCCGTGTCACTGAACATTTCTTGGATCACAAGGGTTGACGCAATTACCGTGATGTCAGATCACATCCGGACCGCCTTGACTCGATGTAGTGCAAGTATTTATCGGTTACTATGTTACTTTAGTTATTAATTACTTAAAAAACTGTAATTACCTTTAAAACTTGAACGTTCAGAGCGCTGGGTAGGTAATTTTTAAATTATAAATATCATTTAAATTTTTCGACTGTACCTAGCGTAGGTACAGTCGAAAAATTTGCTACGCTAGTGCTGTAGTTGTGTTTTCATGTATACAAATAAATAATGGTCTAAATAAAAACAACTCGTTTTCGAGATCACTAGCGAAATAAATTCTTTGTTGGCCCTGATCTCTGCGTGTACGCCTATACTTATACTTATTCTGAGCCATTTAGAATTGTATTTGTGTCATGAATACAAACATCACCGGCAGTCCTTTTAATAGCATCAGTTTTAATGTTAACCCTTGAACTATTAAGCGGTAGCTAGTTAATTTTCCATCGTCCCCGGTCGTGTAGCCTTGGTCTGTTCTCATCACTGTTATTACAATCACACACATCTATCTAAGGAGCAATTTGTTAGTCTGTATCCACAATCAACTATTTGAACACAGTAGAATTATGTGGGCAGAACTCGACTCGTCTTCGTACACGTACGTGCCTTGACATGAGAAGTAGTTTATTGGACTTGACTATGGCAGAAGGCAGTCTTGTTATGTAAGCAAATAACGCACCGACGCCATATAAATAAATAATTCATTATCGGTCACTGCACGAGTTCGGATGAGCTTGTCACAATCACATCACCTTATGATTCGCTCGAGGCTTTAGTGATGACATTTTGTTCTAATGCGATTTACGTCACATTGACGCCAATTGTAATGATGCAAAAACTTAACTGAATGTAAGTCTGAAATATAAACGATCTTCTTATGTTAAACGTATCAGAAAGACGACAATTTACTCATATCAAGAATCTCAATTATATAGGTATTTTTGCGTCTGATAGGTGTTGTTTTTTTTTCTTTGTTAATTGGAATGTTTCTTCTCATACTGTACCATAGCGCAGTGGTTAAGAGCTTAAGCCGCTCCGCCCTCTGTGTCTAATAGTCGCGGGCTCGATTCCCGCACGGGACAAATCTTTGTGTGATCCACAATATTTGTTCCGGTCTGGGTATTTGTGTATGTGAATTTTCATGTTTGTAAACGCACCCATGACACAGGAATAAATCCTAGTGTGGGGATAGGTTCTTTTTTAAAAAAATTTGAAAATAATCAATAAAAAAAACTAGTATGTCGTGAGATGAAAGACATTGTCATTATTTCTTCCTCTTATAATGTAGGTTATTAAACTATGAGTTTTCCTCATGCCGAGTATTGCAACTAATTACCTACATTGTTATTCCCCATAACTATGAATGTAAATTCGGTTGAAGCCGGTCGATGAATTCCAAGTCGCAGCTGATCACCGTCCGGCGCGACCGTAGTTCCTGATCATTCAAAGATTTCCGCGTGCGGTTTTGGTCGATGTGTTTATGTAATTACTTCCTCGTCATCGGCCGTAACAAAAATCTTTGTCCTTTGACACTCGATGGTGTTTTATGCGAGTCTGATTATGATGGACATATAAATGTAGGTTTTTGTGTAAATTGAAGCTACTGAGAATATAAATGACGTATTTATTGTGTGTCTTCGTATAACATTTGCGTATTTATTGTTTGATGAATAATTTTGCTGTGCAGGAGAGTTGGATGAAGAAACAGCGAAAATAATGTCACTGCCAAGGTGTGGCGTGCGAGACAAAGTGGGCTTCGGAGAGAGCCGTGCCAAACGATACGCGCTGCAGGGTGAGTGCCTCCAATCGCATCCATATTCAATTATTCAGTATTATTGTATTCCGGTAAATACCCGTGGAATGTTTACGAAGTTTAACACAAGCAATATATGAACCATGCCTGTGTAAAGTGCTATGCATATAGTCATCATACCTGAGATTTATGAGAATTCGTTTTAAAGTTTACAAACTTCTTACAACAAATATGCATATAACTTTATTATCTGATGAACGATGATGTCTGCTTACATTGTCTTTACAAACACGTCTACCTCTAAATTCCCCAAGCGAGGTGACAGAAGTTGCATACACCCTTACTTTCTTTATATTAAATACTACAAAAGTTAGACAATACTTTTCTTGCTGACGTATATGTTTTGGACTTACATGATAGGATCAAGATGGCGTGTGAAGAATCTGACATACAAGATCTCCAAGTACCCGTCGAAGCTGAACCGTGCCGAGGTTGACGCCGAGCTTGCCAAGGCTTTCTCTGTGTGGTCGGACTACACCGACCTCACCTTCACACAGAAGAGGTCGGGGCAGGTGCACATTGAAATCAGGTTAGTCCTCCAACATTTATTATGTAGTAGATTCATGAGGTTTTAGGATTTGAGTGTATGGAAAACAGAAGGTTAACTTCTGCTCGTTGGATTATTGTTACTTTGCACCTAAAAATCGTAATAGACCCGTGGACCTATTTTGCAACGACAATGTCAGGAGATTTTTTATTTTTATAACACATATATGGGTACAAAGTGTGACATAATTAATGCAAAACCTGAAAGTAGTTTGTTCTTAATCGATAACTGAATTAATTCCAACTATTTTTAATGTATATTACATTTTTTTTTAATTTGCAAAACATCTCCCTTTGTGCGCTATAATAAACTAAATGTATTTTTGATTCAAAGCAATACGGAGATTTAAAATGCATGTCTAAAACGTATTTCTCAATTCGCACACACGCTCCCGTACAAGTTTCTTTGTTAATTGGGGTATAAAAGTGCGTAAAAAAGGGTTACAAATTTTAAATTTGGAAAATTGGTTTCCGTATGGAATTTGTGACGCAAATATCGGGGTGTTTGAGGTCTTGCTTTATTTGTGATACACCTTGTATAGAATATTTTATTGTATCCAATATTATTTGACTTCATCTTATACGCATGATTAGTACACAATTGCAACTAACAAAAATAACAGTGAAATCAATAAGCAAGGAATAATAGGTTGCCAAAACTTATGAAATGCGCTACTTTATTGAATTTGTCGTTACCAACGTCCTAAATGTAATTTCGTACTTAATTGAAAGTTTATACAAGAATTAGAGGTCGGTACGTGCAAAACGAAGTAGTTTAAGTGTGTCGTGGTTTGACCGACCAATTTTGAGCGGTGATCATCGTGTTTAGATCGACGCAGTGATATTGAAATACGCAATTACAGTGGACGTATTGTATGTGGGGGTTATTTGAATCGGTAATAATACGTTTTTCGTCACAATCCACGGTAATCTGTGTTGCGTAACTGAACGCAAACGTTGTCATTGAACGAGCTGTAATGCACATAGCTACTTGTACTAATGCAAATGACAATACATTTTGTGTACAATTTGAATGCTACGCGCTACATCTTCACAAAGGAATTCGTTCCATGAAAGTTAGAGGTTATTAGGTCATATTCGGATAGGATTTACATTTGTCTTCTGTGTATCAACGTCAGCGATTTTATTAAATAATACTATAATATTAGCCCTGTTAAGAAACTGTCCCACCGTTGGGCACGGGCCTCCTCTCAAACTCAGAGGGCTTAGGCCATAATTCACCACAATGGCCCAGTGCGGGTTGGCGAACTTTACACACCTTCGAGAAACTCTTAGGCATGCAGGTTTCCTCACGATGTTTTCCTTCACCGTTAAAACAAGCGATAATATTTTTTTAATACCCACATGCTTTCGAAAAGACAAAGGTGCGTGCCTGGGTTTGAGCCCGAGACCTCTGACTTTGCAATCCAACTGTCTAACCACTACGCTATCACTGCTGCAATATTATTAATATTATGTTTTATTTTTAAGGTTTGAGAAGGGAGAGCACGGAGATGGTGATCCATTCGACGGTCCTGGTGGCACTCTTGCTCACGCATACTTCCCTGTAAGTACTCGTATAAAACCTAAAATTATCTAATGAAGAGCCGCCCTTAGCGCTGTATGACCGCGGTATTCTTAGCCGTTGGCTCAGTCGGTCTGAGACGGGTGACCATTGTGACATTTCATATGACATAGGCACGTGAAACCGTTGGTACCAGTTACCACTATCGTCGTAAGCCAAGTTGAATAGCTTCAATAGTTTCAAATCAAGCTTTATAGACTTGATAAGTTACTAGTGCGGGTGGCTATAAACCTGCCTCCATCAATCCACACTGGGTCCACGTGGTGGAGTATGACCTCTCTCATCTCGATTTGTGTGGAGAAGGCCTTTAGTGGGACTTTAGTGGGCCTTTAGTGGGACACTATAGAGTGATGTATAAATTAAATGATTATGTATTTGACGATGTGTTCGATTTAGGTCTTGTATCTACTATGGTGTAAAAATAGCGGATGTCACACATTGTCACCTGAACAGTGAAAGTACGTTTTGTATCTACAATATGATAATCACATGTCTCATTGTGACTAACAAATTATAATATTCGTTCCGTTTTGCTAGCACTAACTGTTACTGTAAATGTTCTATTATATTATGAACGGTTTGCTAAACATTTAAATGTGGGACGTTTGACAATACCGACTTTTCCTTTTAGATAGTTTTTCGGTCAAAGGATAAATAATATTTATGTAAATACACACTGCAGATAGAATCGGGAGAACTATTTTCAAACCCTATTACTTTATTCTACCTAGGCTTATACTGAAAATGTTGAACAAATGGTTTTTCGTGTTAACGATGTGCTGGAGCAATGGAACAAGTGAGTTTGTATATATTGGATGCGCCTTCAGGAAGGATGGGAAATACCGGTACTTAAGCCAAAAGGCGCAGCTGGCCATACATAAAGGAGTTCTTGTCCCAACGCTGTTATATGGTAGCGAGAGCTGGGTATGTAAAAAGGAGAATGAAAGAAGGATAAATGCGGGGGAAATCTGCGGTAGATGTGCGGAGTGAAGCTGGCCGACGACCGAGCGTAGTAAGAAAGCGAGTAGGTATAAAAGATAGTATCGGTGTAAAGATGAGAAAGGGTATGCTCTGTTGGTTCGGGCATAAAGAAAGAATGCCAGAAGAAAGAATGACAAAACAGATATACAATGCGAAAGATGAAGGATGTAGGTACCAGGGAAGACCTAGACTATCTTACCACGTAAAATAGACCAAGTCTTATCTGAAGGACAAGTCAAGAGTCTTCGTAACCGGCGAGCGTGTATGAGACGAACTATGAGAGTGGAGGAAGCCATATAGGTGTGTAAGGAAAGAACCTGTTGGAACTCTGTACTCTCTGCCTACCCCGCAAGGGATCTGGCGTGATGATATAGATATTTCTTTGATAAGTAGGCTGCTTATGGATTAGAAGGCGTTTGTTTGGTATGGTAAATATGCCAGACGTGTTATTTGTGCGATGCTTAAATTACGATTTTATTAGATTATGGAAGGTGGAAATTGTATCAACTGATTTGTGATTGGATTCATACTGAAAAAACCTCCATATTACGCTTGTCCCGTTTACGTCGTTGGTAACAGTTTTTTTTATTATACAATTTAATTACCTATTAACGGTATTTAATAATTTGTAACTGTTGCTTCATGTTATCTTGCAAAAGATACATTAAGTCCCTTCGCGAAATGCGAAGGAAATATTGCAGAGTAAATTGATTTCTCGAAACTGCCTACGTGCGGTCACTCGGTACCATTCAATCATTGTAATGACAATGATTACGATGACGACTTATCGACTGTTTTCCTTAATCCACGCGTTTTTTGTGACAGGTCTACGGCGGTGATGCTCACTTCGATGACGCTGAGGCGTGGTCCATTAGCTCGAGGAGAGGCACCAATCTTTTCCAGGTAGATTTACGAATATATACATAAGAATACATTAGGTACGACGATGAATTTAGGGAATTAAATATATAAATATAGTATACTCAAGAATATAATTTACTTATAACACGAGAAGTACGAGTCAATCACATGAATTACGTATGAAGGATCTTTTTAGTGTTTTAGGTAAGAAAAATAAGTAAAGACTATCATTATATGTAATTTCTTAAAGGCTTCTAAAGTAACTTAAAATAAAATGATGTGGTAAATGCATATTACTAACTTAAATCATCATCATCATATCAAAACGAGATTAGGATCAAGGTTTTTCCGCCATACAACAATTTAAATGTATCTAAAAAGGACATCTGAGTTTTGTCGATCGTTAGGATAAATAGCTGTACCAAATATTCGTATAACAAGTTAGACTTAAATTGGTATATTGGCAAATAGTGCGAATGGAGATCACGTGATCCAGAGTTCGAATCCCAAGTCAGACAAAGTGTGCCTCTATCGAGAATATCACAGCCGCTTTCCGCTGTCCGAGTCTGCCATTCTACTCGGTACCGGTAGTTATACCGGGCACTATTAATATAGTGCCCGGTATAACTACCGGTATACTACTGAACCTGACGTCGATAGCGATGTAAGTGTACATCCTTACTAATGTTACAAATTTTAAAGTAGCTCTGTCTCTCCCTCTGTCGGTCTGTTACCTATTTCTCGCCCAAACCGCTGAACAGATTTTGATCAAAGTCGGCAAGGACATAAATGTCGCCTTGGGACAGGACATAGGCTTTTTGTCTCAAAAAAACGTAAGAGTGTGAATATGACGCGCCTATAAATAACGCGAACAAAATTGCCGGTACAGCTATGATACCTATATAGCATCGACGATGTTAGATCCCATTGTAATTGGAGGCTTTCCTATTGCCTAATATAGATATATAGTACACTTTTTCAACCTCCAC
The DNA here is from genome assembly GCA_905147815.2 of Phalera bucephala. Taxonomy (NCBI): domain Eukaryota; kingdom Metazoa; phylum Arthropoda; class Insecta; order Lepidoptera; family Notodontidae; genus Phalera; species Phalera bucephala. The sequence continues at coordinate 16,888,570 of LR990617.1, read as the reverse complement.
TTGGAGATTATAGATGTTACGTTGTTTTTTTTTTCAGTATTTTACGATGGATTCATTGTTCGCAGGTAGCTGCGCACGAGTTCGGTCACTCGCTGGGTCTGTCCCACAGCGACGTCCGCTCGGCGCTAATGGCGCCCTTCTACAGAGGATTCGACCCTGCTTTCCAACTCGACCAGGACGACATTCAAGGCATCCAGGTGTGTAATCAATCATTATCGATTAGATGTGCGTCAGTGGGAGCATGTAATCCGCGGAAGTAAACAGGAAAGAAGATAGGAAAATCAACTAAGTTGTTGTGTAAACTTTACATACCCGCACTGCTTACTTTTATCCCCATTTCCCTGTATATATCGCGAGAGTGTACTGAATGTAAATTAGGGGTATTAGGGTGCGTTTGGGGTAGTTGGCCATAGATACTTAAGAAGCCTGTTGAATTAAAACTACAGAGATTAATATATAAAAAAATCTTACGATATCAAACACCTATATGGTTCGCCCCCTATTACATGGGGCCTAACATCGTCGGCAAAAAGTGGGTGTTCACGGTACACCTCTGCCACCCCCGCTTGGGGAATATAGACGTGAGCAACGTAGTCACAATCCTCAGTAATGAGAGAACGATTGAAAAGTGAGATAAATACGATTTAGAATGGTCATTTATTGCAACGTAGACTAAAATTTCAGCGGTCCAGATCCTAAACCAAAATGTCATAATAAATAACTAACGGTGAAGGAAAACATCGTGAGGAAACCTGCATGCCTGAGAGTTTATCGAAGGTGTGTTAAGTTCTCCATCCTCACTGGGCCAGCGTGGTGGACTATGGCCTAAACCCTCTTAGTTTGATAGGAGGCCCGTGCCCAACGGTGGGACAGTTTCTTAACAGGGGTAATATTATATATATAGATAAACAATAGTGCCTGTATGTTTCGTTCAGGCTCTTTACGGGCACAAGACACAGACTGACATCGGCGGCTTGGCGCCCGTGCCGTCGGTGCCGCGCGCCACCACGCAGCAGCCCTCCGCCGAGGACCCTACGCTCTGCGCCGACCCCAAGTTCGACACCATCTTCAACTCCGCCGACGGCGGCACCTTCATATTCAAGGGTAATTTATTTTATTTTTATTAAAAAGCCTCGTTGGTCTAGTGGCAAAGCGCATTGCTTTGTGATCACGAGGTCCTGCGTTCAAATCCTAGGTCGGACAACTGTAGTTTTTCTAACGAAAACTTCCCAGTACGAGTCCGGGGTCTGGAATTGTGCCCGGTATTGGCAATAGGCTCGCCCTCTATTACATGGGACCTAACAACGTCGGTGAAACGTAGGTATACTCAGTACACCTCTGCCACCCCCGCTTGGGGGATATAGGCGTGACGGTGTTTATTAAAGAGCCACACGAACAATACACATAAAAAGTTCAGATACGATATAAAACAGTGCTAAACAACTTATACTAAGTATGGGCATCGATTACAGGTGAGTACAACATAAACATAGAGAATAACGTCATGCTTACATATAAAACAATAACGAAAATGAAAAAGTATTTGAATGGAAATTGAAATAAAAACAATATTACACCATAGTTAAGTCATAAAATTAAATGTTATACATACCTATGTTAGGTACAATAATTCCATATAGCAAACAAAAATACAATAAGTATTTATACTAACAACTTTAATAATTGATATAATTATACAAAGAACAGCAAATTAACTTTTATTGAAAGAACAGTATCTTGTTTATTAGACTAATTTGTGTAATAAATAGTAGAGCCTAGTGGTAACCTGTATAGCAAGATGGGCATCTCGACAAGACATATATCACTGATTTTATCGCATTAGGCGTGAGATAACCTTTTATATCACGTGCTATCATGACGTGCCGTGACAAAAGTTTGACACAGTTGAAAAATTTTATTGTATTGTATTGACGTGTCGTGTATATAACGAACTATGAGAGTGGAGGAAGCCAGAGAGGTTTATACGGAAAGAATCTGGAAACTCCGCATGGAATCACATTCCACAGACTAGACTATTTTGACTAGCGTACAAGACGAGAATCACGGGTCAACAAAATTTTGTTCCGAGCAAGTAGTCTTCCCGCCCGTGCTTGGTGTGATCCGACAGGGAAGTGCAACCCTCCTACTGTGAAGTACATCCAGTTATTAAACACTTTGTATTATAACAACTAAATGGCGCACAACATAATGATCGCGGGGCACGCGCCCGGTGAGCGGGGTAGTTTCATATCAGAATCAGACTCGGAGGTTTATTTGCAATTCATAAATAATAATCTTATGATTCTCCCGTTCTTGCAGTATCTCAGTACATATCTGGGCAAATTTTTGAAATAAAATTAGCACTTAAATGTGTCACGTTGCAGCAAGCACCTGATGTTATTGATATACTTGGGCGCAACCTACAAGCTCGTTTGCCTACTTTTCCATTATTGCTTTGAATGCTCTCTGACTGCTCTTTTTGTATTTATATATTATTTTATTGTAAAAGAGTTTTAACGCAATAATGAATTTAATGGTTGATTAAGACATATGCCTACATTTAACTACTTCAAAGGTAATGAAAGTACAATTTTGTCAAAATACACTAGTTAGTAGAATAGTTATTTTTGACAATAATATATAGTGTCGGTGACGTCTCATAGGTTTAAAGGTTACAAAGTTAGTTCCAATGTCACTTGCTGACAAAGGTTACGAGGGCGACCGTTAATGATAATAAAAATAAATAGAAGTTTTTGTCTAGAAATAACGTTAATGGAATCGGAAAGATCGATTTATTTTAACATTATGCCTATCTAATTTCCCAAACCAATAAAATGACTTAGTCATCTACACAAAAAGAAAAACACGGCCTTTAAAGAGATCCTAATATGGAGCAAGTTATTTAACGGATAGACTTTTATAATGCCACCAGTAACAAATTTACATGTTCCATTGAAGGAACTGTTTTTATAATTTGGAAAAAAAATACTAGCAATAACGTATGATTATTCATATATACGGTACTCCAACGTGTACTATTAAAGAAAACTTGATTTCTTATTTCATAAATAACGCATAAAAAATATAAACGCGCCGCTTTTGGTCATAGCGAATAAGGACCCTATCGTCACAATGCGACAATTTGTCATTTTTTTGGCACATATGCCCCACTTTTAGCTGCATTAAATAAAGCCCTTGATTCATCCAGGTGAGCACTACTGGCGTTTGACTGAAGACGGCGTGGCTGCGGGATATCCGCGACTGATCTCTCGCGCATGGCCCGGCCTTCCCGGCAACATCGACGCCGCATTCACGTACAAGAACGGCAAGACTTACTTCTTCAAGGGCTCAAAGTACTGGAGGTATAACGGACAGAAGATGGACGGACAGTACCCCAAGGAGATTAATGAAGGTAAAAGTGAAATTGTACTTTTGTGAAGTTTTTTGTTGGAATTTGCAATGATATTAGATGGAGTTTTGTTTTGCTTTACTAGATAGACGATATACGATAGATAGGGAAGCGGTTCTAACGATCGCTTGGTCCAATATCCTCCCACTGGATCCAGTAGTCACGGGTTTGATTTTAGCACAGGCATCTTTGTGTGACTTGCACATTTCTCGCGCTTTGTTTTAGTCTGGATGATTGACTATCTGAATTTCAATCATGTGTCTGAACGTATTCATAAGACAGAAAGAAATCCTAGTTTGGGGAGATATTTTTTTCAAAAAAAGCTTTTATTTAGAATCAGTCATTGCTAATTATAAAGAATAGCTTTTTAGAAAAAAAAAACACCTAATTATAAATAGTCCTGCTATAATAAAGATATTAGTTGGAGTTTTTATTGCTTCAGTGCATACACGAGAAGTTCAATCTGTTCTAGAAGGAAAAAAGACGTAGACGTACGCATATCTTAAAATCTATAGTATCCTAAAAGGAAGTTTTCCTTCCAGGGTTCACGGGTATCCCAGACAACATAGATGCGGCTCTGGTCTGGTCTGGCAACGGCAAGATCTACTTCTACAAGGGCTCGAAGTTCTGGCGGTTCGACCCGGCCCAGCGCCCGCCCGTCAAGGCCACATACCCCAAGCCGCTGTCCAACTGGGAGGGAGTTCCCGACAACATCGACGCCGCTTTACAATACACTAATGGATACACCTACTTCTTCAAATCTGGATCATACTGGCGGTTTAACGATAGGACCTTCAGTGTAAGTTTTTTCGCTTGCGATTTGAATCATTTTTATTCATGTAAACCATTATAGTATTTCTGAATCATCAGAAAAGTAACAGAGGCTTCACCACCATTTCGGAATGTCATTGCTGTGGAGAAGAGTAGGAAACTCCATGTCACTTTATTAAATTTTTCTTTCGTCTTAGTTATACCAATGTGATTACTTTCTCATTACATACAGAACAAAGAAGATAAGAAATGAAATGATAACAACCTAGTGAATTATAAAATGACTCCTAAGTTTACTAATTCAACATTATCTGTCACTCGATCCAGCGCATCTCTACCGACGAAGGCATAGTTATCGATCACCCTCTTGCCCGGTGAAGTTGTAAGGTTCAATCAGTCTCTGATGGGTAACCTATTATAAGTGATGGTAAAATTTTCATATTCACCCGTCTCTGTGCCTTCATTGGTCCCGGATACCACTTGTTGTAGTAGGTGTTTAGCCAAGAAGCCCTATAGACTGGTTGAAATAATTTCGCCTCGATTTGTAAGTGGTTTTGGCCTAACAGTAGGGCAATATAGGTTTATAATTATAATGGTCGTTATATTATTACTTCGGTTGGTATATTTTTACTTTGGCAGGTGAATTCGGAAAATTGTTAGATTATAAAGGTTTATTCCCGTAGCAAATATAAAGAGGAGATGTGTGTGTGTTTGTGTCAACTAGTCAAGGGCGCCTCAGGGAGGAACGGCCTCGAAAGAGGAAATGGCATTATTAGATGTTCTTATACGATCAAGTGTGTCACTGCGCGGGACGAAGAGTACGTTACACGCCGTCGACTTCTATATTTGCCATCTAGCTAAGAATGACAGTCTGACGTAATCCACGCCTACCGCGATGAGGTCTGGGCCTAGTTGGAAGACACAGTGACCAGTTGCTTAGGCTGACTCCTCTTTATATTCGCTTCGTGAGTAGGACAATATAGGTTTATTTTAATAAACCTATTATTATATGCAATATTTGGCGGGGGACCCCCCTTGCACCAACATCAGCAGGGGGGCCTTCGGGGTCGCGGACGCAAGGAGGAGACGATGTGGTGTGGCCAACATCGCCGTGAGCACCACGTTGGTGCGGGGGGAAGCGTGTCATTAAGTCTGTCCCCGAAGGCGGGCTCTTCAGAGCGCAGCACAAGAGTGTCTGTGCACTCCTCTAAAGTGCTGATGTCGGCCACCCTTGGGTGTTTAGTCGGTAGGAATCCGACCCGCCCCGTCCCCCGAGGCTCGCGGAAGTCCTATGCAGGATTTTCCCAAGGATTATTTTAATAATGTGGTTGTTATATACAGGTGGATTCCGATAACCCAGCGTTCCCGCGCTCCACTGCGTTTTGGTGGCTCGGTTGTAGCAGTGCGCCCCGCGGCACCGTGGGAGGTAAAGCGCAACTCAGCGAGCAGTACTCGCACGCCGACGCCGACGACGACGACTACGCCGGCGACGACGTCGGCGACATACTGTTCGACGCAGGTAGGCGGGGCACCCAGCCGCGACCACCGACAACGACCGTTCGACTACAATATAATAAACGATCTTAAACTGACAAGGCGATCGACCGATCGACTACGAGAATGATCTTAGACTGATAAGGGGATCGACCGATCGACTATGAAAACGGTCTTAGACCGATAAGGGAATCGGCTGATTGACTACCACTGTGATCCTAGCCGGACAAAAGGATCAACTGATCGACTACTATAACGGTCTCGACCAACCGACTACAAGGGTTCTAGACTGACAAGGGGATCAACTGATTGACCGATCGGGTATGATAACGATCTTTGAGAGGATCGACCGATTGACGACGATAACGATCCTGGACAGATTTTTTTAGCAGTATTATTATAATCTTACTTTATCTTGGATACCGATAACTAAGGGGATCGACCGATTGACTACGACAACGATCCTAGTCTGACAAGGGGATTGACTACTGACTGACTTGGGCGTAATCGCAATATCTATCTAGCAGTATTATTATAATCTTACCTTGCCGTGACAAAGAGATGCAGTTTTAAATTGCGTATATTCTCGTTTTTCTTGAACGGTAGAAACAAGTCGCTTGGTCTAGTGGGTTGGGCGTAAGTCGCTCTGCTTCTGGATTGAATAATCGCGGGTTCGATTCTCGCACGGGACAATTATTTCTGTGATCCATATTTATTTGGGTCTGGGTATTTGTCTATATGAATTTTTTCTTTTTAAATAAATCCATGACACAAGAAATTCCTTGTGTTGGTCAATGTTTTATTGAAATAAATATGGAGTTTCAACATATTTTTCTGATAACAATACTTCAGGACACGACGTTTTTCTTCAGGATAGAATTGTGCTACATACGATGGCATCTTTAACAGTATTACGTTGCCTACCTTCTTTCGATAGGGGGATCTATATCCAGTGTAACTATGCGTTACAGCTAAGATATAATCTGTACTAAATTGACTATGCCTACTAGACATATAGACTTGACTTTTAAAACGAAAACGATATTTGATTTGTTAAATGATTAACAGTCATTTACTAAATTAACAAAACAAATATCGTTCCTTAGTGAAATTGAGAACTATGTATGCAGTAACAATTACAAGACGATGCTGTAGTATATTTAGACAAGATATTTGACATGCCCAAAGAATAAAAATTTACTGTTATATGACTATTGTTGTAATCAGAGATGGGCAAAATGTAATCAGATTAATGATTAACCACCCCCACTTGGGAATATAGGCGTGATGATTTATTAATGATTAACGTTTACGATTACACTTTATAATCTTCAACGTTTACGATTACACTTTTAATCATGATTGAATATTTGAAAATGCAATTGTAAGATTATTGAATCTGATTACACTTTGCCCGTCTCTGGTTGTAATATTTATAAAAGACTATGACGGAAAGAAATAGAGAGCGTTATCCCCAGACTGGAACAAAGGGACGCTACCACTTGTCGTAGTCCACTGTTAAATGTTCGCTGTGTCTTACTATGTGGATGTCTTTCTATTAGTTTGTTTTTGTTTTACTCTTCTCGTTAAATCTACCTTTGTACCTTATAATTTACTGTTGTGTAGACCCAACTGAGTAATTAATCAAACTTAAAAAGTAATTTAGTTACCATAATTTAAATGTTACTTCTTACAAAAACTTTCATATAAATTTTCGGTTTTGGTTTTCGTTAACATATTAACATAATTATGTAAGGTTTCATTAATTAACCAATCTATAATAACGAATTTCAGCTTAACTAACCGCTAATATTATGTCGAAATAAATGCAACTAACTCTATTGCAAAGATGCCACTCAAAGATGGTGGGCATTGCTTACGTGGTCTGTGATGTACTAACTAAACCCTTGAGCTGGTGATGCCTTGTTTGGCTTGTGGGGTAGTACTGCAGTGGAAGACGGTGGCGGTTCCCTGCCGACTGAATGACTACGCGGCTTATGGGCGCCTTCGAGCCTACCTGCAGTTGTTGAAACCATTACCAGTACTAAATAATATATGACAAATACTAAAAATGATTTCATCCATTGAGATGCTGAGGTTTCTTCAACGCAGTTGAACTGTGTGATTGTTATGATGAAAAACAAATAGTTTCCACTTTGCAATGCAAAAGCAATTATTGTGGCACTAGCACCAAATTACAAAGATTAGTGGCACTAGTTTATTAAAAAATTAATAGTCACTTTTAATATGATATTTGCTGAAACGACTCCGGTTACCACTGAAAGTAGACTACTTTTTTCGATTTAAAAGAAAATTTTTATATAAATATTATTGACGGAATTTATAACAGATTTATGAGCTATGGTCGATCCAGCATATATTTGTTTAGATTGAAAAATATTAATTTAAATTTTATCACATTTTTGTTGAATGTTGCACTAAAATTTTAAATTTTATGTCACTAAGATGTTACTCACATTGACAATAATTGAACTGAATGACAAACTTAAGTTCGTTCACATCACAACGATGGTGCTTGGGTCGTGTTCACGTTTCGATGTGTGTGTTTTTTTCTAGGTGTAAAATCATCCGCTCCCCGATCATTCTTCTGGTTCAGGAAATAGCCTCGGTGAAGTGTTCCTGAATATTGTACATAGAAAAATTGCATAAAGAACAAAGACTCAATTAGTTACATAGACAATATAAGCGAATACCAGTGAGATTATAGAGCATAAGCGGTGATTTTAGTACCGGCGAGCTTGTCACGCGATGCCTGTACGTTCTTTTTCATTTCACATTTCTGTCTTAGAATATGATTGTCTGAACGGAGCGAAATAGCAATCTACAAATTAATTTTATTTATATAATCAAAGAATCGTTTAAAGTTCATTTATTTTTAATATTATACCAACCTCCATTCAGACCTTCATTCATAAGTTTGTGCATGTATCTGCATAGTATCGTACGCTTCTCGCTTGTTGATGGTGGTGCTATCACGTGATTCTTTCTAAGATAATGTAATGCCTCGCTCTCTATCACTAATCATTTTAACATTAATTATAATTTACATAGTTTAACATTAGTAGCTCATCTCAATTAAACCATAACATTTCCGTTAGTATTATTTTTAGAATTCACAAATTAGTGTACCTTTACGTATAAAATACGGTGGCACTCGAAAATATTGATTTGGTTTTGGGGAAACAATGAATTAGATTAATTAATTTCAAATCATACTGAAAATGTCGGTTTACAGGAAAATTGAAGCATAGCATAAAGGTTTTCGTGTTGAATATTTAGTTTCTCGCAGACTACGTAGTGTTTTACGATGAAAGAAGATCAATTTTTCCCGAAGAGCGTAAGACAAACTTTTGAACAAGGTTTAACAAATTAAAGCACTATTTATGGTTTTATTTGTTATGCACCTTAAGTTTGTCACACTATTTCTGTATATACAGTTACCTCTGCAGGTTGTTATAGGGCATTCCACGGGTGTATTTATTTTGTTGATCTATTGGAATGGTATTGTTAAATAGAAAAAAAGTTTAATTATGCATGTAGAACGGTCTATCGTTGTGTAGAAGGTAATGATATTGTTCGTAGACACACATTGATTATGACCGTAGATTTGTAACTAACATATCGTAACGCATGGAACTGACGAAGTAGAACATAATTTAACATATGAATCTAAGTTGTTTAATTTATGTACCAGTAGACATTTAAACAAAACACATATACAAAAAAATATTTTAAATTTACCAATAATGCATGTAAATTCGCGTTATCATTACAATGTGTAAATAGTGTGGGATGTTGTAGATGTAGATATAGCACAGGGGTACCGGTTGCGGTGATATAAAGATCCTTGCTAAATGCAAGTTAATGTTTCAGTGATCAGCCATCAGTCTGTCGGGGCTAGACTGTAGTGACGTTGTCTCGTGGCCGCGAGCCGCTTCATATATTAGGAGGGCTATAAGTCCTCCGCCGCGACATCACTCATCCGCATCTGTAGGTTTATTTTTAATTTCATTATGATTTTGTGCCGTAAACTCCATTTGTATACTTCAAACTTTGAAACGTTAAATGATGCTAAATATTACCTATAATGAAGTATCTTTTCTCGGTTGAGCTTAAATACAAAGTTTATAATTTTTTTTCTTAATAATGGAATTGGCGGCTTTACATAGTCATATTAATATTTTGTGTTGTGTCTTATTTTGTTGTCGCACATGTTGTTTTACACTTAACGTTGGTGAACCACAGTAACCATCGCACGCAGCACGTCGTCCTCACATTGGTTCACGTTGAGCACTTGATTGTGTGTGCGCAGATGGGCCGGAGTCGACGGGCGGGCGCAGCGGCGCCGGACGGCAAGCGCTCGCGCCGCTCGCGGCGCTGGCGGCGGCGCTGGCGATACTCTGCGCGCGCGCCTAGCGAAGCCCCCGCACCCCTCCCGCCCCGGAGCCCGCCGTTCGCATCGCGACACTGACTGTGACCGTGTATTGTGTGTCTGTCCGCGTTCGGTATATTGTGTATAGCGAACGCTCCTGCTGTGATGACGAGTGCGCCTTTTATATAAACTGTAGCGAGAACGATAATTTAATGCGAAGTCATAGTTTTTATACTTAATATAAATAGATGATGTAAGCTCGAGTGTGATATTGACGTAAGCGATGATTTTTTATATTAAAATATTTAAATTGACCGCTTCAAAGTTTTTTATTCCGTTTGTGTGTACGAGGCATGCCTTTTAAGTTTTGTCGTTTGAAGAAAAAAACACAACTAGAACCTTATAGTACTGTTTATTGTTTTTCAAAGTATTCACCACTTAGCTTAATACACTTTTCCATTCGCTCAAACCAGTTATTATAACATTTATTCCACTCTAAAGTGGGGGTGTCCAAAATGGCTGACTTGAAAGCGTGGACTGTTTCTTCACCGGACTGGAAACTTTGACCACGAAGACTTTTCTTAATTTTAGGAAATGTAAAGATATCGTTAGGGCTTAGGTCAGGACTGTATGGAGGATGGTCAAGAATTTCTACTTTTTCCTGCTTCAAATACTCAATCGTTTGACGAGCGCTGTGTGAGCTTGCGTTGTCGTGGTGCAGGATGATGCGTTGCTTTGAGTTAAATTTTCGAAGTATGGCGATGACTTGTGGTAAACAAACTGTGGTATACCACTCTGCGTTAACCGTTCTACGATTTTCAAGTGCAATAGTCGCAACATGGCCGGTTTTTCCAACGAACGTGGCCACCATCTTCTTTGAAGTGCTTCGAAAACGAACAACTTTAGTCGGGTTTGGCTCGTCTTGAAAGACCCAGATTGTAGATTGTTGTTTGAAATCAGGATCGTAGGCATAGATCTAAGATTCGTCACCACTGATGATGTCGTAGACGTGATTTGACTCTCCTCGGTTGAACCTTTGCTGAGTTTTCTTACACCATCTGACGCGGGCCGCCTTGTGATCGTCGGAAAGCAGATGCGGTATCCAACGGCAAACTAGCTTTCTCACACCAAGCGCTTCATGCAGGATCTTCTGAATGGTTGTCCCTGAGATGCCTAATAGAGCCTCTATCTCTCGATACGTCACATGACGATCTTCGAGAATTAGTTGTCTCACAGCAATGATGTTATCTTCAGTGAAGGCGGATTTGGGCGTCCTTCGCGAGATTTGTCACTAACACTAGTATGTCCACGCTGGAATTCTAAATACCAGCGTTCGACAGTCCGCAGACATAGGGCTTCATCACTGAACATAGATGTTAGCTCTTCAAAACAGTGCCGTGTCAGGCCTCTTCTAAAGTTGTAGAAAATAATTGCACGAACATTTTCCTTAGAAAGATTCATTTTCGTACGTAATGACAGATTCCAATCGACGCTGTGACTAAACAATAGCATTAATCCTAATACTTTCAACTGATTTGAGATTCAAAATTTAAAAACATTCGAATATAGAACAGTTCCAAATTCAAAATAGCCGGGAAATATGGAAACGACAGAACTTAAAAGGCATGCCTAGTACTTACGCTGTGTGACAACACGTCACGCTTCGGCGTGGATAGTAAATAATACTCGCATTTTGTATTTTTAATCGGTTTATTTAACGTTTTTCTGTTTCTCCAATAATTCCTCTTAAGTTAGTAATTACAAGTTTATATGACAATATTTTTCGTTTTTATTCCATTTTCATAAACGTATTTTTTTAATAAACATCTCCACAATTCACCATAACACGGTCGTGCGACCTACTGTCTCAATCGTTCTAACTCTTAGGAAAATGCAAATAATATTAAATTTTAAAATCTGTCTACGATTATTTGAACGTGATTAATCTTACTTTGAGTGTCGAACGATGTCTACATGCGGCGGTGGCGCGGTGTAGGGCAAGCTACGCGGCCGCTACGGCGGCTACGGCGTAGACCACCATAGCGCTCGCTCCGAGACCGGACCGCGCCACCTGCGTCCTCGCCGCGGACTAACGGCAAATACACTGATAAATAACCCCAACCCTTAAAATTTATTAAACTATGTCAAACTACCTGACGATAATAACGCAATATGCTATGTATAAAACTTGTTCGAAGACTCGTTATTATTAGGAACTACTTAAACTGATTTAAAATAATAATAATACATATATGAATTTAAAAAATGAGAAAGTAAATAAATATTAGATAGACTATTTAGTATGTGGAAGCCCCACAAATTTGTTGCGCTGATAGGCTCTAGGCGATTGAAAAAAAACTAAGTTATAGGAAGGTATTATATACCGAGAGTATTTGCCAACAGAGTTTATAATCATTTAGAAGGCGTAACATAATACTTATTACACGATCACTACTTGAGAAACACCTACGACACATCCTAGATCATATCAATATATCGCAGTCCGCGTGCTGTGTAGTGCGCAGAGCCTGCGCTCCTGCTTACCCTTGTATCGTAATGAGTAAAGATTTTATACTACGCTACCTCTCTCACTATGAATTAGGCATTTTAATGATATTATTTATACAGATTAAAATTATTTTCAAACGGCCCTCAGGACAATTCGACAATTATTATAATTCCTTCCGACGGTGCAATCCTAGCCATATAATTTATGAAAATGATATAGAACATAAGATTTTAACGTTAAATATAGTGCCTTTAAGTTCTCGTAATCATAAATATATTTATATGATCTAGAACTCATTAGGAATAAATGGAATCGATGCGATTTTATACAGAATATTTTATTGATTTAAAACTGAACGAACACTCAAACACACGTTCACTGCGATCAGTACAAAATGTACAGGGAAGTGTCCTTACAGTGTAACTAAACGTACGATGAGTATGAGCGGCTACGGCTGCGCTAGAGCCAACAGAACGCTACCAAATTAACACAAAACATTTAATTTTAAATGGAAATAACACTAATTACATACATTATATTAATGCTAATTTATGAACAGACATTTGAATGCAGCAAATACGTAGATAGGTCGCAGGCATCATTGACGACACTCGTTCTTTTTTTAAAAAGACAGCCCCGCTCTATGATTAATTACAAACATGAAATCCACACGCATAGAACACACAGATTTGGCCCGTGGGACTTACCGATCTAATGGGTCGAGCGGCTTACGCTCTTAATCGCTGGAACAAGCTATCAGTCAACTCTTAGTTAGAAGTATACAGTTCAGGATCTAATTCTTCGCTATCCATGATACAGAAGATGTAGCAGTTATATAAATATGTTTTGATCCGATATTTTTTCGATTTGAGAGTTGCATTAGATAATTGTGTAAATGAATTTATTATTCATTCAATACCTATTTGCCGTAGAACACTGTTATTAAGTCATTATGAAATACACAAGAATTAGCATTCCCACGCAATTCCCACGCAAACTACCCACGATGAATATGAACTATTACAATAATCGTTATACATACCAAAGTTGATTAATCGATCCATTTGTGTTCCATATTGCTGATAAAAATAACCTTATCTCTTGTGATTGATGACATTGATTTATCTACGTATTTGTGAAAAAAATATGATATGAAATAATATAAAATACTCTATCCAACAAGTTAAATTTAGACGTGTACTCTAAAGAGAAACTTTCGGGGTTGACATATTGCTAATCCTAATAACCACTTACCAATGGCGTGTCAGTTTAAAATAACGTACAAATGATTAAATCTATTTATATGAATTATGTATTCGTTACATCATAAGACTTTGATACATATCAATCGTGTCTTAATGTTACTTAACTCCTCCCTAAGTACTGGTAACATTAAAGGCCATATCGTACTGTTGTACGCACTAGTTACCCGTTCGAACCACAAAACAAGAGCTTGACGACCATAAATGATACGGCAAAAATCAAAACGAAAAGAGGTCGCCGCCCATTGCTTCAAATTGCCTTAATCTCTACTGCTTTTATGAAAACAAGATGACTCTGTAAATGCAAAATATTTTTTTTTCTCTTCTTCAAACAAGACGTTACCCCACACTAGGAATTATTCCTGTATCGTGTACCAACATGAATTTCATATGCTCAACCAGCTCACCTACACCAAAATAAACGTTTGTTGGTTACACATTGACGTATCAAATGATATCATTATTGGTTGTAAGTTGAACATTCGTTGTTTGCCAAGTTGCATCTACGTACCCTAAAGGGTTCATTTACCGTGCCATCTTTCGAACATAATATTGTTGCCTCTTGCTCCCGTTTCGTATGAATTTTACAGATCCTGTCTAATTATTTTTTTTCATTGTTGGTACTTCTGCTGCATTATCGAAATCAATGATTAATGTATTACACAATGACCAATCATGAAGTGAATTCGTTGTTTCTCAATATTCGGTGTGGTATTAAAAGTAAACAATCGTAAGGGTGGCCCGTGATTTTCGAAGTTGTTTCTTTGGAATATATAATGCGCCCGATTTGAGCCACTGTGCCTTCTTATTTTATGGTTTTACACACAAGTATTGACACTAAATTATAAGTATGAAGGTTCCTATATGAAAATTAAACAATCAAAACATCAGTTAACTCTTTCTTCCTTCGCAAATATGGGTCCTGAAAATTGTATTGCTACTCATGGTCTTGTAAGGATATTTAGCCCACTCGCGTGGCAGTGAACTGTGAAATGACCATGAAACTTCACAGCGCGAGAATGTAAGCAGCAGAGAGCAGGGAAATAGATGAAAAGAGCAGAGCGGTTATGTAAACTTTAAATGCCCACATTGCGCATGTTCTACACACTACCGTACAATTAAGCTGAATGTAAAGCAATATAGACCGTCTATCTAAATAGGTATTATTTATTTTTTTGCTTATGGTTTACATGATGTGATGGTAAGAATCCTCGATTAAAACTTTTCAGATGAAGGTTTTAAACAAACACAGTTTGAAATTATTTTAATACCACAACCGAGCTATCCTTACATTTTATACCCCTAAGCATAGCGACGTCTACTGGCAGTTATCAAATAAAGTTACCTATACTCGTACAAAACACACCACATCCCGGACATATTTCAGTAAGCTTCAAATAAATACAATGGTTTATGCACTGAAATCCGTTCGAAATAATATAGATATAACGTATAAAACTTCGATTTATACACCTACTATACTGAGTTACTTTATTTGTAATATGTGTAAAGGCTACAATTTGGTGTTTTGCTTACATCACTATATTTTGGAGAATAATAATGTACGTACGTAAATACAATTTAAAATCACTTAATCATCGATGGACGACCCCGAAAGCACGTTTCTCTGATTTGTGCGTGTGTGTGTGACAGTCAACTGAGTTGCCGCGCAACGTAACGTGACGGACTTAACATCGAGCAATACAGCTAGTTAATTCCTGAGTACTGAGTAATTTACAATGACATGGAGTGGGAGCTGGCTGCCCGACCGGCGGGGCGGCCTTGTGCGCCAGCGAAACAGAACATTTACACGTGAACAACGATATGGCAAGTAAACGAGCTAGATCTCGGCAAACGTGACAGAGGTGTGCCTACTATCGTAACTTCTAATCGATTATTTCCCAGTTACATTTTACAGCTAAATACATAAGTTTTCATACACTGCTTTACATAATCAGCGCTCTTTGTTCATATTATTTGTGCGTTAAACATTTACACGTTATTTATATACATCAAAACATACGTATATCATTCAAAAACATAATTTATACAATATCACCGAACGTTTAACGAAATATTAAAATACACCCGTTACACTAAACCTACGGAGAAGGGCACGTGTTGGGTGCGATGCGCCAGCGCGCGGCGCTGGTGGCGTGCGGCGCGGCTCGGCGGCGGCGGCAACCAGAGTTTACTCAATTATTGCTAATTTTGTGTCGCTATCAACAAGAACCCGACTTAATGCGGCCAGTCGCGATCGTAATGAAGAGTCGGCACGAATCGCGCCCTATTTTGAATATCGGTATGAGTAACGGTATGTCACTGCGCGGCGCAGAATGATTATCTCTATCGAACTGCCAGTAAATTGTGAACGCTAATTATGAACAACACCCGAACCGAACTCCTCTTGGTCTTTTACTATCTACTCTAGTTAAGTGACGAGTGAAGATATCGAGAGAGGAGGGTGAAGACACCCACAAGAAGGAATGCACGGTCAATGTGTAAGTTTTAACGAGTGCTCGAAATTGTTCCAATTAATTACGTTCTAGTATATTCATTTTCTATAACTAAATTTTAGACACTTTGATAATTTAGTTTATACATATACAAGTCAATAGAGTGAAAGAGCTCCTACGCTGTAGGCGCCATCCGACGCGAAGTACTTTGCTGTATAATCGTAAAATTCAAGTGCATAAAGATTTGACTCGCTGAAATAAATTATCTAAAACTTAAACTATTTAGATATTCTAATTAGAATCTTAGATTACATGTCAAATTAAATAGTTATTAATAAGAGTTTGCCAAATAATGTTAACTTTTATTCATGATTTTTGTTTTATTTGTTTACAATGCGAAGAATCGACCTCAGCCTTTTTATGTATACAAATCTTGAATTCTAGATCTACTCTCTTGGAAAGATTATCACTATACATATGTTCAATTTTTACTTCGAAGTATTCGTCAAAGGTAATTAAATTTCAGTAATGTAGAAACTTCTGAATGGAACCAACTGAATCTCTACCATGTCGCAAACTCAATGCGAATTAAAGTAAAGAGGGTTGTCAGAGGCTGCATCGTAGTGATTAAAGAGTTCCGGTGCAGTTGAGGTACCCGGGCACGTGACGCGCTCACTTCGGGGAAGTGTAGGCACTGGGGATCTCGAGCGAATAAGATTCTCGATTGAAGCAATAACCGGCCCACTGATCTTTCGCCACGGCATTACTCATACACCGTGATATACCTGGAAGGAACATTTTACATGAAAATCCTATGAAAATAGGTTATAGGTTCCGTAAACGTAGTAAACGTGTAAACGCCGAGTGATATGAGTGTGGAGGCGCGACGGCGGAGGGCCCGCCGGCCGCGTTCGCCTCCGCCTCCGCGCCCGCGCCCGCCTACTACCTACCTACATCATCACACAGACAGACAAACAGATTAGGCTATATAGAAAGTTGTTACAAAACAAGCTTCAAGAAGCGTTAATAGACCTTTAGCACCTTCGGTGACGACGATTAAGTATGGGAGTGGAAACAACAAACCGTTCTTTGACATATATACACGATAAAAACGTAAAAAATAACTTACTTAATATTATTATCATTTATCATTCGAATACAACAACTACATCCCCGACCGAGGACAATATTCTCAACAAATGTTCATTCAATAAAGTCTTAATAACCATTAATTTATATTTTGTTTTCGATCACATAATGTTCAACGAGAACTCTAAAATTTATATTTTTCAAAAATAAGATGAAAATTATAATCCCGTTACATATACGATGCGAATGACGATACCGATTTTGAAGTTGGTTTATCATCACTTGACTCGATATACATATACAATAATATATATTAAAAATCAATTCATATAAAAATCAGTTTCAACCATTTTACATATTCTGTATTACATTGATTGATAGTTCATAAGACGGATATTATTACATATAACTTTCATTATATGTATTAGTCATATTTTACTCCTTACAAAACAACAACTACAATAATTATTAACCCCTATATTACTGTCATTTTTACATAATTATAGACCAGCTATTTAGGCTCTCTCACAAGAAGTGGCGGGCATCGACCGGCGCCCGACTCGTGTTGTTGCACATTATAATTTATATAGCTACTGTGGTTCTGGGACTCGTAATATATGATATACAACACCACAAACCAAACTCAAGTATTGATAACTATGCATTTCCATTTTTCCTCTATGTATAAGCTGTAAATATTTGATAAGTACCTCTGCTATAAAGGACTACGTGGACAGGTCAGTGGATAAAGTTAGTATGAAAGTCTACCAAACTTGTAACTGTACTTTTAAGGTAAATAAAATTTATGAGATTGTATAGATATCCGAATTTCGAAAATTCGCTTCTCATTGTATCTGAAAAGAAAATTCAATTGTTTCTTTAAAAAATACTCTTTGCAAGGAGGAAAAAGTGCACCATTTTTTTTTCAAACTTAAATTCATTTATTCAAAAGTGTGATTTTTGTAATTCGAAGGTTTAACATAAATTGTTAGTAATATATTTTGATTCATAAAATTTAACGTGGCAACTCAATATGTCTGAAAGTGTCATTCAATTGTTTTCGTCTTTTTTTTACCAGATGTGGATGTTGGCGGTAATATCGGATATTTGTATAGTAGCGTCTATAAATATTTACACGTAAATATCCCAGGTCATAACTAAATTAATTCATTATAATGATCATAATAAGTAGTTGAGCGAGTATGATCGTGCGATGTGTGGGCGCCGGGTGACGCCGCCCTCCGTGCGGTTATGCAACATTACAAAAATAACTCTAAGAACCCATTCTCATTATAACTATCTATTGTCACATGATCAAAAGAGTAGAATTTCACGCATTAATCGTCCCTAATAATAATAACTTGTTTCCCATACATGTGAGCGTTCGTGCAATGAACGATCAAACGTGAAGCTTACTCTCAATCACACGGCGATGGAGGGCGGAAATCGTGCAAAATGTATCATTGATGACATTGACGTGAAGGTACGTTATTTAATTGTATATGTTGCCGTCTACATCATAATGTAGTATATAAAAAGTACCATCACATGATCCCTAATACAAAGTACGCATCGCACGTATGCACCTATGCACGTATGTACATCGCTTGAGAGTCGATACATTTTCATAGAGAGATAGTTTTCTGAACATGTTCACGACAACGTGTATAACGACATAATATTGCTTTAATTTTTGAAACCACATAAATTAGATCAGGTAAAACCGAAATCATGTGTGTGCCTATGAACATCGTAACTGTAAAACGCTATTTAAAATATATTATGCAACATCTGCGCTTAAACCGAAACTTCTCGTGAATCTTGTTTAAAACTCGTGCCAAAAATATTAACATACTGGCCGGAACGTCGGCTAACAGCGCTTACGAGATATATGCTTTAAGTAATTCATTTGTGAACATTTGGTGTTTCCATATCAGGTTTATCGAATGATCGGACACAAATATTAACTTACAGTCTATAGGGGGACGCGGCCGCGGCGCGGGCGGTGCGCGCCCGCCCGCCGCCGCGGCGCGCGTCCTGCGTCGAACTCGAAACCGCGCGCTATTTATTATCATAAGTACAGCACTAATAGAGGTTCGGATCGCGTGTCGGCGATCGCGGGCCGCGCGGGTGCGACGCACGTTAACGTAAAACTATAACCTCGAATCGCGCACTTTCACTAAACGCGCAGTGGCGGTCCAGTGGGTCCGTGCGTGCGCGGCCAGCTGCAGCAGCAGCGCAGCGGCCAGCAGACCAGCGCGCGGCCGCGGCGCGCCGCCCGTCTGGTACGGCACGGAGCACGTGGCCACGCGCTCCTCCACGGGCGCGCACTGCTCCGCGTCGGGCCGAGGCGGCTCGATCAGCCGCGCCTCACACCGGTAGCACAGCCGCCCCTCGCAGTACCAGTAGCAGCACTCGTCCCATCCGTAGTTGGACTTGTTTGCCTGCGCCCCTGTCTCCGGGATGCGCGGGTCTGGAATGCGACACTCGATCGCATCAGTCGATTTGATCGCAACTTAAATGTCAAATATTATAATATATAATAGCATGCATGGCTCATTAAAATGCTAAACGTGCTAGATTGAACGCTTCTCTTAATTCGTCGAGTAATAACTTTGAATGCTTGCCAGCGTTTTGTCGTTGCCAATGCGATGAGTTAAGTCTAAAAAGTGCGAAGCAACAAATGGTCAAACACCAAACACCACTCCTAAAGAACAACAAACCCGTATGCATCGCGCCGGAGGCATTGTTTGTTTTGTATTTTGAACTGCAGCCAAGTAATAGTAGAGGGCTAATCGCGCTTACTCCAAACCTTTGTTAAAGTGGTCACGCCGCTACATCACATGAGACATGCATTTGTATTAGAAATTTAATATAAGAACATGGACCATGATGTACATATCATATTTAATTTGCATCTTCGGTTCATTTCATTTGAAATAGTTTAGGTGTGTGTGTGAATGATGTACGCTGTTGGCCGCGAGGCCTTTACAGCTTCAAAGGACTTAAAGGCGAGCGTGCAACCACTACGCTCTAGCCAGCCAGAAGGGCAAGAGGCGACATACTCGAGGGCGCCCTCGGTTGGGACAGTCGCTGTAGGGGGACGGGTGCACTACTAAGTGCACCGGTCAACCGCCGGCTATGGGAGGGGATCTACTACTGCGTCGTCGTCGTCGCCCGTATTCTGAGCGGAAAGAAGGGATGACAAAGCATCGGGGAGGTCGGTAATAGTTTAGGTTTAACACCCCTATCTATAGACATTTAATTACTGTCTTAAGAATTTACTTAGACAAGTAATGTCATATATTTAAAATTCTATACAAAACCAACTTTTGACATGTCTCACTCTTGACAGTTACTCAACGAAAGAATAAAAATATATGCTAAGTAAATACTTGAGTTAAATTAAGACATGTTTGTAGATACGGGTGTTAGTAATGACGAAAAGCTTTCCAATATCTCATAGAAAGATTTCCGAAATTCCTACGGATAACATAAAAATGATGCAGTATTGTTTTGTTCAGTAGTTATACCATAATAAAATTGTAGGATAGGTGTGTCTGTTCATAATACATCTATATATCGGCTTTGACTTAATAAAGGGGCACAAAACAATGCTTAAAGAAATTGGTCAGTTTTTTTTCTTCTTTCTTTAAATTAAAACGTAGCCCCACACTAGGATTTATTCTTGTGTCGTGGGTGCGTTTACAAACATGAAAATTCACATACACAAATACCCAGACCGAAACAAATAATTGTGGATCGCGCAAAGATTTGTCCCGTGCGGGAATCGAACCCGCGACTATTAGACGCAATGGGCGGAGTGGCTTAACCTCTTAACCACTGCGCTAAATCATCGTGTTTAAAAAAAAATAAACCTCTCTTGGTTATTAGCAGATATATGCCAGACGTAAGTGTCGCTGGTATTTTGTTGGATTCCTAATTACGAAAACTGCTTGTGTGGTAGGCAGGAGTGTATACATGGGATAAATTTCGAGCGTATGTACGTAATATGTGTTATGAAAAGTAGCCTCACCAAGACATAGGAACGTGGGCTCCCCGGCGTACTGCGTGGGGTATGCGGGCGCGCGATCCGCCGGCAGGAAGTATGGGCAGTGTTGCTCGACGAGCTGGCAGACAGACAGGCAGGGCTTGAGCCGCAGGAGAGGCCGGCCGGGGCCGGCGGCGGCGGCGCGCACCCAGCGACCCACGACGCCACCGCGCCGCCGGTCCAGGTGGCCCACGCGCTCCAGGTGGCGCGCGTGCGTGCGCGCAGCGTGTTCGGCGGGCGCGCGCCGTGACCGACCGCCCTCCTCGCCGCCCTCTTCCGCGCCTTCCTCCACCCATAGTGGAATCATTGTGCTACACGCCCACCGACGATACGTTTCCTGTAATACAACAATTGTGCTGTTAAAACTACGGAGGAGCCGCGATCTTTTCCGGTAAAGGTGTAAAGGCTCACCGGTCATTTACACATATACAAAAGTACGAAACATAGCGATAATACTTGATGATTAAGTTATTATTAATAATGGGTCGGAGTGGGTTAGTGTTGTAGTGAGTAGTTAGTTGCTTCATTCAGTGCCTAATTTTAGATATGCGATTACTTTGTTAGTTTAGATTAGGACTTGACTTACCGCTAAATATATGATTACCACGCTTAAGGCATTGCTGTAGAGTTGCTCTTTAGTATAATGGATGAAAAACCACAGCATTCGATTGATGCACATAATTTAACGCTTCTTATTCGCTTTCGGCTTATTCAAATTATAATATAACTGTCAAATTAAATTTAAATGGATGCTTTAATGGATGATTTTTTTACTAAACTTTAATAAAATGTATAATTTATGATTAGGGAACGATTGATCACAAAAGCAAACTGAGAGCGTAGAAAAACATCATCATATTACACAGGATTATCTGCACAAAACATATACATATTTTCATCTTCATTTTTTTTTGGTTCTATGCACCTACTTCACTCGTTTCTGCATCACCCTAAGGTAGACTGGTAGATAGTGCCTCAGGCATTAAGTCCGCATTTATACCAATAGTGCAAGAAGAATTAAATAAATAAAAAACATTATCATTATCTCTGCCTATACTTGTCCACTGCTGAACATAGGCTTCCCCAATCGCTTCCCAGCGTGACCGGTCCGATGCTACCTGAATCCAAGGACTTCCTAAGATTTTCACAAGATCGTCGGCCCATCTGGCAGGCGGTCGTCCTACGCTGCGCTTGCCAATTCATGGTCTCCACTCTCAGAATCTTCCCGCTATGCGGACGCCCGTTGGATCTTCGCGCTATGTGGCCCACCCATTGCCACTGCAGCTTGCTAATGCTAAGCTGAGGGCTATGTCGGTGACCTTGGTTCTTCTACGTATCTCCTCATTCCTGGTTCGATCACGTAGAGAAACGCCGAGCATAGCTCTTTCCATAGCTCGCTGAGCAACTCTGAGCTTTTTTATGAGACCTATTGTAAGAGACCAGATCTCTGATCCGTATGTCATCACTGGCAACACACATGGACTTAAAACTGTAGAAAAATGTAGAAAAACATAAGCAGCTGTAATGATTCAAATGTTTGTGATTCCATTTTCCCGTCTGACCTATTTTGATACATTTAATCACTAGCCGCGTGCTCCCGAATCTAACTTATAAAGGCTCATATTTGCCGGGGCCAAACTTGAAGAAAGGTCTGAAGGATCTCGTGGCGACAGCTGGTTGCGGGCACGCGACCCTTCTCACTTTTATCGTTACTCAGCATTTTTTACTCCCGCAGGAAATCACGCCGAGGCACTGAGCTCATGATTAATTAGTTATCAAGCCTTCGGAGCGGCGCGTCCAATGCTCGGCATGCACTGCTACCTACTATTTACTGTTATTGCGATGAAACCTGCGGTACTAGAAACAAATAGTCATCGTAAATCAGGGGCCCTTTCGGAGGCGTACGTGTATACGTAGTGGAGTTCTTCAGCGCACCGCTCTTGATTTATGTGAGCCTATGTTCTTTTCCCAATAATAACATACACGTACGGTGTACTTTAAGATTATTTTTGTTGCGAAGATAATTTATAATCAGTGTTTGTTTAAAGCTGTTTCCGCTGCTATTAAAGCTCCGGGCCGTACATCATAAAAGTTACCAAAATGTAGGCTATGCTCTCATAACTAAGGCTCAAAATCCATTTGCATCTCCGGACTCTCAATATTGCGGAAGGTAAACTTAATACGATTCCTATTCAATTAAACCATTAGTATTATTAGATACTTGTCCCCATAGGCAGGTAAGTTGCAAACAGCCCATTAGCAAATATCATTTACTTGTAAAACGCAGGTATAAAGGCATTGTCTCCTCTATACGTGGCATAATTGATGTAAAAAGCTTGCAGATGCCGAATTCGCTTCCCTCGCCGATCGCTTAATAACTAATAAGATGCCCTTTAAGACCATTCATTCGTCTAATAGCTCGTTGGCACTGCATTTAAGTCTACAAAGATTATTATTATCAACATTATCATTATTACAGCCTTAGATGATGAATCAATCCTTGTTTTAATACAATTTTTTTAAGTTCAAGGAACTAAGGGATAGGAAAAACCGCAAGCAAATTATTGTAAGAAAATTTTCTTCTGTCTTTTTTTCTTTTTTTTCTGTATAGGTTTCAACATTTTTTCTGGAAAACCGTCGATTCGAAAATGAATTGGGTTGTGATAATAACAACACTAGTTTAAAGGAATATCTGTAACTAGTGGTGTTCTAGATAACAAGTCCCGACGACGACATTAAATTTCATTATCAAATCCTAGAATAATATATTATTAAATTTCACGCCCATCAAAGAAATCGTGGTGGCTATTTCACTAAAAGTGAAATACTGCACGATTTTTTTCGGAACCACTTGTGCCGCTTTTCATACATGCACAGTTTAAGAATATAATATACAGACTCACATTATAGCTATAAAAATATTTTGCGAGCAATTTTGTTACCTCATAAATACAGGTACAAGATTTGAAAGACTTTCATATCAACTTAAGCACATAGTTATATTGGTCCACGCAGTCCTTAAGTGTAGCCAGCAATATGATTTCTATAACGCTTATACAATCAGGTAAGTGCTTATAGTAGAAGGAACATCATAATAACATTTTCTAATCACGTAACGCTCGATGTAGCAACTCGCGCCCCGGTGTCTAACAAATCAGAACAAATGAACATCATGTCAACCAATACCGCCTCAGCGGGCGGCGGCGGTTGCCTCTCAAGAGAGCGAGAGGTGAGGGAGGCAGGAGGGGCGGGGGAGTCACCCTTCAACCCTATACCTAATCAATCATAGAGTGAGCGCGATGTGACATTCGATAACCGCATCCTTTGTGCTTTCTATTTAAACTATTACCTTTTAATTAGGTAAATATCTACGTATTAAGGTGACTTCAATTTGTGCGTTGAGACTTACGCAGCGAAAATGATGAATATATCATGCCAGGATCATCATCACAAGACTAGCAAGTTAAGCGGAGATCACTGAGTCGTCAAAACTGATATTAATGTGGCTATATGCATATATTGAGGAACCCTGACAAATTTCACATGTTCTTCAAATTCTATTTTGTCCCAAAATTCAAACTCAAACCAACTCATTTGTTTTTTAAAAACCCTGCGGGAGCATTAAATATTGTCAATTTTACATATTACATTATACATTCACTACAAGAACAATCTATTGTAACATAAAATTTAAGCTAGCTATAGATATTCTGCCTATTTATTTTCATATGGAGTGAATAACCAAAATAATATAGCTACATTTAGGGCAATAACCATGATTCATCCTCACCCAACCACTTTGGAAATTCTCGAAGGATTTGAACAAGAAAGGATTAGACAGATTATTAGCGCGCAGTTGTAGGCAGCTGTCGGGTCAGTGACCTCGCTGGACTAGCGACAGCTAAGATTACCACTTGAATATAATGCCAACTTATGGATGAAATATCTATCTATCTCTCTCTATCTATATCATCACCCCAGATCCCTTACGGGGTAGGCAGAGAGTACAGAGTTCCAACAGGCTCTTTCCTTACATACCTCTCTGGCTTCCTCTACTCTCATAGTTCGTCTCATACACGCTTGCCGGTTACGAAGACTCCTGACTTGTCCTTCAGATAAGACCCGGTCTATTTGGTCATGGTAAGATAGTCTTCCATTAGGAAGCATGATGGACGACAGAAGACCACTATACACAATGGATAATAAAAAAAATCTTTATTTAAATCTCTATTTCAGACATTAAGTCCATAAGAGTTGTTAGTGATAAGTAAGTAATAGCTTTGCTTATACGCTACGTTAGTATTGTTAGTACTGTATTGCAATTTCCTATGACTACTTAAGAACAGGACTGACAAGTTTTGGGTGCACAATAAGTTCTCCTGTACTGACACTGCGGGGAAGACAGGCGTGGCGTTAGATGTTTATTTACGCGCACCCATAACCCAATGTTTTTGGATGGGAGAGTCCTATCTGTCAAAAATCATTTTCAGTATGCTGTTCCGAGTGCAACGTAAGCGCTGCAGTAAGGAAGCCGCTTTTTTCACATTATGGCGTGAAAGCCATCCGTGCGGGCTTCGGCAAACATTCCCGACGCACTGCAGCGCCATGGCAGTCGCAACAGCGTTCTGAAGGCGTTGTTGTATTGTGCGCAGGATGTTGTAGTCTGGGCTTGTATATGATACCCATAGGCCGCTCGAGTAGAAGGACTGACAGAATGCTTTGAATAAACATACTTTGACGTCTGTCGTGCAGCGAGAGTACCTACGAGCGAGCATATTGCTCCTTAACACCAACGCCCTGCGCTCTCGCTCTATGTCACTATCATCTCGTAGGTCACTAGTGACAATGTGACCTAAGTACTTAAAACTATCAACCACATTGAGTACTACCGTTAAGATATACCGGAGGTACACGACGAGGCTGTTGTTTACGTGCTTTAAACACCAGGATCACACTTTTTTTGTGTTATATTTAAGGCACCTCCGCATACGTCTCGCAGATCGATAGTAACTCTCTCAGCCATATTATAGTTGGACTGAGCAACACCATGTCGTCCGCGTAACTTATATTATTGACACAAGTACTGTCAATATGACAACCGACATGTGTGTTGCTCAGCCGCTCTATAAGCTGGTTAACATATAGATTGAATAACAGAGGAGAGCTTAACCCCTTGTCTTACACCACATTCCATTCTGTACTCATCCGACAGAGCACCGACCCACCTCACCTAATTCTTCTGGTGAGCATACCAGTATCTGAGAAGGGCCCTATACTCGCGAGGAGTTCAAACGCTTTCGACAAGTAAGGAAAACACGCGTACACCGGCGTCCTCCTCCTAGTGTCGTACTTGACTGTGTGTTTCAGGCTAAGGATGGCACTCTTCGTTGATACTCCTGTCTTGAACCCAAACTGGGCATCATGCACTTTAACGTTCTCGGAGAGACAGTCATTCAACAGACCGTCAAACCCCTTGGCAATGGTAGTAGCGAGCGAGATGGGTCTATAGTTATAAAAGAATTTTCAATACTTACTATATAGAGCATAGACAATACTACAGGGCAAAGAACTCTTTACCCTTAATTATCCCCTGTAGAAAAATTAACTAATTTTTCTACCAATTGAATCCTATTAGCAGTCCAGAGAATGGCGTCCGATGTATTGGCAACAGGCCTCGCCCCTATTATATTGGCATTTAACATTCTCGGTGAAATGTGGGCAAAGATAAACGCCTAGCTGACAGAGCTTCGTAGGGCAGTTGCAAGTACAATACAATAAAAAAACGATCTGTTTGCACATACATAAGTGTATTTATCTATAATTTGTTAATAAAACAAGGGAGTCATTCTTACTTAACTATCGGGATCGTTAGTTTCCCCTCCGTTAGCTGAACTGACAGCGAGTCATAAGAAGCGACGAGCAAATACCGCAAATAGAGATAGTTCATTCGAGACAGTTCTGTAATAGCTATACTAGCAGATCAAGATGAAAGCACCAGTCAAGGCTAATCAATTATTAATAATCTACTTAACTAATTAATTATCTAATCTATCTATCTCTATCTATATCATCACGCCAGCTCCCTCGCGAGGTAGGCAGAGAGTACAGAGTTCCAACAGGTTCTTTCCTTACATACCTCTCTGGCCTCCTCCACTCTCATAGTTCGTCTCATACACACTCGCCGGTTACGGAGACTCTTGACTTGCCCTTCAGCTAAGACACGGTCTATTTGGTCATGGTAAGATAGTCTAGGTCTTCCTTCCACTTTCGCATTGTATATCTGTTTTGTCATTCTTTCTTCTGGCATTCTTTCTATATGCCCGAACCAACGGAGCATACCCTTCACTTGCTTCAGCACATCGTTACCAACCACAATCCTTGCATTCGTTCTGGTTTCTTCCCGTTCAAAAATCAATCAATTATCTAATAAAGTCAATTATTAATTATCTACTTTAATCATTTAGATCTATCATAAGTCTGTTAATAAAAAGTATGTATGAGCATATTCCACATTACACTTCAGAGTCTGTAGCCAAGTGGTCTTTTTACAAGCGTTGACGCTAATAGAATACGAAAATTGTGGTCAAAATAATGCAGTATCGATAACGGCAAACGATTATAAATAAAACTCTTGCCATTTATTTAGGCCCCCAGGGGTGCTTCTTTTAGAATTCGTTTATAATAACAGATATTTTTGTATTTTCAAGTATTTGTAAAAGGTCATGCATTCATAAAGTTATTCTCATACATTTCCCACATCTCGTCTACAGCCTCCTACGTCCCCATATATTTTTTTAGTCGGGTCGTTGTGTGGGAAGAGTTCCCACACAACGATCGGTCCAAACCAGGGATGGCGAACCTAAAGCACGTATGCCATTGATGAAATGCGACAAAAAATGGAGCACGGCTCTGTAAGGACAGCTACTATAAGGACTTTCAATGGCATTTTTTAAAGAAAATAGTAGCTATTTACGTGGTCGTAGTTCATAAAATTGTACCTATATGTATTGTTAGAAATAAAGACTGATGTAAGTATTGATATATGAGTATTCAGTTTCTCACTCATCATTAAGTTAAGATTGTTTGCTGGTACGTTATGGAAACGTTGAATATTTCTTTAAAAAATCGCGCGTGAATGTATGAAGGTTAACTATGCCCGATCTAGACCGTTCTTAGCTATAACCAGTTAATCATTTGTTATAAATTCATGGATAGTACATCCATATTATGAGATTTAAAAAAATACTTTTAAGTATTTTTTTTTTTCTAAATCTCATAATATTGTACAAATAAGGAGAGTAGGCATTTGCATATAAATGTTATAGCGGTGTATGATGTTTTATAAGAATTACTGCAGAACTGGCACGTTCTGATGGATGACGGCCGCCAGACTAATGTCGACTCACGCTGATCAAATCATATCAGGAGCTTCCCTCATAATGTACCTATAACTACGCGGGCTAAATATGGAATATGGAGTGTTTAATCTGAAGGACAAGTCAAGAGTCTCCATAACCGGCGAGCGTGTATGAGACGAACTATGAGAGTGGAGAAAGCGAGAGAGGTATGTAAGGAAAGAACCTGTTGGAACTCTGTACTCTCTACCTACCCCGCAAGGGATCTGGCGTGATGATATAGATAAAGAGATACATAGAGAGCGTTTAATTTATGGACAAGTTTTAAAAGTATGTAGCCATATACAAGGTGTAACATAATTAACGCAAGACCTGAAAGTAGTTTGTTCTAAATCGGTAACTGAATTGATTCCAACAATTTTTAACGAGTCTTACATTTTTTTAATTTGCAAAAAATGCTGTTACTCCTTCAGTGCGCTATATTAAACTAATTTTATTCTTGATTCAAAGCAATACGGAGATTTCAAATGCATTTCTAAAACATACTTCTCAATATACACTCATTCACATACAAGTTTCATTGTAAATTGAGGTATAAAGGTGCTTAAAAAAGGGCAAAACCCTTTAAATTTTGAAATTAGTATTTTGTATTGAATTTGTGAAGCAATTATCAAATCGAGGTGTCTGAGGTCTTGCGTTATTTACGATACACCTTGTATAGTAGTGGTGTACATTGCACATTAGCAACTAAGCAATGCCTACCTGAGTATAATATACTAAATGTTGGTATGCATCATTAATTATTATAGTTAAGTATAATGATTATTATATATTTGTAAGTATAATTGAATTATTATGAGGTAGGCATTGCTCAATTTCCTATATACGATGCACGCCACTGCAATGTAGGTACCGATTATGCAATACTGGCAACATCTACATGTTTATTTGTATTGTTTAGGGGCCTATTTGTACTGTCTAGTGCATAGATACATATCAAACGACAAAATTTTTGATTGTAAGATTGAAGTAATACGCCAAAAATACCGACATTCCTGTTTGATAAGTATAAAGCTATTAAATAAATTCCTGCAAGAGTATGCATCACACCAACTTTGCGTAATAACCATGTTTATAATTGAATGGGAAATCCATTTATGAATAACAGGAGGACAATGAATCTACGCAACATTTTGAGGAAGATCGTATTTATATTGCCTCATAAAACCCGAGTATTTTGGATTAACCACAGAAACCAAAAATAGACACCGCGAATCAGAGCAATAAAACTAAAGTAAAAGTCGGTGCCTCAGAATAAAGAGCAAAATTAACAAAATTAACTGAAGGCAAACAAACAGAGGCCCCTGGCGTAGAGTAATCCCGGCCTCGGCAGTGGCTGATCAGACGTTTCCGTTACCAGAGGGCTTAGCACGAAAAAATGGACTTTAGCGTGACTCTAGCGAGTACGCGTGCTGTCGCGTTTATGTTTATTTAGTAAATTCATAGTATGACAAGGATGCCAAGGAACAACATAGAAAAGAGAGCGAAGCAAACAGCACTAAGTCACTCCAAGGAATTCACTAAATCATTGGGCGAAGGTGACAGCAAGAGGCTACTCAAACATTATAGACCTCGACTAAGGATCTCATTAGAGTATATACAGGCCACTATGCCACAAAAAAACATCTACACAAAATGGACCCATTCAGCAATGTGGTATGCAGAACCTGTAACACAGAAACTGAGACCATGAAGCATGGCCTCGGCAAATGCAACGCAGTGGCGGCGCGGCGAATCAATCTACTGAGGGTATCTTTTCCATCGCCAGAGGTATACAAGCTCTTCCCCCTGGCGGAATCCATCATAGGGAGTATTTGGATCACCAGGTACGTAAGAGCATTAAGGCAAAGGGCAGCACAAAACATGTCATCGGGTTGAAGTGCGTTTGAGGCAACTCAGCCTATAAAACGCCATTTAAGATAAGATAAGATGAGATGACAAGAATGGCATATCAACTCGCTAGTTTTACGCTTACATAAATCTATTCGCGCAAAGCCCTCTGCCGCGCCGCGTCGCACTGCGCTGTCGTGTGGCGTGGCGTCCGCGTCGCGACCGATCTCAGATAAACGGTTTAAAACAAAAACACGTATTTG
The DNA here is from genome assembly GCA_905147815.2 of Phalera bucephala. Lineage (NCBI taxonomy): Eukaryota > Metazoa > Arthropoda > Insecta > Lepidoptera > Notodontidae > Phalera > Phalera bucephala. Next base: position 16,857,628 of record LR990617.1, on the reverse strand, counting down.
TATCCCTCTTTTATCGTTATCTCTATCTATGTTCAAATTTTTCTGCGTACCGTACAAATGTGAATTTATGTGCAACTTTTCTTTGCACGGATTTCTATTACTTAGGTTCTTACTGATCAAATAATCAGGAGCTGTGATTTGCGGTGCGTAAAGAAAAAATGTAAAATATTGTCCTAATGATAAATCTACACAATTTATTATCCTCGGAGCTTCTTTCAACACCGTCGAGTAAAGTCTGACTTAGATTTATCGACAGTTAAAGTTGCAAGTAAATCTCTGTACGTTAACTACTCTCTGTAAGTTGCAAGTAAGTAAATCTCACCATCTCTGAGTAGCCCTATCCGACGGTTAAACTAACCAGTTTTAATTGCCGTATAACGCAAACCGTGGTTCGCAAGGCACGTTAAGCCGTTGGTCCCGATTACCACTTAATGTGGTTGTCGTTAAGCCGAGCTGGAAGCCTTATAGAAGGCTTGATAAGTTCCAAAAGCACGTGGCCAAAAACCTACCTTCTCCGATCCGCACTGGGTCCGCGTGGTGGAGTATGAACTAATCTCTCTCCTCTCGATTTGTGAGAGAAGGCCTTTGCACAGTATCATCATCATCATCATCTCAGTCTATCCTTGTCCACTGCTGAACATAGGCCTCCTTAATCGCTTTCCAGCGTAACCGGTCTGATGCCACCTACATCCAACGACTTCCTGCGATTTTCACAAGATCGTCAGTTGATATTATTGTATTTAAATAACGCTTATCGAGAAGTAACTATCCAGCACGTTACTCAAGTATGGAAAGAGACCCTAAGGTTTCGTGTTGGCATATAAAGAAACAAAACCCAAGACAATAAACGTCAAATATAAGGTTTGTAAGAAAGTAAACTCCTCAGTAGTATACATTTATAATTAAGTTGGGTCCTCGGAAAATTTTGTTCGCAAATTGTTCGTTAATAACCCAATGGCTTGAATGGATAATAAAGAAGCCTTTTTCAATTATTTGGACAGAAATAAAAAGTTTCTTTTTCTTTAATTAATGAATGTGGCCCTGAGTTTGACGTTAAAGCGTACTAGGTTTTTAAAGTACTTACTTTTGTAATCAAGAGTGATTTATTAGAAATGAATATTAATAATAGGTGCACTAAAGTATATAAAAAACATACCATATTTTTTGGGACAACTATTATGATATCGACCGGAAATCATTTTGAATCTGTAAAAAAATATAACATCCCACGTTTTTAAAGGGATCCAGATCCCTGTGGCGATGAGGCGTAATAATAAAGATGGATATTTTTAAAACTGACTAAAAAGTATAAAATAATCTCTCCATATCACATATATAGATCATCATGTCAGATAACTTACAGGTATATAGGTAAAACAAGTATAGTGTTCTGCATTGCACTCAAATTAATAGAATTTTAAAGATTTATGTTTAAAAGATGATAGAGAATGAAAAAATGCTTTCGCTACGCGCGACGCCGTAGACGAAGTTTCGAAAGCATAGAGGCTGAACGGAAGTCCGAGTGTCGCGGCGTATGCTGAGCCCTTATTCGCTACCAAACGCAGCGCCTTACGGTAACCTCATGAAATGATCGTTTAATGGTAGGATCAGCAACATAAGTCGCTTAACATTCTCAGTTCTTTAAATCGCTTCCGCACTTTTGTTTTGCATCAAATCCATTATTTTTGTTGCTCTATATACTTAATATGTTGCCAATAATTTGGTTTCCACAATGTTTATCATTGTTCGTAAAATAAAGAGTATTTTTGTGTGTGTATGTGTGTGTGTGTGTGTGAATGATCTAGGCGGTTGGCCGAGGGTCCTTTACAGCTTGATCAGACAAAAGGGCGAGCGTACAATCATTACGCTTGAGCCAGAAGGGCAAGGGGGCAACTAGCTCAAGGGCGCCTCAAGGAGGAACGGCCTCGGTTTGGGCAGTCGCTATGGGGGAGGGCGTAAACTCTGCACCGGCCGGCGGGCAAGGGATTCTTCAACCTCGGTGGCGAGATCGGTGTCTGACCCTGTGTGCGATATCTGTATTCGAAGAAAGGGATGTTAGGGCATCGGGAGGGTCGGTGAGAACATGCCGCGGACGGCGGTAGCGGCTAGTAGGATAGGAGTTAGGTTTGTAGTCGGCGGCGGCTACTATTAGCGGATTTCTATGATTGGACGCGTTCGTGAAATATTAGGTTGTCGCCTTTTTAATAAAGGCGCGAATAGGTTCGAGACTAAGATTAAAATAGAGATCGACATTCCGTATGAACCACGGGGCTCCGACGGCTTTGCGGAGGAAACGGGATTGAACCGTTTGGAGTCTATCGATGTGAGAACGGGTGGCGTGCCCGAACACTTTACAGGCGTACGTCATGATGGGCCGTATACAAATAAAGAGTATTACTGACATTGACTAAGTACTAGAGATGTAATGTCAAACAAAAAATGGCGCGTATACTCTAAGGGCGTAACTGATTGACCGCGAAGTTAGCGGGGATGTTTGTTTTCATAGATAATGAATTCTTTTGTATCTGGACTTGTTTAAACTCTCTGTACACATGCAGGTATATTTTTGAAATAAAACTCAGCATTTGAAGGTGTCACGTTGCGGTTAAAACCTGGAACAACGGGTCTTCTCTAGTAGGTATGTAGTACGTAATAACTCAATGAATACTGATTTGAAAAACTGAGCATGTTAACCAACCAACGCACGTTGCTAAAAGAGCATCCATTAATTACGTGAGCTCAAAATGGGGGAGAGGGTCAAGTAAAATCTCATTAAATCTCATTTAAACTGGGGAGGAGGCATAATTAAAAATCTAACATCAACTTTTGAAAAAACATAAATCGTTATACGCATAATAAAAAAAAACATTTTGCCTTTACTTTTCTAAGAGCAACCAATTTGAAACGCTTAAAAAATCTTATGACTATTAAAATCATTTACTACGAGAATTTATTTATTTATACTTTACTTTACATAGGCGGACTTAATGCCATAATTTAGTCTTTCCACAGCGAGAGCGTAAATCTCATGTAAAGGTAACGGGGTGGTCCCACCAAATATCATCAAATTTCACCAAGGGCCTCCCCCTCCAGGTGTCCAAATTAAAAACAAAAACAACTCACGTAATTAATGGATGTTTCCTAACAGTACTCCAGTGGCATACAGAATACAAATTCATTTCACGAAGTTATCGTTACGCGGCGCGTTTGGTCTTAGCGAATAAGGGCTGTCGATCACATCCGTAGTCGTGAATAGAGCGCCGCGGGCCGCCGGCAGATGGCATTGTGCGCGCCGGATCCGCCCGTCGCGCCACACGCCGCCATTTGTAACAATTTGTAAACTCGCACGATCGAAACGGTAACTACCTTTTCTACAAGACAAACTGCATTGACCGTATAAATCGGATTCACATTTAGTTTCATTTCCTAGTAATTACCGTTTTATTTGCAGCAGTAAAAATGTCTTTAAAAATGGAGCTGTGAATCAATATCCGTTAAGTAACTTTAGAGCTATAGAGTTTAAGTATTGTAACACATTATGCCGACGGACTAAGAGTCCGAGCTGTGTGTGTGCGTGTGCATGCGGATTCGGCAGCATGACACACGAATCAAACGTCATACTATGCTCCATAGCGGCCGGCGACGCCCAAGTATTACCGGTGGTCATACCGCCGTTATAGTTTGAAGCAGCAATAGATTAATAGAGTTCTGTTAACAAGTTAATTCCGATACTAAATAGATTAGTCGTAGGTCTACAGTTTGGGTTTGCGACACGATACAGTTTGAGAGAATTCGTTTGTTTTTAAAACTGATTCAATTATCCTTGTCTATTTTTTTAGAATAAGTGTTCATAAACAGTTTGAGGATATAATATTCATGGTGGTTTAGAATTGGACTGCATTAATAAATCAGCTCTAGACTAAACAGTGGCACTCAACCTTTCCCTCGGGAAAGTTTATTAAAATTTCCTTCGATGCTTAGGTTAAAGAAATAATTTAATAATGCATATCATAAAATTACCCGGCAACGATATCGCGGCTCATCTTTATGTAAATACCAATTGATGGTTAAAACAAGCACCTTTGTTAAAGCATGACATAATGTTATGAATGGCAATTTACTCCATCCTTGTCTACTACTTTTTAAATAAACCGGAGGCAAGATACTACTAACTTCGAGAAATGATCATATACAGAATACCATTATTCTGTATTCCATTTGAGTACTATCAAACAATCATTTTACGAAATTATCGTAACCCGCTGCATTTGGTCACAGCGAACAAAAGCCCTGTAGGGACAATTTTAAATAACAAAGCAGTTTCGCACAAGCACCCGATTATAGCGAACGCCTAATTGTAAGAACAGCGATCAAAATGAAATGTTTAGCAGACGGCCCTCGAGACAGTGGGCGTGATTAATCGTGCTTCAGACATTGCAGGCAAGTGTCTCCAAGGAGCAGCTGTACTCAAACAATGCAAGCACTTCATCAAGGCCGCTTAATTCCGAATTAAGCGGTAATATCGATCGAGCTCGGCGTGGAACGCCTGAGTACCGCCTCGGGCTCTGTTAGCTAAGCGACAACGTAAATTGTTGATGAGCGCGTATCCCGCTAGCACACATCAAATATGCAGCACACTTCCCACCTCCAGTGGCAAACTTGGTCGACCTCGGCGAGACACAACAATAGCAACGGATATCTAAACGCGACTGGACAATTTGGCACGACATGACACCGATTCCTACCAGAAGTTTGAAACTATTTTCATACCACTTTGAGGTTAGGATTTTGTGGCAAATATAAACTTTTGAAGTTACTGATTGTAAGCTAATCTTACTAATATTATAAATGTGAAAGTTTGTATGTTAAGATGTTTTGATGTTTAAATGTTCATTACTCAATCACGCAAACACGCACAGATAGCTTAACACATAGGATACTTTTTATCCCGGAAAAAGTCGCGGGCAGAATCTATTTAGTCATATATTGAAACCGATTATAAGAGTGTTAGTAATGGAGATGAGTAATAAAGTATGCGCAGTAGGTATCTTTTAGAAACAATAACGGGTAAGTTGTGGTCACAGGATAAAATAATTTTTTCATCTTCTTTATCTTTAATCGTAAGACATCCATTGCATTACAAACGACACGACGATTTACATAAATCTAATATTTCATTGAAAGCGGGGTCTGTAAGAAAAAACCTGTTGGAACATTGTAAGTAATCTCTGCCAGATCGCAAAGTATGTGGCGTAACAATATAGGTAGATCATTGATCAGTCAGAGAAATAACATTAAAATTATTCCGGATGTACATATTGCATCAAACGGATCTCAGTCACCAACATATTAGCGGCCGAGTATATTGCAGTAATTACAAACTGCTTGACTACCTGATGAAAATATATTTCACTCAGTCAGGCGTTAAGTGTTTTTCTAATAAATAAAATCAGCCTTGTCCCACAACTGGGAAAATTCCTTCTCAAAACGAGTTGAAGGAGATTAGGTCATACTCCCCTGCGTTGACCCAGTGCCGATGGAAAACGTAGAACGAACAACAAAACCGGGTATAACGAAGCCTATGGCGAGTAGATGAATCAAATGATTCACGTGGAGGCGGTCACGTTGCGGGCGGGCGCGCGCGGCGCGGGCGGCTGCGGGCATTGCGGGCGCGGGCGGTGCACGCTGCACGTGGCGGCCGGCGGCGCCGATCGATCCAAGACCCGATCATACGGATAGGTAAATGAAACATAAATATCTATAGCTAACTAACAGTATAGTTAAACATTGACATAGCACCACGAAGTAATAACACTCGGAATTACTAAACTTAAGTCGCAATGAGCGGGACATATCGTATCTGATGGAGAGGCAGAAAGGTTCTTGAGCGGCAACTACGTACAAGACGGAACGAAGACCTGGAAAAAGTCGCGGGTAGAAAGTGGATGCGTGTAGCATATCTCGTCATATAATCAGCTGTCGTATCTTTAAGAAGACCCTTCTTTGTTCTGAAGAAGAAGTAAAATAAATAGCATCAATATTTTTCAGAAGATCATCATCAAAAACACAATGTAACAAAAAATAACACAATGTAATTAGCATCAGCCCGTGTTCTATAAAAAAATCTTGAATTTGATACGAATTCACAAATTTTAGTACTCCGGCAAGAACACAAATATTTGATAATATAACGCGATCAAAAGTCATCAATTATTATAATATAAATATCTATTATAACATATATGGATATTTTGATATAGTGATACATTTTTCCCAAATCCCAAATTATATGTTGTATTTCATGTTTGGAAACGCACCTGCGAGACATAAATAGTTCCTAGTGTGGAACTACTACATATTAAATAATTGATCACTCGGAGATACAACGCTCTGTATCAATTCATGTACACACCTTTCATGTTTACTATGTGACGTCGAACTATATTCACATACGTATTGTAGGTAACTGATGAATTCCGATGAAGCTTCACGTTGATTAACACACGGCGTCATCGGAAATGTAAATCATTCGTGGCGAAATAAAGAGTAGCTTTCATATTAAAATAATCTTGATTCGTTCGTGTTTCACTGATTTGCAATATATATCATGAACATTAGTAAACCTTTTCATCATTAAAATGAGTTTATTTTCATGGTAGATAGGTACACCCTGTGAAAGGAGTGACGCTATATGACTCGGCTAGTGATAACACGAATATCTACCCAGCAAAATATAAAGTCATTTTATTTTTTAAGATGTAATTTTCTAAATAATTTCCTTAAGAAAGTGTGGACCTAAAAGTAGAACTCGATCTAATAGATTTTAATTAACTTCCTACGCTACCGTAAAAACCTACCCGTAGTAGCACTGCTGGAATTTCTAATAAGGCCAACACTGTTACTATGGTGACACTTCACAACTCTCTCAGTAATTACACGAGTACCCAACAAATGCATCAGTGTATATAATTCTACAATAACATTTTCTGACCTACTTACTGGTCATAGATATATTATTTACATTACATTAAGGGTGACTGTTCGGAAAACTCCAAATGCTAAGATTCACATTGGATCGCTGAGCCAACGGAATAAGTATGAAAAAAGCCCAAGCCACAAAATAAAAGCACAAGTATGGGTGTGATCTTATTTCGAATTAGTTCGATCCAACTTTAGCCAACGTGAGGACGTTAAATGCGTCGTTGCTAAAACTTCAATAATAAAAAGACCAAAGGTAATTAATAATTTAAAAATAATTCCTACAGCTGCTAACTGCGAGTAGTTAAAGATTTAAAAGTATATCCAAACATAGCCGTTTTTGGTTGTAATGTTGTTCGTCATCCGTAATGTAGAGAGTAGTAGTAGGAGTAGGTATACTTTATCCATATATTTTCTTTAAAAAAAGTACCTACTTAAAGAAAAAATTGTAGACACAACTGAATAAAATAAATCCTCTATCTGATATTTTATTGATTAGGTACTCTACCGTAAAAGTCTACCCGTACTACCACTGTTAGGATTTTGAATAAGTTTTAAGCCGCCACTGATCCTATTTAAGGATAAGTACGTCTCTACATTAGTATCACCGTGGCTGTAACATCGAGAATTTCTCAGATAGTGCTAAAAATGTACCTAACGTATATGTAATTCTGTTAAGAGTTTCTTATATCGAAATAACTCTACATCGTTAACATCTGCCGTTCACGAAAACTCTTAAAAACCAACCGACTATAGAATCTATACCAACATTATAAAGAGGAAAGATTTTTTTGTATTCTACTCTATAACTCTTAAAATACTGAACTGATTTTAATCGTTCTTACACCATTAGAATTCAGAAGTAACATAGATCCTATAGTGGCGTTGTTGTGAGCTAAGTTTAAAGCCGCGGACGACAGCTAGTCACGCCTATATTCCGCAGAGGTGTACTGAGTACACTCACTTTTATCCGACGATGTAAGGTCCCATGTAATAAAGGGCGAGCCTATTGCCACATACCCGGCATAATTCCAGACTCACTGGGAATTTTTCGTTAGAAAAACTACATTTGTCCAACCTAGGATTTGAACCGAGGACCTCGTGATCACAAATCGATGCGCTTTATCACAAGACCAACGAGGCAGTCAGTCAGTCTGTAATAAAACCAATGACGGATTTGTTTCTACAACAACCTTAGCCATCGCAGGCTTGATCAAACACCGTCCGTTAAAAATACTCGTATAAATGATTAGGAAGTGGGATTACTATTATTCCACGGAGCTAAATAGCAAGGCAAAGAGTGCATAGCGACATGTCAGTCAAAGTACTATTTGGCAATGTTTATTTTTGGCATACGAGTTTGTTTTGCTGGTAGGTGTAATGATACCAAAATACTCAAATATATTTTTTTAATAATGATACCTATGTATACAATTTTACAAATTTTATTTGGTACATAGATAAATTACACCGTGGCTACACCCAATATATGATCACATTTTGTTTAAGATAAATATAAAAAATTCGAGCTAGGGAGTGACCCTTGGGTAATCTACACATAAACCTTACATAAATAATAAAAATACTCTTAAAAATGACGCGACAATTCATAAAACGTACATACATATATAATGGGGCTATCACAGCGTTGTAGCGTAGTGCCCGCCCTCGCGCCCCTATTTCCCTCGCTATTCATAAAAGGGCCCTTATTCGCTATGGCCAAAAACGGTGTGTTACGATACCTTATAGTATTTTTCATCTAACAGTTGTAAGTGTCAAAGAAAATCATACTTTATTCAATGGCAATAAGATGCATTATCCGTTTCTATACTTATGGTTTTATGCGTTAACAATATTAAATTAAAAATTAATTTCGTTACGCAATTAGAACTGTCACTTTCCATCCTAAGTGAAAAAAACTATAGTGCAATGATCGTGTTATTGTATTCTGTATGCTACTAGATTACAATTAAACGAATTTTCATTTTAAAAACAACGTATCACTACCGGATGTTTGACGTGGTGGTGGTGTAAACGCTCCCACCTCACAGGAATAATTCCTAGTAGGAGTACTAGGAATTATTCCTGTGACGTAGGAGCGTTTACAAACATGAATCACACATACACAAACACCCAGTCCAAAACACATATAGGGTGTAACATTATAAATGTGGAGAGGATGTGTGACAGGCGGCTAACAAAAGGAATATATCGAGCAAATGTTAGTGGAAGCGTTGGAAGAGGTCACGCATAGAAAACCTATTAAGACCAAAATTATAGACTTTTGAAAAAGGGTCAAGTGCGTAGTACTTTTAATCGACGGAAATGTATGAAGAGATGTATGGACGTAGATGAAGCGAAAGAGGTGTATCAGAATCGTAGTATGTGGCAAACTGTAGTCTCTGCCTACCCCAGTGGGATAAAGGCGTGAGTGTATGTATGTATGTGTAACATTATGTGTTACACAAAGTTTTGTCTCGTGCGGGGTTCGAACCCGCACTACTTGATCTAGTGAGGGGTGCGGCTTAAGATTCTAATTACTGGATCAAGCCGTTCTTGTCCTAAGACGTCTCGTTACGTGTTAAAAAAAGTCATATAAGGGTCCAGTTTGTTGCATAAAGCCGGGTGCACATGCATAACTAAGATAGTGGTTGCGACCTCGAATTACGACACATAAACACTTCAAAGATGTGTCTTAATGTTTTGGCCGAATGGCCCATTATTCTAATCTTCAAATAATCGTGGCCATTAACTATGAAATGAGCTCCGTCTGTGGGCAGGGCGGGCTTAGAACTTCCTGATTACGGGAATATCATACCGGGTACGTGAGAGAAAGAAAACTAATGGGCAACTTATATGGATGTTAGGAATGAACTGCGATGTTTAATGATTTTTTATACCCTCGAAGAGATAAGTCAGACACATTTTTCACGATTTTTCGCGCTAGCCCCACAAATGGGGTGTCCAGAGATAGGTCTCTTCGAGGCAATCACAACGGTATATAAAACAAGGTACACGTCTATATAAAAATTTGGAAAAATCTAACTTTGAAGATGTCAAAAAAGTCCAATTTATGTAAAGTTTAAAAATTTTCTTCGGAAAATGGTCGGGAAAGTGTGTAAATAACTCGGGCTAATTAAGCCGCTTAAAACAATAAATATATTGTGTAGTCACAGACTTAACGTTTCTATAGAATTTGCGGATTTCCCTTGTTTTACTAGCCCTTACTATACCTCGGTGCGTTTTTGTGTTTTCGCAGATGTTCGCGCTAGCCCGCCCATCCCCACTTGAGCTTGGCAGTCTTGTAGCTTACGTCTAAAATGACAGTTTTGGAACGCAGTATGGTGTTACGGACTCGATCAGATATGTTGATTCCTAGAATACTGCGTTCCATTGCCCTATGTTTTTTGCCGATTTAAATGAAGTTACGTGGACATAAGTAACTAAATTATTTTAAACAGATTAATTTGGACGACTTAGCGCAGTGGTTAAGAGCTTAAGCCGCTCTGCCCACTGCGTCTAATAGTCGCGGGTTCGAGTCCCGCACGGGACAAATCTTTGTGTGATCCACAATTATTTGTTCCGGTCTGGGTATTTGTGTATGTGAATTTTCATGTTTGTAAACGCACCCACGGCACAGGGATAAATCCTAGTGTGGGGCTACGTTTTAAAAAAAAAAAAAAAAAATTGACAACGGCCTGGCCTTGTAAAGTGATCAGATCACTTGCGTCAAATAGTTGGTGTATACTCGCACAGGACAAAATTTTGTGCGACACACATCAGTGTTAGTAAACGTGCCCACGACACAAGGATAATTAGGTAGGCTAGGTTGGGGTAACATTAAAAAACAAAACAACAGGTACCTACTGTCATTTATGAATCAGGGAGTGGCGCCATTACGTTTTCCTATAGGCATGCATATGTCCTAAGTATGTCTTAAAATCTATATAAGAATACCTTTCAGTATAAGAAGTCACTATAATACTAGTTATGGCAGGCATATGCACATTACATCTCTGCCACTCCCGCTTAGGGAACATAGGGTGACGATATTTTTAATTCATTATCCAATTAAACCCTACTTGTGAAAACTTACTTAGTTCCGATATCCGGGAACTTCAAACATAGCATAGTTGTATAAGCTAGCTAGTGACCTAACAATATATATCCAGAACTAAATAAAATCAATGTTATTAATTCCAACTTACTATTCATCGCCTATCCTTTCCGTGGAAATAGATATAATCATTGCAAAATTATTGATAGACGTCTCACTGCAAGCTGAATTAAATAAAAATCTCCTCCATAAAAGCCAATTTAAAATCTCATAAATAGCAATAGACCTTCAAAAGAATAGAGGAAACTAACGGTAAATCTCTTTGTTATATTTATGAGAAGTAAATCTATGAAAATCCAAGCTATAATCCGATTCAATGATGACTACTGAAATATTCTTATAAAATAAACACAATAGAATCCCGAGTTCATATCCGCGCGAAGGCTCGCCTTTGACGAAATAATTTACAGCAAACTCACTCGAAATACAATTGCGAATGGCGCATGACAATTTTTCCAATAAACCTTCACTTATGTGTAGTTTAGGAAGATTAGCTTTAAGTGTATGGTTTTAAGGTTGACATTCATGTGTTTGGAGGATGGCCGGGGGTGGAGGGGTGCGGGGTGAAGGGCAGGTCAACGCACCGCCTCGCGCTTCAGACGGAGCGAAGCAAGCGAGGACGCTGTCGGTCGGCAGGCGGGGCGGGCGCGCCCGAACCACCATATGTCTTCTTGACATGTTTATTGAAAACTCAGGGATAACAATCACCCGCTAATGCAGAATTCAACCTATTGAATTAGATCTTGAACAATTTACACTCGAGGCGAGGGAGATTCTGTACCGTTTTCTTTGGGATTATTAAATGATTACATATAACTATGTGAAAAGTCTAATATTGTGATGGTAATCTTTCAGGTTAATTTAATTGATATAGCGAAAATAATACACTTACACCTTGGGGCGGGACTGAAATAATTTTATCTTGTTACTAAATATTAAGTATTTTCGAAAGGTTCCGTAGTGCTGTGCGAAAGCGGTATTCTTAGCAATCCCAAAGGTTAAGATAAGAGGGGTGATCGTTTGTAGAATTTTCATTTTGAAACGTCTCCGTGCTTTGGAAGGCTCGTTGAGCAGTTGGTTCCAGTTAATATTTAATTTAATGGTGTTAAGTCAAACAAATTTTCCTTGAAACTAAAAATTAAGTATTTTCAAAAGGTAGTGTAGTGCTGTGCGTAAGCGGTATATACTTTAAGCAATCATAATCATTTTGAAACGTCTCCGTGCTTTGGAAGGCATGTTGAGCTGTTGATTCCGATTACTATTTAATTTGGTAGTGTTAAGTCAAATTGGAAGCCTAATAGGCGGCTTGATAAGTTCCAACAGCAGGTGGCCGCAAACCTGCCTCCACCAATCCACACTGTTGTATGATCTAATCTCTCACACCACAGTATGTGAAAGAAGGACTTGGCCCATCAGTGGAACAGTTTAGGGTGGTTTATCTTTATTATTATAAAATTTCTAAGGACATAAATTTTGCATGTAATTAAATATTTTTTTAATATTTATTATATAAAATTACGATTGCCAGTAACACAAACCTAACTGAAGTATGTATAAACATCGGTTCCAAAAGCGATCAACAACAACATCAATATTTTAACGCGATGGGGAACTAATTTCACATGCTACGTCGCATCCGGAATTGTTATCAACTATTTCGTAGTTATTCATTGATTAAGCGTGAATAGAACATAGGCACTTATGTATTGCGAATACAGTTAAGCTTCAAAGATAACCTATATCAAGCAAAGAAATATAAGACAGTACGTATATGCGAGACATAACTATTTTGATAAAATTCTTATTATATTAATATAATGTAATATGGAAAACTGAATATAGTTTTAATGCAACCGCTCTTCAATTTTCACATTCTTAGATAGATTTCAATTTGGAATTCCCTCTAGACTAAATCATATATTTTTCTGAAATTAATCGTAATTTACACTTGGAGGTTTTGTATTTGAAAGGTAATAAAAAGATTACAGAAACAATCAATCTGAGGTCAATGATTATAGGATAAAATTTAACATTTTTTGTGGTAATTATAGAGCCAATGAACCATAGCGTTAGTTGAAGTAAGCTACATTATTCATTTATCTGAAAATCATTAATTATTCTTATTTGCACCCGCAAATACATACATTTTGTAAGGCTATAAAAAGTTTATATAAACAATAAATCTGAGCTCAATGACTATATAGGACAAGGTTTTTTGTTAATTGATAGAGGGAATAAGCCATAGCGTTAGTTGAAGTAGTTGGGCGGCGCGCCGATGCGGGCGGCGTGTGTTGCGGGCGGGAGTCGCGCGCTATCGGTGCGATCGCCGCTGCGCCACTCCACCGCGTTTTTGGGTCAAGCGGCTGCGACCGGAGGCGGTAGGTGCTTTGGGGATCGCCTCTCATTTCCAGCAATTTATTGTTTGCAGCAGCTCGAGGAATATATCGCACCAGCAATGTGACTGTATATTGCAAAGCAAGGTACGAATAGGTACAGAGTAGAGCTCGAGAAATATATCGCACCAGAGATGTGACTCTATATTGCAATGGGCAAAGTACGAATACATAATAGAGCTAGAAAAATACTTATATTGCACCTGAAATATGACTCTACACAACATAGAAAAAAATAAACTAAAATAAGGTTTTTGCGGTAACACTAATCGATGGGTTTGGATTATAGACGAGTATATCCTACGTTGATGACACTGATTCAGAGGTTCTAAAAGAAAGTGTGATTTTTTATAATAGATTGTATGTACACAAAATGATTCTAAGCACTTCAGTGTTTTTTTATAAGGTTTTGTGAACATGAACGTTATAGAGGTAATATAGACAGTTCAAAAGCTACAAATTTTATACCCCTTCGTGCGATTCCCAATGTTAAAGTATAATACGTGTAGTGATCAGAAGGAAGGAACTACTTGTTTCTAATAACAATAGAAAATATACGCTAGAATCGTATCATGAAGGATTAAAATCATGTAGTAAAATGTGGATACTAAGTTTTCTAGGTATGGTCGTACAAATACTTCATCAACACCTATATACGAGGAAACTAAAGCTTTGGTCAAATAGCCGACGGAGCGCGAGGGATGCGCTCGACTACGTTCAGTTGTAACGTTTGCCGTCGCGCCAAGCGGGGCTGTGTGGCATCTCCCGTACATTTCAGTACATTACAACTCCCCAAGCCGCGCCACCGTCGCGCTCCTGTCGCGCTGCGTCGGCTATGCGAAACCTTTAAGAGCACTCATTCTATACGTCAACCCTCTTGTTATGAAATTGTAAAATAATGGCAAATAGCGGGAATCAATTCGTCGGGGGTTGTTGAATGCGCGATGCCGCGACAAGGGCCTCTTTGGCGCGTATCAAAAGGTGAATACGAGTTTCGACATCTCGAGGTGTTTGCCGAGTGATCGCACGATTACTTGGCAAACGGCTCACCAGACGCGGCCTCAAGCGTCTCCGTCATTATTACACACTTTGAGGGCTCACCATAACTCAGACCATTCTTTAAAGAAAGATAAGCACCGTCGCCTATATTCTCCAATCGGGGGTTACCACCCCGAACCATACCATACCAAAATGAGTGCACTCTGTGTACACTCATTTTTCGCCAATATTGTTACGTCCTTTGTAATAGGGCGTTAGCCTATCGCCATTATCTGAGCACTATGCCAGATTTCGGAATAATACTGGAAATTTCTCTATCAAAAAATTAGACCGTACATTCGAACCCAAGATCTCGTAATTACTACGCGCATTATTCGTTACTAAGCCGACAGGCAGGCAGACAGATCATTCCTATCGCGTAGTCTTTTTAAATTTTGATTCCCATATAGGGAAGATGCTGACTGCGTCTAGAGGGAAACGTGACATCACGAGGCTCTTACATGTAAAGAGGTAGACGTAGTACGAAATCACATAGTTCAGTAAAGGACATTGTTCTGCACCCATACATGATTTGTTCAATTTCAAATCACCCATAAGTTCTCTTTAGGCATTTATTATTAAACTGACAAACGGGGGAATCGCAATATTGCACAAAAAGTATTCGATTTTGAGGATGTAATTCAGTAACCATTAATACTAGGAGGGATCAAAAAGTAGTGAGAACGACATACACCTTGGTAAAAAAAAAACTGTCAGGCATAGCTCAGATACATATTTGTAATATTAATAAAAAAAAATCTTCGATTCTCTTTTGTTTTTTTCTGAATGTAGTCATTTGTTTGCTTCGTGTCGGAACGTGTTCTCGAAAATGGAGAAAAATGAAGTGCGAGCCGTTATTAAATACCTCTGTTTAAAAAAGTTAACGACCCAAGAGATTCATTGCGATTTGGAGGCAACATTAGGAGTGTCTGCTCTGCCGTATCCCACTGTCGCAAGGTGGGCTTCTCAATTTCGAGTAGGGAGAACGAGCACGGAAAACGAACATCGTTGCGGCCGTCCATCGACGTCAGTCACCCAAGAACATGTTGCGAAAGTCGAGAAAATTGTATTGAGCGATCAAAGAGTTACCATCCGATACTTAATTCAAGAAACGGGCATTTCATATGGAAGTATTCAATCCATATTGAAACAATCTTTGAATATGAGAAAAGTCTCCGCAAGATGGGTGCCGAGAATGTTAACCGACAGTCAGAAACAAAATCGAAGATATTGTTGGACAAGTTTCAAGAAGATTCTGAAAACTTTTTGTCTCATTTCGTAACAATGGACGAAACATGGGTCCATCATTTTGATCCCGAGACAAAACAGCAATCTTCGCAATGGAAATGGCCATCATCACCGACCCCGAAGAAGTTTCGTGTCGTGGCATCGGCTGGCAAGGTTATGGCCCCAATATTTTGGGACTCAGAAGAAATATTGTTGATTGATTACCTGGAGCGTGGAACCACTATTACAGGCCAATATTATGCAGCTTTAATTCCCAAGTTGAGGAATGCCATCAAAGAGAAAAGGAGAGGGAAACTTCAAAGGGGCGTGCTTTTTCATCACGACAACACACCCGCGCACAGGTCGGCAGTTGCGATGGCTGCCATTCAGCAAGCTGGCTTCGAATTGGTTGACCACCCCCCTTATTCACCAGAAAAATACAATATTATATATAAATATATTGAAAAAATACTTAAGGGGAAACAGGTACTAAGACGATAACGAGGTGATGGATGCCGTGGAGAGCTTTTTGCAGGACCAAGACAAAACTTTTTTTGTGAAAGGGATTGAAGCCTTGGAAAAGCGCTGGACTCGGTGTGTAGAGAGTCTCGGAAACTATGTAGAAAAATAAATTATTAAGTTATCAATAGTCATTATATTCTATCTCATTCTCACTACTTTTTGACCCCTCCTCGTACATATGAGGTTATATTGTGTGTGGACATTTAGTAAAGATGTCGGGGACTTCGATATAAGTACTTACAATACTTTGAAATATTCGTTTTAGACTTGCAAATTGTCCGTTAGATACGGATATTTGCCATTATTTTAATAAAATAGATAAATAATGAAGGCATTGGTCAAATGTTTGTTGGTTCTGGGGCAATTTTCGACAATGTCCTTTTAACTTCTGTGTGTGTACTGCATGGGGTAGTCACTAAGCTATTTTCCGATTGCTCGCGCGATCACTCGACAAACACCCCGCCAGCTGCGGCCTCAAGCGTCTTTGCTATCATTAACACAGGCCTTTTATTACCACGTAGTTTTTCAAATTTTCTATCTATCATCACGCAAGACCCCTAGTGGAGGAGTAGGCAGGCAGAGAATACAGAGTTCTAACAGACCTTTCTTTTCGTACAGTACATAGACTTACAGTACATAGTTTGTCTCATACACGCTCACCGGTTACGGAGACTCTTGACTTGCCTTGATAGTCTAGGTCTTCCCCGGTACCTACATCCTTCCACTTTCACATTGAATATCTGCTTGATCAATCTTTCTTCCGACATTCTCACATAAAAAATAAAAATTTAAAAATAGTGTAGGTATACAATAGACAGACTTGTCAATAGGGGGACGTCGCGATTTAAATTTGTCAGATAAAACGTGGTTTCACGAGATCTTTACATGAAGAGATCAAAAGAAATTAAACGTAGAGTGAACTTATAAGTTACTAAGCTCTTACACTAATACTATATTTCATATTTTCGGGATTAACAATTTTACCTTTCCACTGTTATTGGCAATTAATTAATATACTTCCAAGGGCAACGAACACCGTGACAAATAGTTATGTCCTGTGATCTTTAAAATTTATCGAAATAAAATTGCTGTTCCGATTTTGCCGAGTATTAGATTTTTATTCTATGACAAAGTATATTATTTCGCTAAAATTAAAAAATAAAATTACAACAAGCATTTTTTTCATGGTACAAATGTTGCCCTCAACAGGTTATTAATATATCAATATCAGTTAATATTAGCCCTGTTGCATGGGCCTCCTCTCCAACTGAGAGGGTTTAGGCCATAGGCCACCACGCTGGCCCAGTGCGGGTTGGCGAACTTCACACACCTTCGAGAAACTCTTAGGCATGCAGGTTTCCTCACGATGTTTCCTTAACCGTTAAAGCAAGTGATAGTCAATTTTTAATACACACATGCTTTCGAAAAGACAGAGGTGCGTGCGTTATTAATGTATTAAATAATTACCAATAACTCTGTTTATCTGAAAAATCATTTATAGAGACAGTTAGTGAAAGAGTATTTCCTTTTGTAATCTATCTTCAGCTGAAAGATATCCGCTGCAGAACAAAGTCCACCCTCCCCTAAAGACTGCCACGATGCCAGCTTTGCGCTGTAAGCGTCCACTTTTTAACCGCAACCTTCTTCAGGTTATCGGTGTAATAATAGTCTATTAATAACTAATCTATTAAAGAGTACCTAGACTCATCGGATCCTCTCTTCTATTCTGAAATAATAAAATAATGCCAAGAATCTAGTCAGAGGTTATTCGAGGCCACATGGCTTTGCGCCAAGGGTCTGTTCGGGGCGTATCATAAGATGAGTATTGTAGTTTCGACATCTCGGATATCTCGAATTATTTGCCGAATGAAACAGGGGAGACGCATTGAAGCGACACAATTCTTTCCTTCCATGAACACGAGGTATCCCAATCGCTGATTCAGTATTCTAACTGAATAAATCATTTTTTGAGGCAATATTTATCTCTACCAAGAAACAACGGCGTCACGCCTATATACCCAAAGCAGGGACGACAGAGGTGTACTGTGTACACCCACTTTTCTATTGCCATTGCCATATTGCACAGTTCCTGACTCCGGACTAATACTGGGAGTTTTTCGATAGAAAAACTACATTTGTACGACTGAGGATTCAAACCAGAGCCTCGTGATCGCAAAGCGCATAATTCGTGATTAGACCAACGAGACAATCTGTAGAGAAATCTTCATGTATAAAATTCGAGTACGCGTGTCGTCGTAATTCTTCTCCTCCTAAACCGCTCGACTGATTTTGATGATATTTATTTTTGTACTTATTGTGTCACTTGAATGGTTTAGATATACTTGGACCTGGTGGTCCCAGTATATCTAACTGCGCACCCTGTCGACCATAGCGCTACCAAGGTAGCGCTATGGTCGACAGGGTGCGCAGCCGCGGGAAACTGCTAGTAAATATATATAAATGACCCGAAACTGTTCGACTGCCGGGTAAAGGCTTAATGTCACTAATCGAGGTGAAAGTGATAATTCATACCCCATCACACGGACTTACGTCGGCTTCGTTTGTAGCTACCTGCTGTTGAAACGTAGCAAGCCGCCCAACAGGCTTAGCTAAGTGACTACTATATGAAGTGGTATTCGGGACACACCGCTTAATGTGTCATATTAATTAGTAGGTAGGTACCGGGGAAGACCTAGACTATCTTACCATAACCAAATAGACCGTATCTTATCTGAAGGGCAAGTCAAGAGTCTCCGTAACCGGCGAGTGTGTATGAGACGAACTATGAGAGTGGAGGAAGCCAGAGAGGTATGTAAGAAAAGAACCTGTTGGAACTCTATTCTCTCTGCCTACCCCGCGAGGGAGCTGGCGTGATGATATAGATAGATAGATAGATATTAATAAGTATTTGAGTTTTTTTTTCTTACAAAACCTAGCCCCGCACAATGATTTATTACTGTATCGTGTGTGCGTTTACAAACATGAAAATTCACAGACACAAATACCCAGACCGGAACAAATAATTGTGGATCACACAAAGATTTGTCCCGTGTGGGACTCGAACCCGCGACTATTAGACTTAGTGGGCGGATCGCCTTAAGCTCTAAACCACTGTGCTAAATTATACGTCAAAAATATTAAGAAGTAATTATTGAGTATTTTCTTAGTTTATATTGTACTGCACTAAAACACAGCTTAGATTGAAGCAAGTAGCCTCGTAAATAGTCTCTAACACTACAACATTTATATTTGGTTTACTCTTTATACTCTATATAAAATAGTTACAGTATACTTGTTTCGTGAGCCAAATAAATAATTAAATAAGTAGGTATAGAATGAAAAAAACATGTTGTTATTTGTAAACATGGTGTATAGTGATGGCGTTAATACCTATAATTATGATCGACAAATCCCACTCTCTTGCATGCTAAATTCACGAGTATTACGAATTTTTCGTATTGTCTTTAAGAAGGGTACAAATAAAAAAACTATCAAATACTGAGTTCTTAGATTTACGCGAATATTACACATGAAATAAAACTATTTTTCGGATTTTATCGCGGTTTATTTTGATTTTTAAGTTCCCGACGTTTCGAGTGCTTTGCAGCACCCATGGTCACGGGAAGGACTGAGGTGTTAGACGTCCAAAAGGCATAGTTGTTCCGGGGTACCCTCAAACTTCTTAATTATTTTTGTTTTTGTTGGTCCGATCTACGCAGAATGAGCTCATGGTGTCTTGAGGTCTTGCAGTGTTATGCTTGGTTTTAGATTTGATTATATAAATTACTGGATCCCAAGACGATGGAAGCACCCAGCCATCTTCTCTATTGAAATTAGGATGTTTCTTAATTTCAATAGCCTCGCGAACCATCCTTGGTAGGAATCGGTGTTCTTTCACGAGGATTTGTGGCCTATCAAATCTGATGTTATGGCGGGTGTGTGTGTGAATGATGTACGCTGTTGGCCGCGAGGCCTTTACAGCTTCACCGGACTTAAAGGCGAGCGTGCAACCACTACGCTCTAGCCAGCCAGAAGGGCAAGAGGCGACAAACTCTGTAGGGGACAGTCGCTGTAGGGGGACGGGTGCACTACTAAGTGCACCGGTCAACCGCCGGCTATGGGGGGGGGGATCTACTACTACTACGTCGTCGTCGTCGCCCGTATTCTGAGCGGAAAGAAGGGATGACAAAGCATCGGGGGGGTCGGTGAGAACATGTCGCGGCCGGCGGTGGCGGCAGGGATCGGGGGGGAGATCGTAGTCGGCGGCGGCTACGATTAACGGATTCGCATGGGTAGATGCGTTCGCGAAGTGACGTGTTGACGTCTTTTTAATAAAGGCGCGAATAGGTTCGAGACCTAGATCGGAGTGGAGGTCGACGTTCCGTACGAACCAGGGGGATCCTACGGCTTTACGGAGGAAGCGGTTTTGAACCACTTGGAGTTTATCGATGTGAGAGGGGGCCGAATGCCCGAACACAACACATAAGTCATGATGGGTCGAACGCAAGTTTTGTAAAGTGTCACCTTATTTCTAAGGGAAATTTTACTCCGCTTGCAGATTAACGAATGGAGACGACCGAGCACACATGATGCTCGGTAACGGACCCGCTTGATGTGCGGACCGAAGGACATGGTACTGTTTAGGGTGACCCCTAGATATTTGACCTCTTTGACCCAGGGAATGGGTCGGTCGAACATGGTCACTTGGCCGAGATTACTTCTAGGGCGGCGCAGGGAGTGGCGCGGGGTGGCACCTCTGGAGAAGAACACCGCAGCGCTCTTGTCCGGGTTCACCTCAATACGCCATTTCCTGAACCAATTCCCTAGGGAATTGGCGGATGCCTGAAGGTTTCTGGTAATGAAACCCTTATTCCTATGCGAGACGTAGAGAGCGGTATCATCCGCGAATAGGGCTAGATGCGCCTTACTCGAACGAGGAATGTCGTTCGTGTAAAGGCTTAACAGGAGCGGAGAGAGAACTGAGCCCTGTGGGACTCCAGCACTGATGGAGTGGGAAGTGGAGCGCGTCATTTCGACGCGATAACGGAAGGCGCGATTCAACAAGAAGTCTTGTTAGATGAGCACGAGTCTGTCCGGCACACCCAATTGGAAGAGCTTGTAGATCAAGCCGTTGTGCCAGACTTTGTCGAATGCCTTCGCGACATCTAGGAGGAGGGCGCCCGTGTAGATGGGTTTGGGTCTATTGAGACCGGAGAGGATGTGCTCCGTGATGCGGTGCACTTGGTGGACGCAAGAGTGTTTGGCTCGAAAGCCGAACTGCTCGTCGATAAGGATACCCCTGGACGGTACGAAGTCTTTGAGCCTCGCCAGAAGTAGGCGCTCGTATATCTTGGCCAGGGAGTTGAGGAGACTGATAGGGCGGTAGCTCGCGGGGAGATTGCGAGGTTTGCCGGGCTTGGGAATGCCTATGACGTCCGCCTCCTTCCACTTAGCGGGGAAGGTGCAGTTCGCCATGGCGGCGTTCAATATGGCCACTAAGAGGCAGATGAGTTGGGCGGGCAGGCATTTCAGAACGCGATTCGAAATGCCGTCAGAGCCGGGGGCTTTTTTAGTTTTGAGACCCATAATTAGATCTTCGACCTCCGTTTGGGTGATAGGAGGTAAGGAATCGACGGGGGGGAGGGATGCCCTGCGCTCGACTTCCCTATCGACCGCGTCGACGTGGGACTGGTCGACGGACTGAGAGCTGGGGGCGCACTGGCTCTCGAGTGAGTCGGCGAGAAGCTCGGCTTTTTCGTCGTCGTCGAAGGCTGGGGGTGTGCCTGAAGGGCGGGACAGCGATTGGCTTCGGTGGGGTAGGAGTCGTACGCTCGGATAGAAGCATTCTTGGAACGAATAAGATCCCTAACATCGTCCGGCAGTCGAAAGCGGTTGAGGTAGAGATCTTCCGCCTCGACTTGCTTGGACGATCGACTGACAGCCGATCGGATGTGTTCGGTGAAGGCATCTACGGCCTGATCGGTGTCCTGAGGGGACGGGATGCAGTCCGAGCTGAGAAGGAGGGGAGGAGGGTCGGCATCCGCCAAGGCCGTGCTTAGCGCATGCCAATCCACCACCGTCTTTTTGGGTCGCTGAGGGGCGGAAGGGAGGGAACCGAGTCTCATGACTACAGGTCGATGGTCAGAGTCGAGTTCCTGGACTACTTCCAAGGAGTGCAGCCGTAGGGTGACACCCTTCAGAAGCGCCATGTCCAGGACGTCGAGTCGGTGGTTGGGATTGATAGGATAGTGGGTAGGGTGCATAGGTGCGATGACGTCAAAGTCGAGAACGTCGACCAGGGCGTCAAGGCTCCTACCGTTAGGGGAAGTGGTGAGACCGTTCCAGGCTACGTGCTTACTGTTGAAGTCGCCCGCCAGAATGACGGCGCTTCCCAGATTAAGGAGTGCTTCAAAGTCACTCCTGAGAACGGATTTAGTGGGGGAAAGGTATACGGAGGCGATCACGATGGGCGGGTGCCCCGTGAGAGAGATGCGACAGACCGAGGCTTCGATGTTGGTGAGCGCGGGGGGATCGAGAGGGATGCAGTGAAGGGACCTCCTGTAGTAAATGAGAATACCGCCTCCGCGGGAGCCGATTCTGTCATTACGCACGAGGTTATAGTTTGCGATCCTAGGATCGCGTAGTGCGGGCGTGAGGAAGGTTTCCTGCACAAGGAGGATATAAAGTTGGTGATCTCGGAGGAAATCAGCAACCTGATCTCGCTGGGAGCGAAGGCCATCGGTGTTAAAGAACGCCAGGGATAGGTAGTGGGGCTTATGGCGGGGAGGTCGTAAATCCATTATTGGGTGCGGGGGGGTTGGGTTCTAAGGGACGCCAGGACGTCATAGACGTCCCTGTATTCCGCCAGAGAACCTGGTCCGCCAAGTTGGTGGCGGCGCGGAGTTGGAGGGCGAGTTCACGGACTCTGGGGAATAGTGCAGGGCTTATCACCGCCGAGACGTTCATGATCAGGTTGACGTCCTGACTGACGTTAGTGGGCGGAGGGGGACAAGCCGCCACCGGCGGGATCGCCGGCGCGCGCTTCGGGGGGCGGGCAGGGCCCACTGACGGGTGGGAGGCCGCGGTGTAGGGCAGCGGCTCAAGGACATATTCACAGACTGCAGACTTCTTTAAGCGACGGTGTTTTCACCGATTCCTACCAAGGATGGTTCGCTAGGCTATTGAAATTAAAAAACATCCTAATTTCAATAGAGAAGATGGCTGGGTGCTTCCATCGTCTTGGGATCCAGTAATTAATATAATCAAATCTAAAACCAAGCATAACACTGCAAGACCTCAAGACACCATGAGCTCATTCTGCGTAGATCGGACCAACAAAAACAAAAATAATTAAGAAGTTTGAGGGTACCCCGGAACAACTATGCCTTTTGGACGTCTAACACCTCAGTCCTTCCCGTGACCATGGGTGCTGCAAAGCACTCGAAACGTAGGGGACTTAAAAATCAAAATAAACCGCGATAAAATCCGAAAAAATTGTTTTATTTCAAAACTATCAAAGTTTACATTTTCAATGAAAACAATTTACACAAGTAATAAACACATATGTTTAATATACTAATATTATAAAGAGGTAAAGTTTGTAAGTTTGGATGTTCAGGATATTCTTCGGTACTACTGATCCGATTTTAATGATTCTTTCACCATTGGAAAGCTACCTTTTCCAGAAGTAACTGCCTCGTTGGTCTGGTGGCAAAGCGCATCGCTTTGTGATCACGAGGTCCTGGGTTCAAATCCTAGGTCGGACAAATGTAGTTTTTCTAACGAAAAATTCCCAGTATGAGTCCGGAGTCTGGAAATGTGCCCGGTATATGGCAATAGGCTCGCCCCCTATTACATGGGACCTAACATCGTCGGCGAAACATAGGTGTACTCAGTACACCTCTGCCACCCCCTCTGGGGAATATAGGCGTGACGGTGTATATAGTATTGTCTTTAAAAAGGGGAAGTATACATTAAAAAAAACTTCAAATAACATCAAATATTAACATTTTCAATTAAAACAATTTACATGAGTAATAAATACATATGTTTAATTAAAAGCAGTATTCCCAAAAAACATATGTACTAATTACCTGTCGTTTAGTAATAATGCAATTGATATATTTTTTTTGTAAAAAAGTTGCCTTAAATCTTTACATTATCTCTATTAGTTATATATTTCGCCGGACTGACCAATCTAATTGAATATCAAATTAATACTACTAGAATATGCTACATACTACTTAAAGGTATATATTTTTATAACATAAGTTGCGAATAAAATACACGCATATTTTAAACAAACACTTGAATATTAATACTTAATTAAACAAGACCGGTATTATGAGGCTTATTTCAAAATAACTGGGTTAGGAAAGGATTTAAATGTCTAATTGTAATCTTATTTGCATTTAAACCGTTCGCTCCTTCGCTTCAAGAGATCCGAGTTAACTTGAAACGGAACGCGGCGGCGCAAATTGTACCACGAATTTTACCAAAGGATGTTTTGATAGAAATTATCGGAATTAATTAGGAGCCCGCAGAAACAAATGGCTATACATAACACAATTCGTTTAATACAAGAAAACAAATCTTAATTAAAATACAATTGATTCGGGTTTTTTAGGGTTCCGTAAAAGAAGAATGAAAACCTTGTACGTCTCTCTTTCACAGCCGATTTTTTCAAAATCGATAAAATTTAGACCCTTTTAACTCTCGTAACAGAGAGTAGGATAATATTCCTATTCATCCTTTTAAAACCACCCCTTTCAAATAATAACCCAGAAGTCTAAAGAAAAGAAAAAATAGAGCCGAAAGACTTTGGAGCTCTATTAAAAAATAACATTTAAATTTTCTATATATATCATCACGCCAGATCTCTTGCCGAGTAGGCCGAGAGTACAGAGTTTGAATAGGTTTTTAAAACATAATAATTAAAGTACATTGCATAAATTTAAACACACCGTGCGCCCGTCACGCGAAGCTATTTACATAATAAATTTTAGGATTCTGCATCTTATCGTGTTCAAAAATCGACCACGGTGACAGACAAGCAGACAAACAAACAAGGCAAAAATTATTTTGTACGGAACACTCATTGTGTTAGCTCGACCCGCATACATGTTGGTTCCTCTTAGTTATCTACTTAACATAACTCTAACCGACGGACAAGGCATAATTTAAACCTGTTAGTCTAGTGATCCGTACGACAACCACAGGACGATAGAGTGGCGCTAATATATAAACTAAACGGGTAACGTCACAACGATCCGACGCGCAACTCAGTGATTTTTGTCATAAATCAAACTACATTTGGTTCAACTTGGAAGTACTTTCCATAATCGTTTTGATAAAAATAGATAATGAACAAGGGAGAAATACATTAAGGTTAATATAGATTTCTTTCTTACGTCAATATAGGAGGGTTCGTCCAATACGCCGTTTTTACACTGAACCAACCACCGAGTAAGTAGATAGTTTGTAATTATTTTATTATTATTAACTAGTTTCCGGCCCCTTCATTTTTTTTCTTAGCAAATTAGATATTTATATAGCTTATATATTTTTTCAGCTTATAATCAATATTTTATTTATTTCTATTTTTAATTGGGACCCAATGTCGTCGGTGAAAAATTGGTAAACACCTCTGCCACCACTGCTTGAGAAATATAGGCGTAACGATGTTTATTTTTTAAGACGGTCTGTACTATCCTCCTGTTGGGTAAAGACCTTCTTTAACCAATCAAGGAGTTTTTCTAAATTACATAGATTTTTTTTTCAAACGTTTGAATATTCACACATTTAAACATGCATGAATTATATGAGTAGAATTAGATCATTTCTCCGCGAGAGAGAATGTCGAAAGAGACGCCAGATGAGAAGCGTTTGATCGTGAGTCGAACGGGCGATGTTCGTTGAGAACTCTCCGAGAAACTTGGTACTCGCGATGGAAGTTAGCTAATGATTGATTCAACGTACCCAGTGCCCTAATTCTCATGGGCTAACGTCCATTACACGTGAATGCTCGAGGTGAAGACGCAGCTATAAAATATCATAGGCAGTATTCAATCACTTAACTATTTAAGATACAGAAGCTCGCTTTTATTTTCGAAAACAATAGTTCATGCAGGTTAATTAAAGACGCTCGCAGTACTGTGTGACCGCGGTGTTCTTAGCGATCACCAAGGTTAAGCAGCGTTTGGGTCGGTCGGTCTGAGATGGGTGATCCGATCCGCACAGTCAGTCAGGTCAGTCCTTTTCGTGACCATGGGTGCTGCAAAGCACTCGAAATGTCGGGAACTTAAAAATCAATAAAAATCTTTTTTAATAATAAGGTAAACCGACTTCAAAAAGCTCAAATTAATATTTGAAGTCGGTAAAAAAATATATTTATTTTTTGCTATAGAAGTCGGTTTACCTTTTTTTTTTAAGTTTTTTATTTTACAATTTTACATGACGAGTGAATTACTTACTAATATTTATATACCTATATTATATTATTTTGCTGAGTTGTACAGACAGGTACCTACAGGATTGAGATAATAACCATAATAATGGAATCTATACATTATTGCTGTTCGCCGTTAAGGAGGCCCCTGGTGTATCTTCAAAGTCCAAAGTTCAACACCGATTTCATTAAAATGGGACCACCTCGAAACTATACTGCACCCAACGCAAAAAGAATCATCTAAATCAGGTCATAGATAAAGACGTTATAAAAAACACAGACGAATTGTCAACCCCTCCTTATTTGAAGTTAGGTAATATTCTGATTAGTTCTATGGCAGGGTACCTATAGAATTGACATAATACCCATAATAACTCAATCTACGAATTCGTATTGCTTGTCGTTAAGAAGATCCCTGGCGTATCTTCAATGTCCAAGGTCCAATACCAATGAAATTAAAATGGGACCACTTTAAAGCTATACTGAATCCAATGCAAAAAGAATCATCAATATCAATAATTGGTGGAATGATCGCGTGACATACATACAAAAAAACATACAGTTGAATTGAGAACCTCCATAAAATACGAAATATAGTTTTATTTCATGTGTAATATTCGCGTGAATCTTAACTCAGTAAGACAGTTCTGTCTTTAACAGTAGGACAGTATTTTTGGATTTAGTAAAATAATACAAAAAATTACAGACCACCTCTACCAATGCACAGTGAGCTTGTCTAGTGGAGTATGACCTTCACACCTCGATTTCGACACAGCCTTTTGCTTGGCAGTGGGATCGTATAGTCTAATTTGTGAATTACAAACAATTGTATAAAAACTGTCTCGTTAGCCTTTCCCTTCCCCGTCCTTTCAGATCTAAAGGGCGCATCAGGAGAGTGGCGATCATGAGGACCTGAGTTCAAATCCTATGTC
This sequence comes from Phalera bucephala, assembly GCA_905147815.2. Classification (NCBI taxonomy): domain Eukaryota; kingdom Metazoa; phylum Arthropoda; class Insecta; order Lepidoptera; family Notodontidae; genus Phalera; species Phalera bucephala. The sequence continues at coordinate 16,829,974 of LR990617.1, read as the reverse complement.
TAAAAAAGCGGAATTTTCCTATCGAAAAAATTCTCAGTCGCCGTCCGGCGTCTGAAATTGTACCTAGTATATGGACAAGAGGCTTGCCTATTACATTGGGACTTAACATCGGCATGACGTGTGTTAATACAGTACACCTCTGCCACCCTCACTTAGGGAATGTTGGCGAGACGGTGTTTTTTCTTCCTATAATGTAGTTAACTAAATAATATTTCGCAGGAATATTCGGACACGTGTACTGGGACACATGGCCGAGTCCCGAGGGGCGGCCGCCACATCTCCGCTGAGTCGTTACTATGACCAAACGCGGTGCGTTACGATAAATTCGGGAAATGATCGTGTAATGATATTCTATATGCTACTGATGATGATGATGTGATCCAGACCGATTTCGGCCATGGCGACTGCATGAACTCCGTTATTGTTGACGATCGTGCGCTCGCATGTGGCTCGCAATCTTCTTGGTAAAGATCCTCGCACATTGCGGGCATGTGAGCACACCTTTAGTAAAGGAGCCTACTAGAGTACCATTAAACGATCATTTCAAGAAGTTAGCGTAACGCGCCGCGTTACGGTATAATCTGTCATAGTGATGAAGGATCCTATCGGTGCCTGCTGATACAACTAATACACAACCACAGTCGTACAATCTATGTTGTATATAACATATCGATTACCCGCTATCCCGTAATTTAATCCATTGAGACGGCTAGATCCGATACCGCCATCTCTTTTTCATCCTAACACTCGATAAATATTTAAAAAGAAAATCTTCTTTGTACCGTCTCTTTGTGTTTAATGACGCATACGAAGGAATCTTGAATACAAAGCACACGAGACGTTTAAAAATAAAAAGTAAGTCGTCGGAACCTACCTAACTGTGCCAGTGGCCGTTAAACGATTTTTACTACACTCGAAAGCACATTTTAAAACTAAAGTCATCAACCGAAAGAAAAACATCAGTTTTAAAAGTTACACAGAGTATTAAAGATAAGAAGTGGGCAAGCTGGAAATCGGGCAAAGGTTCTGCACATATTTTTTTCGGCATTAGACAAGCTGCTTCAAAGGAAAAATGATGCCCTATTTTTCTAGCCCTATAATTTAAGTAGCACATAAACACAATATATAAATCAGTCAATACTTCCCACTACTGGGCAAAGCTCTTTTCTCACAAAACGAGGAAAGTGAGATTAGGTCATACTTTGCCACGTGGGTCCTGTGCGGAATTGTAGCCACCTGCTGTTGTAACTTATCAAATCACCCTTTGAGCTTTCAAATGAACGAATACTACAACACGTAATACCCGGGATCAACGGGCTACACGCCTTCCGAAGCCCGGATATGCTCGAATATGGAAATACCACGAACGGTCACCCATCTTAGACTAACTGAATTGAACGCTGCTTAACTTTGGCCATGGTTAAAAGAAAACACCAAACACCACGGTCCCGCAGGGTTAGGAACACCTCCACATGACTATGTAGATTTATTATACGGAATACAAAAATATTGCCTAGTAAGTACCCTATACGTTTTGATGCATGAATTTAATTTGAATTTATGAATTATACGTAAGGCAACGATATCGTAGATCTTAGTATGTGACATAAATCTCAACTTGATACCTGAATCCGTTTATGATAAAAATAGTCTTAACGGTCGGACAGTCAGACAGACTGAGAAGCAGACAACAAAGTAATCCTACAAGAGTTCTGTTGTTCTTATGTAAGGAATCCTAAAAACTATTCGACGTCTATCAAAAAATGTTATCAAATCTGAATGAATGTCTAAATTTAAATTGGTAAACAAAGAATTAGCTGTCTAAAATAAATTAGAAGAGTAAACGGTTTTAGAATAAATTAAGTCGAATAAGTTCGAAAAAATATATTAAATCGTGTTTTAAAGCTCCAGTAGCGCAATTGCCGCTTAGCGTTGGTGGCCAACAAATAGACTGTGCGTTTGCTAGGCCAATAAAAATAAACTATACCCATTACTAAAGATTTATATGCTTCGCTTTACCCGGTAAGAGATTTTACTTAACGTTTATTTTATTCTAATCTAGAGAATATTCATTCCATGCTTCATATAGATAAGAACTACTGAATAAGAACATTGATTTCCAAAAAATCTTGGTTTAGATTACTTAAACTTGTACCATACGGTGCCCGTATGGTACTTTTGACAGGTGACAATAACAGATATTTACGGAATCATTGGTAATCCATGAATAGCAATTTGATATATGGACCTATCGACGCTCATGAAGTTTCGCAAATATTCACTACAATAATTATATCAAAAATGCCATCCTATACTTAAAAGCACATTTAAAATCCAATTTACTGTCGAAAGTTACCTACCTTGCGACGGAGTTACAAGTTGCACAGCATGTACTTCACGTATTTTTTCAAAAAGAAACCTAGCCCCACAAACACATAATATTGAGATCAAAACAAACATCTGTGGGTCACACAAAGATTTTTCCCAGTAATTGGAACCGCCTATGCTCTTAACAAGTGGACCTAGCAAAGGATATTGTCGAAAATTGCCCCAGAACCAACAAACATTTCACCCATACCATCATTATTTATCTATTTTATTAAAATAATGGCTATTATCCGTATCTAACGGACAATTTGCGATCTAATTTATTTGATTCTTTGTACACATACACAAATTGTTACAAGGTATATTAATGTACAAGGCGAGCTTAACTCACAGTCGAGTTTTCCACCAGCAAACCTTTGAGTGAAAGAGAAACAAATGATCAAAATGAGGATAGGAATAAGTGTACAACACAAAAGCAAGGAAATAAAAGATATTTATAGATAGAAAAGGTAGAAACTACATATATATATCTACAAATATACTACATGCTATACATTACCATAAAATAGAGTACATGAATACATACATACATACAAATATCTTACATAGATAGGAAATGTTCTCTAATTCTTTTCTTGAACATCTGTAAAGTAGAGCTATCACGTAAAGAGTGTGGGAGGGAATTCCATAGGCGCACAGCACGCACAGTAAATGAACCCGAATACGAATATTTCAACGTATTGTAAGTACTTATATCGAATTGACTTTGTAAAAAGTAGTAGGCGTATTAGCTGTCTAGATTGCATTACTTGTTAGACTAAATACTTATATAGATAGTTCATTACTGTGTCGATAGGTATCTATATAAATATAATTAATCTTTAAATCCACTCGATATATTTTTGACTACACAATATAACCTCATATGTATTAACGGCTACTAAATTATAACCTCAAAATCTAATACTTTTTGTGCAATATTGCGATACCCTGCTTGTCCGTTTCAGGGTAAGTGCATTAAGAGAATTTATGGGTGATTTTCAATCATGCAAGTATTTTTTCGTTGCTGTTGGTTCTGAGGCAAATCATGTATGGGCCCAGAACAATGCCCTTAAAAATATTCCTTCATATTGATTACGTCGTACCACCCCAAGGTACCAACTATCAGCACGTAGATATCGTGTGTACACATTGTGTTTACAGCGAGAAGCGGCACCGGCGCCATCCGTGTTGGTCGTAACTTTTTAATTAACCGCACTTTACAAACTAACCTTGTTAATCGTCTTACGCTTCAACGCTCATTCATAATTACTACTCGTAAAATCAGTGCTGAGGTGTAAAAATTTATTCTTCTTTTCTGTAACGTTATTCCAATTATGAGGCTGGGTTCTAAGGACTTAGCACAATCAGATTGAAGTTAGCGTAATCCTGTCGAGTTAATATGCCCTCCTTTACACACCACACATTTAATAAATAAAGCTGGCAGTGACAGCACTCTCTCAAAGACGTTACTCTAAGGTCAATTTGTTCCTGCTACGCCTTCCGAGGGCTAAGCACAAACCATTTGATACTATCATAACGTTTCTGAGAAAGCGCGTTGTCGCGTTCATCTGTATCTATTAATCTTGTAGTGCGCTACAGGATGGGTTATCAACTCGATAGCGTCACTCTAAAGTCAATCTATTAGTGTTAAGCTCTCTATTCTGGGTGAAGGATATGCAAGTTATGAATATTGTATACAGGTTATACGTATTAAAAAATATCTCGCTTACGGTGGAGCTAATAGATATTATATTCTAGAAATAAAATAATGGTAACGGAATAACACAAGTAATAATATATTTATATAGGTAAATCAAGGGTAAACGATTAACATCTAATTGCCATGTCTTCCGACACGGAAATCAGATGTTCTTAATGAACCCTCGTAATGAAACTGACCAAACATAATTTATGTACCTACATGTTACCGGAAAATTGTATATTTCAGGAGAGTAATGCATTTTAATGGAATCGTGTAAAATACCGAGCTTATTTAAAAAATGCATAAAATGTTTTAAATTTGAAATAAAACTATTTTACGGATTTAATCGCGGTTTATTTTTTTTTATTTTTAGTTCCCGACGTTTCGAGTGCTTTGCAGCACCCATGGTCACGGGAGGGACTGAGGTGTTAGACGTCCAATAGGCATAATTAAGAAGTTTGAGGGTACCCCGGTACAACTATGTGTTTTATTTCATGTGTAATATTCGCGTAAATCTAAGAACTCAATATGTTTTAAATTTGACATAAATTCCCTAAAAAAGTTAAAAATTCCTAACATATAAATACGTAACAAATACGAACAAAGTGCGAGCTAATTTCGGCAATGCATAAATGCGTTTAAAATTTAACATATTTTAAATTTAAAAAATATTTCAGAAAACAAAATTTTTATAAATAAATACTACATAAGTAAACGCCTGAATATTTATACAAGAACCCTAAATTCATATCCAGCTTATCAGACCATTGCTCGTATACGGGTTAATTAAATTTTCTCTGTCAAGGGTTAAGAAATACATATAATCTTGCAATTTAACATTCACAACGACAGGGAATTTACAATGTAAGCTCATCTTTAAAGAATAAAGTCTATTCATTATGTGTGAAAGGGTTGATTCGAATTAAATGGCTTTTCCCGAATATTATCATGCAGAAATGATTTAAATATAAAATAAAAAATTAACGCGCAAATACGGATGATGACGGGCTTGCTTGAACCGCAAATATTTTGTTTTTTTTTGGATGTGATCCTCAATTTTCGCAATTAATTTCATTGTCCATTTATCATAATAAATGCAGTAAGAATTTTAATAAAACTATATTAAATAATAACATGTAAATGAAAATCAAGTAAATATTTTTATTTTTACCTGATTATTAGCATTTCTGTATTCTTATGTAATTTAAAAATATCTAATAATCACAAAGTTATAAAGTAAATTAAATAGTGCCTTCTGCACTAAACTGCAGATTTCTGCGATACAAGCATACTGAGCAGAAATCTGAATTATTAAAGAAATTACACAATGTGTGTTATATATATTATTTTATAAACTTAAATACCTATTCAAATTTTGACAGTCAATAACATATTAGTAGTTATAATTCTTTCTCGTATAGCGCAAAACGACAAAATCATGGGAGGAGTAAGCAAAAGTCATGAACAACATCGTGATCCTCATGAAAAAACTTGCAAAGAAAAGCGTCAAGTTTGCGGGTAGGCGGCACAGGGTTGCCGCGGTGTGGGGCACGGGGCCGCGGGCGGAGGTCACGGATCAGCTGGGCGGCGGCCATATTGATTCCCCGGCCTGTTTGATCGGCGCCGCCCGCCCCCGCCACGCCGAGCCCACACCCGCTCCATGGATTAATAGACGAGAACAACTTTTATGATTTCAACTCAAACAGAACGATGGCCTATTTAATGTTACCGGTAAAGTGCGAAGTGCTAGCAATGCGTGCGGCAAGCGCGACTGCAGCTTTCATTCCCAACTGTTTGATAAATTAATATTAAATACTTTTACGATCGACGCTCTCCGATATTACTAACGGGTAGGTACTGTCGTTATTTGAATATTGAATACTCTCAGTTGTTTGTTATTCAACTACATATTTCTGAAATCGATGTTCTGAAAATCGCTCACCTATTTCTTGGTCTTACGGAAATTATTTAGAGAATTGCTTTCTTAAACTCTATTCGTGTATATGTGATTAAAAATATTAATTATGATCACTGTGATACTAAAAATAACATTGTCATCTATAAAAAATACAATAATAACAATTTAAATTAAACGCAAATAAATACGACACATCCAAATATACTATGTAGTACATATGTAAACGAGTGATTTGTTTTTCATTTTGTTGACACATACAGACACTTGTCTATTATCAAGTAATCAATCTTATTACACAAAGGTATTGATATTTCTGTAGGAAAAAATTGAGACGTGACTAGCCAACTCGAGGCGGCTCTAAATTGAACGAGGCCTAGAGTAGGCGAGCGAGCGGCGTAGACGAATTTCGAGTGTTTCTTTAAGAGAGAGAAGTGGCGCGTGCACGAGAGCTGCTCCCCGTCCCGTCCCGCCCCGCGCCCGTTTCCTATACCCCGTCTAAGCTCGTCATTTTAACCTCCTTCGTGGTAATTTTTATGAGCCAATTTGGGTGAACGTAAAACATTGTAAATAAATGTATTTTTGACGCTCAAAATCGGCAAGGAAACTGGTTTAGAGTTCACACTGTTTTATTAATTTCAACGCATTTTTATTCGATAAAGTTGGAATATGCAAGAAATCTACCGACTTCTGTTTTGCCGTGATTGTACGATTTTCCTGTGTTATAGGAACCATGAAAATACAAGGGCTAGGTATCTGGCGTGATAGAGATCAAAATACAGGAAAATCATACAAGTAAAATCATGTTACTTATTTTTCTATTGTTTATTCCAGTCTATGACGTTTTTCCTTAACTGAATGTCGTGACCGGTCTGGTTATAGGGACAACAGAATATCGCCTTATCTAAAATGAATATAGAGATCCTAAAATGAATAAAAAGAGGAAGTACATCGATTCGTTTGAGATAAATTTAATAGTAAAAATGTAGTATATTAAGGTTTTTTGAAACACTGAATTTTCGCTGTTCCTTGTTCTCTCTTGTTAAATGTTATTACCCGCTACACATCTTACATTGTATTAGATATATGACTACAAAGCTTAGTACCTAAAACTAACACAGATTTTGTATCAATAAATGTAATTCAATTTTAATAAACACACTGACAACTGCTTCTAGAAAGAGAAAAGTTAATTGCCCATCTTTTTAATTACTAACATAATAAAAGTAGGTTCTTCCAATTATGTTGATATCACACATAGTACGGAAAATTGTGATCTCAACCAGAGACGGAGTATAGGCGGAGACGGCGGCATCCAGGTATTCAAGCAGCATCATCGATTACAACCCTACGCCCTACTTGATTTATTCCGAGATCACTAACCGATTATTGACATTCGAGCGAATACGAGTTTCATCTCGATAGTCAATCACAACACCACTGTTGGAATAACCTAAACTTTGAATGTCAAAAATTATATTATCGTGTATCCGAAATAAATTATTTTTATTATTAAAACAGAAATACAATGCGAAAGTGGAAGGATATAGGTACCGGGGAAGACCTAGACTAAGACCTAGACCAAATAGACCGAGTTTTATCTGAAGGACAAGTCAAGAGTCTTCGTAATCGGCTAGCGTGTATAAGACCAACTATTAGGGGGGGAGGCAGCCAGAGAGGTATGTAAGGAATGAACCTGTTGGAACTCTGTACTCTCTGCCTACCCCGCAAGGGGTCTGGCATGATGATATAGATAGATAGATAGACCTAAACTTTCTCACCTCGGTTTATGCGAGAAGACCTTTACCCAGCAGCATAAGTCGATATATTTATTGTTATTAAAATTAATAAAATAATAAAGACATTATAAGCAGTGATAAGCAGTGATAGCCTAGTGGTTAGACCGTTGGACTGCAAAGTCAGAGGTCTCGCGGTCAAACCCAGGCACGCATCTCTGTCTTTTCGAGATCATGTGCATATTAAAAATTAACAATCACTTCCTTTAACGCTGAAGGAAAACGAAAAACCTGCACGCCTGAGAGTTTCTAGAAGGTGTACGAAGTTCGCCAACCCGCACTGGACCAACGAGGTGGACTATAGCCTAAACCCTCTCAGTTTGAGAAGAGGTCCGTGCCCAACAGTGGGTCAGTTTCTTAACAGGGCTAATATGATAAAGACATTATAAGTCTATATTATTATATATTTACTATCTAAAGTGACTGTTTACATTCGAGTGACCGCTTTCCAAACTTTACATTCTTATTTATACATATTAAGGAAACCGTTTTGCTATACATAATACAGATATAAATCTGTATTGTATACGTCAATATGATCTACCTATCACTCTCGGCCTATCCAAGTGATCTGGCATGATCAATACGATACCTAATGCTATCATTGAATTCAATAATAAAATTCATGTTTTTCTTCAAGGCCACTGAGCAATAAACTCTTGTTATTATATAACGCTTAACTCTGGCTCCCAAGAACCATCAGTATTTATAATTTGTAAATCTTGTTTCAAAAATATATTTGATTAACCTGATATAGCAGTAAAGTTGATTTGATTTAATTTGATACATTGTGTCTGCATTTCTACGGCTTGGAGAATTAATATATTAGGAACTGATAACGTTATAGAAAGTCCTCGAAAAGAAAAACACATTTATGCTGCTGCGAAGCCCTCAACGAGTGCAGTCAAGCTGTAAAAATACTAACATAACGTCTGCATGCAATATATCAATTAGCGAATGAGTGGAAATAATTAACTGGAATAAACACCGCGGTGTGGGTTACGCAAACACTGCGCGTGGCTTTCGCAAGCGACCCGAAGTTCCTGCTTCCCGGAAACTTTACGTCTGCCGCTGCATCGATTACCATCCATATGATGGCTATATGCTAATGAATGTGTAGTATGTGCCTACTTACTCTATACATATATCGCTCGTTCATTCATAAATTCCGAAATTTCCAAAACTTTGGTGAACGTCAAAACCGGATAATAAATATTACTTTTTAAAATCTAATCACCGGTATTTTTACTTTTCATTAACCTAAATAAGGTTACTTAATTGGTACTATTTGGTACCTATATTAAAAAAATGAGTATCTCAATGTGTTCGAAGATATTGAATAATAATACAAATCCCGCCATTTTGTCGCTCACGAGCAAGCGAGTAATATAGGGCACATAGTAAATACTTGTATTAGGTAATAAACACAAGTTATTACATTTTTAAAGAATATGTTATGATCCCACCATTCAGACTTTCACAAACTTTGAGATTTGGCCATAAATGCAAAATTTTCTAAATATTGATGAACAAGAGCGCTTATATAAAATATAAGGCGAGTAAAATTACAAAGTGGAGCTATATTGTTTATGAGAGTGTATTATATTAATTTCGTAGTTTAATTATAAAATAGGAAACATCTCACTCGCTTATTTCCAGAGCTTAATATAAAAGTAATAATCTTCGATTCTTATTTAATTGCTCACTTGGGAAATATTTCTTGGTGATCCACGATACGGAACCGGAAATGGGAGCGTTTAGTCTAAGATTTACGAGTAGGTTCGAAATCGCGGGTTGTAACAAATCAACTACGTCCAAGAAAGTGAGTAGGTAGGTATACTAAAAGGAAAATAGCACATCTCAGTAGGTGCGTAGCGTACGTTAACAAGAAGCAAGACACGTTGTGATGTTCAACTCCTGCCTTGGTTTAACATCAACTCGCCTGGTTATACTCTAGATTCCAATATCGGCATATGCTCTGCAGAGCATAAGTTACTTACACAATATATCCCTATCCTGAGCCAATTTGGCCAGTTCTTACCACCTTATTCACTATCTTTTTCTGAGGGCTTAGCACGAAAAAAATGTCATTAATGCGATGCTATCGAATTAATATGCCATCCTTTTCACACTACAAATTTACTAAACAGACATGAACGTGACAGCACACTTAGTCACTAGCGTCACGCTAACGTAAATGTTTTCGTACTAAGCCCTCTGGCCTTCCACGATTCCGGTATCTCTTCCTGTGATACGATGATTTATAAGTACAGGGTGCCGAGCGATGTTAACGAAACTCGTTTCCGTATCACACGTAGATCTACTTTTAATGGTAATCGAAAACCCCCTGACTGACACGTACAACCGAGTCATTTTTCAAAGTAAAACTTTACTGGGTCGTTACACGGGCCCTAAGGTAATCATATTATTACGTACATACAATTATACAGGTAAACTTATATATAATATAGGTGACATTAGTTGAAAAGTGGAGATACTAGAGACTCTTTGGTTACGTCACAGAGCGTGGTTACGCCCACTTTGCGAGCGTACTTTATAGTATAGTATCCTAGAACTAGAACATAACCATGGCGTGATTGGGCTCGCTAGTTTTGTTTTGATGAACACTAATAACACGAATGGTGGCCAAGGGAATACTCAACGACTGAATATAATCCCATCCTGTCTTCTTCTCGTGTCTGCCCATCGTATCTTAGCAAGATATTTTCGTCGTGTTTTTGCTATAAAAATTTATATGGAACTGATTTTCTTTAATTATTCTTTTTAATACTGTTTTTAGGGGCGATGTAAACATGATATAAACACGCTGAGCTAAAGCCCTAATATCTATGAAATGACAAATAACATCTATCTAACAACATTAAACCAAACCAAACCAACCAACCATTTGGCCCTATGTAAATAGGTATTTTCCTTTTTTACACCCGTTTTTATTAATAATTATTTGCTGTTTTTTTATATATATAATTGTACATACTGTATATAATATTCTTCTTTGATTATAAATAACTGCTTAAAATCAAATAACACGTAAATATGATTATCAGTGAAAAAAAAATATTGTAGGTGGAAAATTCGAATACATATTATAAGACGACTTAAAATAATTGGATGACAACATTATATAGTGTGTTGTAATCTATAAAACATGTGGTCAATAATACGCCCAAATGGGCTAAGAGCTATTACGATTCAATCTACATTTAAATACTTCAAGATACCACAATCTTATGACACCGACTATAATGTCCTAGAAGTATCCTGACTGTATCGGTTGTGAACGTTGATCAATAAAATTAAAGCCTTTTCATATCGCGCGATGGACCGCGCCTCCATTTGACCGACACGCCGCGCCGCACCGCACTCCGCCTGCAGCGGCCGGCGTGAACTTGGCGGGGCGCCAAAATATACACTAATTCGCTGACGTCGTTACATAATTGCTTCGTTTTTACATATTTTCCCTGGTCAAAACCGGGCCTTTAGCACAGAGTAAGTTACAGGAAAAACAGCTTCTAAGAGCGGACCGAGATAGGTCCGCATAGGTAGTTCTGGCACTCATATTCTCAGTTTGCTCGTCCGTGAACACATCGGCAAATGCGCAACGGCTTACTATTCAAAGCTGTTGTATATTCTGTGCCTATAGATAAGTAGTTTCTAGTCATTAACACCAATAGAAAACGAAACAATTCACGGGAATTACATTAAACAATAAAAAGTCACGTGGTCTTAACCATGACTGCGGCAAAGGAAATGATTTAAAACATTTGCCACCTCTCTAGGCCCTCCGATATTTGGACGCTTGTAGCTCTCATGTTTCCATGATGAGTCCAGGAGTTGATTCTGAGTCTGGTTTTTGATTTAAAAATATATTTTAATGTGACTTCACATGTTCTCTGAATTTATAGTCGTCTGCTTATTTAAAAATAACTGGACAAGTGCAAGTATGACTCGCGCTCTGAGGCTTTTGTACCGGGTTTAGTTTCGGCCAGTTTCAGCGCCAAATTGTAGTTTCGTCGGGCGTAGAGAACTCGTCAAGACAAATCCAATGAGCCCAAACACGGCGTGGTTATGTTGAATAATTGGGTAGTTCCCTTGGCCACCCCCCGGTTCCATCATCAGATCCTAAATATCATCAGTGTTTATAGAACTCGTCAAGGCAATTCCAACGAGCCCAAACACGGCAGCGCTATTTTAAGTAGTTGGGTAGTTCCGTTGTCCACCTCCCGGCTCCATCATCAAAACCTGGACAGCGTCCGGATTTATAAAACTCGTCAAGACAAATCCAACGAGCCCGAACACTGCAGGATTATGTTCAATAATTGATAAGTTGTCATATCAACGCACAAAGTATACCTAATCACCACGACGAACTGTATGACACATTTAGTAATAGCAATGTTCATGCCATCCTGATTTCCGAGACTTGGCTCAAACATCAACTTTTGTCAACCACCTATGCTCTCCCTGGTTTCATTCTCATTCAGAATGACCATATTGGTAAGGGTGGAGGTAGAGTTGCTATATATATCCGCAGCGATCTCTCTTACAAAATTGTAGCCATGTCTTCCTCCAGTTATTCAGCCTTTTCAGAATGTCTCTTCCTTGAGGTTTAGTTGAAAGGGGCTAAAACCATAGTTGAAGTTATGTATTGTCCTCCCACTATTGATTATTTCACCGAATTTGAGTCGGTACTAGAATCCCTGGGGTCTGATTACGAGCATCACATCATCATGGGCGATTTTAACACTAATCTCCTGGCCACAAGTTCTCCCCGTTCCCGTAAACTCCTTCACCTCATAGAGTCAGCCAGCTTGAATATTTTACCTCTTCAAGCTACACATCATAACGTAAATAGTGACGATACTTGGCTCGACCTCATAATAACTTCTAATCCTTTACTCGTTTCCTCGCATGGTCAACGTGATGCCCCTAGTTTTTCGCATCATGACCTTATCTTCCTCTCTTATGCCCTTAAGTCCCCAAAACCTTGTCCTAAGGTTCTCCACAAGCGTTGCTTTGGCCATATGGATATCGACAAGCAAACCAATGACGCCGATCATGGAGGCCGATACGATCGATACAAAAATATGCTTGTTCAACAAAGAGGTGATTCAGTTGTACGACACTCATGCCCCTATTAAGAAGGTAAAGTTGAAGCGACCGCCTGCACCGTGGATGACAAGGGGTATCCGTATGGCGATGAAGAGGAGGAAACATGCATATCGAAACTTTAAAAAAGAACGTACTGAAGAGTTTTAAGGTCTCATTTTAAAATTGCAAGGAACCGATGCAACAAGATGATACGTGACGCTAAACACCGCCTTCTAAATAACTGCATTCGATTCATATTTAATTGACGTTAATTTGACCATGTGTCTGAGTATCGATCCCATCTAAAGTGGTTGCCAATTCGCAAGCGCAGGGCTCTACGGGCACTGGCAATGTTATTTTCCATTCTTTACTCTCCTGCTTCGCCTGATTATCTTTTCTCCCATTTTCAATTTCTATGCTCTAATCATGATAAACATTTTCGCTCTTTTAATAATGGTCTTCTCCAATGCCCTTCTCACCATTCTAATTTTATACACTCTTCTTTATCTGTCCAATCCATTTTGCTATGGAACGCACTGCCTCAGGATATGTGGATTATCTTCTCAAAACTTTAGCAGAATCATCTCAATATTAATTTTATTTGTGTGTATGTGTATTTATTATTATATGTTTATATTATATGTATCTTATTATAGATATGTACGTAGCCGGGATGTATGTATTGTAAATATTTTTTTTCTCTTTATTTTTATCTTCTATGGATTTGCACCTACTTCACTAGTTTTTGCATCACCCTAAGGTAGACTTGTAGAGAATGCCTCAGGCATTAAGTCCGCCTTTGTACCTGTAGTGCATAAAGCATTAAATAAATAAATAAATTCTATTGGCTACCCTCCAGCTCCATTATCAGACCCTTGATATCATCCGGGTCTACAGAACTCGTAAAGACAAATCCAACGAGCTCAAACCCGGCGGGTTGTGTTTAGTATTTGGGTAGTTCTGTTGGTCACCTTGCCACTTCATCATCAGACCCTAAACATCATCTGGTTGTATAGTACTTGTATGTTATGTAGTTGACATGTTTTCAAGGCCTCCTTTCGACCCCATCAAAAGACTGTTCTGGATCGGGGTCCATGGTATGTACTATATTATTGCATTGTTACCGAACTTATATACGTATGCTAAATTTCAACTCAGTCAGATATATGCTTTCTATTGTCAAACGCTATTGGATATCCTAATAAAATAAAAAAAAAACTAATAAATAAAATACCCGAAGTGCTTGAAAATGGATTACAAGATTTGAACCAGAAAGACAGACAGACATACGAACACAAAAGCTTCTAAAAAGTGACCTATACCTCGTTAGTCTATGGGCGAATAATGCGCGTAGCGATCACGAGGTCCTGAGTTCGAATCCCAGGTCAGAACGAATGTAATTTTTTGATAAAAATATTTCCAGTGTCAACTGGCATTGTGCCCGATATAATGGCATTAGGCTTGCCCCCTATTGCATGAGACCTTGAGACATCCGACCTTGGAGAATACAGGTGTGACGATGTTTATTTTTATATATTTTACAATTTAAATGAACAACGTTGATATTCAATTATTTCCGTTTAAAAAATTCACACACACCAGGACGCCTACATTTCCCAAGCGGGAGATGGCTAAGAGGTGTACTATGTGCGCATACCAACTTATTGCTGAGAATGTAAGGTGCCAATGTAATAGGGGCGAGGCTTTTACTATTATACCGGGCACAACTTCGGACTCTGGACTGATACTGGGAAATTTTCTATAGAAAAACTACATTTGGCTCGACTTCAATTTGTACGAGATCCTCGGCGATCTCTAAACGCATTATACGGTACCTACTTGTTCAACAAGGCAGTCCATAAAAATACCTTTTAAAAAAGTGCCCTTTCTTTACAAAATTTTGCCGTAATTCAATTAATAACATTTAATTTTAATTCGAACTATATCAAAATAAAAGAATAAATCGAAATTCTGATCCAATTTACGTCCTACACCGTACACAGATGGCGCCACAGATCTGAGAGATCTGTGGCGCCATCTCTGTGTGTGTGTGAATAAATATTTATTCATCACAAATCAAAATAGTTCCACAAAATGTCATTGATAGACAAAGAAGTATTGTTGTAGTGTGTAAAATAGTCACTAGACAGCGTTATTTTAATTTTTCATTAGATTTGAGGGAAAATATATTTTTTTATATGTTATAGTTATAAATTGACAAATATCGGATTTCTTCCTTTACTTGTACTTTAAAACCTTGCTTCTTGCCAAATTTCACGATTCTAGGTCAACGGGAAGTGTTATATAATTTCTAATGAGTGACTTTATATGGCCATATCTTTTGTTTGGGTTTACTTACAACCTCCATTTTTATCACCAGTAGGGGACTTTCGCATTTGGTATAAATTTCAACTTAATATCTCTAGCCGTTCCTGAGAAAAAAAAAGGTGATAACCGTCGGACAGACGGACAACGAAGTGATCCTATAAGGGTTTCGTTTTAGGTACGAAACCCTAAAAAAGACGTAGCCCCCACTCTAGGAATTACAAAACATGTAATTCACATACACAAACACCCAGACCGTAACAAATATTTACAAACCCAAGACCTCTTGATCATCAACCGCCGCACATGTCACTCGAATGCCTTATAATATTTCCAACGATAATGCGTAAATCATAGCTCTCGCTTGTGAAGTTATATATATCTCTGCTCTCAGCATAAGGTACGAGAAAAAATACACTTAATGTGTAGCGACATTATGGGTCTCAAATCCAAGATCTCGTGATCATCAGTCGCAGTATGTACCACTAGACCAATGAGATCACTATACCAACAAGGCAACAAAATTAATAAGGATTAGAAAATGCGTCCTCATAATATTTCCAACGATAACACATTATTCGTAAATCGTAGCCCTCGCCTACAGAGATATGCCGCTGTGTATCTTAGCAAATAGTACGAGAGGAAACACATTAAATATGTAGCGATATTACATGGCCATATTTGTGGATTTCAAAGCCAAGCCTCCGTGTTCATCACTCGCAACATCATCGCAGCACTTGACCAACGAGGTAATGAAATAAACTTAGAAACTTGGTCCTCATAATACTTCTAACGATAACACATTATGTTAATCGTAGCTCTCGCCTACGAACATATGCCGCTCCATGTCTCAGCAAAAGGTACGAAAGCAAATACTCTTAATATGTATGTAGCGTCATTACGTGGCTATATTTGTGGGTCTCAAACTGTAGACCTCGTGATCAGCACTCAACGCTACTAGACAAACAAGGCAAATAAATTAACGGATTATAAAATGCGTCCTCATAGTAATTCCAACAATAACACATTATGTAAATTGTAGCTCTTGTCTACGAAGGCATGCCGCTCCGTATCTTAGCAAAAGGTACGAGAGTAAACAAATTTTATATGTAGGGACATTACGTGGCCATACTTGTGTGTCGCCAACCCAAGCCTCCGTGATCGTCAGTCGCAGCATACGGCACTCGGCCAACGAGGCAATGAAATTAACTTAGAAACTTCGTCCTCCTAATACTTTTAACGATAACACATTATGTTAATCGTAGCTCTCGCCTACGATAATATGTCGTTCTTTCTCTCAGCAAAAAGTACGAAAGCAAAACACTTAATATGTAAAAAACCAAGACCTCGTGATCTTTAGGCGACGCGTTAGATGCATTCACCGCTTGACAAATGAGACAACGAAATTAATACGAATTAGAATCGGCGTCCTCATAATACTTCTCTACTTCTTACGTAAATCGTACCACCAAGTTCTCGCCTATGGAGGTATGCCGCTCCGTGTCTCAGCAAAAGGCACGAGAGCAAATACACTTAATATGTAGCGACATTACGTGGCCGCGTTAATTAAACACAACAATAACGTGTACCCAGCACCCCGGCATCGCCTACCTCTCCCACTTCGCAACTCGCCGCAAAAAGAGGGTATTAATTTTCGCGACCTGCCACCCTCTAATTATAACGAGCAACTTTCGGTAACTAAGCTCGCGTTACATACAACTCTGTTAGTATTTATTTTCAGTGCAAAGTTTTTCAGCCCGTAGGAACTTGTGAGGTCGTGTGGTGGCACCGCTTGGAAGATTAGTAGGTAGTATTTAAAATACGGGAATTCAGTTCAGTATGTAAAGATAAAACATATTTTTTTCCGTGTCTTAGATGCGTTTACAAACATAAAATTCACATACTTCTACTACTACTACTCTCTTCCTAGCCGTTTCGGCCGCGGCAACCACTGTTTTCCTTAATTATTGTCAAGGCGTCGTTTGTGTGCCTTTATATGACTTTTTTTTTTTACCTGGGGAAAATCCTGCATAGGACTTCCGCGAGCCTCGGGGAAGCTCGCGGGGCGTGTCGGATTCCTACCGACTAAAAACCCCAGGGTGGCCGACATCCGCACTTTGGAGGGGCTCCGGGATCTCCGTATGGAACGCACCGGTGCCCCTCTTGTGCCACGCTCTGAAGAGCCCGCCTTCGGGGGGAGACTTAATGACACGCTCCCCCCCGCACCAACGCGGTGTTCACGGCAACGTGGGCCACACCACACCGCCGTCCTCCTCGGGGTGCCTTCATATGACTATGGTAACCTTTCTTAGCCTTAAAGGTTCGCAAACATATGCGACACGTCAGGATACCATTAACGAAGTTATATTCCACATTAGATGGCGGCCTATTTATTTGCTCATTATGTTTGAATTCCAGGTCTGGTCTGATATCTTCGAATGAGTAAACACTCCGTTGCACCAATCGCCGCTACTCGGAACGATTTTTTGCAAGTACCTCCCAACAAAAAGGTTCTATGTTGCATCTTCTCATGTGCCTTTTCTGAACGACCTTGTATCTAAGGAATTGACCATCGCTCTTTCGCTTACCTTCTTGGAGTTCAGAATAGAAGATACGCTTTATTACCTACTCATCGGGCATCCTTGCAACATGCACACACTAGCGCAAATGACGCCTTATTAGATAAGCCTCCACCCCAGCAACTTCTGTGTTCCGGACACGATCTGACCCCATTAAAATATGGTCAGAAAATTCACATACACAAACACCGAGATTGAAACAAACATTTGTGGGTCATACAATTATTGCTCCCGATCCGATCTGCGACTAATTTACATCTCAACGATAAGTCATCGTCACGTCTAAAAGTGTTGTTATCGGAAATTAAACACGACATTGTATTAATTATATTGCCTAGAAATATAATACAAAGTATTACAGGAGACTGGTGCCCAAGCTAGGTATAATCTGTATTTCAGGTCACTAGATCCTTCACATGTTTGTTATTCAGTTATTATTCTAGAACAATTCGGAAATATACATTTAACATACATGTTGATTTTGGTAAATTAGGATTTGGTAATTTAGGATTTTGGTAACTAGTAAATACATACCGGAAGTCTTTGACTACTCTTTTCGGTATGGACCTCGTTAGTTTAGTGGTGCGCTTGGTTAGTGATTACTAGGTCTTGGGTATGAGTCCCGACAAAGTGTTATGAGATTTTGTTCTATCGATAAAGTCTCTAACAAATGTGAACACTATCACTCTTAAGGAATGTAAATGTGTTAGTGTTAACCTTTGTTTTAAATTTAATTTTAAAGCCTGATTTTTTTTTTTAACTAATATTTATGGTGTTTAGACACAGTATGCGCAATATATGCTTGGTCTACTCACCCGGATTATATTTAATAGATTTTAAAATGTTTGAAAGACTATTAGCTACTATGGTATATATAAGATTCAAAATAGAGATAGACAGCCATTTACAAGTCTCCACTAGTAGAATTATTCGACACAACAGAAATTCCATACTGTAACAAAAAAAAATGTATATAGCTATAGTTAAAAAAGGATTCATTAAATATTAACTGCTCAACTAGTCAAACTTCTTCAGATTAGTGTAATACTTCTCGTCAAATAATGTCGATACAAGCTTACTCCTAAATATTGATAGACTGGTACCAATAATATCAAGATTACTACCACTAATATTGGAAATTCTTTTATATGCCGCACAAGCACAGAACAGAAAACTTTTTGAAACAAAGAATGGACTACAACGTAAAGCATAATTATTACAAACTAGCCTACTGTGTACTAATGAAGAAAATGAGACCAAAATTTTGCCTTTACATTACGACCATGTAATCTGACAATTCTGTTAATATTTTTGAAGAACTCCGTACTGTCTTCTATCTCACTCACTCACTTTTTTATATGAAGATTTTTTAACCCACATTTTTCACACACATTTTTCTGTACAATTTTTCAAACATTTTCTTTCATACAAACCTTTTTCTGACAACTACAAACACATCAAACGAATTATCCAAACAATTTACTGTTGGTTTTTTCGCTGCGACTTTTAAAGAAAGACTGTGTCGTCGTCACGCTGAGCGTCTCTTTTACCCTCGAAAGAAATTTCTAGAACTGTTCCAAAGCCCCAAGAACATGAATAAAACCTCGAACCTGCGTCTAATAGTCGCGGGTTCGAGTCCCGCACGGGACAAATCTTTGTGTGATCCACAATTATTTGTTCCGGAAAATTCACATACACAAATACCCAGGTATTTGTGTATGTGAATTTTCATGTTTGTAAACGCACCCACGACACAGGAATAAATCCTAGTGCGGGGCTACGTTTTTTTAAAGAAAGAAAGAAAGAAAGAATACCCAAATATGAATGACAATAACCGGCACCTATAAAGAAAGTGGTATTGTAATTATATTTTTTCTTCTTGCTTGCTGACAGCACGCCGGTGATGATGAAAAGGGGTGAATCTTCTCGAAGACGCTTGATACTTAGCGCGGATTCTAGACAAATCGATAAAGGACCTAAATTTTAGAATTAGCATCCCCAATTAAGGATGCCGAGATATAGGGATATGCAGTAATAATTATAAGTTACATTTACTTAAATTGTAATAAAAAGTAGTGTGCTATGAATATTTTTAAACATGTAATGCAAACAAGCTTTCGTCAACGTTTTATATCTTATGTACACCCCCCAAATCACTCCAAGACGTGGCTACTAACGATTTTCTTCATTTTGTATTTGACCGCCTACTTCTTATTAGTAATGTGTCGGAACAACTGTACTGCTCACATTTTTTATTCAGGTATCATATATGATTTATAAAAAAATCGATTTAATTTAAAACGGTAATAGTATTGAATATAAAGCGATTACTTTTGAAGGTACCAATTCAGGTACTAAATCTTCGTATAGACAGTATATTGGCACAATCATTATTTTTGCACTTATAGTCTCCATCCCGCCATCTTGACGCGTCAAGATGGCGGGATCACTATTATTATTGAATATCTTCAAGCACATTGAAGTACTTATTTTTTAATATAGGTACCAAATAGTACCAATTTGGTATTAAATACTGGAAATTAGATTTTCCGTATACTTCGGTAAATATTTATAATTGGGAGCTGTCAAAGCTACTATTGTATGGCTCTTCCTTGGATACTGCCAATTTGGTACAGATTCAGATATGATGATCGGCAATATTTAAAAAAAAACGTTGTCATCCGTTGCCATCATCATAATCGTATTTTACAGGCGAGGCAATGCCGTTCGATTACGTTTTTCCACAAAATATATCACGACTAACTTGGCTGGTTGCTACCTAACCCGTACCCGCTTGCACCCACAACGTGCTTTAACCCTAAAGCCTCGGTAATTTGCTGAGCACTAAACGAGCGTTGCACAAAGTAATTTATGCATCGCATTAATAAAACATGACTATGTAAACGGTTTGCCGTAGTTCATGAGGATGCGGTCCGCCGTAGCGGGCTGCTCCGCATCACACCCCTGCCATTGGTGAGCTTACTGTTTACGGTATTCAAATCGATACGATGTCAATTCAGGATTGCAGCTTAGTTTGTTCTTTTGCCACTTTGACACGTGATGGTGTATAAATGTACAATTCCAACAAAATCGTGTGCAGCACATTTATCTGCGAACATTTTGTGCAGCACTCCACAACAGTGCGCGTACTGCAGATACGGCTTCCCGTGACCACCGGCGAAGCTGTGGTCAACTTTTGTAAACATGTTCACCTCGAGAGCACGCTGCCTTTTTTATGATGAGGGATAGCCTTCACAGGATACCCGATCGCCATTAGGGCAAGCAAGGGGTTATGCCGAGACTCCTACCGGCTAAAACCCCCACCGTGCTCGAGTACGTCGCTGTGGCTTGGGCAGATTACAGGAATGCGTGGCAACCATCCGCGACCCGCCAGCGATCTTCCACTATGGTGGAAATCCACTCTTGGCGGAAATGCTTTCCGCACACTTCATTGAGGGGCGAACCAGGAACACGTTATTGTGTGCAGGCGATGGGCAACCCCCTTCCCATTGCCTTTAGTCCAAAGAGTGCATAACCACAATATTTAGTCATTGACAACAGGCAGAAAACAACAAAGAAACGAAAAGCAAAACGCAAGCGAAGATTCTTGAGATGCATCATTCCTATTCTTAATACCGTCACGCCTATATTCCCCAGAGGGGTGGCAAAGGTGTATATATTATTATATTAATCCTTTATTGTATACAGTACATTTACAGTTGTAATTTCACAGGTGATATACAAAGGCGAGCTTAACTCAAAATATGAGTTCTCTTCCAGCGAACCTTTAAGTGTTGAGACATGAGAATGTTAATAAGAGGGTAGTTATACAATTACACATTAAAACATACAATAAAATAAACATAAATATAAATAAAATACATACTATACCTAACTAAATATATATAATTTATAAAATAAACATACATAAAAATACACATAGTATATTATATTACAAATGTGTATCAACAATCAGATAGGAAATGTTCCCTGATTCTTCTCCTGAAGATGTCCAGAGAGGAGCTTGCGCGTATAGCGTGTGGGAGTGAGTTCCAAAGACGCACTCCACGAACAGTAAAAGACCTATCATAGCAACTGGAAGAATGAAGAGGAGCACGAAGAAGAAGAGAAGTAGCAGTACGACAGGCCCTATCCTTGGGGACAAGAAAGTCAAAACGCTCACGTAGATAAATAGGAGCTTTGGGGTTATGAAGGACGGAAAAGAGAAGAGAAAGGATATGTGAGTCCCGGCGTTGCTGAATAGGCAGCCACTTCAATTTTCTTCGGAACTCTAATACATGATCATATTTACGGAGACCGAAAATGAAGCGGATACACAGATTCTGCAAACGTTCTAGCTTATTAACTAGCTCTTCAGTGGCATCAAGAAAACAGACATCACCATAGTCTAGAAGTGGTAGGAGTAGAGACTGAGCAAGGCTTATTTTAGTTTGGAAGGGCAAGAACTTTTGAAGGCGTTTGAGAGACTGGAAGGAGCCGTATGCCCTTTTGCTTACCTCTAAAATGTGGGTGCTCCATGTGAGGTTGGAGTCTATAAAAACACCTAGATTTTTAATTGTTCTAGAGTAGGGTATACATACAGAATCAAATAGAACTGGAGAGAGAGCCTGTAGATTCATATCTTGTGCATTCATATAGAATCTGCCACCAATGATGATAGCTTGAGACTTAGCCGGATTGACTAAAAGACCAGACGACTTTGCCCACTTGCTGATATTTTCAAGCTCATCATTGATGACGCCGATCGCATGATTAAGCTCCCCAACTTTAAAATTACGATACACCTGCAAATCGTCTGCGTAAAGATGGTAGTAGGAAGTAATTACTTTAGTAACCGAGTTTATAAAAACTGAAAAGAGAAGAGGAGAAAGGTGTACTGATTACACCCACGTTTCGCCGACGAGGTTAGGTCCCATGTAGTAGGGAGCGAGCCTATTGCCATATACCGGGCACAATTCCAGACTCCGGACTCATACTAGGAAATTTTTCGTTTGTCCGACCTAGAATTTGAACCCAAGACTTTTACAGACTTCTTATAATCAATAGGACTGAAATCTTAGTTTAAGTCTAAGTTTTGATCGCTTGTTGATATAACTTTAAGGTTTAACATTTGTCTAAACCTCAATTGAATAAATTATAAAATAAATAAGAATGGACCGATCAAGGTCGCGGGTTAAAGTTGGATGCGTATCGCACAAAACCAGTCGTTGTGGCGATCCTTGGAGAGGCCTCACGTGGACGTCTTATAGCTGACAGAAGATAGAAAAAATAATTGTTTTCGCTTCGACAGTTGAAGCAAGTTTGAGTGCGCGAACAGCAAGCGCCTGTTCGCTGTAGCGCCTCCACTGCTTTGCGATTGCGCGCACATGAGTCCGCAGTTCTGCTCTAACATTGCGGCAAAGTTTTGTATATTGTGCTTGAATGAGTCCACATTTGTGCCGTACATTTGTATATGAATAAAATTATACCGTTTGATTTTCTTGGGGAAAGTTAAAGAGTAATGTCGTCAATTTGTTTTAATTTCTTAATCTTGTGCACGGAGTAGAAAAAAAGGAGGACTCGCTAACTTCAAAAGTAAAGGACCTTGCCGGACTGTGTGCGTGACTTGAAAAATGATAATTGATAATTCTTGGTCGTATAATTACTTTTACACTATTTTACAACATTTGGTATTTTTCCCTTTACGCAGTCGAACCGCGAAAGGCGATTGTCTGGCATACTAGTAATGTAAGTCTGAACGTGAGGCATGTACCTATGTACAAACGGAGCGGTATAATTAGAGTGCGTCACTATCGACACAAGCGGCGCGGAGTCCTTCTTTTTTTTACTAGTCCGTATTCTTGTGTTGAAAAACCTCTTGAAATAATCCTGGAAACTCGAACTTAAGAAAAAGTATTTCGCAATAAAACCATACAAATGAAAAACTTTGTGAATCTTTCAATATAGAAAAAAACGACGAATAAGCTTGTAAGTTCAACGTGATTTTATTTCAAAATAATACTATGGAGTATGGAGTACTCGCTTTATTATAAATCACATGATTTTTTTATGTACATAGACAAGCGGAGAAAACTCTAGTCCAAATGTCGTTCAGATTGCTAAAATAGCGAATAAAGTGCGATAAAGATCTTTTGGTTTATAGATGACATTGTCAAATTAGTAAACGAACGTTCAGAGAACCTTTGTGTAAACTAAGGAGTCATCTGTTCCATTGTGGCAAGGTTGTCGCTACAGCGAAACTGACCGGTAGTTATTATTCTTATGAAGAACTCAAATCCGCGGGCTAATTTTCTTTATTAATTATTCATTTTTGGTGCATCGCCATTCATCGGGGTATATTGTACCACCATTAAACCAGTAAATATACAATACATACATAATTTACTGCTGTTGGGACAAATATACAATATTTTTCCCAACCTTTGGTTCCAACATACCGCCTACCAAGGACAAACTGAACATTATTATGTCCTTAAGTCATTGTGCCGCCCACTATGTAACAATACAAAAGGCTGGCACATTACAATTTAAGTTCCTAAAAATATTTAACTTTTCAAAATTACACAAACAATAATGTCAGGCTATACTGCCCACTGCTGGACAAAGGCCTTCTCTCACTAATTGAGGTGAGAGAGATTAAGTCATACTCCACCACGCGGACCCAGTGCGGATTGGTGGAGGCAGGTTTGTGGCCACCTGCCGTTGGAACTTATCAAGCCGCCTTTTAAGGCTTCCAACTCGGCTTAACGACTACCACATTAAGTGGTAGCCGGGAAAATGCCACAAACGGTCACCCATCTCGGGCCAACCGAGTCGAACGCTGCTTAACCTCGGTAAACAGTAAGAACACCGCGGTCGCACAGCGCTACGAGCGCCACAAACAATATTTACTATTAATCAAGCTTATTATATGTTAGCCCTTTCCTTCATTCTTAAGTTTAAAGGATTTATTCTTATTCTATTTGTACATCTTATGTTAACATTACAACTTTCAGCAGAACAATTATAACATAGCCTTTTACGTTTCACAAAGTCACGTCTTGAGTCTAATGATTCTCCTTACAATTTTTTTTACACACACACTATGACACTTATGTTGCACATGAACTCGTAGCTAGCGCTGATATTGTATCGTCGACGATGATATTGTAGCTCACCGCTCGGGTCCATTACGTCCTATTACGAGACGTCCAGCCGATCCGTTATGTCCTATTCCTCCAAGGTCAATCTGCGATCGTCTCTTTTCCTCGAAGGTCCACTTCCTGAACTGTCTTATTACTGGAATGTCCATTCCTCGAACGCCCATTTCTTGGGATGCCCTATTACTGGAATGTCCATTTCTCATAGCTCACGATATGCTCGCCTCTCAAGGTGTACTCAAAGACGCGCCCCGATATAGGCGCAACAACTGTATGCGCCGCTGGGCAGCACCAAACTCGTACCGGATAAGGTCAATAGGTTAATGGCCTTTTATCTTACGGTGTAGTTACCGCTCGACCTAGGCAGCGGCCAGAGGCCAGCTCCTGGTGTATAACGGTGGCGTTAGCCATACGCCCCTTAATAGCGTTAGCATCAGTCCCTAATAGAAGAATGCTTGACAGCTTTAAGCTATCCGCTAACAGTCCTGAACTGCCATCTAGGATCCTGCCGGAAGTCGGCTCCTCGAAGGACTATGACCGAAAGTTCAGAGAACCTCCGTATGTACTAAGGAGTAAACTCAACTGTTCCACTGTGGCATCGTTGACGCTACACTGAAACTGCACGGTTATTAATCTTCTGAAAAACTAAAAACCGCGGACTAGTTTTCTTTATTATTTATTCGTTTTCGGTGCATCGCCATGTCTATGTACATGTTGTCAAGTCATGATGACAATATTTTATTTCTAGCCATTAACAAGTTTGTTAGTTTAAATTGACTCAAGAAGCAATGTTCCTTCCTAAAAAATGTAAATTAAAACTTGGTAATTTATTAGCTTATACTATTAACTCCGTTATAAGTAATATAACGAAATCTAGGATAAGAGACGAGCCAGTGTTACATAGTTTTTCAAGTAATACTGTGATTAACTGTTTAAACGACAGAGGTTGACAACAAAGGTACATTATAGTACCTCTAGCAAATTACTTATTTTAAATAAGGAGGAAGAGAGACCTGATAGTTTGAAACTATTCCATCAGAATATACAAGGATTCTCTTCAAAATCATTAGAAATTGATTTATTTTTGGAAAAAACCGAATATGATGTTGTTTCTATTTGTGAACATTGGCTTAAATCACATGAAATATTATTCAATGATGCCAATTATTCGGTTTTAAGTTACTATAGTCGTAAGTCCAGGCTTCATGGGGGTACATTAATTTTGGTAAAGAAAAATATGAAGTCAAGAGAACGTAGTGATATAGTTGTGTGTTGAAATTTCTTATGTTGAGCTGGATAAGCATATTATTGTGTGTGTATACAAACCCCCAAATAGTCAGAATTTAACAAAATTTGAATCTGTAATGGAAGATGTGCTGAATAAAACTTTCACGAGTAACAAGTCAGTTGTAGTTTGCGGTGACTTCAACATAAATATTTAATTACAAACATGGTGCAGTGACAGTAAGAGTCTGTCACTGTACCATGTTTGTTCTAAAATATTTATTATTCTAAATTGACTAACGTTTTTCTCGAACCGACTCGAATAACTTTAACTTCTGCTACATGCATTGACAATATTTTTTGTAATTGCGATTATTTAGATCAAGCAGTAGTTAACTATCTTCCATCGGATCACACAGGACAATCAGTTACCTTTAATTATATTACATTCGTATGTAATTCAAACGACCTTGGTAGATTCTATGCTCATTTTTTCTCAATATTACAAACAGAATTTACTAGTAAATTTCCCGTTAAAGTAAGAAATATTAAACCCAAGTTTACCTTCTGCGATTGGGCTACTACTGGAGTTCGTAGAAGTAGGGAAAGGCTATTTGAATTTAATGATCTCAAATCCCAAACTAGTAATGAAAGTTTTGCAAGGTACATTACAAATTACTCTAAAACGTTCAGAAGAGTGTGTAAGGCAGCTAAAGCGCTTTATATAAGTAAAAAAAAATTATATCTGCAGATGATAAAATAAAGGGCACCTGGAAGATTATTAATAATAAAACTAGGAGGTTTAAACAACGCAGTA
This sequence comes from Phalera bucephala, assembly GCA_905147815.2. Classification (NCBI taxonomy): domain Eukaryota; kingdom Metazoa; phylum Arthropoda; class Insecta; order Lepidoptera; family Notodontidae; genus Phalera; species Phalera bucephala. The sequence continues at coordinate 16,802,974 of LR990617.1, read as the reverse complement.
CACCACGCGGTCTCTTTAACACAGATAGAGAAGTAGCTCAAGGATGTGGAAGATTTTTTACTAATATTCCAGTAAAGACGACTAAATCTTTGGATTCCTCTTTAACCCTTGCAATTTCATTTGTTAAAAAGAACATTGGTGTTTGTCCTGTCGAGTTTAGGTTCAAACATATTAGTCCACGGTCGGTTATTAAAACTTTAATGATTTAAAAATAAAATTAACTGAAGACGTATCGGGCATGTCTGTAAAAGTGTGTAAATCTATTATTCATACAATCGCGCCTCACTTAACTTTAATTTTTAATATGTGTGTAGATCAGGGAGTATTCCCGGATTTAATGAATACCACTCTTTAAATCCGGCGATAGTAATGATCCGAACAACTATAGGCCAGTGTCTGTCTTGCCAGTGCTCAGCAAGGTGTTTGAAAAGGTAATGCTCATTTTAACACTAATAACATCCTCCACGATCAGCAATATGGCTTCACCAAAGGACGTTGTACCACCGACGCCGGTGTTACCCTTATAAAGCATATCTTTGATGCGTGGGAGAACTCACAGGACGCCATTGGCATCTTTTGCGACCTGTCGAAGGCATTTGATTGCGTTGAACATGAAACACTATTGCCTAAACTAGAGCACTATGGAATCCGTGGTAGAGCGCTCAAGCTTTTAAAATCTTACCCAGGCGACAGACAGGAGTGTATTCAAATAAACGAAATTAAATCTCTAGGAGCTGTAGTTAAAATGGGCGTTCCTCAGGGTTCGATACTGACCTACCTCAAGTAATTGAAAAACAAGCGAAGGTAGTGTTATTTTCTGATGATACCACTTTAATTTTTAAAGTAGATAGACATGTAAATAACGTTGACGACGTAAATGACGCTATCCTACATGTACATAATTGGTTCACAACCAATAACTTAGTGCTTAATAAGAAAAAAACAAAATGTATAAGGTATTCTTTACCTAATGTGAAAAGTACTGCATGTGATATTATATTGAACAACGAGAAACTTAAGTTTATCAATGAAACATCTTTCTTAGGGATTACGCTTGATTCTAAGTTACAATGGGGCCCTCATATTAAGACTTTAGGTAAACGGCTCGGTGCCGCTGCCTATGCCGTAAGAAAGATCAGACAACTTACTGATGTGGACACAGCGCGCATGGACTATTTCAGTTACTTTCATAGTGTCATGTCTTACGGTATATTATTGTGGGGTAGGGCAGCTGACATTGAGTCTATTTTTATCTTAGAAAAAAGGGCTATAAGAGCCATCTATAACTTAGGTAGTCGCGACTCAGAGAATTGTTTAAAGAAGCCAATACTATGACGGTCCCATATCAGTATATTTATGAAAACATAATGTATACAAGAAAAAATATAGATCTGTTTAATCAGCTAGGCGATAGGCACTGCTATAATACGACATAGAAATAAACTAGATCAACCACAATTTCGTGTGTCAAAAATTCACACTTCTTCCATAGGGTACTGTGTTAGATTTTATAATAAAATTCCTCTTGACGTCACTAAACTTGGTGACAATAAATTCAAAGCTTGTATTAAACGTACGCTTAGTAAGCAAGCTTATTATACGCTAGATGATTATTTAAAAGACAAAAATACTTGGATAGGGGCTGTTCCAGCTCCACTTGATTGAATATGGACAACTTGTTTAGCTATTATTATTTAATATTCCCTCTCTTCCTTCTATTAATTTAGTAAAATGTACGTTTTTTTTCTCATTTCGTTCTCTGTGAATGAGGGAACCATGTAGCCATTTACATGAATAGTATAATTTGTATAATTTAACTTAGACCCACCTGATAGACCAGCCTACATCGTTCTCCCATATCCCTCAACAAAATGTTGATGGAAAAAGAAAATGTAAAAATACTATTTTAAATGAGTAACCGTGGAGTTTCTTGCCCTTCTTCTCCACAGGAATGACATTCCGAAGTGGTGGTAGAGTCTTTGTTACTTTTCTGACGATTAATAAATATTGTAATGGTTTACATGAATAAAAAATATTCTGATTCTGTATCGGAATACGTCATAAACCATTAAATTATATAAAACTATTTTCGTGACAAATATACAATATTTGCCCTAACAATTAGGGTTAACATTCAGTTAAATTTTTCTACTTCGAGGGAAATATTTCAACAGATGGTGGGCAACAGGGCATGGTGAAATGAAAACTAACTCGTGAGAGTTGATGCACTTACTCAACTTAAATAAAAAAAAACACCTTCACGCCTATATTCCCCAGAGGGGTGGCAGAGGTGTACTGAGTACACCCACGTTTCGACGACGATGTTAGGTCCCATGTCATATGTATGTAGTCCCTCACGCTTGAACTTGGATAAATTTATACTCATAGCAAGTGGCAACTCTGCGACTGTCATGAAGTAACATTTCACTTAATGACAGCGTTAGTTCGACTTTAGCCGCGGGCCAAAAGGTCCTTGTTGGACTATAACTGGTAGTATCACGGGCAACAACCGGATGCATACTGTTGCTACCATGGATTATAAATTCCGATATCATGGACACGTTTATAAACATGAAGCTACACTTACAAACATACAAACTGAAGTAGATAATTGTGGGTCACACATAAATTTGTTCCGTGCGAGGACGAACCCGCGACTAGGTACCTATTCGATTCATTGATCCCATTCCGTACTTCGTGAAACTAAACGTCGTCATATAGTTTCTTGCTTGTGATGCCAGGACTATTGCCGTCACCGAATAGTAGAAGATGTCACTACTGCTTTATGTCGGTGTTGTCTAAGGAGCAAACCACTAGAAAATCGATCACGCAACGTGTCACGGTAAAATAAAAATAAGAATAGAGAGGGAATAAAATAAATAAAGCGTTTGTCGTCGGATATTCTCTTTAAAAGCTGCGTTCCGATCCGGTAGTATATTATAGAGTAAATTACACTGTGAAAAAATGTAAAATTGACTAATTGTGTTTGTTATAGTAAATGATTTGAGTCTGAAATAGATTTTCCATCAATTGCGACTTCTTTTTGAGACAATTTTAATGAAACGTCGAATTTTCGGATCCAAGCAATATTTGAACCACCTCAGACCACATTTATTATTACATTTGCAGCATGCACCACACCTAATAATTTCCGCAAAATCCTTCACTACCATGTCAACGTACGTACCACTGCAACTGTATATAACCATAGACACCGAAGGATTAATATTTTAGCCGCAACTATTACAAGAGCACTAATTTGTGGCAAGTTTCCTTATGCACGTGTATGCTAACAAGCCCCGAGTGACTCTTCACTCCACGTTCAAGCCGGCAGGTACTTTACCATTTACTGTTCCACTACTTAAGTTTGTTTATGGACTTAGAAGAAGAATATACTCGAGTAAATAAGAAGACATAATAATATAGTAGATTATAACTTCAAAGGACTTTGTAAGTTCTTTGAAGTTATATATCTACTATATTCTTTACTTTCTTTTCTTTTTTAGAAAAACGTAGTGTCCCCATACTATGATTATTCCTTTCTCGTGGGTGCGTTTACAGACATGAATATTCACATACACAAATACCTAGACCGAAACAAATTATTGTGGATCACACAATTGTTTTGATTCCCGCAAACAAATCTGAATTTATTTTTTATAAAAGTTATTTTTTTCTTTTATACTAACAGGCCAGCTATAAAAGTATTTTATAAATCAATCTCTCTATTATGAATGTAAAAATACTGAACCTTGTATTACATTTTTACCGACTCTGTTATTGTCTAAATTGCTAATTACCACCCTAAAATATATTTAGTTTATATAAATGGTTCTCAGCTTAAAACCATTATTTCGTGGTCTAGATAATGCAATTCTGCTGTAAAAGTCTTTGCAACGACTACACTTACACTTATCGCAATATAATTGTATTTAATTTCGTAAACTAGTTTTTGAGGGACATATGAATAAACAATTTATAATTTCTTACGGACATAGTTTGCAATCTTTTTAATTTTATATTAAAAACTCAGAAATAGTTTTTTTCAAACATGTTTATAGGTCAACATATATATAACAGACAGTTTCATTAATAGATGTGTACATAGAATAAAATTATTTGTTTACATTTTATCACGATTTGTTTCAATTTTTATTCGAGACCTAGTCATGAGGAGAACTGAAGTCCTACTATTTGACGTCCTCATATTATTGCTTTTCCATGGTGCCTTCTCTTCTTTGATCTTTTTTTTATTTTTGTTAGTTTCACCTACGCAAAACGATGTGTTAGCGGCTTGCAGTGTTAAGGTTGATTTTGGATATAATTGGGCATACCCAGAAAATTTATTTATTGTAATTACCTACTCGCAGACCATCCCCATTGCAGTTGAGGAATAGATATTCTTTCACAATCATTTGACGTGTATCAACTTTTATACTCTCTCTAAAACGTGATTATAAATATGTTCACAGACTATGACATCGTTTAGCGACGGCGTTTTAAGTCATTTCACGTAAATATGCTTTCGTATAGTTTAAACACACAGCGCCTTAAGTATACCTACAATACGTAAACACGAATAACCCTCACATCCCGCCTATAGAATATTAACCGCGATCGTATTGCTGCGTAATTAGCCTCACTATATCCGCAGGCGACATAAAGCCTCTCCACAATAGTATATTATATAATACTTTTATAATAAAAGACTATCATTCAGCGCACTGAATGGTGACAAGTCATATTAAAATTCCCGAATGTGTGCGTAGATATGGGTCGTGGTGCAAGTATGTAGGTCAAGCCACCGCCGCGAGATGCCGCGCACTGCCCTATTACCGACAGGATATTTTCATCGAATACTCTCCTCGAATGAACCAATATAGAAGCAATCGACAATAATCTTTTAAGTATGTATCGCCGAGATTGTTATGACGTATCTCAATCGCACATTATATGACTGTATTGTGAGTTTAATCGGAAATATTCAAAAGATGTCGAAGCTAGCGACTATTGAAATCAAGCTAACTAATCAGGTAACGATCGTTGAATATCTTTGTTATTCCCAAATATCTAAAGTAGAGGATCGTCAAAATATGAAGAAATAAAAAATCCATCTATACTATTCTGATGCTGGGTAAAGCTTTCTTTTATAAATCCAGTTGCAGTGCAGATTGGTGGAGGCAGATTTGGAAATAGAAATAGATAAAATCCAAAAAAGTTGCGATAGTTAGGCATCAAAATAATCATGGGAGAGCTAGGATCAATAAACTATTTAGAAATATTGTTATAAAAAAAATCTAGGGAAAAATTATGTGCAGGTGGAAAATTTAATAATAAGAAACTACTGCGCGAAGTTGTACATTTAACATACATAGATTGCACCATGGTACAACCCTGAACATTTATGGTGTGGCCGGCCACGTTAGGGACCTACCCAGGCATGTGACGTTTAGCTATAAAAGCTAGTACGCAATGTGATAAACAAATTTATTGATTTAGATTATCTATCTCCTACGTTCACCGTTCGAATGCAGAGTAAATATAAACGGACAGCGTAAACAATCAACTTTATCACGGCACTAATCCACGGTATATGCGGAAAGTGCCAGCAAATTAAATCAACCTCGCCCTCCTTGTCTTGGTTCTCCTGTATTTATTTTTACTTTTAGGTTTCTAGTTAAATTAAGCTTCCTTTCTCAGCTATATTTTCTCGTATTTTAATTTTGTAAAACCTCCTTAAACTGTGTTGATGATGGTATAAGTATGTTTTTCTCTTTTGTATACATTGTTAAGGGCTATGAAATAAATTTAGTTACTTATGTTTTATTATTATTATTGATTGTAATCTGTTTATTTACCCATCTATTAAATAAATAAAGTGTCATAATGTAATTACACTATAAAAGAATTCTTTTGGTCTCCTTATACAACATTCGCAAAAATAAGCAATCAGAACACCATATTTAATAGACTTTGCTCTAACTCTTCTACGATCTATACTAAACTATTTTGTATTTTTCTGTTATTAGCTGAAGTTGAGTATTGCTCAAACACATAGCATTTAAACCTTATCATCTAAGGAGGGGTTGTTCCTAGACTTCAAAAATTTTATTCTTACCACTTCCAAGAAATATATAGTACAGGCAGTATGAACAGGGAGAGAAGGTGCGTTGTTGATAACTTAGTATCGTGACGGATAAGCTAAGATCAAGTGGGCATTTTTCATACTATTCCTAATTCATCTCTTTATGATAATCGCCAATAGCACCCGTGGATTTAACGTCAAAAATGATTATCAATAAAATATTGTTATTTTTTTGGCTTCGAGCTTGTAATATTTTAGCTTGTTTTTATAAACTTGGTTGTTAAAAAATACTTCTTCTAGAAGATTATTACTTCATAAAAATATTTTTCTAACTGACTATACTTTAAAACTTACTTGTGAAAGTTGACGGACGATTTAGCGCAGTGGTTAAGAGCTTGAGCTGCTCCGCCCACTGTGTCAAATAGTCGCGGGTCCGATTCCCGCACGGGACAAATCTTTGTGTGATCCACAATTATTTGTTCCGGTCTGGGTATTTGTTTGTGAATTTTCATGTTTGTAAACGCACCCACGACACAGGAATAAATCCTAGTGTGGGGCTACGTTTTAAAAAAAAAAAATAAGTCGCGGGATCTGATGTATGACAGATTATTTTTTAGAAAACAATGGGTTTTGAAGTTGTTCCCAATACGTTATTAGTACTATAACAAATTTAACACGTTTGAGAAAAACTGTTATAGCCGAAGTTTCGATATGTGCCTAGAAAACCAAAACCCTATATATCTATTCAGCTTGTATTCCTGTATGGGTAGGTTATTATATGTTTCAAGGCGGCACTTCACGAACGATGTCCGGCCAACTCAAGTGTGGAAATTGAGAAATGTAAGTATACATATGTGGTTACATAAGCGCACATTTTAATGAAGGCTCCACGAGAACTTCAGACGAGGGAAGGGTTGGAAACAGTAATTCTACAGTCTTTTGTTCCCTCTATTACGGGTACATAACCACTTAAAGGGCTAAGCGCGAACATATTAACGTTTACGTAACGCTGTCGAGTTAATATGCCATCCTTTTCACACTACTAATTTACTAAATAAAGATAAACGTGACGCTTTCTCGACAAACTACGTTTATGTCAATCTATTTGTGCTATGCCCTCAGATCCTTGGGATGAGGATTACTTTCCGTTTTTACAGGTTCAATCGCTGGACCAAATAGTCGCGGGTTTAATCCCAACACAGGTTATGCTTAAAATAATTAGGCTTACTTAACCAAAACCTGTATAATAATATAGTACGGGGATGCGTAAATCCTCCAATCATCGTCACGCAATGTTTTCTGTGATATTGAACAATCCTTCATTGAATAAACAATCTAAGTCTAAGCCATGTTATCGTTGCAATGTCTTACTCATTAGTGTCCGTATAGGTTGAGTAGCCAATTTTGATATTTAAACGCGGAAGCTACCTGTATTTACAAACAAATTAGTAGTATTTTAAATCTCAAAGAACGATCACTCTTCAATCTTGTACGTTATCACAGGCATTACTTAATGGGTATATTTATTGAACCAAAATGAAGGCTACAATTTTTTAACAGTACAGGAAAGTTCCCCTATAAGATATCTGGTACATTAATATTAAACGCATTTTCTTACGGATAACCAATTCACGAGATCGATTCTTTGCGCAAAAAGCGGTCAATGGTCATGCAAAGTATCAGAAAACTGAGAATTTATTAAAAATGCATTAGTGATACCTTTGACAAGACATGACATATAACTAGCTAAACAAAATAACACCATAACTTAAAAAGTAAGAACAGGAGAAATGAAGCTTTATAAATTTGTGCTAATATAAATAACCGTATTTTTGAGTTGTTACATTCTGCTAGCGATATGTAAAATTCAAAATGCTACGGTAGGTAGGTAGGTGAAATCATTGCGAGACAGGCTTGGGGGGCGCATGCGCGGCCCGCACGCCTGCGCACCAACACTTAACCTCAATCCGAGGCATGTTTTGAATGAAACTTCATTCGCTACCGGCCCCGTAACCGTACTTTGCTTTTAGGCGATTTTGCCACTCGAGACAACTTATCTAACCTTACTCCTGGATTAGATTCGGCTCAATCGCGTGGCAATGAGTAAAGGAATAGACATTAAACTGACCAAAATGTAAGTTGCTCAAAGGACCAATGATGTTAATATGAAAATGAGCAGAGTACCTTATTATGTAAAATTTTTCACTCATTAGTATAATGGCCGATCATAAATAAAGACTATCGCAATTAATGAAAGAAAATAAAACACTCCATCACTTATAGTCTATCACGTCTGTATTCCCCAAGCAGGGGTACCAGAAATGTACTATTTACATATCGCCGATGATGTTAGGTATATTACACCGGGCACGATTCTAAACTCCCGACGGATTTTTTTGCAATAGAAAGAAGTGCACTACTACCGACCTGTGATTTGAACTCGTAATCGCCACTCTTCCATGATCTTCTAGTCGATCATCGGATTCAAATCCTAGGTGTGTGCTTTTTATATAAAAATCTAAATAGCAATCAATCTCAACACGAACCTTAAGTGAAACAGCTGTTTGTGTGATTGCTGCTTTGACGGACGATTTAGCGCAGTGGTTAAGAGCTTAAGCCGCTATGCCCACTGCGTCTAATAGTCGCGGGTTCGAGTCCCGCACGGGACAAATCTTTGTCTGATCCACAATTATTTGTTCCGGTCTGGGTATTTGTGTATGTGAATTTTCATGTTTGTAAACGCACCCACGACACAGGAATAAATCCTAGTGTAGGGCTACGTTTAAAAAAAAAAAAAAAAAAAAAAATATGGCTGAGTTCTGAAAACTACACTTCTAAAAAATATTATCATGTACGTGTATTAAGTAGATTTCTACAAAAAAGGCAGTAATTACGAGCTAACACTTTCAGAAAAATTGATTTTTAAAAGTCTATCATACGTTCCTGTTAAATTAAAAAACAAAATACACTAATGAATTATGCCTTTACTATAAAAAAATACTGAATATTGTCCAGAATTTTATTTCACTCAATTTGAACAGCGAATTTCAAACAGAGTAACAATGAATTTCTGAGAGCACAAAAGGCATGCAGCCATCGGAAGCTAACTACAACCGTTTCCGGGGACACAGAGACTACCTACATATCGGCGCCCGCCATAACATTCAACTATTTACTAGGTAATCTAAACAGGATCGCTGGCTACGGAACAAACTACTAGGCAATGCCTCACAATTGTATATGCAATTTTACTCTACTTCCGACTTCCTACCAAAAAAATAATCTTTTGGGGAGATTTCTAGGTGCAATTACTGTTTAGTCGATTGCCAAAATATTCAATGTAGAATTTTACATGCTCAAATATTTTTTTTATAAACTCAATATTTACGCGTTGGTTTAGTTGTTAAATATATGTAACCAAAAACAAATATGTATTATAATAAATAAGATGAGTTTGGGACGAGTTAAACCAGTTAGTAGTAGACTCCTTTTGTATTCCCCTAATGACAATGGTCTCCGATTAGTCTGAAACATTTTTCGGATGCCTTGTAGTTTATAAATAAAATAATCGTTCTTATTGTCATAATCACAAATATACTACCTACTTTGATGAAATCGATAATACAGACTTTTAATAACATACAACATTAATAAACTAATATGGAAGAAAAGAAATATATTGGACATTATCATGAGGACCATTATCTTAGAAGTATACGAAAACATTTAGAGCATATTAATAATCCCAACACGTACATACATCATCATCAACATCTGCCCAAATTAGTCAACTGCTCTACCTAGGTCTCCTACGTACATACATACATATGTATTTCACCAAAATTATTTTAAACAGTCCACATTATATAAAGTGAATTTGAAACTAAAATTGACGTTCTACGTTCTATTTTATTTTCCTTTTCGATTTTTTTTTATTATTTAGCATTTTCATCCCACTATTGGGCAAAGGCCTCCCTCCACTATTTTACGATATTCTCATGAAAAAGGACTATCGTAATTTTACTTCTAAATGATAACACAGGTCCCAAACACCACACGACTCCAAAAATATAAAATTAGTGTACGTACATATCTTGAGAAAACTTCAGTCGAAAATGGGGCGACAATAAAATTATCACTATGAAAGGTATATTATGTCGCAGCCATCTGGTTAAAATAACCATTCTGCCTGTTAGGTAAACGTCGGCATTTAATTAGGTTCATATTTTTCAGCTAAAAAGTTATATACAGTGTGATTCAAAATTGGGGTAAAATGGCGAAAATAGATGGAATACACTTTATTGTACACCAACATAATCACAGTACAACAAAAAAAGAAAATAAATAAGATAAGAAAATAAAAAATGTCAGTCTAAAAGACTTTTGCACTACAACTTTTTTAATTTTTGAGGTATTTATACACAGGTTGTTTATTAAATTCCTCGAATAACCACAGGCACCGTTGCAGTGGACACACTTCTATCTATTTATCTACAAGGTGTAACATAATAAACGCAAGACCTCAGACACCCCAATTAGAGAATTGCTTCATAAATTCAAAAGGAAAACCAAATTTCCAAATTTAAGGGGTTTTACCCCTTTTTAAGTACTTTTATACCCCAATTAACAATGAAATTTGTACGTGAATGTGTGCATTTTGAGAAATACGGGTTAGGAATGCATTTGTAATCTCCTTATTGCTATGAATCAAGAATAAATTTAGTTTTTATAGCGAACTAAAGGAGTACGAGTAAAAGATTTTTATGGAAATTTAAAAAAAAATGTAGATACATTAAAAATAGTTGGAATCAATTCAGTTATCGATTTAAAACAAACTACTTTCAGGTCTTGCGTGTATTATGTTACAGATTGTATATTATTACGCCAGATCCCTTGTGGGGTAGGCAGAGAGACACACTTTTTATTATATTATATAAATTAGGTGTTTTACCCTGCATGTGTAAAAGCCTACCGACTCAAGCGGCCTGAGTAAACGTTACAATATGATCTGCATAATTACCGCATGATAGGTATTCTTAACTTCGATGAAGGTTATTTTGATTAACTGTCTAATGAGTATTAGTAAAAGAGTGACAGCTTGGTCCAATGGTTAAGAACTTTAGCTGCTCCACCCACTGCATCGAGTTGTCGCGGATTCGATCAATGTACGGAACAAATCTTGGTGTGACCTACAAATGTTTGTTTAATTCTGGATATTGTGCCTGAGAATTTCATGTATGCACGATTATTCCTAGTATAGAGTTACGTTTTTTTTCAATAAAAAAGGGTAGGTTAAAATATAAAACAAACATAGCGAACTTGAAGTTAGTGTAGAATAAATTAAGTACTCTATCTTTTATTTATTCCATAAATTACACGACAATACAATTAACAGATTCTATATTACAAAACGGTTAACCATTCAGCTGACCGAAGGCAAGTTTTATTTACACAGCGCAATGAAAATTCACTATCACGATTCATATAACTCTGCTGATTCTCCCAAGTCTAACCTGACCTAGAACTTTAATAGCGTTGTTTTGTAAGATAATTGATAATAATTACTGAAAAATTAGATTAAATTTTGTAAGACCTGTTATAATAAACAGATATGAGATGATTTACTTATAGACCGACTTTAGTGACATCCGACAATATGGAAAATATAACTTAAGGTTTTCATCTTTCTTTCTCTCTCAAACTCTCTCTCTCTCTCTCTGTCTATTTATCTCATCACGTTGTGTGGTGGGCAGATATAGAGAGAGAGAGAGAGAGAGAGAGTATGGTATTATAATTATCAACTAAAACGATCGATGATGGATAAGGGCAGTATTGTTATGATTTAGCTTTTTTACGGAATAACTAATTACGCCAGATTCATGGGAAAAACGCCGTACATCTTTTAGCCATATAGTAAAACACTTAAATCGTATTTGACAACGACGTTTATTCATTTCGTGTTCCGCGTTTTTCCTACTGACTAGCCGTTTAACTGAGCGGCTACTTCAACCAGATGGCTGCGACATATACCTCTTCCAAGCGGCAAAGGGAACAAACAGAATAAGAAAGTTTCCTCACTCAGTAAATCATTAGTGTCAAAACAATGGAACAACAGAGGGTGCATCGTCGTGATTACGCGGGGATGAATCGTACCCTGACATATTAAATTAATTCGTAAATAACATTTTCACACATTGGTTAGTAAACACGTGAACATTTCGGGACTTTTTATACAGACAGTTTAGACACGGACCTTTGAAACATAAAATATGAATATACGTATGATCATGCGCATGTTTGTGAATTATAATTCAGTTTAATATAAATTAAATTATCTTCCTTACTGGGCTGGAAGCGAAAGAAAAACTTAGAATGCCCCAATAGCCTTACTTTTGCTAGGCTGGTGGTAAGAGTCCACCAAAGGTAGTAACGTCATTCGATCAACGACCAGAAAAGGAAAATTTGAAACAAACCCTATACCAACCCGTCTGGCCAGCGTGGTATAGTAGGCCGAAACCTCCTAACATGGTAAGGGACCTAAAACAAAGGCCCCCAGTTCCCGGTAGTCCCGCTGTCCGCTGACACGGTAGCGGTCGCGGTAACAGCGGGGCAGGGGGTGCGATTAATCTCCGGGCTACGACACAAGGCTACCAAAAACACCTGACCCTGGCTACGTACAATGGACGCTCTCTACGGCTGGACCAACACCTCACTGAACTCGAGGTAGAACTAGGTCGCATAAACTGGCACATATTGGGGTTATCCGAAGTCCGAAGACAGGGCGAGGACACGATAACCCTTGAGTCAGGCCACCTGTTCTACTTTCGTGAAGGTGATCGGCCCTCTCAGGGCGGTGTCGGTTTCCTGGTCAACAAAGCTCTCACTAACAACGTTGTAGAAGTCAGCAGTGTGTCGACACGGGTAGCGTACCTGATAATTAAAATCACCAACAGGTGCACCCTGAAGGTGGTACAGGTATATGCGCCGACCTCGACATACTGCAACGACATAGTCGAAGCCATGTATGAAGACATAGCCAAGGCATTACATGGCACCACCAAGGCTCACTACAACGTTGTTATGGGGGACTTCAATGCCAAAGTGGGAGTACAAGAACGCGGCGAAACAATAATCGGACCCCACGGCGTGGGGCGCCGAAACCACAGGGGGCGGATGCTGGTCAACTTTCTGGAGTCGCAGGGGCTCTTCTTGATGAATTCGTTCTTAAAGAAGAAGCCTCTTAGAAAGTGGACATGGCGAAGCCCCGACACTGTGACGAGGAACGAGATAGACTTCATCATGACTGACAGGAAGTCTATATTTAGAGACGTCTCCGTGATCAATAGGTTTAATACCGGCGGCGATCACCGACTTGTCCGAGGCGCTCTAAATATAAACTTCAGGGCCGAAAGGCGTCGCGTGATGAGGTCTACTCTGAGACCTACTGCGCCTCAGATAGCTTTAGGGTTCGAAAAGTTCCAACTGGAGCTTCAAAATCGTTTCGACCTGCTGGAAACCGAAGGCAATGTTGACGAAAAAACCGACACAGTGGTCAAAACGCTACAGGAGGTGTCTCGAAGGGTGTTTCCCGGCAAAAGCGGTAACAGAGAGTCTAAACTCTCGCTCAAGACTCTCGAACTTATGAGGCAGAGACGAAAAATGTCATCCACGCAGGCGTCTTCGCCGGATGGGAGGAACCTCAACCGGAAGATCCGGAAGCTGGTGCGACGTGACCTCCGATGTTCCAACACCCGCGCCATCGCGGCTGCGATTGAACAGAACAGAGGCACCAAAGTCTTCGCTCGCCAGATAGGTAAATCCCATCTGACGAAACTTAATACTGCAGATGGCAAAACCGTGACCTCCAAGTTCGAGATACTCGAGGAGATTGAGAGTTTCTACAAAGACCTGTACGCATCACGGATGACTAAATCCACGAGACCCAGCGCTGACGACCACAGAGCCCCACTCGCACGCCACTACACGGAAGACATCCCTGATGTCAACCAGGACGAGGTCAGAGTGGCTCTCGAGCAGCTCAAAAACAACAAGTCGCCAGGCGATGACGGAATCACCACTGAGCTCCTAAAAGCAGGCGGGACTCCAATACTGAAAAAGTTAGCGAGCCTCTTTAATTCCGTCATCCACCAGGGCTTAACACCTCAAGCGTGGAGCGGGAGTGCGGTGGTTCTGTTCTTCAAAAAAGGTGACAAAACCTTGCTGAAGAACTACAGACCCATCTCACTCCTGAGCCACGTCTACAAGTTGTTCTCGAGAGTACTCACAAACCGCCTCGCCAGAAGACTTGACGAGTTCCAGCCACCGGAACAAGCCGGGTTTCGAAAAGGCTACAGCACCGTAGACCACATCCATACTGTTCGGCAGATTGTACAGAAGACCGAAGAGTACAATCAGCCGCTGTGTATGGCTTTCGTGGACTACGAGAAAGCCTTCGACTCCATCGAAACCTGGGCGGTTCTGGATGCTCTGCAGCGATGTGGCATCGATTGGCGCTATATCGAGGTGCTGAGATGTCTATATGATACCGCCACAATGACCGTCCAGCTCCAAGACCAAAAGACCAACCCGATCGAGCTGCGTCGAGGTGTAAGACAGGGGGATGTAATATCCCCAAGCTCTTCACCAATGCACTCGAAGACGTCTTCAAGACGCTGGACTGGGCGGGGCATTAACATCAACGGCGAATACATCTCACATCTTCGGTTTGCCGATGATATCGTCATCGTGGCAGAGTCACTGGAACAGTTACGCGAAATGCTGCATAGCCTAAATGGAGCCTCTCGAGGTGTCGGTCTCGGCATGAACTTGGATAAAACCAAGATCATGTTTAATGAACATGTCACGCCTGGACCGATCTACGTCGATGGTTCGATGCTCGAAGTTGTTCGGGAGTATGTCTACCTTGGACAAGTTGTCCAATTTGGTAGAAACAACTTCGAGAAAGAAATCAACCGCAGGATCCAATTGGGTTGGGCAGCATTTGGCAAGCTACGTCACGTTTTCTCTTCGCCTATTCCGCAATGCCTGAAGACTAAAGTGTACAACCAATGCGTCCTACCTGTTATGACCTACGGGGCCGAGACGTGGACACTCACAGTGGGACTGGTCCACAAATTTAAAGTCGCACAGCGGGCTATGGAGCGAGCTATGCTCGGCGTCTCTTTGAAGGATAAAATTCGTAACGAGGTAATCCGACAAAGAACCAAAGTTACCGACATAGCTCGCAAACTCAGTAAGCTAAAGTGGCAATGGGCTGGTCACATCTGCAGAAGGACCGACGACCGATGGAGCAAACGTGTCCTAGAGTGGAGACCGCGACTTGGTAAGCGTAAGGTAGGACGGCCCCCAGCTAGATGGACCGACGACCTCAAAAAGGTCGCTGAGACAGACTGGATGCGGAAGGCGGAGGACCGTGTGCAATGGCGCGTGTTAGGAGAGGCCTATGTCCAGCAGTGGACTGCGATAGGCTGATTGATTGATTGATAAATTAACTCCAATAACAAATAAAAAAGATAACCAACTTTTAGATATAAAAAAACATGATGACAAAGCTATCTCTCTCAAAGCAGGTTTCAAAATCGCTACAAAGAATATTAGTTCACATATTTATCACATTAATTTAAGTATGGCGTCTATAAAATAAATATTTTAGCTGCAACACAATCTAAGTAGTGTTCCAGAAAATAAAAAGCGACTACGGAATCGACATCCATTCTACATATTTTACTAAAAATTTCCCGTGCCATCGCACCCAGTAGACAACAGCACCACCATCTATCCAATTACAGCTAAGAACTATGTAAGTGACCATATAAGTACAAAAAAATACATTAAAATCGGTCAAACCGTTTTGGAGGAGGAGATTTACGAACACACATGGCCGGATTCCATACTAATATTAAAAATTTTAAAGTAACTCTGTCTGTTTGTCTGTTACCTTTTCACGCCCAAAGCGCTGTACAGAATTAAATCAAATTTGGCAAGGAATTTTATCCAGGTATCCATTTAGTCTTAAATAAATTAAGGGTGTGAAATACATGCCTGAAAATAATGCGAACGAAGTTGCGGGTCAGCTAGTTTTACCAATAAAGATATGTTCGGAATATAGCATCTATTCAAAACTACCAAGGCGTAAACCAGTTCTGCTTTTCAATATACTCATCTTAAGACTTCAGTGCGGCCTACATTATTTAACAATTAGCACTTTAGTGGCAGCAAGTAGAAAGGTAACAATTAATAACTTTTCAAGACAAGCTTTTCGATACCCTAATATTTATTTCTATGGTTATAATGGATCAAATATACCTGAGCGTGCAAGTTAGCTAGAACCAAGGTATTTACTTATTCAAAGATATTATGCACTTCAAAATACACAATTAATTCAATTTCGAAATCATACTTTCGACTTAAGTAACTTAAGCCTTTTTGTTTTAGTGACGCATAGTGCCGCTAGCGATCACGAAATCCTAGGTCGGATAAAAGTATTACTGGGGTTTTTGTACCGTGATCAGAGCCTTAACTCGTGTCGGGTACAATAAACTCACCCCCTATTACATTAGAACTCAAAATTGAAGACGAAACATGGGGGCACACAGAACATTACCGCCACCCCCACACCAGAAATGTAAGCTTACGGTTGTTTATTATTTTCTAGTAAATCCATTTACATTGCGCGAATCTACTGCTTCATAATATTGGTTCCCTTGGATTAGATTTCTATTACGTTACGAATAAAAATAGGTGAGGTTAACGGAGTGGCAAACGGTTGAAAGCTTTCAGATATTTCAACTGCAGGTGACGTCTTCGTGGACGGGAAATGGCTACCGACACGCTACCTCCTAGAGAAACGTTGACAAGTGCCCGTTGGACACGCAATATTAAACAAAAGGAAGCAATTAGTTCATGCATAATGTAAACATTAATGAAGTGCCTGGCTGACTAATAATTAAAACAGA
Organism: Phalera bucephala; assembly: GCA_905147815.2. Classification (NCBI taxonomy): domain Eukaryota; kingdom Metazoa; phylum Arthropoda; class Insecta; order Lepidoptera; family Notodontidae; genus Phalera; species Phalera bucephala. The sequence continues at coordinate 16,785,913 of LR990617.1, read as the reverse complement.
GTCTAAACCAATTCTAATTCTTTGGAGTTTTTTTATATATAATTGTACATATTGCATATTTAAATAACTCTACTTGTCATAACATTATAATTTAATATTTATGTCAAATTTTTGAATAAACCAATTAGCTTTTTTGATGTATAAATACATTCAAAGAAGTTATAAAATTTAAATAAATTATTTGTTTCGGACTGGGTAATTGTGTATGTGAATTTTTATTTTTGTAAACGCACCCACGACACAGTAATAAATCCTAACGTGACGCCTATATTCCCGACGCGGGGGTGGCAGAGGTATGCTGCGTACGCTTACTTTTTACCGACGATGTTAGGTTCCATGTTGTAGGGGCGAGCCTATCGCCCTGGCATAATTCCAGACTCCGGACTGATACTGAAAATTTATCTATCGAAAAAATACTATTTATCCGACCTAGGATTCGAAACGTGAATTGTGATTATTACGCAAATTGCTTTATTTTTAGCAAAATCTAAGATACCATTTTTCATGCAAAAGGAATTTATTTTCTAAGGTTCATAGTTATAGTCAAATGAACTGTACCTAGGTACATATGTCAAAAAGTTATTAGAACTCAATTTTTATTATTTTTACTGACTTAATGGTAACTAGAGTCAGCCTAACTGTATGTACGATAATTAAAGACATCAAGTGCACGAAAAAAGCTTTTTAACTAATGTATTTAATTTAACTATGAGAGTGGAGGAAGCCAGAGATGTATGTAAGGAAAGAACCTGTTGGAACTCTGGACTCTCTGCTTACCCCGCAAGGGATCTGGTGTGATATTATAGATATTTTTTTTTTTTTTTTTTAAACGTAGCCCCACACTAGGATTTATTCCTGTGTCGTGGGTGCGTTTACAAACATGAAAATTCACATACACGAATACCCAGACCGGAACAAATAATTGTGGATCACACAAAGATTTGTCCCGTGCGGGACTCGAACCCGCGACTATTAGACGCAGTGGGCAGAGCGGCTTAAGCTCTTAACCACTGCGCTAAATCGTCCGCGATAGATAGGTATTTAATTAAATAATAAAATTGGCTCAAACTTTCTTGATATTTCTGGTCACTAACATAACTAAAAAAGTAATGCAGTAAAAATGTGACAATGATAAAAGGAAATAACGACTAATAGGTAACTACATCATCCTAATTTATAGCTTTTTATAGGAACAATTTGAAACTCTATTCTCCTTTACTCAAATCCAACAGTTCAGCTGTATTTTTTCTCGGTATTATTGTAGTATAACAAAGGCTTTTTTGACACTATTATTAGTAAGTAATATGAATATACTCGTTAGATATTTAGGATGATATAAACCTTCGGAGAAAAGCACAATTCACATAAATCATATCATTTAGTTGTTAAATATTGGCAGAATCCTCTCAATGATAGTTTCACGTCATTATGTACATATATTTATTTTTATATATATCGCTGAGATTCACGGGCTTTACCCGGACCTTTGAAAGGCTTGCATGGGGACATGGGTCCAACACGCAGAGGCCCTTTGCGAGAAGTTAATGTTATGTAAGTCTGCTGAGATTACGAGGCATGCCTTTTAAGTTCTGTCGTTTCCATATTTCCCGGCATTTTGAATTTGGAACTGTTCTATATTCGAATGTGTTTAAATTTTGAATCTCAAAACAGTTGAAAGTATTAGGATTAATGCTATTGTTTAGTCACAGCGTCGATTGGAATCTGTCAGGTTACGTACGAAAATGAATCTTTCTAAGGATTGTGTTTGTTGTTCGCGCAATAATTTTCTACAAATTTAGAATAGACCTGACACGGCTTCAGTGTTTTGAAGAGCTAACATCTGTATTCAGTGATGAAGCCCCATGTCTGCGGACTGTCGAACGCTGGTATTTAGAATTCCAGCGTGTACATACTAGTGTTAGTGACAAATCTCGCGAAAGGACGCCCAAAATCCGCCTTCACTGAAGATAACATCATTGTTGTGAGACAACTAATTCTCGAAGATCGTCATGTGACATATTGAGAGATAGAGGCTCTATTAGGCATCTCAGGGACAACCATTCAGAAGATCTTGCATGAAGCGCTTGGTGTGAGAAAGCTAGTTTGCCGTTGGATACCGCATCTGCTTTCCGACGATCACAAGGCGGCCGCGTCAGATGGTGAAAGAAACCTCTGCAAAGGTTCAACCGAGGAGAGTCAAATCACGTCTACGACATCATCAGTGCTGACGAATCTTGGATCTATGCCTACGACCCTGCTTCCAAACAACAATCTACAATCTGGGTCTTTCAAGACGAGCCAAAACCGACTAAAATTGTTCGTTCTCGAAGCACTTCAAAGAAGATCGGCCACGTTCGTTGGAAAAACCGGCCATGTTGCGACTATTGCACTTGAAGATCGTAGAACGGTTAACGCAGAGTGGTATACCACAGTTTGTTTACCATAAGTCATCGCCGAACTTCGAAAATCTAACTCAAAGCGACGCATCGTCCTGCACCACGACAACGCAAGCTCACACAGCGCTCGTCAAACGATTGAGTATTTGAAGCAGGAAAAAGTAGAAATTCTTGACCATCCTCCATACAGTCCTGACCTAAGCCCTAACGATTTCTTTGCATTTCCTAAAATTAAGAAAAGTCTTCGTGGTCAAAGGTTCCAGTCCGGTGAAGAAGCAGTCGACGCTTTCAAGTCAGCCATTTTGAACACCCCCACTTTAGAGTGGAATAAATGTTATAATAACTGGTTTGAGCGAATGGAAAAGTATATTAAGCTACGTGGTGAATACTTTGAAAAACAATAAAAAGTGCTATAAGGTTCTAGTTATGTTGTTTTCTTCAAACGACAAAACTTAAAAGGCATGCCTCGTACTTGTTGAAAATGAAGAAACATAACCAGCGAACTGACCCCGGCAGGTGCACGGACTATTGTAAATTATGGAAAGAAAACAACGGCAATGTAAATGAGGTTTGATGGACAAAAACTGGACTATTTCAAAGGAGACGGACATATACATTTATATACATTATTATTAGTTTTATATATATATATATATATATTATTAGTGTTATATATATTATTATTTTATTTATATTTATTTTCTTACAATTTTTCGTACCTACCACACATGTTCCCACACCACCCTAAGGTAAACTGGGAGAAAATGCCTCAGGCATTAAGGCCGCCTATGTACATACATATGTGCATGAAGAGTGAAATAAATAAATAATAAACGTTTGAGAATTTAAGGATACTTGGATACGTCCACCCACTGAGTAGGATTGGGTGCAAGCGAAATTCATAATGCATCAATAATAACAACATGCCATGTAACACATGAATATGGGTATTTATTTAAAAACAATTGCACCGCTATATTACACTGGAATACATGGACACACTGAGTAGGTTTGGGTGCATAATTCATAAGCTCTACATATATCTAACAATAAAATCAACATTGCATGTAAAAGATACGCCTATTTGTAGAAAATGCGGATCATATTTTTAAAATATTTTAAAATCCTTTATATTTTCCTTTATATAGCAGTGATAGCTTAGTGGTTAGACCGTTGGACCGCAAAGTCAAAGGTCTCGGGTTCAAACCCAGGCAGGCACCTCTGTCTTTTCGAAATCATGTGCGTATTAAAAATTAACTATCACTTGCTTTAACGGTGAAGGAAAACATCGTGAGGAAACCTGCATACCTAAGAGGTTCTCGAAGGTGTGTGAAGTTTGCCAACCCGCACTGGGCCAGCGTGGTGGACTATGGCCTAAACCCTCTTAGTTTAAGAGAAGGTCCGTGCCCAAAAGTGGGACAATTTCTTAACAGGGCCTTTATTATTATTTATATATATAGGGCCTATATATTAATATATTTTGCACATATTTTAAACTCCATAGACGCAAAAAATAATAAAAATAAAATAAAAATATTTTAGTATCGAGTGTCGCGGCCCATAGCACGCACTACTGCTTATTTTATGTTAGTAAAATATTAAGACGTCTACATAATTAAACATGATTAAGATCTGAGGAAGATTTATTTAGCCCTACGTCCGACATGTAACTTGATAAACCTAACTAGTAGGTCCATTGAACCTCTCCGCAAATAACTTCATGGCGCTATTAGTGCTTCCTCTCACTCTTTTTATTACTGAAGCATCTTTCTTACGCATTATCGCATAGTAAGTCAACGGTATGCACATCTGTGAACATACCTGATCAAGGGATCTGGCGTGATAATATAGATAGAATATTTTATTAATGCAATATTGGTACCTAATCGTAAATATTCGCTTTGTCATCAACAGCAGAACTCAACACTATCAACAGAATTACACCAGCACAAGGGCCACATCAAATGCATTTAAAAATTATTCTTCAGCGATATGATAATCCTAGCATAGTAGTTGAAGCAAGAAACTTGTAATTAAAATAGTACAGATAACAGAATTCAAAGGCAGAAAAGAGAGATTCTTACAAAAGGAAAACAATTGTGCTGCATAAGGAAGGAAAATGAATGCGAATTAAAAGTCGTTGGAGGATAACTACGTTGATTTTAAAGTTGTTTGTCGTCATGTTTTAAGTAGGAGAGCCCGCAATGTCTGTTTTTGAAGCCTGTTTTTTTAGAGTTGGCGACCAGCCTTTGAGGGCAAATGAAGGTAAATATTGTTTTATTTAAATAAAACGATGTTTATAGATACTATGGCACTAATGTAACGAGTCAGATAATGCAAACTGATAGTTTTCCCGCTGACTAAATTATCTCAAATGTTTTATTTAATTTTTTAAATTTAACGAAACATTTGTCGTGCATGAAAGTGTCAGTTTGAGGATTATTTGAATATACAATGAAATAAAGATAACGCATACATTTAAGAATAAAGCAAAGACCAAAGGTACTGATTGTGTTGACATATGAGTAATATTTGGTGCTAGGCGACATTTTGGTAATTTATATCAGTAAATCCGTAATAATAATATGAATACATAGATTTTAAACGTTAATGTTAGTCATGTTTTTCCATCTACTACTAATACTAACAGAAAAAACAGTCGCGGTTCAATTCCCACATGAAGTAAAGATTTCTGTGACCCACAAATGTTTCAGTCTGGGTATTGGTATACGTGAAATTCATGTTCCTAAACGCACCATGTTATTTAAAAATTGGTATGTTAGCACAAAAGCTATATGTATGTAGGTAGTTTCTCTAAAACCGTCAATAATCTTAATTGACTAGCGTGATGATTCCTCAATCTTCGTATTTAATTGGTTGGTCTGTAACTTACGAGGCAACATAAAAAACCGATCTCGATTATCTCAAGAAAGGGATTAGTCGGTGCCACCCGCGTTCGAGGGGCCTCGCCACCGAGCACCCTCGACTCTAGGCGCGGGCGTGGAGACCCACTATCCGCATTGATGCTGCAGTACCAACCCAACGAATATATTGATGACTTCGTATATTGTTGGATGGTACGTATGATACGTATATATAAAGCTGGTTATTAAGATGTACATGGAAACGATAGATTAACCATTTTAGTAGTGTACTTCATTTAGATCATATTCGGTAAATGCACGATAAATAAGCTTGTGCAGTGGTCAAACCGTGTTTATCAGCATTGCAGATAATGTACTGTTACAACTACATAACATTATCTGTAAATATGTATGCAATAATTATCCAAGCTTTTGTTAATCACACTATTATTTGTCGTGTACTAGTTTTGAATGGTAGGCACACAGAGTAATGGCGTGGCCGGGCCGCCTGTCACCCGCACTACGCGCTGACAAATGGTCGGGCGGGATCCATCTCCCACTGGCACAGCCAGCCTCCACGCGACCTCCAGCTTGAACCCCACACTATACTTAGGTTAAGAAACGTGTCTTTCTCATGGATCGATACGCGAATGTAATCGGTAACGAATGAAACAGGTCACGCAGTGGCACGAAATACAGATTTGTCATTTCCCCTGTCATTTATAAAGTACTGTACCGCGTGTAATCGAGTAACGAATTGTAGTAAATCTAGCTTCAAATCGATTAATCGAGCGTTTACTAACCGTTAACTAAAAGTTATAGGGAAACACTTTTTAAAATTAACATCAGCAAAATCAACGATAAACTGGATTGTACAACAAGGCTTTGTTGTAGCAACCACTGTAAATCTCTGCACATGGGATCGGGCAGACACGGGTCGCGTCTGTAGCGTAGTCACTCACCTGGCACTCGTTACACGTGTGTACGGAGTAGGGCTGGGCGCAGTCGTAGCGACTGAGGATGTCGACGAAATCGCAGTGCACGCGCGCAACCATAGCGTCGAGGGCTAGGAGATGGTGCAGCGTGAGCTCGCAGCGGTCGCCGCCGGCGAGCACCTCAGCGCGCGCGCCACGGTCTAGCGCGGAGGCGGGTGACCGCTCGCAGCAGGCGCGCAGCCGCAGCTCGGCCAGGCGGCGCGCGCGGGCACCAGCCCCCAGCGCGCACAGGTGCGGCACGTCGCGCTCACTCAGCACGTCGGGCGCGCCGCCGCCGCCACACGCTGCGCCCCCGCACTCGCGCACGCCGCCCGCGCCCTCCTCCTCCAGGTCGCACGCGCTCAGCCAAGGGTTGAGGCGCGCGAGCGGACTCACGGCCAGGCCCGCGGCCGCCATCAGCAGCAGCAGCAGCAGCGGCGGCGCTCGCATGGCGGGGGCGGCGCCGCTAGCGGGGGCCGGCCCGCCGGGCGCGGCGCTGCCTCATACCGCATCGCGCATGGCGACCTACTCGCGCGGCCCGGGCCGCGGGGCCGCCGCGCGGGGTGGGCGCGCCGCCATGTCGCTCGCTCGCCGCTCGACTGACTCCCCCTGGGCGCGCATCGATCGCCCCGCGCCCCGCGCCCACCGCTGCGCGCGCCCGCGAAGCCTCCGCCGCCGTTATGTAACGGTGCGCGCGCACCCTTCAGCTGCCGCCCGCTGACACACGCGCCCTCTAACGTATCTGCCAGCTTTTCCGCCCGCACAGTTTCACAGCTAAACGAGTGTTTTAGCTGTAGCAGCCATCAAACCGTAGATGGCGCCATGTGTAAGAAAAAATAGAATACTTCTAATTCTCGACGACATGTTCAATTTCAGTTTCATATACCTAACTGTAGCACACATAACGATGACTCACGGGTATCATCGTCCGACGTAATGGGTTTGTCTGAAAATACGCTTAAAGTCTTACTAGTGTTAAGAGTAGTTACTCTTAATTACATATCAGATTATCCAAACACATTTTTTGCTTGACATTCCTTAAAAGGCAAAAACACCTTAAACGTTTTAAGGTTCACAAAGTTCCGTTAATATTGATTATTGTATGCTGTAAAAAATGTCATCGCATGGTGCCGCTAGTTTATATACCGCTTTCAACCTATAGAAGCTGCGGAAAAGCAAATATTATGCAATTAATGCCCACGGTCTATCGGCCTCGGATCGGATATATCTTATATACAAATTCTGTCAAAATAGCACTGACAATAAGCAAATCTATGTATTAGTCAAATATAAGAACCGGCCATATATCATACAGTAACGCTGGTAACGCAGTGTTACCAGCTACTCTAGCGTTGCACTGCTCTACAGTTTTCTCCGGGTCGGCTAGTGCCATGCAACGTCATCTAGCATATCGCTACTGTCTGGTACGAACACTGCGGCGGGGCTGCATCACTAAGAATCTAAACGATCTACACAAATATGCTCTTCTAGTACAATATAATGATAATAATTTTAATTTAAAAAGTTCTTTTAAAAACATGCTTTAATATCAAAAACAAGATGCTTAGTTGAGAAGTTCCTAATGGCGTCCTTCGGCTCTATCATCATCTACTGTAGTCGTCAAGACAAATCCAACAAGCCCAAACACGGTGGGGTTATGTTGGGTAGTTCCATTGTAATAGTTAGGTAGTTCCATTGGTCATCTTTCGGCTCCATCATCAGACCAGCTCCATGGTACCATATTACCACATTGCGGAACTTACATACGTATGCCAAGTTTAAGCTCAATCGGTAGTCTACAAGTGCTTGAAAAATGGATCACAAAATTTCAACCGGAAAGACACTCAGACAGACATACAAATAGTGCAAGTTAAAAAAAACCCTGTGATAAACCAGCCTATAATATCCCACTGCTGGGCAAAGACCTTCTCTCACAATTCTAGACTTCTGTCAAATGGAGGTGAGGGAAATTAGTTCATACTCCACGTCATGGACGCATTACGGATTGGTAGAGGCAGTTTTGCCACCTGTTGTTTGCCCTAATCAAGCCACTCACAAGACTTTCAACTTAACTTAACGACTACCACATGAAGTCTGGTCATAAAGCACGTCTTTAATGTAAACAAAAATGTCAAAGTGTAGCGTGTCATGCCAAACGAGCTCGAAGTACTGCTCCTTTTGTAGACTTATTCTGACTGCGCTCTGGGGTCTAGGATTGGTCTTGCACACTAAAAAGTCTATGCTTGCAGTGGCTATTTGATGCGGGTCACTTCCTTCCCTCCAATATGGTCGAGGGAGGTGATGGCTGCTCAAGTAGTCGTACACGTGAACGGGTGCTGCTTGTGGAGACTGGTCCACCCAGAATCCTCTAGCTTTTCATTATAACATATATTTAATATAGTCTTATATCTAAATCGTAAGGCATCACACTGGAGCTGGATCGCATTAATGATTTTGTATAATATAAAAATGTGTGTATCTATACAAAAAATGATAAAAAAAATGAATGGAGAATTAGACAAAATAGACAAGTCCGTTGAGTTTCTCGCCGGATCTTCTCAGTGGAGTCTGCGTTCCGATCCGGTAGTAGATTAGAAAGTTAAAAACATGTATATATAACACTGTAAACAAACCCACAGGGTTTATGCAAAGTAAACGATTTGACCTTGACCTAAGTGGTAACGGGAACCAGCCGTTGGTTCAAAGCAAGAAAACGCTCGAAAATTGAAATGCCACAAAGAGTCACCCATCTCAGGCTGAGGGAGCTTAACCTTAGTGATTACTGCGAAGACTGTGGTACCACAAGCCTACGAGGACCTTCTAACGCTTCTTTTGTTTTTATAATATCTAAAAAAAATTACACTATTCCCCTAAAAATATTTTTTTATTAAGGATTGGTCAGCAAGTAACCTACATTTCACCTGATGGAAAGTGTGACACAGTAATAGCCTATTCTCTTTGAAAATGACGGAGGAGACCTAGTTTCGAATTGGTATAATCGGGCTAGAGCCACCTCCTTGTAAGGCAACTCCTCGCTAAACTACAGGGTTGAATGGCGGCATGTTTCTGCTATGAGGGTAGTAAGCATTATCCAGGGACCACGTTTCAGCCACTAAAATCTATTGCATAGCCTATCTACTTAATAAAACTCTGATATTGACTGTCAGTCAACACCCAGCTTAAACCGTTTAGTTTAGAATCATAAAATTTTGCACCTCCTGTACAACGTAGGTATGCCCCATGTCTGCCATAAGAAATGATTTTTTAATTTTATCCCATAAAGGGATCAGGCTCCTATAACAAAGACTGGCAGCAGCTTGCACTAAACCGAGATGAGTAGAAGAAGGCAGGCCTTTGTCTTGCAGTGGGACAGTATGGGCTTATTATAATAAAGGCATCAGGGGTTAACATTTTGTTTATATTATGTTAACAATGAATGATCCCATCAAGGACACAGCTAGTAACAATAAACTTACAACCGTAAACATTCGGAATACTTCTTCTATTCTATTCTGGTATTCTGAACACCTGTACCATGACATGGTCGTGAAGATTCATATGTACTATACAGTTTGACTATGAATGAACTTAGCAGGCCGATCATTGTATGTAAATTAGTACAAAAATAGGTTGATATGACGTCTCTTACTAGGTGGTCCAATGTTGATGGCATTTATCAATACCTGCACACCGTACAAGTTTTACGATCCATTTAGCATCAACAATGCTGGCGTTAGACAATAGCTTCAAGAATATGCTCGTGCAGCTGCCAACTACTGATGTATATATTCCGTTCTGTGATATGTGTGGAATAACATAGGCCTTGCTGCAATGTCTTACGCATTAATTGATATTATAATTAGGCGGCAAATGTTTAAGTTAATACGACGTAAACAACAAGTTACGTGACGATACATTTTGTATCTCGTTTGCTCTTAAAGACGAAGAAGCAACCGCGATAGGTCTCTGTCTGTCGTGACGTAATGCCCCCGCGCACTCTCGTAGTGCATTCACTCACGGAGTAAACAGCGCAAGATCACAACGTAGACAACATTTCCTAGCGATTTTTTCATGGTCGTAATATATACAACTAAATATAAATAATACGAATACCGCTGAGTTAAAAATAAATATTACTGTTAAGTGTAGTGTGGTTTATGTATTGAAGCAAGTGGTTAAGAAATCGGACCGAAGGTTACATTTCATCATACAATGGACGCCACAAGTAAGTAAACTGGTTTTGGAAATATAACAAATCGCTAAACACAGATCCGCTAGTGATCCGACACGGAGAGAGGATACTGACCTGATTTTCATAAATAATATTGTTACTATCGTGCAATATTTGCATTATTTTATACAGATATTATTATTATATAGAATATATTATTTTACTGCTGCCTCGATGGTCTCGTGGCGGATAATGCGCGTAGCAACCACGAGGTCCTGGGTTTGATTTCTACTTGTAGGTTGGTCAAACGTAATTTTTCATCAGAAAAAATCAGTGTCAGTCCGAAGTATGGCATTGTGCCCGGTATAATGGCAATAGTTTTACCCCTTATTACTTAAGACTTAACATTGTCTGCGAAAAGTGTGTGTATACAATACCCCTCTACCACTCCCGCTTGGGAAATACAGGCATAACGATGTTTATTGTTAGAATAGTAATATGTTATTGCAAGTGTTTCTAATCAAAAAAAGTTAACAATTAGTAGGTAATTTCGTAATAAGATGATGCCAAAGTAAACAAGAACACTCTTATCAAAAAAAAACAAGATAACATCTGTTAGAGACATCACGAAGCGCATAATTACCTTCACGAAATGATAACACAGCACTTCCATCGTTTCATAATTCACAACAAGGATGTCTTTTGTTATGTTCATTACGCAGACTCTTTAAAAATTAAACAAACGTTAATCTACATCAAATCAATAAGGATATCAGTATGACATTAAATAGAGAATAAATTTAAATTAAATACAAGCTTACGTTAAAAAAACACAACATCATGCCTATATTCCTTATGAAGTGGTAGAGTTACAGTGTGGACACCTACAATTCGTTAACGATATTAGATCACAATATAGTATGAAGCAAACCTATTTTCATTATACACACCACAATTTTATACTCCGGAGTATTACCGACATTTTTTTATTCATAGACAAACTACAATAACCTAATAATGTAACATAATAATATTCATTCAACCTAAGACCTCCGACCTAGATTTAAAAACACAATAATCCAAATTCTTACTTTAAGAAAAAAATCTAACACTTTCAATATTCTTCCTCTCCATTCAAATTATAGAAATTCGATAAACAAAATTTATTACAAATAGCAATTGAACGATCGGTACAAGGTAAACATCAATAAATCGGCTTTAGGTAGGTACCAAAATTTAAACGATTGCCTTAATTCGACGCAGCCGGTGTTATCACTTTCCGTTGTAGAGCCTTGCGAAGTCACGCCCTGAATATCGCGAGTTATAATTTCGTCATAAATGTCTGACGGTTTCCAACTGCCAGGTAAAACCCACCATAGAGACGTAATTTGAATAAGGAAAATCTTTTTAATCCCCTTTTACGGCAACGGCCAACCAATGTCAAGTTCAGGTGGTTTTAACATTAAAGAAGTGTATTCGATAAAAGAAAAAAAGAAGAAAAATAGTTTATATTGTGCTCACATAAGCATCTATCTACATGACGAAACTGACAAAAAAAGAAAAACAAAAATCATGTTAGATCTAAATTAATCCTCTCTGCCTACTCTGCAAGGGTTCTGATATGATTTTATTATTATTATTATTATAAGCCCATACTGTCCTACTGCAAGGCAAAGGCCTCCTCTCTCTTCTTCCACTCATCTCGACTCATAGACATGATGATATCAATATAAATTAGTTCTTTGCTTCAAATAATGCTGGACCAGTACTATACAGCAGCGCTGGTCTTCCGGCAGAGGCATGTTGCGGTTACGTCACTAGAGTAAAGAAAATATATTCTTCGGTCAAACCTCGGTACTAGTAAAGTGTTCGGCCACTCTGTGCCCGACCGCATGTGTTAGGTTTCGATTTCTGTGGTTAGGATATCCAGAAGGCAAACCGTGTCAAAAATCACAAACCTTTGCATTCGTTTGTTAATTTATCCTTGGTGTGTAGTCTGCATTCGGTAACTGCAACTTACGTCATCATTCCTAACCAACTGCATTACACCCATACACATAGATATGATCATCTCTCAGTAAATAGTTTGATGTCACATGTTTTGGCGCTACGGTTAAGTACTATATTTTGCATAAACATTATGGAATACTACCTATATTAGCATTTACTACGTGATCAGACGCAGGTCGGACACTGAGTGGGTATTTATTTATTCCGGCTCTACTACAAATGCGTTCCCGCTTTAGTACCTACATATTTTTAATATATATATAAAGAGCTTCTATTTTTGTCACGTGCAGTCTGTTTTAATACTTCTCTTTAACGGCCTGCTTCAAAGTTGAATGCTGGCATTTGTGAGATTTTTCTCGCCTATGGATTACAAAATTGCAGTATTTGTATAGATCCTAAACTATTTATAGAGCAGACTGATTGAAGTTCAAAGATATCACGGCCGCCGTTTTTTTCCGCGTGTGTTTATTTGCCATAAGAAAATGTAAACAAATATCATACCTGGAGTACTTGTGGTCACCGCAGGTATTTCGCAGGCAGGGCACTGATACTATCAGCAGAGGTCTTGGGTTCAAACCTAGGCATGCACCTCTGTCTTTTCGAAAGCATATGCGTAATATAAATTAACTATCACTTGCTTTAACGGTGAAGAAAACATCGTGAGGAAACCTGCATGCCTAAGAGTTTTTCGAAGGTGTGTGAAGTTCGCCAAGCCGCACTGGGCCAGCGTGGTGGACTATGGCCTAAACCGTCTCAGTCTGAGAGGAGGCCCGTGCCCAACAGTGGGACAGTTTCTTAACTTATATTATTACAGCGCGCTGCACTGCATGACTAGCAAGTTACCAATATTAGGAGTTTTTTTCATTTACTTAATCTACTAGTGGAAGTGTTATAATTATGTGTAGTTTTATTCTGTATTTTTATATAACTTCCTACTGTTTTTGTTTCCTATATTTACATAAATAAATATATCTATTTATTTTATAGTTCCTTAATATAGGTATCGGTATAATAAAGATGCACGCAGATAAGTGCGTTCCGTATTATAATGGAATGCCAATCAATTAGGATGTCAATCAAGTCGCCACACCACAAAAAATCTAATTGCATTTTCCTCATCTATTAAAATATAAAATAAATACTGTCACACCTATTTTCCCCAAGCGAAGGTGGCAGAAGTGTATTATGTACACCCACGACGATGTTAGGTGCCATGTAACAGAGGGCGAGCCTATTGCCATATACCGGGCACAATTCCAGAACTCCGGACTCATACTGGGAAGTTTTCGCTAGAAAAACCACATTTGTCCGGCCTAGGATTATACAAAGTGTAACATAATTAACGCAAGACCTGAAAGTAGTTTGTTCTGAATCGGCAACTGAATCGAGACCAACTATTTTTAAAGCTAGTTATTTTATATTTTTTCAAAAAACTCTGTTACTCGTTCTGTCCGCTGTATTATACAAAATTTAATAATTATTCAAACCGTAACGGCTATTTTAAACGTATTTCTATTACACAAACCTCAATACGCATAAAAAAGTTAATTAATTATTAAATTTTATGGTTAACTTGGGTACCAAAAAGCTTAAAAAATGGTACAAAATTCCTTAAAATTTGCAAGTTTGATTTTCGTATTGAATGCGTAAGGTAATAATCTAATTGGGGTGTCTAAGGTCTTGCGTTATTTATGTTACACCTTGTATACAACTACAATTTTTTCTATAGCAAAAAAGTAATTTAATTTAATCCTAGGTCTGCCTAGGACTCGAGCCCTGGTCCTCGCGATGCTAAGCGCATTTTTCGCAACTAGGTAATCGACTACTACCGAGTATTAAAATGAGTTTAATTTTTTTTAAGCGCAAGGCTAAATTGGCTAACATTCATTATTTGTAAATTTTAATAATTCTAGCTGAGCGTCGCTTCCTACCTCGGCCCACTAACTCAAGGCTGTGGTCGCAAATGGTTTACAGAACTGACTAATATTAACCAACCACTCTCATTTTAGCAATGTAAGAGTTCCTTGTTAGAAATCTACAACTTACATACGGGTTTTCACAATCATTTATGCAAGTTGAAAATATATTACAGTAAAATATGTAATTGTTATAGTTTGAAATAAGCACTAACTTCAACATTTTTGAAATATTATAACCATTTCATCACACCTTTTGATTCTCAATTTGACTTAGTCAGTGGGCTGAGTAATTTTGGGATTAGTTCCCACAAGGGCATCTTTGTATAAACATTTCAAAAATTCGTAATGTCGGTGCATCGTTTTTTCTAAACCTAAACTCTCTTGAGTTTTACCAAGTGCATTAGAAATAATATTTAGAAGACCATAGCCCTCGCTTATCAATAATCCTTTTGAATGTAGCCACAAGGTTATGTAAAATATTTTCTATTTGCTTGCATGGCCTTACATGATCTACTGCTGCTGTGACATTATACAGCAAATATTTCTATTCCTATTTTAAGGTATATAAATTCGGTATAAAAACAGTCATGCCACATAATGATTGTCTACTCCCTCTTAAACATGTAGGTACACGTTTATACCAACTTTTTACCTACTATACTACCACTCACCAAACTTACATATATTTCTTAAAATTAAGGAATTTATTTTTTATCGGAGGCGCTCGTAGCGCTATACGATCGCGGTGTTCTTACCGATCACTAAGGTTAAGCAGCATTTGACTTGGTCGGCCTGAGATGGGTGATCGTTGTGGCATTTTCATATCCGAGCGTCTCCGTGCTTCGGAAGGCACGTTAAGCCGTTGGTCCCGGCTACCGCTTAATGTGGTATGACCTGATCTCTCTCACCTCGATTTGTGAGAGAAGGCCTTTGCCCAGCAGTGGGCAGTATAGGCTGATTGTGTGAAGGAATTTATCAAACATATTCATTATATAATACTGCTAGGCAAATGAATACCATTCTTGACTCAATGTGACGAAATTATTTTTCTAAAATTAACTCTTATCTAGCGTATCCATCTAAAGAATATATTGTGAAAATTATGTGTCTTAAATTACATATTTCTATTTTACAGTGGAGAATAAAATGGGACTCCCACCACCATACGAGCCAAGCAGACCCAACCCTGCACCACCACCATCCTACTTCGGCGATAACCCCCCACCGCCCCCGGGGCTGGTGGTCCCCCCGGCCGCAACTCCCCGCACCACGGTCATCACATCAAACCCCGGAGTCCCACCCGGAGCACACAGCAAGATGGGTCCTGGCCCCACGGGAACCACGTGCCTTACGTGCAATAAGTCCATCGTAACCACAGTAGAATATGTCCCAAATAACCGTACACATATCATTTCTGCCGCCCTATGTATTTTGGCAAGGTACGAATAGCAATAGAGTTTCATTATTTAATCTCATAGCAATAAGAGTTCAGGGTGCAAAAGAGTTCTATAATGTATGAACCTGTTGGAACTCTGTACTCTTTGCCTACCCTGGAAGGGAACTGGTATGATGATATAGGTAAATAGATAGGTATAATAGGGAATAGATATAATAGTTAATAGGCCTCCCTAAAAAAAAAGGTTAAAAATACCAAACAACTTCAAAGCCACAATTACAAAAAATCTGCTATAATCATCATCATTTTGTGTGTAGTGATAATGATCACTTCCTATTGTCAGCACAATATATCTCATCATTTGGAAGACTTTTTTCCCCCAATTTAGTGTTGGATTCCGACCGACTCTACATGTCGACGCTTTTCGAAGCTAAGAGCTAAGTAGCCCAACTGACTATAAGTGTACTGTCCTATTTCCGATAATAGCCAGCCCAAACCATCTTCCTTCAAGGTGGCGCTAGAGTACTTACTGCATCCGCTGCATAGTAATCAATCAAGCCTGAGGTAAAGAAACTATATACTTACTCGGTCCTCATACGGAAAAACAAAACTCCGATCATGTAGTTTCATAATCGTATGTACACACTGATCAAATGAAGTTACGCTTGATCAATGAACAGTGCACAAAAACAGTCGTTTCGCAACTTGGAATGAACTTATATAAATAAGTATATTTCGCACATACGTATAGTCCAAGTTGTGGATAAGTAACGTCAATACTTTTGTCAGCTACTTAAGCACCAAAAGATTATTTTGTGGATAACGAAAAAATAAATTTTATTTTAAAACCTGAGTTTACTTCTAAGACAAATTACTTGTCTTAGCATCTCGCACGTGAAGACGGCATAAAATTATCTAGGCATAGGGTATATAAATTGTAGTACACACATGCAAGCGCACGCACACATTGACAGCTTACGATCATTTTCTCAAAAAATCGACTAGCACACAATGCGTAATTGATGCCGCTTTTAGCGCAATTTTTTAGCATTGCTCGGTCTAAACAAGTCTTAGTCTATGGTATACCTATAAGTTTTTAAGATTGTCGTACTTTAAAAAAAAAATGGTATCGTCAGTATTTCCAGTTCCATAAGTTTTGCAGCATTTAGTTATATAAAGATCCCTCGCATAGAGCCTTAAACATGTATTTAACAATAAAAATAGCCAATTTTAAAACATTGACTTCATACCGATTTAACTGTACAAATGATGACTAATGCTTTAGATGTACGAGCAAAGGTCAATAGAACGAATAAGTCATTTATAAGATAGTGCTTAGTCCACGTCATTTTAGGTTAGTTTATGCTATTAAAATATGTATAGGCATCGTACGCATTAATTGTGTTATGCTAATGATAAGTTGCAAACATACACACATTTTTTTTGTTTTATAATATTATAATATTAGCCCTGTTAAGAAACTGTCCCACTGTTGGGCACGGCCGTCCTTTTAAAACTGAGAGGGCTTAGGCCATAGTCCACCACGCTGGCCCAGTGCGGGTTGGCGAACTTCACACACCTTCGAGAAACTCTTAGGCATGCAGGTTTCCTCACGATGTTTTCCTTCGCCGTTAAAGCAAGTTATAATTAATTTTTAATACGCACATGCTTTCAAAAAGACAGAGGTACGTGCCTAG
Organism: Phalera bucephala; assembly: GCA_905147815.2. NCBI lineage: Eukaryota > Metazoa > Arthropoda > Insecta > Lepidoptera > Notodontidae > Phalera > Phalera bucephala. Next base: position 16,768,486 of record LR990617.1, on the reverse strand, counting down.
GTTTGAACCCGAGACCTCTGACTTTGCAGACGAACGGTCTTACCACTAGGCTATCACTCATTTTTTTTTTGTTTTATTCAATAAAAAGGAGTATCTATTCGAAGATGACTTCATTTAAGCGAAATAAGCTTGCCGTCTTTTATAAAAGTTTATAATAAAAGGGCAAGTATTACCAACTACAAACCACTAAAAATATTTTACGGGGTATTTAGATCACACTAATATTCCGAATCCACAATTCACCACAATAATCTCTTTTAGTAGCCACCGTTATTGTCTATTGCAGTGAAAGGTTGTTCGGACTTAATATTATAATTTTTACAAGCTTTTATTTAACTTGCAATGTCTGTCTGTCTCTCTATGTTTCCTTGTATGTTGTGTATTTTATAAAAAGCTCGTTTTCAAAGAGCTCATTATAAGATAAAATTATTACTCTTATATAATAGTGATAGCCTAGTGGTTAGACCGTTGGACTGCAAAGTCAGAGGTCTTGAGTTTAAACCCAGGCACTCACCTCTGTCTTTTCAAAAGCATGTGTGTATTAAAAATTAACTATTACTTTTTTTTTTTCTTTAAAAAAACGTAGCCCCCACACTAGGATTATTCCTGTGTCGTGGGTGCGTTTACAAACATGAAAATTCACAAACAAATACCCAGACCGGAACAAATAATTGTGGATCACACAAAGATTTGTCCCGTGCGGGAATCGAACCCGCGACTATTCGACACAGTGAGCGGAGCAGCTTAAGCTCTTAACCACTGCGCTAAATCGTCCGTCGTCGTTTTAACGGTGAAGAAAAACATCGTGAGGAAACCTGCATGCCTAAGAGTTCCTCGAAGGTGTGTGAAGTTCGCCAACCCGCACTGGGCCAGCGTGGTGGACTATATCCTAAACCATCTCAATTTGAGAGGAGGCCCATGCCCAACGATGGGACAGATTCTTAATAGGGCTAATAATGTTATATTATTATTACTCCTTTAGTTTACTACCCAATAACTATGACATCTACAAGTTTTAAAAGTGGCACTATTCGAACCATTTAACCCCTATTTATAGTAACGTTGTCGGGAAAGTGCGTTATCATCTTCATGTTTATTTAGCAAAGTAGTGTGAAAAGGATGCCTTATCAACTCGATAGCGTCACGCTAACGTCAAATACACCTCTGCCATCAGGGCTTGGGGACATTAGCGGTGACGGTGTTATTTTTTTAAATGTATTAATCTCGTGTACTTGTTATCCACAGCTGTTGCTGCGGTTGTTTCCTGCCTTACTGCATGAGGTCCTGCAAGACAGCAAACCACTACTGCCCACAGTGCAAAGCTTTCGTCGGCTCCTACACGCCATCTTGATTTCCTCGCTAACACAACATTACGACTAAATTTTAACGGTTTTAGGGTTAGAAAGATTATACTGCGCAACTATATTTAAGTTTAAATTAAAACACAGGTCAGAAATAGGTCAATTAAATGTATGTAGATACACAACTCAACAGAACACACAAATTATTGTTAATTAAAATAAGGAATTTCCATGCACTTTCCAACTTACTGCACGCATACATAAGAGGGTATTGCTTTTAAACGCAGTTTATATCATCATCAAGGGGTCGTCCATTAATCACGTGTTGATTAAGCGACTTTTTAGCCTCAGCCTTGGTGAGTTTTGTGTGTGTGTGTGTGTGTGTGTGTGTGTGTGTGTAAACAATATACGCTGTTAGCCGCGGGGTCTTTACTGCTTACCCGAACAAGAGAGAAGGCGTGCAACCACTACGCTCGAGCCAGAAGGGCAAGGGCTAACTAGCTTAAAGGCGCCTCAAGGAGGAACGGCCTTCGCTTGGGCAGTCACTATGGGGGAAGGCGTATACTAGGTGTCTCGCCGTGGTGCTCACTCCGGCCCAGCCTTGGTGATACGTGGTGATTTGACTAAAATTATAAGTTTTAGATATTTTCCGAACCCCCTCCTCTCCTTTCGAGCCTCACCTGACTAATGGAGGATCCCCAACTTAAAGACGTCTACTATAAGACAAAGGCCTCACCAAAAAGATCGCCACAACTACCGGCTTGCTGTAGTATGCATCCAGCTTTTACCCGCGGCCTTCACCAGGTCATGGGTCCAGCTTATGGATGACTTCGTCACTCCACTGCAATTTATATAATCTTAACAAATTATATCGCTTAAGCATTCTCTTAAATAGAAAAAAGAACTCAAAGTAATTTTATATTATGTTTTAGTTATTAAAGTATTGCACTTATCAGATTTGTGCGCTCGTGTTTATTTAGGTTTATAAATGTGTGCATCTTTGAAGTAGTTAAAACATTTAAAATATACTTAATTATGTAACTCTAATATACTGAATTCAAATGTGTATGTACTTAATATATAGGTTGAATGAATTGAATTTCGCAGGTAGAGTTCCTAAATTCTGAAATGTCTTTATCGATATCAGCATTGTTTTGGACTATGTGCAAATGTCTAATGAAATCCGTAGGTTTTCAACCTCATATATTTTAGTTTCCATAAGTATAGCAAGCTTTTCGCACCATTAGCTATTTGCTTAATCTTTTAATCTACAGATTTGTAACAAAAAAAATATGCTTAAGTACATTTTGAAATAAAAAATAGCCACAAAATACATTCAAGTAATATTGCGTTTGTATAAAAAAATCCTACTATTTTAAGATTTTATTGCAATGTATCGAACTAAAATAATGTCTTGGCTAAATTGCAAACGAATTTATCAGTTATAAGTAATTAATGACAAATCGAAAATATGCTTTTAATTCGAACTTTTTATTCCAACGTTCGAAAAGAAGGGTAATCTTTTAATGTTTTATTTATATGTATGCTATAGTATATACGATATACGTATATACGATCCTTCACTACGAAAATCATCCTTATCGCTTGTATAAGCGAAGAGGAAGATGTTCGTAGTGAAGGATAGAGTTCGTAAACTAAGTAGAGCGTAAATATCATTTTAATGAGAACTTCTGATAAATTCTGTGATAATTATAGGTTCTTTGTATAAGGGTTTTACACCAATTCTACTTAATAAAATAGATTTTTAATTCCAGTTTTTTATTTAATAACATGCCCTAAATGTTATTTTTGAATCCATATTATACGTAAGTGCATATTTATATAGAAATATTATTCTATAATAGTATTTTTGGCATTCAGATACAATACCCAGTTATTATTACAACTGCTAAAATATTTGTTTAGCAAATTTAAATAAATTGAAATAATTATAATATCAGTTTACATTTTAACATATTCTGTATAATTCATGAAGCGTAAACGCCTGTTTATTTTCCTAACTAAGCACGTACAGGTAAAATATTAAATAATCCATAGTTAAGAGAATAAACTTTGTAAATATACAACTATAATTCGTTGGAGTAACTTTTCATCTTATAAATATACATATACAAGGTATATCGTAACACACACGACACCCCGATTAGATAATTGCTTCACAATTTCAATACAAAACTAATTTTTCAAATGATAAATTTTTAACCCATTTTTAAGCAACTTTATACCCCAATTAACAATGAAACTTGTACGTGTATGTGTGCGTATTGAGAAATACCTTTTAGAAATGCATTTGTAATCTTCGTATTGCTTTGAATGAGGAATAAATGTAGGTAATTATAGCTCACTAAAGGAGTAACAATATTTTTTGCAAATTTAAAAAACAAATTAATATACATTAAAAATTGCATCAACAACTTTCAACCAACTACTTTCAGGACCTAAGTTTATCATGTTACACCTTGCATATTACCTAATATATACTACTATAATTGGTTGGTAATTGTACATTTTGTACATGTATCTAACCACGTAAAAGCACATAGATAAAACTATCAAGTGGTCTTCCATTGCCTCCTGGCAAACGGGCCAAATGGTTTTGTCCGTACGTAAACTTTGTGATATGTTTTGTACGATATACTGGTTTTGGTATCATAAGCATCCAATTCTGTTCTTCATTACCTAATACTTAAAGAAAAATTAACACATGTAAGGCATTTTACATGAATAGGTTTATGAATCAATCGATTATCACTTAAGGAACACTAATACATGAAAAAATCCTGCATGTGTAGCAAGATCTACACGTGATACGTTTGTATATGAGACCTTGGCCAGAAAAGGCGAATTTAAACGTGAAAGCAATTGAATGGACTCGCGCGTTATCAAAGTACCTCCCTCGCTCAGGTAAGTTTAAATTTGCTTGCGGTACGTCATCGCCAGGGATTTGCTATAACCAATTAAACCAATAACTCATCACAATACGATAACTTCGTGTAATTTTTCTTGAAAGTTATTGCATTACACGTAGTTATCGAAACGTGCCGAGTTTGGTCATAGCAAATAAGGGCCCGATATGCCAATCTCCAATTTACCGGCGAGCTATACTATAAAGTTCTGTTTGTGAAAACAAGTGCGCACACGTATCGTTTCACCATTTCTGGACAATATCTTAGGTGCATACATATTAATTCATATACTATTATTGGATCAATGAAGGACGGACGATTTAGCGCAGTGGTTAAGAGCCGCTCCGCCCACTGTGTCTAATAGTCGCGGGTTCGATTCCCGCACAGGACAAATCTTTGTGTGACTCACAATTATTTGTCTCGGTCTGGGTATTTGTGTATGTAAATTTTCATGTTTGTAAATGCACCCACGACACAGGAATAAATCCTAGACTGGGGCTACGTTTTTCAAAGGACAAAAAAAAAATCGCCCCCTATTACATGGGACCCTCGCCCCCTATTACATGGGACCTAACATCGTCGGCGAAACGTGGGTGTACTCAGTACGCCTCTGCCACCCCCTCTGGGGAATATAGGCGTGACGGTGTGACAAAAAAAAACCTATTAAATAGGATCAAAGCAATGGACCTAGAACTACATAGGAAGCAATGTGACTGCAATAGGAAACTTTACGCAATTTGTATTTTAAACCACACATAATACTGCGAGGATCTCAAACAGTGTCACATCCCGATGTGATGCGAAACTGCAAATTAAAAATGTTAGTAACTCGTAATAAGAAATAGTTACCATGAGTTTCTTGGGAGACAATTACGATAACTGTTCGCGAATTGGCGGACGCCTTGGTTCAGTGGTTAAGAGTTAACCCGCTCAGTCCACTGGATTGAGAGTTCGAGCTCCCCGCATCTCAATATTCCCACACGGGACAAATCTATGTGTGACCCACAAATATTTGTTTCGACCTGGGTATTTGTACGTGTGAATTTTGTGTTTTTTTATAAACGCACCCACGACACAAGAATTGTTCCTAAATCCATTACGCCATAAATGCGTCGTCGCACTAAGTTACTATGTGCTAGAGTCTTTAATAAACCGAAAATTATGTATTCTTTGGTTAATAAATTAACTTAATGAACTAGCCCTATTAAGTTAGTATCTACATGTTACAATACCGTCGTTTTGGTGTACAGTCCTAGGAATTTTCCGCAATTAGGACAATAATGTTCTACATTTTTCCACCTCTTCACTACATAAGGCACTATGCAGCAACATAACCACCTGTAAATAGATACAAAGCAAACTATATCCTGACGCTCTCAACATCGACATGAAATATCTAGAAATTAAAGCTAAACCTATCTGTGTCCCATCTCATCTATCATTTGTGTGTGTCCCTACCAAGCATTCACCTGTTTTATTTGTACTCAAATTGTTGTCATTTTCTGTGTCATCCAGATTCATCTCCACCCCATTATTCAGTCTCTATCGTTTCCCAGCAAAACAAAGTAAGAGACGGAGTGTGTAATAGACAGAACCAAACATTTACTCGTATTTATTGCATTGAGTAAATCTTACACAGATTTCCGCAAGCCTTAGGGGAAGCTCGCGTGGCGTGTTGGCTTCCAACCGACTAAATAAGTTACGAGTCCAGTTTCAATACATTGTCACGACGGTCCCGAGATATCCATAGGGAACACATCGATGCCCCCCTTCTGGCCGCACTTTCAAGAACAGGGGCGCATGCAAGTCTTGTTTCCCCGTAAAGATGGGTTCTTTGAAAAAGTAAAATCCAAGATAGGCTCTTTGATAAAATACCATCATACCAAAATTTCAACATGATTCTACTACCCATTCAGGAGTTACATCGTATAGAGACAACATTGGCTACTGGATCAGGTCATCTCTATCATGTTTTCACAAACACTAAATGAATGTGTAAAGTGTCAACTTGGTAGGTCAAAGAGAAATGCAACAAACAGCTCGTAACTCTTTAGTCAAACTACATAGATACTAATAACAATTTATTCAGTTTAATAAAAACTTGTAAAGAACTTACCAGAAAAGTATACCAAGGATCAAAGCTACTATATGTGTAATGGTGGTGTTTCTGTAATAGGCCCTAGTCATGACGTCATCCTGGCAGTACGGGCAGCGCATGCCGACGGGCTCCGACCCCACATTCAGCAGGTCCATCTCGATGTACACCTCGTTGTCCCTGCTCTGTCCTATTTGCTGATACGCATTGGACTCCACTGAAATATGGCATACGGAAAGCACAGTTAACTTATGTTAACAGTTCAGCATGTTGAAAGTGGATCTAATAACAATCACGCTCACGGTCGCGCGCTCTTCTGAATAGTTCTAAACAGCCGCGTAGAGCGCGCGGTTGTACCTACGGGTGATTATTGTTGGAACCGTCAGCACTAAGATGATCAACTATTTACATATGTTAACTGTGGAAACAGATACCAGATATAGTTTACCGATACCGATATATAGGTGTACGAAAGCTGGTGAGACATTTTGTATAAAAAAAATAGAATAATTTATTTGTATTAAACCTACGGCATTTATAAATTGGGAAAAATACTACATTGTTTTTTTAAATCTTTCTACTATCACTAACTCAGAATCCGGAAGATCCGTCAAGAAACTCATGACTTAGATTTATTTTATCAATGTTTGCAATACGGCATACTGTATTCTGAAAATTATTTTTCTTATAATTACCTACAACATGTCTATTCAAAAATCCAGTCCACTCCTCCCCCGTAATAAATAGTTATGCTCACTTTATAACTGATTTTTGTACTAAATCGTTAGTTTTAAAACTAGATTCACGACTGATTTTCGTTCTATAATACGGGCCCAAGATCCGAAAACCGTCAGATCTATTCGTTATTTTAGGGAAGCTTTAGGAGAAAATATTGTATGTAGGTGTAGTATCAACGTATGGATACATCTACTTGTTAGCTTAAAAGCGGAGCCCTTTTAGACGTAGCAGGTGCAAAAGGCTCATAGAAACCTTATCAGCCCACGTCAAAATATGAATTGTTGCTAGTTTATTTATACGATTTACAGTAGAGTTAGAAATTGTCAAAAACTAACATTCTATATAGCCCTACAGTACTATACCCGCGAGCGACTACTAGTATTTTAAAAGCAACCAATCCTGGGTAGTTTGAATAATCATTCAAATATATTGCTAACTTCTGAAAGATCCCGTTGGAAGTTTTATACTCTCTGCTTACCTCGCAACGGATCTGACACGATGGTACAGACAGGCTATTTTATGATCTTTTTTTCATTCCACGTATTTGTAGCTTTTAATATATGTAATTATTTCTAATAACTACTGGCATGCGCCGAAGACATAGCACGGTGCCAAGCGTTACGAACGAAACCTAGGAGCTACCTATTGTTGCAGCCCTTATCATACCTTATGCTTTATAGTGTAAACCTGTTACATAAGAAATTTAGAAAAAGAAAACAACCCTGTGACAGACTTTCGGCGGTAAATTCTCCAAATCATGTTACTGTTTGGAGAACGCTGAATGTTGGTAAACCTTTAAATTTGTTCATCACAATTCTATACAAGGTTTTTATATTCTAGCAATTGCTAACCTTGTATAATGTTCGATGTTACAATGCAATGTGTTGTGTGATGCAAGTGTGTTTTGTTAGACAATAGGTAATAGAGATTATAACAATTATCGTATGTACGTTAATAAAGGTAATCAACAGATTCAAAGACAGATACTAACAAAAACCCCCTATGATAGTCTCAATCATATTATTATTATGTTACTTATATTGTTCTTACGAAATACATTACACATTAATTAAAATTCTTTTAAATTTTGATAGTGGAAGGCGAGATATTTTAATACAAATAAAATCAAAGAAAATCTAGCAAATATAGAATAAACACTTAATTTATTATAAATATAAAGTAAACCATTTTCATGATCTTACTTGTTTATAAAACCCACGGCGTGCGATAACGTCCAAGTGTCACTGAAGCTGATAAACCAATCACTTGAAAAATGTTAGTTAAGTACACAGTCTATTCCGATACATATTAATCCTGCATCTAGAAAACTCGAATAGGTATATATTTAGTACGTATGCTAATAGGTACTTATGTAAATAATTGTCTCCTAAAATACTAGCTGGATAAGCAGGTAAGCCTACGATGTGTTAAATTGTCAGTAATGATAACAATGAAATACCGATATCCATTGGTTATCGTTTAGATAATGTTTACAGCGCTTCAACTAGGTCATATCACGTACATTACGATTTTCACACTTGAGGTTGCTATATTAAGGTATCTACCTATGTTTCTGAACCTCATTTATTCTAATTCAAGACTTGAACTCTTGTCGGTGCAGCTGATGTATAATGTATACACATGTATGTAGAAGGCGAGGACAGATATTTCCTAAATCCGTAAATTTAAACTAATACGAAATGTATACAATTTATGCAGAGAGGAAAAGATATGTTAGGTTTATATTTGGTGCGAACGATACGGATGTTTACCAGCACTTATGTCCTTACTTTAGTGGAAACACCTTTTATACTAGGTTACTTTTCTCCTCTCCTCTTCGCCTATATCTGCTTTGGTAAAAACTGGGCCTAAACCTGTCCTAACCCACGTTCATCACTGATCTGGTTTAGAATTAACCTGCTTCTTCTAAACCGCTTTCTCCGGTATGATCAAATGAGCATCTTCGTTTTCTCAGTACGATAATATCAAATAAGTAATTTAGTCATTTTATATAAACCCTGCAGGACCACAACGAATAGTCAGTATTAGATTATTTTATAATTTACTCTGCTTAATAGTTAGTAAGTAAATTATAAAAAGAAGGATGGTTAACCACCTCACCGGAGCGATGAAACGCTGAGAAGATACGGCAAAAACTTAGCAGACTAGTCTTCTTTCAGTTACCTACTTCTGTTTTTATATCTTTTACCTATGATGTGTTCAGATGTGTTTTTCTTTACTCCAAGTACATTTATACCTATACCTATTGATATTAAATGGCTGTGACATATACGTAATACAATGTTTAAAATACAAATAATAAATTTAAGATCTAGCTTCAGTCTTATGCTCGTTATATATAGGACTCAAACTCAAATAATTTATTGTGTATAAACACTGCGAGGGCGCTTAACATTTCATCACAGTCAATTTACATTTTTTTTTAATCTAATTTAACTACTAATCTACACCCGGATCGGAACGCGGCCTCCACTGAGAAGATCTGGCGAAGATACTCAGCGGGCTTGTCTTTTTTTTATTTAATTCTCTTTAGGTTACAATTAAATAGTTTACGATCTAGTTCCAGTGTGATGCCTGACGACCGAGGTATGAAACTAATGATGTTATTTATAAAGGGTGTCTAACGAATTCCATATGGGCCAGTCCCCACAAGCAGCACCGTTCACGAGTATGACTACTGGAACAGCCATAACTCCGTTCGCCCATATTGGAGGGAAGGGAGTGACCCACGCCAGACAGCCACCTGCCACCACCACAGGAGGCGGGCGTTCGCCCGGATGCTTTTTTAAAGCGCGGGACTGAAGCACTGTACAGCGCTTTCAAAAAAATGTATGCTCTGCTATTTATTTCATACCAGTGTTTTACAAACGCGCGTTGAAATAGCGTCTGTGTTATCGCCCGGTAAAGCGAAATCTCAAATATACCAGGTTGGGCAGACCAGACAGATAAGTAACAACCGTTCACGAGAATGAAATGAGCCATAAATTAGAGAACAAGAAAAGAATGAATATTAAGCCTTATGAATACTTATATCTTTATAAGTGAAGGTAATTGTAATAAAGTGATAAAACGTGCCTTTTCGACTTCCCTTAAAACAGCCGTCGCATTTGGTATGTAAAATATCTATCGCTTTACTATCCAGGGTGGGGTACTTTTTATTTTATTTATTTTATACTATACATTACTTCATCAATTTCATTATCATTGTTGAAAGTAAAGTTCATCGGGGAGTTGAATTAAGAAATTATATCTTACAATCAGGATTATGATATATATAAATACACTTAGAATTAGTGTGAAGCTATAACTTAATGAAGAAGAGTCTATGGCAATCTGACATTTCTATGACAATTCAGTGACAGCGGACATTTCATATTTTTATTTTTTTGTTTCTCGTCACCACGCTCGCTTAGAAGTTTTTGATGCTGGTTTCTGCGTAATAAATAACAGTGAAAGACTATATTAGCATGCGCATTGAGCTGAAATGGACCTTTTCTAACTGTGTTACCTAAGAAACCATTGATTTCAAATCTATACATTTAATCCGCCACCAAAATGGATGTCGACTTATTACGGCCGGGAACCGTTCCCATATCTCCAGATACAATATTATGGTTTGAATTCCTCTTAGATAAGAATCTCCTAAAGAATCATTTAAGTAAACCCAACCCAGGTAAATGAGTTTTATGTTGACTAACACTAAATAGAAAAACAAAATATTAGAACTCGTTGAAGGTTAAAGAAATATTGTAGTTTTTTCATAGTATTAAAAACCATTTAAAATCAGTCTATATATATCATCACCATAACCAAATGGACTGTGTCTTATCTAAAGGGCAAGTCAAGAGTCCGTAACTGGCGAGCGTGTATGAGACGAACTTTAAAAGTGGAGGAGGCCCTCTGGCCTCCCTAGGTCTCCCTAGACCTGGAAGCAAAAAACTTTTTAAAAACTCTGTGCTCTCTGCCTACCCCGCATGGGATCTGGCATGATGTACATAAACAGTTAGAGATATATATTATCATGCCAGATCACTTCTGGCAGTGTTACATTTATAATCACAGAAACTTAAAGTATCTGTATGATATTCCCTTTGTTACAGAACCATCAGCATGTGAACTTATTGAAGAGTTTCTGTCAGTTGACACAAAAAATGCCAACTCGAAGCCCACAAGTGAGCGAGTGGTGGATGTGGATGCTCCACCGAGCCCACCAGCTGCTGTCCCTCCCCTGGCTCAGTTCACACGCAAGCAACTCGCACTTAAAATCCTTGCACTAAAAGTTGCGTCTACATTACATTGGAACTTGGGTAAGCAGTAACTGGTTCTATAAGTAGAGTACATTTCCAATTTTATGGCCAAACTATGTATTGATCGACTAAACAATTTACCTTAGGTATTTCAATCAAGTAGCTAACAATTTTTCAACGTGGCCACAGAGCCAGGCCCATAGAGACTAGAATCTTGATATAGATTGTTAATTAACATAGATGAGATAGCAATCATGCTATCTCATCGATTTAGGTTAATTCCTAATGAACTAATTATTATTCTATCTATCTATATCATCACGCCAGATCCCTTGTGGGGTATGCATAGAGTACATAGATCCAATAGGTTCTTCCATTCACATAGGATGGGTAGTGACAGTTCTAAGTGCCTAACTAAATTAATATTTAATTCAATGGCATTAAGGCATAAAACTATAAGTATAGAAACAGGCCATGCCTCTTATTGCCATTGAATAAACTATAATTTTCTTTGAGACTTACAACTGTCACAGTATCCATCCTACATGAAAAATACTATAACAGCTGGTTTCAATATTTTACTCAAGATTTGCCTACTATGGATAGAATTTTGTCATATTTTGTATGGAAAGTCTGTCAAAATTCTAATTACCAGTAAGCAAATCTATCCATAAGTTAAATATTGAAACTGGCGCCGAAATAAATGCGCCAAATTTTGTTAAAATAGATTCATAAGCACATATTGACCGAAACTATTAAAGTAGCGGTAGTTAGAATTAAACTATTTTTTTAATTGTGTAATCTACTCTACTATGAGGCATGCCTTTTAAGTTTTGTCGTTTGAAGAAAAAAACAACTAGAACCTTATAGTACTTTTTATTGTTTTTCAAAGTATTCCCCATGTAGCTTAATACACTTTTCCATTCGCTCAAACCAGTTATTATAACATTTATTTCACTCTAATGTGGGGGTGTTTAAAATGGCTGACTTGAAAGCGTCGACTGCTTCTTCACCGGACTGGAATCTTTGACCACAAAGACTTTTCTTAATTTTAGGAAATGTAAAGAAATCGTTAGGGCTTAGGTCAGGACTGTATGGAGGATGGTCAAGAATTTCTACTTTTTCCTGCTTCAAATACTCAATCGTTTGACGAGCGCTGTGTGAGCTTGCGTTGTCGTGGTGCAGGATGATGCGTCGCTTTGAGATAGATTTTCGAAGTCCGGCGATGACTTGTGGTAAACAAACTGTGGTATACCACTCTGCGTTAACCGTTCTACGATCTTCAAGTGCAATAGTCGCAACATGGCCGGTTTTTCCACCGAACGTGGCCACCATCTTCTTTGAAGTGCTTCGAGAACGAACAACTTTAGTCGGCTTTTGCTCGTATTGAAAGACCCAAATTGTAGATTGTTGTTTGGAATCAGGATCGTAGGCATAGATCCAAGATTCGTCACCACTGATGATGTCGTAAACGTTATTTGACTCTCCTCGATTGAGAAGAGTCAAATCACGTTTTGCAAAGTTTTCTTACACCATCTGACGCGGGCCGCCTTGTGATCGTCGGAAAGCAGATGCGGTATCCAACGGCAAACTAGCTTTCTCACACCAAACGCTTCATGCAAGATCTTCTGAATGGTTGTCCCTGAGATGCCTAATAGAGCCTCTATCTCTCGATACGTCACATGACGATCTTCGAGAATTAGTTGTCTCACAACAATGATGTTATCTTCAGTGAAGGCGGATTTTGGGCGTCCTTCGCGAGATTTGTCACTAACACTAGTATGTCCATGCTGGAATTCTAAATACCAGCGTTCGACAGTCCGTAGATATGGGGCTTTAACACTGAACACAGATGTTAGCTCTTCAAAACACTGAAGCCGTGTCAGGCCTCTTCTAAAGTTGTAGAAAATTATTGCACGAACATTTTTCTAAGAAAGATTCATTTTCGTACGTAACCTGACAGATTGCAATCGACGCTGTGACTAAACAATAGCATTAATCCTAATACTTTCAACTGTTTTGAGATTTAAAATTTAAACATATTTGAATATAGAACAGTTCCAAATTCAAAAATGCCGGGAAATATGGAAACGACAGAACTTAAAAGGCATGCCTCGTACTAATAAAAGGTACTCAGGAGCAAAGTATATTTGGAAGTCAAACACCACAGTCTCTCCCGTGTCCATGGGTGCTATAGAGCACTCGTACCATTGGAAATTTAAAAAAAAAACATAATATTAACTGTAATAAAATCTGAAATATTTTATGTATAATGAAATCATCTGTACTCTCTGCCATCCGGCAAGGGATCTGGCATGGTGATATAGAAATAAATAATTTTTGCCTACTCTAGATAGCGGTCATTATCTATGTTGAGATTGCAGGCAAAAATAAAGTTATTTTATGATGCACAATGATTATATAAATATTATAATGATTGATTTAAGGTTCAAATCAGTAGAAACTTTCCATTCAAATATATTTTAACCATTAAAAATCCAACTATTGTTGATCCTTAAAACTTCACCTTGGTTAAAATCTTTAATTGCATCTGCAGCTGTTGAAATTGGTTGTTGTTTTTATTAGATATATTTGAAAAGAAGTTGGCACCACAGCTCCAGCAACAACTGATGCAAAATCTTGTGTACATGGCAACAGACTCAGCCTTTGCAGTACCACCTCAGGTATATTTTTTTGTTTTACTTTAAACATCATTATATGGCATAGTACTTTTAATAATGCGACTTATGATCAAAATTTATGTAGAATGGAGAAGCCATTGTTTAACCTCTTGTGTCAGCAGAATTTACTAGTGGGGCAGTCCTCCACCATATGCTAGATAGTCTGTACTGAGAGTTCACAGTTACAGCAAGGAGATGCAGTGCACCAGTAGAGATGATAATTGCACTGCAATTGTGACTCCGATTCTGATTCGGCGGATGTAGGACCACACCATTCCCCTCCAAATCGAAATGGTATTGGGTGGTATGCACAGACTGCTGCCCAACCTCGGGGGACCGTCGGAGGAGGTGCGCCGCCTCTACGGGGGGTCGTGTGATCGGTGGCCCTCTACGGGGCGCCCGTGTGATCACACCGACTGTCGGACGTCCGGCGCAGCAGAATGAAGATCCAGAACCTGCAGCGCAAGATGGCCATCTGCATCGCACTAGGATACCGTACCGTATCCTTTGAGGTAGCAACGCTCTTGGCGCGCTTTCCGCCGCTCGACATCCTAGCGGACATAGACGCGAGGGTTTAAGACCAGACTCGCGGCGTCCGCCAAAGCGGTGAGGGCATGCCTGCGCTCGAAAAAGTGAAATGGCGGAAACGACGGCGCGCTCTGGGGGAGTGGCGCGCGTGCTCAGTCAAGAGCACATCGCGCGCAAGCGCGTCGTCTAAGCTATCCTGCCGTCCTTCGAAGCCTGGCACCAGCGGAGGAGCGGGCGAGTCACCTATAGACTTAGTCAGATAGCCACCGGTCACGGTTGCTTCAGTGAATATCTGAGGAAGATCAGACGCGAGGCGGCGAGGACCTGTCACTATTGCAGTTGGGACCACGATTCAGCCCAGCACACGCTCGAAGAGTGCCCAGCGTGGGCCCCCGAGCGGTGGATCGTGGCCGACCGGATCGGACCGGACCTCTCCTGCCGGCAGTAGTAGCAGCTATGCTGGCAGAGGAATCGGCGTGGGGGGGGGCGTATCCTCGTTCTGGGAGACTGATGTCCCAGAAGGAGGCAAAGCGGGATCGGGAGAGGGTTGGTCCTGCTCGACGAAGGCGACAGCGCGTGAGCGGAGGCACAGCCCGCCCAGGCCCCCTAGCCCAATAGGCCGGAGCTTAACATCAGCAGGGGCGGAGGCCTTGAGCGGCGGCGTGGTGTGGCCGACGTCGCCGTGAGCAAGGCGTCGGTGCGGGGGGGAGCGTGTCATCAAGTCTCCCCTCCGATAGCGGGCTCTTCAAAGCGCGGCACAAGAGGAGCACCGATGCCATGCGGAGATCACAGAGCCCCTCAAAAGTGCTGATGTTGGGCACCCTGGGGTTTTTAGTCGCCACGCCCCGCGAGCTTCCCCCGAGGCTCGCGGACGTCCTATGCAGGACTTTCCTCAGGAAAAAAAAAAGAAAAAAAAAGGACCACACCATTCATTGCTCTTTGAAGCCCTGTACTTCATTCGAGGTGTCGAGGATTTGAGGCTATGGTGATAATACCCTGAGAGGCGTTCAAACTCTCCGACTGTTTTCTCTACTTTAATAATACCTATGCTTTAATCCTTTAACTGCGTGATTTTATATTGTTGATGTGTGTCTCGGATGTGGGTCATAAAAGGACAAATGAATATGAATTATTATTTTCAATACAAGTCTCTGTTTCCTAAATGTTTGTTAATTCTTTAAGTTTAAAAAAAAATACCGTCACGCCTATATTCCCCAGACGGGGTGGCAGAGGTGTACTGAGTAGACCCACGTTTCGCCGACGATGTTAGGTCCCATGTAATAGGGGGCGAGCCTGTTGCCTTATACCGGGCACAATTCTTAAAGTTTACATATCTTTATTATAATAATTGTTTTTCTAACATCAGCACAAACACGTTCACTGCAGGACAAATTAACTATAAATGAGAATACATAAAATTTAGACAATATTGAAAAATATAAAAATCACACTAATTGCTAGCCGAACTGAAAAGTATAAAATAATTTTTAAATAAGAAGAGTTTATTAATATTATTTTATTCTAAAATAGTATTATAAATGTAGTGGGATTATAAATATATAGTAAAAAGCTCCCCACGCTTTTTCACAATAAATAATAATAATACACTTTATTGCACATAAAATATTATGACAAGAAACAAGATCGAACAGTTATGTTGGAACAGTAAGGCGGCCTTACCGCTTAAAGCAATTTCTTCCAGGCAACCTTTAGGTAGAGGACAGAGATGTTAAAAAAAAATGGAAATAGGTAAGGTGCAACAATGAATAAAATAACATAAAAATAAAAAATAAGTAAAATGAAACAAAAATAACCTTTTATACATTAAGTAAATGAATGACGGAATAAATAAATATATAGGAAATGAGAAACTAAAGAGATACAAGCAAAGTTAAAAAATTAAAAGGGAACTTGCTAGAGGTGTTAGGTCTGCAGGACTTGTGAATGTGCTTTAAGATCACGCTTAAATATTTCCCAGGTCTTAGCACGCCTTATAGATTCAGGAAATGAGTTCCAAAGACGGACAGTGAAGAATTTAGTAAAGAAGCTAGAATAAATTAATTTAACAAACTCTTCATATTTTAAAATTATTTTCTCTTTTTTAGGTCGATTTCCAATTAAAGCGTGTTTTTTTTTAAACTATAATTTATTTTCTTATTTTTTAGTCTCAAAAAAACATCAATAGTAGTTAAACTAACCTTTTTAAAAACAAGCATTTATAACAAAAACACAAAGAAGATAACTTGCTTAGTCGCTGAGTTCCTATGGCCTCCTTCCATCTCCATCATTGGACCCTTGACACCGTCCGGATCTACAGTACTCGTCAAGACAAATCTAACAAGCCAAACATCGTTATACTTAGTAACGAGCGTTATATTTAGTATTTGGGTCGTTCCATTGGCCACCTTTCGTCTCCATCATCAGACTCTGAACACCATCTGGCTGTGATTCCCCTCCCCCCCGACCCCTGCCGCCACCGCCGGCCGCGACATCTCACCGATCCCCCCGATGCTTTGTCATCCATTCTTTACGCTCAGAATACGGGCGACGTCGACGTAGTCGTAGGTCCCCTCCCATAGCCGGCGGTTGACCGGTGCACTTAGTAGTGCTCCCCGTCCCCCCACAGCGACTGTCCCAACCGAGGGCGCCTCTTCAAGGCGTCCTCGAGTATGTCGCCCCTTGCCCTTCTGGCTCGAGCGTAGTGGTTGCACGCTCGCCCTTAAGTCCGGTGAAGCTGTAAAGGCCTCGCGGCCAACAGCGTGCATCACTCACACAGACGCACACACACACCATCTGGCTGTATAGTTCTTGTCAATACCAATCTAGCAAGCCTAAACACCAGGGGATTATGTTGTCTAATTCACATATTTCTATAGCCGCCTTCCGACACCTTCATCAAACCAGTTCCATGATACTATATTATTGCATTATTACCGAATTGTACATACGTATGCCAGATTTGAGCTTAATCGGATACCTGTAAATGCTTGAAAAAATTGATCACAAGATTTGAACCGGAAAGACAGATGGATGGACATGATGAATGGTGGTCCTGTGCAGGATATTAGGCTAAAGTCATATAATTTTCCTATTGGCATTTGTCCTCGAAACATTTACCAATTATTAAGTTAATTGGACGCCTTGAAGTAGGTGAAAATTACATCGCAAGATTCCGTTACATAGTGTTACGACCCGAATATACCCCGATATCTTGAAAAGTCTTTATCGGGGGATGTTGATTCTAAATCGCATAACACACCCTTAGGTCTCCCGGTGATCTGCTTAGAAAGATCTAGAATCCGCGCTTAAGTGGCGAAACGTCTAGAAGGTTCCACCCCTTTAATTATCGCTGGCGAGCGGGCGCGGTATACAAGTACCTATTTGTTCACGCACCAATAGGTATGTAATAATAATACCGCTTTGTGGGCCGCGCCGGCTATTGTTCGATGTTCTTAGAGGGTTCGCGTCGTTCGGGTTCTAGAACTATCAAACAAGTATTAAAGGAACACAGACAGGGACGGGGCAGTCTCTTCTCGGAAGCTATAGTGATCAAATCGGAGAACAAGCGATCTAAGTGGAATACACAGGCGACTTTAGCAACGATATACGGATACTACGGCTGACCCAGCGGCTTGGAAGCAGTATTTGTGTACTAACGAGAGTAGTACTAGTGTGTGATTAGTTCGCGTGTGTATTTGCATACGACGTACTGTTTTGTGTGTACAGCGCCTAATAAAGTACTTCGCACGTTATTCGGCATTTAATTTACCACGCTACGTAACAATAGTTACAGGTCAATCTAATAAAATCATGTTAAAAAGAACAATTTTGACAGAGAAATATGACAGTGCCCTGTATAAAACTTATTTTGTTCATAAGTTTAAACCCGGAAATGGGCGGTCAGCTTTGTGAATGTGCTTCTTTCCTGAGCCATACGCAACAAACAACTGAGCGCCAACCACCAGTAATAGAGAGGCACCTGAAGACGCAGAAGCTTAATAGTTGATAATTTGACATTATATAAATTGCATCGACTGTGACTGAAATATGGGCCTTTTTATTTGTTTGTACAGGAAATTCCACCAGAGCTACTGCAACAGCCTCAAGTCCAGTTCGCCTTAACACTGTACCACAGATGGGTACTTAGGTTTCCTGTTAAGGCCGCACTGCATTCTAAGTCTAATAAAATGTCCTTCATTCACTTGTAAGTATTTCAATCACTTTATTACTTCAACAGCTGAAACAATTATTAACTTTATAATCTTCTATTGCAGACCTGGAATGCAATTAGATGGCTCGTACACTCCCATAAATCAAAACTTTGAGAAAATCCTACGAATGTGTGAAGCTTCTTGCTTGCAAAGTATAAGATTTCTTAATGAAATATTGTCATTTTATGAACCAACATCTAGTAGTAGGGAAGTCAAGAAGATAAAAGTTCCAGTGATGGAAACATTTGTTCATCTCACTGAAGACTCTAATGACTTGAACCATAACTGGAATGCTGGAGACATCCTTATCAGCCAGTACGAACTTTTAATGCAAATACATTTCGATCTTTGCTACAACTACTTTTTTCATGGACAACATGACTTGGCCAAGAAACATATCCTTGGTTGCAGAGAAAACTCAAACCTTTTAGAGAGAGATATTTCTATTTACGGATATGGCTCTCATAGAGTTATGCCTTGGGGAGAATTTTATTACGCAAGTATGACTCAAGATGATATTTTGGGTTACATAAGAGCATTAAATTTAGGCTATGATCTGTTAAGTGAGGAACCATCATTATTACAAAAACTTCAAGAGTCTGTAGCAAATCATTACACTGGGATCATAGCTGTCCTACAGGCAGATAATTTGGCGAGGGAAATACCAATGGTCCATAGACAAGTGGTTGAACTGGATATTCAAGGTTCTGCTTCTAGTGGTGCATTCACTGTAGCTAGAGATCTTTTAAATAGGGTTTCAGCTCTGAATGCAGTCAGATATGCCCTAGAAGGTGGCATACCGTCTACTCATCCTGACTTCTTAAACAAATTCAAGACAGTAGGCATAAAGTTTTTCGATCTCCTATTCTGGGCATTTGCACCAGTACTTTCTTCAGGGTTATCGCAAAAAGATTGGGATAACCTAAAATTGTTCTTCCTGCATCTTGCTACGTCGCAGTGCAGACTTCCGATTACTAGAATTGATGAGTATTTAAAAAAACATGTGGGTGATGCGGCTGAGAGTATCAGAAAGAAATTGATATCTGAGGAGCAACTAAACACTATTGTTAACGATCCCGTTAACTTGGATGATGAAAACATGGATATCCCGAGAGAGTTGTTAACTGATGATTGGGAGACACCAGACTTTGAGTTCAAGACTGTACCAGAATTAGAGATGGGTAGACTCAAGAAGCGCCTAATTGAGGCCTCCACAGCAGATGATGTTCGCATGTGCTTAGTGAAACTGGCTATGATGGCGCCATCATCTCCACTGTGGAAGTTGAGTCCGTCGTGGAAACCAGCAGGAGGATTAGAAAACGCGTTGGTATCATTACCGAGAGGATTTTTGCAAGATTTCGGTTACGTAGTGTCGGGAGCTGCGCGAGCGAGAGTCGAGGCCGGTTGTGCACGTGCGGCCTTATCCTTACTTTCCGTGTTAGAAGGCGAAGCCCGCAGTCAACTCGGCACTGGTTCGGACCCCACGCTTTACCGCCTTTGTCGCCAACTGACATGGGAAGTACTTTTGCTGCAGATAAATGTTGTACTATCTGAATGGCCCCATCACCGATTAAACTTGACAGTATTGGCTAATAAATGCAAGTCATGTATCACAGCGGTGAACTCTGGAGATGGCATTGTGCCTAGACCACAGGTATTTATTTCTGTAATCTTTGCAATATGCAATTATAATAGTTATTAAGTAATATTATATTTCTAACTAATTTGTCTTAGGTCGGACAAAGATAGTTTTTCTAATGAAACTACTCAGTATGAGTCCGGAGTTTGGAATTGTGCCCGGTATATGGCAATAGGCTATTACATGGGGCCTAACGTCGTCAGCGAAAAGTGACTGTACTTAGTACACCTCTGCCACCCCCGCTTGAATATAGGCGTGTCGCTGTTTTTTTTTATTATATTTCTACATATAATTTCGATAGGTGATTGAGGCGTGCTGGACATGCCTAGTAAATGCTTGCGAGTGGGAAGGAGCGGGTATGACGACGGGCCCGGGCGAACTGGGCGCCGCGCTGTGCGCCGCCTGCTTCGAATTGCAGCGTGGTAAAGGTTCGAAGAAGTTCCCCCGAACCCTATGGGATTATGGTATGTACGAGCCTATCACATTATCTATCCCTTGCTCATGCTGTGACCATTTTCTAAAACCGTATAGGTAAAACTCTGAGTTTTAAAATCGACTTGGTTTTATGCTTTCTTTTCATATCTTATTTTTTAAAAAGACCTAGCCCTATACTGGGATTTATTCCTGTGTCGTGGGTGCGTTTACAAACATGAAAATTAACATACACAAATACCCAGAGCGAAACAAATAATTGTGGACCACACAAAGATTTGTCCCCTGCGGGAACCGAACCCGCGACTATTAGACCCAATGGGTGGAGCGACTTTAGCTCTTAACCACTGCGTTAAATCGTCCGTCTTAATTATTGTTGCAACCCACAAATACTTGTTTCGATCCAAGACACAGGATCAGACACCGACCTCGCCGGCGAGGTCGAAGAATCCCTTGCCCGCCGGCCGGTGCAAAGCACCACGGCGAGACACCTAGTATACGCCCTCCCCCATAGCGACTGCCCAAGCCGAGGCCGTTCCTCCTTGAGGCGCCCTTGAGCTAGTTGCCCCCTTGTCCTTCTGGCTCGAGCGTAGTGGTTGCACGCTCGCCCTCTTGTCCGGTGAAGCTGTAAAGGCCCCGCGGTCAACATCGCAGATCATTCACACACACACACACACACGTTACATGCAAATGTGAAATTCAATGCACCCACAACACAGAAATAATGTAACAGAATAATGTGTACCTCCAACAGAAATCATTAATAATAAAACACAGGAAGTAAATAAGCTGACCGTCCGACCGCATTAGCAACAGCATAGTAAGACAGCGAGTAGGTATGAAAGATAGTATCGGTGTAAAGATGAGAAAGGGCATGCTCCGTTGGTTCGGGCATATAGAAAGAGCATTCTTTCTTACGGCACTTAAGCTATAAGGCGCAGCTGGCCATACATAACGGAGTTCTTGTCCCAACGCTGTTATATGGTAGCGAGAGCTGGGTATGTAAGAAGGAGAATGAAAGTAGGATAAATGCGGTAGAAATGCGAGCTCTGCGGAAGATGTGCGGAGTGAAGCTGACCGACCGCATTAGCAACAGCATAGTAATACAGCGAGTAGGTATGAAAGATAGTATCGGTGTAAAGATGAGAAAGGGCATGCCCCGTTGGTTCGGGCATATAGAAAGAATGCCAGAGGAAAGAATGACAAAACAGATATACAATATGAAAGTGGAAGGATGCAGGTACCGGGGAAGACCTAGACTATCTTACCACGACCAAATAAACCGAGTCTTATCTGATGGAAAAGTCAAGAGTCTCCGTAACCGGCGAGCGTGTATGAGACGAACTATGAGAGTCGAGGAAGCCAGAGAGGTATGTAAGGAAAGAACCTGTTGGAGCTCTGTACTATCTGCCTACCCCGCAAGGGATCTGGCGTGAGGTTATAGATACATAGATAGTAAATAAGCTCACGATTTAATTAAAAACCACTGTCGTCGTTTTGCAGTTAAAAAATAGACACCGACTCATGTACACCTACATTATTGGTGTAAAAAATATTTTCCGATGAATTTGCACTTTCTGAATAGCAGTGACTTATCTCAAAAAATCAACTTTTTGGGATACTAATCGCCGCCGGTAGAGGGAGGCAAAGTGAAAGAGACTGCAGTATCGTATTGCTTAATTCTGCCATAAAAACGCCGCTATTTTAATATTCACCAGATAGAGAGTACTTTTTAATGGCCTATATCACCGTAACTCGATTTCTTAGATTTTTGTGTTAAATCTATACCGTTCTGGAGGTGCGATTTGTATTACCTTACAAGTACAGTTACAAGATTTAGAAGACTCTCATACTAACTTTAGCCACTATATCACATACTACGCAGTTCAAAAGCATTTTGTGATAATTTTCTTACATGACTGCCTCGTTGGTCTGATGGCAAAGCACATCGCTTTGTGATCACGAGGTCCTGGGTTCAAATCCTAGGTCGGACAAATGTAGTTTTTCAAACGAAAAATTCCCAGTATTAGTCCAGAGTCTGGAATTGTGCCCGGTATATGGCAATAGGCTCGCCCCCTATTACATGGGACCTAACATCGTCGGCGAAACGTGGGTGTACTCAGTGCACCTCTGCCACCCCCGCTTGGGGAATATAGGCGAGATGGTGTTTTTTTTTCTTACATTTGTCGCGACATGTTCACGTTTTACTGCTTAGAGTGTCTTACTATTACGTTTTGTATGGTACCACCCGATAAGCCAACTTGTTCTCCTAGTCAAGTGTTAGGCAATCACTTTTTCTTGTAGCCCTAACAGCATACAGCAACGGTGCAACGGGCCCAGTGAAAAGGTCCGCGGGCGGCGCCCCGGCACATCCCCGAGACGCACCTTCCGCGTCAACTGAAGCTCGAAACGCTTTCAACGCCTTCCTCTCCACACTCCGGGAACCACTCGCCGTGAGCGTGATGCTGTCACTCCTCGCTCGTATACACAACCTCCTCATTGACGATAACACACTAGAGCTCGTTGTCGAATACACTAACCTCTGGCCGTCAAATATATCAAATATGAATAATTACAACGCTAAATATGTGCTGGAATCTCTGACGGAACTGCTAGAGAAGAGTTTGCGGTTGTACCCATACAACACTTCTTGGTGAGTTATATTCCTTTTTTGTACAAATGATTAGGAAGCTATTGCAGATGATACCTTAATCTATGTATATAACTGCGCTTGGGTTTTCTGGATGGCCGCTTTAATGCTGATAACGGTGAAAGGTGGATGGTGGCATGGTGGCCGAACATAAAGGCAATCTTGAAGTAACACTGGGATCTCGTCCGGTACACTTATCTTCCTTATTATGCGAACATGCGTACAATCGTTTGCGATTAAGTAACATGAAATGCAGAAGGGTTAGCTGCTCTGCGATATGTTCGACCTCTTGCCCCGTTACTAATAGACTAACAACGCAGCGCCGTCCGCCATCTTACATCGACCATCTGTCATCGGTGATTCGTTATCTGACAGATGTCATGTGTCATCGCTTCACAACTAAACACACGAGCCATGATAGAGTATGTCTATGACAAGATTAAAAGGTTATTAAAAAAATAATTATTTGCCATTCCATTAACTGATTGTCAAATCATAGGATACAACATATATATAATATAATCATAAATCACAGTATATGGGATCCTCTATTAAGTGAATTTTTTATTAATAATAATATGTGAAATAAGGATGTTATTAATATTTAGTGGCATTTCTACCTACTACCCTTTAAGAGTATAGGATCGATATAAATACCATAATGATTAACCTTACGAGTATAAGCTTTAATTATTTCGAGCAATATCGATAATTATACATATAGGTGGACTGATGACCTTGCGAAGATCATAGGTAAAAGCTGGATACGTACAGCTCAAAGCCGGTCGTTGTGACGGTCTTTGGGGGAGGCGTTTGTCTTGTAGTGGACGTATTGCGGCTGATGATGATGATGATAATAATGATGTTGTTACTAGGGGTGTAACAAGGGGAATAAAAAATCGATTTTTTCATATTGATTTTTTATTTGCCTAAAAATTTTCAATAAATCGATTATTTAAAAAAATAAAAAACGATTTTATTATAAAGATCTATTGTTTTTTGCTTCTTGAAGAAATATATTAAGAAGTAGATAGGATGTCTCTTTTATCTTATAAATAATCTCAATTAGTCATATCTACAATGAATTTCCTGGCCAAGAACATTGAGTTATTATGAAATACGTACTAGAGGAGACACTTCAAGTAAATTTTTTGTATTAAAAGTTAAGAGTGCATACACCCTAGTTCCCTTCGTTCCAGGTATGTCCCATGGTGACATACCGTCGATTGCTAAATTTTATTTCAAAAATATTCCTTCATGTACACAGATACTGTTTCAACAATGACAGTGTATGGCTCGCGCCCTACACCACGTACGTTTTTATGAAATGAAACAATATGATTTGAATTTTGGTATATTAAAGTATTGCTTAGTGATAATGATGTGTGAAATGATATGCTTATGTTAATTGCGAACGCGGGGTTTCCTTATACTAATATAAAAATTGTTGGATGAAGTGAATGCGCCGACGATGCATTTGTGCGGTGAAACCGTACAGACAGGAACAAAAAAATATTACAATGAAAACACAAACCCCGAGGTCATCAAGTTACACGCCATTTTTTATTTAACGTAGCTGTTCTAGTACTGTAGTACATAATAACTTAATGGCCACGAATGTTAAAAAAAAAGTTTTGTCATATGTTTACCAATTAATTATACGGTTTCTAGATTTGCGTTCGATGTTACCTGCTATCGAAAATAACCTTTTGGTTGCAGCATAGGCATGTCTATTTAAAACAATTAATCGATAAATCAGTTTTTTTCGAACCAAATAATCGATATTTTAAATCGATCTGATCGATTCCGAAAGCCGTCGTATCGAATCGATTCACAATCCAATCATAAAAAAAGTGGTAGTCAAAAATATGACTTAAAAGTTGTTTAAATCAGGGATATAAATAATAGCAAAACTCATTTATTGTATACCGTTTGGTATGTAGTATTATGATTTATTTTAAGTCAGTTGTCATTTTGATAATCGCTAAATTATGCGTATCAAAAAATTATAAAAAGCGACAGATCTGAAACTAAAAATAATTTATTCAATCGATGAACGATTAATCGAGAATCGATCTTTTAATATCCGATTTATTCGAGTATCAATTCTTGCACATTTGTTTTGAATCGATTTCTTCTTAAAATGAATCGACATGCCTGCTACTGCAGATGACATAATAAATAAATCGAATAATTTAAAAAAATCGATTTAAATAAAATCAACGATAATTGATCGATTTATTCGAATATATAATTGTATTGTTTAAATCGATTATTGTCCCACAAGCCTAGTTGTAACTATGAAGTTCATTTTAGGCTCCGTCTATACGGTGACGTGGAAATGGTAGAGGGTAGATGGGGTGCGGCTCTTCGCCGGTACTTGTGCGGGGCAGCGGCGGGGTCGTGGCACTTCGCGAAGCGCGCGCCCGACGAGGCCGGGCTGGCGCGCCGCGCCGCGCGCTGCTGCCAGGCGCTGGCGGCGCCCACGCAGGCCGCCGCGCTGTGCCAGCTGCCTGACGAGGCGGACTACACCACCGCCTTCAAATGCCTCGCAGAGAAGGTAACAGATATCACGCGATATTACAATTTACGACAATGTTAGAATTTAGGAGTAGCCTATGTACCTATTTTTGTTCGACCTGGGCGCGACAAAACATATGACATGGATTTTGTCGTCCTGGTGGAGTGCATGAGATAACCGTTTATTTGTACATACAAGCATGGCCGAACGTTTGCCCCGCAAACAATACTTCTAGAATTGTATGGTGTAGATATGACTTTGAATTGCGTACAAGACGCGAATCACGAACCGACAAAATTTTGTCCTGCGTGAATGATCTACTCAATTCACGACAAAACATAAATAAGTTTTTTTACTCAGACGGGTAACGCGGGAGATGCGATGGACGCATACTACGGGTGTATCTGGGACGGCACGCTGCTGGAGGTGGCAGTGGCACTGCACGCGCGGCGCGGGGAGGGCGGGCGCCGGGCGCGTGCCGTGCGGGCCGCGGGCGCGCTCGAGCTCAACGCCAACAACAGCGACGACATACAGCGCGAGGCCGCTGCGCTGCGCCGCGCGAGGCTGCTGCGTGCGCTCACCAACCAGTACGTGGCGTAAGCACCGCGCTGCAGCTTGACTACATACAGCGCGAGGCCGCGCGCTGCGCCGCGCGCTGTTGCTGCGCGCGCTCACCTACCAGTACGGCGCCTGAGCACCGCGAGAAGCTGTAAAGGCCCTGCGGCCAACAGCGTAGATCATTCACACACACATAACGTGAGCACCGCGCTGCAGCTTAACGCCAACACCAGCAACACACATTACTCAGTTTCTGTACGCCCTTATCAATGTCACGTAAAACAAAAATCAAATGACGAGACTTATGTAGTAGGGAGGTAATCGGAAGGATCATTACGATAGACGTCGTTAAGTAGCCTTGCTAGCTAGTGTTGTTAAGAAAAAACCCAGGTAATATTCGTTAATCTTTTTAGGTATTTTGTGATATTACTGAATAAAAAAGTGTACATACCTACATGATGTTGTTTTCATTATATCTTGTCGTCACACAAAACCCGATATCCCTATTTAACCTATTATATTTACTTTATAATAAAATTTCTGTGATCATGAGGCTGTAAGTAATTTGTGTAATATTTGTTAAAAAATACATCGATGTGCGTAATAATTAAGAATTAGAAATAAGAATACCAGAGTATTGCCAACTCTTTATTTATAAAAATGTATAATAAAAGAAATATAAAATGCTTCTGGCCGTGAGTACTTACTAAGCAGGTCTAGAATAAATTCTTAACAGAAAGGTAACGATATATTTAAAGAGGAAGACACATCGACTTTACATGCTATAAAATTAGTATATAAAATGCCTTGCCTAATCTAGCCTCCTTAATTTGGCTGGAGTTATGTCTGTACTGTGACGCTATTTCGCTTAGAGACAACCGGACGGCAAACACTTCAATTGTCGTCTGTAGGTGTATACTTTGGCAATTATTAGACTCGCAGCCTACTAAAACTATAAATGTGACGATGGATGCACGGATGTTTGTTAGTCTTTCACGTAAAAATCTACTAAACGGATTTTAATAAAACTACAGTCATATAGCTTGTACATGAGAATAATACTTGGGCAATAATATATATAGATAACCACGTGCACAGCCGCGGATAACAGCATTCAATCAATTTCATAAAATAGATCCACGCACATGCCAAATCTATTTGAATGCCTATTCATCCTAATATGCTACATATATTTTTCTACATCAACATCAGCGACATCGCATCCAGCTTATTTCACATACTGCAGGGCTAAACCTCCCTTTTACACCAGATATCCCTATCCTGAGCCAATCTAGGCCAGGCCTTACCTAATGTCTAAATTTAATGTAATGTTAGTAACACCACCCGCACCCCGACCGACTGTAGAGTACTTCTACACCATCATTCGTGGTCAGGGTGAAGCTTTTTGAATTCTTTATTCTGTAGATAAATATAGAAGTTCATACGGAAGATCTTAACCACTTATTTTACAATAGGTAACTTAGCTAATGACAATGCCTGTACAACATTATAGGTAGGCAGATAGGTACCACAAGTTCGACTAAGCGCACATATGCAAGAACTCCTTTAACAATTGAGTAGGTGTTTTGAAGAAATTTGCTTTAACGATTTCTATTAAAGTCGGGAACCAGAAATTGTTCTATCTACTATCTTTAATACTATCGAAATATTATTGCTAATTGCAGTTTACTGCCCTATCGACTGACGGAACCACATAAATGCGAGTGAGAGAGTGTGGCAGTGTCTTTATTTTATGACTGCTGTGGTCGGAATTAATAGAGCTTTGACTTATATAACAAAATAATTGCTGCAGAAGCTTACGCTTGTGTTTAAGCTTCTGCAGCAATATGTTTTAATACCTATCTACCCATGTCAAGACTCTAGTGAGTCTTGACATATGTAGATATATATTGAAAACATAACTTATTCAAGTAAAAATATATGTGTGAAGTGTCTACTTTTGATAAGTTCCGAGAAACTTCTCGCAGTTCGGGCAGTAGTGGTCGCTATTTTTCCCCGAATTCAAGCAATATGGTAAACAGCAGCAGCAACTGAAAATAACAAATAAACATCCCAAATAAATACATTTAATCGTAATAAGGACCCAAATGATACTAGGCCCCTCTTCTACTCTACCGTGACTCTACCTAACTCACAAAAGATCAAACGTGACCGTAACGCATCATCTTAGAAAATGACAATTCTGTTAATGATTTCAGTAAATCAATTATGACCTACTGGTACTACATTGCGCCATTTTTCAACCCTATAGGTATGTCAATGGAATCTTAATCGGAATATACCTATAATACATGAGTAAACAATAAACAGTGCGCTCTAAAATGTGACTTCAATTTCTCCAAGTCTGTTATAATTGGTTTGAACCTCGTAATTGCTACGCGCATTATTTGTCACTAGACCAACGAGGAAGTCAAATCCCAACTCGCCGTTATAAGAAAAAAAAACGAATGAAAAAAACACGTTAGCCTAACTGGTAGATATTGCTGGTAGAGCTAAGTATAACTAGCCGTGCTTACCATGTAAACCAACAAAGTGCCGCGGCTGAGTGAGTGCGGGTAGTGGTGGTGTAACGGACAGACGTTTTAACGCAAGCACGACAGAAAGGACACACCGTGATCGTGTTCTCAGGACCGAGAAGAGTCTGTAACAGATTACAACACGAACTTACTATAAGTATCCGATCAAATTCCTTGATAAGTATTTAGGGTATTACTAGATTGAAACCGTCTATCTATCTATATCTATATCATCACGCCAGATCCCTTACGGGGTAGGCAGAGAGTACAGAGTTCTTTCCTTACATACCTCTCTGGCTTCCTCTACTCTCATAATTCGTCTCATACACGCTCGCCGGTTACGGAGACTCCTGACTTGTCCTTCAGATAAGACCCGGTCTATTTGGTCATGGTAAGATAGTCTAGGTCTTCCCCGGTACCTACATCCTTCCACTTTCGCGTTGTATATCAGCTTTGTCATTCTTTCTTCGGACATTCTTTCTATATGCCCGAACCAACGGAGCATACCCTTTCTCATCTTTACACCGATATTCTCTTTCATACCTATTTGCTTTCTCACTACGCTGTTGCGAATACGGTCGGTCAGCTTCACTCCGCACATCTTCCGCAGAGCTCGCATTCCCACCGCATTTATCCTACTTTCATTCTCCTTCTTACATACCCAGCTCTCGCTGCCATATAACAGCGTTGGGACAAGCACTCCATTATGTATGGCCAGCTGCGCTTTTCGGCTTAAGTGCCGGCTCCCAAGTAGCTTTCCCATCGTGCCATTCACTCTGTTCCCAGCACTCACTCTTCTCTCTATGTCAGCGGTGTATTTTCCATCCATACTGAATGCGCATCCAAGATATACAAACTCATTCAGTTGCTCCAGCACATCGTTCCCAACCACAATCCTTGCATTCGTTCTGGTTTCTTCCCGTTCAAAAACCATAATTTTGGTTTTCTTCACATTCAAATGTAAGCCATTTTTCATGCAGTCGTCTTTCATAACTGTGACTAGTGATTGCAGATCAGTGGCTGTTGGCGCTATCAAAACCGCGTTATCTGCATATAGTAGATGATTTACCACTAGATCACTCATTTGTACACCTTCATTCATCGCTTTTAGTCTTTGAAGACTTTTATCCAAATATATTATAAACAGTCTAGCGGACAACACGCAACCCTGCTTGACGCCGATTTCAACGTCAAACCAGGGTGACATGTTACCACCCACCCGTACGCATGCCTTTCAGTCCACATAGGTGGACTGGACGGCCCGCAGCAGAGTGCCATTTATACCATACTCAGGCAAAATGTCCCAAAGTCTCTTTCGCACAACTCTATCAAACGCCTTCTCCAGATCCACAAAACCGCAGAAAACCTTCCGGCCCACTGCCAGATGCTTCTCTACGATGCGAAGGGAGAAAACTTGAACTTGAAACCGTATTATAGTTATATCCCCAGTTATAAAATGGTTTCATATAATTATACTGTGTCCTTCGTTCTCGATATAAACTATATTAGCAGCTCTCTCGAGTCGCTTGGCAACCGCGCGTCATTTAGAAACTTCAAAAGCCTCTATGGTATCTGTGGACATAACCTCTGGAACCATTCTTTTGAAAGCGCGGCAGCCGACGCTTTGTAATAAAGTTTTTGGTCGACATTTTATTTAATAACGTGTTACGGCACTGAAATTATATAACAAAAAGGTTGTAATATACTCAAGTGACCGTGTGAAATAAATTTAAAACATCGTATAGGCAAATTTAGAAAAGTTTACGTCCTGGCAAAGGAGTACATTCTAAAAAGATCAACCGATAGTTGTTTATGTGTGGTGTTTTCAGCTTAACTTGTTTATTTATATAATATCTAATATTTGGAAACGTGAGTTTCGTCATATTAAAATTTGGGAAAGCTTCGTCGTCCGAAAAGTAAACTTATGAAGTCTATGTCCCTATTCGTGTACAAACAGTTTAACACGAAATATACCTGAAAACGATTATTAACCGTCTATAAATTGGCAATGTTATACCTCCAATAAGAGAAATTAGGGGGACGTTCATCAATTATGATGATTGTTCAGGATCGATGGTATTTTAAGGACACGGGTGATGTACGAGATACATCGACGTGGTCCGCAAGACTTGACGATAATTCAAGGACACGAGTGGTGTACGAGATACATCGGCGTGATCCGCAAGACTTGGGGCCCATACGAGATATGTGCTGAAGGTCATACTACTCATAGGTTTCATCCATGAGGTGTTCCTGTGCAGTTCACATTTCTACAATGGTAAGAATCAAAAATGTTACCTAAAATACATACCTTAAACATGCCTAAAACAGTAAATACAAAGACTATTGCTATAAACTATAAGCAATTTGTCATATTATATCTCCAAAAGGAGACTTACTGAAAGGGTAATTAAAGTGACATTGTTTATGTATAACAATACATTATTAATAACAAAAGTCACTCCTTTGCAGAAACATAGTGTTTTTATTGATTTCATTATTAGACATACTTGTATAATAATACTGAAATAGCCCAAACTGGAGCTTATTACACAAAGAATTGTGCAAAATTATGAGTACTTGTATTACAAAAGTTAAATCCAGCAATACTTATTCCTGAACAGGGTTTATAACCAAATAAGCCAAAGTAATATACTAATGGCAATGCCTGTTGTAACTGACAAGCAACAGGACTGTAGATACATTCCAAATATAATATCTTATCCTACCGATGCTGCGGCAGGCAGGTTGTGGCATAATTTGTGTTATGCACAAAGATACTTAAAAGATAATATAAAATACCTGGTCTATCCAGTTAACATAGAACTAATAATTATTTATCAATATTATCAACCTAGACTCCTTGCAGGGTAGCCAGAAAAGATTAATCCTAACAATACAGTCATGAAACCTTTATTGAGATAAGAACCTTTAAGGTCAGCAGTATATATTTTGCATAAAAGGAGTGTTAATATAGTGGATTATCAATATGGAATTATTAACTAGCTAGTCATAGCCAGTAGTTAAAATTTCATGGAACGACCACCGTTGTAACCAATATAGAACAACAATCCTCATCCTGGGTGTGAAAATATTAAGTCACAGTGTACCTATCAGTTCACCAAAAACAACAACACGTTGGATATTGGAAATCTCCTACCAAAGAAAGTGAGGTACAAAAAGCATGATAGGCATTTTACACAAGGACTTGGTTTTTAAGTTGCTGAAAAATTCAGAAAAACAATCAGGAATACAACATGGGTTTTACAAAGAAACCATAATATTGGAGGCT
Source organism: Phalera bucephala (assembly GCA_905147815.2). NCBI lineage: Eukaryota > Metazoa > Arthropoda > Insecta > Lepidoptera > Notodontidae > Phalera > Phalera bucephala. Next base: position 16,736,108 of record LR990617.1, on the reverse strand, counting down.
AAAGTTATTCACTGACTGTGGTATGTATCTATGACACTAATAATGCCTTCAACGACAAACATAATTTTATTGGTTTTGTGCAAGTACTTGCATTTCAGACAAGTGAATCTTGTCCTACATATGTTTAACATTATGTATAGAAACATTATTATTAGAAACACTATTGTTTAATAATTTGAAATATAATTTATAGCCATTTTTATTATAAAAAAAAAAAAAAAAAAGAAAAGAAAAAAGTTTATGCTAACACGCTAGACCTTACAGTCATAATAAATATACTAATAGAAAATTTATTAGTACCTATTCAGTTTTCTATCATGTAATGAGTTCAATGGTTTTGGGTTCTTGATTATTTTCTGCATCAATTATAGTGTACTTAATAATATTAGAAATTTGAGGCACACACAATGGAAAGCTATACATCAATTCATCATTTGGAGAATTAGATGTTTTTACTGTATTTTTGTTTGATCATATGATAAGCAATAAATAATATGTAATTAAATAAGATTATTCAAGAAATTAATAACTATAAAAAATAGTTTTGTAATTAGTTTGGAATGTGTACAGTTATTTTGAACACTAGTGATGTTTCTGGTATAGTTATGATAACACAAGCACAAACTGCTACCATTAAAGTAACAAGTTGGTTTAAGAGCACTATATATGTTGTAATTTATTTAAAGGTGTTTCAGTAAAAACATTGGATTGAGATATCATACAAAAATTTGCAATTTTGGTATTGTTATATTTAAATTATTACATCCACATGTTACATGTATCTTATAAATAGGTATCTATATATAAAAAGAAAATAAAGTCATGCAAATGACTTGATAATAATATCCATTTGAAAATTTAATGATATTATGTTGACAAGCTATGGTGGATGAAATATTGAGTTACAGTATTTGAAAGTATGGATTATCTTAAACAAGAATAATCAAAAGTTTATTCTTATCACAGGTATGATAAATATTATGTAGTATCAGCAATAATCGAAGTCCTAAGGAACTTGATATTATTTATTTATTATTAATGGGGGATACATAATAATAAGTTGAGTAGCACTCGATTCTCACGGTTGGACATCTAGAACTAACTAGAAAGTTACGCATTGCAATTTTTTTTTTTACTTATAAATACAGTCACATACAAAGAAGCAAAGGAAGTGTGGTATGAAATGAAAATTTCATGGTATGAAATAATTCAGTTATGAATAGGATTCCCAATATGATACAGTTGTAACCCGTGGTTCGGTTTAGCAGACTGTAACTTATTCGCTTCTCAAGTTATTACTAAATTAGGAGTGTATTTTTCCATCAGTAATGTAATTGGTTCAGGTGTGGCCCGATCGTATTGCCAAAACGAATGTTCGTGGGCGTTATTGCGCAGGAACGAATCGTTAAGTAATACATAAAGTTTTATGTAGCCAAGGATTTATTTGTCGGCGCACACTCAGAACATGGAAATGATTCCGGGATAGTTTCGAAATTTAAATTGAATTAATAATAGTGGTATAGTAATAACACTGGGGTAGGTTATGTTTGTTTACCACGCATTAATACTGCCCTTCGTTCCAGACTCTAAAATTGGGGGGGGGGGGGGGGGGGGGGGCGAGATTATATAGGTAAAGCACATAGCCTTATGTGAGGAATATCTCCAGATAAGATGTGTGTGTGTGAGTGATATACGCTGATGGCCGCGAGGCCTTTACAGCTTCACCGGACTTAATTCCATATAAGCTCATTAGTACAAAGGCCTCTAGTACAAAAAATGTTAAATTTTGATATATGTACATCTTTAAAGATTAAAAATATAACTGTCATTAAATATAGCAGAATGTTAATATATAAAAAAAAAAAAAAAAAAAAAAAAAAAAAACAAATTAAATATGTAATGATAGCAAAAACATTCTAATAATCACCAAATTAATTCGTAGCCTTTGTTTGGTACTGTACTCAAAAAGAGATCATTTGACAAAAAAAAAAAAAAAAAAAAAAGAACCACATGCCTGTTGGAAAACACATTAGTGGGGAAATAGGTTTCCCTGTTATATTTGTATCATATTGTTATAGATTGGGTACTAACAGACTTTGTTTTCAGGTCTAGTACACAGTAAGGGTTTCTAGCTATCTATCTATCTCTATCCATATTATGACGCCAGATTTCTTGCGGGGTGGGCAGAGAGTGCAAGGTTCCGACGGGTTTTTTCCTTGCATTCCTACCTGGCTTTCTTCACTCTCATAGTTCGTCTCATAATGGTTGTCAATGATACAAGAATTATTATAAAGGATTTAATTTTATATAAACAAAACTCTAGATGGGTAATTCTTCAACTCTTGTTATATAGAAGATATCTATAGAAGAAAGATCTCTATAGAAGACATAACAGATGGAGACTGCACTGATATCTGATAAGTAATGATTGATTAATATTACCCGGTATTAATGAATTTTGGACAACAGGTGTGGTATAAAGGTACATAACAGGTGCTTTAAAGGTTTTGTTGGGATGGATCTACACTACAAATCATAACATGTTATAGAATTTGATTAAATAAATTTATTTTAAATAAGTTTATAGCATAGACAGACTGGTTGTAAGAAACAATATAGGTGTATATAATTGTTGTGTTTGTGTTGTATGGCAATACAAAGAACGGGAATGTGTTATAGTACAAATATACTCATGATATGTTACTTTTTAGAGGTCACGCTCAATAAAAAAAAAAAAAAAAAAAGAAGCCTGTACGTGGTATACTTCAACTTTACCCTTATAGCTCTAAACAGCTGCTAATATAGTTTATATCGAGAACGAAGGACACAGTATAATAAGTGATCAAACGAACTTACCTGAAGTGAAGTTCGATCATTATTATACGAAGTCCTTCGTTCGAAGATATAAGTACCCAACCCGCCCTGCCCGTTGGTAAAGTTGAAATGTACTACTTCTAAAAGGAATGGTTCCAGAGGTTATGTCCACAGATACCATAGAGGCTTTTGAAGTTTCTAAATGACGCGCGGTTGCCAAGCGACTCGAGAGAGCTGCTAATATAGTTTATATCTTCGAACGAAGGACTTCGTATTATACTGTGTCCTTCGTTCTCGATATAAACATGCAGCTCTCTCTACTTGCTTGGCAAGCCGCTAAGTTTTTTAGAAACGTCAACGCCTCCTCTATGGTATCTGTGGACATAACCTCTGCGACCATTCTTTCTTTTAGCGTGGCAGCCGATGCCTTGTAATAAAGTTTTGGTCGACATTTAATTTATTCAAATAATCGTAGCAGTGAAATTATATAACAAAAGGTTTTTATATACTCAAGTGATGTTGTGAAATAAATTTAAAACATCGTATAGGCAAATTCAGAAATATTTTACGTCTTGACAAAAGAGTACATTCAAAAAAGATCAACTGATAGTTGTTTATTTGTGGCGTTTTCAGCTTAACTTGTTTATGTATATAATATCGAATATTTGGAGACGTGAGTTTTATTATATTAAGACTTGTAAAGTCTTCACTCGAAAAGTAAACTTACGAAGTCTCATGTCCCTCTTCGTGTAAAAACAGTTTAACACGCAATATACCTGCAAACAATTATTAACCGTCTATAAATTGGCAAGGTAATACCTCTAATGAGAGAAATTAGCGGGGACATTAATCAATAATGATTGTTAAGGATCGATGCCAATTTAAGGACACGGGCGATGTACGAGATGCATCGACGTGGTCCGCAAGACTTAACGGTAATTCAAGGACACGAGCGGTGTACGAGATGCATCGGCGTGATCCACAAGACTTGGGGCCCATACGAGATATGTGCTGAAGGTCATACTACTTATAGGTTTCACCCATGAGGTGCTCCTGTGCAGTTCACATTTCTACAATGGTAAGAAACTAAAATGTTACCCAACATACATACCTTAAACAGTAAATACAAAGACTATTGCTATAAACTATAAGCAATTTGTGATATTATATCTCCTAAAGGAGACTTTCTGAAAGGGTAACTAAAGGGACATTGTTTATGAATTTATGAATAACAATACATTATTAATAACATAAGCCACCCCTTTGCAGAAACATAATGTTTTGCATTGATTTCATTATTAGACATACTTGTATAATAATCCTAAAATAGCCCAAAGTGGAGCTTATTACACAAAGAATTGTGCAATATTATGAGCACTTGTATTAAAAAGGTAAACCTTGCAATATTTATCCCTGAACAGGGTTTATAAACTGATGAGCCAAAGTAGTCTCTACTTATAACAATGCCTGTTATAACTGACAAGCAACAGAATTGTGGAAATATTCCAAATATAATATCACAGCCTACCGATGCTGAGACAGGCAAGTTGTACAATAATTTGTGTTACACACATACATCCTTAAAATATAATATAAAATACCTGGTCTATCCAGTTAACATAAAACTAATAATTATCAATATTATCAGCCCAGACCCCTTGCAGGGTAGCCAGGGAAGATGAGTCCTAACAATACAGTCATGAAACATTGATTGGGATAAGAACCTTTGTGGTCAGCAGTATATATTTTGTATTAAATAAGGTTAATATAGTGGAGTACCAAGATGGAATTATAACTATCTATTCATAAGCAGTAGTTTAAATTTCAAGAAACCACCAGTGTTGTAACCAATATGGAACAACAATCCTCATCCGGTGTGTAAAAATGTACACCTATCCACAAATGTATGTATAAATGTACCTACAGTGTACCTATCAGCCCACCAAAAACAAATCACAATGGACATTGGAAGTCTCCTACCAGAGAATGTGAGGTAAGAAAAGCTTGCTAGGCTTTTTACATAAAGGCTTGTTTTGTTTTTTTTATGTTACTGAAAAAATCAGTTAAACATTCAGGAATACAACATGGCTGTTACAAATAAACCATAATATTGGAGGCTAAAGGTATTCACTGACTTTGGTATGTAACAATGTATCTATGACACTAATAAAAATGTGTGTCTGTCTGCCTTCAACGGCAAACATAACTTTATGGGTTTTGTGCAAATACTGCAAGTAATCCAGACAAGTGAAGGTTAAAAAATCTGGTCCTACATATATTTAACATTATGTATAGAAACATTATTATTAGAAACATAATTTTTAATAATTGATATACAATTTATAGCCATTCTCATTAGAATTTAATTAAAGATAGATGATCACAACGGTGCTATAATCCTTATCCCACAAAGAAACTCAATGCTAATAATAGACATTAGAGTCATATTAAATATACTAATAAAAATTTATTAGGAGCTATTCAGCTTTCTATTGGGTAATGAGTCCAATGGTTTTGGTTTTTGGTTACGTCCTGCATCATTTATAGTGTAATTAATACATTAGAAATTTGAGACACACAGAGAAAAGATTATACATCAATTCATGAATTGAAGAATTAGATGTTTTTATTGTACTTTTGTTTGATAATATGATAATCAATAAATAATATATAATCAAATAAAATTATTCAAGTAATTAATAACTATAAAAAATAGGTTTGTGTTTAGTTTTGAATGTGCACATTTATATTGAGCACCAGTGATGGTTCTGGTACAGTTAGGATATCGGAGATATGACACAAACACAACCTGCTACTATTATGGAAACAGGTGGTTTTAGAGCACTATACATGCTGTAATTTATTTGAAGGTGGTTCAGTGTAAAAATATTGAATTGGAAATGTCATACAAAAAATTGCATTTTTCATATTGTTACATTTAAATTATTACATCCACATGTTACATGTATCTTATTAATGTATCTATATATAAAAAGAAAATAAAGTCATGCAAATGACTTGATAATAATACCTATTTAAAAAATTAACGATATTAGGTTGACATGATATAGTTGATGAAATATTGAGTTACAATATTTAAAAGTATAGATTATCTTAAACAAGAATAATCAAAAGTATATTTTTATCACAGGTATGATAAATATTAGGTAGTATCTGCAATAACCTTAGTCTTAGGGAACTTGATATTATTTATTTATTATTAATTATAAGACCACGCCAGATCCCAAGTGGGTAGGCGAGGGCGCAAAAAATATTATGATATTAAATGAAATATGAATGATACGTAGGTACTACATGTATAAGTTAAGTGACACTCAATTCTCACAGTTGGAAATCGAGAACTTACTAGAAAGTTACTCATTACAGTTGCTACTTATAAAAAACAGCCACATACAAAGAAGCAGAGGAAGTGTGGCATTTAAGGGTATGAAAAAGTTAAGTTATGAATAGGATTCCCAATATCATAAAGTTATAGTCCGTGGTTTGGTCTAGTTGCCTGTGACTTATTCGCTACTTAAGTCATTACTAAATTAGTAAATTTGAGTATAATTTTCATCAGTAATATAACGGGTCAGGGGTGGCCCGATCGTATTGCCAAAAATGAATGTTCGCGGGCGTTATTGCGCAAGAACGAATTGTTAAGTGATACATAAATATTTAGGTGGCCACTCAGGACATGGAAATGATTCCGGGATAGTTTCGAAATATATAATAATAGTAGTAGTATAGTTTAACAGTGGGGCAGGTTAAATTAGGTTACCACACATCAGCACTGCCCTTCGTTCCAAACCCAAAAATGGGGGAGGGGGGGGGGGGCGAGATCATATAGTTAATGTACATAGCCTTATGTGAGGAATAGCTCTAGATAAGGACATTAGTACAAAGGCCTCTAGTACAAAAATGTTAAATTTTGGTATATGTACATCTTTAAAGATTATAAATATAACTAACATTAAATATAACCGAACTTTGACATAAAGGAAAATACTTTATCATAAATTAAATAAGTAATTATAGCAAAGCATCCTTATAATCACCAATATAATTTGTAGCCTTTGTCTGGTACTGTACTCAAAAACGAGATCATTTGATAAAAAAAAAAAAAAAAAAGAAAGCCCCACTTGGAAGACACTTTAGTAGGGAAACAGGTTTCCCTGTCTTATTTGTCTTATATTGTTATAGATTGGGTACTAACATACTTTGTTTCCAGATCTAGTACACAGTAAGAGTTTTCTATCTATCTCTATCTATATCGTCACGCCAGACCCCTTGCGGGGTAGGCAGGGGGGTGCGGGGTTCCAACAGATTCTTTACTTACTGGCTTCCTCCACTCTCATAGTTCGTTTCGGAAGGGTTTTCTATGATACAAGAATTATTATAAAGGGATTAATTTCATATAAACAAAGTTCTGGATCGGTAATTCCTCAACTCTCGTTATATAAAGAGTCTACTATAAAAAAAAAAAAAAAAAAAAAAAAAAAAAAAAAAAAAAAAAAAAAAACTATATATATAGAAGACATAACAGATGGAGTATGCACTGATATGATATCTGATAAGTAATGATTGATTATTATTACCCGGTAGTAATGAGTTATGGACAACAGGTTTGCTATAACAGGTGCTTTAAAGAATTTTGTTGGGATGAATCTACGCTATATAACATAACATGTTATAGAATTTGATTAAATAAATTTATTTTGAATAAGTTAGACAGACTGGTTGTAAGAAACAATATATGTTGTATTTGTGTTGTGTAGCAATGCAAACAACAGGAATGTGTTATACAAATGTACTCATGACATATTATGTTTTAGAGCTCACGCTTAAAAATGACATTCATGTGGTATACTTCAACTTTACCCTTATAGCTCTAAACAGCTGCATGTTTATATCGAGAACGAAGGACACAGTATAATAAGTGATCAAACGAACTTACCTGAAGTGAAGTTCGATCATTATTATACGAAGTCCTTCGTTCGAAGATATAAGTACCCAACCCGCCCTGCCCGTTGGTAAAGTTGAAATGTACTACTTCTAAAAGGAATGGTCGCAGAGGTTATGTCCACAGATACCATAGAGGAGGCGTTGACGTTTCTAAAAAACTTAGCGGCTTGCCAAGCGAGTAGAGAGAGCTGCATGTTTATATCTTCGAACGAAGGACTTCGTATAATAATGATCGAACTTCACTTCAGGTAAGTTCGTTTGATCACTTATAATAATGATCGAACTTCACTTCAGGTAAGTTCGTTTGATCACTTATTATATACCGGTTTTTGCTAATTTTACTGCGATTAGTAAACCAATCTGTATAATATTATTCTCGAAGATTATAATAAAAATAATAATATTAGCCCTGTTGACGTCCCATTGTTGGGCACGGGCCTCCTCTCAGACTGAGAGGGTTTAGGTCATAGTTCACCACGCTGACCCAGTGCGGGTTGGCGAACATCACACACCATCGAGAAACTCTTAGGCATGCAGGTTTCCTCACGATGTGTTCATGCACCGTTAAAGCAAGTGATAGTTAATTTTTAATACGCATATGTTTTCGAAAAGACAGAGGTGCGTGCCTGGGTTTGAACCCGAGACCCCTTACTTTGCCGTCCAACGGTCTAACCATTAGGCTATCACAGCTTACCGATTATAACTTATTACATTACATTACAAATACTTTATGACTATAACTAAAAACTAGACCTATCTATACAGCTACTACCACGCCAGATCTCTTTAGTAATAGCCGAAAGATTTATACGTTTTGAGCGGTTGACCGGTGCACTTAGTAGTGTACCCCGTCCCCCCACAGCGACTGTCCCAACCGAGGGCGCCCACGAGTATGTCGCTCCTTGCCCTTCTGGCTCGAGCGTAGTGGTTGCACGCTCGCCCTTAAGTCCGGTGAAGCTGTAAAGGCCTCGCGGCCAACAGCGTACATAACTCACACACACACGCCAGATCCCTTGCGGGGTTGGCAGAAAGAACAGACCTCCAACAGATTACTTAAAGACCTCTCTCGCTTGCTCCGCTATCATAATTCGCCTCAAACTAGTTTACTCATACAAACCGGTGGTGGCACTGGGGAAGGCACGGGGAGCGGGTGCTGTTGCGGCTGCGGCTGCGGCTGCGGCTGCGAAGTAATGGATGACGTCGCTGTTTGAATCTAAACAAAATAAACATGAGCTGCATTTAAAAGCACTATAAATTTATTGAAATCATTTATAAAAATCAATTATGATAAATACTATAACCATAAATCACATCAGCACAGCCATATTGGCCAAGTGGGAAGAGCAGAGCTGTATTTTTCGCCGACCATGTTAGGTTGCGAGCGTGCGAGGTGGCGAGTCCATTGCCAGTCTCCGGACTGATACTGTTTTTTTTTTCTGTAGAAAAATTACACTTTGCCCGACCTACGATTCGACACCAGAGGGCCTAGACAAGTTGCAAGCGTTTTGTTTCTATTCTCTTGTTGCAATCGATAGCGCATTGTTTTGACCACGTGACTTTTCGTTGCAAAATGTCATTCCCATACATTTTTCCGCTTTCTATTAGCGTTAACGACTGTAGATTGTCAACTTGGCTATAAGCGCAAGACCTCGTAATGCTCATTGTTACCCATATATTATAAATATCTATCTATATCAGCCGAACGGTGTTTAACCTTGTTAATCGTAATAAACGCTGCGGTACCACTACCTAAATTAATAACTAAAAAACAACCTATATTAGTATTGAAAACTAGTATCTAATTTTAAAGTAAATTTATCTATCGGTCTATATATCACGCCAGATCCCTTGCAGGGGTAGCAAATTAAATTATGACTTTTTATATCACTTATAACAACTATTAAATGAATGCTAAGACATCTTCAGAAATTGTTAAATAAGTCGCAAGTTACTGGCGTGATGATGTGTTGTTGTTGTAACTCTTATAAAAAAATCTGGACCGGGACATCTGTCGCGAACGATGAGTTTTTTTTTAAATGGAATCAATTCAATCACTTAACAAGTATGCACCTATTCTAAGTAATTTTACACCCATTGTTTATAAGTTGAGTGCTGAGCTACAGAAAGCACTTTAAGCGAACCATTTAACGATGTTAACATAAACATAATTATCGCAATCGTAATATGATACTTACTATAAACATAACATATGCTTGTCGTTACACATGTCTATTCCTCAACCATGAATGTTATTGTAATTTACGCGCAGTTTTTACACACTACCTACGATTACGAAGTTTATTGTTTCTTGGGATTTCGCTGGGGGCACTGCCCAGTTATTGTTCAAATTTGTCAAAATAATAAATGCTCTCACTGGTAAGAATCAGTGTTGTAAATCATGGTAGAGCTACCGTAGTGTATCTGATGAAGTATGTCATCGGATGAAATAGCGCAGCAGTAATCCTGTGGCAGTCTTAGTTTTGAACTGTTTTTTAATTTTTATTATTTCTTTTATATTTCCAATAACTTTTGAAAAAATAAGTGAGACTCTTTTTTTTTATTTTAGGGTCGCGTTTTGTAGTCTATTAATCTTATTATTAACACTTATAAAATGTCATTTATTACTATACATGCTCTTGACAATGAATATTATTAGTTTGTATGAAAGTATGTGCCAGATCTGTGCAGGTGTAATGTAGTTTATTAAGTAATAAAGACATTTATTTACCTTAGGAGATGGAACAGAAGATGAATACAACGGCAGGGAATCTTCATCTCGCCCCATGGTTATAATTTACGTATATTGCTGAAAAAAATATTTTTTTAAATAATATGCATTTAGCCACTACCAAAAGCCTCTATGGACAGTACGAATGCGCGCAGACGGTGGCCATCGCGTACTTTAAGGCGTCATATAAATACAAATTAAGTTTAGATATTACCTAACGTACAATGAATAGCCGTGCACGTCATTATACTGTGTCCTTCGTTCTCGATATAAACTATATTAGCAGCTCTCTCGAGTCGCTTGGCAACCGCGCGTCATTTAGAAACTTCAAAAGCCTCTATGGTATCTGTGGACATAACCTCTGGAACCATTCTTTTGAAAGCGCGGCAGCCGACGCTTTGTAATAAAGTTTTTGGTCGACATTTAATTTAATAACTTGTTATGGCACTGAAATGATATAACAAAAAGGTTGTAATATACTCAAGTGACCGTGTGAAATAAATTTAAAACATCGTATAGGCAAATTTAGAAAAGTTTACGTCCTGGCAAAGGAGTACATTCTAAAAAGATCAACCGATAGTTGTTTATGTGTGGTGTTTTCAGCTTAACTTGTTTATTTATATAATATCTAATATTTGGAGACGTGAGTTTCGTCATATTAAAATTTGGGAAAGCTTCGTCGCCCGAAAAGTAAACTTATGAAGTCTATGTCCCTATTCGTGTACAAACAGTTTAACACGAAATATACCTGAAAACGATTATTAACCGTCTATAAATTGGCAATGTTATACCTCCAATAAGAGAAATTAGGGGGACGTTCATCAATTATGATGATTGTTAAGGATCGATGGCATTTTAAGGACACGGGTAATGTACGAGATACATTGACGTGGTCCGCAAGACTTGACGATAATTCAAGGACACGAGTGGTGTACGAGATACATCGGCGTGGTCCGCAAGACTTGGGGCCCATACGAGATATGGGCTGAAGGTCATACTACTCATAGGTTTCATCCATGAGGTGTTCCTGTGCAGTTCACATTTCTACAATGGTAAGAATCAAAAATGTTACCTAAAATACATACCTTAAACATGCCTAACACAGTAAATACAAAGACTATTGCTATAAACTATAAGCAATTTGTCATATTATATCTCCAAAAGGAGACTTACTGAAAGGGTAATTAAAGTGACATTGTTTATGTATAACAATACATTATTAATAACAAAAGTCACTCCTTTGCAGAAACATAGTGTTTTTATTGATTTCATTATTAGACATACTTGTATAATAATACTGAAATAGCCCAAACTGGAGCTTATTACACAAAGAATTGTGCAAAATTATGAGTACTTGTATTAAAAAGTTAAATCCAGCAATACTTATTCCTGAACAGGGTTTATAACCAAATAAGCCAAAGTAATATACTAATGGCAATGCCTGTTGTAACTGACAAGCAACAGGACTGTAGATACATTCCAAATATAATATCTTATCCTACGGATGCTGCAGCAGGCAGGTTGTGGGATAATTTGTGTTATGCACAAAGATACTTAAAAGATAATATAAAATACCTGGTCTATCCAGTTAACATAAAACTAATAATTATCTATCAATATTATCAACCCAGGCTCCTTGCAGGGTAGCCAGAAAAGATAAATCCTAACAATACAGTCATGAAACCTTTATTGAGATAAGAACCTTTAAGGTCAGCAGTATATATTTTGCATAAAAGGAGTGTTAATATAGTGGATTATCAATATGGAATTATTAACTAGCTAGTCATAGCCAGTAGTTAAAATTTCATAAAACGACCACCGTTGTAACCAATATAGAACAACAATCCTCATCCTGGGTGTGAAAATATTAAGTCACAGTGTACCTATCAGTTCACCAAAAACAACATCACGTTGGACATTGGAAATCTCCTACCAAAGAAAGTGAGGTACAAAAAGCATGATAGGCATTTTACACAAGGACTTGGTTTTTAAGTTGCTGAAAAATTCAGAAAAACAATCAGGAATACATAATGGGTTTTACAAAGAAACCATAATATTGGAGGCTAAGGGTATTCACTGACTTTGGTATGTATCTATGACACTAATAATGCCTTCAACGACAAACATAATTTTATTGGTTTTGTGCAAGTACTTGCACTTCAGACAAGTGAATCTTGTCATACATATGTTTAACATTATGTATAGAAACATTATTGTTAGAAACACTATTGTTTAATAATTGATATATACATAAAAAAAAAAAAAAAAAAAAACAAAATCTTAATGCTAGCAATAGACCTTACAGTCATTATAAATATACTAATAAAATATTTATTAGTACCTATTCAGTTTTCTATCATGTAATGAGTTCAATGGTTTTGGGTTTTTGATTATTTCCTGCATCAATTATAGTGTACTTAATAAATTTGAGGCACACACAATGGAAAGCTATACATTAATTCATCATTGTGAGAATTAGATGGTTTTACTGTATTTTTGTTTGATCATATGATAATCAATAAATAATATGTAATTAAATAAGATTATTCAAGAAATTAATAACTATAAAAAATAGTTTTGTAATTAGTTTGGAATGTGTACAGTTATTTTGAACACTAGTGATGTTTCTGGTATAGTTATGATAACACAAGCACAAACGGCTACCATTAAAATAACAAGTTGGTTTTAGAGCACTATATATGTTGTAATTTATTTAAAGGTGTTTCAGTAAAAAATATTGGATTGAGATATCATACAAAAATTTGCAATTTTGGTATTGTTATATTTAAATTATTACATCCACATGTTACATGTATCTTATAAATAGGTATCTATATATAAAAGAACATAAAGTCATGCAAATGACTTGATAATAATATCCATTTGAAAATTTAATGATATTATGTTGACATGCTACGGTGGATGAAATATTGAGTTACATTATTTGAAAGTATGGATTATCTTAAACAAGAATAATCAAAAGCATATGCTTATTACAGGTATGATAAATATTATGCAGTATCAGCAATAATCTAAGTCCTAAGGAACTTGATATTATTTATTTATTATTAATGGGGGATACATAATAATAAGTTGAGAGTAACACTCGATTCTCACGGTTGGACATCTAGAACTAACTAGAAAGTTACGCATTGCAATTTTTTTTTTACTTATAAATACAGTCACATACAAAGAAGCAAAGGAAGTGTGGTATGAAATGAAAATTTCATGGTATGAAATAATTCAGTTATGAATAGGATTCCCAATATGATACAGTTGTAACCCGTGGTTCGGTTTAGCAGACTGTAACTTATTCGCTTCTCAAGTTATTACTAAATTAGGAGTGTATTTTTTCATCAGTAATGTAATTGGTTCAGGTGTGGCCCGATCGTATTGCCAAAACGAATGTTCGCGGGCGTTATTGCGCAGGAACGAATCGTTAAGTAATACATAAAGATTTATGTAGCCAAGGATTTATTTGTCGGCGCACATTCAGAACATGGAAATGATTCCGGGATATTTTCGAAATTTAAATTGAATTAATAATAGTGGTATAGTAATAACACTGGGGTAGGTTATGTTTGTTTACCACGCATTAATACTGCCCTTCGTTCCAGACTCTAAAATTGGGGGGGGGGGGGGGGGGGGGGGGCGAGATTATATAGGTAAAGCACATAGCCTTATGTGAGGAATATCTCCAGATAAGATGTGTGTGTGTGAGTGATGTACGCGGATGGCCGCGAGGCCTTTACAGCTTCACCGGACTTAATTCCATATAAGCTCATTAGTACAAAGGCCTCTAGTACAAAAAATGTTAAATTTTGATATATGTACATCTTTAAAGATTAAAAATATAACTGACATTAAATATAGCAGAATGTTGATATAAAAAAAAAAAAAAAAAAAAAAAAAACATAAATTAAATATGTAATGATAGCAAAAACATTCTTATAATGACCAAATTAATTCGTAGCCTTTGTTTGGTACTGTACTCAAAAAGAGATCATTTGACAAAAAAAAAAAAAAAAAAAAAAAGAACCACATGCCTGTTGGAAAACACATTAGTGGGGAAATAGGTTTCCCTGTTATATTTGTATCATATTGTTATAGATTGGGTACTAACAGACTTTGTTTTCAGGTCTAGTACACAGTAAGGGTTTCTAGCTATCTATCTATCTCTGTCCATATTATGACGCCAGATTTCTTGCGGGGTGGGCAGAGAGTGCAAGGTTCCGACGGGTTTTTTCCTTGCATGCCTGCCTGGCTTTCTTCACTCTCATAGTTCGTCTCATAATGGTTGTCAATGATACAAGAATTATTATAAAGGATTTAATTTTATATAAACAAAACTCTAGATGGGCAATTCTTCAACTCTTGTTATATAGAAGATATCTATAGAAGAAAGATCTCTATAGAAGACATAACAGATGGAGACTGCACTGATATCTGATAAGTAATTATTGATTAATATTACCCGGTATTAATGAATTTTGGACAACAGGTGTGGTATAAAGGTACATAACAGGTGCTTTAAAGGTTTTGTTGGGATGGATCTACACTACAAAACATAACATGTTATAGAATTTGATTATATAAATTTATTTTAAATAAGTTTATATCATAGACAGACTGGTTGTAAGAAACAATATAGGTGTATATATTTGTTGTGTTTGTGTTGTATGGCAATACAAAGAACGGGAATGTGTTATAGTACAAATATACTCATGATATAATACTTTTTAGAGGTCACGCTCAAAAAAAAAAAAAAAAAAAAAAAAAGAAGCCTGTACGTGGTATACTTCAACTTTACCCTTATAGCTCTAAACAGCTGCTAATATAGTTTATATCGAGAACGAAGGACACAGTATAATAAGTGATCAAACGAACTTACCTGAAGTGAAGTTCGATCATTATTATACGAAGTCCTTCGTTCGAAGATATAAGTACCCAACCCGCCCTGCCCGTTGGTAAAGTTGAAATGTACTACTTCTAAAAGGAATGGTTCCAGAGGTTATGTCCACAGATACCATAGAGGCTTTTGAAGTTTCTAAATGACGCGCGGTTGCCAAGCGACTCGAGAGAGCTGCTAATATAGTTTATATCTTCGAACGAAGGACTTCGTATAATAATGATCGAACTTCACTTCAGGTAAGTTCGTTTGATCACTTATTATACTCGTATTTAACCAATATATGTTGCCTACTATGATCTTAGTCGCTTACGATGGGCTTCGAAAAAGGGCTCAAGTTAACCTAAAGGGCGAAGGAGAGAGCTATGCTCGGAGTTACGCTGCGTGATTAAATTAGAAACGAGGAGACCCGCAGGAGAACCCACTGACATAGCGCTCAGAATTGCTAAACTTAAGTAGCAGTGGGCGGGGTAAGTCGCTCGTAGAAATGACGGGCTTTGGGGCAGAAATGTCCTAGAGTAGCGACCACGTACCGGAAGACAGACCCCCTACCAATATTCGATGTCCAATAAATGCATAATGGCCCGTGTGATATCTAAATGAGTTTAACATTACACAAAGATGCGCTGCCTCGTTGGTCTAGTGGCAAAGCGCATCGCTTTGTGATCACGAGGTCCTGGGTTCAAATCCTAGGTCGGACAAATGTAGTTGTTCTAATTAAAACTTCCCAGTACGAGTCCGGAGTATGGAATTGTGCCCGGTATATGGCAATAGGCTCGCCCCCTATTACATGGGACCTAACATCGTCGGCGAAACGTGGGTGTACTGAGGTACACCCCTGCTTGGGGAATATAGGCGTGACGGTGTTTTACAAAGATGCGGTTAATGCAACAATAAATAGACAACAAAGGTGTTTGCCTTTTCTGACTTATTATAGAAATCTAATTTTGTCTTATCTGAAGGGCAAATCAAGAGTTTCTGTAACCGGCGAGAGTGTATGAAACAAATTATGAGAGTGGAGGAAGCCAGAGATTTCCGTAAGGAAAGAACCTGTGTAAACTCTGTACTTTCTGCCTACCCCCAAAGGGATCTGGCATCATAATATAGATAAATAGAAATCTAATTTAGAAAATTTTTAGGTGTCGGCAAAATAGAGTCGTAGGTTCGAGTCCTACAACTAATATCAAAAAGAAAAAATGGAAGTTTGCTACAATTAGGAGTACACAAATAGATTTTATTCTATCTAAAAGGACTAAAGTCTCATCAGGAAACGCGTATAGGCAAGAAAAGTGTGCAAGATAAGAACAGATTCTTAGCACATTATTTTTTAAATTCCCGTCCCAAAATAAACGCGACTGATAAATTTTAATGGCAAATAGTGACCTTAGTCATTATTTGCCATTAACATTGCCAGATTTTACATGCAAAAATATGGCTAGCGCATACTCGGTACTCACCATCTCCTTCTATGAAGCAGCAAAGTTTATATGCGCACATTAACAAAAAAATTATTAAATTCCAAGTCACGTCTGTGTCATCTTTACATATTTTGATCACTAGTGAATAAAGTATTATGTTGCAGATAAACTTTAAGGGTAAAGATATCTAGATCCTTTACGTGTCCATAAAGGATCTACATATATAGGTACTGAGTAAATTTAAAAAAATCCATTTGAACTTTGCATAGTATTATTACGAGTAATCTTATTCGAATATCTTATTAGTCGAGTTGAAATATTGACTTTGCTCGAACATAATTTTAATAATCCTGAGATCAAACTAAAAACCTAAGTTAAAATGTAGGAGGCACAAAGAAAAAACTGTTTTAACTATCTTACATTCTTCTTACAATTTAACATAGACGGAACTTGTTTGATATGGATTATTAGCATTATTATCATAATATATTTAAAATTCAACTTACTAAGTTGCTATAAAACCGGATAAAGAAGATGCTATTCACTGTATAACTTTTAATACTTAATATCACAAAACGTTCGGGCCGTCTGTCGTGCACGATTTACTAAAGTAGTATGGACGAAATTCTCACGAATGGACTCTGTCTAAAGCACAGTAGGTATGATCAACAAAAAAATATACGTAATTAAGTAAAATAAAACGATCGAGGGCCTCTTGCACCACCCATGAGTAAAGTGCTGGTTAGTTACGTCTCGATTAGCGTTACTCGGCAATTGAAACTGGCTAGTTTACCGTCGGATAGGGCTACTAAAATATGGTGCAATACTTATGTAGACTTACTTGCAACTTCAATTGTCGATTAGTCTACTTCAGAGTTAACTCGAAGGCGGTGAAAGAAGCCCTCACTGGTATAATGTACACACGCTATTTACGACACGTGAAATTTAAATAAGTATATAATTTTCGGGTACGTAGATTTTTTTAAATTCTATTTCCAAAATACTAATTTAAACACAGTCTACATAGGAAGATTAAGTTAAGAACGTTAAGTTTCAAAAAAATAAATCATATGGTTTCGTCTCAGTAGGTATTCATTGAAAATGGTTAATGATCTTCTCTCTACATGTCCGAAAAGGTATGATGGATGCATTTTATGTAATAATATCTTATCTTATAATTGTACTTATAAGAAAAATTAAGGAAAATACGTAGCTTTCTTCGTAACATAAGTAATATTTGTAAAATTTGCTAAAGACAAATGCTAGTAGCAAATTTCGCTGCTCACAGTACTTACCATTCCAACACACATGTGGTACAGGATCCCAAGCCTTAATAAAAAAAGTCTTGCCGAGCATTCCCGACTGTATACGGGATTTGCCGAGAGGGCAAGAACTTTTGCTCAATAAGCGGGACTTCCCAAAACCCGATGATTATTGTGTCGCTACAATGAAAATTTCTAAGAAGTCACAAAAAATGTATTGAATTGTAGAATGTTTTATTCAAGTAGGCCAACTAAACCTCATTCAAGTAAAATGTGCCTAAGTAAAACGTTACCGTTAGAGGGCACTTTTAATAACAAAATAGAGCAAAACGCCGTCTAGAGTCTAAGCACAATTGAAACCCAGATAAGGATCAATTAACTATTTATTTGTCTTTATATTGTCAAAGAGGAGATTTATTTAAAAAAATAGGGTTCTAGTGCATGAATTCAAAACACATCGAAAGTCGTTAATTTTACTACAGTAGGTCTTAAATACCTTGGTCATTATATGACTGTACTATATGCGCCTCTACCTTTCAGATAGATACAGAATAGGTGACCGGATTATTTATAATAATATCAGCCTATACTGCCCACTGCTGGGCAAAGGCCTTCTCTCACAAATCGAGGTGAGAGAGATTGGGTCATACTCCACCACGCGGACCCAGTGCGGATTGGTGGAGGCAGGTTTGTGGCCACCTGCGGTTGGAACTTATCAAGCCACCTTTAAGGCTTCCAACTCGGCTTAACGACTACCACATTAAGTGGTAACCGGGACCAACGGCTTAACGTGCCTTCCGAAGCACGGAGACGCTCGAATATGAAATGCCACAAACGGTCACCCATCTCAGGCCGACCGAGTCGAACGCTGCTTAACCTTGGTGATCGGTAAGAACACCGCGATCGCACAGCGCTACGAGCGCCTATTTTAGCGATTATTTATTGGTTAATATTTTATCTTCAGCCGAAAAACGTCTCCAATACGACAAAGGCCTCCCCTTAAAACCATACAACGATCAGCTAAATAATAATGTCAAAAATTGTAATATTAAAAAATCAAAACATGGCAATAACAAAATTTTGAGAGTTAACCTAGGGATAGCGATCTGAGATCGATTAATCGAAGAATCGATTTCCCGGTCCAAAATTTTTTAAATCGATATGTAGCACTTAATTGATTCAATGAATCGTTATTTCACCCTAGAAAATCGACTTTAGATTTTTTCTGTTTTGGTAAAAACCAATTATTTAGTTGAATGTACTCAACATGGAGAATATGTAGAGTAGAGGAGCCTAATCTTAAACGAGGGCTGGCCTTACATGCCTCTATGTTCATCACGACGAGTTAATACCAAGTACCCCGTTTGTGTCGCTTTGCAGTTACTCTATTCTGCATGGTGCTCAACACATGTAACGAAAAAACAGTTTATCATTTAATACATCAACATAAGTAATGTTAAGATTTTGATTGAATTATGGAATTCCCTGAAATAAAAAACATCCCAGATTTTACTGACAAGAGATCGTTTATTATGGTATCTTCTTTTTCATAAATTGTATTTACATTTACATTGTGAATGCAGTTTTGAAAAAAAATCGATTTTTTATAAATCGATCTTTTAGATCTCGATTTTATTGTAAATCGATTCATCAGGTTCGATCGATTTAAAATCGATCTTTTTCGGAAAGAATCGCCATCCCTAAGTTAAGCCAATCTGGATTTTAAAAAAGTTCAATGACACTTTGTGTATGTTCGGTTTTATCCCCGCATATGAAGAGACTGCAACATAAAGCTAGAATCAAATTATCGGACGCGGCTTAACCATCGTTCGCATGAGCGCTTATTTAACGTGCGGTGCTGAAGCGCTGTCAACGGTTATCAAAAACTTGTACTGGTAGCCGTTTGTTTTATTCCAGCGCTTTATTGACTCGCGTTAAAATAACACTAGTGTAAATGTGGGGCTACATTCGCAACCGAATCTGGTCAATAACGTAATATAGGCAAACTATCAGCATAAGTCGAAGACATAACCTTGAGCCCTCGGACGTCTGACGAAAATCAGTCTCGTTGTATGTTTTTATACGTCGCTGACGTCTGACACAAGTGTCTGACACGATACCGGTGTTTCAAATGTGTGTAAATGATCTACGCCGTTGGTCCAGGGGCCTTTACAGCTTTACCAGACAAGACGACGAGCGTGCAACAACTACGCTCTAGACTGAAAAGACAAAAGAGCAACTAGCTCAAAGGTGCCTCAAGGAGGATGTGCCTCGCTGACGAGGTTGGTATCTGATTCCGTGTGCGGTATCAGTATCTAAAACAAGGGAGGTAAGGGTAGGGTAGGTATCCCGTAGTATTGTTGTACTAAGATTTGCGAACTTTAGGTTTTATTTTACCAAAGGTTGACATTGTGAACAAAATGAATAGATACCAATTTAATTTCAACTAAACTACCTCGTTGGTCTAGTGGCGAATAATGCGCGATGCGATCACGAGGTCCTGGATACAAATTCTTGTTCGGACAAATGTAGATCTATCGAAAAATTCCCAGTAATCAGTCCGGAATCTGGAAGTATGATCTGATCGGTCAGACACTTAAGACGACACAAAACACAAGTACACAAAAGTGGGTGTACACAGTACACTCTGACCGTGTCTTTTTTATTTGAACTACTTTATAAAGTTCTGGATAATAACATTCTTCGCTATATTTTTTTATTATTTCACCATATCATACGTTGCCAAAGATGCTAAAATAAAACACAACACATTGTTTTATAAACGTTGTACGTTAATTAATTCAACTATGTAACACAATCTACTGCATAACATTCAATGAATAGCTGATCAGTTGCAGACTAATAATAAAATATAATAATAACATATTGCAGAATCTTCATGAACTCATGGCTCTTCTACAAGTAGAAACAACAACTAAACTTAAGCAAAGCCGCCGTTTTTATGTATCTACTCTCGTATACTAATCCAAATAAGTACACAAAAATTAATTACTCCCAGCTAAGTGTTTGTGTGAGTGATCTACGCTGTTGGTCAAGAGGTCTTTATAGCTTCACCGGACAAGTGGGCTAGGGGGCAACTAGCTCAAGGGCGCCTCAAAGAGGAACGGCCTCGGGTTGGGCAGTCGCTATGCGGGAGGGCTATATACTAGGTGTCTCGCCATGGTGCTCTGCACCGGCCAGCGGGCAAGGGATTCATCGACCTCGCCGGCAAGATACGTGTCTAGTCCTGACCTGGTTAATTATGTGGAGACAGGGAGTGAGGGGGTACAAAATGAACCTATGACATGTTAAAAGTCGCGAGTGAAAGTTGGATGCCTACAGCACTAAGCTGGTCGTTGTGGCGGTCTTCAGGGGAGGCCTTTGTCCAGCAGTAGAAATCTTTCGACTAAAGATAGATCGAATAATAATAGCCCTGTTAAGAAACTGTCCCATCGTTGGGCACGGGCCTCCTCTCAAACTGCTAGGGTTTAGTCTACCACGCTTGCCCAGTGCGGGTTGGCGAACTTCACACACCTTCGAGAAGATAGACCTTGATAGATAGATAGAAGTTTAAGGTTATTTTTTTGACATCCGATGGTCTAGGTATCGCCTAGAATGAAAACGTACTAAATATGGACTTAAACATAATAGTTTCCTTCCAATTTATTTTTGTAGATCCTCTAAAGATTTTTTTATAAATTTTGCTAGGAATGGAACCCATAAATAAATTGTTGACCCCAGACGTCACTCTAATACGAGTGTCTATAAGTTGCCGCCCGATAACAAGTGGTTTATTTATAAGACCCATATACAGTGCATATGGGTCTAATAAATAAACCACTGTTACGATAATTTCGTAAAATGATCATTTAACGATGGAGTATTGCGGCATACGAAGCTATTTAAATTTAGATAAATGACGATATGACCACCCATCAAGAATATAGGATAGATATGAATACCGTAATGATTAACGTTACAAGTATACGCATTAATTATTTCGAGCAATATCGTTAAGGATTAGGTGGACCGATAACATAATAAAGGTCACAGGTAAAAGCTGGATACGTACAGCTTCAAGCCGTGGCGATATTTGGGGAGGCCTTGACTTTGACCCCAAACTGAAATGATTTTCGTCTTTGGTTAAAGATTTATCATTCAAAACTGGTTAATTCTGAAGACCTGTTTGACATTCAGTGTCGGTTTTTAGTATCACTTTAACCCACGTTTCACGTTTTTTCGTTGACTTTCTCAAGGTCACGATCGTGTATAGATATCTATTATTGGGGAGAAAAAATACTTATATTTGGTGATAACGTGCGTATCGGTAGCCAAGTTACACATAGTTGATATTGTTTAGCCAAGCCACTTATAAAAGTAAGTTTTAATAGAAATGCATGTTTTTTTTTATGTGAAATAACTATTATGCATAAAAATGCATAACCATCACTTCATAAATATTTATACACTTTTCGGATCGCCGCGTTATTTTATGTAATCAAAACTTTTAAATAACATTGATGTTCACCATTCTGTTATAAGTTGGGTTACATCACGGTTCCATCCGCCATTTTTACCTTCGGTTGATGCCCTGCATGGACTATTACCGGGCCATTCGCTACCCACACGAGACAACAGTTGTTTGGATCATTTCATTTCAAAACTTAATTATAAGTCTACGTTAGCACAAATTGCAGTACTAAATACTAGTATAAGCGATCATCTTATGATTCTTTTGAAACAAAGAATAAACCTACTTGCAAAATAAAAACTATAATTGATTATAATGCGGCTCTAAATAGTATATTAGAAAGTAAAATCTAAGTAAATTACTTTTTCTTGACTATCCTACCTACGTCGTCAAACATTTAATTACTAAAATTAAAGAATCTTTCGACGATAATACAATACAAATAAATCATTCAAAAAATCAGCGCACTATAAAACCTTGGATCACACCTGGCATACGACGGTGTATTAAAAACACAAACATTATACAAAAGAAACTCAAAATTGATAAACATAATGAAATACTTAAAATTACCTTCAAGCGTTGTCGCAATTATTGCAACAATTTTTTAAAAAATTAAAACGTAGATATGAAAGAAATAAATTAAATGAATCTATAAATTGTAATATATCTTTATGGAAAACTATTAAAATTATTACTCCTCTTTCACGAAGTAGAAACGACCACTTTGAATTACTTAATATTAAGGAATCGAGTGGGGCCTCCGTGAATTTTGTAAATAGTTATTTTGCTGAAGTTGGAAAAAGGCTTGCAGAAAACTTAATTATTGATAACACAAGTTGTCAAACACCTGATCTTTTCGAGATGTCGAATACCCAAATCTCCTCTTTTGTCCTCCTGGACACTTCTCCAGATAGCGTTCTTATGAATCTTAAATCGGCCAGTGCTTCAGGATGGGATGGTATTACCACAAGTTTCTTAAAGTTGGCCAAAAAGTAAGTTGTTCCGATAATAAGCCACTTAAAAAATCTCTGTTTTGGTTCTGGTACCTTCTCTGTTCTTCTGAAGCGAGCAATTATAACTCAACGACGAAACGATTTCAATAATTATAGATCTATACTAACTGCATTATCTAAAATTATAAAAAAAAAATATTAATAAGACTTAAATTACTTAGAAAATCTTTTTTTTCTCTAAATCTCAATTTGGATTCAGACGTAAAAAGTCTACACAGGATGCAGTTGAGGCACTAGTTTCTGTTGTAGTCAATCAACTTGACAAAGGCAAAAAAAGTCTAGCAGCTTTCCTCGACTTGAAAAAAACATTTGACACCGTTTCTATCCCCATCCTCCTACAAAATTTGGAACTTATTGGAATAAGAGGTGTACCCCTCGATTACTTCAAAAGTTATCTCCAGTTTAGAACACAAAGTGTCACGGTTGGACAGTGCACAAGCAATAATGCGAATATCGGTTACGATGTTCCACAGGGAAGTGTGTTGGGACCTACACTGTTTCTTGTGTATATCAACGGGCTTTGTCAACTGAGTCCCCTAAATGGACATATTTTTACATACGCTGATGACACTATCATTGTGTTCACTGGCTCTTCTTGGGAGGAGGTGCGGAAGAATGCTGAGTTGGGACTTGCTAGGGTTTCTGAATGGCTAGAGGTCAGTCTTCTCACACTAAATGCAAAACTAAATACATCTGGTTTTCTATTTACAATAATAAACAACCAGACGCCAACTTCAGAATAAGAATTCATAAATGTGGTGATACTCAAACGAATACCTATACTTGCCCTTTTATAGATAAAGTCAGCAGTACTAAATATTTGGGTATTCTGATCGATCAACGTCTGTCATGGCATCCACAGATTGACGCATTATCTGGTGGTATGAGACCACTTATTTGGATTTTTAGAGAACTTAGACATGTGGCTTCTCCAGCTCTTCTCAGCAGAATCTACATAACTCTTGCTCAATCAGTCATAATGTACTGTATTTTATACCCATATGGGATGTAAGACCAAATTTATTGATGCAGAAAGAGCACAAAGAGCTCTATTGAAAGTTATGTTTTTCAAGCCCCACCGCTACCCATCTGAGGCACTCTACTCCACGTGCAATATCTTGACTATCCGAAAACTATACATTCTACATATGACCATAAGGAAACATAAGTCTACAAAATTTTATAAAAATGATTAAAAAAGGAGAAGAATCCTGAGAATATCCACTTCCATTAGCAATACAGTTTTTGCAACCCGTCACTGTAAGAGAAAATCTGTTTTACTTTACAATAGAATTAATAAAAAAACTGAATATATGTGAAATGAATATCCATGTCTGTAAGAAAACCCTCGTAAAATGGTTATTAAAACTGAATTATGATGAAATAGAACTTCTAAGACGCCCCACTGCTTTATAACAAATGCATGTGTATGTGACACCTGCTCTCTCACGCTCACGCTCGCACGCACACATACACATACACACACACCCACACACACACACACACACACACACATACACACACACGCGCGCCCACACACACACACACACACACACACACACACACACACACACACACACACACACACACACAGAAAGAGAGACACGCACACACACACATTTGTAATCATTTTAAATGACAATGTATGTTTTATTACTACTGTTGCCCTTTTAATTATATTGTTTTGTTTGTAATTATTCCATATTGCTCTTTGTGAAGAGCGGTACCTCCTGCCACAACTATTATATTAATACTTACTACGAGGTTCCACCAATGAAAGTATTTATTTGGTATTTATATTTTAAATGTTTTGTCTCAATCGAACCTGAATAGAGTATAGTAATACATTACAATAATTATAATAATAACTTTAATTAGTATCAAAAGAGGATGTACAGTTGCTTTATTGCACATATAAATAAAGTTACATAGTATCTAAAATTTAAAGCAAATTAATGTGATTCTGTAACTGAACTAGGAGAAATCCTGTATATCAAACCACAGAGCTCTTTCTACTTTATAAGACGGCACAGATATTAAATGACAAAATATAATAGCAAACCATGTCGTTAAAGTAACAATCAAGAATTAAAGTTAAATCTAAAGATTGTTTGTGTGTGTGTGTGTGTCCTCTCTGTGTGTGAATGTGAGAGGATGTGTGAGAATGTGGAAAAAATAATATGCATTGAGTTCTTAAACTTGACTTCTGATTTTTAATGTCAGATTATTTCAGCCTATTTACCTTTTGCCCTCAACCTTCGTGTGCCCCGGGACCCAGACAAGTCTGACCTTAGCTCATACGAGCTGAGAGCTTTAAGGGCAGCCTGACTGTCGCTACATATGTAGATTTCTTTATCAGTACTATGTGTGTCCAATATTTGTCTTGCACACATGGTAATTGAATAAGTTTCTGCTTGAAATATCGAAGTCATCTTACCCATGCTTTGATTTAGACTAAGTCCTTCAGTGTATATTCCGGCTCCTGTCCCATGTTTGGTTTTGGATCCATCAGTATACCATGTCCTCTGTTCTTTACTTTGCTTCTTTAGTCCTCCCTTCCACTGGTCTTTGGTTGGAATGTGAGTACTAAACCTTTTGTTGAACATGTATGTGGTCAGGATTTTGTCGCATTTCATGTCCCTTATATCATCCACCTCTTTAACTGGTGCTAATGATGTATGTTCGGATCTTGACATTGATGTATTCCATAGTCCAGTTTTAGCTAGTCTATCGAGTGCCTTCCTTGCTTCCGTCTCAATGACTATATGCAGTGGGGTGAGATTAAGTATCCACTCCATGGCTGCTGTTGGTGTTGTTTTGAAGGCACCTGTGATGGCCAAGGAGGCTGTTCTCTGTAACTTCCTCAAAGCATCCTTGCATGTTTGTGTTTTCGTTCTTGGCCACGACACTATGCTTCCGTAGGTTAATATTGGTCTCACCATCATTAGGTAGCCAGGTTTTTCCGTATGCTGATCCGCACATGTTCAGCACTCTAAGTGCCTTCTCAATGGTATGATCAGCGTGAAGGTGCCAACGAAGTTGTTTGTCGAGTGTTACACCTAGGTATCTGACATCGTCGGTCCATTCTATTTTATTGTTGTACATATACCTGTATATGTACAACAATAAAATAGAATCCTGTAGCCCCGTGAGCACTTTTTTTCGTGTGAACAGAATCGCATTCGTCTTTTTTGGATTAACTGATAGCCTATGTGTCGTGCACCATTCCGTCACTTTGTCCAAGCATTCTTGCATTAGTGTTGATACTGTATTGGCGAATTTTCCATTGATTAGTATCACGATATCGTCCACATATCCTACCGTGTGAAAAGGACCTGTGTTCGTAATTTCCAGGAGCAAGTTTATCGCGAGACTCCACAGAATTGGTGATAAAACACCTCCCTGCAGATGTCTGCAACCACCAGAGGATGTCCTCTGGTGGTTTTGGCGGTTAATTGATCACCTAAAATAGTAGATTGAATAACCCTATCATTAAGCATGTTTTTAATCCATTTTGTCAGAGTTGGTTTTATTCCATGCCTTTATGCAGCTTCCTCAATATAGAGAGGAAACTTGTGCGATCAAAGGCACCCTCAATATCCAGGAACGCTGCACCACATATCTGTTTTTGTTCTAGGGCCATCTCTGCACGGCTGACAACATAGTGTAGACCTGTTTCTGTAGATTTGCCCGGTTGATATGCACATTGCATTTTATGTAGGTCGTCAGTGTTGCCTCCCTTAGGTGTCTGTCTATCATCTTTTCCATACATTTGAGGTAAAATGATGACAGGCTAATTGGTCTGTTTGACTTAGCTTCCTCATAGTTCGGTTTTCCTGGTTTTGTGATAAACGTTACTTTGACCAGTCGCCAGATTCGGGGGGTGTGCCCATAGGCTACACACGCTCTGATTAGCCTACATAGGTGTCGATTGAGTGTCCATTCATCCCTTTGTAGTAGAATGGGATATATTCCATCCGGTCCTGCGATCTTAAAAGGCTGAAAGCTATAAAGAGCCCATTTTATCTTATTTGGTTCCACGACCTTTTGTGCTGTCTCCTAGTCAGCTTTAGTTATTGTAGCATTTTGCTCTTCATCCTCAACATCACACACGATGTCATCACACGGAAGTGTACGTCGAACATTACCTTCAGCGTTTCCTTCCCACTGTTTCTAAGATCACCTTTATCATTTCTTACCGTAGTAAGGGGATTTATTCTGGCAGTAGACATCGCCTTTGTGAGTCTCATGCCCTCTGATAGGCTGCTTATGCTCTGGCAGTGCCTTTTCTAGGCCGCTCTTTTAGCTTTCCGCACCTCCTTATTGAACCTCGTGAGTATCCGCGAATATTCACTAAAGTTCTTGATTGCTTTCGCTTCATTAAATACCCGGCGAGTTTCAAGCCTTAGCTTAGCAAGTTCAGGCGTCTACCACGGCTCACGCTTTGCTAATGCTCTTTTCTCCGGACAGTTATTTTTCTAGGCGGTGTTAA
Source organism: Phalera bucephala (assembly GCA_905147815.2). Classification (NCBI taxonomy): domain Eukaryota; kingdom Metazoa; phylum Arthropoda; class Insecta; order Lepidoptera; family Notodontidae; genus Phalera; species Phalera bucephala. The sequence continues at coordinate 16,708,033 of LR990617.1, read as the reverse complement.
CCGCCCGAACAATGTTGTCCGCTTCAAACTCTATATATATATCTATCTATCTATCTGTATATCATTATGCCAGATCCCTTGCGGGGTAGGCAGAGAGTACAGAGTTCCAATAGGTTCTTACCTTACATACCTCTCTGGCTTCCTCCACTCTCATAGTTCGTCTCATACACGCTCGCCGGTTACGGAGACTCTTGACTTGTCCTTCAGATAAGACTCCTTCCATACCACCCCTTACATTTCAAGTGCCTATTCGGCGCTCTGCACCCCACGATAATACTGAATAAAAAAGGAACATACCTGCATGATCTTGTTTTCATTTCATCTTGATGTCACACGAAACTTGATATCCCTGTTTAAACTATTATAATTACTTTACTATTAAAACCAAAGTATTTATGATAACATGAAGATCTATTCCTTTGCTGTATTTTACAAACAAGCTAAGGCACGCCGGTTCCGTGATCCTGTAAGTAATTTGCGTAATCATCGATATATTATTTGACATATAATATATCGGTATGCGTAATAATTAAAAATTAGAAATAATAATACCAGAGTATTGCAAAATCTGTATTTAAAAAAAAATTGTGATAAAAGAAATGTTTAATGCTCCTTACCAAGCCGGTCTAGAATAAAATCTTAACATAAAGACAACGATACATTTGATGAGGAAAGCACATCGATTTTACCTTCCCTAATATAGCCTCCCGAATCTGGCTGGGGTATGTCCTTGACGCTATTTCGGTTAGAGACAACCGTACCGCAAACTCCTCAATTCTCGTCTTTAGGTATATACTTTGGTAATTATTAGACTTGCACCCTACTAATATTATAAATGCGTACGGTTGTTTATTAATCTTTCATGCAAAAAACTACTGAACGGATTATAAAGAAACTTTACAGTCATATAGCTTATACATCAGAATAATACTTGTACTAATAATATATAAAAATCAACGCGTGCACAGCCGCGGAAAACTACATTCAATTAAGCATCAATTTCATAAAATAGATCTACACACAGGCCAAATCTATTTGAATGCCTATTTATCCTAATCTGCTACATGTATATTTCTACATCAACATCAGCGTCATCGCTTCCAGCTTATTTCACATACTGCAGGGCGTAAGCCTCCCTTTTACGCCAGATATACCTATCCTGAGCCAATCTTGGCAAGCCCTTACCCCATGCCTACATAATTACTAAAAATTAAGGTAAAGAAATTTAATTTCAGGTTAGTAACACCAGCCGCACTCCGACCGACTGTAGAGTATTTCTACACTGATCGCCATCATTCGTGATCAGGGCAAAGCGTTTTAAGTTCTTTACTCTGTGGATAAATATAGAAGTTCATACGGAAGACCCTAACCACTTATTTTACAATAGGTAACTTAGCTCATGACAAAGCCTGTACAACATTATAGGTAGGTAGATAGGTACCACAGCTTCATTTAAGCGCACATATGAAACAACTCCTTTAACAATTGAGTTGGTGTTTTGAGAAAATTTGGCGAGAACGAGAAATCGGTATTTAATACTATCGAAATATTAATGCTACCACCTGCTAATGGAACCACATAAATTGTAATAATAAGAGAGTGTGGCAGTGTCTTTATTTCCTGACTGCTGTGGTCGGAATTAACAGAGGTTTAACTTATATAACAAAATAATTGCTGCAGAAGCTTAGGCTAGTGTTTAAGCTTCTGCAGCAATATGTTTTCAATACCTATCTACACATGTCAAGACTCTAGTGAGATTTGACATGTGTAGATAGCTATTGAAATCATAACTTATCCAATTAAAAATAGGTGTGAAGTGTCTACTTTTCATAAGTTCCGACAAACTTCTCGCAGTTGGGGCAGTAGTGGTCGCTATTTTTCCCCGAATTTAAGCAATATGGTAAACAGCAGCAGCAACTGAAAATAACAAATAAACATCCCAAATAAATACACCTAATCGTAATAAGGCCCCAAATGATACTACGCCCCTCTGCTACTCTACCGTGACTCTACCTAACTAACAAAAGATCAAACGAGACCGTAACGAATCATCTTAGAAAATGACAATTCTGTTAATAATTTCAGTAAATCAATTATGACCTACTGGTACTACATTGTGCCATTTTTTAATCCTATAGGTATGTTAATTGAATATTAATCGGAATATACCTATAATAGGTATGCATGAGTAAAGACAAAGTGCGTTCTATAATGTGACTTCAATTTCTCCAAATCTATTGTAATTGGTTTGAACCTCATGATCGCTACGTGCCATATTGGTCACTAGACCAATGAGGTAGTCAAAGACAGCTCGTCGTTATAAGAAAAAAATAATGAAAAAAGAAACATGTTAGCCCATTGGGGCTAAAAGTCTACCATTGGGTAGGTATAGCTATGTATAACTAGCCGTGCTTACCATATAAACCAACAAAGTGCAGCAGCCACGTGAGTGCGGGTAGTGGTGGTGTAACGGACAGACGTTTTAATGCAAGCACGACAGAAAGGACATACCGTGACCGTCTTCTCAGGACCGAGAAGAGTCTGTAACAGATTACAACACGAACGTACTATAAGTACCCGATCAAATTCTTAGATAGGTATTTAAGGATATATATCCCCAGTAATGAAATGATTGCATATGCATATATATGGGTTTTTACTAATTTTACTGCGATTAGTGAACTAAATTCTTATAATATTATTCTAGAAGAACATAACTTATTAACAGTATTGTTTGACTTTAACTAAAAACTAGGTCTATCTATAAAGCTACCACCACGCCAGACAGTATATATAGTCCAACAGGTTCTTTCCTAACCGACCTCTCTCACTTGATCCGCTATCCATAATTCGCCTCAAACTAGTTTACTCATACAAACCGGTGGTGGCACTGGGGAAGGCACGGGGAGCGGGTGCTGTTGCGGCTGCGGCTGCGGCTGCGGCTGCGGCTGCGAAGTAGTGGATGACGTCGCTGTTTGAATCTAAAATAAAATAAACATGAGCTGCCTTTAAGAGCCCTACAAAGGACATTGTTCTGCGCCCATACATGATTTGCCCCAGTTCCAACAGCAATGAAAAAAAACTTTTTTCTAATTTAATACGTTTGATTTCAAATCACCCATAAATTATCTCAAGGCATTTATTATTAACGGACAAGCGGGGGAATCGCAATATTGGACAATAAGTATTAGATTTTGAGGTTATAATTTAGTAGACATTAATACATTTGAGGTTATATTGTGTGTTGACATTCAGTAAAGGTGTCGGCGACTTCGATATAAGTACTTACAATACTTTGAAATATTCGTTTTAGATTGCAAATTGTCCGTTAGATACGGTTATTTGCCATTATTATAATAAAATAGATAAATATTGATGGGATGGGTCGAATGTTTGTTGGTTCTGGGGCAATTTTCGACACTGTCTTTGTCGAAATGATCTATAAAAATCAGTTATAGTAAATACTATAACCATAAATCACATCGGCACCGCTATATTCCCCAAGCGGGGAAAGCAGACGTGCATTTTTCGCCGACCATGTTAGGTCCTAATTTATATAATATATATTTATATAAATTATACCGGGCACAATGCCAATCTCCGGAATGATACTGTTTTTTTTTTCTGTAGAAATACACTTTGCCCGACCTACGATTCGTAGTCAGTCAGTCAGTCAACAATAAATGTTTGTTACCCATATATTACAAATATTCAATTTATCTATCTATATCATCACACCAAATCCCTTGCGGGGTAGGCAAATATTGACCTATAAAATAATATTGTGCAATAACAGAATGAACAATCTGTGCCTAAAAATACTAAACCAGTATAATACGAATAATTCCTAATTTAAAGATTAGGTCACAATAATATTACTATATAGGAACCACTTCGTCTTCAAATCTAACGCACAAGTATAACCTAACTTACTTGCAGGTCCTTTTTGATTCAGAACCTTCTTTCTATTGCACCTATAATATAATATAAAGTAAATATAAATCAGCCGATGCTGACCCACTGCTAAGCAAACAGGGATGAGAGAGAATGGGTCATACTCCACCACGCGGACTCAGTGCCGATGGTGGAAACAGGTCTGTGACCACCTACCGTTAACGAGCCGCCTATACCGCCGTCCAAATCATAAACACTGTAACTATGTTCTATACTAGACCAAAACTACTGTATTTATGATTTGGACGGCAGTGTAAGGCTTCGAATGACTACTACATGAAGGGACCGGGAACAAGCACGTTACGTAACTTACAAAATCCGGAGACGCTCGTAAATGAAAATGTCACAAACGGTCACCAATCGTAGACTGATCGAGCCGAACGGTGCTTAACCTTGTCGATCGCAATAAACGCTGCGGTACCACTATCAAATAAATAACTAAAAACAACCTATGTAAGTATTGAAAACTAGTACCTAATATTAAAGTAAATTTATCTATTGGTTTATATTATCACGACAGATCCCTTGCAGGGTAGGCGGAGTAGGTAAATTAAATTATGCCTTTTTACATCGCTTAAAACAACTTTTAAATGAATGCTTTAAAGATATATTCAGAAATTGTCAAAATAACTCGCAAGTTACTCTTATAAAAAAAATCTGAACCAGGACATCTGTCGCGAACAATGGAGTCTTATTAAAATGTAAACAATTCAATCAAATAACAAGAAGACACCTATTCTAAGTAATTTTACACCCATTGTTGACACTTCAAGCGAATCATTTAACGATGTTAACATAAACATAATTATAGCAATCGTTACATGACACTTACTACAAACATAACATATGCTTGTCGTTACACATTCCTACTCTTCGACCATGAATGTTATTGTTATTTACGCGCATTATTTACACACTACCTACGAAGTTTTTGTTTCTCGGAATTAGTTAGTATGGAAGTATGTGTCAGATCTGTGCAGGTACAATGAAGTTTATTACGTAGTAAATACACATTTATTTACCTTAGGAGATAGAACAGCAGAGGAATACAAAGGCAGGGAATCTTCTTCTTGCCCCATGGTTACGATTTACGTATATTGCTGAAACATATTTTTTTTTATATAATATGCCTGTAGCTCCTACGAAAAGCCTCTATGGACAGTACGAATGTGCCGACGCGCCTTTGGCCATCGCGTACTTTAAGGCGCCAAAAAAATATATAAGTTTAGATATTACCTAACATAGTACAATGAATAGCCGTGCACGACGTTTTATTCAACCATTCGGCAAAATAGAGTCGTGGTTTCGAGTACTTCAACTAATATCAAAAAGAAAAAGAAAAAGTGGAAGTTTGCTAAGTTAGGAGTAAACAAATAGAATTTATTCTTTCTAAAAGGACTTAAGTCTCCTAAAAAATGCGTAGAATAGGCAAAAACAGTTTCTTGGCACTTTAATTTCTATTCTAGTCCCAAAATAAACGTGATTTGATAAATTTTAATGGCAAATAGAGACCTTAGTGATTTTACATGCAAAAATATTACTAGCGCATACTCGGCACTCACGATCTTCTTCTATAAAGCAGCAAGGAAAATTTGTCCGCAGCATACATTAACAAGGAAAATATTAAAAGTCTAAGAAAAATATAGGCGAAGTCTATACCAATATCTTCTATTTTCACAAATCAAATAGTCTTATGTATATATGGATCTTTTATGTGCCAAATTTTGATCACTAGTGAAAAAATGTGTGATTATACTGTGTAAATTTCCCTAAAAATCACAAATGAACTTTGCAAAGTATTTACATCTTATTAAAGCCGTTAGTCAATATTATATAAAGTTATTAACTTCAAATGAGGTTAAGTTGAATGTTGACTTTGCTCATCCATAATATTAATAATCCTGAGATCAAACGAAAAACTGATGCCAACATTTAGGAGGCACAAATAAAAAACTGTTTTCAATATCATCCTACAATTTTACATAGAGGGAACTTGTTTGATATTGAGCATTATTATCATAATATATTCAAATTCAACTTACAAAGTTGCTATAACAATAAACAAGATTCACTGTATAACTTTAAATACTTAATATCACAAAAAGGTTCGGGCCGTCTGTCGTGCACGATATACTCAAGAAGTATGGACGATATTCTCACGAATGGACTCTGTCTAAAGCACCGTAGGTACGGTCAACAAAGAAATACGTAATTAAATTAAAAAAAAAGATCAAGGGCCTTTTCACCACCCTTGAGTAAAGTGCTGGTTAGTTACGTCTCGATTAACGTTACTCGGCAATTGAAACTGGCTAGTTTAACTATCGGATAGGCCTACTCAAATATGGTGCAATACTTACTTACAATATAGACTTTCTTGCAACTTTATTTGTCGATTAGTCTACTTCAGAGTTAACTCGAAGGCGGTGAAAGAGGCCCTCAGTGGAATATTGAACACACGCTATTTACGACACGTGAAATTTAAATAAGTATATAATTTTTGGGTAGGTAGATTTTTTTAAATCTAATTTAAACACAGTCTACACATGTAGATTAAAATAAGTACGTTAAGTTTTATAAAAAAATCATATGGTCTCGTCTCAGTAGGTATTCATCAGTCTCTCTCTAAACTCAGTAGTTTATGATATTCTCTCTACATGTCCGAAAAGGTATGATGGATGCAGTTTATGTAATAATATCTTATCTTATAATTGTACCAATAAGAAAATTTAAGGAAGATACGTAGCCGACTTTCTTAGTGACATAAGTAATGTTTGTAAAATTTCCTAAAGACAAATGCTAGTCTTTAGCAAATTTCGCTGTTCACAGTACCTACCATTCCAACACACATGTGGTACAGGGTCCCAAGCCTAAATAAAAAAATAACTGTATACGAGATTTGCTGACAGGACTTTTGCTCAGTAAGCGGGATTTCCCAAAACCAGATGATTATTGTATCGGGATATTCCGTGATGATGGCAAGAGACCCGATAGGATAACGTTGATCCCTTGGGAACGGCGGCGGGTCCTTGTATAGGACGCGACGTGCGTCGATACATTGGCTCCGTCCCATCTCAGGGAGTCAATATCTAGGACGGGAGCCACGGCTGAGAAGGCGGACCTAGGCAAACGGCAACAATTATATATTTGTGCCATTTGCTGTAGAAACGATGGGCACATGGAGTTAAGCTTAACAATAATATATAAATGAAATAACACCTACGCTGACCTTCTCGGGTGACAAGACGGCTGGCTCATTTCCGCTCAAAAGATTGGTCAGGAAACGCAGCCAGCATTCCTGCCACTATCTCAAAGGTGCCTCAAGGACGAACTATCTCGTCGGTGATGTCGCTATCTGCTTGCTTATGCAGTATCAGTATCTAAAACAAGGGAGGTAAGGGCGTCAGGAAGGTACACTATGGTGCAGACTATTAGGTCGCGACTGTCAGTCAATATTACTTAGTTTGTGTCCATCAATTTGTTTCCAGTTTAAGGTAATATTATTAACGGTCAAGTAACTTGTCGGTGGGAAACAAAACACAGACAATGTTATTCATTTCTTCCTGAAACTACAAGGACTATACGACGAACTAGACGACTAGATATTATTTTGGGCATTATCTGGACGCTACTGTGGCACTAGCCACAGATTAAGTAGGCATCCCGTAGTATTGATATACGCAAATCCTAGTAGATTTGCGAACTTTATGCTATATTTTGCCAAAGGTAGACATTGTGAAAAAAAAGATTAGATACCCATTTAATTTCAACTAAACTGCCTCGTTGGTCTAGTGGTGAATAATGCGCGATGCGATCACGAGGTCCTGGATTCAAATTCTAGTTCGGAAAAATGTAGTTTTATCGAAAAATTCCCAGTATCAATCCGGAGTCTGGAATTATGATCCGATCTGATCGGTCTTATACATGAGACGTGGGGTACACAACACAAGTGGGTGTACACAGTACACTGTGACCGAGTCTTTTTTATTTAACTACTTTATAAAGTTCTGGATAATAACATTCTTCACTATTTTTTTTTATTATTTCACCATATCATACGTTCCCAAAGATCTATCTATCTATATCATCACGCCAGATCCCTTGCGGGGTAGGCAGAGAGTACAAAGATGATAAAATAAAACACAATACATTGTTTTATAAACGTTGTACGTTCATTAATTCAACTGTGTAACACAATCTACTGCATAACATTCGATTTTTGTTAGATAACACAAATATTTTTATTATCTATTACATTTCAATGAATAGCTGATTAGTTCATAACATATTGCAGAACGTATGGCACTTCTACAAGTGGAAACAACAAATAAACTTAAGCAAGGCCGCCTTATGTTATGTATCTACTCTCGTACACTAAACCAAATAAGTACACAAAAATTAATTACTCCTAGCTAGGTGTGTGTTGTGTGTGTGTGAGTGATCTACGCTGTTGGTCGCGGGGCCTTTACAGCTTTACCAGACAAGAGGGCCAGAGGACAACTCGCTTAAAGGCGCCTCAAGGAGAAACGTCCTCGGCTTGGACAGTCGCTATGGGCATATACTAGGTGTCTCGCCGTGGTGCTCTGCACCGGCCAGCGGACAAGGGATTCTTTGACCTCGCTGGCAAGGTTCTTGTCTGATCCTGACCCAGTTAAGTATGTAGATACATGGAGTGGGCGGGCCCCGTACAAGTTGGACCTGATGACATGTTGAAGGTCGCTAGCAAAAGTTGGGTGCCTACACCACTAAGCTGGTCGTTGTGGCGGTCTTTAAGGCAGGCCGTTGTCCGGCAGTGGACGTCTTTCGGCTAAAGATCGATCGAATAATAATATAATATTAGCCCTGTTAAGAAATTGTCCCACCGTTGGGCACGGGCCTCCTCTCAAACTGACAGGGTTTAGTCCCTAGTCCACCACGCTGGCCCAGTGTGGGTTGGCGAACTGCACACACCTTGAAGAAACTCTCGATAGGTAAATAAAAGTTTCAGGGTATTTTTTGTCATCATATGGTCTAGGTATCGCCCAGAATGAAAACGTACTAAATATGAACCTAAACAGTCACCAATACTCGCATAATAGGTTCGGAACCTTCCAATTTCTTTTTGTAGATCCTTAAAAACATTTTTATAGCCAAATTCTTCTGCCAGGAATGGAACCATTAATTAATTGGAGCGAAAACATAAATTAATTTTTGACTCCAGATGTCACTCCACTACGAGTGCCTATACGTCGCCACCCGATAACGTGTCAAGTGGTTTATTTACATGGCCCTTATTCACTATGACCATTAAATACATAACGTGACGCGTTACCAAAATTTCGTGAAATTATCGTTTAATGGCTTACAGAATAGGTACGTACCATTACATGATCATTTAACGAATTTATTGAGAATTAAATTTAGATAAATGACGATATGATTATAATTCTATTCAATATAATAGAATGCATCTTAATGATCAATAATGAATCTAAGTTAATTTATTATATCCGAATGGCGGAATATGTCCGAACTTCGTAACCACTTGCAATATCACTGTATACCCATGTGTTCGCAATATATCTATTTGAAGTTGAATTTAAATTTGAAGTTATCGTAACGCGCTGCGTTTGGCCATAACGAATAAGGGCCTATTCTAAACAACTTTATACATACTTATTATGAGTCACTGTTTAATTCTCCGAAGCCGGGCCGGGCGCCAGGCGCAGCTGGAGGCCAAATATACGCATCAAATGCGAACCCTACGTAAAACCTCTGAAATTTAACAACTTTTGTGAAAAAAGACAATCTTGTTTACTTATTGTGCTAAGCCACGTTTTACCTTTAATAATTAGTATTCCAAGCGTTATAATTACGATTTCTGTGTTCCAAACAACTCATAGAGCCTAGAATATACTTTAGTTGAATTTCTACGGTCGTTACCGCTAATGGAAAGAGCAAAACTGTACTGGTATACATTTTACATTTTATTAAGAAAAGTCGCGCGATCATTTTCGCACATTTTCGTTTTCGGTAGATAGTAGGTAGTCAAATTGTCTATAGGCCCTTAACAAGCAAACATTCGTTTACGCGGTATTTTAAAACGTATAGGCAGACTAATATCCTTGGCATGTTTGTTTAGTTATAATAATTAGGTAAGTCAGGTTAATAGGTTTAGCTATTAAGTTATAATAAATAAATAAACAATCGCTTGGACTCGGCAAACGCAACCAAATTAATTTCAATCGTGTTAGATATACCAAACATTCTACCATTCGTGAATATTAACTTTTACCACAAACACATAGGGACTTTACTGAGGTAAGCGTTAGATAACTTAAATTATTAAGACCATAACTATGAACTATTGTTCACTGCTACGAGCTAGACAGATATTACTACTGGTACTTATATATAAGTAGGTACTTACCTAAAAGTATCTCGTTCAGTTTATTATGTAAAGGTACTCGTACCTAAATCATCCATGAAAAATTTGCAATACTTTGAATGGAAAAAATTTACAGTAACCATGTCCGCCTGTACAAAAACCAATAGATATAGTTTGTTTTCGATATAGTTTTAAGAAAGAAATGATACCTAATATTATAACAGCAAGCACACATAATAAATAGGTCTAGAAGTCCAATTAAAATAAGCTTGTAAAATATGGGGACCCTTCGGGATTTGGCAATTAGTAAGCAATGTTACTACATTCTTCAGTCAGTCTCCCCAGATTCTAGATTCTACACCTTAGAGTACAATGCAAATCTTTCGATCCTAACTACGGGTGAATAGGGTTGAATAAAAATTCAAACGACCTGCTTTCGAAATCTACGGGTAAACAGGGTTGACTAGGAATCCAAACGACCACCGTGACCTGCGTTCGAATTTTTCAATTTATTTAGAGTTTTATGTCAAATAAGCGAAGTCATCTCAGAAATAACTAGTTTACTATGCACTCCTGTCGTTAAATAAGCTATAGTAGGTAGCTTTTCAGATTTTTTGTACCAAGAATTTCAATGTCGGTTTTGTCCCTTCATACCTGGATTCCTATTTACCTGTAGTTAGGATCGAAAGGTCTGGATCGTGCTTTAAAGGAAAGTTAAAAGAAAGAAAGTTGCGTGTGCTATTATACACGTGGATTAGGTACTTTCGGATTAGCACGTGCCATGCATGCCCGCTATATTAATTTCCGTAAATCAAGATTTAGAGTGGCAATTGATTGATTGGTGGTGGATTTTATTTTCGGAGATCATTGCAGTTCCTTTTAACCCACATCGAATTTAATTAAACACAAAATAGTCCACGGTCCACCAGGTAGATTCCCACGGGACAGGCCATGCCTAGTGTGAAATGTTAAAATGTGATTTTTTAAATTTTGGAAATAAAAATTTTTGTTTTCATTATTTTTTTCAAGTGTTTAAACACAGACTTCACCACCTATTTTTAAGTAGATACACTCAAAAACACAGCAGTGTAAAGGCGGGCCATGCCATTGTGGAAGATTCCTATAATTCTTATATCAGATAGGTTTATACGACGAACGCCTCTAGAGCCAGCATGACGAGGGATGCGATGGCGGCCACCGCCGGCACAGTCACCACCCACGCGAATATTATGTTCCTGGAAAATTTTATACAAAAAATCATGTAATTAATACTAAATATTATTTCATACCTAACCCTACGTTCGCACGAGTGCTTTTGCAACGCCCGTTAATCAAGCGCTGGAATGAAACAAACGGCTACAACTAAATAAAGTTTTTCAAATAGCGCTTGCAGCGTTACAGAACAACGCGTTTAAAAAGCACCTGTGCGAACTAGGGGTAATAATAGGAGCTCGTAGCGCTGTGGAACCCACAGATCAGAGAAGTAGTACTTCTTTATTCTGCGGTGGAACCAATTACCAAAATTATGCAGGGTTTGGCTCCGTTACTAATAGATCGTAGATTGTTTAAAAAGTAGTTTCATGATGTTTTTTTTGTTATTTCATCTTGTCTGCATTTTATTGGATTTATTGAAAATATAAGACCTGTAATAACATACGTCAGAAGTTAAAACTCAAAACAGCGTAGCGCCTAGCGCTGTCGTAACACCAGGAAATATTGCTGTGTCGTAGGTACGTTTACATAGGCACAGAAACACTTGTGGAAGGTGAACGGCCTACACTCTAATCACTACACTTGTCATCGTCGCAAAGAAAAATCTTTAGTTCTCTAACCGAAACAAGCTCCAATCGACGGGCTTCTGCGAGCAGTAGCCGATGCAGACGACGGAGCCGACCTTGCAGTGCGTGGTGGAAATAGGCAGACCCGCCTTGCTCGCCACAAGCACCGTCATGGCCGCACCCAGCTCGATCGTGAACCCACTGCACACGAAATTCATACGCGTGCAGCAGTATTAGCCCGCATACGCATGGGGGCTTTATCAACGTGCATTTTTTTAAAGCTGTAAGCGCTTTTTAAAATACAAACCGATAGCCATTTGTGTAATTCAAACGCGTTACTAAAGCGTTATTAATATTTTTTTGTTAATAACAGAGACAGAGCAAATGGTGCGAGGGGAAAGCTACTTGGGAGCCGGCACTTATGCCAAAAGGCGCAGCTGGCCATACATAACGGAGTGCTTGTCCCAACGCTGTTATATGGCCACGAGAGCTGGGTATGTAAGAAGGAGAATGAAAGTAGGATAAATGCGGTGGAAATGCAAGCTCTGCGGAAAGTAGTATGAAAGTGAGTAGGTATGAAGATGAGAATGGGTATGCTCGGTTGGTTCGGGCATATAGAAAGAATGTCAGAAGAATGACAAAACAGATATACAATGCGAAAGTGGAAGGATGTAGGTACCGGGGACCTAGACTATCTTACCACGACCAAATAGACCGAGTCTTATCTGAAGAACAAGTCAAGAGTCTTCGTAACCGGCGAGCGTGTATGAGACGAACTATGAGAGTGGAAGAAGCCAGAGAGGTATGTAAGGAAAGAACCTGTTGGAACTCAGTACTCTCTCCCTACCCCGTAAGGAATATGGCGTGATGATATAGGTAGATATCCTTAACTGAAATACCCAAACTGATGTGAAAAAGGACAGCCAGGTTATATTAACAAAAATATCTGTGCGGTCCCATCAAAAAATAGATGCTATTAGCATCTATACGTTGCTCAATAGGAAAAACACTTATTGATCGATGGTTAATATGGTTTTTTAGTTTTTAACCTCTAACTGACGATTGGTATTATTTACAATATCCATAGGAAGAATATTAGCGCTAACATCCTTAATACTACTTACGTGTCAGGCGTGATATTGGTGAGATCCTCTCCTACAGTGCGTATTACTCTGCGACCCCACAGCCACAATCCAAATGCAATGCCGATGCCTCCAAACACTAGAATTGCTAGCGGAGTCTCCGCACGGGAGTGAACGCCTCCCTCCGAGTAGAGTAGCCAGAGAGCCACCAGTGGACCAATGGCATTGCTGTAACAGCACGAATTAAATAAATTTTTACTTGCAATGTTTGTTTGTCTTTCCGGTTTAAATCTTGTGATCCATTTTTTAAGCACTTGCGGGTATTTGATTGACCTGAAATTTGGCATACATATGTAGGTTCGGTGACAATGTCATCATGGAGCTGGTCTGATAATAGAGACGGAAGGTGGCCATCGGAGCATGTGAACTACACAACGTAACTCCCTCTTATTTAGGCTTGTTGGATTCGTATTGACAAGTACTATACAAGCAGATAGTGTTTAAGGACTGATGATGAAGCCGAAAGGTGGTCAATGGAACCAGCTAACTACTTAGTATAATCCCGCCGAGTTCGGACTCGTTGGATTTTTCTTGACGAGTACTTTGGACCCGGACGGTGTCCAAGGTCTGATGGAAGGGGGCTAAGCAACATATCTTAGTTGTGTTTCTGCTATAAAAGTACGTAACGCCAGTACGCTTAGGGATCACCTTTTCAGATAGGTAATGTTCTCAGATAAAGTATTTGCTAGTGAAGGAGTGATGAATCAAACATTAAAACAATGGCACCGACAGATAACAGGCTCATTATTTTTATAAATGTCATTTTATGTTTTCGGATATGGAAAGGGTGTCGTACACAAACAGCAGTACAGTTAGTGAAATCTATCATTTAAGTATATTGGAATGTGGTCATTGAGGGTTAGTATAAACGAGACTACTAACTAGTCTAGCCCTATATAAGGAATTATTCCTGTGTCATGGGTGCATTTATAAAAATGAATTTCACATACACAAACACCCACACACACACGATTAATACATAAAATAATGATACCAACCTAACGTCATTACCACCATGCGCAAACGCGCCGAAGATAGCCGTGAGCACCTGCAGGAAGGAGAACAGGCGCAGTGCGTCAGGCGGCGGCGGCGCGGGCGGCGCATGCGGCGGTGACGCGGCGCGCAGCAGCGGCGCGGCGCTCGAGTTGGGCGTTATCCCCACGGTACGAGCGCCTATCATCGCCTCCCCGCACGCCTCCACGCTCCAAGCGCTGCCGCTTGCCACCGGCTATGATGCCACCATGTATTCAAGCCTCGTAGTCATTAAAGGATAAATTTTAATGACCCGTGGCACGTGTCGCTTAAAATACTTACTCAAACTTCGTATTCTTTAGGAGTCGTCATTTGTTGGGACCCACGACCCATGTCGTTAGCGTCGTATTCATAAGGGAACAAATATCCTGCGATCGGTATCGATGGTGACGTCGGACGTAGGACGACGTAGACGTTTAGGGTCGTCGCTGGACATCTTGTAACTTGTGATGTCCACATTTGTGTGGTCGGTTGCAACTTGTCACCCGAAGAAATTTCATATATCCTTTATCTTTTTTATTATGCAACATACGTCTACTCTGTAACATCTGTTACTCAACAAAAGCGACGCGGTGACAAGGAAATGGTCGCGCGATGTTGCCAGACTTGGCGGGTGACGTCATCTGTTATCGCTCGAAATAGTACGATATTCAAGCAACACGTGTCGCGGAACTATTCTCCCCCAATGAATACGAAGTTTCATTCTAGCATGCCAACTCCTTCCCTAGATTTATTGCCTTCACCCATACATTTTTTTTCGTAGGAGCAGATAGCAATAAGTTTGCCCAAAATATTCTACCAAATAAATCGAGTATTTTCTAAATTGTCTATGTGAAGGAGTTTACTCAATATAAGAAAAAATACTGACCAAAGACGAATGTCATAAAACTTTCATTTAGAATGCTTGAGTAAATACTTAGGTGATAAACTAATGTATGATCTAAAAGTAACCCTTTACCTACCTTATCGAGTCGTGGCGGTGGCGTATCAAAATCAACAGACAAGGGCAATGCGCGAATATTTGCCAATCTATCGAACTCTCCACGGGCTATAGTGTCGCACGAATCTCCAAGGAAACCATTCTTGGAGTCATAGCTCTCGCCCATGCCGGCTAATTGAGCGGAATCTAAGCTTTTGCAACAACTCAAAGTTTCATCAATATACTTCAGGGTGTTTATCTGCGGATCGGCATCTATAAGTTGTAAACGGGACTTGTTCGGTGGGCTAAGACTTCTCGACAGTATGCTACAGTCATCCATTGTGGCGAGGAGTGCTCGATTCCTGGTGTTCATCTCTCGGACTTCGACAGACACTTTGTCTGCATCGCTAAGGGTTACCATCTCAGCACTCTCCGCGATTGCCTCTAGAACCTTTCCATCTTCAGACAGAATGGAGGTTGGCCGTTGAGGGACGCTGCTTTTACTGGAGTGAGTTGGAGTATTTGCGGGTGTCGTTTCTGCAACAGTAGGGAATTTTCTTATATTTAAATTGAAAGAACGTAGGTTAAAAACCTATTATTTAATTATATTTAGGCTAAATATAAATATTTTAGTTACCATTGGATAATCCAAGCGAGAAGTTGACAGGCGGCGCGACGAGTTCACGTTTGTAATACGGCACCAGGAACCCACGCACACAAATCGCCGTCACCAAGCCCACGGAAACCGATATGGCTGCGGCCATCCACAGTGGAATCTTATCCATGGCTAATACTAAAAAAATAAAGAAGTAACAATAAATACGTGGCTATTTATGTAGGTACTCACATAAAATATCGTAGGTATATGCTTATTTCGTTAAGTATGTACTTAGATTCTAAAACATTGTAAATTTTTCAGTTGATCACAGGTCGTCCATACGTGCTAATAGCACGATCCAGACCTTCCTATCCTAACACCTTAATTGGACAATGTGTAGCACAATCGCCCTAACTTCATCATTGTTATTAGAAATTGGACATACTATCGGCCCTGTCTTAAGTCCGAAGTTGGAAAGTATGTAAGAAAGAACGCTTCCTGAATAGGATGTTCTACCTAAAAGTTACGAAAGAAAGGTGTGGATTGTTCTTATTTGGCACGAAACATTCCATATAATTAAACATGAAATGCTGTTTGTTGGTCAGCGCGTTACTTAAAAACGGCTGAACGGTTTGGGTAATGTTTTTTTAAGTTCTATCTATATCATCACGCCAGCTCCCTCGCGGGGTGGGCAGAGAGTACAGAGTTCCAACAGGTTCTTTCCTTACATACCTCTCTGGCTTCCTCCACTCTCATAGTTCGTCTCATACACACTCGCCGGTTACGGAGACTCTTGACTTGCCCTTCAGATAAGACACGGTCTATTTGGTCATGGTAAGATAGTCTAGGTCTTCCCCGGTACCTATATTCTTCCACTTTCGCACTGTATATCTGTTTTGTCATTCTTTCTTCTGGCATTCTTTCTATATGCCCGAACCAACGGAGCATACCCTTTCTCATTTTTACACCGATACTATCTTTCATACCTATTCGCTTTCTTACTACGCTGTTGCGAATACGGTCGGTCAGCGTGACTTCGCACATCTTCCGCAGAGATCGCATTTATCCTGCTTTCACTGCCATATAAAAGCGTTGGGACAAGCACTCCGTTATGCATGGCCAGCTGCGCCTTTTGGCTTAAGTGCCGGCTCCTAAGTAGCCTTCCCATCGCACCATTCACTCTATTACCTGCATTCACACTTCTCCCTATATCAGCGGTGTATTTCCCATCCTTACTGAAGGCGCATCCAAGATATACAAACTCATTCACATCGTTACGAACCACAATCCTTGCATTCGTTCTGGTTTCTTCCCGTTCAAAAACCATAATTATGGTTTTCTTCACATTCAAATGTTCATGCAGTCGTCTCTCATAACTGTGACTAGTGTTTGCAGATCAGTGTTTTTTAAGTTGCCTGGAAAACTAGAAAAGTCGTAAAAACTGAATGTACTTTTTTCTATGGGATAATAAAAGAACTATGTCTATTGTGTCAGCTAGTCGCAAAGGAATTACAATAGAAAACTCACATTTGGGCCCATCATGCACTACAGTCAACACATTCACGGCGACAGTGGTTCCGTAAAAAATAGGCAATGCTTTCAACCCTGCGTCCACCGGGTGAGGGTCTCGGAGGATGAACCGGCGGACTAGCGAGAAGATCATGGCTGACGCTGTTCCGCTCATTGCAGGCGAGATGAACCATGACAACACTGCAACAACAGTAGAGCGTGGTAGAGCAAATGACGTAATATGTACATACTATATAAACTAACTACGCAAATAATGTGCTAGTGCCAGAAATAAGCAATAAAATTGAGTTCGGTCATAATGCAGCCCACGATATTCGTATCATTGGTGTGTGTGTGTGTGTGTGTGTGAGTGATGTACGCTGTTGGCCGTGAGGCCTTTACAGCTTCACCGGACTTAAGGGCGAGCGTGCAACCACTACGCTCGAGCCAGAAGGGCAAGAGGCGACATACTCGAGGGCGCCTTGAAGAGGCGGCTTCGGTTGGGATAGTCGCTGCGGGGTGAGGGGTACACTACTAAGTGCACCGGTCAACCGCCGGCTAGGGGAGGGGATCTACGACTTTGTCATCGTCGTCGCCCGTAATCGGAGCGGAAAGAAGGGATGACAAAGCATCGGGGGGATCGGTGAGAACATGTCGCGGCCGGCGGTGGCGGGGGCGGCAGGGGTCGGGGGGATCGTAGACGGCGGCGGCTACGATTAATGGATTCGCATGGGTAGATGCGTCCGCGAAGTGTCGAGTTGTCGCCTTTTTAATATAGGCGCGGATAGGTTCGAGACCGAGATCGGAGTGGAGGTCGACATTCCGTAAAAACCATGGGGCTCCTACGGCTTTACGGAGGAAGCGGCTTTGAACCGCTTGGAGTTTATCAATGTGAGAGGGTCGTATCATTGGTAGAAGATGTACTAATAACGCTAGACATTAATTAAAATGACGAACTGGGCCGCAAACTGATGATATACCTATCACGTTATCGGATAGAGCCAATGCTCTTTTGTCTGAATACCTCATTATCTGAGGTCGGCGCTGTATGTCTTCCCATTTGTAAAACATATTGATGATTTGACATTGTTTTACGACCGGTTACCATAAAAATTAAGGTGCAGGTGCTCTTGCCCCATTAACACATGTATCATAATTGAATTGTCAGCATGTTGATTAACGTAATACGACACAGGTGGGGCAGGAGCAAGACACTAACTTCTTTTCTGCTTTTTTCCGACAGTATGTACCTAACTCGACTTAACTCGCCATGACTCTTTACATCATAAAGCGGTAATTGCCTGTTAAGACACCGTCTCCTTTATAATTCGTTTTCAATCGTAAATTTACTGATAGACGAAGTCCCAAGCTATCAGTCAGATAATATTCTCAATTTACTTACTGACCTATTACGTACACAGACCGATTATTTATGAAGGTCCTAGAGGATTTATTTTTCACCTTTCTTTATAAAATCGTGTGTAAGTTCTAGATTAAAATCACCAAGCGGGTTACTTCTAGGTTCTAAACTAAGTAACGTGCTAATTATGGATTAAATTATAACCATTAAAACACATGTGATAAATACCTACCGCCTTACCTTAAACTGCTACAAGGCATGCTATTATATGTAGTTATTTAGTATGCGTATAAAATAAATATCGTTCTCTTTGGGTTTTTGTCCTTGAATCACGAAGGCATCGCAATACGTACGAAGACTAAATAATCAATGCGAACCAACAATAAATCCAGAGATAGTAAAAGTTGATAGTCCATTCTCTTCAAGGTTACATAGTTAGCCATTCCATTACACCATAGTTGCGAGTGTAATTACGTATTGCTCATAAAGGACTTCTTTTAGACTATATCTCAACCTTTCCGGTGACGAAATATTAAATTACATCCTAATTTTAAAAGAACATAAATTTTCTCGAAAACAATAAAGGCTTGCTTGGGACGACCACCTGCCAGATGAATCGACGATCTTGTGAAAATCGCAGGAAGTTGTTGGATGCAGGTGGCATCGGACCGGTTACGCTGGAAAGCGATTGGGGAGGCCTATGTTCAGCAGTGGACAAGTATAGGCTGAGATGATGATGATGATGAATAAAGGCTATCTCTTCTTTTATAAGCAACGACTAACGGCCGGTTTCAATTATTAACTTAAGGATAGATTTGCTTACTGTCAGTAGAATTTTGGCGGATTTTCCATACAAAAAATGTCAAAATTCTAAACGTAATAGGGAAATCTATCCTTGACATACTGAGTTCTTAGATTTACGCGAATACTACGCATGAAATAAAACTCCTTTTTCGGATTTTATCGCGGTTTATTTTTTCGCATATTTTTACTCGAAACGTAAACTTAAAAATCAAAAAAAAACCGCGAATAATTCCGAAAAAACATTTTTTTTTAATCTATCCTTGAGTTAAATATTGAAACCGGCCGTAAGTATATTTTGTAAAAAAATAGAGATAAGCAAATTACGTCATTGACGTTTAAACGATTTAAACGATTTATAACAGATGTCGACTAAGTAAGTTAAATCGAAAATGAATACGTAATTCCCCAAGGATATATACCCATTGAATAACGCCCTCAGCGAACGAAATCGCAAACTATTAATTTTTCATACAAATTGGTCTACTGGGACATATATATCAACGTTTACGTGTTTTGGGATCTATGAACAATCCAAAATAAAATATTTAAGTAATAATCGTAACAGTAGGCACCTATACCTACCCAGAAAAAATACAGAATATGTAGAAATATATTGAATATTTAAAAAAGTAAAGTCAGCGTGCGTGCTTCGCGATCTCTATCAACTTAAGATATGTTTGAATTTAAACTGTTTTAACGGCTTTTCAACGAAAAATCAAGGTACAAGATTGCTTTTTCTTATACCGGATTCATATAAAATCTCTGCCGCCTTATAGCATAGAGCAGTTCCGTAATAGGAACAACTAGTTACATTCCCGGTTCATACGCACTTCGTATTGGAACGGCGCGGTCGCAAAACTTCAGGCAACGGTTTATATTTATGAAAACTCCTGTTATCAAACCATTTTTTCCAAAAATATTTTTTTTTCTGAACATACCCCAGCACACTTTTACACTAGCTTTCTCAGGTTTTTCTGATGCATCATCCTCACAATTTTGTCTTATAACACAGATAAGATAATTAAGTTTTTGTCCAAAAAATAATTTTCTCCACAAAATTTCAAAACAAATCCCAAAATGACAACACCGAATAACTGAGCAGTAAAATATTTTTGAGCTTCCCTCCCTTCCCACGTGATTCGAAATCAAACCAAAATATAAACAATGTAATACATGAAAGTATTTGAAGGTTCATAAGTGGCAATTCGTCATTTCATTTTATAATATTTTCTAGTTCTTGCCCAAGATTGACGACACTTGTAATGGGGATTCTATCTATGAAGAATAAATGGACTCTCTTTTAAATAGGTGAAGAATGTTCCATATGTATTTAATAAACATGTCAAAGTTATAAAGTTACATGGCTAACTTGTATCGTAAGTTCGATTATGTACTTGTGAACGATTTATTTTTGAAATATTCAATATAATATTTTACTTTTCCCTAAATACCTACACCCCATTATAAACTTGGGCTGTACTGTAACAATTAAACAAACAACTACGTACCTATAGCTCCAAGGGTGGACCAATTAACCCCCACAGGACCTTTAGCAGTAAGCGTGAACCCCACGGTGGCTCCGACCATGGAATGGGTGCCTGAAACCGGCAGCCTCAGAGCCGTGGCCAGAATAAGCCAGGCGGCACCTGACAGCAGAGCTGAGAGGCACCCAGCTGCCAGCAGTCGCTCACCTCCATCCGCGTAAAGGGACACGTCGAGGATGCCCTTGCGCATCGTATCTGATACTTTATATCCTACAAAAAATTATGAATTTTGTGTTTGGTTATTCTGGTTACAACATTTTAAATCTTTTAGACCATTTTTGCTACCTTAAAATTGGAAGTAAAGTATAGATCGATATCTCCATTCAAGATATATTTGTAGACCTGTATACAGATAGCTATTTACGAAAGACAAATCTTAAGTAGATAAAAAGGTACCTACGTATCAAAGCTTCTGAAGACGTTGACAAAATTGGTAGACATAAGGAGACACAATATAAGATTTATCCTTGTTATACTCAAACTTCTCTCGCTCACCTTGATTTGTGAGAGAAGGCGTTTGCACAGGATTAGGGCAGTATAGGCTGATATTATTGTATATTATATTGTGTCTTCATCACAGGTGATCGTACAAAATAACTGAAATCATCTTAATCTCTATAAAAGATAATGCAGGAAGTTGACTTGTTTAACTCACCTATAAGTACAGCACCAGCTATTTCAAAGATTGTTGCGAGTATGCAAGCCTGTGTCATCGTCAACACCTTGGACCCAACACTGGTACCGAAGGAGTTGGCCACATCGTTGGCCCCAATGCCAAATGCGAGCACGAACGCCACCACGAATCCGCTTATCACGATCCAAAACAAATCATCAGCGAACGGTTCCATTGTTTTAACAATCCAATCTTTCGGATTCACTCATTAATTGTGGAATAAGTAATTCATGTTTCAAATAGCACCTATCCCAATGTGTTCTTGCTTCCTCTATAAATACTATTATTAACACGTCTTAAAAACAATCCTTTATCTTCAACATTTGGTATTTTACATTCCTTAATAGAAAAATAACTGGCATAAAATACAAGCTTTAGCCTTAGCTCTAATTACATACAAATTACAACTTCAAAAGCAACGCGATAAACTAGGCGGTAATTAATTTAAAATATTGAAAATAATTGAATTCGAGAATTGTGTTTGTTGTGCGTCACAATGCTTGGTGTTTAAATAGTCTCTCCCATAAATGATGATGGCTTGTTAACTTCGGCTTCATCATTTCTGTAGACAAAAAAGAAATAGAAATATTTGTTAACTTTGTTTACAATACTCCTCATAGAAATACCCCTCCCCCTCCTCATAGAAATACAGGTGCGAGCAGTAGGTATGGTTAGCGCTGTTATTTCGGTTTATTTCGCGTTTGTCTCTCGAAGTTTCGTCCCACATAAAAACAGCCCGCATTCAGAGCCCTCATTATATAATTTTTTTTCACCCAAAATCTATTTAGATATTTTTATCTGCAATTTTATCCTGTTTTGCCCCCTTTTTTGTTTACGGTGCGCCTCATTCTTTTAAAAATAATTGCTTACAATAAAAGTCAAAACAAGTTTAAAGGTACCATAAAATATACGGCAGCTTCGTCATTGGATACTCAACATAGCTCAATTTTATAGGAGCTTATTAAATAGCAACGGATAAATCGGAATAAGAAAATAAATACCCTCTCATAGATAATATTCCTCCAGCCGGTGTAGCAGAGGTTTATTGTGTACACCACCTTTTGCCGACGATGTTAGTTCCTATGTTAGGCACCTAATATCTAGGCGAACCTTTTGCCATTATACCGGACAAAATTTCGAATCCCGGCTTGCTACTGCTTTTTTTTCAATACAGGACCCCTAACACTTTATCGGACTTGAGACACGAGCCTAGGATCTCTTCATAACCAGTCCATACCATGTGCCACTAAACCAACGAGGCAATCATAATACCCATTATCACAGATGAAGAATTTTCTAATTATGTTCCCTTTTTTCGATTAGAATATACTAAGCCATAAGAATTCTTTTAACTTATCAATTAACGCTACCAAAAGTAAGTAACGTCCACCTTTTATGTTGAAACATAGGATAGTGTGCATCTAATTACTACGAATATAAAATACCAAACCCGTTTTCCCGGCTAAGTTGACGCACCTAATCAACCGAAGATTGGTATTATAATGGTATGTATTTCAATATTTCTTAATAGTTTCTTATTTTCCAATCGTCTCAATATCCGCTGGTCTCATAATAAACTATAATATCAAATATGTTTCGACATGTGACATGACTTAATTTTAACATTATCGATTCGACGCCATTCGACAAGACAATTTCGCGGTAAAATAGTGAACATCATTAACGTTCAACATCAAAAGTATAAATGAGAATAATTATTTTTTTACCATAAATGAAGGAAAAACATTAAAACTAGGCTCTTATTAGTAAATAGGTCACATGCGCTTCTAAGTCGTCATCTCGCTCGTGTATTTTTAAGCGAACGGACCTATGTCATGGTTAACTATAACACGTGTCGATGTATGCTTCACTGTAGGACATAATTAGGCATCAAATTAATACTGAAATTAGTCGCAATTAATAAAAAAACTATATAATGTATAAAATACACTCACTTTTTTATAAGATAGGATTGTATGGTCCTAAAATTCACTACAAGAAGAGCACGAGCTATCGCCGTGAGCACCTCAGCTGTAGACTAAGTCTGAAGTTGACAAGGGTCGCACCGGGTCGCCGGCTGAATAGAGCATGCGCCAAGGGCATCCGCCACCCCACTCCGGCATCCCCCTGATGGGGAGAGCACAATAAAACTGTTTGTTCTATAGGAAAAGAACGGTAACATAAAACCGCTAGCCGATGGACTACATAAAACCAACGAAACTCCCTAAAAGTACACACATACATTTTTAACCAGCTGGTTGTAAATTTTACGAAAAAGATACGAACATATCTACGTAGACCACGATTTATGTAATATAAGTGTGCCATAGCTAACTAGGTATATAGCTAACTCGACCAGTTAAATGAACAATGTCACTCTATTGAATTGTTAAACGTTTTAAGCCAGGTGAACCAACGAAACATTTTGCTTAACGATTACGGCATTTGTCGTATTCATATGGTTGAATTAGCCAGGTGATCAGTAAATCCGAATAACACCTTTCAAACCTAAAATACATAAGGGAGGTACTAAAATAACCAAATGAACTAAAACAGTTACAGAATAGGTAAATGTCTGCTTTTATTCTAACTGAACTCGCTCTGTTAGTCATGTCGTTTCTGTAGTTTATCGAGGAGTTTGGAGTCTATCGATGTGAGAGCGGGCAGCGTGCCCGAACACCTCACAAGCGTACGTCATGATGGGCCGTACACAAGTTTTATAAAGTGTCACCTTATTCCTAAGGGGCATTTTACTCCGCTTGCAGATCATCTGGTAAAGACGACCGAGCACAAAGCGGTTACGGCGAGCTCGGTTACGGACTCGCTTGATATGCGATCCGAAGGTCATGGTAGGTCCGAAAATCATGGTAGCTTTTTCAGTGTTCACTATAACAAAGAAACGATAGATACCTACCTACTGAGACTAGTTTACTTTAGACTTGACAAATAACAAAACTTAATTACATCATAATAGCAGATTTTCATTGAGATATGTATATGGTATCGGAAATGTATGTAATGCGTCATTACGTAAAATGCCGAAAATCGCCAGGAGATGTATGAAATAAATTTTATTATACACATTTCCTAGGAAATCTATACATTTCTTAAACAGCAGCAATTACTTTCAAAGTACCGGTAGATTCCAGCAGGGTAAATGAGTATGTTGACCTAGTTTTTCTATTATGTGCCTAGCTGATGTGGGCCACCTCGCCTGATGCTCACCGGTAGGCATGTCGATTTTAAATCGATTAATCGAGTAATCAGTTTTTTAAGTCAAATAATAGATGTTCAAGATCGATCTGAAACACAGAATTGAGCGGAACAAGATATTAAAAATAGAGCGGTTCAAGAAAATTAATTTAATTAAATCGGCATTATTAAGAATCGACTTCGAGTCGATTAATAGAGAATCAATGTTTTATCCTCGATTTAATCGAGAATCGATTCTTGTGCATTCGATTTGAATCGATGCAAATATCGATTTTTCTTACAATGAATCGACATGCCTACTCGCTGGCCGGCCGCTACCGCAGCACGCTCGCTTTGCGCGCTCGGCTCGCATGTTTTGGTCACAATTCTAGCCAAACTTAACCCATACTACATTTAATGACATTCATAGTAGTGATCAAAATTAAGTATGGGCTAGGTTGAGTTTGAACTTTTGAGTTTCGGTTAGTGGCCATGTCTGCGCACCATAAGTGAGAACAGGCAAAATACTCATGTCGATGAGCTGTACCTCCGCTCCGGCGCCGTCGCCTTCGGCGAGCGGGATCGGCTCTTACCGAATCCCGCTCGGCCTCCTCCTTCTGGGACATCACACTCTCGCAGAAGAAGGATACGGCCCCCCACGCCGATTCCCCTGCCGGCATAGCCGCTACCATTGCTGGCAAGGAGGGGTCCAGTCCAATCCGGTCGACCAGGAGCTTGTGCTCTGCGGAATCCTGGTCACCACCATAGTGGTGACAGGTCGCCGTCGTCTCGCGTCCGATCTTGCTCAGATAATTACCGAAACAGCTGTGACCGTGATTATCTGAGCAAGCCTGTAGGAGATTCGCCCATTTCTCCGCTGTTGCCAGGCTTCCAAGGACGGCAGGATGCCTAAGATGACGCGCTTGCGCGCGATGTGCTCCTGGCTGAGCCTCGCGCGCCACTCCTTCAGGGCGCGTCGTCGTTCCTGCCGTGTTTATCTCAAGTCTAATCTAACCCAACCCTCTTTTTTATTATATACTTAGCTTATTTTACAAACTTTCCACATTGCTGGTGCCTTTTGTGATGATTATTAATACATTTTATTACATGAATTATTTACAGTACCTAGGACATACAAATATACCATTCCTAGGCAATGTATGAATTATAAATCTTTGACAATTTATTTTACACATTTCCTAAATAGGGTCAGCATTGTATACATTTCCTAGGAATAGTATACAATTTCTAAACATCACACATTTCCGATAACATATATAAAGAAAGCTAGCCTACGGTCAGCCTAATGCATGGTTAGACCACGGTTATCTATTTAACTAAAACCGGCGAGCTTGAATGAGACATTTCTATTGACAACCGGCCCTTTGGAACGATTGCTTTACGAGCTAGCCATTTACAGGAATTGCTAATTTAATCGGATGGCTGTGACATGAAACGAATTAGGTACTTCCTCTAGTATAGGTAAAATAGTAGATAATATAGTTTCTAATAGAGTGCTAAATATGTAGTGTGTTATGTATTATTTATCTATCTTTAAATTTTAGTAATCCTAACGTCCATAACCAGATATTTTATGATAATTAACATACCAACAGGCTAAGCCTACAGATGCTACCGTCCCCATAAGCGTGGTCAGAAAACTATTAAAAATCGATAGGCCTTTAATTGGAATATCAGCTGTTTTCTGACCGATATGAAAAACTCATACATAGATTTTATATGACTTTCATATATATATCTAGTTTTACATTTACATTTCCTAACTTCCTTTTAACTAGATCTTCTATAATGAGGCTTATAACGTTATTTTTTGTTCTCATTTAATATAAAAAAACGTAACAACGTAGGTGCGTTAACAAACATGAAATTCACAAACATATGTAGGTCACAAAGATTTATCCCGAGTGGGGATAGAACCCGCGACTACCGGTAGACTAGGATGACGATTGATTTCCAATATTGAATATATCGAACGATGATAAGTTGATCCAAAGCTTGTCTCGTAAAACAAGGTCTGGAGTACAATCCACTTGGATCTCTAGTATTTCGGGTTATACCTATAAACAAAAAGACTTTGTGTAAAAGACACAACCTAAGTAAACAGTTTTCGGATTTTGTTCGATTATATTACCCGGTGAGATGATGAATACCTATTACTAGTATGTTACACATCGCTCGAAGGTAAAGTTGTGACTCACTGCAATGCTTTGAATTCCATACATATAACTGAATTAAGCATAGAGAAAAAATTGCAGCAATTAGATGTATGTAAAGGAGCAGGATCTGATGGTATCCCTACCGTGTTTTTGAAAAATTGTGCTAAAAGTCTCTCTAAACCACTCCACTTACTATATAACAAATCACTAGCAAATGGTAAGTTCCCTAGTTATTGGAAAGAAACTGTTGTCACACCCATTCCCAAATCCGGAGATAAATCTGACGCTCGAAATTATAGCCTATATAATTATAGACTTATTAGCAAACTGTCCATATTGGCAAAGGTTTTTGAGTCTTTAGTCTGTCCTTTTATAAGCTGGCACATTAAAAGTACAATTACAGAACACCAGCACGGGTTTGTTAAAAATAAATCAACTCTAACCAATTTAGCAAATTTTGTTGAAAGAACCTTAACAAACGTAAGCAATGGAAATGAAGTTGACGCGATCTACAGTGATTTCAGCAAAGCTTTTGACAAGGTTGATCATCATATCTTATTACAGAAGCTTGCCTACATATTTAGTATTAACGGTTCTCTTTGGAGTTGGTTTAAATCTTACCTAACAGATAGAGAGACAAGAGTAGTTATTAGTGGATACTCCTCTCATACATTCACGCCTACGTCTGGTGTTCCACAGGGATCACACCTGGGACCAATATTGTTCATTATGTTTGTAGATGATATTAAGTATTGCATTTGGAACTCGCATTTTGAACTATACGCGGACGATTTAAAACTATCTAAAATTGTAAATTCGAAGATAGAACAGAATCTTCTGCAAGAGGACTTAAACAGGCTCTGCGAATGGTGTAACCGCAATGCTATGGAATTAAACATTGATAAGTGCTACCACATTAAGTTTTCTCGAAAAAAACAGAGATTTGATACAACCTACACTATGAATGGTAAGACCTTAAAAAACGTAACCGATGTCAGAGATCTAGGAATCGTCCTTGACTCAGAAATGCGTTTTACCAAACACATAGACGTTGTAGTAAATAAGTGTAATAGAATGTTAGCATTTATAAACCGCAACACAGCTAAATTTAAGTCAGTCTTGGCATTGAAAACATTATACCACACCCTAGTTAGAAGTAACATTGAATACTGCTCAATTATATGGTATCCCATGTATCAAAATAATATTCAGCGCATTGAAAACATTCAAAGGAAGTTCTTGAGAAGACTCTCTGTAATATCGGGTATCCGCCGTACGGTCAAAGATTATGAGGATCGGCTTAGATATTTTGGAATGAAGTCACTATGCTGGCGTAGGGATTACCTGGGATTAATGTTCATATATAAAGTACTTAATCATAAAATAGACTGTCCTTCCATACTAACTCAAATTCATATAAGCGTTCCTAGGTCATCAGCAAGAATAGTCAATTATAAACCTTTTCAAATTAAAACCAGTCGTAATAATTACGGGAAAAATTCACCTCTCTCTTATATACTCAGAAAATGTAATGACAACTTCTATGTACTGAATACTGACATTTTCGCTGAAAAAATGGAATTGTTCAAGAAAGCCATATTTGGGGGTCTAATTCATTGACTCTGTTAAAAAAAAATAGTAATAAGAATAATCGGAAAATAATATATGTATATGTTCATTTCATTATATTCATTTTATAATAAAATAATTTGATATAATTTGATATTTTTATTATTACAGATTCTAATTCTCTTTCTTGTTGTTCAAATTGTATTATTATTAATGTAAGTTGCCTGATCTTAAGTATAATTTGTATAATTTTGGTTTATATATAATTTGTATTAATAATTGTTCATTGGAAATAAGTTTCACATAATTGTCGTGCTAGCCTATAATTTAAAACCATATAAATATTAAGTTTCTATGTAATCTGATTGATGTGAATGTTATGTATGTGTTTTAGTTGGTAAGCCTTATAAATAAATAAATAAATGTAGGTATGTGTGTACATGTCTGCCTACCTCTTTGAAAATAAAAGGTGTGCAGTAGTTCTACCATGAGTAAAGTTATTCACTACCACTATCGAGATCGTTCATAAATTTGACAATTTTATCCCCCGACGGTAAAAGTGGGGTGTTATAAATTTAACGTGTGTATCTGCGTATCTATAAGTTAAGGTTTGTAAGGAAAAAATCTGTTGCAACTCTGTACTTTTGTGTGTGTGTGTGTGTGTGTGAATGATCTACGCTGGTGGCAGCGGAGCCTTTACGGCTTCACCGGCAAGTGAACTCTGTACTCTCTGCCTACCCCGCAAGGGATCTGGCGTGATGATATAGATAGGTAGATCTGCGTAGGTATCTGTGTGTCTGTCTGCGGCAGCATAGCTGAACCGATTTTGATTTCGTTTTTGCTTGTTTGAAAGGTGACTTGATCGAGAGTGTTCTTAGCTATGATTCAAGAAAATGATTTTTGGAGATTAGCTCCTTTCTAGTTGTTGAAGGGACGTGAGCAACTTCTACTGGTCTGATCCATTTGAAATTTAGTATTCTATGGCTTCAATGATATAACAATAACATGATTACTTTAACCTGATGCTGCAGTATCATCTAGAGGCAGCAGGAAACCCAACTCCTCATAAACTTACAACAGAGGTATTTTTTTTTGGTTGATTGACATACATTTCGGATCGAGAAAACGTGTGTAAATATCTTTGGTAAATAACAACAACGCATGGTTGAGAAACAATCTCTAAAAGCTTTAGCATATATTACATTTTTTGTGTGTGTGAATGGACTACTCTGTTGGCCCCGGCCTTTACAGCTTCTCCGGACAAGAACGCCACCGGGACGTTGAGAGTTGTATATGTACTGATCTGTATATAGTACTCTGTGGTACTGATACTAATAGAAGACGACGACATAAGGAACTTATAAAGTTCTTTGTATGACAAACAGCTGAGCATGACGTGATAGTTGGTGTTACACACTAAGTGAGCATTTCAAATTCTTTGAGCATTTCAAATCGAAACACAGAATAGGTAGCTATTGTACAAGTCCAACCTATATGGTAGAAACATAGACAATAGACAAGAGCAACATTTTTTTGACGTCTCATCTGGCAGTGGCACTGCCATAGATTTTTTGAACGAGTTGTCAACGTCAAATTTGTTGATTTGAAATATTTCATAAAAATTTTTCGATTCTGCATAACCCTTAAAAATATTTCAAAACTATTTATATAAATAATGTAACGATAACGTAAGCAAAAGTTAAGCCTATAATGTTCTTCAGAAATGTTTGGTGTGCTGCGGAGTTGACCAACAGTTGGTATGAGTATTTCATCATACCTAAGTTAAATTAATGCATTATATCACTACTATGAGCCTGTATTATCCTTGGCCTGCTGTATACCCCAAAGGCCTCTCCTACCTTCTTCCAGTGTATAAAGAGGGCCAAAAATTAAGGAAAAAATCGTTTTTGTTTTAGCAAAACAGTGTTTTCGAAGCAAAATGGAAGCACCGGCAATGTTCAATTCCAAATTCGTCACTCACGCCACAGCACTCGTCAAAGCCCGCGGCGGCCGGGCCAGGATTCAGACCCGTTATCAAATATACAAATAGGATCTGGCCCTCTACACCCTAAGATATTGGTCAAACCATTAATCTTCACTGTGGGGGTGAGCACCTCAATCTGCTTCTTTTATTTATAAGTATCCCGAAGACTAATCTATCTATATCATCAAGCCAGATCTTTTGCAAGGTTGGAAGGATAATGATAAGTTTTTTTTAATAGCTGTTATACCTTTAAGAAATTAATGTGTATCCTTTTTCATATGTAAATTATAAACTCTGTACTCTCTGCCTACCCCGCAAGGGATCTGGCGTGATGATATAGATAGATAGATTATAAAAAATAACTTGAGTAGTCACCAACAATTCAGTCTTTCTACCATTCAGTTTTTATTTGTGTAAGTTGTAGATAGACATAAAACTCTATCCTTTTATATTTAAGGTTTCTGCACTTAGCCTTGCTGGTTGTGCTATCTGGGAATATGAAACGGTGCGTTCACATGTCACATCATTTCTAAGAAAACCTAGTAATTGGTTGAGTGCACAACAGAAAAAATTTAAAACACATGCTGTAAGTACAAATATAAGCACATGATCCACATTTACAGCTCTTATATATATGCTAGTGGAAATTGCTTCTAGCCCTCTCTGCCACCCACCTGGACCACCATGAATGTCCATCAACCACCAGCATTCTTGTGAATATTATTGATTACTACCTAATCTATAAAAAACTATCATGTGGAA
The DNA here is from genome assembly GCA_905147815.2 of Phalera bucephala. Lineage (NCBI taxonomy): Eukaryota > Metazoa > Arthropoda > Insecta > Lepidoptera > Notodontidae > Phalera > Phalera bucephala. Next base: position 16,676,672 of record LR990617.1, on the reverse strand, counting down.
ACTACAATAGATTTATCGAAATAAAGAACACAGTTGTAGAGCTAAATGTCTAAGAGAAAATAGAGGGTATTATTACAACATCATCTAGTTACCATAATACCCCGTAACCTATACCAATATTTTGCTGCTGGTACTTCATGAGCGCTTGAGTGGTTACACATGCCTATATCATGCACAGCCAGAAAGTAACACCTCATTCTTGCAAGTGTGTTTTCATAGTGTGTTAATAAAACACTGGAATGACACAAATGGTGCATATGTCACAGTACATTTTTTTAAAAGCGCTTATGTAGCTTAAGCACTTTGCATTAAAAAAACCCGTGTGGATGCAAGCTAAGTTAACTGTCACCAGTTTGTAACAGCCATTAAATGTTCTCCTGTCCATGTATGAGCATGTCCAATAGAGCAACACTTAAGGATGCAATATGGACCAACACATTCAATTCCATCCACAGAAGTCAGAGCCAGGTCCAATAACAAAATGGTGGAAGTCACTAAGGGATAGTGAGAAAGTGTTTTATCCAATATTGGCTATCAATGTACTCGTGTTCGGGGCATGGCATTGGAAAGCAGTTCAGCCCTTTATGGTCAAATATTTCTGTTCAAACCCATCAGGCAGTAAGTGAAATCTTTTAACAACATATTTTAAAAATAACTGTAAATGTGTACTGGGTGATAGCAAACAAATAGAGCCCCACACTAGGAATTATTCCTGCAACATGGGTAAATTTACAAACATAAAATTCACATACATATGTACATACAAACAACTACCTTGATACAGTACACCTTTATAATTATTTACGTTGATATATGCATAATTCATATAATTTCTAAATCACATTGACTATACAAGGTTGTTACGTCGTAACATAGTTTTAAAAATATAAAATAATAATAAAAAATCTTTACACACAAACAAACAAAATAACTAGTTGTTACATCGACTGGAAACCGCGCGCCGTAACTAGTGATAGCATCATAATGACCATATAAGGTATTCGTTGGCACCGGAAATCAAATTCCTTCTAGAACACCTAATAAGGATCGCCCACAACATAGAAGGATCTAGAAATAAAACAATAGCGAACAACGGGTCAATGATCCTATCTCACTCGGTTCGGTTATTGCTAACTTAGTCCCACAAGAATTTTATAAAAAACAGACAATAGTTTAGGGCGTGCCTTGCTTCGGTTGAGCCGTTCTTTCTATATCTTTGTCCTCGTCTCAGACGAAGGATCAAGAGATCTGGGAAGTGCGCACTATTGCCAGGCAGGAAGTAGGCCGTCCTGGGGGGGCAGTATATAAAAACGAGTTCGCGCAGGAACAACCCTTTTCCGACGCCAGAGCTCGCACGACAACAATTCAGTTAAGTTCGAACAGTGCTTTATTAAAATAAAAAAATAAAAGTTTAAATTAGCAACATTCTTCAACCCCCTTGGTAAGTTTAATATAATTATTCCAATAGTTCTGATGCTATCACTAGTTAAGGCGCGCGGTTTCCATTCGATGTAACAACTAGTTATTTTGTTTGTTTGAGAGTAAAGATTTTTTATTTTTATTTTATATTTTTAAAACTATGTTACGACGTAACAAGGTGTAACATAATAAACGCAAGACCTCAGACACCCCGATTAGAGAATTGCTTCATAAATTCAAAACGAAAACTAAATTTCCAAATTTAAAGGTTTTTACCCCTTTTTTAAGCACTTTTATACCCCAATTAACAATGAAACTTCTATGTGTATGTGTGCATTTTCAGAAATACGGGTTAGGAATGCATTTGTAATCTCCTTAATGCTATGAATCAAGAATAAATTTAGTTTTTTATAGCGCACTGAAGGAGTAAAAGCATTTTTTGCAAATTTAGAAAAAAATTAAAATTCATTAAAAATTATTGGAATCAATTCAGTTACCGATTTAGAACAAACTACTTTATTACGTTTATTATGTTACAGCTTGTATAAATACTTGCAAACAAAAGGCATTATTTAGAAAACTTTTTATAGACATAAGGCATTTTGAGTACAATCAAAAGAAATTGGTTAAATGGTCAAAAAATCCAGTCAAGAGTCTCCGTAACCAGCGAGCATGTATGAGGCGAACTATGAGAGAGGAGGAAGCTGGAAAGGTATGTAAGGAAAGAACCTGTTGGAACTCTGTACTCTCTGCCTACCCTGCAAGGAATCTGGCATGATGATATAGATAAAAAACCGATTTCCTATTTATAACCAAATACTCTACCATTACAGAGAACATTTTAGTTTAGTTGTTATGGTAGTTAATAAATCAACAAGACCCTCGTTTACGTTGACCATACACGCCGCGTTATGATATCTTCGTGAAATGATTGTGTAATGGTATTCTATATGCTACTGGAGTACAATAAAACGATTATCGCACGAAGTTATCTTAACGCGATGGTAAACATGTTTAATTGGTCATAGCAAATAAGGCCCCAGACATAAGATTACCAAGTTTACATCCAATAATTAATAAATAACAAATATTTCTACAGGTGCAATATGTCTACCCATGGTGCTATCAACTTTTAGTCACTATTCAGCTCTACATTTAGCTGCCAACATGTATGTCCTATATAGTTTCATGCCAGGTAAGTTTAATATTCAAAAGTTGCATAATTATTTTATCTGGTGCTGTAGTTGGTCTTGCTGACAAATGACCAGGATTTGCCCAATATCACAGAACACCTTTTTAGCGTGTTGGTTGCATACTGCGACTGAATATCACAAGCTCCTGGACTTGGAAAAAATGTTTGTTAGGTTTTTTCTTTGGAAACATTTGTAGTAGCTATCAGGAGTCTAAAACTGTGCCTGCTAACAACAGCAGAACCGCCACTGCATTGCCTCGCCCCCTTATATATTTTAATGTTACATTCTCGGCGAGATGTAGGTGAACACAGTACACCTCTGCCACTTCCCTCTTAGAGAACATATCTTGTTGTTGGCTTATCGGACCGAGGAGACCTCAAGCGCACTTCGACCCGATGGGATCATTTGTGAGAGAGAACATATGGTGTAGAAGTATTAATTTTTTAACTCTAAATTCAAAAGTTTTCTCGTACTATTTCTATTATTACCGTCTAAGTTCATTATGATGACGTGATGATTTACGGCACTGAGACATAGTCGCTTACGATGGGCCTTATAAGAAGGCTCAAGGTCACCCAAAAGGCGATGGAGAGAGCTATGCTCGGAGTTACCCTGCGGGATCGAATCAGAAACGAGGAGATTCGCAGGAGTACGAAATTCACTGGCATAGCACTCAGAATTGCTAAACTTAAGTGGCAGTGGGCGGGGCACATCGCTCGTAGAACTGACGGCCGTTGGGGCAGAAAGGTTCTCGAATGGCGACCACGTACCGGAAGACGTGGAGTGGGTAGGCCCCCTACAAGATGGACCGATGACCTGGTGAAGGTCGCGGGTAGAAGTTGGATGCGTACAGCACAAAGCCGGACATTGTGGCGGTCTTTAGGGGAGACCTTTGTCCTGCAGTGGACGTCTTTCAGCTGAAGAAGAAGTTCATTATCATAAACATTCATTTTTTAATTAGTTTACCTATGTATATCACAGTAAAGATATGTAAACAGTATAGCATCTCAGTACTGGCGGTCCGAATAAGAATCACGCACACACGGCTTCCCGCCCGAAAATCCGCGTAGAACGCGCAGGATTCTTATACGGACCCTTGGTCCTAAGAAGTTCTACCGTTTACATATTCTTATACTGTGTTGTGCCTGTAATGTCGTAACTGCACAACATATTATGTAATTTATTCCACAGCCGCTATAGCATCATTAGGCAAGGAGCAGTTCACGGCTATGTACCTCAGTGCTGGTGTGATAAGCAGTTTTGCTAGTTTCCTGTACAAAGTGCTGCTGAACCAGCCCGGTCTTAGTCTTGGTGCAGTAAGTATATTAATAAATTGGCAGTTTTCCGTGACTTCCCACCCGGTCAATAACCGCGCCACCTACCGGGTCTCTGTTATATAACCTATGTTACTTCTGGATAATGCAGCTTTTCAATGGTGAAAGAATTATTAAAATCGGTTCAGTAGTTTCAGAGTTTATCTATTACATACAAACAACAAATCTTTCCTCTTTATAATATTAGTATAGACTAGCTGTAACCGACGACTTTGCCCGCGTGGATAAAAGATTTTTCGTAATTGAATTAAAAATATATTTCTTAAATAAAAGCCTAAGTACTCCTTATAACATCAGCTATCTTCTAGGGAATGTCCCGTCAAAATCGGAGATTAGCCGGAACAAGTAGACAAAAAAAATTAAATTGCTTTTTATAAGTACCACTTATACTTTCATATGCATTTAGTAAATAGCTGTTATTTGGACAATACAAACAGACACTTCAATTTTATTTATCTGTATGGATAATCTACTTCATTAGATTGATCCAGTGGTTAAGAGCTAAGTCGCTCCACCCAATCGATAGAATAGTCGCAAATTCGATTCCCGCACGGGTCAAATCTTCGTGTGACCCACAAGTGTTTGTTTTGGTCTGAATGTTTGTGTATGTAAATTTGAAATGAAATGAAAAATATTTATTCAACACAGCGCACATTTGAAAATCACAAAATGTAGGAGAGGTTGCGATAAAAAAAAACAAAAGAAAATACGGAGAAAGAAAAAACAAAATAAAATTAAGCTACAATAGGCTGCTACTGCAGCATTCGCCTTGGTGTGAGCTGTGCCGAAAGGCAATTTAATGTCTACAATCTTACCCACCACACAGAAATAATTCCTAGTGCATGGTCTACGTTTTTTGTAAAAAAAGAAATAGCGTTAGATGATGAGGGAGTACTTGCTTTGGCCAACCACATTTACAAAAAAGCCTGAAGTGAGTGTAACCTTATCTGTAGCATAAACAGCATACCTACTTAATCTTCTATACTGTCTTTTTTTTTAAACGTAGCCCCGCACTAGGATTTATCCCTGTGCCGTGGGTGCGTTTACAAACATGAAAATTCACATACACAAATACCCAGACCGGAACAAATAATTGTGGATCACACAAAGATTTATCCCGTGCGGAAATCGAACCTGTGACAATTAGACACAGTGGGCGGAGCGGCTTAAGCTCTTAACCACTGCGCTAAATCGTCTGTCACTAAATGTTCAAATGAGACATCAAAAATATAAAAAGAGATCATTCAATAACTCACTAAAAGTGATTATCTTCCTTATATTGAGATTAATTAGCCAATTAGGGGGTTTTATCTAAAAAATTGTATGTATTTCAATACATACTATGAGAATCTATCTATCTATCTATAACCTCACGCCAGCTCCCTTGCGGGGTAGGCAGAGAGTACAGAGTTCCAACAGGTTCTTTCCTTACATACCTCTCTGGCTTCCTCGACTCTCATAGTTCGTCTCATACACGCTCGCCGGTTACGGAGACTCTTGACTTTTCCATCAGATAATACTCGGTTTATTTTATTTACTATGAGAATTTGGCTCATAACTAATTATGTTTTGTTACAGTCTGGAGCAATCATGTCTGTTTTGTCATATGTGTGTGTACAGTACCCAGACACCAGGCTAAGTATCATCTTCTTGCCTATGTACACATTTGCTGCCGGTACGGTAAGTACATGCATACCACTTAAGGTTTCGCCACATAGGCGACGGAGCGCGACGGTGGCGCGACGTGGGGAGTTGTAATATACTGAAATGTACGGGAGACTACACACAGCTCTACCATGCTCGGCACGACGGCAAACGTCGCGACCTATAGAGATAGGACTTATAGTATTTTTTATGAAGGAAGGGTACTGTGACAGTGTCAAAGAAAATTATACTTTATTCAATTTCAATAAGAGGCATAACCTGTTTCTGTACTTAGGGTGTGATGCCTTAATACAATTGAATTAAATATTAATCTTGTTTGGCACTTAAAAACCGTCTACCCATCTTATGTGAAAAATATTATAAAGGCATTGAGGGATTATAAACCCAGTTCAGCTGTACACTTTTTGTGGACACTTGGTACCATTTAGGTAACCCTATATAAAAATCTTTGTTCCTACATGGTTCTTCCTTCCTTTTTATTCAAAATATTATTATATTTCATTTTGACGTAGGCTCCACGCAAATTTATCTGTTAATATTTGTTTGTCAAGTGACTGTGTTCTCGGTGACTTTTTGTTTTCAAGTAATAATTAATGTCAAAATAAAGTTTACAAGAGTGTAATTGATTACGATAGGTTTGTCTTCTTTCTTATCACTGACATGACATAAGTGTAAGCAGTGCAATTATATAATCATGTTAATGCTCCCTCTGCTTTTAGTACCTCTATGTCACGACCCGCCGCGCACGACGCGATTGCCAACGAAACACGGCAAGAGGTTTGGCGGGAAGTCGAAGAGTGATGTTGTCAATTTGTTTTAATTTCCAAAACTTGTGTTATTTCGACTAATAATGTGTAATGTTGGTGGAATATTAACCATTATGTGTTCTTATATCTGCATGAGTGTAAGTAATTGTAACAAAGTGATAAAACGTGCCCTTTCGACTTCCCTCAAAACGCCCGTTGCAATTGGTATGTAAAGTATCCACCGCTTTACTATCCAGGGTGGGGTACTTCATTAATTTCATTATCATCGTTGCCATCAAATTCATCGGGGAGTCGAATTAATTTTAACAAACAATTATATATCTCAGTGGACACTGGCAAAATACACTTATAATTAGTGTGAAGCCATAACTTGAAGAAGAAGAAGCACGGCAAGCGAAACGCCAATAGGCATACGAGCGAAATATTAGTGTTAGACGGCCGCCCGACCGGCGCTACGTCGCATGCGCAGTTTAACGTGCGTGCTACGCTTTCGAACGCCTCCGTCGGATATTTGACGAAACCTTTAGGTCTCGCTTATGGAGACGCATCGCGTTAGGCGTGAATTCGCGTGGCCCTTTTCTCGCACTTTAGATACAACGCGCCTGCAGACGCTCTTATTTGCTATAACCAAACCCGGCCCGTTACGATAACTTTGTGAAATTATTGTGTGATGGTAATCGGAATGCCACTGTAGTACCCATTAAACAGCTATACTCAACCTGCGTCACGCCGAGTGGCCCACCTGGCATAGTTGTCTAAATTTCGCGCGGATTCAGAGAAAGTGTGGGCGCGCGGAGTAAAATGGGTATTCTTAACAATTTCAGAAATCTCATTAAAAGTATCATCATTATTTCACGAAGTTATCGTAACGCGACGCGTTACGTCTTAAATTGACCATAGCGAATAAAGCCTTGCATGAAGACTCGTGTCAACACAGTTTGAATTTCCGCTACGCGGCGCCCAACATACCCGCGCCTCCGTAAACGTGGCCTTAACTACAACCAATAACATCGTAATATGTAGTTTAATACTGTACTGGTTGCTTAACATAGTTGTGTAAAGTTTCTTTCGTACTCTAGCATCTCTGTAAATGCGAATTTTATTCTAACACTTAATCAGTCCATTTCAATTTTCCAGGCTATAAAGGTCATAATGAGCGTTGACTTAGCAGGTGTCGTTTTTGGATGGAAATTCTTTGACCATGCTGCGCATCTCGGTGGCGCATTATTTGGAATGTAAGTCGACACAAGTGCTTCGTAAAATTTATTATAGTTTCACAAATATATTCTAAAAAGGTGCTTGTCGGGAACATTTGGAACCGCTTTGGATCTCAAATTATTCTGAATATTTTACAATGTCGGTGAGACCTTTCAGTTAATAAAACAATTTCAGTTACTAAGGCACACTTGCACGAATGAGGGTTAGAGTTACTTATTGACTAACTCGAGGTTATAATGATAGGTTGAAGGCAATTTAACGTTAGAACCTCGAATTAGTCAAAAGGTAACGCTAGCCCTGGTTCGCAAGTGGCCTAAGGATACTTGTGACTATATTCTGCATGGATGTCCATACAAAACGAATTGAGCACTCTGCCCTACGTCTCTTTTTAAGTATGCAAAATTTATGAGTGGCCCACCTGGCAATATTATGGCCATACATTGGTATGATTAGGGACTTAATAATTAATTTTTAATGGTATAATGACAAGTATGTGACGGACAGCTTGGTCCAGTGGTTGAGCTTGAGTCGCTCCGCCCACTGGATCGACAAGTCGCGGGTTCGATTCCCGAATTTTGTTTGTGACCCACAAATATTTGTTTGGGTCTGGGTGTTTGTGAATTTAATTTTTGTAAACGCACTCACGATACAAAAATAATTCAGTGCGAGTCATGTTGAAAAAATTTCGCGTATACAATCGTTTAAGTCTATATATCGTTATACTCTATACATTACTGAATAAAATGGTTTTATGTATATGAAAGCACATTTAAATCATAGAATAAATAGGTATAGTCCGTATAAGTTCTTCATTATAGTCACCATATTGCACTGTAAAGAGTGTGCGAGCTCAGAGTTGTTGCTCTTACTCATCAGGGTTTAAATCATAGAAATTTCAATCAAAAATCAGTTGTATCTGTGAGTATGAGTTTAATTTTCTCTACAATATTTCGACAATACTTAATCTGTTTTGTTATAGACATCCATGATATTCTGCTAGACAGCTCATGATAACCTCATGTAATATTTATTTAATAATCCTTTATTGAAACCATGAATGATAATTTACACACCCCTACAATTTTTAACATTGATCAAGCAGTGCTCTCTCAGCCTCTCTAAGCTTTGGGATGACGTCGTTAAAGTAATGAATATGATTTTGTGAGATTTACTTCACATGCAAAGAGGTACAACTATCCTAGGTTCTGACTGTACATGTTTTAACAGATACAAACTCCAAAATTGGATTGGATCCTGGCGATTCTCAAAATGTTTGTTGGTTTCAGGGCTTGGTGTTACTGGGGCAGTTCGAAAATATGGGGCAATAGGGACGTATTCTTGCAGTATTACCATACTATTAGAAAAGGCGACTCAGGAAGGTAGCAAATTACATCTCTATTGAGCAAATCAGAAAACTTGTAATAAGAAAAAAAAATTATATCTATGACTGATGAAATATATTATGGTTTAGAAATTGTGTTTTAATTAGAAATAGCTTTTAATTTTTTAATTATCTGGACCACTAGAAAATCCATTGGGTTTCTCAACTAGCGAAACATACGCCTTTGTATTGTCTCATACAATTTATGTGAATGCAATTTGATCAACTTGGTATAAAAAGGTATTCATGCCCCTGGATTGAACGAGCGTGTGTAGGCTACACGCTACTTGAAACGCATATAAATAACTCTAACAATAGACTACTGAGAGCAAGTGGTCTGAGAAAAATAGCAAAAAAAAACAAACAACAATTTTATTTAAAAAAATAAAAATGTATACACATTTGAAATGCACTTCACAGTCGACTTCGTCGACATATTTTCCTTAACAGCTAGGCCTTGAGTATTTTAGCATGGAAGTCAAAATGTTCGCCAATGTATGTGGAAATATAATAGTACGAATGATCATAACCTTCTCGTAAATTCAAAATTACTGGCACGCCAACAGAACGGCAAGCCTCAACTAAGTTTTCGGGCAGAAGCTGTTTCTCAATGTAGAACTTGTCGCCAGCGCCCTGTAAAACAGAAAAATATGTCAAATGTACAATTGTATACATAAAATATATTCAGTACAGTTACGTAAGGAATCGGGCGTGATGATAGATAGACTATAGTTACAATACTGAAGACAGTAAATAACGTTTTTTTTTTTAATAAATCATCAGTCCGGATAGTGGCATTGTGCCCGGTGTTATGGCAATAGGCTCAATCAAATTCAATGAAACTTAAGTGTCGGCGAAAAGTTGATGTACATAGTACACCTCTGCCACCGCCGCTTAGGGAGTATAGGCGTGACAGTAAACATAGATGACACTTCACTAACATAAATGATTTGCATAAAGTATTTACCGCCATGAACATCCTCGAGTTAAGTATCGCTGTAGGATTTTAAAGTTTTAAATCGGGCACCAAATTACTATTATACATGAATATGCCCGCGGGATGACAACTTGCTAGTTGAATGGTATGGTTCTTGGAAACACGTCATACTACTATCATATTTAGTAACAATCAAAATCCAGTAATCAGAGGGGGGTTTAGTAGAGTTAATGTGCTTATCCTACATAAAAAGTACATGTAAAAATAAGCTAAATTTTTTTACACCTATTTTTTTTGTACTACTTTTATCATATCTCAGAAGCACAAAGTTTACAGGGACTTTGCCGAACATTTTCGCAGGTCCAACACGCGACAACAACAAACTAATAACGGTAGGCAAAAGAAGATATGTTTATGAATAAAGTCATGGGTCGAGAAATGAGAGTTGGGTGGCCATAAAACTGTGCCTTGCAAAAGCATTTGGATACCTGCTAAGATTGGCATTCCACTAATTATATACAACAGGCGGTAATTCGTTGTTCACTAGATCAGCTTTCAAAATGGTTGTCATTAGGCTGAAGGCTTAGTACTGTTGAAAGGCCTTTTCCCAGACTTCCCAACATTTTATTGCCACTACTTCCATGGCTTTTATTTCGGTAAGTATAATATATAATTCCCGCGTAAATCCAAGAAATATACAGTATAGTCATCATGGGCAGGGAGAGAAGGTGCGTTGTCAATACCTATTGACTGACTGACATAATTACTAATTATACTTAATTCAAATAAGCATACACTTTCCGTTATTACAAAATGATCTGTATGATAAAATCGCCAGTAGTATCCATGGATTTACACGTTAAAAATGATTATCGCTAAAATCTTGATTTTTTGGGCTTCATGCTTGTTATAGTAAAAACATTAAATGAGATTAGTTTTTCTATAAAAAATAATCCTAGAAGATTGGTAGCTCATGAAAATATATTTACTGGCTGACCATACTTTAAATCTTAAAAACTCAAATGGATGTCATGGGGGAAAAAAATCATATTTATACATATATACTATCATGGAAGTCGCGGGAAATAATGTATGAACGATTATTTTTCGAAAACTATGGGTTTTGGATGTCTAGGAACAACCCGTTATTTATTAGTAAAAAGCGCAGCGCACATCGCGCTGCGCTTTCTTTAAAATCAAAGTACACTAGGTACGCGCCATTTAACTTAGCCCAATGGATATTAGCTTCTTTCAGCAGTTACATGTGTATATTTGCTACAAAAAGTTATAAATGTCTTACCTATTACTTACAACCGCCCTATTATATTTTATAAGGCGCAGTAAAGGTAAAGTACCATGTAACTAGTAAATTACACGGTACTGAGCGGAAGTCGCGCATCTGTGTTTCTATGGTTGCATGCTCGCCCTCTTATCCGGTGAAGATGTAAAGGCCCCGCGGCCAGCAACATATATCATTCATTCACACTCAGACACAAAGCATCATATCACGTAGCGTTAAATTAAATTTGGTCAAGTTAAATTGTATTATAGTTTTATTTATTATTGCCTTACCTGATCAATGAGCAGTGTCAGTGGGGGTCCATCATATTTCTTAACCAGCTCTGTTGCATCCCATTCAACCCACTTGCTCTTGTTATCTCCCAAGTATCCGGTAAAAGCCTTCACACCCCATGGGCATGCTGTTGGGTTGCAGATTGGTGCAAATGCACTCACAGACTTGTACAGACCAGGGTTTCTAAGTGTAGATACTAAAGCTCCATGGCCTCCCATGCTGAAAATAAATATTTTATATTGCAATTACAATAACCATAATAATCAGATCAATTAAAAAACTAACATATTGATTTATTTTGTCTGCATGTCAATGTTATATATAACCTTTTGCATGCCTTTTGGCAAAATATGGCAAATGCTACCACAACGTAACAAATTAACACAACCCATATTCGCATTTGATTAGAATTTGAATTTCATTTTTTTATTACGTAGGTACTAGAGAAGCGATTTCAAACAAAAATAGCGCGTAATTTGATGACCGCGACACGCACAGCTGAAGCATGGGTGTATATGTTTTCATAGATAATAATCTTGTTTGTGGAGTTATTTAAACATTATCTCGGCGCGGTTTCAACTAAAACTTAGCACTCGAATGTATCATGTCATCGGCAAGTACCTGGTACAGACTAAGTGTGTTAACATGTATAAACTCTGCATGTGCCACAAAAAAATTAGTTGAGGTGTCTTCTCTAGGATCACTAAATATTATAAAATAAGTCCCCCGCCGTGTTTGTCTGTTTGTCGGAACGCGAAAACTATTACTACTACTACTACTATTATACTACTACTAATAACTACCGAACAGATTTTCATACGGTTTTCACCAATGGACGGAGTGATTCAAGAGGAAGGGTATACTTGTCCGGTGAAGCTGTAAAGGCCCCGCGGTTAACAGCGTAGATCATTCACACACACACAGGAAGGATTGTGTATAATTTACCCGCGCGAAGCCGGGGCGGGTCCTTAGCGTAGTATAATTCATATTTTAATGGTTATACACCTCACGATAACATAAGATCTTATCAAGTAGATGTAAGTAGAAACAAGTATGCATTTTGGTAATAAGACTATCAAATATAAAGATAATTACCTGTGACCCATAATACCGACTCTGTCAGAATCTACAACATTGCCAAATGCATTTTGAATTAACTCATACAATTCCTTGTTTAGGTAACTGGCCATCCTGTAGTTATTGGACCAAAGGTCTTCAGTGGCATCAACATAAAATCCAGCAGATACTCCAAAGTCCCAAGATTCATCATCACCAGGTATTTTTACACCTCTAGGAGAAGTGTCTGGGCCCACTACAATAATTCCATGCTCAGCTGCATATCTACAACAATAAAATATGGAAGAGTGTAAGTTGAGTCTTACCAACCTATACTAATCCACATCTGTCCAACCCCGTCAGTAGTAACTATACATAAGTACACAAACTCATAGTTATATTACTAAACAAACCAATTTCAAGCAACTTTTGGTAAACATTTAGTACAACATTAAGGGGCTACCGCGAAATACATGAGTTTTTGTACTCCATGCTAGTCCTGTGTCGGTCGGTCATTTTTTGAGATCTTGGTCATTCGTGATCGACAAGCCAAGTGACGGAGAAAAAAGATTCGATCAAAACGTCGGTCATCGGTCGCGAGAACCGAAGCAGTGCGGGTTAGGTTTTTTGCTATGCAATCGATATTTTATTGATTCAGTCGTTAGTGCAAAAGGCGCGGGAGTGCGCCTAGCGCGCCGTTTATACCCTACCGATGGCAATAACGCGCATACGGAGCACTAGAGCTCACTAAATTAACCTGCTGATCAGACCTAATCTAATAATGCTCAACAAGTCTCTATTATTCCCTCTATGTATTTATTGTAACTCAAAGTAGATACTCGATTTAATGATTTTTTTAGTAAGTTTTACTGACTGTTATTTAAAATTGTGCAATAAAAAGAAAATCCATATAAATTCGGATGTTTCCGAGCCGAGAGCTTTATATCTATAAACTTAGTCAAACTTGATTGGATCAATCGTGGGTCACACGCCGGTCATTCGGTCTCAGTCGGTCGCAGATCCCTGGCACACGCACGAGTCACACGTGCCGCGGATCCGTAGGTCGCGCGACGGTCACGAATGATACGTTTCTACGACCTGGTCGGTCACGCAGAGAGCGCGAATCGATCATTTTGATTCGTTCAATCACGATCGACACAGGACTACTCCATGCACTTCAAGAAATATACGGAGAGAGACTTAATATTTAGATCTGGTAAAAGGAATCATAACTGGTAAAAGGAATATACGATTAAACAAAAGTGTCTCGATGCAAAAAAATATTAAGTTGTCTCTGTTACTTTACTTTTCTGATTCTAACGCGAAATGTTTAAGTAGTAGTCAATAAAATTTACTTAAAAACAGAGAATAATTGTAGCCAAGTTTTTGTAAAGTAGTTTTTTGTTTAATGGTGTAGTTATTTTAGAAAATGGTAAAATTTGTTTTGCACATACGACATTTATGTCCAAGCGTAACGTAATTACAATTACATTTATGTACATGATTAATAATTACATTGTACTACTTACTACAAATTCTGGCTTTACATTTACTTATAATAAATAGTAATCATTCCACCATTCTCAAAGGAACATCTTGTTCATGTTAGGCAACTTGATTAAACAAAAATCTAAATTGAATAGTACCTTGAAATCTTTTAAAAAAAATATAGCCCCTCTCTATGAACGATTTCTGTGATCCACAACACAGGAATTATTCCTAGTGTGGGGTGTGTTTACAAACATGAAATTCACATAAACATATACCGTAAAAACATTTTTGGCTCACAAAAAGATTGCTTCAACAGAAAATCAAACCCAATTGACTGGTCTGTTTATATAAATTAGAGCTTTAACTTAGATGTGACTGAATGTACATGATGAGAACTCTATGTACTATACAATTTTGATTCTCCATCAGAATACCAAAAATTTAAAACTGACTTAGTTCTGACTGATCAACAGTCAAATATTCAGAATCAGAATAGTTTTTATTCATGTAAACCATTACAGTATTCATGAATTGTCAGAAAAGTAAAAGAGACTCTACCACTACTTCAGAATGTCATTCCTGTGGACTTAAATAAAGCTAAGAAAACTTTACAATTCATAAAACATTGTCTTTATAAACACTATCTGTGGTTGTCACAAAGTTGAAAAGCTATAAGATAGCTATGTATGGTATTGATAAAGTACTCAGTAATTTTGATAAGACTTCATTATATAATACTTTTTTATAATGAACATGCATAATATTATTATCATCAAAAGTTCACGAAAACAATGTTATGTTTTGACTATAAAATTTCATCTTTATTATAGTTACAAAATATTTTTATAAAAAGTTAGTCTTCTAGAATAATGTTAAAATAAGTTAAGTTTTCCAATATTTATATTTGACATTTTTTTCTTTAATTGAAATGTAGTATCTCTCTATCTATCTATGTCATCACGCCAGATCCCTTGCGGGGTAGGCAGAGAGTACAGAGTTCCAACAGGTTCTTTCCTTACATACCTCTCTGGCTCCCTCCACTCTCATACTTCGTCTCATACACACTTGCTGGTTACGGAGACTCTTGGCTTGTCCTTCAGATAAGACTCGGTCTATTTGGTCATAGTAAGATAGTTTAGGTCTAACACAATGTAGTAAACACTAAGAATTATACCTATGACTATTTACAAACATGAAATTTACAAACATACAACATGAATATTTGTACAAATATTTGTTAATGGCATAAACAAATATTTGTGGGGTCTCATGCAGAGAAAGAACCCGTAACTACTCAATTCAATGGACGGAGTGGCTAAAGCTCTTGACTTGTCAAAATTATATTGAATATAAGACATTTTTAAACATGTACAAATCTATCTATATTATCATGCCAGATCCCTTGCGGGGTAGGCAGAGAGTGCAGTTTCAACAGGTTCTTTCCTTATATTCCTCTCTGGCTTCCTCCACTCTCATAATGTATACAAATATCTACCTATATCATCATGCCTGACCCCTAACAGGTTAAGCAGAGAAGACAAAGTTCCAACAGGTGTAGAAACATTTTAATAGTTATTACAAGCCATTGTTATGCTACTGCTGGATAGAGCTCCACTTTTTCAATTCCTATATAAATTTGATGGAGGAATTGCTAACAAAAACAAAACTTGCCTTTGGAATCCTGATTTAGTGATGAAATTTTGTTCTGTACATGTGAGCCCAGAGAGATAGAAAATAACTGGCAACTTTACATCACCACCTTCAGCCTGCGGGGGCAGGTATATAGAGAAGTTCATTTTGCATTTCAACTCAGAAGATTCATGGCTGTACACCTTTTGGTAACCCCCAAATATTTTGTTTGATGAAACCAAGTCCAAACTGTCCATTGTAATTTTCTGGAAATTAATGTATTAAATAAATATATATTAATTGCTCAAATAAAAATTATGTGTTCCTCACAACATTCAAATTACGCAGTATTGTTTAAGTATGTAGTAGAATAATGAACTGAATATTTATAAAGTCAATCATGTTTCAATGTCGACAGAAAAAGATATATAGTTTACATTATTATACAATTACATTCACACTATACTTAAAATGTAGTACAAACTAAAATATTTAAAGTGGAAGCAAGTGGAACAACAACTTCTTTTTCTTTCTCTTTTTTCAAATTCTTTTCTTTAATACTAGTGTAAAAAGAACAGAAAGGTTAGCAAGATAAATAAATAATGAAATAAATAAATAAGGTTAGCGAGATGACTAGTAATATGTTATGACTATAAAAAGAATTACTAGGTAGATATATCAAGCCAAACTTAATTTTATAGATGTGTTTTCCTTCAATCAGCATAGACAACTGGTGCAGAAACCAAGTGGTGGAACAATAATTAAAATAAAGGTCATTTTTATAATTAACCATATGACAACTTAAAGACAACATATTTAGATGGCTGGGGCTTAGACTGGCCCCCAGCCTTGACCAGGATCCCATGTAACATAAGATCTTCTATTAACTACCAGCATTCCTACTGACAAAAGTTTAATTTGATAGATAATGAACTGATATAACACTATGTGAGTATTGTAGAAAAAGATTAAGGCGCCACTTTCCATGGACCCAACAGATAGAGCCGACTAAAAATATGAGCATGGGTAACCAATACTTTTCATTAAGCAATACTTTTCATAACAGATAGTACTCTACAAATTTACATCCTAGAATGTGCCAATTAACATCAACAATGACGTAATATTCAATAAGATAATAAGGCATTCAGTTTTGCATCATATAACGATATAAAGAAAATATCGATTGATTATTTCTATCAAAAATTTACGAGTTAAGGCCTAATAATAGCTATAACAAAAGAAAATACTACCTTCCTAAACACTTCCAGTAAGAATAATTTATATAGCGAGTCGGGTAACCAGGTATTCTAGCAGAAAGATTGTGGAAGACTGGAAAAAACACGACCAAAATTACAATTTTACGCGTTCTTTCCAGAGATTACGATCACAGATTACGATTACGCAGTTACCTTGAACTTTACATTTCTGACAGTTCGTCTATGACATTTGAATTGTTTGACTGACAGTGATATTTATTACTTTTTCTTCTGCTTCTTTAAATTATGGCTTCAAACTATTTTTAAGTGTATTTTGCCCATAGATGTAGATTTTGCCAATGTCCAATGAGAAGCATAATCGTGTTGATGATGAACGGATGAACTTGATGACAACGATGATAATGTAATTAATGAAGTACCCCACCTATTTTTTATTTCGGGGGGAAGTGCCTGCTGCATACTGCCACACCAGAGTAGGCTTGGTGTGGCAGTTATGTGGGGCTCGCACCCACTAAAACCCCCCGGTGTCCTTCACTTGGCCGAGTGCTCTGTCGCAGGAGTCGTCTCGTGGGCATTTCGTCTGCGACGGGGCGGGCCTCGGTCTGTGTCTATGACGCAGACCTTCTTGGGCCTGCGGCTGGTCGGACGTCGGGGAGCCCTCCCCCGACGAATGCAGGCCAATCATCAAGGCAGGCGGAGGTCATTACCGGCGTACGCACTGCACCTCCGCCCAGTACGCCTTCTACGGGCGGGATTCGAGGATGTTTCCTCCCGCTCCCACTCCGCCTCCTTCTTTGCTGCCATCACCACCTCGGAAAAGGCGACAGTTCCGTCCCAGGCGCTATCCCTCTTGACCATGGCCGATATCACGCCCGAAAGCGAGAGCGCCCTTTCCCCTAATTCAGCAGCCAGCTGGAGCCGCTGTCCATCCCAGGCCGGACACACCAACAGGGTGTGCGACGCCGTGTCTACTGGAGTCACACAGTGGTGGCACCCCTCCGTCTTTAAGTACCCCACCCTGGATAGTAAAGCGATGGATAGATAGTCTGTATAAAATTCTACATTATTTAAATTTAACACCTCTGCGTATGATTTTTTTTTAATTATTCTTGATGAAATATATAAAAGCCGATAATTATCAAGTTGCCTCAGTAAAAAAAAAAACCAAGGACTTATAAACCATTATCACGAAAGAATATCATATGTTAGAATGCTTTAAATTTCTATGTGAGTTGTAACAACCTCCCTACTCTATTTCCTCCCTCATTCCTCAATTCTTATGGGTGTATAAATGGGTTCCTTAAAACCATAAACTTATTTACACGATTCTTTGCTTATGCTCTTCTATTTATTTAGTCATAAAAGTATTCAAATCAATCCATTTATTCCCAGGTCATCCGGGGTTAAAACCTAATTTATTTAAATTTTCCGCCATTTTCCACATCAGACCATTATTAGACAGACTACCAATTGCTATGGCCGTTTTGAGGGAAATCGAAAAGGCAAGTTTTATCACTTTGTTTCAATAGGGAATATGCGTGTAATTCAAATAAGGGTCGGTTTTTTGGCGGGAAGTCGAAAAGTGATGTTGTCAATTTGTTTTAATTTCCAAAACTTGTGTTATTTTGAATTATAATGTGTAATGTTAGTGGAATATTAACCATTATGTGTTCTTATATGAGTGAAGGTCATTGTAACAAAGTGAGAAAACGTGCCTTTTTGACTTCCCTCAAAACGGCCGTCGCAATTGGTATGTAAAGTATGCACCGCTTTACTATCCAGGGTGGGGTACTTCATTAATTTCATTATCATCGTAGTCATCAAGTTCATCGGGGAGTCGAATTAATTTTAACAAACACGTTTATATATCTCACTGGACACTGGCAAAATACACTTAAAATTAGTGTAAAGCCATAACTTAAAGAAGAAGAAGAAGAAATAAGGGTCAAATATTTTTTTTTACAGAACTTTATCGCATGAGAATAATGTCTATACCAATATTTTTTAATAACATTACTTTTTTATTAAGATAATAATAATTATTGAAAGTACAAAAAATGAGTGGGAAATTCAAAGTAGCTGGAACGCCACCAGATCGAATATGACGTCAAAGTCTACAATACAAGTGCATATTTGTTGGATGTTTGCTATTGAGTTAGTTTTATTGTTATCTTTTGTAACTAAAATTTGGTCTTTGTGTGAGCCGACTCACACAAAGACCAAATTTTAGTTTAAATTATTTAAGTTAATTCTTACGTTAAAGTGATCTTCACAGCAATATAAACAAGTTGATGGAGATACCATGCATCTTTTTCTGATTTTACACCACTTTCTCCTTATGTCCGCACCTATCGGGTGCATTTCTTATTATATTTTTACACCTAGGCACAGCACAGTGTTGTTCCATTGTATAATAGTCGCAAAATACAAAATAAAAATAAATTACAAAATAAAATACTTCTGCTGTTCACTAATTGATTGTTATTATAGACTTTGACGTCACGCCAAGCGCGCCAAAATGGCGGGCGTTTAAAGTGCTCTTATCTGTATGCTATCTTCAACATTTTTTTTGCACCTTACAGTTTGTTTTTGACGCTTAAATTTTTTTTGCAATTATGTATTGATGTAATCTATCGTATAAAAATATAAAAAAAATACACGCATATTCCTTATTAGGGGGCGTTCGCACGAGCGCTTTTTTTGCAGCGCTGGAATAAAACGTCGAGATGAAACAAATGGAAAATAGTACATGCGTTCACACGTGAGCGCTTTTTTATCGCGACGGATTTTAATCGCGCTTGTTCTACTTTCAACGCTCGACGTTTAAGCCGTGATTACACTTCGCGACCACTACTCCGACCTGACAGCCTTGAGACACCATTAAGCCGTGATCACACTTGCCAACCCCGACTCCGACCTGACTGCCTTTAGACGCCATTACAAGGCCGTCAGGTCGGAGTCAGAGTTGGATCCAATTTCACCCGACTCCGACCAAAGACATTAAATGATGCAGTCATCGTTATGATAAACATCAATGTATCGATATAATATGATATTGTTGTCGTGTAAAAAAGTAATGTGAAAATGAAAGTGATTGATTATATATTGATAATTCATCAATCACTTTTATTTTATATCAATCATTAAAAATAGAGCGTATTATTTAGAAATCCAAGATGGCGGACGCGACTTTTTGTATAAAATCAATATGGGTGTCAGTTTTAGGGGATGCTGATTAAGAATCAATTTTGCAATCTAAGATGGTGGGCGCGACTTTTTGTGTAAAATCAATATGGGTATCGCTTTAGGGGTTTTAGGGGAGACTGATGAAGAATATGGACTTAATTTTGAAATCCAAGATGGTGAGAGCGAGTTTTTGTGTAAAATCAATATGGGTATCAGTTTTAGGGTTTTAGGGGATGCTGATTAAGAATATATATATATAACGTTGAAATCTAAGATGGTGGGCGCGACTTTTTGGGTAAAATCAGTATGACTATCGGTTTAGGGATTGCTGCTCCTTACGAATATAGGAGAATAGATGATTTTACACAAAAAGTGGCGTCTACCGTTTTGGATTTCAAAATGATACCTATTTTCTTAATGAGAATCCCCTTAAACCCAACAGTGATACCCATGTTGATTTTACACAAAAAGCCGCGTCTGCCATCTTGGATTTCAAAGTGAACCCCATAATCTCAATGAGAATCCCCTAAAATCCCAAAAATGACACCTATATTGATTTTGCATAATAATGCTAATGATACGCTGCACGGGTACAATGAACAGAATGCTGGCACAAAGGAAAGAACAATGGCAAGATTCTACCTGAGTGTCTTATGAAAATTGTTTATTAAAATACGACATGTGCAAATATTAGTGATATAATTCTGTCGGTTTTTACACAATATTAATTTTGTATGTAAAATCGCACGATATTATTTTTTAAATTAAAGTACTTTATTTAACTAAATTCATATTCATCTATTTTATTTGAATTACTATAATTTCCACATTTGAAAAAATAAATGTCAATAGTAGAAACCATAAAGCTAAAATCACCTGGAGGGAGTCATACGACGTTGCCGCTCCGCCAGTCATCGTTCAACGCATTGTCTTTTTTCTCTCTCAATTACACATATCACTACTTTGAGTGAATGAGAAAGCTATTGTAAGGTTGGCAACGTCGCCCTGTGCGTGTGCTTGGTTGCCTGTTGTGACCTGTGCTTAGGCCATAACAAATGCGCCCTGTCCGTTTCAACGGTAAAAATATAAATGAAAATCATTGTGATAACTGAATATACTTTAATACAGTGAAATTATGTCGTGTTGTGCTGAATTTGTCAATCGAGGACAACCAACGGAGGAGTGAAAAATCTTGAATTATCGTGTTACACGTATGTGTTTATTGCCTCTTATTATATTATAGGAAAGTTTAACAGCAAAATTATGGATTTAACATTAAAGATATACATCACTGACGCTGATAATTAATATACGGTGATAATTAACTGTGAGTTTAAACCTTTAATTTATATTTCAAATATGCATTATTTTACGCTTCTCCACTAGAGATGTCCTACAGCGCCTATCGCTTACTTTCGATATTACTAAATGAATACTGAAACTTTAACTATTCCTGTTTCACGTCACAATGACTAAACGTATTAGGATGAAATTTAGTAAGGCTAGAATATCTAGATAAACACCGTCACGTATATATTTCGCAATCGGGGGTGGGATATGATTATTTCATCTTTAACTATAATGGCGTTTTACCTGAAATAAAACGCTTATTAAACTACTTACCTCACTGGAAGCTTTATATTGAGATGGCATATAAAGGCCCGGTTGCGAAATGAAGTTTTGCCCTTTGGGTAGTACTGCTTTTACTGAAGATACCTCTATATGGGTTGGCATTCTGCCCTCCACCCCGCGAGGGTGCGTTGTATGCCATGCTCGTATAAATCTGAACCCTGAAAACCATGTTGATATACGTGTGATGGATCTGTTGATTTTCGTGATTTAGAATACGGGTTTGAGTGCTAAAACGTTTAGAAGGTACCTCCCTTTTTATTATCGCCGGCACGCGGTCGCGGTAAGCAAGTAGGTACGTAATAATAATACCACTTTGTGGAATGCGCCGGCTATTGTTTGATGAACCTGGACTTTTCTATCGATGTATTTGGTGGGCTCGCGTCCGTTCTAGAACTTTCATACGAGTATAAAAGGAAAAGCGCGGCGACGGACACAGTCTCTTCTGAAGCGATAGCTATCAAATCGAGAACAAGTGATCTTAGTGGAATACACCAGCGACCTTAGCAGCGATCAACAGATTCAAGAATTGACTTAGCGACTTAAAAGCAATAATTGAGTACTAGCGAGAGTAGTACTAGTGTGTATTTAGTACTTGTGTGTGGATTCGACTGACTGTTTTGTGCGTAAAGTGCCTATTCAATAAATGAACATATTTACTATAGATTCTCAGGTAACTTAAGATTTTCTGTTCGGTGAAATAAATATTTTTTTTTAATCATGAATTGTCTTTTACGTCGATAAGGCCTGTCCATAGTAATCACTTCCCTATTAAAGTAAACTAACGCAGATCCACAAACTCACACATAAAATTGACACGCTACCTCAGCGATATGCGCTGACCATACATCCTAAGTTCACTCTGTGCAAAGCAAATTGACGACATCACTAATAGACTACGCCTAGTAAGAGAGCATGTGATATCACTCTTCGACTTCACGCCAAACCTCCACAATGACGTTCCATATATTAGTCATTTATTAGTAGACATGACTAAAGTGCGTTATTGTTTTGATCATTTGATACATTTGAATCTTTGAATAATATCGAGCATATACGGCACACCATGAAGCTAAAATTACCGCGAGGGCGTCATACGACGTTGCCGCTCCGCCGGTCATCGTTCAACACTGTCTTTGGTCTCTCTCAATTACAATTACACGGATCACCATTTTGAGTGAATGAGAAAGCTATTGTAAGATTGGCAACGTAGTTATGTATACCCAACCAGTACACAGTTCAGTGCAAGTACATTAGAAGATGATGTATTGATATTGATTAAGATGAACTATTTTGATGATTCGGCTTAACTTGCCTCAACTGCGTATTTATTTAACATATCATGTAAACAATCTTGTTGATGTAAACATGTAATCTGATATCTATCAGATTACCGTAGGTGGCGCCGCGTATACATGTTTGTTTGGCGATGCCTATAAATATCCATCACCAATAAAGGAACCTCAATATCGTCTGAGCTCTGTTAACGTTCGCACGAAATTAAGAAGTATTGTTAACGACTGTAATACTTTGAATATCTATCATAAAGATTATATTTGTAAAATAAAATATATTTTTTATGAAGTCACGCCGGCCTTTATATTAGACTACGTTGCCCTGTACATGTGCTTGGTCTAATGTTGTGACCTATTCCTAGGCCATAACAAATGCCTCATCCGCTTCAAAGGAGAAAATATGAATTAAAATCGTTCTAAATACTGGAAATTATTTTATATAGTAACCTTATATCGTTTAGTGCAGTGTTTTGTCCATAAAGAACAACTAAAGTAGGAATAAACGAACTGGAATCGTCATCTTACACGTATGTCTTTATTGCCTAGTATTGTATTCATAACGATGTTTTACAGCTAAATATGCATTTCATATTAAGGATATACATCATTGGCGATATAGTATTACCACATGGTGGCCATATACTATGGATTTAAAGTTTTAATGTAGGTTTATAGAATGCATTTTTTTACGTCTCCCGAACAGTGATGTACCTATAACGCCTGTGGTCTGTTATTGAACAGGACGAATAATACGTCGTGCGCCCCATTGCAGTTTTGGCCAGTATGCGTCGCAGGGGATTCAAATGAAAAGCTGAACAATTGTTGAAACAGTGCTCCACCCACCAGTTGTGACCCTCTTCAGACAGACGCGCAGAGTTTCTTCTCAAAAATGTATAGGTGCCCAGTCGCTCGAACGTACGCGGCGCGATGTCGCGCGCGCTTAAGTACAATTTTATTGGGTTACAACTAGCGGGCTTTGCAACGAGCTTTATTGGTCTAATAACCCAATCACATATTACAATTATCTCTCCCTATTAGGGTAAACTCTTCTAATTCTACCTATCCCTTTTCAGGGTTACACTCTTCTAATTGTATGTATTTACCTGTGTGACGGTTCATACATCTTCGTGGAGGGACGACGTCGGCAACACTATCAGTTTCTTCGCTGGCCTCCGAAGAACTCCTCCCTTGCTGCGAACGTCCACCGCACGCACAATTCCATCTTCTCTAGGGACGGTCCTTATTATCCTCCCAAGAGGCCACATGTTCCTGGGGAGTACATTGTCAACAATGAGGACGATGTCCTCCTCTTTCAGGGCGGCGCCGCGTCCGTGAGGCTCACGCCGATATTGAAGTCCAGGTAAGTACTCCCTTATCCATCGTTCCCAGAACATGTCCGCGAGTCTCTACGCCGCTCTCCAGTGGGTGCGGCCGATGAGTTTAGTGTCAGTGAAGGTCCCTGGTGACTGGTTGCGCGCCGGGCCGTAGAGTAGAAAGTGGTTCGGTGTCAGCGCCTCTGGGTCCTTAGGGTCGACGGGTACGTGAGTGAGCGGTCGGTTGTTCACGGTAAATTCGACCTTCGCCAGCAGTGTGGTGGGAACCTCTTCCATCGGGATCGCGTACAGGGCTGTCTTCACGCTGCGCACCAGTCTTTTCCATGCGCCGCTCATGAACGGGGCGCCGGGGGGAATAAAGCGCCAGCTGATTGTTTTCCTCGTGGCCTCTTCTTGGCGTTGTCCAGCGCCTCCCGTAGCTCCTTATCGGTGCCGCGGAGATTGTTCCCGTTGTCCGACCATATTTCAGTCGGGCAGCCGCGGCGGGCGATGAATCGTCGTAGGGCCATCACAGCTGACTCGGTGCTGAGTGATGCGGCGACTTCCAGGTGTACGGCGCGTGAAGTCAGGCAGGTGAAGAGGGCTATGTAGCGCTTCTGTGTGCCCCGGCCCACTGTCACAGTCAGAGGTCCAAAATAGTCGATTCCGGTGTACGTGAAGGCCCTCTGATGGTGAGCCAGTCTGCAAGGCGGTAAGTTCCCGGTGCTCGGCTCTGGAGGCGCGTCTCTTCTTCGGCGACAGCTGTAGCACTTGTGTATGACCATCCGGTCTACTGTACGTAATCTAGTTATCCAGTACCTTGCTCTACATTCGTTGATGGTCGCCTCTACTCCGGCGTGGTGCAGCTGTCGGTGTACGTGCTCTATGTACAGGCGGGTGACGCGATGATCTCCGTCCAGCACTGCGGGGCACCGTAGCTCGTCGCTGATGTCCGTCGTCGCACTTATTCGCGACTTGATTCTTATCACTCCACTGATAATCTGCGCTGATAAGGTGCGGAGGCGGCCCTTCGATAGTCTATCACTATTACTCAGTTCGCTATTATACGAATCGTGTTGTACTACACGCACTAACAACGCCTCGGCTCGTATCAATAGTTCTGCACTGAGCGGTAAACACTTAACACTGTCCTTATCACTAAACTTAATTCTACACTTATGGCTACACTTATTCCTATTCTTAACACTATTCCACTGTGGGTCCTTTTCGCGATTCCTAGCCTGTCTCTTGAAGTTCACCGATAGTCTATTCACACTGCACAGGTCGATGAACTGCAGTACGCGCGCCGTTGCTCGTAGCAGGCGCTCCCACGTAGAGAAGCGCGCTGGATCCGGAACAGCTGATCGCGGTGAGACGGGCCGTTGCTCGGTGATGTTGTGTGTCCGCTCCTCGCCCGTCGCTGCGTCGAGTGACGGTCGCTCCGCCGGCCATGTTAATGGGTGCGCGCGCAGGAACTTGAGCCCA
The DNA here is from genome assembly GCA_905147815.2 of Phalera bucephala. Classification (NCBI taxonomy): domain Eukaryota; kingdom Metazoa; phylum Arthropoda; class Insecta; order Lepidoptera; family Notodontidae; genus Phalera; species Phalera bucephala. The sequence continues at coordinate 16,650,881 of LR990617.1, read as the reverse complement.
AGGAACGATGGGGATGTCCCTGGATACTTCGCGCGTCGCGTCGTCAGCCACGTTTAGTTTCGTGGGCACCCACCTCCAGTCACTTATGGCGCTGTTCTCCTCTATCTATCTAATCAATGAATAGAAAAGACAATACATACAGACGATATATACATTTTTGTTGATGATATAAATGAATTTATTTCTGTTTTGCAAGCTTTTACTTAACTTGCACTGTTCGTTTCGTGCGTCTGTTTGTCTATTTTGACCCATTTTACAAGTACGTGGATGACTGATTGAGCTGTGATATGCCACGCATATGAAGCGAAGTATGGTGACAATGCAATATGGTACCGTAGAGATGGCCACATGATCGAGCCAAAAAGTAACAAGGATCTCCTCAGTTAAGGAAGCAGTTAAGGATCGGAGATATCCCATTTATGATTTGGCTATAATAATTTGCTTCAAAATAAAAGATCTTTGTAGATTAAAATTATTTATCTGAATTGCCTACTTACTAAGTGGTGTAGTACCACTACTATGTGGTATGTTTATAGATTTATTTGATAACTAACGTATCCACCCAAACTGATTTCTGACACGATGTCAATAGATTTTGTAGAAACATCGTACGTTGGTATCATCGCGCAGTCACGGCGCTGTACAGCGTCAGTGGAGGCGCTTTATGGCATGAGTGGAGGCGTTCTGTGGGTCAGTGGAGGCGCTGCGCGGTGGAAGTAGAGGCGCAGTAGCGCGTGAATGGAGGCGCTGTACGGCGTGAGTAAAGGGGCTGTAGGACGTGAGTGGAGGCGCTTTATGGCATATGTGGAGGCGTTCTGCGGCGGAGTGGAGGCGCTGTGCGGCGGAAGTAAAGGGCGCTGTAGTGCGTGGATGGGGGCGCTTTAAGACGTGTTGTAGGCCGTGGGTCGTATCAGGAACATAAGGAGGTTGAGTAGACATCATAATGAATATTTTGTTGATAAATTGAAATTTGTTATAACTTGAGATGAAGGTGTGATTCCTCTGGAGAAGTACATGCACAAAGGAGTCCTAAGACAATTATTAATGTCTTGTACTTCAATGAATTGGATCTGCTTGTTTTTGTAAGTTGAAATTTGTTATACATTTATGATGAAGGTATGTTTCCTCTGGAGAAGTACACGCACTAGAGGTGAGTCGGATTTATTAGAACAGATCCAAAGAACGGCGGCACCTAATCCAATTCTGACAATACCTAATCCACCTAATATTCATCTATATACATATAATAAAACTGTAAGGAAGTCGTGTCTGTACATGGAATATTTTTAGGAAATAATAACCCAGGGGTATCATACTATCGATGTAGAAGTTAATTCTGCAATTTTTGGCGTTCGTGTCTGTTTGTCTGTCTGTCTGTCTGTCGGAGGGTATGAACCAGCATCACGCAAAAACTACCAGACGGATTTAGATGAAACTTTGCATGCGGATACCTTATAATGTTCGCTAACATTTTGTATACTATTTATTTCGGAAAATTAAAATGTTTCTCTAGAAAAGACGACTTCTAAAAAGACACTTTACTTTAAATCTGTTTGATGGATTTTAATGAAATTTTGTGTAATTGTAGCCTGTACTAAAGATCACAACTCTGCATACTTATATTTTCCTAAAATCTAACAGTTTTTCAGGACAGAAAATGAAAGTCGATTTTCATAAATCATTGATTGTTTCTAAATCAACTTACTACATTGTCGCGGGATAAACCATAAAACTTTATTACTGTTTGTCCTGAACTGCAATGTTACGATGTAAAATATGTGATTTTGCCTATACATGAATTCGTCCATGAATTGATATTGGACTCAGGTTCGTCTCCTCATGAAAAACTTTCCAGTGGTTAAAAGCACGACGATTTATCCCGACTCGAAATTGTTCATACAAGTTTGATTTAAACACTTAAACATAGTTTTGTGCATGAACCGATGATGCATTCAGGATTGTTTCTTCTGGAGAGAACTCTAAAGATGAATGGGCCGTATACGAAACTGTAATGACGATGAATATCTTACGAGAAGAATAACACAAAATGAACTGACAACACTTTGCTACATACTTAGCTAGAAATGTACCGTTAGATACTATTACGCTAGATTATAATCTTTGACAGGGTAGGTAGAGAAGATTTAAATCAGAAATATTTTATCGATAATTTAAAAATAAATAAATAAACTGATAATCCTTCTTGAAAAGGAAGATATTGTATACGTTTTTTTATGAGACGGTGTTAGTGTTGTATATTGGATCGCGCCATAGTTTAGTTTATATTTTACAATTACAAAGACCGACTGTATGGGCTAAGCGGGGCTAAGACTAAATCGGGTGATAGAGTTAGTTGATAGGGAAATAAGTCTGGTGGTAGTTGACAAAGTATATAATATATATTTACTACGCGGTTCTACCGGAATAGTTAGTCTCCCTGTTAGTTCTTCATATTAAAATGGTTAAACGAATTTAATTGAAACTTGATATGAAGGTGTCTTACATAGTAAAATAAAACACTTTTTATCTCGAAACATACTTCTGTGGAATATTTATTATTTCTATCTATATATCTATATCATCAAACCAGATCCCATGCAGGGTAGGCAGAGAGTACAGAGTTCCAACAGGTTCATTCCTTACATACCTCTCTGGCTTCCTCCACTCTCATAGTTCGTCTCATACACGCTCACCGTTATCTATTATTTCTTCATACTAAACCGGCTGAACAGATTATAAAGAAACTTAATATGAAAAAATCCACACAGGTATACAATGCGAAAGTGGAAGGACGTAGAACAACAACTATTTATAGTTTCACAAATTATATACAATATTTATCTATACATATAATAAAACTGTAAGGAAGTCGTGTCTGTACATGGAGTATTTTTAGGAAATAACAACCCAAGGGTATCATGCTATCGATGTAGAAGCCAATTCTACAATTTTTGGTTTTCATGAAACTTTGCACGCGGATATCTTAAAATGTTAGACACATATTGAATAGTATTTATTCCGGAAACCCCAAAGGTTTTTTTCAGAAAATACAAAAATAATCGAAACATTAAATTTATAAAATGACACTTTACTCCAAACCTGTTTGATTGATTTGTACTAAGGATCATAACGCTATATACTCATATTTTCGAGAAATCTAACAGTTTCTGAGTAAAGAAAAAAGAGTCAATTTTGATAAATCATTCATTGTTTTAAAACAACTTAAGCTAGACTAGATTGGCGTGGGATAAACCACAAAATTTTATTACTGTTTGTCAACTGCAATGTTACGACGTAAACTATGTGATTTTTCCTACACATGAATTCCTCTATGAATTCATATTGGACTCAGGTTTGTCTCCTCACGAAAAACTTTTTAGTAGTTAAAAGCACTCAGTGGAAATTGTTCATACACGTTTGTTATAAACATTCAAGCATGATTTCGTGCATGAACCGATGATGCATTCAGGATTGTTTCTTCCGGAGAGAACTCTAACGATGAATGGGCCGGATACGAAACTTTAACAACGATTAATAACTTATGAGAAGACAAACACAAAATGAACTGACAAAACTTTCCTACATACTTAACTGGCAATGTATCGTTTTAAGATATTATTATGCTAGATTACACTCTTTGTCAGGGTAGGTAAAGAAGGTTTAAATCAGAAATATAAATCTATCTACATCATTACGCCAGATCCCTTGTGAGGTAGGCAGATAGTACAGAGTTCCAACAGGCGCTTTCCCCACATACCTCTCCGGAAATATAAATATTAATAAAAAATAATCCTTCTTAAAAAGGCAGGTATTGTATATTTTTTTTTAATAAAGTGATGGTGGTGTGTGTTGAATAAGATCGCACTACAGTTTAGTTTATATTTTACAAAGAAAACCTGTGGAGGTGGGGCTAAGACTGAACCCGGTGATAGAGATAGTTGATACAGAAATAAGTCTGGTGGAAGTTGACAGAATATACAATATTTTGTCAACTTCCACACGGCATATAACACGGTTCTTCCGGGATAGCCGTTATTTCTTCATACTAAAATGGCAGAATGGATCTTACTAACACTTTCAAGGTGTTTTAGGTCTCGAAATAATATTTGAGATACTTTTTATTCCGAAAAGTATCACGGTTCTTGCGATATAGCTGGCTAAACGAATTTAATTGAAACTTTATATGAAGGTGTCTTACATCGTAAAGTAAAACAAACACTTTTTATCTCTAAAAATATATAGCATAGCAATATATACAATAGCATGACTTCAGCGAAATATCTATTATTTCTTCATACTAAAACTTAATATGAAAGAAACTACACAGATATACATTGCGAAAGTCAAAAGATGTAGATATCGGAGAAGACCTAGACTATCTTAACAAGACCAAATAGACCGTATCTTATCCGAATTGCAAGTCAGGAGTCTCCGTAAACGGCGAGCGTGCATAAGACGAACTATGAGATTGGAGGAAGTCAGAAAGGTCTGTAAGGAAAGCACCTGTTGAAACTCTGTACTATCTTCCTACCCCGCAAGGGATTTGATGTTATGATATAGTACCATAGTCGTGAAATAATAATATGAAATAGGTAACTTTCAAGGTAGGTAAAATCACACTAACATAGATTTCATGAGTTTTTACCGGCCTGCATGAAGGCTAAAAGATATTAATCATAAAATCATATTTTGGCTAACGCTAAAAGCTCTTCACGGGTGACTGGTAACCTGACGAGTGACGACCTGTTGAAATTGTTCTATAACGAAAAGTTACTCATTTTTAAACTTACTTTATAAAAACTTTTGCAAAACAAAGACGACTCGGTTTAAGCGATAAAACGTAGACTACTTAATTTACTTTGTCAAATAGTCGTAAGTATCCCACACGACTCACAGGCATAATGATTTGTGATTTTAAAATAAAGAAGAAATTTTAAGCGCATACGGGCCCAATAGAAAAAAATGTTCGTTTGTGCGTGTTAATATCCGGAAAGGCACAACCCATTCTAAATAGACTATCACTGAAGAATGGAGGAAATTTCAGAGATTGTTTAAGACTATTTTTTAGGTCGGAAAATGCAAGGTTACTCGGGGATAGTTGTTTTTCTATCTCCAAATTAACACGGCTAAACGGATTTAAAAGAAACTAAATATAGAGGTGTCTCTTCAGTCTTACTAATAATGCTATCCAAAAAAGTCCAACCTACCTATGTAAAATTCAAAAGAAACGCGTGCGAAGCCGCGGGTTACGGCTAGTATTCAATAAAAACTAATGTTTAGCCGTTTAGCGCGCTCACTCACACCTGTTCCCGCGCTCTCTCACTCACTCATATGCTTATCGTTTTGCTATCCCGCTTGCGTGGAAGGGTGGAGGGAGCGAGACAGCGCTATACAACGCGTATTGATATAAAACAAATGTAAATATAATGAATTGAAATCTTTTAAATACGCTATCTTGCGAACGCTTAACTTTTGCGGAATATTTAATATCGCAAGGTTCAGAACTTCATACATTCGTAAGTTAACAGTCCTAAGCCTGTAAAAAGTATGAAGGGAAGATACCAATTCATCACTAATATATCATTAAATGAAATAGAAAACAAGTATTAGTTTATTTATTCAACCAATTTCGTGCTGATATATCTAATCTTATAAAAAAAATAATTGATTCCATATTGAAACTTCCATTTTCTTAAAAGTGTTATTATGACTGTACCCGTTCTTAACTAAAGAAAAAATTTAACATTCAATTAATTCAAATATATCAGTGTGTGTGTGTGTGTGTGTGTGTGTGAATGATGTACGCTGTTGGCCGCGAGGCCTTTACAGCTTCACCGGGCTTAAAGGCGAGCGTGCAACCACTACGCTCTAGCCAGCCAGAAGGGCAAAAGGCGACATACTCGAGGGCGCCTCGAAGAGGCGCCCTCGGTTGGGACAGTCGCTGTAGGGGGACGGGTGCACTACTAAGTGCACCGGTCAACCGCCGGCTATGGGAGGGGATCTACTACTACGTCGTCGTCGTCGCCCGTATTCTGAGCGGAAAGAAGGGATGACAAAGCATCGGGGGGTCGGTGAGAACATGTCGCAGCCGGCGGTGGCGGCAGGGGTCGGGGGGGAGATCGTAGTCGGCGGTGGCTACGATTAACGGATTCGCATGGGTAGATGCGTTCGCGAAGTGACGTGTTGACGCCTTTTTAATAAAGGCGCGAATAGGTTCGAGACCTAGATCGGAGTGGAGGTCGACGTTCCGTACGAACCAGGGGGCTCCTACGGCTTTACGGAGGAAGCGGTTTTGAACCACTTGGAGTTTATCGATGTGAGAGGGGGCCGAATGCCCGAACACAACACACGCATAAGTCATGATGGGTCGAACGCAAGTTTTGTAGAGTGTCACCTTATTTCTAAGGGACATTTTACTCCGCTTGCAGATTAACGAATGGAGACGACCGAGCACAAATGATGCTCGGTGACGGACCCGCTTGATGTGCGGGCCGAAGGACATGGTACTGTTTAGGGTGACCCCTAGATATTTGACCTCTTTGACCCAGGGAATGGGTCGGTCGAACATGGTCACTTGGCCGAGATTACTTCTAGGGCGGCGCAGGGAGTGGCGCGGGGTGGCACATCTGGAGAAGAACACCGCAGCGCTCTTGTCCGGGTTCACCTCAATACGCCACTTCCTGAACCAAATCCCTAGGGAATTGGCGGATGCCTGAAGGTGTCTGGTAATGAAACCCTTATTCCTATGCGAGACGTAGAGAGCGGTATCATCCGCGAATAGGGCTAGATGCGCCTTACTCGAACGAGGAATGTCGTTCGTGTAAAGGCTAAACAGGAGCGGAGAGAGAACTGAGCCCTGTGGGACTCCAGCACTGATGGAGTGGGAAGTGGAGCGCGTCATTTCGACGCGATAACGGAAGGCGCGATTCGACAAGAAGTCTCGTAAGATGAGCACGAGTCTGTCCGGCACACCCAATTGGTAGAGCTTGTAGATCAAGCCGTTGTGCCAGACTTTGTCGAATGCCTTCGCGACATCTAGGAAGAGGGCGCCCGTGTAGATGGGTTTGGGTCTATTGAGACCGGAGAGGATGTGCTCCGTGATGCGGTGCACTTGGTGGACGCAAGAGTGTTTGGCTCGAAAGCCAAACTGCTCGTCGATAAGGATACTCCTGGACGTTACGAAGTCTTTGAGCCTCGCCAGAAGTAGGCGCTCGTATATCTTGGCCAGGGAGTTGAGGAGACTGATAGGGCGGTAGCTCGCGGGGAGATTGCGAGGTTTGCCGGGCTTGGGAATGCCTATGACGTCCGCCTCCTTCCACGTAGCGGGGAAGGTGCAGTTCGCCATGGCGGCGTTCAATATGGCCACTAAGAGGCAGATGAGTTGGGCGGGCAGGCATTTCAGAACGCGATTCGAAATGCCGTCAGAGCCGGGGGCTTTTTTAGTTTTGAGACCCATAATTAGATCTTCGACCTCCGTTTGGGTGATAGGAGGTAAGGAATCGACGGGGGGGAGGGATGCCCTGCGCTCGACTTCCCTGTCGACCGCGTCGACGTGGGACTGGTCAACGGACTGAGAGCTGGGGGCGCACTGGCTCTCGAGGGAGTCGGCGAGAAGCTCGGCCTTTTCGTCGTCGTCGAAGGCTGGGGGTGCGCCTGAAGGGCGGGACAGCGGGGGCATGTCAGTCGTGGAGTCGGACTTGAGGCTACGCGCCAGCTGCCAGTAGGCCAGATGCGATGGCGCGATGCCCTCTAGGAAGTCACCCCACCGTTCCTCCCGGACCTCCGCGACACGACGCTTTACCTCTCGTTGTAAAGCACGCATCCGGGCCCGATTGGCTTCGGTGGGGTAGGAGTCGTACGCTCGGATAGAAGCATTCTTTGAACGAATGAGATCCCTAACATCGTCCGGCAGTCGAAAGCGGTTGAGGTAGAGATCTTCCGCCTCGACTTGCTTGGACGATCGACTGACAGCCGATCGGATGTGCTCGGTGAAGGCATCTACGGCCTGATCGGTGTCCTGAGGGGACGGGATGGAGTCCGAGCTGAGAGGCAGGGGGGGAGGGTCGGCATCCGCCAAGGCCGTGCTTAGCGCATGCCAATCCACCACCGTCTTTTTGGGTCGCTGAGGAGCGGAAGGGGGGGAACCGAGTCTCATGACTACAGGTCGATGGTCAGAGTCGAGTTCCTGGACTACTTCCAAGGAGTGCAGCCGTAGGGTGACACCCTTCAGAAGCGCCATGTCCAGGACGTCGGGTCGGTGATTGGGATTGTTAGGAAAGTGGGTAGGGTGCATAGGTGCGATGACGTCAAAGTCGAGAACGTCGACCAGGGCGTCAAGGCTCCTACCGTTAGGGGAAGTGGTGAGACCGTTCCAGGCCACGTGCTTGCTGTTGAAGTCGCCCGCCAGAATGACGGCGCTTCCCAGATTGAGGAGTGCTTCAAAGTCACTCCTGAGAACGGACTTAGTGGGGGAAAGGTATACGGAGGCGATCACGATGGGCTGGTGCCCCGTGAGAGAGACGCGACAGACCGAGGCTTCGATGTTGGTGAGCGCGGGGGGATCGAGAGGGATGCAGTGCAGGGACCTCCTGTAGTAAATGAGAGTACCGCCTCCGCGGGAGCCGATTCTGTCATTGCGCACGAGGTTATAGTTTGCGATCCTAGGATCGCGTTGTGCGGGCTTCAGGAAGGTTTCCTGCACGAGGAGGATATCAAGTTGGTGATCTCGGAGGAAATCAGCAACCTGATCTCGCTGGGAGCGAAGGCCATCGGCGTTAAAGAACGCCAGGGATAGGTTGTGGGGCTTACGGCGGGGAGATCGTAGATCCATTATTGGGTGCGGGGGGGTTGGGTTCTAAGGGACGCCAGGACGTCATAAACGTCCCTGTATTCCGCGGCCAGGAGAACCTTGTCCGCCAAGTTGGTGGCGGCGCGGAGTCGAAGTGCGAGTTCGCGGACTCTGGGGAAAAGTGCGGGGCTTATCACCGCCGAGACGCTCATTATGAGGTCGACGTCCTGACTGACGTTAGTGGGCGGAGGGGGACAAGCCGCCACCGGCTGGATCGCCGGCGCGCGCTTCGGGGGGCGGGCAGAGCCCACTGACGCAGGGTGGGAGGCCGCGGTGTAGGGCAGCGGCTTCACCCACGCGTTGGCGCCGAGGGACGGCCTAAGCGGCGGTGGAGGGGGGGTCAGCTTCGGAGGCGCGGGAGCGCGGGGAGCCGTGGTCGCTGGCGCAGAAGGCACCGGACGAGGGTGCGCTGAGGGCGCGGGGGGTGTTGCGCTGAGGGCGCGGGGGGGTGTTGCGCTGAGGGCGCAGAGGGGGGGCAACCGCGCGGGGGCGGCGGCGGCCGCCGCGCCTCGCCCGGCCGCGCTTCCCCTTCGGGGCCTTGGGGCAACCGCGATAGTTCGCGGTGTGCCCCTTGGTGCCGCAGAGGACGCAGCTGGGGGGCTCGGCCGCCGTCTCCTTCGAGCGGGCGCACTGGGACGTCGCGTGGTCCCCGATGCACTTAACGCATCGAGGGCGCGCGTGACAGTTACGGGCAGAGTGCCCGTACAGCTGGCAGTTGTGGCACTGCCCGGGCGTGCCACGTTTGCGGGGGGCCTCCACGGAGAGGCCAGAAATGTGGCACACGGCCTTCAGGTCGAAGACCCTACGGCCGGACTCGGTGCGGTCGAGGACGACCAGCACCATGTCGTACGCCTCCTTGGAGCGCCCATTGACCATTCTGTGCACCTGGCGCACAGGAAGGTCCTGGGACTGGAGGTCGGCCTTGATGACGGCGGTGTCCAGCTCCCTCGGGATACCGCGGATTACCACCCTGAGCTCCCTTTCCTCCTCCAGGGTGTATGTGTGATAAGCGATCTTGTTTGATCGCAGGAACGCGGATAGCCGTCGGTGGTCGTCCGAAGACGCCACCTTGACGGCTATGCCTTGCGCGGTGGAACGCGCGTGCGTGTAGTTGATTTGGCGATTGTAAATCGCCTTGGATATGCGCTCCCAGGCGCTCTTGTCCTGAATGACAAGCGGCGGGGGAGTGATGTTCGGACGTGAGGGGCGCGCGAGGGGGGAGGCCCTCGCGGCCGCGTCGGGAGACGGAGACGGCCGGGGGCCGGAGGGGCCGGTAGAAACGGAAACGTTTCCGGCCTTTTGGATCTTGGGAGGCGGCGAGTCGCGCGGTTTGCGCGCGCGCTTCCCATTTGCTATGGGAACGAAGTTGTCCTCCGACGAGAGCGACGGGGACGGGGACCGGGCGGGGGCGGCGCGTCGCGCGGACGCGCGCTCGACCTCCATATCCGAGTCCGAGAGAGGCTCGGACCCGCATGGCGAGACGGGGCGGTCGGCGGGGGTCTGGGGCGGCGCGACTAAATCAGTTCGCGGCGCGGCGAACGGAGTCGCGGGGCGCGCAGAAGGCGCGGGGTGCGCGGGGCCGGGGGCCGACGCGCGCGCGGGCGACGCGTCGGGCGAGGCGGGCGAGTACGTCGCCCTGAATTCCCGGACTATGTCCGGGCAATGCCGGACGATGTACCGCGTTAGGTCCCGGACGAACTCCGGAGGGAAATCTTCGGCCATTTCCAGAGGGGAAATGGCAGGGTGAGTGAACTAAAAAAGGGCCCTAAGACCCGGGCGTGAGCGATGCCCTGATCCCCCCACCGGGCGGCGGCGGGGGGGGGGGGCACTACCGGGGAGACGCGGTGTGCCCCTTCGCCTTAGGGGCGAACGGGCGGCACCAAACCCTAACTGCTCCGGGGCGAAGAGAACCGCCGCACGGAGAATAGGATAGCGGGATGGGTTAAGGTAGGGTCCTGGAGAAATCAAGAGCTCTGACTAGGGAAGCCCCCAAGGCCAGAGCTCAAGCCCTTCCGAGTTGGCCGCCCTCTGAAGGAGGGAGGCGAGCGCTCGGGTCCCGCTCAAGCCGGCTTACGACGCCGCTAGGCGTCCACCGGACTTACCACGAACGGACAAAAGACGTGGATTTATAATAAACACTAATATCGAAAACAGTTATGAAACTAACCGTTGAAAAACAAAAACCGCGGGAGAGCCGGCCGCGCCGTTAGCCGACGCGGCTGCCTAGCAACCCACGTGATTGGTCACACCGGCGATACGCGAACCGTACTTACACGAGACGCAAAAGCATACGCGCAGCGAATGCAATTACGTAAACACGCAAGCACAAAACACGTAAGCACAGCCGCGACAAACCACGTAGGTCACGGAACACGACCGTTACTAAAAACGCGGGAAGGCCGACCGCCGTCAAAACGGCGCGTCTACCTAACGGCTCGCCTTGTTGCTACGCGCGAGCCAGACGCGGAGAAGTAACGTCGCAAGCCCGTTTATGTGTACGTATACACGTATATGAGCCAACCAGATCACCACTCCACGCAAGCGCAGGCGTTTCCAACAGAGTAAGTCGAAATCGAATACGTACGTAATTACGAAAATAGCGAGCGGGCGGGCAGCGCAGCGACACGACCGAACGCGCGCAAGGCACAGCCAGAACTGTCGATATCAGGATTTGATATAGAATAGGCGGATTGAGATCACTAAGGAACGGTATGTGTATGAGATCATTGAGATTAGGTGGATTAGGTGGAATAGGTATTTGGATTAGGTATTTATGCAGACTAGGAACAGGTGTACTTAGTACGTGATTGACCTAATACGACCCATCTCTAACACGCACAAAGGAGTCCTAAGACAATTATGAGTGTCTTGTATTTCTATGAATTGGATCTGCTTATTTTTGTAAGTTGAAATTTGTTATACATTTATGATGAAGGTATGATTCCTCTGGAGAAATACACGCACAAACGAGTTCTAAATCAATTATGAGTGTCTTGTATTTCTATGAATTGGATCTGCTTATTTTTGTAAGTTGGAATTTGTTATACATTTATGATGAAGGAATAATTCCTCTGGAGAAGTACACGAAAAAAGGAGTCCTAAGACAATTATGAGTGTCTTGTATTTCAATGAATTGGATCTGCTTATTTTTGTAAGTTGAAATTTGTTATACATTTATGATGAACAATATGCACTATGTCTGCTTTCCACCGTGTTTTTAATTCTAATGCAAGATTTTGGTATAATGTTAGCTCATCAGATGTTGTTGATTAAATATTATAGGGGTTAGGAATGACTATATCAATAATATATACTATGTTACTGACCTAAACGTGAAGAGATATGTCTGGTCTAATATAATGGATCGCTTTATTTTTAATTATAATTCTATCCCAGTAATTTTTTTACGTCTTTGTTTTCAAGCACTGTATCTTGTTTGTATTTATAATAAGAGTTTTTATGTGTAAATTGTATTGGTAGGCCATATATTGGGGAATTATTGCTGCCACTCGGTTATGGCGGTGTTTGTAATCAGTTTGGATGAGGGCTTTACATGCGCCGGTGATGTGATGTATGGTTTCGGAGGCAGAGTGACAGTGTCTGCATGAGTCTATCGGTAAGTTTGAGTCCTTGATAATATGCTTTTTATAGTTGCGAGTGGCAATAATTTTGTTTTGTATTGCAAGAATGAAGCTGTTAGTCTCTGGAAACAGTAATCTTCGTAAAACCATTCGTTTGACTACATTATCCACGTGTATTTGACCCAAATCGGATCGGTGTCTCCCGCAAAGTGATTTCCGAGCCTATCTTTCTATTGTGTCACGCATATCTGTAAGTTTTTCTACGTAGGATTTTGTGTGATGCTTCCGATGTGTTGTCATAATTTTGTTTATTATACGCTTCAGTTATTTAAGATCTGTATTTGACCCGAGTTTATGATTCCAAATAAATAAGTGAGTATTTGGATGGCGGAAGTATTATTGGTCTTTATTATATTTCTAGAATTGAGGCATGTTTTTGGATTCTGATTCACGCGATATTAAAATAATCGTGTTAGTTCTTGCTTTGTTTCCTTCTGTGGATTTTTCGACACTGATTAAATCCTAAATATTTGTATACACTATATTACTAACTGCAGGGAGAATTTTATGGTGATATCTTCTAAGCGAAATAGATCGTTTTATTGCCAGCATAAATTTTAATATCATCCATGAAAGAAAAGGTGAGAATGAATAAACGATGAGTCGAATCCATGCAAAATCTAGCTACGATTACTATTGTCGAGAAAAACATAGAAAGGATTGAGTGACAAAGAGAACCAAAGAGGACTGAGAGCATCCCCTTGAAAGATGCGGATCGTTTCGGTAGTAATTGGAATAGAACATTTTAATTTTAGTTTGGTTTGCCAATTTTGCATTGATGATTTCAAGAACATAGTAATGGTGGGGTAGGTTATATACAGCTGAAGCACTTCTAGAAACCAACTATGTGAAACAGAATCGATGGCTTTCCTTTCTTCCTATATGTTTCGTTATTGTGATTGCATCTATTATAAGTTGTTCTTAACAACCTTTGCTATTTTTCCGGCACCCCTTCTGTTGTTCTGCAAGTATATGATTTTCGGAAAGATGTTTGTAAGTTATCTCACTTATGCAGGCTGTGAGTTTTGTATTTATTATTTGAAGGCAAGTAATAGGTCGATATTTCGATAGATCCTCGGTATTAGTATCTTTAGGTAGTATAAAAGTTATTTCATGTGTATGATGTACTCTGGCATTGTATGTGGTGTCTGAATAAACGTGTTTAAATGGTTATGCAGTAATGAGTGAGTGGGTGTAAATTTCTTATATCAGAAATAATGGATGTTATCAGATACAGGAGATTTCCAGTTGTGTGCATTTGAGAACTTGTGTGAAAGTTTATATTGGAATATGTTCGAAATGCATTTTTGAAACGTGCGCTGTGTTTTCCTTAGCAGTAATTATCTACTCTGCATTCGCATTATGTTGAACCGGATTTTCCCATAACCCAGCTCAAAACTGCCTGAGTACTTCAGGTGAAGGTGTTCTCTAATTTGGTGCATTATTAATACTATTTATATTATAATGAGTTTTAATGCCTCTGAGAAATCATTTGTCCAAAACTAAAAAAAATATTATTAATTGATTTTGGGATTGTAACTATCTATATTAAAATGATCTTAAGTGAATTTGCTGGCAAAAATTTTACACGGACGAGTCATAAGAGTATTCAATCTTAATAAGATTTTAAGAAAATAATTGAAATATACATGATCCAGCAATAATGCATAAATACATTTAATGAACAATACATTTTGTTCATATTGTAATCGTACAAGTTGTTGTTCCTTCATTTTATATTGTATTTCAAAACATAATTGATAGAACAATTAATTTGTTAGATGGCCGAACGTGTTGATTAGAATAGATTTGATTCAAAATGGAATAAAACAAAGGTTGCTTTTGGTTATTAAAAATAGTATGTATTTATAAATTCAATTTGATTAGAACATATAGACGTGGAGTGGGTAGGCCCCCTACAAGATGGACCGATAACCTGGTGAAGGTCGCGGGTAGAAGTTGGATGCGTACAGCACGAAGCCGGTCGTTGTGGCGGTCTTTAGGGGAGGCCTTTGTCCTGCAGTGGACGTCTTTCGGCTGAAGAAGAAGAAGAAGAACATATATTTGAACAGAGAAGAAGAAATGTTGTCTTTTGGCTAGCAAAAATGATATGTTTTTATGAATTCAAATTATTAAGAAATGGTGACGACATAATTCTGATTTATTCTGTTTAGTTTCTTCAAGGCATCTTCGGAGTTTGGTAGAGTCTAAAAACTTTGGTAGATTCTGTTATGTCAGAATGGCCGACTGTAAACATTTTATTAATTATATAACTTATTTTTATTATCTGTGGTTCTTTTGGCATAATAAACAATTGAGTCGTTGGCAGCACGGGAGTGAGTAAAAAAAGGTTGGCAGCTCTGGAGTGACGATTGGATTATGGCGGGATTTGAATAATAGCGTACTTATTAATATTTAACATTGTTATGAGTAACTGGAATGTTTTTATGAAATAATATACCTACGTTGCATCTACACTTCTGTACTAGTTTTATTATAATAGTACAATTATATCGTGCAATTGCTACCAACACTTTATACAGCATTTTAATGTGCATATTTATACTCTATATATTACTATCTATCTATCTATATCATCACGTCAGCTCCCTCGCGGGGTAGGCAGAGAGTACAGAGTTCCAACAGGTTCTTTCCTTACATACCTCTCTGGCTTCCTCCACTCTCATAGTTCGTCTCATACACACTCGCCGGTTACGGAGACTCTTGACTTGCCCTTTAGCTAAGACACGGTCTATTTGGTCATGGTAAGATAGTCTAGGTCTTCCCCGGCACCTACATCCTTCCACTTTCGCATAGTATATCTGTTTTGTCATTCTTTCATTCTATATATTACTTTATTATAAATATGGCATCACTTAACGTAGCGAATGATTTAGACGAAATTCTAAGAATAGATTGTCGCACAATAGATTCATTAAATTTATGCAAGACAATCCTCAAGAACTTGAAATATGACCTCAACATAATTACATTTAATATAAGAAGCTATCAGCGAAATTTTGACGCATTTACAGTAGCTTTAAATAGATTAGACACCAACATAGATATAATTGTTTTAACCGAATGTTGGTTACGTGAGGAAACAATAGTAGAACCAACTTTTAGGATGCAGCAGCTATCGTTCCACAAGACAAATGAATAAAAATGGAGGTATAATCATATATGTAAAAAATGGAACATACGGCAGCAACATTGTCGTCAGAAAGCACAAACTAGTTGATACTGATGGTATCATGCTGAATTTAAAGGACGATATAGTTTTATTGGGCATCTATCGTTCCCCATCATTCACAAATACAGACAGGTTTTTAAACTCCCTCGATTCGACCTTATCTGAAATTTCACATAAGCACACAATAATAATAGCCGGTGACGTTGATACTGGAAGTAGTCAAACCGAAAACTACTTATCTCTCATGGCGTTTCATGATCTTCTTGCAACCATAACTCTTATAGGAATAGTACTTGTCTAGATCACATTTTTATAAAATCACGTAGTAATTCCCGCGGTTTGGTCTGCGAATTACCTATAACGGACCATAACCTAGTATTAGCTCATCTTCCGTCAAAGATGGATTCTAGTAGCATCACAAATAAATATCGAAAAGTAAAAATAAACTGGGACTTGGCTGCAAATGATGTCACCAACGCCATTTGGTCGAAAGTTCTTAATGATCCCTGTGTAAACTCTGCTCTAAAATCCTTCAATAAATAATAACATCCATGAAATCAAAACCAGTAGGAGAATGAGAAATATAAAGCCCTGGATTACTCCAGGACTAATCAGGTGTATGAGACAGCGAGATAAACTACATAGAGATAGTAGAAATGACCCTGATAATCATATAAAACGAACAATACATACAAGATATAGAAATTATTTTAACCACTTTAACTGAAACTAAACTTTTTTAAACACTTCTCTACAGTAGGTGAGATATACTCTAAAAAAATACTTACCAAGCTCTCTACAAATCAAACCAAATTAATACAAAAATACAAACCTCCATATTTTAACCCGCACTCTTTGTTCTTTTATCCAACTAATAAACAAGAAGTTACTTCTATTATAAACAATTTAAATGCTGACAGCTCACCTGGACCCGATCTTGTAACAGTTGCATTCATTAAAAAAACCCTTCCCAGCAGTATGTCACCCTTGATTTATATATTTAATCAAGGTTTAGAAACGGGTATCTTCCCAGAGTCCTGGAAAATTGCAGCGATTTGCCCTATCTATAAAAGTGGACCCATTGACGCGCCACAAAATTATAGACCCATTGCCCTACTAAGCATTTTCTCCAAAGTGTTGGAGAAAATTGTCAGTAATCGATTAATCCCCTTTCTTGAAAAATATAATATTATTTCGAAGAGACAATTTGGCTTTCGTAAGGGTAAACCATCTGAATATGCTGCGAGTCTCCTTGTAAATTTAGTATCCCAACATATTGAGAATGGTCATCGATGCCTAGGAGCATTCTTAGATTTAGCGCGCGCATTCGATATGGTATCTGTTGGACTCTTGCTGAAGAAACTTGAAGCTGTAGAAGTCAGAGGAGTTCCCCTAAATTGGTTTCAAAACTATCTGACTTCACGCAAACAATATGTCAAAATTGGTTACCTACAAAGTGATCAACTTCCCATTTATTTTGGTGTTCAAGGAAGCATACTTGGTCCTGTGCTGTTTACATTATACATAAATGACATAATTAATCTCCCATCGAATCCGGAATGAGGTGATCCGACAGAGAACCAAGGTCATCGACATAGCTCACAGGATCAGCACGCTGAAGTGGCAGTGGGCTGGCCATATTTGCCGAAGGACCGATAACCGCTGGTATAGACGCGTTCTCGAATGGAGACCGCGGCTTGGCAAACGTAGTGTGGGACGCCCTGCAGCTAGATGGAGCGATGATATACGGAGGGTGGCTGGCAGCGGTTGGAGGAGAAGAGCCGAAGATCGGGCTCAATGGCATGCCTTGGGAGAGGCCTATGTCCAGCAGTGGACTGATACGGGCTGATGATGAATCTCCCATTAGTCAACGCAGATATAATTGCATACGCTGATGATACAGCAATAATCTTTTACGGAAAATCTTGGGATCATGTATACCAGCAAGCACAACAGGGCCTTTCACTAGTAGCCGACGTGTTAGACACTAATCTTCTAACTTTAAATGTAAGTTAAACTAAATATATTGCGTTCTCTAAAACAATATCGTCTAGTCCCTCTTCAGATATGAGTCTAAAAATAAATTCCATTATTCAGCCAAACTAATAGAACAATAGAACGTACTAAGTCTATAAAATATCTCGGTGTCATTCTCGATGAAAATTTGACGTTTAAGGAACACATAGCTACTCTATCCACTAGAGCTTGAAAGATTATTCATATCCTGAAGAAACTACGCAATTGCAGTCCTGTTGATGTTCTACGCCTAATCTATTTCGGCTTGTGCCAGTCAGTGATTCAGTACTGCATTGGAGTATGGGGATCTGCCACAAAAAGAGCATTTATATCACTGGAAAGAACCCAGCGTGCACTTACCAAAGTAGCTTTGAGGAAGCCATACCGTGATGACGGTATGGCTTAAGGATATAAGGCATCTGTCGGATGCGACAGATGCCTTATACCACGAATTTAGGGTCCTAAGAGTACGTAAGCTATTTATCCTTAATGCTACAATCAAAACACACTAAAGCCTTAAGGACCGCCCAGATTACCTAGATATTACGTCAAAACTTGTATACAGAATTCCTTTCCTACATATCCGAACTCGCCAGGCGAAGTCCATCCTTCTGTCACACTCATGTGTATAACAAAGTAACCAAATTATGCAATTTAAAAAAATTGTTACGTTGCCACTTATATAATGATGTTAAAAAACAAATTATTAAAATTATCATACAATGATACAGAAAATTTATTGTAGTATATATAAACTCAAACACACATGCACATACGCACACACACACACACACACACACACGCGCGCGCGCGCGCGCGCGCGCACACGGACACACATATACACACACAAACATGGACAACCAAATGCCATTATCATAATTTTGTTTTAGATTTGAGATACGTTAGCAGTTGCTAACGTATCTAATATACTCATTTATTTAATATAACCATATTTTATTTTGGTAAATTTGAACTCAGAGTCTCAAAACACAAGCCATGCTTAGTTTGAGTCTCAAAGAAACTGTGTACTATTGTTGTTACAAACTTGTGAATAAATGCTTTTTATTTTTTATTTTATTTTTAAAATGTGGGCTCTAGCTTGAAATATTTCAGTTAGAACTTTCATAACTTTATTACAGTATAAAATGGAAACACCTTTTTAAGAAAAGATGTCACAAAAAGACTCTCCGATGAATTTGATGACAACGATAATAATGAAATTAATGATGTAACCCACCCTGGATAGTAAAGCGGTGGATACTTTACATACCAATTGCAATGGCCGTTTTGAGGGAAGTCGAAAAGGCACGTTTTATCACTTTGTTACAATTACCTTCACTCATGCACGTATAAGAACACATAATGGCTAATATACCGCCAACATTACACATTATTAGTCGAAATAACTCATGTTTTGGAAATTAAAACAAATTGACAACATCAATCTTCGACTTCCCGCTATAAAACTCCAGGAGGTTATCTTCTTGTTGGAGCGCCTGATGAAATTAAAACGCAACCACCGGACGTCTGATTATTAGCTCTAGGAACTTTGTATGCAAATAAGATCCTTAACGGCTATGTCCTTTTATGCTTTCACTTTGTCACGAGCACTGAGTACACGCACACGTTCCACACTCGGAAGTTTTATTTTCTGCATAATTCCGCCAAGTCGCCACATTTTGGCTTTCTACGATCCGGATGTTCTGGAAGATAATACTAAGAAGCATTTTAATATAAATCATCGCGAGAACCAGCGATTACCTAACTAAAGGAAATTGGATGAGCACGTGGCGGGACATACGAGGCAAGCCTTTTAAGTTCTGTCGTTTCCATATTTCCCGGCAATTTTGAATTTGGAACTGTTTTATATTCAATCAATCAATCAGCCTATCGCAGTCCACTGCTGGACATAGGCCTCTCCTAACACGCGCCATTGCACACGGTCCTCCGCCTTCCGCATCCAGTCTGTCCCAGCGACCTTTTTGAGGTCGTCGGTCCATCTAGCTGGGGGCCGTCCTACCTTACGCTTACCAAGTCGCGGTCTCCACTCTAGGACACGTTTGCTCCATCGGTCGTCGGTCCTTCTGCAGATGTGACCAGCCCATTGCCACTTTAGCTTACTGAGTTTGCGAGCTATGTCGGTAACTTTGGTTCTTTGTCGGATTACCTCGTTACGAATTTTATCCTTCAAAGAGACGCCGAGCATAGCTCGCTCCATAGCCCGTTTTTATATTCGAATGTGTTTAAATTTTGAATCTCAAAACAGTTGAAAGTATTAGGATTAATGCTATTGTTAAGTTACAGCGTCGATTGGAATCTGTCAGGTTACGTACAAAAATGAATTTTTCTAAGGAAAATGTTCGTGCAATAATTTTCTACAACTTTAGAAGAGGCCTGACACGGCTTCAGTGTTTTGAAGAGCTAACATCTGTGTTCAGTGATGAAGCCCCATATCTGCGGACTGTCGAACGCTGGTATTTAGAATTCCAGCGTGGACATACTAGTGTTAGTGACAAATCTCGCGAAGGGCGCCCTAAATCCGCCTTCACTGAAGATAACATCATTGCTGTGAGACAACTAATTCTCCAAGATCGTCATGTGACGTATCGAGAGATAGAGGCTCTATTAGGCATATCAGGACAACCATTCAGAAGATCTTGCATGAAGCGCTTGGTTTGAGAAAGCTAGTTTGCCGTTGCATACCGCATCTGCTTTCCGACGATCACAAGGGAGCCCGCGTCAGATGGTGTAAGAAAACTCTGCAAAGGTTCAACCGAGGAGAGTCAAATCACGTCTACGACATCATCAGTGGTGACGAATCTTGGATCTATGCCTACGATCCTGATTCCAAACAACAATCTACAATCTGGGTCTTTCAAGACGAGCCAAAGCCGACTAAAATTGTTCGTTCTCGAAGCACTTCAAAGAAGATGGTTACCACGTTCGTTGGAAAAACCGGCCATGTTGCGACTATTGCGCTTCAAGATCGTAGAACGGTTAACGGAGAGTGGTATAACACAGTTTGTTTACCACAAGTCATCGCCGAACTTCGAAAATCTAACTCAAAGCGACGCATCATCCTGCACCACGACAACGCAAGCTCACACAGCGCTCATCAAACGATTGAGTATTTGAAGCAGGAAAAAGTACAAATTCTTGACCATCCTCCATACAGTCCTGACCTAAGCCCTAATGATTTCTTTAAATTTCCTAAAATTAAGAAAAGTCTTCGTGGTCAAAGGTTCCAGTCAGGTGAAGAAGCAGTCGACGCTTTCAAGTCAGCCATTTTGAACACTAGAGTGGAATAAATGTTATAATAACTGGTTTGAGCGAATGGAAAAGTATATTAAGCTACGTGGAGAATACTTTGAAAAACAATAAAAAGTACTATAAGGTTCTATGTGTGTTTTTTTCTTCAAACGACAAAACTTAAAAGGCATGCCTCGTACATGCCAGCCGTGGACGTGGTTATTACGGTGGTGCTGCTTTAACTTTGCCTTATATCACCCCAACACTCGTACAGGTATTATAATTCCTAAATAATTAAGGGAATTTATAAGGGTAGTGCCTTTACTTGTTTTTTTGTTATATTGTGTTAGTTAGTTTTTGTACCGATGCATTATAATTAGTTACCTTTTGCATTGTATATATCACATGCTTTAGCAATTATGGTCAAAATCGTACTTATCAGTACAGTAGGCATTTAGTACTACATTTTTTGATTATATAGATGCTACTCAAGGGTTAACTGTTACTTTTTTATAAAGTAGGTATGCACAAGTATTTCTACACAATATAATTTTAAGTAGTGTTCGATATTGGCAAGTTTTTTTTTATTGTTATTTACAGTTTATATCACCGTAGTGTACTTTGTAATTGTGTTGATTCATTTCATGCAAGTCATTGTTGACAGTTAGGCAGTTAATCGGTATGGCAGAAAACATTAACGACTTTTTTAAATTACAGTACATTTATTATATTCATTAAATTAGATGGTATGAGTAATATTTTTGTCACATACAAATCATTAGATATTTAGATTAATTAACAGAACTTAAGTTTGTAACAATAGTTAAATACAACAGTATATATAGTAGAAATAATTATACAAAATAGTATTTACAGTTAGGACCTAGATCTGTTCATTCTTTCTATAAACAGTTTGTCATTGTATAAATTCCAGATCGGCAATACCCGACTCCCAGAATGTCCGAGGAAACGGATTTAATTAAAAAACGTGGTAGCTTCAAAGGCCGATTAACCATATTCGCAAACTATCTTGATGTGCTGGACGAACAAACGCTGACCAGTTGTGATGTCACGGAGCTACGGCTACGCGTAAGCAGGATTAAGACATTGTATGAACAATACGATGAAGTGCAGCTGCGTTTAGAATGTATTGTTGATGATATTAAAACACAGATGACTGAACGTTCTGAATTTGAGTCGTTGTACTATAAATCCTTTTCTAGGTCACAAAACATAATTAGTAATTACAATGAAGAAAATCAGTCTGTTAATAGTGACAAATGCACTCGGGCCAGTAACTGTAACAAGCAATCTGTACATAGTGAGAAGTGTACACGAGCCAGTAATTACAAGCCGGTTAGGTAACCTACTATACAATTGCCTAAGTTCGATGGGTGTTATAGTGGTTGGTTAGAGTTTCGTGATACCTTTACGAGTCTCATCCATTCAAATGATGCTTCTATAAATCCAGCTGGTCGAAGAGGTTGGAGTAATATTCACCAGTAATTGCTCTGCCTTTTTCAAGGTAATCAATTTACAGGATCCCTTTCGCATCCGAATGCAATTGACTTCGCTTTGTTTGGCGTTGAACCACCGGCTTCCACCCACTGCTTGGATTGCTGTTTCGTTTCTGGTGTGTAGTGGTGGACCCATGTCTCATCCATGGTGACAAATCGCCGCACAAAATCGGTCGGAGCTGTTACGTTTAATAAAACAAATTTATTCTATTTCCCATCTGCGATGCGTCCACTCCGTCCGAGCCAGGGTACACAATCTTAGAACTGGCATATGAGAAATTCGGTCGAAATAAGTATACAAAATTTAGATTGTCATCGTGATATTAGATTCTGCATGAGCAAGAGTGATTTTTAATTTGATAGAATTTTAAATATGTCTTTTCAAAACACGTTAAAAGATGGCAGAACTAAACCATAAAGTTAAATATTTAACGCTAGATGGCGCTGAAATCGTATGCCATTGTTTCATACATAAACACTTATTGGGTAACCAGCCTTAAATATAATTTTGATTATAGTAGGGTTCAAATTACGTCATGAGATTCCAAGATGGACGTCCTGTTAATAAAAATGTTATGACTACTTCTAATACGTTTTTTATTTATTATTGTATTGTAATCTATGCTTAAGTGTTCTTATCTTATTTCAAATCGTAATAAAAATGATTTTTATTTCTAATAATACTCAATCTAAAATTTATTCTGCGACAAATAGTAAATGTTTAAAATTAAGGCTAGTAACACCACAAGCAAATGGCCGTTGGTGATGTTTTGCAGCGTTGACGGTGCTTTGTTTGTTTTATTTGGTTTAATATTGTTTACAAAGTGCTTTTCCACTTACCTCCGTTAAGTTGAGCTTACGTTCCTCCGGCCGTGTTGAATTTCGTACTTGTGACGTTTTTAAACTAAAATCTGAGATAGGACTCTAGTCATAGTGGCGATTTGTGATGTTTGTGTTTTCTTTTCACAATGTCAAAACGAATTTGTTGTATTCCTGGATGTTTAAATAATGCTGGTATGTATTATTTTTTATGCATTTAGGGCTTTTAAACTCATCAGCAATATTTTAGTACCTCTTCTCTCACAAGTTAGGTACTGATTAATTTTTTCTTTATTTCAGAGAGCAAGGATGTTTTGCATAAATTTCCTATCCAGCTAAGGACAAAAAATGATTTAATACTTGGATCTATTCCTATGGTGGTGCAAAATAATATGTTTTTAAATGTTTTAAATGAAAAAAAAAATATCTTTAAACTGTGTTTAAATTGTATACCTAACTGAAGAACAATAAATAGTCATTGGTAACGGGGTCAGAAAAAGAAGCAGGTATAGTGTATGTATGTATATGTATAGCTTAATAGTTATAGTAGTCCCAAAACTCGAATATAGATGGCGTTAGGTTGCCGTTACTCATTTTGAGGGTAGAGTTAGGTCTCTATTTCATATGGGGTGCTAGGTCGGGTAACCTCCACGAGTGCGCGTCCCATTGTCTTTCCTTGGCATGTCTTCGGACTGGCCGGGAAAGCCAATGGGTTCGTTGCCGGTGCACCCTGGGCATCGTCAATAACTTCCCCTTCGGGGGCTCTTGTTAGCGATGGCGAATAACCTGACGCGGGGGGGTGGGGTCCGGTTCTGTCCGGAGAAGGAGGCTGTGCCTGGCTGCCCCGTCAATCTCCGTTTTGGAGAGAGGCGGGTGTAGCAAGTGGCGCATACTGGGTCTGGGTCGTTTGTGTCGTTCCGCTCGCTCCTCGCTTGAGGAGTGACCGAGAGCCGTTCATTCGTATCCCTGAAGGTCGGTCGAGTCGCTCGCTCCTCTTACTCTCCGTTTAAAGAGAGTGCGGGGCGCGAGTCATTGGTGTTATCGAGGTCTCTCGGTGTGGTGGTGTTGTGTTGTCCGGGTACTAAAGTACCCTGTTGGCGACAAATATTGGAGTGGGCGTGAAGCCCTAAACATAACCCTTCCTCCTCTAGTCCCTTCCCTAAAACCCTTCCCAATCCCATCCCTCTCCCCTACTAGACGTTGGGTCTGGTGCGTGCTCATCCCGCCACCAGACACGGTCCTGTTCTGGGCCACCGACGGCGAACCCGTAGCCCGCCAACGATGAGCATGGCTCTACGGTCGAACGGGGGTCTGGCCTTAGCTGGCTGGATCGTGAGGAGTAAACCTCTATAAAAAATCCCGAACTCCCGGCGCAGCGGTACGTGGTGTCGGGATGCTTGGTCATGCGACCGAGCGGCTGGCAGGTGATCAGCCACTAGCGACCAACCCTGGGGTACCTCCCGCCCCCCAGGCGTATCAGGGTTATCGGGGTAACCGGGTCCCTACCCCGATGGACGATTAGTTACCTAGGTTCTCGTGGGAACTAAATGGAAGTTACAAATATAAAAAAAACCTTTTCTTAATGATGACAGGGAGAGAGACGTAGATGGTCCGGCAGCAGTAAGTGCTGTGGACGTGCTAAATGGAAAGGCCATTACTGGTCCTAGTGCTAAGGGTGAGGAGACGGGGGGTTCTGCCCTCCCCGAATCTGTCCCCGAAAAGGCGGAAACGACATCACGGGCATCCAAATTCTTCAAGATGCCCGGTTGCAAAAGGAGGAGAACAAATGGTTCGAAGTCCGAATCCTCGAGCGAAGACGAACCGGAGGCAGCAGCGGCAAAGCTCCTACCTGCACAGAGGGGACGCAGATCTCAGGGCTTTACGAGTTCGCAGTCCCGCGACCCCAAGGGCCGGTTCCTTAAGGCCTCACGGAATGAGAGGAGTGATGCAGGTGAGACAGATGTGTCGAGCGTCTCGATGTGCTCCACTAGAACGGAGGTGGCAAAGTACGTCGAAAAAATGAGTCTAGCTGCACCCCAGCGGGAGCAGCTCCGGGGTCACGCCGCGGTGCAGCTCGACAAACTTGTTATGGAGGAAGAGGCCTTGCAGGGCATGCCTACAGGGGTGCTGTGTCAGCAGCTGCAAGACGAAGCCGACACAATAGTTAGGATCGCCTCGAAATCGGGGAACCTTAAGGGTACTTTCGTGCGCGGCCTCAAAGACGCGGCCAAGCGAGTGGCCAAAGCAGGCAAGCTGCTGAGAAGCCGCACGGTAACCCAGGAGACGGCTATACTACAGGCCGAGAACGCCCGTCTAAGAAAAGAGGTGGCAGAGCTCCGCAAAGACGTTGCGGATCTGAGGGCCTCAGCAAGCCAACAAAAGCCTGCTCCGGTCCAGGCCACGGAGGAGATCGTGTCCACGGTCCTAAGAACAGTGGGCACGATTCTGGATGCCCGATTCGCGGCAGTAGAGGAGCGGCTCCTGTCGGAGAAGAGACTGCGCCCACCTCTGGCTGCAGATGCTAAGAGGGTGACCAGGGCACAGTCATATGCCGAAAAGGTGGCAGGCGCAGTGGCCCCGGCGACCACCAAGGACGGTCACGTATCCGAAAAGGTAATGGCGCCAGAGAAACCGCAAATTGTGGCCCCAGTGGTCGAGCCTACTGCCGCCAAGGCCTCAGCCAAACCTGGGGCGAAGGTCGGTGAGAGAAAAAAGCAGCAGCAGAAGAAAAATAAGAAAGGGAAAAGTAACGCGGACATTCATGCCGGAAGGAGAGAGGAAGGGGAAAGAGAGGAAGGATGGACCGAGGTTGCTCCCAGGAAGAAGCGTCGAAAGGCGCGGAAGAATAAGGTGGCTTCCAAAGGTCAAGCCCCAGCGTCGGGTCTGCCAAGGATGCGGCCCCCCCGGTCGACAGCTGTCGTTCTGACACTGCTGCCGGCCGCTGAAACAAGGGGGGTTACTTACGCGTCGGTGCTGGCAGAGGCCAAAGCAAAAATGCCCGTCGTGGACATTCCTGGCCTTCGCCTGAGAGGAGCAGCGACCGGCGCTCGGATTTTCCAAATTCCGGGGGCGGAAAGCAGTGATAGGGCCGATGCGCTTGCCTGCAAGCTGCGGGAAGTGCTCAGCCCCGACGACGTCCGCATCTCCAGACCCATCAAGTGTGCCGAGCTCCGCTTGATGGATCTTGACGACGCCACCACAAATGAGGTGATTGCCGCAGCAGTAGCACGAGAAGGGGGATGCTCGCCGGCCGACGTAAAGGTGGGACCGATACGTCCAGGTCCGTCAGGCCTCAGAGCGACCTGGGTGCGTTGCCCGATTGCTGCGGCCAAAAAGGCGGCCCAGAAGAGTACCATGGCGATAGGCTGGGTTACAGTTGGCGTCCGGCTCCTTGGACTGAAGCCGACCAGGTGCTATCGGTGCCTTCGGACGGGGCATGTGAGTGCCATGTGCCCCACCGATGCGGACCGCAGCAAACAATGTTATCGCTGCGGCAAGTGCGGCCACATAGCCTGTGCATGTTCGGCGTCGCCGCACTGTTCGGTATGTGAGGCTGCCGGGAGGCCGGCCGCGCACAGAGTGGGGAGCGTGGCATGTGCAGCGCCCCCTGTTAAAGGAGTCAGGAAAGAGGCCGCCGTTGGTGCCAGGCCCGAAAGCATGGAGACAGAAGGACTCACCAAAGGACAGTAGTCGCATACACAAAGTCCTTCAAGCTAACCTCAACCACTGCGGCGTGGCTCAGGATCTCTTCCTGCAGTCCATGCGGCAGTGGTTGACGGATATCGCCGTAGCCGCAGAGCCCTATTTTGTGCCAAACCGGCCCACCTGGGCTGGGGACTCACTGGGCTCTGTCGTGATTGTGGGAGTGACCGCGCTGTCTGTGGTGGAGAGAGGTCGGGGATTTGTGGTGGTAAAGTGGGGAGAAACGGCCGTAATAGGCGTCTATTTCTCCCCCAACAAGACTTTGGCCGAGTTCGAGATCTTCCTGGCCCCAACCTCGGGGCGGCGGTGCAACGCATAGCACCGCTACCGGTATTCGTCCTGGGAGATCTAAACGCCAAGTCTACGGCGTGGGGTAGTCCCACCACTGATGTCCGGGGACAAACCCTCGAGGAGTGGGCAATCAACGTGGGCCTGGAAATCCTAAACCGGGGGTCCACACCTGCGTGCGACAGCGTGGCGGATCCATAGTGGACGTGTCGTTTGCTTCCCCCGCTGTCGCAGCACGAGTCCAGAGGTGGCAGGTGATGGAGGGGGTTGAGACTCTATCCGATCACCGATATATACGGTTTGATGTCTCCCCCCTCGAAGGGAATGGCAGGCGTCGTGCTCCGGGGAGTGCGGCGGTTCCCGAGGTGGGCTTTAACACGGCTGGACCTGGATATAGCAGTGGAGGCAGCTTTTGTCCAGGCGTGGGCAGCACAAAGTGGGGCGCCGTCGAATAATGTCGAGGACGAGACCGCGTGGTTTTTTGCAGCCCTGACCGCTATTTGTGACTCCGCCATGCCGAGTGCCAGGTCCCGCCCTCCGAAGAGGGCGGTCTACTGGTGGTCGGCGGAAATTGAGGAACTGCGCAGGGCTTGCATAGCGGCGCGCCGCGTGTACACACGGCAACGCAGATGGCGCGTGCGGGACGAAGCCGAAGGTGAACGGTTGTATGCCGTATACCGGCAAAAGAAGGAGGACCTGCAGCTGGCTATTCTCAGATCCAAGGCGGAAGCGCGGGAGGAGTTTTTGGCGACCCTGGACAGAGACCCCTGGGGGCGTCCGTATCGGGCTGCGCGCAACAAGCTGCGTGGCCAGGCGCCCCCCCTAACCGATACCCTGCAACCTGCCCTCCTGCAGGAAGTAGTTTCAGTTCTATTTCCGGACCGAACCGCACATGTGGCGCCAGAAATGGCATCACTGTCAGAGAGGGGGTCTGATACCGACAACAGAGTGCAGGAGATAACGTCGGAGGAGATTGCTGCCGCGGTCTGCAAAATGCGGGCCAAAAATACAGCCCCAGGCCCGGACGGTGTGCCCGGTCGAGTTTTAGCCTTGGCCCTCGACTCTTTGGGGGACAGATATTTGTGACAGACAGTGTTTCCCACGCCATGGAAGAGGGGAAAGCTCGTCCTCCTGCAAAAGGAAGGACGACCTGCAGGGTCGCCGTCGGCGTACAGACCCATAGTCTTGCTAGACGAGGCGGGAAAGGTCTTTGAGCGTGTGCTCGCTGGCCGCGTCATCCAACACCTCCGCACAGTGGGGCCGGACCTCAACAGCAGCCAATTCGGATTTCGAGGGGGTCGATGCAGTGCTTTGTGTGAAGGCCCTCTCCGAGGAAAGTGTGGCGAGACGCGGGGTGATGTTGGCGGTGTCGTTAGACATCGCCAATGCTTTCAACACCCTGCCATTCGAGTGCATTGCGGAGGCCCTGCGGTTTCATAGGATACCCGGGTACCTGCGTCATATCATCGGCGACTACCTAATGGCAAGGTGTGTCGTCTGCGTGACGAGCGACGGGCGGCTCTTAAGCCGTCCCATGAAGTGCGGTGTTCCACAGGGGTCGGTGCTAGGTCCACTCCTGTGGAACATCGGTTTCGATTGGGTTTGGCTCCTTGGAGAGGGGTCTGCGCCTGATATGCTACGCAGACGACACACTTGTCACGGCTCAGGGGGCTAGTGTGGAGGAAGCTGTTCGGCTTGCGACGGGAGGAGTAGCGGAAGTGGTCGGTCGTGACCAGCGTTTGGGCCTGAAGGTGGCCCTCGAGAAGACCCAGGCTATCTGCTTTCACGGGCCACGAAGGCGGCCGCCGCCTGGCACTGCCATGGTCATAAACGGAGTTGCAGTCGCGGTTGGGGCCCAGATGAAATATCTTGGCCTCGTCCTCGACTCGCGATGGAACTTTGGGCCCCATTTTAAGGCGCTGGCCCCAAAACTGCTCAAGGCGACAGGAGCTCTCAGTCGGCTCCTACCAAATCAGCGCGGCCCGAGCGCAAGCTGTCGCCGCCTCTATACTAGGGTGGTGCGGTCGATGGCCCTGTACGGCGCGCCGGTGTGGGTGGACTCCCTGACCGCCCAGAACAAGGCCCTGCTGCGACGTCCGCAGCGGGTCATGGCGGTCAGGGTAATACGCGGATACCGCACAATTTCGTGCGAAGCGGCGTGCGTACTTGCGGGAACCCCACCCTGGGACTTGGAAGCAGAGGTGTTAGCCACCGTCTATCGTCGTAGAGCGGAGCTCCGACAAAACGGCGGCAGTCCCATGCCAGACGAGCAGGCAGCATGGCGGCGACAGGCGCAGGAAGGCGCCTTAAGGAGGTGGCGGGAACGGCTGGTCGAGCCAACGGCAGGCCACTTGACCATACGGGCGGTTCGCCCAATCCTCGCGGAATGGGTGAACCGAAAACATGGGGCGCTGACCTTCCGTTTAGTGCAGATCCTGTCGGGGCATGGATGCTTCGGCAGGTACCTTTGAAAGGTTGCCGGGAGAGAGGCTGATGCCTCATGCCATGAGTGCGGTGCCGCCGAGGACACTGCCCAGCACACGCTGGAAGAATGCCCAGCCTGGGCGTCCCAGCGCAGTGTCCTCGTGGGCGTCATAGGGCGAGACCTTGCGCTGCCGACAGTGGTTCGCGCCATGGTCGGCAGCGAGAGATCGTGGCAGGCAGTGGAAGCCTTCTGTGAGGCAACCATTGCACTGAAGGAGGCGGCGGAACGGAGCAGGGAGAGCGATCCCCTCGCTGCTCCGAATCGACGCCGAAGGACTGGGCGGCGAAGACGGGCGGCCGCCGATCTTATGCCGCCGTGAGGGGGGCCTGCGGGCACCAGCAGCGGGGGTTGTTGTTGCCTGCGCAGACCATCTGGCCCCCGAGGTTGGAGGACGCGCCAAGTGTTCCGGCACGTCTTCGCCAAGGAGAGGAACAGGGCGGGGTTACCCTGCATAAGGAGAGTCCGGAAAATGGACAGCCGCTGGCGGGTCGTGGAAGGAGTCTCCGTACCCGTAACTCGTCGTTAAGCGGGCGAAGGAACACGGTGGGGTTTTAGTTGGTAGGACTTGCTCCAGCGACGGCCGGCCGTTTACACCGA
Source organism: Phalera bucephala (assembly GCA_905147815.2). Taxonomy (NCBI): domain Eukaryota; kingdom Metazoa; phylum Arthropoda; class Insecta; order Lepidoptera; family Notodontidae; genus Phalera; species Phalera bucephala. The sequence continues at coordinate 16,620,526 of LR990617.1, read as the reverse complement.
CCGTCGCTGGAGCAAGGAGTCCAACATAACCCGTTCGCGTCCCCGCTGCGAACGGGTATCCGTGAGGATTTCCCCACCAAAAAAAAAAAAAAAAAGGTCTCTATTTCATATTATTATAAAGTACTCTGTGGTCCGAGCAAATGAGTTCTCTCCCGAGTGAATGAACGAATCGCAGCCGTCACATTTATTTTCCTGACATATGTCACATCCCTACCTTCCAACAATTTCAACTTGTTAGTAATATTTTAACAACTAATCATAATCCACTCTTGCTAAATCGCGAACATAATTAAAAATATTTTTAATTCCCTCTTGTTTTAATCGAAATAAAATTAAACGAAATCAAATCCTATGATATAATTTTTTTCTTATGATATAATTGCAGTACCCAACGTTCAATGCGTGCGCATGGTTTCGATCTCGGCCTAAATATTGCTTCCAGGGGTTTATGATCAGTGATAAGATCAAATTCCTTTAACCCATATAAATAAATATTAAAGTGTAATGGCCAACAACTAACGCCAACGCCTCTTTCTCTGCCTCTGACTGAAACGCCTCTGTCTGACAGTACCGTTTCTCAACATCAGTTAAACTTTTGTGACCGTATGCAATAATACGAGGTCCATGTTCATCGTGTTGGATAAGGACTGCTCCTAATCCAACTGGGCTCGCATCTGCCATTGCTTGCGTCCTGTTATTTGGGTCATAGAAACCTAAAGTGCGAGAGTTGGTAAGGCTCCGTTTTAAATCTCTGAAGGCGGTTGCTTGCCTGTGTTTCCAATATTTGACAATATCAGTGTGTTTGGAGAGCTTATGTCTTAAAATGTATCGAATTGGATCAGTCATTGTTGCTAATCGCGATCCATTTGCCAATATAGTTTACTAGTCCTAGAAAGCTTTGGACTTCTTTAACTGATTTCGGCTCTCTGAACGATGCAATTGTTTTGACATATTTATCCAGAGGCTTAATACCTTTAGCAGATAGTTCATGGCCCAAAAATTCAATTTTTGATGCTTTAAAAAAACACTTCTTCTCGTTTAATACCACATTATTTTGTTCTTAAACGTGCAAGACGTGCTTTAGTCTAGCATTATGTTCATTTACGTCTCTCGCAAACACAACAATATCGTCTATGTAATTTACGACAGCGTGACAGGGTAGAAGCATACTTTCCATGATTTTTTGAAAATGTTCGGGTGCACAAGATATTCCAAACATCAGTCGTTTGAAACGAAACAGACCTTTGCTTGTTATGAACGTTGTAATATCCCGACAATCTCCCTTTATTCCTACTTGGTGAAATGCATCTTTAATATCAAGTTTTGATAAGATACACGACTTCCTAAATTTAGTTAAAAGCTGCGTCATAGTTGGTAAAGGATAATTTTCCCTGATGATAGCATTGTTCGCACACCCTCATGTCGACACATAGCCTTATACTGCCCTCGCCCTTTAGAATGGGTACTATCGGGGAAACCCAGGACGTGGCTCGATCCACAGGCTCGATTATGACCTTTTTTAACAACTCGTCAAGTTTATCGTTTATTTTAGTTTCAAGTGGAATAGGTACTCTTCTATATGGCTGACAAATTGGAGTAACTGACAGATCTATAGCAAAACCTAATTGGACGTTTTTAAATTTTGGGAAAGGTTTTGTGTCTACTGAATTTATACTCACCCCTAATTTAAGCACATTAAGGCATGTAGCTGTATCTTTGCCGAGTAAATGGCGGGTGCCATTTTTTATGACATAAAACTTAGCGGACTTTGTTTGTGATCCCACCGTGATTAACGCTTCAAACGTACCGAGTACGTCGAGAGAGTCACTTGAGCCGTATGCCATGAAAATTTGATCTGAACCCTTTTGCTGATTAGACACCACCACGGAATTTGCCTTTAAATGGTGCCAGGTTTCATCATTTATTATGTTACTTTTACTACCGGAATCGATTAGCATGTTGACTTCCACACGAGCGACCTGGCAAGTTATTTCAGCATCTCCATCTATGTGGAATATATAATTCACATCCTGATTTGGCTGATCATTTACCGTTGCCTTGGTCGTTCGGCTGGTTTCACTTTTTTGCTATAATCTTTTTGCTTGGCAAGAAAAGTAGAGCCTTTCCGTTTGTGCCTACTGGTGAGACATTGAAGTTTTAAATGTCCTTTGAAGCCACATTTCTCACATATTTTTTCTCTAGCAGGGCAGCGTAAATCGGTTTTCTTGTGATTCCCGCTTCCACATCTGGTACACCGATAATTCCGCTTCACCCCAAATTTGGATTTTGTTAGGCCTTGTTCCAATCCTGTTAACCTGCTCATTTTGTTTTCCTAGGAATTCTTTAAGCTGTCTATCTACGGATTCAATAGAATTAGCTTCTGTGATAACTTTATCTATTGTTGCAGAGTCTCCTAACTGAAGCATTTTCTTCCTAAGCTCCGATGAAGCACCCTTTTCAGCGATTTGGTCAATGAGGTCATTATCTTTATTGGCAAAGTTACATTTAGAACTCTGATTGCGTTATCTAATTAGAAATTTCTCGAATTTCTCTTCAGGTTCCAACTTCATCAATCTAAATACATGTCGCTCATACACAAAAATTTATTTTGGCGAAAAATAGTCGTTTGAATGATGAATCTTTTCCATTAATTTGTGCCCCTGGGAGGTTATAATAAATATTCTGTAATCCTAATCCGCCCATGTGTAATAATGTTGCGCGTTTCTTTAATGGCTCGCTAATGCCCGAAGCTAATAAATAAATTTCCAGGCCTCGTTTCCATATCTGCCATCGTTGCCCTAATGACGTAGAATCGCCATCACAGTCAAACGTTTCAAGGGCCGGTAGTTGAGACGTCACAGTGTAATGATATGTAGGCAAGTATAGTATCTCATTAAAATAATTATTATTTAATGACTACTATGTCATAAGATAACCATACGAACTCTTTTAATTTCCGAACGAATAATTCTGATGCTAAATAACTCGCTCAAGGAGTTTTTTTTGGCGGGAAGTCGAAGAGTGATGTTGTCAATTTGTTTTAATTTCCAAAACTTGTGTTATTTTGACTAATAATGTGTAATGTTGGTGGAATATTAACCATTATGTGTTCTTATATGTGCATGAGTGAAGGTAATTGTAACAAAGCGATAAAACGTGCCTTTTCGGCTTCCCTCAAAACGGCCGTCTCAATTGGTATGTAAAGTATCCACCGCTTTACTATCCAGGGTGGGGTACTTCATTAATTTCATTATCATCGTTGCCATTAAGTTCATCGGGGAATTGAAATAATTTAAACAAACACGATTATATATCTCACTGGACACTGGCAAAATACACTTAAAATTAGTGTGAAGCCATAACTTAAAGAAGAAGAAGAAGAACTCGCTCAAGGCTTTGCCCTGGAACGCTGTTAAATGTTGTTAAAATGGTAAAAATCTTGCATCACAGGAAAATGGAACGCAGTGAGGTACAAAATTATGCGTTCACATTTTGTTTTTATTTATATTGTCCCCTATATTTTATCTTTTTATTTCAAAAGTATTAAGTTATCATAGAAATCACCAAATTGACCCTCAGGATTTGAACACGAACCTTTTATCAATAGCATAAACTCATACTTCTGTCAGTCTATGTCGAACTTAAGGAATTTTCCTTTTATTATTTTCGGTGTACTTCTACCGGTTTCCCGACTCGGCTTATACATACAACACAATTATTTGTTGTTTGAGTATTAGCAGGTACAAATATTAGACTACCTCGACCGAAGCAAACAACTTGATTGCATTAAAATCTCGCAAAATGCATAACCAACCAATATAAATACATAGAATAAAACATGATCCAGAAGCCGCGTTCAGTCGTAATTGAACGACCCGCGCTGAAGTTAAAAAATCAACAAACGTCCCGCACTCACCGCACTTCCCACCCGTATAATGTTGCTAGTTATAAATGATTTACCACTTTTTAGGGTAAATGTTCGGTAAGAGATTATAAAATCATTATTATTTCTAGCGGCAACATGTATCTTCATACATATTAACAAAATAAATAGATTAATTAACGTAGGTTTTTAAAATAAAACGTGGTTCCATTAGCAGTAAGTTAAGAGTGATTATTTTATATAAGTTAATAATTATTTTTTTATTTGTGTGGTTGCGCTACAATTGGACGGACGATTTAACGCAGTGGTTAAGAGCTTAAGCTGCCCCGCCCACTGTATCTAATAGTCGCTGGTGTGATTCCCGCACGGGACAAATCTTTGTGTGACCCACAATTATTTGTTTCGGTCTGGGCATTTGTATATGTGAATTTTCATGTTTGTAAACCCACCCACGACACAGGAATAAATCGTAGAGGTGGGCTATGTTTAAAAAAAAATTAAACAATTACGAGGTTCTAGGATCGATTCTTAGGAGGGAAAAAGTGTAATATTATTTTTAATATTCCTTTTGTTGAATATTTTTTTAAATATTGCCTGAAATGTGGGTGCACGCGGTAGACCTCTGCCACCGCCACTTGGAGAAATAGGTGTATAGTATCTAACATCGTCGGCAAAATGTAGGCCTATGATTCATTCGGCTTAAAATTATACTACTAGGAATAAAATTATGTCCCGACTTTAACTATCTACTACTGCGTCATACATATCAAAGCGTCATTCCATACAGCTTTTAGTAATTAAAAGTGGGAAAAGTACTTTCGTCATCGTAACTAAGTAGATAAATCATTATGTAATTAGTTACTAAATTAATAAAAGTACTATAACAACTAAGGTCCATAGTAAATAAAGAAGGAAAAAATCACACTGCTGTGTTGGCAACACAGACAAAATGGACGCATCATTTTCGGTGACAATAGGGAATATGCGTGTAATTCAAATAAGGGTCAAATATTTTTTTTTACAAACTTTATCGCATTAGAATAATGTCTATACCAATATTTTTTTTTAATAACATTACTTTTTATTCAGAATATAATTTTTTAAAAATACAAAAAATGAGTGGGAAATTCAAAGTAGCTGGAACGCCACCAGATCGAATATGACGTCAAAGTCTACATCAAAGTATACAAGTGCATATTTGTTGGATGTTTGCTATTGAGTTAGTTTCATTGTGATTTTTTGTTGTCGATTTACACAAAGACAAAATTTTAGTTTAATTTATTTAAGTTAATCCTTACGTTAAAGTGATCTTCACAGCAATATAAACAAGTTGATGGACATACCATGCCTTTTTTTTTTGATTTTACACCACTTTACCCTTATGTCCGCACCTATCGGGTGCATTTCTTATTGTATTTTTACACCTAGGCACAACACAGTGTTGTTCCATTGTATAATAGTCGCAAAATACAAAATAAATTACAGAATAAAATACTTCTACAGCTGTTCACTAATTGATTGTTATTATAGACTTTGACGTCACGCCAAGCGCGCCAAAATGGCGGGCGTTTAAAGTGTTCTTATCTGTTTGTTATCTTCAAAAATTTTTTTTTGCCTTTTACATTTTGTTTTTGACGCTGAAATTTTTTACAGTTATATATTGATGTATTCTATCATATAAAAATATAAAAAAATACACGCGTATTCCCTATTATGAACGGAACATTTAATTCAATATTTAAATAATACGATGTCCGATTGAGCTACTTACACATAGAATGTAATCCTATCCTGTTACTTTTTGAGCTTGACGGAATTGTTACAGGTAGAAACGCCACAGGACGCCATAATTAAATTTAATTTGACACGCGTAGTGCACGTTGTTTCGCGCGACGGTCGCCGAGTGACTAATCGCGTAAATGTGTGACTACTTGCTTTGCAAGTACTAATTGTTACTTCTATTGGATACGCGACCGCGACTTTTAGATTATTGTTAATTATAATTTATACATAGAAATGTATAAATTATAATTCCACGCAATCCTTATAATTCTGGTAAGTACTGTTAATAAAGGAATCATTTCTCTACTTATAAAATAATAGTGTGGTAAGGTAGGTGGTGTTGTCATTTCGTGTTTAAGCACTTAATATTTACGTTTTCTTATTTATTCCGGTCGTTTGCAGTCATATTGTTGTTATTATTACTTACTTTTTATCCTCGTCGTCAACGTTACGTTTAATAAAATAAATTTATTCTATTTCCCGTCTGCGACGCGTCCACTCCGTCCGAGCGAATGAGTTCTCTCCCGAGTGAATGAACGAGTCGCAGCCGTCACATTTATTCTCCTGACATATGTCACAGGATCCCTATTAAATCGGTCCAAACATTGCCGCGAATATCGTTAGTGCGTTTGCTTTTGATCGGCATTCAGCAAATGCAGCACCAATTTTGCGCAGAGCTTTCGCATCCCTAATTCTTCGTGCAAGATATTTCGTACCCTTTCTTTCGATATTCCTTTCGCCTCAGCTATGTTACTCACCTTCACACGCCTATCGTCCAACACGATGTCATACACTTTTTCGATGGTTTCCGGTGTGGTGGCGGTTTTTGGACGTCCTTCACGTGCATCATCTTTGAGGGACGTGCAACCACGTTTAAATTCAGCTGCCCACTTTTTAACAGTTGACATGGAAGGAGCTGAGTCCCCGTTAACTTTTATAAACTTCGGATGAATTTCGTTAGGGCTTAATCCATCCAAAACGAAGAATTTTATGAACATGCAAGTGTGAAATGTGATAAACACGCAAGACGTCTACTGCAAAAATTCGTGTAAAAAACTACTTGAGAGAACAAGTTGAAACTTGTCATACGCACTAATGACACATGCATCCAGGCAGGAAAAGTATTTTTTTGCTGATTAGAATGTTATTTGTGTAAGGCCGAGAACTTTTCACCTTACCCTCGTACTCGTAATATCTCAATCTACACATTCGTGTTGTATGTCGTTACGGAGTTCTCTGGTGTATCTTCATAGTCCAAGGTCCAATACCAATGAAATTAAAATAGGACCACCTTGGACCCAATGCAAAATGAATTGTCAAAATCGGTCCACAATTAACGGTAATATCGCTGAACATACATAAGAAAAGAAGTCTGTTAAAAAGTATAACAATGATACTTCCTACAAAAATAAAATCTTTTTTTTTAAAGATTTTTATTTTACAATTTTAAGTGACGAGTGAATTATTTACTAATATTTATATACCTATATTATTTTGCTGAGTTGTACAGTAAGGTACCTACAGGTAAAAAATAACCATAATAATGGAATCTCTACATTCGTGCTTTTCGCCGTTAAGCAGTCCCCTGGTGTATCTTCAAAGTCCAAAGTTCAACACCGATTTCATTAAAATGGGACCTCCTCGAAACTATACTAAACGCAACGCAAAAAGAATCATCAAAATCAGTTATGAGCTGATTTTGATAAAGAAGTTATAAAAAAACAGACGAATTGTCAACCTCTCCTTTTTTGAAATTTAATATTCTGATTAGTTCTATGGCAGGGTACCTATAGGATTAACATTATGCCCATAATATCTCAATCTACGAATTCGTGTTGTTTGTCGTTAAGGAGTTCCCTGGCGTATCTTCAAAGTCCAAGGTCCAACATCGATGAAATTATAATGGGACCCCCTGGAGCTATAGTGAACCCAATGCAAAAAGAATCATCTAAATCGATTCATAATTGGCGGAATGATCGCGTAACATGCATACAAAAAAAAACATACAGTCGAATTCAGAACCTCCTCCTTTTTAGAAGTCAATTAAGAAGTCATTCTTATAACCAGTTGGTACACGTAACACAACATATACAGTATCTTGAAAGTTTCAAATAAGAACGTGTGTTAATTAATAGGAGTCGATTTTAAGAGACCTCGTCGACCCCCAAAATCAGTTTTCGTTTATGTCGACCCCTTGGAAACCACTTAAGGAATCACTGGTCTAGCGAATTTGAAGGCGAATCCAACATGGATTTGTTGTTAAAACTGAATAAGTTGCTACTATTTCTAAGTAATGATATATTAAACGTTCCTTTTAGGACCACATACTGCTCGTAGTTATGTCCCCACACACTGCCCTTTCGAAGCATCACTTAAAGTTTCCAAGTAGGAAGTAAACGTCGTACGAGGCATGCCTTTTAAGTTCTGTCGTTAGAGTTAGAGTGGAATAAATGTTATAATAACAGGTTTGAGCGAATGGAAAAGTGTATTAAGCTAAGTGGTAAATACTTTGAAAATCAATAAAAAGTACTATAAGGTTCTATTTGTGTTTTTTTCTTTAAACGACAAAACTTAAAAGGCCTCGTATATAATATCATTTACGGAAATTACCTAGCTTCGTGAATGTGGGGTAAATAGCAGATCCCCAAGGCAAGTGTGACTGTATTCTGCTCGTGGTTGCTGCCTGCTATTGGTCTAGTCCTTCTGAATAGACATAACAGAAACAGTCATGCGCTTACCCTTCCCCACTCGGTCCCCTACCTCCCTTTCCTTCGTCCTACCCAGTCCCCTTTCCCCCGGCTTGAGCCGGAAGGTTGTGGCGCCTGGCTGCGCCCCTCCGTGGAGTGCAGCAGGTGGCGCCTGTCGTTTTGGTGGTTGGTCGAGGTCAGCGCGGCGCTGTTGTGTGCCGTGCATTTTTGCAGAGGGAAGGACGTCCCGACCACCTGCTGGGTGGTGTAGCCCCTTCGTGTCTCTAGCCCGGTCGAACCGGGCCGACCGGCTACCGCTGCATGCCGCCAGAGGGGAGGCGCGGCGGTGGATGGGCGGCTCGTGCGCCGGTAGCACGAGAGGGCGTGGAGATACCCATGGCCTCGGATGTCAAAGCCCGGGTACATGGGTGTCTCTACCGAATCACCTGGGTGGCAGACTCGGAGGATTCTGCCTCCCAGCTCGAGAGGGAGACGCCGCGTTGGGCGCGCCAACGCGGCGTCTAGTAGAGGGAGGAAGCGCTTTACGCTCCCAAGAGGGGTTGAAAAGGCAGCCCGCGTGAAGATTGTTCGCCTCGAAGCCCCGACATTATGCGGCCATGGTGATGTCACCGCAGGGTTTTCAGTCGGTATACTTGGTGCATCGACGGCCGGGTCACTCCGACCGTCGATGCACCAAGGACTCCGACATAACCCCTCCTTGTTCCCCCGAACTCGGACGGGTACCCATAAAGGGTTTTCCTTGCGCAAAAAAAATACGTATCTAGGACCCGATACCATCAGTCAAAGACAGGTTATAATGTACTTGTGAAATTTATCGTGTTTTATTTTTTTAATTATGGAAACATATCTACTTTTGAAGTGTTCGATATCCTGTTGCTGAAGTTTACAACAGGACAAGCCCGGAAAAAAAAACATTAACTTAATGAGCAAAATTTGTTAATTAGCACAGGTTTTCTTTTTTTTAATACTCATAATTGGAATGGAGATCGACATTCCGTATGAACCACGAGACTCCGATGGATTTACGGAGGAAACGGGATTGAACCGTTTGAAGTCTATCGATGTGTGCGGGCGGCGTGCCCGAACACCTTACACGCATACGTCATGATGGGCCGTACACAAGTTTTGTAAAGTGTCACCTTATTCCTAAGAGACATTTTACTCCGCTTGCTGATCATCGGGTAAAGACGGCCGAGCACAAAGGCTGCTCGGTTACGGACTCGCTTGATGTTCCAAAGGACATGGTATTGTTAAGGGTGATATTTGACCTGTTTAACCCAGGTAATAGGTCGGTCGAACATGGTCACTTGATCGAGATTAGGCCTTATTCCTATGCGAGACATAACGAGGTATTATCCGCAAATAGGGCTAGATGTACCATCTTCGAAAGAGGAATATCGTTCGTGTAAAGGCTGAACAGGAGGGAGAGAGCTGAGCCTTGTGGGACTTCAGCTTGTATGGAGTGGGGGGTAGAGCGCGTCATTCCGACGAGATACCGAAAGGCGCCGTTTGACAGGAAGGAGGGCGTAGGATGAGCACGAGTCTGCACACCCATTCGGTAAAGCTTGTAAATCAAGCCATTGTGCCAGACTTTGTCGAACGCCTTCGCGACATCGAAGAAACACGGGTACCCTACCCGTGTAGACGGGTCTGGGTTTGTTTAGACCGGTGAGGATGTGCTCCGTGATGCGGTGCACTTGATGGACGCAAGAGTGTTTGGCTCGAAAACCAAACTGCTCATTGATGAGAATACCCCTGGACTATACAAAGTCGTCATTTAAGCCGCGTCAGAAGCAGGCGCTCGTAGATCTTTTCCAGGGAATTAAGGAGAGAGGAGGCGGATATGGGTTGGGCGGGCAAGCATTTGAGAACGCGATTAGAAATGCCGTGAGAGCCGGGGGCCTTTCTCGGTTTAAGACCTTTAATCAGGTCCTCGACCTCGGTCTGGGTGATAGGGGGTAAGGAATCGGTGGGGGTAGGGACGCCCTGCACTCGACTTCCCCTGTCGATCGAATCAACATGAACCGGGTAAACTGACAAAGAGCTGGGAGGGCACTTACTCTCGAGGGTATCGGCGAGAAGGTTAAGCCTTTTCGTCGTCATCGAAGGTTGGGCTTGCGCCTGAGGGGCGGGTCAGCAGGGGCATGTCAGACATGAAGTCAAATTTAAGGGTACGCGCCAGCTTCCAGTAAGCCAGATGCAATAGCGTGAGACCCTCTAAGAAGCCATTCCAGCGGACCTCCGCGACACGACGCTTTACATCACGTTATAAGGCGCGCATCCGGACCCGGTTGGCTTCGGTGTGGTAGGAGTCGTACGCTCGGACTGAGGTATTTTCAGCCCGAATAAATTCCCTAACATCGTCTAGCAGTCTAAAGCGGTTGAGATCCTCCGCCTCGACTTGCTTTGACGACCGACTGACAGCCAATTGGATATGGGCGGTGAAGGCGTTTACAGCCTGATCGGTGGCTGAGGTGACGGGGTGGAGTCCGAGCTGAGAAGGGGGGTGGGTTGGCATCCGGCAAGGCTGTGCTCAGCGCATGCCAATCTACCACCGTATTCTTAAGCGGCTGAGGGGTGGATGGAAAACTGAGACTCATGACGACATGACGGTGGGACTGGACAGGACTGACGGTGGTCAGTCTAGCTCATGGACTATATCCAAGAAGCGCAACCGTAAGGTTACACCCTTCAGAAGCGCTTTGTCTAGGACGTCAGGACGGTGATCAATATTGTCCGGATAGTGAGTGGGATGAATGAGCGCGGTGCCGTCAAAGTCAAGCTGGTCGACCAGGGCCTCAAGGCTCCTACCGTTGGAGGAAGTGGTTAGGAAATTCCATGCCACGTGCTTGCAATTGAAGTCACCCGCAGAAAGACGGTGCTTCCCAGATTAAAGAGTGCTTCAAATTCACTCCTGAGGACAAGTTTAGTGGGAGAAAGATAGACGGAGGCGATCACAATGGGTTGATGCCCAATGAGGGAAATACGAGAGACCGAGGCTTCGATGTTGGTGAGCGCAGGGGGGCCGAGAGGAATACAGTACAGGGACCTCCTGTAGTAAATGAGAGTACCGCCTCCACGGGGGCCGATTCTGTCATTACGCATAAGGTTGTAGTTTGCGATCCTAGGATCGCGATGGGCCGGCTTGAGAAAGGTTCCCAGCACCAGAAGGACGCCCAGTTGATGATCCCGGAGGAAATCAACAACCTGATCACCGTGGGAGCGGAGGCCAAGGCGTCATGAACGTCCATGTACGACATAGCCAGCAAGATTTGCTCTTCCGTGGTAGTAGCGGCGCAGTTTTTGGGCCAGCTCGCGAATCCTGTTGACGCTTACCACGCCATACAGGTTGTCCACCAGAATGAGGTCCGCGACGGCATCGGCTGGTGGAGGTGGCGCAATCACCGACGTAGGCAGTGCGGGGCCCACAGGTGCGCGAGGGGCCGCGGTGTAAGAGAGTGGCTTCACCCACGCGTTGGCGCCCAGTGCCGGCCTAAGCGGGGGCGAAGACGTCAGCGTCTGGGGCACGGGAGCGCGAGGGGCTGAAGTCGCAGGGGGGAAGGGCGCTGAGGGCACCGGGTGAGGGTGCGCTAAGGGCGCGGGAGGGTGTTGCGCTGAAGGCGTTGAGGGGCGGGTGGCCGCACGAGGGTGGCGCCGTGTCCGGCGCTTCCCCTTTGGGGCAACTGCGATAATTCGCGGTGTGCCCCTTTGTCCGACAGAGGACGCAGTTGGACGGCTCGGTCGCCGCTTCACTCGAACGAGAGCATTGTGAGGTCGCGTGGTCCCCGACGTATTTGACGCATCGAGAGCGCGCGTGGCAGTCATCATTTGCTACCGTGCGTCGCCGCCGCACAGAGAATAGGATTGCGGGAAGGGAGAAGGTAAGGTCCTGGTGCATGGATGAGCTCTGACTAGGGTAGTGACCAAGACCAAAGCCCAAACCCTTCGAAGTTAGCCGCCCTCTGAAGGGGGCAGGCGAGTGTTTGGGTCCCGCTTAAGACTGGCTTAGTTTTCACTGTTAGGTATCCACTAGTCTTACCACGACGAAAAAAGTCATGGTTTTAAAACCAAATTACGACTAGTCATCGAACACTATGAAAAGGCCGGCGGTGCCGTCAAAACGGCGCTTCATACCTAACGAACCTACGTAAGCACGCGCGAGCGAGAGGGCGGACTGCGTCCCGGGGGGAGCGGCGCGGTGCAAAGACGCGATCGAACGCGGCGAGCGACACAGTCGGAATGCCTCAAACGTCGAGCGTTGAAAATAGAACAAGCGCGATTAAAATCCATCGCGATAAAAAAACGCTCAAGCGCATGTACAGTTTTCCATTTGTTTCATCTCGAACTTTTTTTCAGAGCTGCACAAAAAGCCCTCTAACATAGCCCTGGAGTGCCACGGGGCATTTGGGCCCGTTATTATTTGTATTGTTTATTGACGATATAGTTACGCAAGTAAAACATCCCAAATATCTACTTTTTGCAGATGATCTAAAACTATATCGGACTTTCCTGATGACGTTAGCTTGCTTCTGGCAGATCTATCGAGTATCAACAACTGGTGTAAGTATAACAAATAACATGACAATGAATGCAAGCAAATGTCATCACATAAAGTTAAAAAAATAAAAATACCTATTAGATGTGTGTGTGTGTGTGTGTGAGTGATGTACGCTGTTGGCCGCGAGGCTTCACAGCTTCACCGGACTTAAGGGCGAGCGTGCAACCACTACGCTCGAGCCAGAAGGGCAAGGGGCGACATACTCGAGGGCGCCTTGAAGAGGCGCCCTCGAGTATGTTGGGACAGTCGCTGTGGGGGGTCGGGGTGCACTACTAAGTGCACCGGTCAACCGCCGGCTATGGGAGGGGATCTACGACTACGTCGTCGTCGCCCTCATTCTGAGCGGAAAGAATGGATGACAAAGCATCGGGGGGATCGGAGAGCACATATCGCGGCCGGCGGTGGCGGCAGGGGTGGGGGGGGGGGGGGTATCGTAGTCGGCGGCGGCTACGATTAACGGATTCGCATGGGTAGATGCGTTCGCGAAGTGTCGTGTTGTCGCCTTTTTAATTTAGGCGCGAATAGGTTCGAGACCTAGATCGGAGTGGAAATCGACATTCCGTACGAAACAGGGGGCTCCTACGGCTTTACGGAGGAAGCGGTTTTGAACCACTTGGAGTATCCATGTGAGAGGGGGCCGAATGCCCGAACACAACACACGCATAAGTCATGATGGGTCGAACGCAAGTTTTGACACCTTATTTCTAAGGGACATTTTACTCCGCTTGCAGAGTAACGAATGGAGACGACCGAGCACAAAGGATGCTCGGTGACGGACCCGCTTGATGTGCGGGCCGAAGGACATGGTATTGTTTAGGGTGACCCCTAGATATTTGACCTCTTCTGCATATAGGCTGGGTAATATTACATTAGAGGAAGTTAGTACGACAAGGGACTTAGCAAAATAAATTTCATCAGTCACGTAGACAATGTGGCACAAAGTACTTATAAAGTATCAATGTAAGTACGTCATCAATGTGTTGAGGGAAAGTCAAAAAATAGTAGGTTTAATTAAACGCGTAGGAATAATAATTAAAAACCCTAAAACATTACAAATTTTGTATTGCGCACTCATTGATAAAAGGTCCATAAATATCATTACGCAAAATATACGTAGCTTAAAACGCAATATCCATAATTTTCTAGCTGTCATAAGTGGTTCATACGTTGACTGGGACCTGATTATCCTCACAGAATGCTGGTTGCCTGTTAATCCAGTTATTCCTACCCTGCAGGGCTATAACTATGAATATACAAAAAATAACCAAACTCAAAATGAAGGCGTTACTGTCTATTACAAATCCACCCACAGGTATAGTATTTCTGATCCACATTTATTTGATGCCAATTGTTTACTGATTAAAGTGGATTTGAATACGGCTCTTATTGCAATTCATAGATCACCTAAAGTAAATAACATAAGTAGATTCTTGGAAACTTTGGATGGGTTGTTACTATCACTGAGCTCTTACAAAAATATTATATTGACTGGAGATTTGAATATTGTCATAGCACAAACATCTAGTGCACCAGATCTGAAACCTACCTCAACCTTTTAGCATCTCATGGAATGTTACCAGCTTTTAATTTACCCACACGTATTTTGTCTTGTTTAGACCACCTTAAAACTAGATTTCCGGCTAAATGCTACGTTGCTCCTACTACTGTTACAGATCACTAGCATAATTCTAAACCTAAAATGTTATCTAAGTAATTATGATAATTATAAAATAATTGACAACATTGATCACGTAGCCCTTGACGCACTGATTAAAGATTTTGATTTTAGCCCTATTTTCTCTCTGAACAATCCTAATGAAAGAGTTTCATTTTTGATTACCTCTTTGAAAAACTTACTCATTCAATGTAGCTCCAAACGGCTAATTCCAAGAAGGAGAAGAATTATTAAACCTTGGGTGACACCAGGCATCCTAAGATGTATAAAAAATAGGGATAAGCTACATCTAAAATCAAAAAGACACCCTGAAAATGAGCTAGCTAAAGTTACATATTTAATATACCGAAATTTCTGCAACTCTATCCTTAAAAAAGTTAAACGCCAGTATGAAAGAGAAGAATTAGGTAAAGCAAAACATAATCCAAAAAACTATGGCACATTATTAAAAATATAACGAACACACAACAAACAAAGCAATCGGCTATTGAACTTATATCTCACGATGACCCACAACAGTCTGTAAATAATATAAACAAATATTTCGTCAATGTAGGCAAAACTTTAGCAGAATCATTGAAAGATAAAGCTGCGCAGTCACCCCCTCTCGTTCCTGCTCACATCTTGGACTCGTGTGTAATGTTCTCCACGGATGAAAAGGAAGTAATATCACTGATAAGTAACATGAGGTCCAGCTGTTCTGTGGGGCGAGATGGTTTGTCTTGCGCATTAATAAAAAAACATCTGGATACTCTTGTGGGGCCCCTCACTCATATATGTAATCTTTGCCTTGATGCTGGCATCTTTCCAGATGATTTTAAGCATTCAGTAATCCTTCCAATACATAAGGGTGGTGGTAGAGAATGTGTGTCCAATTATCGTCCCATCTCCATTTTACCATCGTTTTCTAAAATACTAGAAAAGTATATAAATAAAAGATTACTGTCATTTTTGGAGTCCAAGAACCTTATCTCAGACACTCAATACGGTTACCGAGCAGGAAAATCTACCTGTGATGCTGTTCATGATGTCACATAGTGTATAATTAATTGAATGGAAAGAAAGCAAAAAGTTATTTCCATATTTTTAGACATATCAAAAGCTTTTGACACTGTCTCTACTCCACTTCTACTACGTAAACTTGAAGTTTTGGGAGTGAGTGGTAACCAACTAAATATTTTTGAGAGCTACTTAACTAATCGCCGTCAGTGTAAAAATAGATGAGTGGGTTAGTGAGGATCTAGAGGTAGTATATGGAGTTCCACAAGGTAGTGTCTTAGGTCCAACTCTTTTTCTTACGTTTATTAATGACCTATGCGGGCTTTAACTACCTAATGGTAACATTTTTGCCTATGCGGATGATACGGCTCTAGTCTTTTGGGGTAACACATGGAAAGAAACGTATCGAGTTGCAGACTGGCTTCAATATGGTTATGCAATGGTTGTCCACTAACCTGTTGTCCCTGAATGCAGTCAAAACGAAATATATTGCTATGTCCCTTAAAAATACAAATGAAGTATTCCACCACAGGAACGTTATAATAGCTCATAAGTGTCCTAATAACTTAAATGCCTTTTGCTCTTGTCCCAAACTAGAAGCTGTTAGCAGCATTAAGTACTTGGGAGTAATAATAGACTACAATTTAAATTTTAAAAACCATATTATTCACTTAACTTCTAAAATTCGTAAGCTTATATACGTTTTTAAAAATCTTCGACACATAAATGACAAGAAAGTAATAAGAGAAACCTACCTTGCCCTATGCCAATCATTATTATCCTATTGTGTAACTGTATGGGGTGGTAGTGTAAAAACGTATATGTTACCATTGGAACGTGCTCAAAGAGCTGTCCTTAAGGTAAGCCTCTCTTCCATTCTTTCATCCCACTGCCGATCTTTACCAATATTGTCAGGTTTTAACAGTTAGACAGCTCTTTATTTAAAACACTGTTTTAAAAAAACATTCCGAACTCATTTATTCTCATTCATCATAAATCCTGAGACGAAAGACCTCTAATATATGCCCATCAAAATATTTTAAAAACAAGTTGTCACACAGGATGTACTTTTTTCTTGGGTCACACTTATACAATACCATTAATAGCATACTAACAACATATCCACTTTCCAAAGTCAAATGAAGAGACAGTTATATCGTGGTTCCAAAATCTTAGCTATGATCAGTCGGAAAATTTGTTAAAAATTGTTTCTTAATACAAAATTATAAATAAATAACATAATTATTTAATTTGGCTTCTTATAATTACTTATTATGTACATATTTGGAACACAAACATGTACACACACACATACACACACACTCACACGCACGCGCGCGCACTCATTTCAACATAAATGATACTTACATATTTCAAGCTTTCACTAATCTACAGTACCTATAAATGTATTGGGGGCCTGGTAATCTGTCGTACAGGATACCACTATCCTAGTGCAGTTACCAGTCTCTCACAAAGGTGTGCAAGTATACTTTAATATCAAACGGTGTATCCACCAATTAGAATGTAAGCCTTTGTGTTGAGAAAAATAAATAAACATTATTAAATATTTACCTCATTTGTGCGCACTAGTCCGCAGTCGTCTCGAATATTGTAGTCAAATTTGGAACCCGGCCTATCGAGTCCACATTGAACGCGTGGAAAAAGTGCAGAGATCTTTCACGAGATATTTTGTGCATAAGCAAAAAGGTAGAACTAGAGGTGTAAGCTGGTGAGCTGTATATGATGAGAGACTTGAGTATTTTGGCATGAACTCTCTGGAAAAGAGGCGTTCCTATCTGGACATAAAATTTCTGCACAAAATTGTTAATGATACTATAGCAGAACCCTACTTATTGTCAAGTCTTAATTCTTATGTACCAAGTAATAATAGTAGAATTGCGCGTGATATCACCTTTCAGCCTATTTATAGTAGAACAAATCTCGGGAAATATTCGTCTCTTAACAGAATACAAGTAAAATACTATAATTTGCAGGATATTAATAATGATACAATTTTTTCGGTAATGATAACGTAGAATACAGGAGCAATTAAAATGATATACTTATACTATAAATACAATACTTGGTTTAAAAAATTATATTTACATTTAACTTTAATTTTTGCTTATCTAAGGTTAATTTTTTATATTAACTTAAAAAATATGCATGTTGTATCACGCTTATTATTGGCGAGTAGGCTAGCATAAAATAACTTTATACAGTACCTATAAATGTATTGGGGGCCTGGTAATCTGAGAAAACTGGGCCAGTTTTAAGATTGCAAGAAATAGGTGTAATAAGATGATACGTGACGCTAAACGCCGCCATATTCTTAACAATATTGAATCTTCTTCGCCTGCTGATATTTGGAAATTCTTAGGCACTTTAGGTATCGGCAAGTCTCGACGTCAAGACCTACCAAGAACAATAAATTTAGACGATCTTAATTGCCATTTCTCCACAGTTGCTCCTGTCGATCGTCTAACTGTACAGCAAACTCTTGATTGCCTTGGTGGTCTTAGACGGCCGAACATTAATCCTTTTTACTTTTCTCCAGTCGACTCTTGTGAGGTTAAGAAGATCATAATGTCTATTAAATCCAGGGCTATTGGTTGTGACAAAATATGTCGATTTATGATCATAACTATTCTGAACTATCTCCTTCCAGTAATCACCCACCTCGTTAATTTCTCCTTGGAGTCCGGTATTTTCCCAACTCTCTGGCGAAAAGCTTTTGTCCGCCCCCTGGCCAAAATTCCTAATCCCTGCCATCCCATCCACTTCCGTCCAATCTCCATTCTTCCTTTTCTTTCAAAAGTGCTTGAGGCCTGCGCTCGTAAACAATTATCTCATTTTATTTACTCTAATAATTTAATTAATCCTCTTCAATCTGGTTTTAGGCCTGGCCATAGTACCGTTTCTGCCCTCCTTAAAGTGATTGATGATATTCAAGCAGGCATGGAAGATACCAAAGTCACCGTGCTTGTATTGGTCGATTTTTCCAATGCCTTTAATACCGTTAATCACGATATCCTTTTGTCCATTCTCTCCTATCGTCTGTGCTCTCAAGAGTCGCTGGATTGGTTTTCCTCTTATCTTCGGGAACGTCAGCAGTCAGTTTTGAGTGATGAAGCGTTGTCAGCATGGCGTTACCTCGACTCTGGCGTTCCCCAAGGCGGTATACTCTCTCCTCTTCTATTTTCCATTTTCATCGACTTGATAACCTATGAACTTCAGTGTGCGTATCATCTATATGCCGACGACTTGCAATTATACTCACAAGATAGTGCTGATCGAATTTCTGACCTTATCGGCAAATTAAACCGCGATCTGGGGGCAATTAAAAATTGGTCCGACAGATTCGGTGTCGCAGTGAATCCAGCAAAGTGCCAAGCAATTCTTGTGGGGAGCTCCAGACTGATTAACAAACTAAACATTGGTTCTCTACCTCCGCTTGAGTTCAATGGTACAGTTATTCCTCTAAGTCCAAGCGTCAAAGATCTCGGTTTACACATCGACACTACGCTTAGCTGGCAGACCCAAGTTACGTCGGTTGGTCAAAGAGTCACGGGAACGTTGCGATACCTGTATAAATTAAAAAACTTGCTCCCTTCTAATACCAAAGCAATGCTTGTGCAGTCCTTGATCTTTCCTATTATCGACTATGGTGATGTGTGCTACTTCGACCTGAATGCAGATCAACTCGATAAACTAGACCGCCTACTTAATAACTGCATTCGATTCGTATTCAATATGCGCAAATATGATCATGTGTCGGAGCATCGTTCACAGTTAAAGTGGTTGCCTATTCGTCAACGCAGAGCTCTAAGGGCACTGACAACATTGTTTTCTATCCTTCATTCTTCTGTAGCGCCTGCTTATCTCGCTTCCCGATTTCAATATCTATGCTCCAATCATAATAAACATCTTCGCTCTTCTAATAATTGTCTTCTTCAGTGTCCCTCTCACCGTACTGATTTCATCCACTCTTCTTTCATTGTCCAATCGATCCTTCTGTGGAATGCATTACCTCAGGATCTCAGGATGGCTACCAATCGTCTATCATTTAAAAAAAAACTGCAGGACTATCTGTTGACCAAAATGTTGGTGGATTCTTTTAAACGCTAGTTGTTTCATGTCGTTATGTCATACTGTCTGTTTCATATATAGTATAGTTATATGTGTATGTATATGTATGTATTATACCTGTATGTATTATATGTTATTTATATACAACTGCTTTTGTTGTATGTATGTAATTAGTTTTGTGTCTTTCAATATTATAATTTCCTTTTTTTTTTAATTGTAATTGTGTTTTTAGTATTTTTTTAATATTTTTTTTCTCTAAATAACTCATAATTTTTGGCACCTACTACAGCTGTTTCCACATCACCTCAAGGTAGACTGGCAGAAAATGCCTCTGGCATTAAGTCCGCCTATGTACATAAGTGCATAAAGAATAAATAAATAAATAAATAAATAATCTGTCGTACAGGATACCACTATCCTAGTGCAGTTACCAGTCTCTCACAAAGGTGTGCAAGTATACTTTAATATCAAACGGTGTATCCACCAATTAGAATGTAAGCCTTTGTGTTGAGAAAAATAAATAAACATTATTAAATATTTACCTCATTTGTGCGCACTAGTCCGCAGTCGTCTCGAATATTTTAGTCAAATTTGGAACCCGGCCTATCGAGTCCACATTGAACGCCAACAGCCTATACGCCTATAGGCTGTTGGTGTGCCAATAAATAAAAATCCTACATGTGTAACATAGTCCAAAAATCTGTTTGAAAACTAGCAGATGCTGAAGATATCTACCATATATCAACAGATAATCTGTATGACAGCACTGTCACTGGTTGTGGAGGCACATATTGCGAGTGCAGTGCAAGCAGAGTACCTATGTAATCATTATAGTTAAGCACTGAATCTCATCAGCTCTAACTGGTCAAAGTGATTTGGCATTGTGAATTCTGCACTCTTTGCCTCACAAGTGACCTGCCATAATAGTATAAGTAGGTACAATAAAATATATAGGTAATCAACATTTTATTCAAGCATAAAAACAATACATCTCTATTGTGTGTGAATGATCTATGCTGTTGGCCGCTGGGCCTTTACAGCTTCACCGTAAAAGAAAACACATCTCTATCACATTACACTCTTTGTCTTATAAATATAACCTAATTGAGAGCTGAAGCTATCATAAAACAAAACACAAAGTTTAAAAATTTTTGAAACACCAATTTACCCTAAAATACTATCAATGATGTGCTCAATAAGTGTGCAGGGCTTGAATAGGATGGAGTAAGGTATAATATTTGTTAAAGGCATGCCGAGAGATGGTCAAGTCATAATAGGTGCAGATGGACATTGAAGCCAGGACAAGCCCAAGAAAAATGGCATATCAATGTTTATGCATACTGAAATGATTGGCCTGTAATGGCTTATTAGCAGTAGTACAATACTGATTAAAATAATCTCTAAAATAAACTATGCAGGATTTAGAGATCACCACCCAATGAACTTTGTCTATTTGTTTTCCATGACAGATATGTATTCCAGAATAAAGCTACTGATTGAACTAATAATACTTGATACTGAAGAGGTACATAGTAAAAATTGGCTAGCTGCACCCATGGCCATACATAATAATTGGTTTTCAACACCTCAAAATAATTAGCTTCAAGATCTTTTTTTACACCATTCCAGTCTTTTCCTTGGCTAGCTCCAACAACAGACAGTAGCACAAATAGAAATGCTGGTGCAAAAATAAATTGATCTATAAATACTTTTTTAATAACTACTGTTTTGCCTGTAGCACCAATGTGTTTGTTTAGTATACCATACCACATTCTTAAAGCTGGCCCCTGAAACAAGGGTTTTATATTATATCATAGTGCTTTTCAATTCTTAAAACAAATCAAAATTGTCCAAAATATCAAATTAGGAAGTCAAAACCTTAACGGCTTTCAAAGTTTTTCAAAAGTTGTTAAACGATATCAGATCCCATCACAACCACTAGATTGTGAATTTTTATTAAAATGCTATTTAACAAACATTCTTACTAAATCAATCAATAGGACTTCTTAGTTTAAAGGTACCTATTACACAAGATAGGACTTCTACAATACACAAATACTTCATAAACAACGCAACTTACGCCTATAAAGAAACCTATGGATGAAAATTTGAACGTCCTCTGGTAATCTACAGAACGTAGATTCTTTTGCTCAATGAAAGTTTGACAAATCATATCCCCGGCACCCATAAGAGCTCCTGTTTGTATTGCTTGTATCAAATACGGTCTTCGATTCAAAGCTTTTTGGTACGCGTATAAAATTCCACGACCTTTCATCATGAATACCACTACTTAATACCAAATACGTGCTGTGCGTGCCGGCAAATCAGCGCAGGTATGACACCTTTTGGTAATTCCAAACAGCATATAATCGCAAGGTTTGTAGTTTTATAGAGATTTTAAAATATTTCTGTATAACGCACACAGGATTTATAATTCCCCCGGCTAAATAACATTTTGTCTAGGCTATAATATATCAGAAGCGACATATAAAATATAACCAAGTATTATTATATTTTTTGAATATGATTTAACCTCACAACGTACTCACAACTGTTAGATTTGTAGCGGTGGAACCGATATATTAATATTCGCTAAGATATTAGTATTCATGTATTAGTAATCCGACGGATTCTAATATACTAATATTCTCTTTATTCATACAACGACCTCCTAACTACAGTCGATTCGTGTGTGTGTGTGTGTGTGTGTGTGAATGATCTACGCTGTTGGCCTCGAGGCCTCTACAGCTTCACCGGATTTTAAAGGCGAGCGTGCAACCACTACGCTCCAGCCAGCCAGAAGGGCAAGAGGCGACATACTCGAGGGCGCCTCGGAGAGGCGCCCTCGGTTGGGACAGTCGCTGTAGGGGGACTGGTGCACTACTAAGCGCACCGGTCGACCGCCGGCTATGGGAGGGGATCTACTACTGCGTCTGCGTCTACGGCGTCGCTCGTATTCTGAGCGGAAAGAAGGGATGACAAAGCATCGGGGGGGTCGGTGAGAACATGTCTCGGCCGGCGGTAGCGGCAGGGGTCATGAGGGAGGTCGTAGTCGGCGGTGGCTACGATTAACGGATTCGCATGGGTAGATGCGTTCGCGAAGTGACGTGTAGACGCCTTTTTAATAAAGGCGCGAATAGGTTCGAGACCTAGATCGGAGTGGAGGTACAGTCGATTCATATTCATATTAGCATACGTATCAGTATCGGCACCCGAATACTGGTTTTCGTAAATATTCGTCGAATCTTCGGGTATTCAATATCACAACGGATGCGAGCGAGCGAGAAAGAATACATAATATCTATACCCCTCGTTCGTAAGAATGCTTATTCAACGCGCGGTGGTGAAGCGCTGTTAGTGCTTTTAAAAAATGTACTGTTAGCCGTTTGATTCATTTCAGCGTTGGTTACATATAGAAAGGGGTAGAGATTAATTTGTGTTTTATTTATGACAAGGCGACCGCGGGAGCGGTATTTTTAAATACAACCATGCCGCCTTTAACTTTTTTAGTTTTAATTAATTTTAATTCATTTATATTAATAAAATAATTTACCATATTGTCATATAAGTTTCATTTCATGATTTCTCCAATACGATTGTGTTACAAGTTAACTATGTCTATATCACTATAAGATTAACGGAAGCAACACTATGTTGTTTAATTATTTTACATATACATAGGGTCATAATACTGTCTACATAAATGGTATAAAATATTGAGATAATATTATGCTGCAACGTTATTATTTTGGTTCTGAAAACTATCCATACATAATCTATAAATAATTAAAAAAAGGTAAACCGACTTCAAAAACCAAAAAAATAAATATTTGAAGTCAGTGCTGGGTGGTGCAGTCGGTTACTTGGCACCGACTTCAAATATTTTTTTTTTTGTTTTTGAAGTCGGTTTACATTTCTTTTTAAAGATTTTTATTTTACAATTTTAAGTGACGAGTGAATTATTTAGTAATATTTATATACCGATATTATATTATTTTGCTAAGTTGTAAAGTAAGGTACCTCCAGGATTAATATAGATAGATAGATAGATAACACTTTATTGTTCCACCAAAGATACACAATATGGAAATACAATTTATAAATTACTAAGATAGTGTAACAATGGGCGGCCTTATCACTAATAGTGATCTCTTCCAGGCAACCTTTGGATGGAGAGAATTTAAAGGAATCGCAAGATTAGGGGTGTACTAAATAAACAAATTAACATAAATCACAAATGAATCTATCATACATTACTTAAACATATAACTTTAACATATATAAATGGTGTAAATAATAACATTAATACTGGAAATGGATGTACAGCATACAATGACAAGCAAATAGAAATTAAATAATTCAGGTTATTCAGTCATGTAAAATTGTTTAACCCGATTCCTAAAAACATAAATGGACGGAGCACGTCTTATAGAGGCAGGTAATGAGTTCCACAAACGAACGGCTTTAACTGTAAAAGAATTATCATAAAAGGTGCTCGAGTGCGGAGGCATTACGAGAGCTAAGTTTTCGGACGACCTTAAGGAATATGAGTTGGAATCGTGAAGGAAATCGAACCGTATCTTAAGATAATGTGGAGAAGACGGATTGAACAATATATTGTATAGAAGGCAGAGGATATGAGTATTCCGGCGAAGACGTATAGGGAGCCACTTGAGCTTAGTACGAAACTGAGATACATGATCATATTTGCGTAAACCAAATATAAATCTTATACAGAAGTTTTGGAGACGCTCAAGTTTATTTAGCTGATCTTCAGTGAGGTCTAGATAGCAGATGTCAGCGTAGTCGAGGATAGGAAGTAATAGGGACTGTGCTAGAGCAATTTTAGTAGTAATCGGCAGGAAGTTTCGCAGTCTTTTAAGTGAACCTGCTGCGGCATACAGTTTACTACTGGTGACTTGCAGTTGACTAGCCCAACTCAGACAACGATCCATGGTCAAGCCCAAATTTGTCACAGTTTCACTGAACGGTATCGAGACCCCATTGAAATTAACTCGCGGAATTAGATTCCAGTCCACTTTAGATAGCAGACGTGAGCTGCCGATAATGATCACTTGAGTCTTAGTAGGATTCACTTTTAGGCCAAAATGTTTGCTCCACTCAGTTATATGAAGTAGATCACTATTAACAACATTGATACAGTCGTTTAACTTGTTCAGCGGAGAGTGAGAATAAATTTGAAGGTCATCTGCATATAAGTGGTATGAAGAAGAAATATTATGGGAAATAGAGTTAATAAAAATTGCGAAGAGGAGTGGAGATAGGACCCCGCCTTGTGGTACACCGGCCGACGTATCACACCATGATGAGAAATTCTCTTCAAGGCGGACCCGCTGCCGGCGTCCATACAGATAGCTGTGAAACCAAGCGACCACCGTTGGAGATATGTTAATAGAGCGAAGTATAGCTAAGAGAATGTCAAAATCAACCGTGTTAAAAGCATTGCTAAAATCCAACAACGTGAGCACAGTAAGGTTGCCATTTTCCATATAAAAGCGGATGTCATCAGTGATTTTAACAAGCGTACTTACTGTGCTATGTCCAGGACGGAAACCAGATTGGAAAGGATTAAGGAGATTATGACAGCAAAGGAAATTGGCGATCTGATTATGAATAAGGCGCTCAAAGACTTTAGAAAGAAAAGGAAGGATGGATATCGGACGGTAGTCAGAAAAAGATTTGGGATTTGGTTTCTTAGGTAAAGGAATAATTTGAGCATCTTTCCAACTAGAAGGGAAAATGCCTTTTACGATTGAATTGTTAAAAAGGGTACAGAGGATGGGAAGGATGATGTCGATTATTGGCACTATCATATTGCGGCTTATACCATCGCCACCAACAGCATTGGAGGAGATTGACAGTATGCTCTTTTTAACATCACAATCGGTAAGACGACTAAAAACAAAAGGAGAGTAGTCAGGAGTTGGTATGTTTGAAAGATAGCTTAGAGTATTTGCTCTTGTTGAATCATCGATATTGGACGAAGAAGAAAAATGAAGATTGAGCGAATTAATGTTTAAATCAGTTGAAACAGTATTTTGATGTGATTTGCCAACTCCAATAGACTTAAGAAATTTCCAGACTTTAGCTGGATCATTATTATCGACAGAGTCATGGATATGGCGGCGCAAGGCGTCCCTACATACCACATTGCAGCGATTTCGCGATTTAATATATTTGGATTTATTCTCATCACTAGGACAGCACTGAAACTTATGTTTAGCTTTGTTTTTTTTGTGCATCAGCAGTTTTATTTCTTCGGTAATCCAAGGAGCTGGAAGGTGTTTAAGTTTAATGGATCGCAAGGGTGCATGTCTGTCGTACAGTTGGGTGATTAATGTGTTGAAGATCATTATTTGATCATCCACTAATTCTGCATCAGTAACCGGCGTCCAATCAATTTTTTTCGCATCGCTAAGAAATTCTTCCTGGTTCATACGACCAAAATTGCGCTGAAGAATAATTTTAGGCTTAGCTTTAGGGGGACGGATTTTGTAAGATAGAAAAATAAGATCGTGATACGAGAAAGCATCAGCCGAATATTGACCGTATTTTGCAACATGCAGTGGTGAAGATATTATTAACAAATCAAGAAGTGAAGGAGTAGAATTAGGGAAGTGATGAGTAGCACTAAGAGGAAGAATATGTAAGTTGTTGGAATTGATGATGGCTTCTAGTGAAGTACTACGGTAATCATGCTTCAGAAGACAGGTGTTGAAGTCACCCATAATAATAGAGTGATTGTATAAGGGAATAAGATCCTCTAAGACCTTTTCAAAAGATGAAAAATAATTCATACGAAGAGAAGGGCTATAATAGACTCCGAGCAAAATCTTGGCGTGAGATAGATTTATTTCTAGAAACAAATGTTCGCCAGCATTTGGAGGCGGTGGTTGTGGTGAGGAAGAGATTACAGCGTAGGGGATATGTGATCTAAGGTAAATAGCCACCCCACCACCTCCACCGCCAGTACGATCGTTACGAATCAGTCGAAACCCAGGCAAACAATATAAAGAACTAGGTAGGCAGGGCTTCAGCCAAGACTCAGAGACTAGTATAGCGTGAATATTTTTAAGATTGAAGGACACCTGCATATCGGAAAAATGAGCTGGAATACTTTGTGCATTAATATGAATAACGTTAAAGTTTTTTGGTACATCAGAAAACTGGCTCTCAAGATTATCAAATAGTGAAGGAGTGCTAACAAAGCTCTCATCACTGCTACTACATAGATCAGAAGATAAAGAGAAGTAATCATCACTGTGACTGCTTGCTTCGTCGTTAAATAAGCTGTTCATCATTTAAATATAATAAAAATAATTATTAAATATAATTAAAAAGGGTGGTTATGTATAAATAATTATTCCTCAAATAAATATTATACAACTATGAACACTCCACCTGCCGGTTGTATGTAAGGATGAGAAAAAAAAAACTAATACTACAAAGCATATATACAACATATTACTGCATATTTTCATTTGTAGTAGCACAATATAAAAATATGGTAGGTAATAAACCTTAAAAAGAGACAAAAAATAAAACAACATTAAAGATAAAAAAAAAAAGAAAATATCCAATAAAAAAAAATTAAACTAGTGTCTATGAAATTACTTTCTAGTAAGTCCTTACTTTTTACTACTCTATGGTATTAACTTGTCTGTGGCAACACAATAAAGAACAGTTGTCAAATTAATATTATAATTTGTGTCAAATGTCAGTACAAGTAGAAGTTGACAATTATAAAAATGCAAGATTGCAGAAATAATAGTGATACAAGGCAAAATTGTGAATAATATACCTTACAACTTGCAGTTTATTATGCGTGAAATGAAGGTTAATGAGGGCACACTGTATTAGTCAACTAATACAGAGAAATTTTACTAACTACATAAGGCGATAAAAGCGAATACCACGACAAAGCAAATTGGGCACGTTACATTAAAATGAGTACTAAAACTATAAGGTATAAAGGCTACTACACAAAAGTATGAAAATTAAAATAAAAAAAATTACTTTTTGCTGCGTTTACTCTTCGGTGCGGTCGCCGGAACTTTAGTGACTGGTGCCGAAGATCTTGGGACGTCCGCCATGGCAACTGCCTCCAGCTCAGCTAAGTTGCTGATGCGATGATGCGCACCATCGTCTCCCGCAACGTAGACAGAGCCGTCACGCGTCCAACATTTGGTGACACCGAATTTCTGACGAGCCGCCATAAAAGTGTCATGTCGAGCTTTAGTCAAGAACTTGGACAATGTTAGGCCTGATCCCTTAAAATTCTTCTTGGCATACCAGATTTTATTCTTCAGTGAAACATCACGAACCTTAAACAAGATCGGCCTGGGTTTGTTGGTCGATGATGAGCGGCCCATCCGATGACAACGTACGATGTCCCCAGCTTTAAACTCTGGCACCTTCAAATTGCCTGTCACAACTTTCGCAATGGTTCCTGGTGTGTCCTCGTCACTTGTCTCAGGCAGACCATGAAGAAGGAGTATCTTGCGACGACTCCTCATCTCCAGCTTATCGCACTGATGAAATAGCAGGCCCACTTGGTCTTGTAGGCATCGAAGTGCAGTCATAATAAAAGTGCGAAAGGCAGTAAAGTCAGCTGTCAGATTACTAATATTATTTGATGGCATTGCGGCCTCAAGCTCACCCTGATAGACATCCATCTTCTGAATAAACATGTTTTGCAACTCAGTAATTGATTCCTGAATGGCATCCATATTGAAAGTGTGTGCACAAAATCGAAATCACTTGATTATACTGGTAAATGACTATAATAACGGAATCTATACATTCGTGCTGTTCGCCGTTAAGGAGTTCCCTCTTGTATCTTCAAAGTCCAAGGTCCAATACCAATAACAATAAAATAGGACCACCTTAAAACTATACTGAACCAAATGCAAAAAGAATCATCAAAATCGGTTCATAAGCAAAGGAGTTATACAAAAAGGACGAATTATGAACCCTTTTTTTTAAAGTTGGCTAGTATACTGCTTACTTCTATAGTAGGGTACCTATAGGATTGACGTAATACCCATAATATCTCAATTTACACATGCCTATTGTTTGTCGTTAAGAAGTTCCCTGGTGTATCTTCTAAGTCCAAGGTCCATTGCCAATGAAATTAAAATGGGACCACCGCGGAACTATACTTAACCCAATGCAAAAAAAAAATCATCAAAATCGGTCCACTATGGACGGAAATATCGCTGAACATACATAAAAAAAAAGCATTCATACAACCGAACATAGAACCTCCTCCTTTTTGAAGTCGGTTAAAAACTCATTTTCATCAAAATGTCCTATTCGCCCTTTGAACCCCGAGGTATCGAAAGTACACTTGTAAACAGATTCACAAATCCACTTGTTTGGTGAACAAAACTTAAGTCTTACGTCAGTGTAACGTGTTACATATTTGTTATTATTATAACTATGATATTGTGTGAAAGTTCATACAAAAATAGCGATAGTGTATTGTGTAACAGTTAAAAGTAAAATTTAACTGAAGTTAGGTATAAGTGGTCATATTTTAGTGAGATAGGTACGTACGTAAAAAAAACTTGTATTTAAATATGAAGCGAGCTAGAGTAAGGGAAGTTTGGCATTATTTCACAGTTGATTCCGAACAAAATAAGCTTGCAAAATGTACTATTTGTGTCAAAATGTAGCTTTAAAGGAATAGTATCTAATTCAAATAGACATTTGAAAACTAAAAATTTATTTATTGCTACGAATAAAAATGCAAGCTTATTCCAGTGAAGCCAAAAACACCTCAAATAAAAATATAATAAAAAAATTAAAATATCATATGTTGCCAGTTATCTATGAGGGAGCAAACACTTAGCTCTAAGGAGTACATATCAAACAAATTGTTAATCCAATAATACCAATATCAATTTCAAATTAAAAAAATAAATATAACCTTCATAATAAAAGATATCAGTAATATTCAAATATTAGTTTAAGTATTATAATATTACTTGACGAATATATTCATATTACTAATACTGAAAAATATCGGTATTAACCCATTAGATTTGACGTATTTATTTTTTCAATTATAATCTATGGCTCCATGGCTCCATCATGGCTCCATCACATTAAAGCTCAGATATATTGTCGGTATAATCTATGGCATGGGGAGTTTTGGCGGGAAATCGAAGAGTGATGTTCTCAATTTGTTTTGGTATATGGTACCATATTATTGCATTGACATCGGACTTACATACGTATGCCAAATTTTAGCTCAATCAGATACCCACACGTGCTTAAAAGATGGATCACAAGATTTGAAACGGAAAGACAGACGGATGGACATACGGACATTGTAAGTTAAATAAAAGATTGTAAAAATAAAATTGAACCTTTCATGATGTTTTTATTTATTTCAATAAGCGCGAAATATATAAGAAAAAACCTATTGCAAAAGATATCATTAATTTCAAAGTGAACAAATTGAAGTTAATTTTACATTGAAACTGCTACTGGTTGTAATCTCGCTGTTTGAGTCTAACATCGAAGCACTCTTTTGAAAAATGTTTTGAAAAGATGCAACTATACTGAGTTCACACTTAGTATTACATAAAAACACTATTCATTTAGGCTGCAATATCTGTCGGCATACTAAAAAAAAAAACATACGTTAACAATTATAGCGATTTCAATGTAAATTTTCCCATCATTATGACTAATCTCTTTGGGAATACGATTGTATCTAAATCTAATCATTTATGCTAAAGGAAAATAGTCAATCTGGTGTAGTTATTATGTATCTTTAAACTAGTTACATCTTTTTTAGAAAATACATTTTATCTTTACCATTATACAGCAAAACCAAGTCACCGGCCGAACCTTATATAATTTAGCTTCATCTGCTTTTTTAGACTAATAAGATTTGCATTCCAATATAAAGCACGATATTTTAGTTGTGTGGCACGATGTTTTCACAAACATTTTAATTCTTCTTCTTATTTTAATTAATGGCCCACATTTTATCAGTGTATTTCGCCAATGTCAATTAATAATAGAGTATAACAGTAAATTATAAAAATTGGCTTTTGTCGCCATTACGGCAAAAAACAAAAAAAACCAACATTTTAATTATATCTTTTTATTAATTGAAAATAAATTAAATGTCTCCGAGAACACAATCACTAGACAAACAAATATTAACCGATAAATTTGCGTAAAGCCTACGTCAAAATGACAAGTCATAAATTTTGAATAAAAAAGAATTTCGAACCATGTAGAAACAAAGATTTTTAAATTGGTTACCTAAATGGTACCAGTGTACTAGAAAAAGTGTACGCCTGAACTTCGTTTATAATCCTTATATGTTTTATCCTATCTCTATGCCATGCTCCATCGTTAACTGATGATTCTGCCAATGTTAAGTTTGACAAGTTATATTAAAAAGTGACAAACGAACGGTTTAAATCATGAAGCTAAAATTACCTGGAGGGAATCATACGACGTTGCCGCTCCGCCGGTCATCGTTCAACACATTGGCTTTTTAACCGACTTCAAAAAGGAGGAGGTTCTATGTTCGGTTGTATGTATGCTTTTTTTCCGCTCTCAGTTACACGGATCACCATTTTGAGTGAATGAGAAAGCTATTGTAAGGTTGGCAACGTCGCCCTGTACGTGTGCTTGGTTGCCTGTTGTGACCTGTGCTTAGGCCATAACAAATGCGCCGTCCGTTTCAACGATTAAATATAAATGAAAATCATTGTGATGACTGAATATACTTTAATACAGTGAAATTATATCTTGTTGTGCTGTATTTTGTCAATCAAGGACAACCAAAGGAGGAGTGAAAAATCCTGAATTATCATTTCACACGTATGTCTTTATTGACCCTTATTATATTACAGGGAACTTTCACAGCAAAATTATGGATTTAACGGTGATAATTAACTGTGAGTTTACAGCTTTAATTTATATTTCAAATATGCATTATTATACGCTTCTCCACTAGTGCTGTCCTACAGCGCCTATCGCTTACTGTCGATATTACTAAATTAATACTGAAACATTAACCATTCCTATTTCACGTCACAATGACTAAACGTATTTGGATGAAATTTAGTAAGGATAGGATATCTAGATAAACACCGTCACGTCTATATTCCCCAATTGGGGGTGGGATGTCTAGACCTATTTATGATTATTTCATCCTCAACTATATGTATCGATATAATATGATATTGTTGTCGTGTAAAGAAATAATGTGAAAATTAAAGTGATTGATGATGTATCGAAACATCAACCTTTTATTGGGCTTTCTTTATTCGTATGTTTCTTCATCTTTCCTGTCCGGATAAATAGAAAAAGTGGTAGATTGATAAATAATTATTTTAGATCAGTCAGCGCGCGCGCTTCTTCACAGAGGGGCGTGTAGCGTGCAGCGACATGGAATTCAGCACTAAGGGTGAAAACGATATATCGGTGTTATAATAGGCAACACATCGACGTTTTATATTGCGAGTTATTTATGTTTCGATTTCGCTTTAGGTTAGTACAATGCAGTAAACAGATGTAATGTTAGCATACATACCTCTAAGGCACTATATTATTGCATTGTCACCGAATTTATATTCGTATGCTAACTTTCAACTCATGCAGACGCCCGCAAGTGTTTGAAAAATGGATCACACCTTTTGAACCAGAATGACAAACAGACATCCGAAAAAAAGTGCATAAACAACTTCTAAAAGCTTAAATATATCAATTGTTAGATTATAACAGAAGAGTTGATAAATTCTAAGCAAGAGGAGCTTCACATTAAGTAAGGAAATGGTGTAAGGATGAAAAGCTTTAACGAGGACAGGAAAATAAAATGTGGCTAAAATCGCCAATTAATTGGCTACACAACTCGCACAACGGCGAGTTTCTTATATTCAAATTATATGATAATAAACATGTACAGCACTGTAACAATGATTACATCTAGGACGGAAAAGGATAGAAGTCGTTTTCTTAGTCAATTATAATTTGGAGAACCAGGGTTTGTTTGGGCTACGGATTGAATGGTCCGATAAAATTTGCATTCACATAATCACGATTCCAATTTTCAAATACCTGTATATGTGGAAGTAATAGAATGTAATTACAATAAACAGTACCATCTAAACGGCCTTGGGGGCTAACTAGTTTTGCCAGACCATCGACAGTTTCATTGCTCTAAATACTCGAATATCCAGGAATCCAGGCCAACAAAAGGTTTTACCGGGTTCATATGTTTGCTAAATGGATTAGCATGGAGAGATTGCAAGCAACTAAGAGAATCAGTAAATATAATGGAGTAGTTTATAATGTTACGTTAATTAAATGCCAACTAACGTGCGAAGTACTTTATTAGGCGCTGTATGCCCAAAACAGTTCGTCTAACACTAGTACACACGAGCACTAAACACACACTAGTACTTCTCTCGTTAGTACTCAAATACACAACATCTTCATCAACAAGATTTCCTAATTAACCCCAACAAAAAGTCGCATCCACCATCTTGGATTTCAAAAAAAGAATCATCAAAATCGATTCATAATTGGAGGACTGTTCGAGTAACATACATAAAAAAAAACATACAGTCGAATTCGGAACCTCCTCCTTTTTAGAAGTCGGTTAAATAATACCCCTTTATTCTTAATGATCGATATAAAATGAAAGTGATTGGTGATGTTTCGAAACATTAATCTTTTATTAAACTTTCTTTATTGTCGATGTATGATTTGAGCTTTTGTAAAAAAAAACATCGCTTTAAAAATATCGATAAATCGATATTTTAGAAGTTGTTTATGTACTTTTTTTTCGGATGTCTGTTTGTCATTCTGGTTCAAAAGGTGTGTTCCATATTTCAAACACTTGCGGGCGTCTGCATGAGTTGAAAGTTAGCATACGAATATAAATTCGGTGACAATGCAATAATATAGTTCCTTAGAGGTATGTATGCCAACACTACATCTGTTTACTGCATTGTACTAACCTAAAGCGAAATCGAAACATAAATAACTCGCAATATAAAACGTCGATGTGTTGCCTATTATAACACCGATATATCGTTTTCACCCTTAGCGCTGAATTCCATGTCGCTGTACGCTACACGTCCCTCTGTGAAGAAGCGCGCGCGCTGACTGATCTAAAATAATTATTTGTCTACCTTTTTTTTTCTATTTATCTGGACAGGAAAGATGAAGAAACATACGAATAAAGAAAGCCCAATAAAAGGTTGATGTTTCGATACATCATCAATCACTTTCATTTTCACATTATTTCTTTACGACAACAATATCATATTATATCGATACACTTATTCTTATCATAACGATGACTGGATCACATAAAAAAACTTGGTCGCAATCGGGGTCGGGTGAAGTTGAATCCAACTCTGACTCCGACCTGACTGCCTTGTAATGGCGTCTCAAGGCAGTCAGGTCGGAGTCGGAATCGGCAAGTGTGATCACGGCTTAATGGCGTCTCAAGGCTATCAGGTCAGAGTCGTGGTTGCAAAGTCGCGATCACGGCTTAAACGTCGAGCGTTGAAAGTAGGTAGAACAAGCGCGATTAAAATCGGTCGTGATAAAAAATCGCTCACGTGTGAACGCATGTACTGTTTTCCATTTGTTTCATCTCGACGGTTTTTTCCAGCGCTACAAAAATACGCTCGTGCGAACGGCCCCTAACGCAAACTACAAGCTCAAAATAGTGAGGTGACTATATAAGCAAAATAATGACTCTATATATTACTAATAAAGATTGTTACTAAGATCAATAGTTTTGTAATTAATAGGGTAAGATGATATAGACCTTTTTGCTAAGGTCCACTTATCTGAGTACCTATTTGTTTCGGTGTGATTTTAAAGACACGTCAAAATAGTATTTTTTCGTTCTTGTGTGGACTAATCGAGCCTAGAAAATAGCCACAAATATTGATAGAATTCCTTTATAGAATTCAACCTTGAAGTGGTTGAAGTGTGGTTTTAAGACATAGACTATAGTGTTGCCTAGTCTCTATGGTTTTCAGACGTTGCATCACCGTTATCTTTTGATAGTCTTAACATTTTACATGATTGCATCTTTGTCGCACATGTGCAATAATATCGCTCTCAATGAGCTCTTTATTGCACTCTTTATGGATTAATTAAAATGCTTATATTGTGAGCGTTATTTCCTGGAACGCGATATAAAATGTAGACAGGATGAGATGTTCGTTCGTATTATCGTAAATTGTTCAGAATTGTCGCAGTTTTACAAGATTACGTTTTTGTTCGCGTTATTTGATACTGTCTGTTAAAACGAATCGTTATAATGGATAAAAGAAAGTTATCTACCGCCGGGGATAGCCTGTATCTTATTCTACAAGTTCCGAAAACTGCTACAGCAGACGATGTTAAGAAAAGCTACCGAAGATTAGCGTTAAAATACCATCCCGATAAGAATCCTAATAACCCTGAGGCCGCAGAGAAATTCAAGGAGGTGAATCGCGCACATACAATACTGAGCGATGCAACGAAACGGAATATATATGATAATTATGGCTCCCTCGGACTTTACATCGCGGAACAATTTGGAGAAGAAAACGTCAACGCCTATTTCGTAGTGACAAGTACTTGGTGCAAGGCGCTGTTCTTCGTATGCGGCATTCTGACCGGTTGCTATTTCTGTTGTTGCCTATGCTGTTGCTGCAACTGCTGCTGCGGGAAGTGCAAACCGCGCCCGCCGGAAGAGTCAGGCGACTACCACACGTTGGAACGGGATGACTCGGACGGAGTGCAGGCGGTAACGGTGCAGCCGGGTGGTGAGGGACGCCCCAAGGGCGAGCAAGCTCCCCCTATCGCCATGCCGGCGCCGCCGCCCTCAGGTGCCTCAGAGAACACAGGCCTGAACACAGGTGGGGTCAATTATGGAATTTCAAACTAATCTATTAAGCATCACACATCTGCTTAAAAGTCAACCCCTTACTATGTATAAGTGTCCATAATTCAAATTTTCAATTAAATGACAAGTACATGCAATGATTGATTTTAAATATTACAATTTACAATGGTTATCTATTCAGTATAATGACTTCAGAATGACTTGAAAATTAATAAAATACATATATGTAGCAATCACATTAATCTATTCAATCTTACATAAGCTGCAATGCAGAATTTACTTAGAATCCATATGAAAATTCTAACAATATTGGAATTATTGTTAGGTCAAATTTTGTTACTGTATTGTGTGCATTATTTTTAGTTATTATCTGAGCTTAGTCATACTAATAGTAACTTATGTTACCACAGTAATTTGTAACTATTTAAATAATTTTATTTGAAATATCTGAGTGCTAGCATGCATGTAATCAATTGCCTGCACTACTTAATCAAAAAAAAATAAAGTTGTTTATCTTCATTCTAGACATATTCTTTGCAGCCTAAAATGTATGGTAATAAGTGATAAAATTATTATTAGGGATCATTTTATGTCACAATTTTTACATCTTAGAATAGGAGGGCATTCAAGTATTATGGCAGGGAGTTTTATTTAATAAAAGGAAGGACAATAATGTTTGATAAGTCATAAATATTACAAGGTGACCATATGAACAGGCCTTGAAAGAACAGTACTATTGAGGGCAGCAAATTGTAATTAAAGAAAAGGATTTATTTATTTCACAAATTGGAAACTGTGTTCTGTGAAATTGATAAGTTTACCTGTGTGAGATAGGAATTATATCAACAGCAACAGAAAAATAACATTCTGTCTTGAATACATAATACACAATGCATCACTATCATAATAACATTAATAATATGATGTAGACTAATTGTATCCTATAAAAAAATATGATTTTAATAAAAGGAATACTATAAAGTCTGACATTATTATACTACAGTGCTATTCTAACTGGGCCAATTCATTTTATTCAATCTTCATTCTTCATGGTTTTAAGGAAACATATGAAATCTTTCATTAATAACCATTTTAGTTTTAATTTTAATATAGATTGTAAATCTTGTCTCTTCTAGTTTGGCTGTGGACTAATGGTCTAGCTGGGTGGTCTTATGTAATATGGACTTTAATATGTAATACTTGAATATCCCCTTACAGTTGGAATGTTCTTGAAGATTCTATGGTTGTTAAACATTGCATTAGGCACATTTGTTCATATTATGATATTTCTGATACATCAATATTAAGAAAGTTGTGGGTCAAAGGTAGGTTAATTAATGAAAAAATATTTTACACTCCATATATTGTCAGTGCACTTCTTTAACTTAATTATTTCAATATTTAACTAGAAATGTCCAGGGGTTATGTGGGTAGTCAAATGGCTAGTTGTGCCGTATACATGTTGACATAATTACTGTACCTAATTACTGTTGCTTTGGTAAAGGACTTCATTGTGATAAACCTTATCAAGTGAATCATAGTATGTTGTGTACTTCTTTTACTGTCTTATTAATTGTTTAGTAGTATATCACTATCAATCTACTACACATCCTAAAAGTATTTGTAGCTTCACATGTTTAAGGTTGAAATTCGTACTGAATTTATACATCACAAGTAATTGAGAAAAAATATATTAGTGACAAAGATATGAACTAAGTCACTGTGGACAAATTCCTTTTAATGTTAAAAATACCAGTCTTATTAGTATAAAGTATAGCCTCGTTAGAATATAAGCTTTCTTTGTGTTGCCAATTGTATTTATCTTAGTTTAGGTAAGCTCTGCACATATTTTGTTATGTAAAAATACCTGTTTTTGGTTTACATGAAAAAAAATTTAAATTTTCAAGGACTGTATTTTTATTATTATAATATATTGAGTGAATATGTAGCTTATTTTTTACTCATGTTAAAGTGTTAACTTCGGTGTCAGAGACAATTTATGAAGCTCAGTCTTATAAGGGAAATACAGTTACACAAAATTCGTTTATTTACTTTTATGTAATTGAAATTGGATAATTACATGAATGGGTGTAACTATTTTTAGATTGTATTTCTCCTTTCAATAACACAACAGAATTGAATGACTGAAATAATAATAATAGATTAAAGTATTATTTTATATTATAACTGATATTCAAATGGGAGAACAACTCTGCTTTGTGAAGTATAGTAACACAGTTTTTTGTAATTTTGTATTCACAAATGGCTGGTTAGTAATGAACATTACTATACTTGGAGGTTCTATTACAAGTGTTTGAGAAGTTTTCCTTTTAGTTTTGTCTACAAAATACAGTGCTTGCACTAATAGATTCGGCATTAATATGCTAAGAACATAAGACACAATATTTTATTTTGTAAGATTATTCGATTTTGAGTATTGTTTATTAAAAAATTCGTAGAACTTGGGTTTAGGAGCTCACATTTATGATAAAATATTATCTATAGGTAATCAAACATTAGGTATCATGACATTTTGTAATTTACACTGTCCAATTGTTATTATATATAAATGCAACATATAGGACTGTGGTTTGTAATAAATTCACAGTAAATGCACTCACATGTCATCAGTTTTGGCGTATTCGTCGTTTCATGAATTTTTACATGCTTATATAGTATATGAAGCTAATTTAATACGCAGGCCCACTTAGCGCTAAGAGGTCCTGGAAATTAGGTTTCGTAAAAAGCTCTCTTGTCGCGAAACCTATCGCGAATTGCTTACGAAAATAATTGCATAGGTACCTACCTACATAGCCAGCTTGCCCACGATGCAGAGATCACTATAAAATCACCTATAGAAAACTAATACTAACTATAAGAGTGGAGGAAGCCAGAGAGGTCTGTAAGGAAAGACCCAGTTGGAACTATACTCTCTGCCTACCCCGCAAGGGATCTGGAGTGATGATATAGATGGATACAAAATTAGTGTCTTGAATGTCTAAGTGTCGGGACCATGTCTTTCTTTTAAAGTGATTTTCTATCCACTGCGCGCCGCCCCGGTCGAGCTTCCATACTGTCACATGAGTAAAAATGCGTACGGAGCCCAAGCTTCGTACAAACGGACCATTTTGGGTACACTGTTGGCGTGAGCTCACTCAGATCACCTCGCTATGTGTAAACGTATCAACTGACACCGTTAGTATAAAGCCTTGGCTCTGTAAACATTTTTACTCATTTACTATCATCATTAATGCTTTTGTTGGTGTTGCATTGAAGCAAAGTTATGTAGGTATACTAATTTTATAATGTATAATAATTAAATTTAGAATTTGTACGAACAGAATTGATCATGTTATTCTTGTAATTATAATTTGCGTTAAGTATTTTATTATTCAATGTGCAGATATGGGGAGGTATAAATAAAATAATGATATTCCTTCTTGAGGAAATTAGAGACATTTAACAAACAGGAATATAAAAGTAGGTTTTACAAACAAGTATAATGTGTAATTCTTATACTTTGTGAGAAGTAGGTAGGTAGGTACATAATGCGTTTGGTTGATTTTAATTCACATTCCATGTTAGATATATTGTGTAGTTTGCGTTATGCTAAGGCCACAGAAATGTATTTTAAATTATCCTTCTTGCACACGCACGGACAGAGATAATTAGTACGATAACTAATGGCACTAGGTGTAGGTATTTATGGTCCCGCCTTTAAAAGTTTCCTAAACAAGTCCGTAGCCATCTTCAAACGTGACTGAATCTTGAAGTAATAATGACTGAAAATTAAAATTACGGGGCTGTTCAAGTATTGCATAAGTAGATCAGCGGTATATAGAGAATATTTCCCTACTTCGGCTCGCTCTCACACAATTTAGTTGGGAGTTAAAGAAATAAATGTTCTCAAAATCTGTAAAACGGCCCAATCCGTACATCAAATATTATTAAAAGTAGTAACGGTGGTAAATCATAAAAAAAATCGCAATGAATATCCATTTATTAAACAGTTCTAAACTCTTAAGATTAAGTTTCCATAACATGTACCTATCTGCTGTTTTCTTACTTTCCTGCAACAATACCTTATTTTAACTTTGTGGTAAGTGTCCTACTTAAATGGTCTCTGAAGTAATTTTTATAATGTATGTTGGGTACACCTTCTCATTATTTCTGGTTTACATGCTAGCTGCATTAATTGTCATTGTTCTGTGCCATTGTTCTGGCAGCCATTTTGTAAATATACAGGTAGCAACGTAAGTCGCTAAACAACCTCAGTTTTTCAAATCATAATTCTTTTTATTTTACAAACGCTGATTGATGAACATTGGCGAAAATCAAATTATTAGCAACATAATCCAATATATTTCGATCAACTAAACTAATGAAGTTGTTGCCATACAAAAGTGTGCAAGGGATTTGAAAAACTGAGAATGTTTAACGACTTATGTTGCTAATCGTACCGATTGCACTGGCTTCTTAACTGCTTTCGTAGAGCAATTCGGCAGTCATTGATGTAAGTCGACTACAAAAAATTGCGAATTATTATCTCTTGTGGTCTTGTAGGGTATCGCTAATTGTACTGGCCCCTCTGTAGAACCGCAACTCAATTATCTAAGGGGTAAATTTTTAAAGTTCTCATCTACGGTTCTACCGCCAGCTATTAAATGCTGTTCTGAAATTTAATGAAAATACTAGTAATGAGATTTTTCAAACACCCTGAGTAAACAAATCATCAAAATAAATGATTTAATATCAGTATTCTTATGTTAATACAAAATTATTTTTTGTTTTCATTTACATAGGCACATTGAACAGAATTGCGAAGCGGAGCAGTTTAAGGCCTTAACTGAATTGTATTAATAAATATTCACTCGTGAAAATATTTACTTATAAGGAAAACATGGGTGAAGAATTACTCGTATTGGGACAAGGTTTGTAATATACATGGCCCTACGCGGCGCGCTACCATAACTTTGTGAAATAATAGTGTAATGGTATTCTGTATGCTATTGGAGTACCACTAAACGATCATTTCACGAAATTATCGTGACGCGCCGTGTTACGATTTGAATTGGTCAGCGGGCCCAGCACTAGTCGTGATGTATACTCCGTACAAGTTTACGCATTCTATTGAATGTAATCTAATGGCAGGTAATCCACTGTGCTATTGCAAGTATTCCTTCATCGATGTACCCCATGAAATTGGTACACGAATGCAGTAACATCTAGGTATTAAAGTCGTACATTGTACTTTGTGAAAACCGTAATGTTGCGTTACATATTTCGTTCTTTAGGAATGCCATCCTACATACGGGTTATTTCGGTTCCTTGGTTTTGATCCCCTATGGAATTAGTTTTATATTAAATAGCTGTACCCGCAACTTCGCTCGCGTTATTTTCGAGCGTGTATTTCACGCCCTTAAGTTCTTTTTTGACAAAAAGTGGCCTATGTTCTTCCCCTGGATAAAATCTATTTCCTTGCCAAATTTCATCAAAATCTATTCAGTTGTTTAGATGTAAAAGGTAACAGACAGACCGACTTACTTTCGAATGGATTAGAAATGTAAAATTTATTTAGTGGATAAATAATAATAATATACAGCAGGGGATCGGTTTTGGGGATCAGACCGGAATAAGCCCTACATACATACATACTCGCAAGTTAACTCCGTTGTACACTATACTCGTATAGACTGATGACCTAGATATTTCTTGGCTTCCACCATGGTTTAGTTTGGAACAGTTTGCAAATATTTAATACCAGTTTATTACTTATGAAATTAGATTACAACTTAACATAGCCTATAGAAATCTAAGTTTTTTATTATTGATTGGCATTATGGTATGTTACGTAATTTTTAATTAGACTGTGCTTTATTAAATATTATTATGTAGCTCTAAAACGGAGATAGAGAGAGAGCTCTAAAGTCTACCAACTGTGTCAACGATTTTGAATGTAGGTATTTTTTTCGTTTAAAGAAAACTTCCAACCATGCTTACGTAGCGTCTAATTAGCAAAATTTCTAATATAATATATATAAGTCTCCAAGTGGACTGTCAGAAGATTAATGATGGAACAACTAAATATTTTAAAATTCATAAAAATCAGACTAAAATTGCAATAAAATGTAAGAAGTTATGGCTTAGCCACACACGCAGCTATGATAAATTACGTATTTCTATTACGTTACTAAGTTGGCAACCACCAAGCATATTAATATTTTTGAAAGTACAGCATACTCCATTTGAGCTACTTTTTCGAACTTTAATGTATGGGCAGATATATAAATAGATCGTAATTTAAATAAGCTAATTCAATAATCCAGGAGCAACTGTCAAGAATCGCATAATAAAACTTGCGCTAGTTATCCCCTTGCCCTTCTGGCTCGATGGTAGTGGTTGCACGCTCGCCCTCTTGTCTGTTGAAGCTGTAAAGGCCCCGCGGTCAACAGCATAGATCATCCACAAACACAAAAACTTGTTATAAACATACAAGTTTTTATAATACTTTCGCTTCTTTTGGTTTAAGTATCAGTTCCAACATAATTATCATTACCCAGTGAGCCTAACTTAGCTCTTTGGATAAATGCCAAAAAATCTATAGGTTCGAACCCAGAACCTTTAATTCAATGTATTGCTGATCAGAATTTGAACTACTACAATGACTTGTAACAAAACGATACCGCTTTTAAAATCGATGCACCGCCATCTATCGGAGACTGTGGTGATATATTAGTTTCCATTCTTTTATGACTAATAATGTAGCCTCTGGATTGGCTGGATGTAGCTTGTACGGTAGTGTGTAAGGATGTGGACGTGAAAAGGGGCTCTATTGTACCTGATTTTAATTATGCCACAGCTGTCAATTCCCGCATAGAGTATTGAGCAGTACCGTATATTGGGGCAAGGATCTTTTGGCCCATGGATGATATTGACAGGGGTGTAAAATTAACATTTAGTCAATTTTTTCTACTTCCAAGGAGAAATTTTAACAGGTGGATTGGTTGGCATGGTTACTAATTAATAAACATAACTCTGGTAAATTTCATATCAAACGGTAACTCTGCGATTGTCACGATTGCCATTTCACTCAACGAAGCGTTAAGTTTCGATATTGGCCGCGGGCCAAAAAATTTTTGTACGACTACATCAAACATCGCTGATTGTTTCGTTTTAAGCCAATCACAGAC
Organism: Phalera bucephala; assembly: GCA_905147815.2. Classification (NCBI taxonomy): domain Eukaryota; kingdom Metazoa; phylum Arthropoda; class Insecta; order Lepidoptera; family Notodontidae; genus Phalera; species Phalera bucephala. The sequence goes on along the minus strand of LR990617.1, from coordinate 16,577,735 downwards.
GTAGCTATAATTTATATTAATTATTTCTACATTGTGCTATATATTAATTATTGTGCACTAAATAAACTGTGTTTATACATCATATCATTATCACCAGCTGAAAGACGTCCATTGCAGGACTGAACGCTGTCACGGTTCTGATCTATACTCTATGTGGCGGCAGCAGTAGCATAATTTAAATTAGGTATAATAGTGTCATGCCCACACTAAGACTTATTTTGATTTCAATATTCCTACATACTGCCGTACAAGCGAATCCAGGAGTAATATATTTTATACATAAAAGAATCGAAACTAATATAGTACCACAGTCTCCGATAGATGGCGCTGCATCGATTTTTAAAGCGGTATCGTTGTGTGACAAGTCATTGTAGTGGTTCAAATTCTGATAAATATTAGTTGAATTAAAGGTTCTGGGTTCGAACCTATAGATTTTTTGGCATTTATCCATAGAGCTATTATAAGCTCTTTGGGTAATGATATTTAATATACAAGGTGTAACATAATCGCAAGACCTAAAAGTAGTCTGTTCTAAATCGGTAATGGAATTGATTCCAACAACTTTTAATGTATCGTACGTTATTTAAAAAAATTTGCAATAATATTAAAAACTAAATTTATTTTTGATTCAAAGCAATACGGAGATTTCAAATGCATTTCTATCTATCTATCTATCTATAACCTCACGCCAGATCCCTTGCGGGGTAGGCAGAGAGTACAGAGTTCCAACAGGTTCTTTCCTTACATACCTCTCTGGCTTCCTCGACTCTCATAGTTCGTCTCATACACGCTCGCCGGTTACGGAGACTCTTGACTTTTCCATCAGATAAGACTCGGTTTATTTGGTCGTGGTAAGATAGTCTAGGTCTTCCCCGGTACCTGCATCCTTCCACTTTCACATTGTTTATCTGTTTTGTCATTCTTTGCCACGAATGCATTTCTGAAACGTATTTTTTCAATATGCACACATACACGTACACGTTTCATTGTTAATTGGGGTATTAAAAGAGGTAAAAAATTGTTCAATTTGGAAAACTACCAGTTTTCCAAATTGAACAATTTGTGAAGTATTGAATTTGTAGTAGTATTGAATTTGTGAAGTAATTATCTAATCGGGGTGTCTGAGATCCTGCGTTGATTTTCGATACACCTATAATTTGATTAGATTTAAAAATTTGATGAATTATACTTATAATTATAATTTATTAAATTTAAGTAAGGACTCTGAAATTGAAACCTATTAATTGATGCGAAACAATCATTAAAATCTTCGGGACTATTGGAAAGATTGAGTAAGCTTCTTTTTTTATAATGGTCCTACTCCGCGCAGTAACATTTTGTCAAAATGCGCTTTAATTAAACAAGGCGTTAAAAATAACCCATAAAAGAAGGCTACTACAATACAATAAATCGCTACCTGCATAGTGCCTAAATGCTTGGCTCACAATTTTTTTTCTTGGCGTGTATGTGAGTTACTTGTTTATTCTTTATTTCTGAAACTGAACCGTAAATCTCAGTGTATAAGGTCGAGTCCTATGGCTTACCGCTCCCGTTAACTGCGTCAGACGGTCCATATCACAAGACTCGTAGCAATACGATATTTCCGTTTCAAGTCAAATTATATGATTTTAAATCGCGGTGCCTCAACAAAGAATCTAAATAAATGTTACGTATTCAGCGAACTCGGACATTTTTCTAAAATTCATTTTATCTATACCATTTTTTTCTCAATATTAGACACCATAAATAACACACACCCGTCACAATATCATAATAATTTTATATAGATGTTTTCGGAATTGTATGCAATTTAGTAATGCCGAGCCATTTTAAGAAATGTGTAAGGTAAATTATCAAAGATTTACTAATTCATGCATTTCCTAGAAAATGTTTATATTTCCTGGACATTATGTGGCCTGCACTCAAAAAAACGTTGGATGATTTGCTCATTAGATTCTGGGTCCTATTCGCTATGACCAATAAAACTTTGTAAATTTATCGTTTAAATAATGGTACTCCAGTACCATAGATACAGAATACACTTAGGCCCACTTGCATGAATCCGGGTTTGCGTAACCTATTGACTAATTTGAGGTTATAAAGTTAAATTGTCTTTAACGTTATAACTTCGAGTTAGTCAATAGAGTTTGAAAAAAAATATTTGTAAAAAACTTAAGTAGCAATTGAAATATTTCGAATTTCGTCGCGGCTTATTTGTGGTTTTAAAGTGTCTGACGTTTCGAGTGATCTACAGCATCCATGGTCACGGAAAGGATTGAGGCGTTTGACGTCTAAACGTCATTGTTATTCGGGAGTACCTCAGGGGATGAATTAAATTGCAAATGAAACTTCAATTGATTGATCCTTGTAGGATCAAAAATGCCCAACACTGTCTATAGGTAACGCTAACTGTACATGCAAGTTGGCCTTACACGATCATATCACGAAGTTATCGTAACTCGCCGTTTGGTCATAGCGAATAAGGACCGTATTAGATTCTTTTCGATAGTTGACCGTTTTGTTACTAAGCAAAATTGGACTTTTCGCTACTCAAACGTATTGATCATAAGCCCTTCTTCTGTTAGCAGCTACGTTTAGTATAAATAAATAGTTATCGACCAAAATAAAACTTATGAGGTAATTTAAGGTTGTAGCATATATGACAACTCAATTGAGCCTTTAGTGTAGTTAGGTGCGTTGGAACCGTTTCGTTTTATAATCATCGCACGTATAAGTATTCCACTAACCTACACCTATTCTGCCGTTATTTTCATATTCGCAAGTACGTTGTTCCCTTTTAAAATTTCGTATGCGTATTGTAGTCCTAAGGTGTGTTTGGACTGGCCTGCATTAACCACACGCACGCACTACACGAAACGGATTGATCGATCTTTATTGCTTCGGAATGCGCTCAATGCGGGTAGTAACGAAAATAGATTCGAATGTAGATAAACTTTTCATTCTATATTTTAAGGAAGGATAGTGGACGTAGTACTTTAAGAATTAATAGGTACCATGTGTGCGTTGCGGCAATCATCATAAAATCCGATATGCATGTATTAAGTAGTTAAGTAATTAACTAACTTTTTACATAATTTTAAGTGACTAATGGCCGGTTTCATTATTCAACTCAAGGATAGATTTGCCTACTGTCAGTAGGATTTTGACAGATTTTCCATACAAAATACTATGCGTAGTAGGCCAATTTCTTCTTGAAACTTTCTATTGTAACCGGCCGTTAATGCTTATGAACATTGAATTGAATTACTAGAATCATTGTTTATGCGCATTGAGTCATTCAAATTTAAATTAATTACATGTAAATCAGCCTTTACGTCTTCAACAAGCCAATGATCAGAGATGTTTACGCTCGACACCACGTTTGTTAAAAAGAGGCCTTATGCTACTATGCCGTATGCTACTTGTATCTATACGTCCCACCTCTAGAAAACCACTTTAGTAATGCCGCTAAACCAGGTATCACAAAATTAAATTTCCATACCTACTTACCTTCGTATTATTTAAGCATTATATCTTGCTTCTTAAGAATTGTATAATCTGATAGATAAGAATTAATGTGAATGATACCAAGCGTTTTGTAAGAAATGATAGATAAAACGACTAAGAACGGAACTGTAATGTCCATTATTTAAATCACTTCAACTTTATAAGAGTGTTCACTTTTACTATAAAGCATTGATTTCAAATGTGTGTGATAATGTAAATGATTGTAGTTGTTGTTGTAATCATTTTTACTTCAAATAAATATTTCATTATTGTTCCACTAGCTCTCTTGCGCGAGCAAAACGAAGGGCTAACTGTTATGTCTCTTATTATAAAGTTATGGTACTAGTCAACGAGTATTTATAACGACATTGTCAAGTTATAAGAATGTTAAAATGTAACACTAAATAACTTTCGATTGAATAAAAATCTGCATAAGAAAGTTAGCCGTATTATTGCAATCACCGGTACCTCATATTCATCTCCTTTATAGGTTTTTTTACAACTGCATCAGTGATTGTTAATAGGTTACTAAATTATAATTTATTTTTATTTCCAGGAAGCAGTATTCCAAAATACACATGAAGTATTCACGACTAGTCTAACATAATTTGTAAGAGAAACGAAGATCATTCTTTTATAGCCACCAGCATGAACATAGAGACATAGGTACAGATGTAAGCCTAAAAAAGTTATTGGTCCATCTTAATATTAGCAGGTTTTTATACATTTATTAATTATATCCACTCTATAATTTTATAATACATTTATATTTCGCCTCATGATCAATGTAATTTTTTATTTTATTTTTAGGTTTTTTCTTGCGATCTCTTGCCATAAACAGGTGAAGGTTATTTTTCATTAGGATATTGGCAGGGGTGGTTTCAATATTGTCCAATTGTATTGAAATAAATCGTTTAATGCTAAGTTTTTTAAGTTAGATTTTTAGGAATAAACATTAAAATTATATACACTCGAAGTTACCACAGAAAACGATGTCTTCTGTGAAGTTACCTATTATGACATATACCCCACGACTCAGCTTCTAAAAAACTCTAAATACTTAGCTTTTAGAAATTTGTGCATGTCAATGCAAATAATAATGTTATTCTTCTATGTACACTTAAATTTACATTATCTATGTACCTACTTTATTTACCCCCTTTAAAAATGCAGACTGCCTAAGTATTAACATTGGCTACTAGCGCAAATTACCGAAATTTTGTAAATTGTACTCATGATTGTATTATAAATAGCTCATACTCATGTATAATCTTTGTCAATAAAAATAACAATATTAATTTTAATTTTTTTTTGCTTATACCAATTAATAAGGCTTTTTGTTTAATGGAGCAAGAGTTTTTGATTATAATTAAAGTATTAACTGCAAAACTGTTAAAATCAGTCATTTGGTTTAACAGGACTCATCGAAATAACTTGCGAGTACGTAGATCTATCTATCTGTATATAGGTATTATCACGCCAGATCCATTTGGGCAGAGACTACCTACAGAATTCTAACGGGTTCTTTCCTTACCGACCTAAGAAGCCCCAAGTTCTTATTTCTATAGAGTAGGTATACTATTCATATTTTGAATACCACATATCAAATAAATTCATAGCGACCCACATAATAGGGGGTGTGGTCTTAAAATACCGTGGCAATTGTATGTAAGTTGACTGTTCCAGAAGGAGGAGAATATTTCGTTTATGTATTATTATATTTCCATAAAAGAGCAATAAGACAGATATTCGGTAGCACGGTTTATTACAGAGTGACCATAAGCAATCGGGAAAGATAGAATAATCAAAGTTGTTTCGTTGAAAATATAAAAATGTAGTGCATTTTTACTGACTGCCTCGTTGGTTTAGTGGCAAAGCGCATTGCTTTGTGATCACGAGGTCCTGGTTTCAAATCCTAGGTCGGGCAAGTGTAGTTTTTCTAACGAAAACTTCCAAGTACGAGTCCGGAGTCTGGAATTGTGCCCGGTATATGGCAATTGGCTAGCCTCCTATTACATGGGACCTAACATCGTCGGCGAAACGTGGATGTACTCAGGTACACCTCTGCCACTCCCGCTTGGGGAATATAGGCGTGACGGTGTGGTGTGCGTTTTTATATTTTCAAAGCCCCCCTACTATGTGTAGGTATGTTTTATTATGGTCTTATTTCTTTAGCACGCTCTATAGCCCATACAACTTGAAAGATATGATAAAATATGCCTAGAGGCAACTACAGAGAGCATTCAACTCTGCCCTCCAAAATGGAGGAACCCCGAAAGGATGACATAGGAGTATAGTGGTCTTGTTCTTTAAAAAAGAAGCCAAGACTACTTAAAAACTATAGGCCCATCTCACTACTAAGCCACATTTACAAGCTGTTCTCAAGGGTCATTAATAATCGCCTAGCTAGAAGACTTGACGAATTTCAACCGGCAGAGCAGGCCGGGTTTCGTAGAGGATTTAGCACCATAGACTACATTCACACAGTGAGGCAAATTATACAAATATCCGAAGAGTATAATCAGTCCCCGTGTCTTGCTTTTGTGGACAATGAGAAGGCCTTTGACTTCATAGAAACCTGGGCTGTTATAGAAACCCTGCAACGGTGCCAAGTAGACTGGCGATACATCGAGGTGTTGAAATGTCTTTACAACGCCACCACAATGACCGTTCAAGTACAGAATGGTCAATCAAGGCATATTTGCCAAGAGGCGTGCGACAGGGGGACGTTATATCCCCGAAACTGTTCACTGCTGCAATGCAAGATGTCTTCAAGACTTTCAACTGGAAAGAACGGGGTATAAACGTAAACGGCCAGTACATCTCACACTTGAGGTTTGCCGGTGATATTGTTGTTATGGCTGATACCCTGCAGGATCTACAGGAAATGCTGGACAGCCTAAATGAGTCCTCCCGATATATGGCGGTCTCAGGATGAACTTGGACAATACGAAAGGCATGTTTAATCGTCATGTGACTCCGAGACCAGTCATAGTCGACGAAGCTGCTCTCGAAGTTGTACAGGACTACTTATACCTCGGGTAGACGTTGCAGTTACGGAGAAACTACTTCGAGAAGGAGGCCAATAGGAGGATTTAGTTGGGCTTGGCAGCATTTTGGAAGCTTCGTCATGTCTTCTTGTCACCCATCCCGCAAAACCTAAAGACGAAAGTATTTGTCTAGTGCGTCTTACCGGTTATGAGTTACGGAGACGTGGACTCTCACGATGGGCCTGGTCCGTAAGCTAAGAGTCTCTCAGCCAACTATGGAACTATGGAGAGAGCTATGCTTGAAGTTTCTATACTAGATAGAATCAGAAATGAGACTATCCGGCATAGAACCAAAACTACAGACAACTTTTGGAGGGGAGTCCACGAACTGGCAAACGCAGTGTATGACGACGCCCCCCCCCCCGCGAGATGCAAGGACGATATACTACGAGGGATAGCCGGCAGGAACTGGATGCATAAAGCCAAGGATCGGGCTCTGTGGCGCACATTGGAAGAGGCCTATATTCAACAGTGGACTAATGTGATCTGATAATGATCTACTAACCTAATTACATGTACGTAGTTGGATTCTTATTTTTAATAATTTGGCCTTTTATACGTCTACTACCAGTAGCAGGGGTGTAGCTATCGCCCTATCAGCCGTATCAAAGATACGGGGCCCCCAGCTTCAGGGGCCACGAACCCGTGTAGGCAAAAATTCGTAAATTGTTATCTACAATCTCACTCAAACTTTGGCCGTACGCTAAGCTTTTCAGGAAAAAATAAAAATATCTTATCATACACGATCTTATATCGATTGACACACATGATCGATATGATCACACGATAAAGATTCTTTAAATGTTTTATTCCAAAAGCAAAACGTGTGTGTGTGTGAATGATGTACGCTGTTGGCCGCGAGGCCTTTACAGCTTCACCGGACTAAAAGGCGAGCGTGCAACCACTACGCTCTAGCCAGCCAGAAGGGCAAGAGGCGACATACTCGAGGGCGCCCTCGGTTGGGACAGTCGCTGTAGGGGGACGGGTGCACTACTAAGTGCACCGGTCAACCGCCGGCTATGGGAGGGGATTTACTACTACGTCGTCGTCGTCGCCCGTATTCTGAGCGGAAAGAAGGGATGACAAAGCATCGGGGGGGTCGGTGAGAACATGTCGCGGCCGGCGGTGGCGGCAGGGGTCGGGGGGGAAAAGCAAAACGTCTTCAGCTATAGATGATTTAATAAAAAAATTTGCTGAAAAAAGGCTAATAAATAAATCTGATTTGAATTGTTTGGCTAACTTAGCTCCTAGAATAATTTATTGTATGTATTTACTAGTATACTACTGCTAGTATACTTATAATCAGTATATATTTATATTATTTAATACGAGTGATTTTGTTTCTTTTGTGAAAAAAAATTACTCTCCATTTGGATTTCGCCGTAGTTGGGTAGCAGGGCCCCGTAACCAATTTTGATACAGGGCCCATCTAGGGCAAGCTACGCCACTGACCAGTAGGTATAAGTAAAAGAAATATTTTAGTCGGTCTAGTCGCCATACACGACAGCTCCGGAAAAAACCTTAAGTTTTTACCTAGGATACATAGTAATAGAATTGTAGGTAGATGTCTAAATTAGTCTTGTAAAAACGCTCGAGTCGGCGCTTAAACGCTCGCGTCTTCTACGTGTTTCAACTCTCAGAGCTAAGGGCTCGATTGCAGCGCTCATTTTTACAACACTAATCTAAATACATTGATCCTCGCAAATAGGTTGCTTGTATAAGAATTGGTGTAGAAAATGGCACTTGTTAGGTACTACGAATACTTTGGACTGCCTACATATTTGAGAGAGTAAAACGGCTCAACTCAAACACATATCGAACGTAGAAACATGTATCTATACCAGTGTACATTTTGGTATGTATACTAATAAAAGTTTTCTTGGCACGATACAATGTTTAATGTTATCGTTTATATGTAAAACGACTCAAACGGTCTCTATTTAATGTTGGTAAAACATTAAGTCATACTAGTGGTGTTTTTTACTTGCATCGCGTTTATGCCATTCTTTTCTGATCCAGAGAATTCACAACGTTATAACACAAAATATGCATAACTTTATTTGTGTACACTCTATCTTACTATTCGTAGCTGTTTGTGGTAGTGTAGAGTTAAATAGGTCGATATCTAATATTTGTCCGTTCTATAATCAAGGTTTTGATATAAATGTAAAAGATTTAGTAGGAAGTTGGATGACAGTTTACACTCAACCGACGGGTATCGACTGTTTAATATTCTACGTGCGAGCCACCACGGATTTGGTATCTATGACTAATTACTTATTCACTTGTCGCGACCAATTGTAAAACAAGGCTAACGACAAGGAAGAAGATAAACTCCACTCCTCTAAGGATATTTATTCTTTGTGCAATGTGTAGGTATATGTACATACCTACATTTGTTCAAAAAAGTTTATGAAATTGATGTGTATTCACACAATGGACTATCAACCTTCTGTTGTACCGGACTGTATGCCATCATCTTATTTCTTAAACTCTTTAAACCAAATGTACTTACCTATCGGACAAAGATGCTTCATAAGTCAAAATAAGTGTAAAATATGTATTCTCTAACAGCGAGCCGAACCGCATAATGCACCTGTATATGCGTGTAGGTATTAGCAATCAAATCTCAATGTATTCATTTATTCAGAAAAATCATACATAACATTGCACGAGGTATGTATAACATCATTGTTATATAGTTATATATAGTTCTTACAGCTGGTTTGCTGAAAAAACTAATGTTGAATTCTCTGTTGAAATACGTTCTCGCTAACGCCTGCCTTACCGTGGCTTCTCATCTCCTACCGCGCACGACTGAACTTTCTACTATGTTACTTTACTCTATGACTGTACCTACTCTGAGACTAAACGGCGCTGCTCGACAGTGATACTATCAACCCATTCTATCTTTACTTACATACTTCCTCCCAGATACAAAATTCTAAATAACCCAAACTACCTTTACTCATTGAGACAGCTTTGTGTAAGTTGTAACTCACTGTTCATCAGGTAAAGGTGTTACTTGACTGTTCATTAAAAATACGAACGCGCTATAATTTTCTAATCAATTACCGTAGTAATTAAAAACGTTTCGATTATCGGATAGGTATTTTCCCCGATGTTCCACTCTGTTTACCTCAAAGATGTTTTACTTGCACTTTTAATGGTAGTCTTGCATTATTCTGAAATTAATATGTAAAAATATGTTTTCTTCACACCCAGGAATATGTTGTGACGTATGGTAATTTTACCGGACGCGTGGATTGGAATTCCTGTCTGCTGCAAGTCGAAACACCGCTCTGGAAACACTATTTGCATGGCAATGGCACCAACTCGGGACTCTTGGAAAATATTATTATCGTCACAGATAATAACGGTAAAGACAGCACAATCTTAATATGATGCCGGATAAGTAACCACCTACATTCATTTATCTATTTATAACATCCTAAGTAGCTGACTCACCAACAAAAAATAAATTGTCGTAACGCCTTAGTGGGCCTACTCAATTTAGAGCTATCTGCATAGGTACCTAATGATTCACGGGCTTGACCTATTTCTATAATTTAACCTGTCAGTACTATGACCTCTCTTTGCCTGGGTGAAGATGGTAGTATCTACTATAAAAATAGTAGTGTAACCAGATTACTCGTAACAGGATGGACTTTTGAGACGGAGCAGTAGGGCAGCTACCTCAACCGTTGTAGTTACAGGGAAGCGGTCTTAGGAGACTATCCTTAACTTTTTAAGAGAATTTGTATTTGGTTCAATTTACACATAGGGTAAGTGGAGGTAAGATAAAAAAAGAGATAGTTAAAAAAATGAAAACAACGCCGAAGATTAAAGATTTTTTTAACACTGACAACATAATTGTAGACACCATTTTGTCTCGTCCCACCCCTCAGTCCATAGATAATATACTATGACTGCATCGGCTGCAAAGGGAGAATAGTCGCGTGTTATTTGGTAATTTCCGAAAGCACGATTTTCTCGCGTAAAATTCAGTTTTTAATCTTACCCCGCTTGTTGTATCTCCGTACACAGGTAAGTAACAATGTTTGCGTTTTGATATTAATAAATTTATTTATATTATAATTTATTTGACAATAATGTCTTCTATAAAGTGGTGATTAGTAAATTTCTCGTATTTTAATATTTATGTTGCCTTTCAAACTTTCCCCTGCAACGGGGTAAGATAATAACATAGAGGATGATAATATAAAACTTTCCATCTCAGCCCGTTTACAAAACTCTTAGAAAAGATTACAGGTTCAAAAACTGTAGAAATACAAAATTAAGTACAATATACTAATAATCTAAAAATTTGTTGGTTTGACCAATTTTTAGTTCGTGATTATGTAATAAAACTATTTTTCAGATTTCATCGCGGATTGACCACGGGTACTACGAAGCACTGGAAACGATTATATTAACAAATACCTAGATTATATTTTATATATTCTTTTAAATTTTTGATAAATAATTATTAAAGAAAAAATCTTTGATCTGTGGTCGAAAAATCAACCACAGTACTGAACACTAAATATATAAGTTCAACTTATATTTACCATTTTTATTTTAGGTTCAACATGCCTCGTAAATATATAAAAAAGACTTTACGGGCAACATGTTATACTGCTGAGGACTTAGCGACTGCGATACAGAGAGTAGAGGATGAACAATTGACCATGTACTCAGCAGCTAAGCTGTACAACATACCAGCTGCTACTCTTCACAACTACATACATAAAAAGGCTTAAAAAGCAGAACTTGGTTTCAGGTTTTGCTCCTAGAAATAGACACCCAATTGGCAAATGCACTCTTAAAAATAGGGAGTTTGGCTATCCAGAAAAGAAGTGTTTTCACTAGTTAAAGAATTTGTTAGCTTAAATGGAATATCTCCAGATTGGTTTACAAACTTAAGAATACTTTCACTAGAGGTGACATCATAACATTCTAGAGTCCTTAAGTGAGTCCAGCTGTAGGCTATGAAATAGACGTTCTCACCATGTGATACAGTCTATTATAGCCTTGGATAAACCAAACATTAATGACACTGTTTACATACTACCTTTTAGAAGGAAAGAGTGTAGTTTTCTTGAGTATTTTAACAAATTTTTTTGGAGCGCCTAAATACACATGATATGATAACTACGTCTGCATTTCGGGCACCCCGATGTGTTCAAAATAAGAGATAATTTAGTTTTTAAAATAATGAATATGACTGATTTTTATTATCTCCTTTGAAACTCAATCTTAAACAAGTTATTTTGTATAAACTACTAACAAGTATTTTTATTTAGCAATATATGTATCTATCTAAATCATCCCACCAGATCCCTTGCGGGGTAGGCAGAGAGTACAGAGTTCCAACAGGTTCTTACCTTACATACCTCTCTGGCTTCCTCTACTCTCATAGTTCGTCTCATATGGTCTCATACACGCTCGCCGGTTACGAAGACTCTTGACGTGTCTTTATTTAGTTATGTGTTTTCATTTTTGTATTTTTATCAAAATTTCCATGGGGTAAGATCGATATATTTTATTTCATGAATTCTTTTTTCTAGCATTTAGAAAGCAATTTTTAATGTGAATAGATTTTACGCTATTTTGATTGTCGGAGCAAAGGGTTTTCTGATCATGACACACGCATAAATACCATGAATACGATTTTAGTTACTATGTCAGTCTTACCCGTGTGCCGTTTTATCTTCCCCCTGTATTATGTTTTTCTTACATGCAAATTTATTGTACTTTTTCTACATAAGAAAATATTTGACAAAGATTTCTGTTTGCATTAAGGAAATAAGTTGACCCTACTTTTTAATCAAAACAACATTTTAAGCATCTGACATGACACCCAAACAATTCAGAACAATTTCAAATGAACACTGCTAATCTAATAAAAAAACCATCTCGACTTACCCCCACTCACCCTAACCTTTTTTTGGTGTTATTGATGGTAATTTCCTACAAAATGTATGGGATTTTTTATTTTGCGATTTCTGACTTTTCTAGTACGTATTCCAACCTCAGTTTGTTTTTGATCCTTATAAAAAACAGGATCGATTGACTTCCAAATATTGTGTGTATATTGGCGATTTTCTTACTGATTCTAATTTTTTTTCAAAATCTATTAATGCAGCTTATAGTCGCCCTGTCGCAAAAATCCACCCTGTATATAAGTTCTTAACCTTATGGTTCATCTTTATTATTAAATCAAATCGAACTATAGTTGATCATCATCAACTTTCTATAATCCACTGCAAGATCATTCCTTTTGTGCCATTATACCTCAAATTTTCCCTTAAACTCGATACGCTGCGACATCGAACCACTGCGTGCTCGTCTTTTACCACAATTCCTTCAATATCTTGCTCCATTTGTTATCATTTCTTTTATCAATATGGCCCGCCTACCTAGCTAGACCTGCAGCCTTTTCAATGAAGTGATGCGTTTTATATTCTTGGTTCTTTGTCTACCTACTCCAAGAAAAAAAAATGATTCGTTTTTTGATTTATACGGTTTTTTTTAAACAATATTTTTCTTTCTTTTTTTTACGAGACAATTCAAAGTGATGTCAAATAATATGCTATTAGATGTTGGTAACATTCAACTTCCAGGTGGGTACAGGCTTCCAAATCAAAGTGCCGATCAGTGGATGGTGTTTGGGAGACACGGGAACGAGGTGTTGGTGATTCGCGACTGTCTAGGCGAGACGACGGCTGCGCTCGCGCGCGCTCCTTGCTGGCCGTCGGTGCTCGAGTTGAATGCGATCTTCTACCGTAGTGGGATATCGCCCCTAGCACCCGGCAGCTACTCTGCGAGCCTTCTGACCTACCACGCAGAGTTACCACACGACAGTCACCGCACTAATTATACCTACCACCTTAATTATTTATCGGATCTAAAAAAGAAATATAACGACTTATTATAGGATCTTATTTTCTTACGGGACGGGAGCGAGGTGCGGGACCTAGTTACAGAGATATTCCCGATGGTATTACCGTATCCTGTTACTATTGTCCCCGGTCTACTCTACTTCTATTCTTGCACTGTTGTACGCTACGTGTTACATCTTAAAACATCTGTTTCATACCAGGTTTTTTTTATTTGCCATAAATGTGTCTTTAACTAACCTATTGTGTCCCACTGCTGGGCAAAGGTCTCTTCCTTCTGCCTCCATACATTTCTATCCTTGGCCAACGATGGGGATATGCATCGAGGTCATCGCGTCACCGCTTTTTCGGCCTACCACAACGACGATTTCTGTTATTCATTTAATTATCGTTGTTTTTGTCTTATACCACAATAATGAAGGATTTCAATGCAAAAAAAATCGATGCATTTTACACCTTGATGCATATAAAGTAATCAGTTAAGTCAGGAACTAATATTATTAAATCTTGCAATAAATTTCAGGAACTTATCTATATACTAAATATTTTGTTATAGCGACCTTTGTAACAATGAAAAATTGATTTGTGTACGCGCGATTTAACTTGGCCAGTTTGAAGTACCGTCTCTTAACCGAATGGTTACGGATGCATAATCGCTAAGAAAACAGTTATTATAAAAAGGAAACATTTTAAAGTTCAATTAGCCTACTTTATTCGTTAAGAGAAGTTAACTTTCCAGGCGCGAGTCGCGCAGGTTACTATGTCTGTGTTGCGTAGCGCTTACTTCAATTCATCCAAATTCAATTGAGAGAACTGTACTTGAATGTACCTTAAATGTACTGTACTATAGGTAATTACTTCGGCACTACCTACTTACCTTTCAACAAGGTTAAATAAATAAAATGACAAAGATTATTTGAAAAATTATGTGTTGTTACTAAATCTGAATATTTACATGACCTCACTAATAATGTATTTGCAAAACTAAAGTACAAAATGTCCATTCATTAAAGTGATATTCCGCCAGCGCACGAAGAATATATAGGGTCTATCCACAAGAACCGACAACTCGGGCGGCTCGTCCCAGTCGAGACCTGCGCAAAATCAGATAGATAGGTGAATAAATATAACAAAGTCACAGAGGTAGGTTACCTCCACGGCGAGACACTCAGTATACGCCCTCTCCCATAGCGGCAACCCAAGCCGAGGCCTTTCCTCCTGGAGGCGCCCTCGAGCTAAATGCCTCCTTGGCCTTCTAGCTGGAACGTAGTGGTTGCAAGCTCGCCCTCTTGTCCTGTGAAGGTGTAAAGGCCTCGCGGCGAGCAATGTAGATTATTCATACACAACACCACAGGTAGGTTACAAGGGTCTAGATTGCAAACAGACTTAATGATTATCGGCAACTTACTTTTATATTACAAATATAAAATGTTTATATTATAACCACATGCACGTCAGCCATGTCATTGCAAGATCAGAAGCCGGCCTTGCTGGCGAGGTTGAAAACTCCTCCGCCCGCCGGCCGGTGCACCACGGCTAGCCACCTAGTTATGCTCTCCCCCATAGCGGCTCTTTCGGCCAACAGCACAATGATTCCCACACACGGAAAATCTATGTCATATATAACTGTAACCCCTTTGCTGTTCCAGGTGCGATATAACGGGCATATCACAGCAATATGATCCGATAAACATACAGGCACAGGTTTCGAAATGTTACATCTAACTTACAACTTTAGGATGACTTCATATCACAAATACTGCCTGCGAAAATCAACAGGTGATTCAGAATTGGGTATTAGATCGCTAGTTGTAGTATTTATACATTAGTCTAAACAAATTTTGTTCACCAACCCGCACTGGGCCAGTGTACTGGACTATGGCCTAAGCCAGAGGGCTGTCCTACTGTAGGGCACGGGTCTCCTCTCGAACTGAGAGCAATTCGAGAGGAGACCCGTGCCCTACAGTAGGACAGTTTCTTAACAGGGCTAATATTATTATTTAAACAAATTTTATTCTACAACTTTTTATTATTGACGAATTGGTTTTTCGCTTTCAATACAAATTGATCAGCTGATCGCGTAAACATGTATGGAAAAGTTAAAAAAAACGTGAAAAATAAGAGTTGTGAAATAATCAAAGTTAGCTAAGCTACATTATTTAAAATATATAAACTTTATTAACTATTTAGCAAGGTAAAATGATACAGATTAAAACCAGTCACGTATCATCGATCACGATTCGGCGGCGTGGCACCATTTATAACAATTATTCCAGCAGTAGTATGCCATCAAATTATGACGCTGGAAAAAGCACGGTACAGTGATGGCACTGTGGCAGGACTACAAATTTTGGAAGCGCAGTCGCATCACCTAAATTATGCCACAGTTGCAATCTGGAAATTATATAAAAATTTCTAAAGGCCACAGCTGGATCATTGCAACTTCTAATTCTCGAAGACATTCTTATGCTACTGGTGGAGTAATTTATTAAATTAATCAATATCGTAACCGACGAGCGTATACGAGATAAACTCTGAGAGTGAAGGAAGCCAGAGAGGTGTGTAAGAAAATAACTTGTTAAAACTCTGCCTACCCCACAAGGAATCTAGCGGGAGATATAGGTAGAGAAATATATAAGAAGGAATAGCGAATGTTTCACTGACCGTCATCTTTAAAAGCATTTCGTCCAGCTTCCGCCCAGAACATGATCCTCTGCACTGCGTGTGAAAGCCTCAAAGCATTGTGACTCGTCTCGTCAGTGGAGTTCAGCAGACGTGTTATACCCATCTGTTAAGATTAAATTTACTTTTTATGAAATGTGTAACGAAATCCATCAATCACTAAAAAATCTGGAAAGAAAAGAAGGGACATTCAGCCACCACAAAGCTAACTTCGACCTCATCTTTTCTACATCTCTCACTTAACTTCAGCTTAGCGGAGATGGATTAAGCCAGAGGTACACTGTTTAATTTTCTACTGAGCCATTACAAAAATAATCGTGTTGCATATCAAGCATTCTACTTTATCATTAAAGAAGTATCGTGGGTCTGTTCTAGATATTCGGGCGCCTACTTTTATAACGTGCCTTTGGAAAATGTAGGCGGCCGAATAGATAGGCACTTATTAAATACGCATGTTTATGTTTCCGACCCACGATAGGCACTTATTAAATACTCATGTTCTGCTTGACTTTTTCTACTTGATCTATAAATAGATTGCAGACGCCAAGTCGATCAGGAGTTCTTTAAGCAGTTTAAACAAATCTAACATTACAAAATTAGCTACAAGTTAGACAAACGATTGGAAAAATTGTCGTCAATAGCCAAACTATCAAACAGCAACGAGCGTACTACATAACAAGGAGGTAAAGAACTAACAGCCTGTAACTTGTTTCGTAGAAGTAACGTCATGCGTAATGTGTAGAGGGGCACCGTGGCCGCTACACGTATTGGTCGTGTCCTGTCGACGATGTCACTCAGGCTGGGGACATTCGCCACGTGCTCGCTTAGGCTCTTTAAGGAATGTCCTTGAGGTACAAACATCAGAAGACTAAGCCCCGGTGAAGAGTATGGGATTTCCAAAACCTGAAAATAAATACCATGAAACCTTTACAACATTACTCTTGCACTCGGTCGTAGCACAAAATAATACGGTACAGAAGTCAAGCTACACGCAACGCCCGCTCGAGCAACGCACACACAGACATCGCTCACGGACACGATATCTCGCCACGGGAACAGTGCGAGCGCGAGTGCTCAAGGAGTATATAATCACTTCTTCAAAAATTCACTAAACCGTTTCGAACCGCTAGATATTTTTATAGGTTACGATTATAAATTTTAAGATAAAGTTATATCTTGTTTCAGGTGAACTGAGTGGTTGAAATCGATACATATACAAGATTTAATAGATTCAAGTTACCTTCGTGCTCGTGTGTGTGCAAGCTCATTTTAGTCCCAACTCCATTATAGTAATAATAATAGGTATAACAATGACATTAAAATTGAATTATTTTAGTTAATATTGGTTTTTATTTCAGTTCTTCCTGTTTTATTATCAGCAATTAATCAAACAGCTAGATACGAGTGCCACTACCATGATAGTTTTGTCGCATAAGACAGAGTTGATAACCATAGCGCGACTGCCGAGCGTAGGTATGAAAAGTGAGGTACATACATGAGCTTGACTTCTGTACACTTATTATTATGTGGTCATAGTGCTGTGCGACCGCGCTGTACTTAATGATCATCAAGGTTAAGCAGAGTCCGGAACGGTTAGTCTGAGTTGGGTGACCGTTTGTGGCATTTTCTTTATAGAGTGTCTCCGCGATTCGGGAGGCACGATTAGCCATAGGTCTCGGTTACCACTACTTACTGCCAGTCGTTAAGTAGAGTTGGAAACTTTATACGCGGTTTCTTAAGTTCTAACAGCACGTGGCCACATACCTGCCTCATACCAATCCGCACTGGATCTGCGTGGTGGAGTGTGACCTAATCTTTCTCACCATAATTTTGGCCTGTGTAGGCTGATATTATTATACTCTTACATTTCGACGGGTGCGTCGAACAAAGTCCCAGCCCTGCTGCCCTGGCCTTAAAATAACGGGCTACCCCTGGGGATTGCAGACGCCTGGGTTGTGGATGTGGGCTTCCCGCGCTCAGTGATAGAGCGATCCTTGGGAGAACGGTGGTTTGAGTGGCATCAGGCTGTCGTAAGTGACGCGAGGGATCGGAGAATCATTCTACTACTCCTAAGATGTGTTGCGAGGCACAAGAATAGACAAGGGTGCGGTCAACTTTCAGATACCGGAGGCCGTATTAAAACTAAAAATCCTACATATGTAAATCGGTCTTTTCCACATAAGACTGTGAATCTTTCGAAGATTTTTCTCTGCGATACACACAAAAGAAGTTAGTTAAGTATACTTATGCCAATGTTTATATTTGACATAGGTAATTTAGGACATTTTTCAATTGGCCCTAAAGTAGGTACCTAACAAATATGCCTAGGGAACTAGATGATGATTATGGAATAAAGTATCAAATGGCTATTCTATGTACCCTACTAGTAATGAACCTAACTTACTAAGAGATTACTTACCGTCTAAGTAGTAAGTACTTACTAGCCATGTGTTTCGAGTGTATATAAATAACGCTTAGCTCTATTTAAGGTGATAGTAAATTTACAACTAAGTATACTTACACATCAAAAAATTATATATATTTATAAGGTTATCAGAAAGGCCAGTCGAATAAAACAAGTTAAGTGAAAAGACTAGCCCGCTGAGTTTCACGCCGGATCTTCTCTGTCGAGGCCGCATTCCGATCCGGGTGGTAGATACAAAAAATGTAATAATTTTGACATTTGTAAGTGTTTTTTATCGGCCTATATAAATAGATAATTTTTTGACTTGATCCGGCTGCTTTAAGCAGCGATAACATGAGTCACAAGGAGAAATTAGAAAATGTTATACATTATTTTTGACAAACATGCACGGCATACACGAAACCACATGCAACAAGCATTTTATTCCACCGCTTTAAAAGTCTCTGAGACTATCCGTCCATATTATTATT
This sequence comes from Phalera bucephala, assembly GCA_905147815.2. Classification (NCBI taxonomy): domain Eukaryota; kingdom Metazoa; phylum Arthropoda; class Insecta; order Lepidoptera; family Notodontidae; genus Phalera; species Phalera bucephala. The sequence goes on along the minus strand of LR990617.1, from coordinate 16,558,699 downwards.
ATAAAAGTAATATGAAAAATATATAACACCTAGGTACCTATGCCTATTATTGTTACGAAACTATGTTTCATTAGACCAATGATCTGGAATTTAACTATCATCTGCAGACGGGCGTATCGAGTGTTATCGATGGGGGCGGTTCATCGTATTGGGTTTCCCATACACCAAATCGACAGTGTTCTGGCCGCAGACAGTCATTGTTTCTACAAACATGTTACCGCATCGCACGGTTTTCCGGTTGTGGCTCCTACTAACAGCGACTGTGGGGCTGGTGGCCAGCGACGACCCCGAAAATTATGAAATAAAACTACAAACTGATTTGTTCCATTCTTACGATTATGATTTTCGGCCAGTTAAAGACTATAAAACTACGGTCAACGTACGAGTTCGCTTCGCTATAAAGTACATCAGCTTCGACTCGCTAGAAGAAACGTTTACTCTTCACAGCTGGGTTGCATTGGCGTGGAAAGACGAATTTTTGACATGGACTCCTTCAGAGTACGGAAACATCAAGGAAACTCAGTTGGAAAGCCACCGTATCTGGACACCGAGAATGGCGTTGTTCAACGCTGACGCCACAATGTATCAATCGGATCAAATTTATACGACCTGCATGCTGACTTATGACGGAAATGTGACGTGTGTGCCTCATCTTGCGCATTCCGGAATTTGTCGCACCACATTACGACGCTGGCCTTATGACGCACAAAATTGCACATTTTATTTCGGATCATGGATGAATACAGGAGAACAAGTCAATTTTACATTTTATCGACGAGAGCCTGTTGTACTTGACGATTTCCAAAACGGTCCGGGCTGGAAGTTGCAACACGTAGTCAATGAACGTTTACCGGGAAAGTACAGCTGTTGTCCGAATAACACATATCCCATGTTGAAATACACGTTTGTTCTAAAGAGATTAGACGCCGGGCCCGCAGCCATTGTCGTCGTGCCCGCAATTGTGATCGTGTTGCTCACATTGATTTCTCTACTATTGGACGTGAAAGATAACACACGACTGCTGTTGATTTGTTTTAGTCTTTATGGACATTTCACGTTTCTTACAGAAGTAGGTTATCAAATTCCCAAACACAGCTCAGACACGCCCATTATCTTATTATTCCTTCGGGACTCAATGATAGTTACACTGTTTGGGATTTTAGAAACGTTATTTTTAACGTATTTGCGACGTCGCGTGGTACCAGCGCCGACATGGATCGTAAGTGTCAATCGACTGGTGAGCAGCGGCCCGGGCAGGTACGTGGTATTTACGGAATTTGACCCAAACGATGTCGTCGACTCTAAAGAACTTAATGAAGACAATTCGGATGCCAATGAAAAAGCACCACGCTCAACCCTCGACTGGATTCAGTTTGCCAATCTCCTGAACAGTGCGCTGTTTATCGTGGCACTTTTAGTTTATTTAGTATTAATTTGTGCCTATATCCCCCGTGACAGTTAAAGCCCACCAAGTACCTAGTAGGGATAATGTAATTTAACACAGAACACTCGGTATTCGCTACCTTAGTCATATTTTATCACATTCAATATTTTTATTATTATGCTCATTCCATTTTCATCGTAATAAATAAATAAAAAGCTCTGGAAACTTATTTTACTGACTGACCTCTGCGTCCCATTCGCGTAGATGTGCGTATTTCATAATGTCATTGATCCGGATCATTCGGATCGTGCGCTTGGGAGCGCTTTCGGAGTCTTGAAAGCGGTGGGTTCCGTTCAGCAGGGTGGGGGCGGAGCGCCAGCGTGTGCGCAGATAGAGCGTAGTCACAAGCACAGCATCAACGCCCTCAGATAATTCACTTTCGTCGAAAGTGTCACGGATTGCGCCACCGGAATCAACTTCCACCTATAAAAGTACTTACAGACATATGGATAGTACTAAGTAGACAGATGCTGCAACATTTACTCTTTGATTCAGGTTTATCAAATTCTGTAGACTCTACCTAACCGTAGGTACCTACTTAACTAAATGCTAGCATATTACGTGATCGTGTTAAGGCGATACGGATTCCTTGATGAAATTAATATTAAACTTGTAACAAGGTTGTCATCATCATCATGATCCGCCTATAGCAGCCTGGACATAGGCCTCTCTAATTGCACACCGCTTAGTACGATTGTCGGCTAAGGTTGTAGTTGACACATATGTACCTAAGGTCAGTTAGGGAGGAGCCTGTTTAAAATAGTGGACGATATACCTATATTACATCTTTGGGTAGTCACGTACATTGACATGTCAACTCTGATTTAGTTACATCTATCTCTATCTATATTATCACACCAAACCCCTTGCAGGAACAAGATATGTACATACACTACCTACCTACACGCGAGTACGAACATGTAAAAGGCCTCGGATAGATTATTTTCTTCCATGTGAAAAGTCACTACTAATTAACGTAACTATGCCATCTGAGGCCCGTGGCAAAATCTTTGAATGGGGTCCTCCTAGTAAAAATCGTCAAGTTGTAATTCAATTTGAATAAGCCACTTTAGTAGTTACCCAACACTTTGTTAATTGTACGTACGTAAAAAATTATAATTTTTAAATAGGTACAAAATTTTCTTAAAAATGTTAGGTTATTTCTGAGCCCGCGGCCTCTTGGGCCGGGACCCTCTCAGGTCGGAGGTCTGTGGCATATTGTCAGCCCTGCCGCCCTATAGTTACGCCACTGAGTAAACGTGAAAGTGATTCACTTAGTACTACTTACTTACTTCATATTCACTAAGGAATTACTTCATATCTACGAAAACATACCATGTGGTTGAGTTTAGCGGCTATGATGTCAGGAGTTTCCGTTCCATTGAAGGTATCTACACGCAAGCCCAGGGCCTTCGCGGCGCCTGCATAGAAACCGGCGCTGACAGTACGCCCTGGCCACAGCACCAGCCGCGACGACCGACGGAACTTCAAGTCTTCAGTCGAATTAGGTAGTGATTGTATGAGATGCCGTATGATTTCTACTTTTTCCTGATGAATAATTTTATCGCTTTATTATTAAATAACTATATGGAGGGACAGTACAAATTTATGGAACTGTTGTGACACATATTTCTTACGTGGAAACCTATAGTTATCAAGAAAAGTGTTTAGGGCTTACATCTAGTAACTAGAAGTAAGGTTGTAAGGGTAAGGCGCTAGGTGTCTTGTAGATCATCAGAGGCGATAGCACTAGGCTTGCTCCAATAAATGATATTATTTCTAGGAATTCCATCACCAAAGATATTTGATGATGGAATACCTAGAAATAATATAAAATAGATATCTGGCTTTAATAGGTCAGGGGATCTCTTAAAGCAAGATACCTAGTAAGTTAACATTAGTTTATGTCCTCAATTTATAGATTAAAATCAAAACTTTAAAATAATACATATGTACCTACTGTTTCGTTATGAATAAATCCAATGGATTGCTCAATCTCAGCTCTCGTGTTCGCGTCCACCTCAGTAGAAAGCGCTAGAAGAGTCATTTGCAAAAATAATCCGGATTCGACAAAGCTCATTCCGTTCTCACGTCGATCTTCTGGGCTTATACATGAGAGCTTTTTGAAGGTTGTCTGGAAGTTAGCTCTTATAATTAATATGTATCTAAAACATTTGTTTGTTTAACGTGTGGGTACGGGGTTTTTGAAAATGGTATGGTATCTACTTAGTTTAGAAGTTTATAGTAACTTTATACTTCTTAGAGGGGCTCACGTCATCGCATCTGGCTTACTGGAAGCTGGCGCGTACCCTTAAATCCGACTCCAGGTCTGACATGCCCCCGCTGACCCGCCCCTCAGGTGCAACCCCAGCATTCGATGACGACGAAAAGGCCGAGATTCTCGCCGACACCCTCGAGAGCCAGTGCACTCCCAGCTCTCTTCCCGTTGACTCGGCTCATGTCGATTCGATCTACAGGGAAGTCGAGCGCAGGGCGTCCCTCCCCCCACCGATTCCTTACCCCCTATTACCCAGACCGAGGTCGAGGATCTGATTAAAGGTCTTAAACCGAAAAAGACCCCCGGTTCTGACGGCATTTCTAATCGTGTACTCAAATGGTTACCCGCCCAACTCATCTGCCTCTTAGTGGCCATACTTAATGCCGCCATGACGAACTGCATCTTTCCCACTCAATGGAAGGAGGCCGACTTCATAGGCATCCCTAAGCCAGGCAAACCTCGTGACTGTCCCACGAGTTACCGCCCCATCAGTCACCTCAACTCCCTGGCAAAGATCTACGAGCGCCTGCTCCTGGCACGGCTCAAAGGCTTTGTATCGTCTAAGAGTATTCACATCAATGAGCAGTTTGGTTTGCGAGCCAAACACTCTTGCGTCCATCAAATGCACCGCATAACGGAGCACATCCTCACTGGCCTCAACGATCCCAAACCCGTCTACACGGGTGCCCTTTTCTTCGATGTCGCGAAGGCGTTAGACAAAGTCTGGCACAACGGTTTGATCTACAAGCTTTACCAAATGTTTGTGCCAGACAGACTCGTGCTCATCTTACGAGACTTCCTGTTGAATCGCGCCTTTCGGTATCGCGTCGAAATGACACGCTCTACCCCCTACTCCATACATACTGGTGTCCCACAAGGCTCAGCTCTCTCCCCTCTCCTATACAGCCTTTACACGAACGATATTCTTCGTTTGAGTAAGGTGTCTAGCCCTATTCGCGGATGATACCGCTCTCTATGTCTCGCATAGGAACAAGGGTTTCATTACCAGAAACCTTCAGGTAGCCGCCAACACCGTAGGGGATTGGTTCAGGAAGTGGCGTATTGAGGTGAACCCGGACAAGAGCGCTGCGGTGTCCTTCTCCAGAGGTGCCACCCCGCGCCCCTCCCTGCGCCACCCCATAAGTAATCTCGGTCAAGTGACCATGTTCGACCTACCTATTCCCTGGGTCAAACAGGTTAAATATCTAAGGGTCACCCTAAACAATATCATGACCTTCGGACCGCACATCAAGCGAGTCCGTAACCGAGTAGCCTTTGTCCTCGGTCGTCTTTACCCGATGATCCGCAAGCGGAGTAAAATGTCCCTTAGGCATTTACAAAACTTGTATACGGCCCATCATGACGTACGCTTGTGGTGGCTGTGAGGTGTTCGGGCACGCCGCTCGCTCTCACATCGATAGGCTCCAAACGGTTCAATCCCGTTTCCTCCGCAAAGCCGTCGGAGCCCCGTGGTTCATACGGAATGTCGATCTCCATTCCGTTCTCGGTCTCGAACCTATTCGCGCCTTTATTAAAAAGGCGACAACCCGATATTTTGCGAACGCGTCCAATCATAGTAATCCGCTAATCGTAGCCGCCGCCGACTACGAACCCAACTCCCCTCCTATCAACCGCTACCGCCGTCCGCGGCATGTTCTCACCGACCGTCCCGATGCCCTTACATCCCTTCTTTCGGATACAGATACCGCACACAGGATCAGACACCGACCTCGCCGGCGAAGTCGAAGAATCCCTTGCCCGCCGGCCGGTGCAGAGCACCACGGCGAGACACCTAGTATACGCCCTCCCCTATAGCGACTGCCCAAGCCGAGGCCGTTCCTCCTTGAGGCGCCCTTTTGTCCCCTTTGAGGTTGCCCCCTTGCCCTTCTGGCTCGAGCGTAGTGGTTGCACGCTCGTCCTCTTGTCCGGTAAGCTGTAAAGGCCCCGCGGCCGTCAGCGCAGATCATTCACACACACACAGTAACTTTATACAAGTTACATCATTGTTACAGCAAGTAAACAGAGTTCCTATGAACCATAACAAGCAAGTTTGTGGGCAGATACTGGGACTATACCCGAAACCTTATGGCTGAGCGACGTACCATGAGACTCCAAACCTCCGATGATGCTAAGTCCTATAGGCAGCTCAATGGACAGATATTGAAGTCCTTGCGACACGATCTACGGTCCTTCAACACAAGACGTATTGAGGAGACCGTAGAGCAGAACAAGGGCTCCAAAGTGTTCGCAAGAGCCGCGTCGATTGGGCAAAGCCAGTTGACGAAGCTGAAGACGGAGGACGGAAACGTAACGTCGAATAGGTCAGAGGTGCTCAGGGAGATAGAGAGGTTCTATGGACAGTTGTATACCTCAGTAGCTGAACCTATTGTTGACTTGGTAAAAGACCCAAGAGCCAAGCTAACCCGACACTACACTGAAGATATCCCGGACATCAGCCTGTACGAGATTAGGATGGCTCTCAACCAACTTAAAAACAACAAAGCGCCGGGTGAAGACGGAATTACCGCAGAGCTTCTGAAAGCGGGCGGATCGCCGGTACTTAAAGTCCTTCAGAGGCTGTTTAATTCCGTCTTGCTCGAAGGAAAAACGCCGGAAGCATGGAACAGGGGTGTGGTGGTACTCTTTTTCAAGAAAGGTGATAACACTTTATTAAAGAACTATAGGCCCATCACACTTCTGAGCCATGTTTACAAGTTGTTTTCGAGAGTCATCACGAATCGTCTCGAACGCAGGCTTGATGATTTCCAGCCTCCCGAACAAGCCGGTTTCCGGAAAGGCTTTAGTACCATAGACCACATACATACGCTGCGGCAGATTATACAGAAGACCGAGGAGTATAATCGGCCACTATGCTTGGCGTTTGTGGACTATGAGAAAGCCTTCGATTCGATCGAGACTTGGGCGGTTCTGAGATCTCTCCAGCGATGCCGCATTGACTATCGGTACATCGAAGTGTTGAAGTGCTTGTATAATAACGCCACCATGTCAGTCCGAGTACAAGGGCAGTGCACGAAGGCGATCTCCATAAAAAGAGGAGTAAGACAGGGAGACTTCATTTCTCCGAAACTGTTTACGACCACCATAGAGGACGCCTTCAAGCTCTTGGAATGGCGAGGACTTGGCATCAACATCAATGGCGAATACATCACTCACCTTCGATTTGCCGACGACATTGTGGTCATGGCGGAGTCGCTGTAAGATCTAGGACGTATGCTCGGCGACCTCAACAGAGTATCTCAACAAGTGGGTCTTAAAATGAACATGGACCAAACGAAAATAATGTGTAACGTCCATGTCGTACCCACCGCACTCACCGTTGGGAACTCTACTCTTGAAGTTGTCGACGAATACATTTACCTGGGACAGGTAGTCCGGTTAGGTAGGTCCAACTTTGAGAGAGAGGTCAATCGACGAATCCAACTCGGCTGGGCAGCGTTCGGGAAACTGCGCAACATCTTCTCATCCAAAATACCTCAGTGCCGAAAGACTAAAGTTTTTAGTCAATGTGTGTTACCAGTGATGATATATGGATCAGAGACGTGGTCTCTTACTATAGGTCTCATAAAAAAGCTCAGAGTTGCTCAGCGAGCTATGGAGAGAGCTATGCTCGGCGTTTCTCTACGTGATCGAATCAGGAATGAGGAGATTCGTAGAAGAACCAAGGTCACCGACATAGCCCTTAAGATTAGCAAGCTAAAGTGGCAATGGGCGGGCCACATAGCGCGAAGATCGGACGGGCGTTGGGGCAGAAAGATTCTAGAGTGGAGACCACGTATTGGCAAGCGCAGCGTGGGACGACCACCTGCCAGATGGACCGACGATCTTGTGAAAATCGCAGAAAGTCGTTGGATGCAGGTGGCATCGGACCGGTTACGCTGGAAAGTGATTGGGGAGGCCTATGTTCAGCAGTGGACAAGTATAGGCTGAGATGATGATGATGACTGGGACTATGCCTATTTATTTATTTATTAAGGACAATAAACAGCTACAAAACACAAACTTGCTTTTTTGAAGTCATAAGAACTATAGTTACTTGAATGAATCAGCTATACCTACTGTCTCAATGCTGAGCCTCCTCTCAAAAATCAAGGTGAGGGAGATATAGGCAGGTTTGTTGCCACCTCGTGTTATAATTTATTGTACCTAAGGATTCCAACACTGCTTAACGACTACCTAACACATGACGTGGTAACCAGGACTAATGCCTTAACATGCCTTTCGAAGCACAAAGACGCTTAAAAAAAAGGAATGCCACAAACGGTCACCCATCTCAAACTGGCCGTGCCAAACGCCCCCTTAACATTTTTTACCACACGCTACGAGCGTCTCTAGTTCTAATGCTACCGTGTTAACTTACCTAATACTACAAACACAAATATGACGTTTAGTTTTCATATGGGCGAGTAGATTTCCAGTTTGTTTTTTCGTAATAAGTAATACATTATATTCAGTATGGCTAATGGTGTCAATGCCTTTAGCTCTCTTATTACCTAACTGAAGCATTATACTGATAATGGAAATTCAATTTTATGATACAGGCCGTTACCGATATCCGTGCAATTCGAGCGAAATCAATCTATTGTGGTTAGTTCAATCAGGAATAACAAATCAGGTTTATACATGTACAAACATGTTTTTAGAAATTATAACTGGCTGTTTGGTCACACTAACCCTATACATAATTAATTATATCAGTCATGGACATTTTTATTCGAACGTGTTAATGATTACATGGATTTACAAATAGCGTGTTGTAGTTCATCAAGGAATAAAATAACAAAATTTGGCTCAATAAAATTAACTTTTCTTTCCTAGAGGAAAAATCTTCAGGTTTTCAGTCTGTGAGTAGGACTGAAATATAAGGGACTTTTACCATATTGATAAAATACAGCGATGGCCTTTAGCAACATGATAGAGGCCTCCAGGATTTTCAAACGGAACGCACCGGTACTCCTTGTTTCTCTCTCGATTAAGCACATCTTGGGGAATGAAAATCGCTTCCCAACTTTCACCCGTGCACACTGACGCACGCCACCGTCACCTTTGGGTTTGCTACGTCGATTGGACGTAAGTACCCACACCCCACCCACCCCACACCTCAGGACATCTACGATCTATGGGGTCAATAAAATGACCTTCTTTATGGCAACTATAGTTACGGAAACGACTATCTTAATAGTTAATTAAATAAAATCGAAAAATACGTTTTTAATACCGGTGTTAAATATGACGATCTTATCTATTCCTAGCTCCGTATACCGCCGAAACGATTACTACGCGTTTTTTATTTTTGAAAGTATGATAGGTATTCTTAATTTTTGTTGTGTTCCGATCAATTTTGGATTAGCTAGAATCATGACTTACCAAATAAAACGTACGTTCAAAGCGATCTAACCGTTGTAAGAATTCTTGAACGAGCGAAATATTGTAATTTGGCTCAGTTTCCACTTCGTCTAGTGCTATGGTCGAAGACTCAATCTTATGAGAAACCTTCGTTGTATCTTCAATTTTTTTTAAATTATTGAATCCAGTCGTTGAAGTTTTTATTTTTGATGGCAGTGTGCTCACAGTTAGTGCATTCCTGTGCATTATATTAGGTTTATCGATATCACCTGTCAATTTTAAATTAAATGATCGTCCTATAGACGGAAGAATATTATCCGGTTGCGGTGAATGTGTATTGTATGTATTTGAAGTCCGGAAATTTTGTGGCGGATATGTGGTCGTAGGCCAATGTCCTTGTATTGGAAGTAGATTCAACAGTCCTGGAGGCTTCGTTATAAGTGGTAAGCTTCTGGACATAGGTTGTGTAGAAAGCATTGAATTCGACCCTGAATTTCTGTTTGGTATATCACTCTGTGGTTTTTTATAATAAATTTGCCAAAATCTGTTGCGAACTTCACCCATATTTGAATTATATACGTTGTACTGAGGAGAGAGATGACAATCATCCCATTTGTTGTTTATAAAGCATAGGTGACCCAGCGACGAGTCCGTACTGGGTATCACTGCAGATGGAGTGACCAGTCCTCCAAGGCGTAAATTAAAAACTCCGTGCGTCTTCACAAACATTTCAATGTTTATAAGCAAAACAACAATATAAAGAACACAACCTTCAGTCATAATTAATAACGCCCCTTAGAATATTTTAATCCGTACCACCTTTACATTATCTATCGCAAACTTGCTAAAATTGTCGTCGTAGGCACTGTACAATCAATTCGTATGTAAATAACTAGGTACTTAGGAACCAATATAAAGTATTTCGAAGGCAAACATTTCGTAATACTTTAGTAGACAGAACCGCGCCACACCGCAGCTGTAGGTGTTACCGCCTACCGGACCGCGGGTTCTTATCACACTGCAACTCGTTTTTAAAATGCCCGCAGCAAATACATTTTTTCCGCATAAAACAACTAGGCTCTAAACGGTGAATTAATGGGAGTAATTAATCCGCCTTGTCGGAAATTATACCGATAGGGTCGTTATGTCGAGCTTCTTAGGGAAAATATTATTTTTTGTTTTGCAAAATAATTACCTATGTTTTATCTATAGAGGCGACTGTAATAATGTGCCTACCGTCTAAGGATATTTGGCAACGACGACTGGGAACTTTACTTTCCCCGTCACCTCTGGAGAAAATTCGCATTCGCCACCACCATCAGTGGGGCGAATAGGAATAACCCAATGAGGAAAGCGGTGCCAGGGCGAGTAACGGCACCAAGCCTACACAGTATGATTGCGCTACCCACCCTTTCTGCGCGAGTGAGTAGGAAGGTAATAAACCAGGTGTTAAGCATTTTTTTCTAGCACATCTGTCTACCTGCACTTCCATACCTTCAAATAGTTCAACATTATGCGATAGGTGGGACTGCCCAATGCTGGAGCACTGGATACAGCTGCACGCGCCTGTTGCTAAGTGTGCAGTGCTCTAGTGTGACAGCCACTTCCCATTTACTTATGTTCTTCTTACTAACATTAGTTTATTAAGTTATTATTGTACATACTAACATTTATAGACTTTCTAGTCTGAAATAAAGATTTATTATTATTAATAATTGACTTTAGAACTCATAGTAAAACTAAGACACATACACTCCAAAGTCTAGTTAGAAAACCATAAAATTTGTACGTAGTTAGCAGGTACATAATGTTCACCGCGAACTAAACTAAATATCCGGTTTACACACTGCCATTACCTCCACTTCCGGCAAAGAGTAATGAGCAGTACCGCGGCAATATTGATTGTTCACTTTGTGTGTGTGTGTGTGAATGATCTACGCTGTTGGCCGCGGGGCCTTTACAGCTTCACCGGACAAGTATTGTTCACATACTCCTTTCGCACTTCAAGCATCGCTCTGTGTTTCTCTAATTCTTCTTCTTACAGATTTCCTTTTCCACGAAATGATATTTGTTTTTGTAAAAAATTGCCTTGGCGATACCCAAAGCAATTTTCATGCTACCTTTCTTTCTTTGTTTTCTGATGCATTATCCTCAAATTATTTTTGTATTTTATATATTACTAGCGACTACTACTATATTATATAAAGAATGTCAGAAGAAAGAATGATAAAACAAATATACGTGGCGAGTATGGCAAACCCCCCAAAAAGTATGATAGAAAAAAATAAAACCAGGCCCCTAGTCCCCGGCGGTCCTGTTCGTCCTGGCGACGGTAGCAGCCATGGTAACGACTGGACAAGGGGTGCGAAAAATCTCCGGCAAACATTCGGCTACCGCCAACAAAGGAAATTGGCCCTGGTGACATACAAAGCACGCACGTTGAGGACAGATGAGAAGCTAGTTGACCTGGAAGAAGAGATAGACAAGTTGCACTGGAGTATAGTTGGTTTATCAGAGGACCGAAAAGAGGGTGAGGACACGATAACCTTAAAATCCGGCAACTTGTTCTAATACCGGGAGGGCGAACAGCAGTCCCAAGGTGGTGTCGGGTTTATTGTCGACAAGTCACTCATAAACAACGTTGGATCCATCAGTAGTGCGTCGAGCAGGGTAGCGTACCTGATACTCAGAATATCTAAAAGATATTCCCTATAGATCGTACAGGTCTACGCACCGACCTCGGCACACTCAGATGATGAGGTCGAAGTTATGTATGAGGACATCAGGAGAGCCATACACACTTCCAAAGCACACTTTACAATGGTTATGGGTGAATTCAATGGGCGGCTGGGCAAACGAGGTGATGATGAGATGAAAGTGGGGCAATTTGGATATGAGCAGCGGAACCCTAGGGGTCAGAGGTTGGCCGAATTTCCGGAAAAAGAGGGACTTTTTATGATGAACACTTTCTTCCAGAAGCCGCCTCATAGGAAATGAACCTGGATGAGGCTGAGGAACCAAGCTTGTCGCTTGATATTTGATGATGTCTCCGTGATTCATAGGGTAAAAACCGGCAGTGATCACCGAATGGTCAGAGGCACATTAAATATTAATGTCAAAATGGAAAGATCGCGTCTGATGAAGTCTACGCTCCGACCTCGTAATGCACATATCCAAAACCCTGAGAACTTTCAACACGAATTGTCAAACCATTTCAAATTGCTAGGCAGCAGCGCATCAGTAGACGATATCAACAACATAAACGAAACACAACGATGGTAGATACTGTCCATACGGTCGGGTCAAAGTATTTCAAGCCCTACGGTAAAAATAGGCCCCAAACACTATCCGACTACACCCGAGACCTCATGGCTGAGCGACGTTTCATGATGCTTCAAACTTCGAATGATGCTAAGTCCTATAGGCAGCTCAATGGACAGATATTAAAGTCCTTGCGACACGATATACGGTCCTTCAATACGAGACGTATTGAGGAGACCATAGAAAACAAGGGCTCCAAAGTGTTTGCAATAGACGCGTCTATTGGGCAAAGCCAGTTGACGAAGCTGAAGACGGAAGACAGAAACGTAACGTCGAATAGGACAGAGGTACTCAGGGAGATAGAGAGGTTTTATGGAGGAGTAATATACCTCACTAGCTAAACCTGTTGTTGACTTAGTAAAAGACCCAAGAACCAAGCTTACCCGAAACTATACTGAAGATATCCCGGACATCAGCCTGTACGAGATAAGGATGGCTCTCAAACAACTCAAAAACAACAAAGCGCCGGGCGAAGACGGAATTACGCCGCAGAGCTTCTGAAAGTGGGCGGAACGCCGGTACTTAAAGTCCTTCAGAAGCTATTTAATTCTGCCTTGCTTGAAGGAAAAACGCCGGAAGCATAGAACAGGGGTGTGGTGGAACTGTTTTTCAAAAAAGGTGATAACACCTCTTTGAAGAATTATAGGCCCATCACACTGCTGAGCTATGTTTATAAGTTGTTTTCGAGAGTCATCACGAATCGTCTCAAACGCAGGCTTGATGACTTCCAGCCTCCCGAACAAGCCGGTTTCCGAAAAGGTTTTAGTACCATATAAATGAAAACGAAAGTGTACAGAGAAAGTTTACTAGATTATTGTGTTATCGACAAAAAGCGGGTCGCTCAAATCTAACTTATGAAATGCGATTATCTCATCTCAAAATTCAGACGTTAGAGAATCGTCGAAAATATTTTGACTTGATATATCTTTACAAAATTTTACATGCAAAAATAGTCTCTCCGGAATTACTTTCCCAAATCAGCTTTAACACAAGATACAGAGCCCGTAGATCTAATGAAACTAATCTCTTTGCCCTAGAAATTTACAGAAACAATATTTCGTACATCGTAAATCCACTGGTACGAATGCTTCGTCTGTATAATGATTTAGCCAAGCCCAATAATAGCCTCGATATTTTTGAAATTTCATTTGCAAACTTAACAAAATTGAGAAAGATATCATTTATGCTACATAATGTCATGCTGTGTAATATTAAACACAATATTACCTTAATTTATAATCCACTGGTACGAATGCTTCGTCTGTATAATGATTTAGCCAAGCCCAATAATAGCCTCGATATTTTTGAAATTTCATTTGCAAACTTAATAAAATTGACAAAGATATCATTTATGCTACATAATGTCATGCTGTGTAATATTAAACACAATATTACCTTAATTTATAAGGATGGGTAACAACCCATCCTTATAAATATTGTTTTTATATAATTAGATGTGTACCTGGTTCTGTGTTTATTCTTGGATAATGTGTTTGCCTTAATTTTTTTTTTGTGTTTCTTTAGTTGCTTTATTTTATTTAGCTGAACGCACATGTTTTGGATTACAATCCAGATCTATTGTATTACTTAGAACTAAGTGTTATATTTGATTGTAATCTGTGTTGTGTCAAAATAAAAAATAAAAAAAGTACCATAGACCACATACATACGCTGCGGCAGATTATACAGAAGGCTGGTGAGTGGTGTGCCACGGCAGTGCACGAAGGCGATCCCCATAAAAAGAGGAGTAAGACAGGGAGACGTCAGTTCTCCGAAACTGTTTACGGCCACCGTGGAGGACGCCTTCAAGCTCTTAGAATGGCGAGGGCTTGGCATCAATATCAATGGCGAATACATCACTCACCTTCGATTTGCTGACGACATTGTTGTTATGGCGGAATCGCTGGAAGATGTAGGACGAATGCTCGGTGACCTCAACAGAGTATCCCAACAAGTGACAAAACGGAAATAATGTTCAATGTCCATGTCGTACCCACCGCACTCACCATTGGGAACTCTACTCTTGAAGATGTCGACGAATACATTTACCTGGGACAAGCAGTCCGGTTAGGTAGGTCCAACTTTGAGAGAGAGGTCAATCGACGAATCCAACTCGGCTGGGCAGCGTTCGGGAAACTGCGCAACGTCTCCTCATCCAAGATACTACCTCAGTGCCTCAAGGCTAAAGTTTTTAGTCAATGTGTATTGCCAGTGATGACATACAGATCAGAGACGTGGTCTCTTACAATAGGTCTCATAAAAAAGCTCAGAGTTGCTCAGCGAGCTATGGAAAGAGCTATGCTCGGCGTTTCTCTACGTGATCGAATCAGAAATGAGGAGATTCGTAGAAGAACCAAGGTCTCCGACATAGCCCATAGGATTATTAAGCTGAAGTGGCAATGGGCGGGCCACATAGCGCGAAGATTGGACGGGCGTTGGGTGAGAAAGATTCTAGATTGGAGACCACGTATTGGCAAGCGCAGCGTGGGACGGCCACCTACCAAATGGACCGACGATCTTCTGAGGATCGCAGGAAGGCGTTGGATGCAGGTGGCATCGGACCAGCTGCGCTGAAGAGCGATTGAGGAGGCCTATGTTCAGCAGTGGACAAATATAGGCTGATATGATGATGATGAGTGACTATTAGTCCTTGTCTGATAAATATAGAAAAAAATATATGCTGTTCAGAACTTAATAAACCTAACTCAATTTATTGACTGACCAAAACAGACAGTCATCAAGTAAAGACAGTGCGTTATTGATCGTTATAAGAACGTTGACTGTAGTTCAAAAGAAAGGTGTAGATATTTTAAAAGTTATAAAAAGCTTTCTCATAATAAGAATTCGGTATCCCTAAATTCGTATGTCACGGTGTTTTAAAGTTAATAAGTAAATTGATAGTCTTAATTTGTTTTGTTCAAAAAAGGATGTAGAATATCCTAAGGAGGACAACATGATCTAGTGACTAGTATAATACGCAAGGCCTTGGATGTCAAAAATGTGTTCCAATAAGGTACTAAAAACTGCCATCTCTGAGTAATTACTATATAACGTGGCTACGCACAAGCTCAAAATTCTAATATTATAGTACAGGTACTTCACTACATATTATAAAACAAAGTCCCCGCCGCGTCTGTCTGTCTGAACGCGATAAATTCAATAACTACCAAACGGATTTTCATACGGTTTTCACCAATGGACGGAGTGATTCAAGGGGAAGGTTTATGTGTATAATTCAACCGGGCGAAGCCGGTGCGGGTCGTTAGTAATTTCATAAAAACCACTTAATCATAAGAAATAAATCAGCATCTTTAAATAGGATTGCTGGGATTACAAAAGAAAAGGTTGTGAGATTAACGCCAAAAATTGTTCTTGCGAGGTATAATAATTTATGGCAATTTTTTAAATAGAGATAAATGATTAAGTTTTCTTCTTCCCCGCGATAGGCCGACAGGTGGACAGAATATAATCATTTTACTACATATATACACTCACGCCTTTATCCCACTAAGGTAGTTAGAGACTACAGTTCGTTTGCCACATATTACTATTCTGACGCACCTATTTCGCCTCATTCAAGTACATGCATAATTTGTTCATGCATTTCCTTCGATTAAGAGTGCTACGCATAGTGTTGTAAAAATGAGCGCTGAAGTCGACCCTCACGAGCGTTGAAACACGTAGAAGATGCGAGCGTTTTTACAACACTAGCTACGCACTCTAAATCGAAGGAAATTGAGGCTTTTCAAAAATACTAATAAATTCCTGCGTAGCACCTATAGAGATGTTAAACCAGCCTGTACCTACTTCTGATACAGAACTTTGAGCTGTCATAATAATAACTTTTATGCCATTTACAAACATGAAATTCACATACACAAATACACAAACCGAAACAAATAATTGTGGTCACACAAAGACTTGTCCCGTACGGGAATCGAACCCGCGACTATTAGACACAGTGGGCGAGGCGGCTTTAGCTCTTAACCACTGCGCTCAATCGTCCGTTAACTCCAGACCCTCACCAAGCAACTAAGGATATAATTATAATATCTCAGCATAACCTAACCTAACTTACTATGTCATATATGACAATAACAAATAGGTAAGGGAGATAAGAAAGGAAAGGAATCATAATAAAGTCTATCATATCCAAATGTTAAATTTAGATTGATGAACAAAAGAAGGTAGGTAAAGATATAGGTAACACGAGAGTTTAATGTAGGTACATTGTTCTTACCATAAAAATAACCTTTGTTTATGTTTCCTATATAATAGTCATAAAATACAAAATCTGTCAATTAGTATTTGACGTTTTTTAGTATTTACTATTTGTAACTATTTTTAACAAATGAATACAGTGTTCATTTAGTCGTCGCCTCGGTAGGTCACCAAGAAGCATGGCGTGTTGTTAGTGAAGATAGCCACCAAGAAGGGTCGGTTTGCAACGAAGCGCTTCACTGGATCCTCGTTTATCATTGCCGAGCATAGCATGATGCCGATGGCTGGAAGATAATCAAAATCCAATCACCAAATTTGTTCTTTTAAATTTTTTAAAATAATATACTTGAGGCCATGTGCAAAAACCTCTCCCTACGGTTCTCTTCGAATCACACGCAAAGCAAATAACATGCACGTTTACAAAATCATCACATCGATCAATACTGTCTTCGAAATCTGTAACAGGGATTCCTCGTGTATCTATTAGGGGGCTGTAAATACAATTTTAAAATAATATCTAAATACACATTTTATTAAAAATTAACTTTATAACTGATGGTAAAACTAAGAAGAATGTGATGAATGTAATTCACTGTAAACATACGTTCAGAACACAGCGCAGGCGCGATAGCCTCATGCTACCGCGGCCAGTTCGTTTAAATTCATCGGCGCTAACAGATCCACGACCTCTTATTGTGCAATATTGAATACACTTTTTATAACAGTCCGCGAGTGTTATTTACTCTACTCAGCTAGGATAGCACATATTGGTCCTTCGAGCCGGATTATTTACCTACTCTACTGAGTCAAGATGGCTAGAACATTTTATGCGATTATTATTAGACCGGGTTTGTAAAAACATAGAAAAATGATATGCTGTTCAAACCGTAAGAAACCTAACTCAATTTATTGACTGATTTTAGTCAATCATCAAGACAGTAATGACAGATCGTTATTTATCATCATAAGAACGTTGACTGTAATTATAAAGAACACACCGTCACGCCTATATTCCCCAAGCGGGAGTGGTGTAAAGAAAATGTGTAGATATTTAAAAAGTTACAAAAGTTCTTCTTATGATAAGAATTCGGTATCCTCATGGATAACGAATCTGTCACGGTGGTTGAGTTAAAAAGTAAATTTGAAAATTCGTACTGTCTAAATTTATTTGGTCCAGTCTCATACCCAAGCCCTGGGCTGTCAAAAATGTGCTCCAATTGCACGCGGTAACGCTAACCCTGATTCGTGCAAGTGGGCCTTTGTAGTTACTATATTACCATTAGCCCAAAATTGTAATATTATAGTATAGATACTTAATGACGAAAAGGCTCTTAAACCCACGTAATAAATAAGCGTCATTGAATAGGATTGCTGGGAATGCAGGGAAAAAGGTTGTGAGATTAACGCCAAATATTGTTCTTGTCATATAATTTTATGGCGAAATTTTTAGAATAATTTATAAAAAGGTTGACGATTAATTATTCTTCTTCCCCGCGATAGGTGGCCAAGAAGTGGGGCGTGTCTCCAACGAAAATCGCCACCAAGAAGGGCCGGTCTGCCACAAAACGCCGCACTGGGTCTACGCCAACCATGGCCGATAAAGCCATGATGGCCATCGCTGCAACACAATCCATGTGTCTGTCAAAAAGGTGAAGAGACCCAGTATCCGCAACCAACTCGGACAACATAAACAGCACACAGATTAAGCAAACATACCTAGATACGTTTCATGTTAATTCTTGGTTTTGAGATGAGACGCAAGGCAAGTAATAATCAATTTACGGAGTAAAATTATTTATTAATATTTTACAATAGATTGCCAGTATTTAATTAAGGGGTGCATGTGATTTAAGTTATACGTTTTATATTTGTATCGACCCGAAATGTTATCTGTAGCTCTACTATCATTATTGTTGTTTTTACAAACTTTTGTATCTATCGAAAGCGTAGCATATACAATATATGCACATACAATATATTTAAGTACAATTTATTAAATGCGAACATATTTGGCCCGCTTGAAATTGTTTGCTCAGTACAGTATAAAAATTGTGACACAAATTATGTATTTCCGCGGCTATTTTCAATGAAATATTCTGGACGGATATAAAAGCGGGTAAACCTATATAACCACAATGTATTTCTGGATTAATAAAATAATATCTACTTGAAATATTGCACCTTTTGCCGTTGTAGGTTACTACCATTGTAGGTAAGCAGGTACACCACTAGTTGTTGTATATTCTTTTACACGTGTAATAATAAATCTATAGTTACAGACAACATTTCAGCTCGCCAAATTGTAACATTACGAACAAGCTTGCGAACATGTTTCACGCACGGCGGCCGTATTAGACATTGGCGCGATAGACGCCGACAAACAACGGCGTGCGTTTGGAGTCGAGCAGGGCGTAGAAGAACGGGTGATCGGCGCGGAAGCGGCACGACATCGGGGCGCACCTCAGCATCATCACCATGCCTGCGTCACACACGCGGCTATAGTTCGTCGCGCGGGCTGTGCACGGGCGGCCGATAACTGGCCAGCAGCGCCACGTGGGGACCCAGCCGTACGCACCACAGCGCCGGCCGGTCGGCGACGAAGCGCCGCGACCACTGTGCCGCGCGACGCTTGCGCAAACCAAACCCTGCGCGCACACACACACCCACAAACAAGTTCACACGATCAACTCAATTTTACGTTCACCAGACCCAGACTGAAGCAAAGCAAGCGATCGGAAAAGCAGCCTTTAATGTTTAAAAATAAATAAATAAAAATATGTGTTAAATAAATCTATCCACTGTAGCGCATAAGTGACATCATAAATGATAGAAGTATAATAAAAGTTAAAATAATTTATCCACATTTAATCAATTTTAATTAATGTGGATAAATTAAAGGTATGTATCCCTTCAAAATCATTTCATTTTTCCGCAAGGGCATCATTTAACTTATCCATATCGAAATACATAAAGCTCTTAAATATAATATAGAGGAAAAAATCTCAAAGAAAAGGAATGCTGGGTGATACGCCTTAAGCAGCATTCAACACAGAAACTCATGACACATCTACACATTTAGCATTTCCATCACAATCATAAAGCCCAAAATACAAATTATAATTAAAATCTTTTTAAGTAATTTTATGTTTTTAAAACGCATTATGTACGTAACGCGTCAAACACATAGAATATCTAAACACGCATTTTAGTTAAATTTCTAGTAGCAATCATTCGGTTATTTCACCCTGACCTATACCACAGTTAACATATGTACAAACAGTTGAGCATTTTAGTACTAGCGGTCCGAATCAGAATCACGCACACAGGCGTTCTCTACGTGGCTTCTCGGCAGGTCTCAGGCGACCCACTGAACACCTCCGAGAAGCCATGTTTGAACTGTAAACATATGTTAACTGTGCCTATACTAACATTAACACTATTTTCACTCGGCCTACTCGGAGAAGTCCACATGAAAGAATTCTCGCGTGATTTTTCACAATAAAATTGTTCACAGTCGCGTCTTTCTCAGTTTGCTACCCAGACACAAATGGGCTGAATGTAAACCAGCCTTTAGATACAATTCGAAAATGTCATCAAAGGCATTCGTTTCAATACTGAATTACGAAAAATTTCTTTCCGGCGACTTCTTGAACAAATAATCCAAACCTATTTGTGTAAATTACAAGGTTGCACGTAGGATGTTATTCCACTTGTCGAATACCATTGTTCAATGTACATTTGAATAAAAAAGTTTTATAACTTGGATAATTTCATAACATCAATCAGCAATTTAAAAGAAGGCCCACAGAAAATTGATAATATGGTAGGTACACTGTTTACTAGGTGTAACATAATAAACGCAAGACCTGAAAGTAGTTTGTTCTAAATCGATAACTGAATTAATTCCCACAATTTTTATTGTAACTTCCTTTTTTCTTAATTTGCAAAAAAATGCTGGTACTCATTCACGAGTACGAGTTTCATTGTTAATTGGGAAGCTAAAAAATGCTTAAAAAGGGGCAAAAGCCTTTAAATTTGGAAATTTGGTTTTCGTTTTGAATTTATGAAGCAATTCTCTAATCGTGGTGTCTGAGGTCTTGCGTTTATTATATTACACCTTGTATATTATCAACTTTCTGTTACAATATAAATGATAATCCGTTGTATAGATCATTATATTTTTTTAACTTTTTAATTTACAATTAATGTTCATCGGAAAAAGATAAGACAAATGGCATACCACCGTTATCTATAAGATACCGTTGACCCATATACATGTAGATAAAGGCCTTTATTCGCTATGACCAATTCAATGCGGTGCGTTACTGTAACTTTGATCGTTTAATAGTTCTCCATTAGCCAACAGACTACCTATACAAGATTATATCATGACTTCCTCGTTGGCCTAGTCTATACTAATATTATAAAGAGGTAAAGTTTGTGAGTTTGGATGTTCGGGGTAATCTCCGGTACTACTGATCCGATTTTAATGATTCTTTCACCGTTGGAAAGCTACCTTATTCAGAAGTAACATAGGCTATATAACATAGACCCGGTAGGTGGCGCTGTTGTCGACCGGGAACGAAGTCGCGGGAAACTGCTAGTTATTAATATATTTACCCTTTTTCGATAGTGCAGTGCAATGTAATCTAGTGAGTTTTATGAGGCTTCTAGTAGCGAATAAAGTGCTTTGCAATCACGAGGTCCTGGGTTCAAATCCTAGATCGGACAAATGTAGCTTTTCTATCGAAAAATTCCCTGTATCAGTCTGGAATTATAGCCGGTATATAGCAATAGGCTATCCCTCTATTATTTGGGACCTAACGTCGTCGGTAAAAAGTGGGTGTACACAGTAAACCTCTGCCACCCCTGCTTGGGGAATATAGGCGTGGCGGTGTTTTTTTCATTTATCATTTCACAAAGTTTTCGTAGCCAGCCGAGTTTGGTCATAGCGAATACGGCTTAAGAAGTTGCTGACACTCACCGGTGGCGGCAGCAGCCTCAGCTCCTTCTTCATTGACTTCGATAAATGCTTTCTGCACTGCCTTGGACACGAATAGAGGTTCCTCAGAGTTCAGGATTTTAGTCAAACCCGAGTTACCGCGGTCGAAGATAGCCTTTATTCCGAGCTGAAAAAAAAACATCTATATTTGAAAAATAAATGTGTAAACGAAAGTTAACATTTTTAATTCCCTATTTCATATTCTATCTATCTATCTATATCATCACGCCAGCTCCCTCGCGGCGTAGGCAGAGAGTACAGAGTTCCAACAGACAGTTTTCATATTCTGCTCCGTAATATTGTTTATATTATTAATTGTTTTTAGTTTTAATATAACCTTCCTAGAATGGCGCTCATTGAGACGCCCGGAATTGTGAATAGCGGTATATTATACCGTTCATATAGTCGATATTTTTTTTTTGGATGGATAGATCGTAAGCACACACAGACTAATTTGAGTGTATCCTCCTGGATCTAATATAGATCACGGTAACCTAACAAGTGCCATTAGTGCCTCTTATGGGATTTACCTAGTACCAACGTTTAGACACCAGAACACAAATATTATTAAAAATTCGACTGTTTCAAAGTTTGTTAAGTTTACTCATAACTTGCCAATTAAATATGCGCGTAAAAAGTCTAAGCTCTCATTGGCCCAAACGCTTATAAGCGCTTATATAAATGAACCGTTTAGCAGTTTATTTCATTCCAGCGCTTTAATGACGCAAATTGAAAAAGCGCTCGTACGAATAAGAGGTTAAAGTCAAACAATGGGAACCTGCAATAAAGGTACGCAGACAAAGAAATACGGACACGAACTACAAATATGGTCTTAGTTAAAAAACAAATGTGACATCATACTTGTCAAATAATGAGTCGACGCTAAAAAAAAAACTATCGCGCCATCGAGAGATGCTCGCTTTCTGCGAAACCTTGCAGGCACATATTGTAAATAGATTAAACAAGAACTATGTAACATAAACTGTTGGGAATGTGTTATACTATTACATAATAGCATAATTCGAATTTATTTCTTAATCGTTTTTTTTATTATTTTAAAACCCCACATTCTCAGCAGTTTATGTTAAATAGTTCTTGTGTTATCTATTTACAAAAACCTATATATTTCTTTAACTTTTTTTTTATACACGGAAAGCGGAATGCGTCTATATCGGTATCTACTCGCGACACCTCTACGTCACTCATTAGACGCGATAATATCTACGCATACATATAAAATGAAAGTTGCAAATAACGAAATGTCCGTATTTTATGGTCTACGGTGGTATGGTGTAAGCCGGTTATGTATAAAAAACAAATAGAAAAATTTAGGGCAACTATTTTCTTGGTGTTAGCTAGCTATAAATTGAAAAAGAAATTGGAAAATTCGGATAACCATTTTCTTTGATTTTAGATGGCTATAAGTTTAAATATTTTAATTTAAAAAGACCATTTAAAAGAAAAAACTTTTATAGCTAAAACATAACGAATATATCTTTCTTTGTTGATAAGTTCCTATGACTCCCTTCCTGCTCCATCATCAATCCCTAGACACCATTCGGGTCTAAAGTACCTACTCGTCAAGACAAATCCAACGAGCCCATGGCGGGGTTATATTGAGTAGTTGGGTGGTTCCATTGGCCACCTTTCGACTCCATCATCAGACGACCTCCATGGTACCATATTATTGCATTGTCACCGCACTTACCCACATAAGCAAAATTTCAAATTAATCTGATGCCCGCACGTGCTTGAAAAATGGATCAGAAGATTTGATTTGATTTGATTTGTATGTAAGGAAAGAACCTGTTGGAACTCTGTACTCTCTGCCTACCCCGCAAGGGATCTGGCGTGAGGTTATAGATAGATAGATAGATAGATAGATAGATAGATAGATAGATAGATAGATAGAAGATATGAACCGGAAAGAAAGACAAACTTACGAACATTGCAAGTTAAATAAAAGCTTGTAAAGAAATAAAAAAAATGTAGCGCAACCATTTCCTTGTTGTTAGTTGGCTATAAAATAAAATAAAAAATATCGAAAAATTTAAGGCATCATTTTCTTGGTGTTAGCTGGCTATAAATTAAAAAAAAAATTACGGCAACTATTTTCTTGGTGTTAGATGGTTATAAATTTACAAAAAATATTGAAAAATGTAGGGTAGCCATTTCCTTCAATGCCTTACAGCTAGGCAAGGTATTATTTCGTAGTTGTCGTTAATAACTTCAGATTCGCGATTGAGAACCCGTATCTTATTACGCACCACTCTCCAAATCATAATACATTAAAATGAAGTAAACTCGAGAAAGGGGCACGTACCTTAGGAAGTATTTCAGCTAAGTCGATCTCCGTTTCAATTTTAAACTTGGGTAGGGAAACCTGCACTTTAACGCTGAACATTTTATCAAACTCCGAAATCAGGTCGTAGCCGTCAGCCAGCTTTGAGAGGACTCCATTGAGCCCTTCGATTTCATTAGGCAAAACAACCACCATGCTCGTCTCCCCACCTACATAAGGCAACTCCAAAAGCTGAAATGTGTATTAATATAATAGTTTACAGTTGTTTAGACTTCCGGTTAATATTCACATCACTGATTTCTAGATTACTATGAGTTATGATTGCTCTAGATTGCATTGACAGATACCCAATGTAAGCAGAAAAAATGTTTTGAATTATGCATAGTGCACTAATTTGTCCCCAAATGCATCAACGACTAGCGGCTTTATAAATTAAAGCCTAGCCGTTACTTTGATGTACCTATATTACTTACTGTGCCTCCACAAGACAGGCTTCGCGTAGTTTAGAAGGCACTAGTAACCTCATTTCCCAGTTCCAATTTTTACTTTATTTTAATAAAAAACTTTTGTTTCTGCTTGAAAGAGTTACAAAAATCCAACCTCACAAACTTTCGCGTTTATAATATTAGTATAACAACAATTATATTACTCCTTGGGGAATTATTATTCTTAATAGATAGCATCAATAGAAAGCATTTAGTTAACAATTAATCTATCTATCTATATCATCACGCCAGATCCCTTACGGGGTAGGCAGAGAGTACAGAGTTCCAACAGGTTCTTTCCTTACAAACCTCTCTGGCTTCCTGTATTCTCATAGTTCGTCTCATACACGCTCGCCGGTTACGAAAACTCCTGACTTGTCCTTCAGATAAGACCCGGTCTATTTGGTCATGGTAAGATAGTCTAGGTCTTCCCCGGTACCTACATCCTTCCACTTTCGCATTGTATATCAGTTTTGTCATTCTTTGTTCGGACATCCTTTCTATATGCCCGAACCAACGGAGCATAACCTTTCTCATCTTTACACCGATACTATATTTCATGCCTATTCACTTTCTTACTACGCTGTTGCGAATCCGGTCGGTCAGCTTCACTCCGCACATCGCAGAGCTCGCATTTCCACCGCATTTATCTTACTTTCATTCTTCTTCTTACATACCCAGCTCTCGCTGCCATATAACAGCGTTGGGACAAGCACTCCGTTATGTATGGCCAGCTGCGCCTTTTGGCTTAAGTGCCGGCTCCCAAGTAGCTTTCCCATCGCGCCATTCACTCTGTTCCCTGCACTCACTCTTCTCTCTATGTCAGTGGTGTATTTCCCATCCTTACTGATCCAAGATATACAAACTCATTCACTTGCTCCAGCACATCGTTACCAACCACAATCCTTACGAGTAATACAATACCTACGACATAATTTGTACCCAAGACTGAGTACGAACAGAAAATGACCTGGATACGTTCAATGGACATTACTAAATGCCTTTGTTATCAAGATTATTCTAATACGTTACGCTTTTAAAATTTCAGAAATGGAAAAATATTTTTATAATTTCTTTGTGAAATATTTCACATGTGGTTGTTACCTTTGGAACCAATATATAAAATAAACAATTCCGTAATACGAAAATTTGTTTACAGAAATAGATTTGAAAGATATAGCGCACACTTGTGGCTCAGTAACGATCTGTTATTATTAAAATCTAATTTTACCTGAGCTTGGAGCTCCGCACTCTCGCCGTATTTGTAGTTATCCTCTTTATACATCATGGGGACATTGACGGTGGTGTCCTGTTTGAGGAAGAATGGCTGATCTATGGTGTTAGCTGGGTCGAACTGTTTTTTCCATGTACCCTAAAAATCATTCCTTGAAATTTAATGTGAATTTTACCTTCTTTGTGTGGTACGGTCAGCAACATAAGTCGCTTAACATTATCAAAATAAATTATTTTTGTTATCATAACAAAAATAATGGTTGTGATGCAAAACCAGTGTACAAGCGATTCAAAAATATAATAATACGACATGAAAATACTCTTTACTTAACAAACTTTGGCGATATTGTCAAAACTAAATTACTAGCAACATTTTAAAATATATCTAGAAATATATTACGGAATATTTAATACTCTTTATTACTGATTCGAAAAACTGAGAATGTTAAGGGACTTTCGATGCTGACTGTGCTATCGAAGTCGTTGCACACACCATTAGGTGATGCGGGTAATTATAGGGGTGATTGATTATACCTTGCTCGATAAGGGAAATGACACAGGCTTTTAGCCATATGTGGAACAGGCTCATATTTGAGTCAGCCTCAGTAATGTATAAAACTATTTCGATTTTTACGAAATAAGGAACTGAATTAAAAAGAAAACAATATTTTTAAATAAGTTGAATTTTGAGGAGGACGATAATTAAAAAGAAAATGCTTAAATAAGTCTTCGCGAAATATTATATTCTAAAATTAAATTACTTACTTTAAAATATAGCGCATTTACAAGCACGAGTCGAGTATCAGCGTCCAGGCTGTCAGAAGACAGAAGATTCTTAATTTTATTATTTGTTTTACTTTCCACCTGAAAAATTGGTACAAATATAATTTTAAGATGGTGAAACTCATGTAACAGATCACACTTATTCTAAGCAAAAGAATAGGGCAAGGAATGATTTCCTTCAAGTTCCACTTGAGTACAGATATGATCAATAATATAGAACAGCAGTGATAGCCTAGTGGTCAGACCGTTGGACTGCAAAGTCAGAGTTCTCGGGTTTAAGCCCAGGCACACACCTCTGTCTTTTTGAAAACATGTTCGTATTAAAAAGTAACTATCACTTACTTTAACGGTGAAGGAAACATCGTGAGGAAACCTGCATGCCTTAGAGTTTCTCGAAGGTGTGTGAAGTTCGCCAACCACCACTGGGCCAGCGTGGTGGACTATTGCCTAAACCCTCTCAGTTTGATAGGAGGCCCATGCCCAACGGTGGGACAGTTTTTTAACAGGGCTAATATTATATGTATAATAATAGAATAGGCATTTTAAAGAAATTAGGCTTTATTTGTGATAGTTTAGGCCAAATTTCTATCTAATGGCAAGACGACCTAGACTTATTAGCTGACCATAACAATATATTATACTATGCCTGCCCCATACAAAGTTGTATATGTATGCTGCTGGCGTGTTTCTAAATAAATAACAGACATAAATATTTTTACCCATTCATTTATGAGAGTAGCAGCGGCTGCGCTATTAGCGAAATCCACCTTTTCAAAGTCAGCATCGAAAACCTTAATTGCATCTTCCTTCAGTTCTGGCACCAAGTCGTAGGAACCTTCTTTAATGTACACCTTATTGGCTACATTTAATGTAACGCCTTTCAGTGACTTCAAGTTGGATGAGACATTTGAAAACGATGAACGAATCTAAAATAAATTGTTTAGTACAGTACAGTGCATTCAGGGACATGGCTACCAGCCGTAATTAATGATATGGAACCTCCGAACTACAGGGGCCCCAACGTATGTATAGTCCGTTTAATCTTACTTGGCCAATTTTATAGTTTAATATAGTGTGGCATCTAAAGACAATAGAATTGATAGTGTTAGATTATTAATGAATGCACAAGATTATTTTTTTATTCATTAATTTTTAAACCGTATCAATTTAACTGTCACGCCACTTTACTAGTTTACAAAACTAGACAAATTTGTTAATGTGTTGTATTATGTAAAAAAGCCGTTTTAATTTTGGTCGCAGTCGAGTAAACAGCCTTCAACAAATATTGATACAAGGCCCATATATGCTACGGCTCTGAATGTATTCAAATTCATGTTAACCGCGCAGGATTGTGGTTCAAATTTTAAAGATAAAAATAGATAAGACTAAAGTTAAAAATAATAAGCCTTACAGGGTTAGGGGCTAATTTCATTTACGCTTACACCCTAAAGAGCGATCAGCAATTTCCAGTACCTATAGCTATGTTATGGATTGTCGTTTTTGGTTCCAAAGTCAGTTTTCATTAACGGACAAAAGAGAACCATCGGATATACAGACAGACAGCAATCAATTCTATAAGGGTTCCATTTTTACTGATTGATGTACGAAACCCTAAAAATGACAAATCCATGTGAAAAAACGAAAAAAAAATATATACAAACACTGTCATCATCGGGGATGCCAAGTGAGGTAAGAAGTTCTGAATGTGCTGGGTCAGTGGTACCCAAAGTCAGAAGTGCCAGCACGAACTCTGCTGACAGAGGTGAGGATACCACGCTTTTGTCTTTTTGTAGTTCCTGAAAATAAATTATTATTAATAATGGTGCATACCTATATACGTACATATGTACATCTAATATCATTATAACGCGCAGGGCTGAAAAAAAATATTTTAGGGGATTATAAGAAGGAATAAGAAGACTTTTACTGTTACATACACACATTCAATACATTAAAGAAAAGAATTTTAATTCTTTTTGGGATTCGAAACTACAATACATCTTGAAATCTACATTCAGGTACCTCAGGCTGCTGTACCACTGGACTTCAGCTGACACTAATTTTTGGTCATTCGCACGGCATTCGAGCGATGTGCGCGTACTTTTAATGAATGGTGCAATCTAGATGTCTCCCGCATTTCAATTTAAAGAAATAGTAAACTGCACACTACACAAAGCCAGTGTGAGTTGTTTATAGTACCGGCCCGTACAAATACAGCGCATTCACCAATGTGTGTACATGCTTACTCATGCAAACAGGATAACAAGGTGGTTCGCAACTAGTGTTCAAAAAATTGTGGCGAATTTTATTAACCAATACTCGGAACAATGACGTGTCTTCTTTTTCTTAAAATATGTAGGCATTGTTTTTAACAATCAAT
The DNA here is from genome assembly GCA_905147815.2 of Phalera bucephala. NCBI lineage: Eukaryota > Metazoa > Arthropoda > Insecta > Lepidoptera > Notodontidae > Phalera > Phalera bucephala. The sequence continues at coordinate 16,529,886 of LR990617.1, read as the reverse complement.
TCATCACTATCACTACTAAGAAATCGAGTTGTGATAATTTTTTAATATTACAATTGGTATTTTAGGGAAATGAGCCTTATTTGTGGTATTTTAAGTCCTATTTCCCTCAAATACCAGTGATAATATAAACCATTGTTGCATCAGTATGCCGGTTTATCATTAAGCTAGATATCATTTAATGGAAACAATTACAGAAATGCTTTTTAACTGATAACTTTTAGATTAATATCGACAGGACCTGTCATTTCATCATGATTGATGTACAGTTAATCTGATTATTTACCTTTTTGATTTTGAAGTTTTTACTCATAATAGTATATTTCTAGTAATGATCTTATTGAAAGTGTTTTATATTATATTATAGATAATGCATTTTATGTTAAGTAAAAATAAGGTTTGTGCAGTCAGGAATCTATATTCAAAGTAGTTAGGTCTTATCAGATTCAGATCTATAACTGTAAATTGTACAAATTTTAAGCCTACTGCATACTATGCTTTCGAGGTAAGAGGTTGTGATGTTCGTGGATATGGTTTTTAACTTCAACAGAGAGGTGTTAATGATGTTGATTGAAGATAGGATAGAATAAGTCACCAACAACTAAAATATCACTGATTTAATTTCAGTTTAAGTACAAAAATATAGGAAATGAATAAAGGTATGTGTTTCTCTATGGTTGCTTCGTCTGATAATAGCTAATTTTGTATTAAAAATAAATACTAAAAGAGGTGTGGGTCATACAAGGTTTCCGCTCGCAATACAGATAAGTAGACAAGAGGGAACCCTAATATTATGAATCCCTCATATATGTATATTTACCTCATGCTACAGAAGACCTGTGGTCCATTTACCTATTGTTGTTCTATTGTGTCTCTCTATTGGTTAAGTTAATACACATCATAGGCTCATCAGATGACAATTTGTGCACATTAAGTGAATTTAACCAACAAAGCTAGGTAAACATATTTGTATGTATGAGCCCATAGTCATTGTGGAAAATACTTAAAATTAGATCAAAATCCAAAACATATATTATAATGAAATGAAAATAAGTTTACTGATTTTCAACTGTCATATGCAAACACTATAGGAAAATAATAGGGCATCAGTTGTAGCAAAGCCTAAAATATTAATAAAATAAAATAGATTATAACTGATGTTTCAAAATGTTTTTGCAACTGATAAACAAAGCATTGCACGTACCTTAAGAATATTGATAATTATTGTAAACTAATAGACAATTCATACCTACAATAATGGTTTAATAATAAAACATTTTCGAACTTATATTAATTTTGGGAAGACACATATTATACTAAAATCAATACTCACATTACAGAACTTGGCAGAAAATTTGGCGACAGCTGAAGCAAGAGCTTTTGAATCCATGTTGTTCACAGCACTGATAGCTTTCAACGCCGAAAATAGTATAACTACAAAAAAATCCGCACTTAAATGCTGAAACCGTACTACAGCTAGCGTCGAGCGCCACTAAATGAATTCTTTCTTATGACATCATCACGCACGGCCCACACCGGCCGGCACTCGGAATTCAACACAGAATGTTGTGTTGTGTGCTATGAATCACGCTTAGTAGAGACGGTACATCAATTCAAGGTTATTTGAATAACTAAAATGTATTTGCCTACATTTTCAATAAGTATTACCTATTCTAAAAGAAATGTATCCACTCACATAGAACACACCAAGTTCTCATTGGTAATTAGAAATTACAAACTTTGAAATAGCATATTTTATCTCCCTTATTCGAAAAATTGATAACATTCACCAATCGAAATCCCTTCACGTTATCTTATCATCTAAGTACAAATAGAATGCTGTAAAGCGCTATTGTGTAAAGTAAGCTTAGTAATTTATAAAATTGATTTAATAAACATAAAAATATCCCGTGCAATTATTTATCAACAAATACAGCAACTGTCATAATTGACTGACAGTTTTATGACAGTTTCGTTCCTTAACGTCGGTTGAGTATTAATTATGTCATTGGCATGGATATAATACAATGAATTGAGCACTCTGCGAAAAAAACGGGATGACAAGGATACTCACTGAGAGGCCTACGTCTACGTCTCTTTCTAAGTAGGGTGACCAAACATTGGTACGATTAAGGACTTGTTGACATATAATTAACTTGTTGACGTATAATTCTCGGGCACTGTTTATTGCCGCAATTCTTTCTTTCTACGCATATGCTACATCTTAAATGAGTAGTAGTCAAAGTTTTTGATTAAATTGTCCATTTTCTTGCTGACTGTACATTTTTTTCAGAATCTATAAATTCAGCTCCAAATATCGCAAAACTTTAGGATGGTCCCCTAGAGCCATTTTCCTATATATACAACGGTTGAGCTAGCTGGTCTTACTGCCCCATCTTAATCTATTCTGTATATAAAGACGAATTGAGAACCTTGTTCGTTTTTAACTCGGTAATAAATGGTTTACAACATATTTCAACTACGTCATAAATAGGTATAGTCCGGATTAGTTCTACCTTATGATCACCGTACTGCATCGTAATGTGTGCGAACGAGACACCGGGCTCCGGGCTATAGCTCTCACTCATCATGGTTTCTCGAGTTGTTTAAATCATAGAAAATTCTGTGTTGTGTATGTGAGTAAGAGTTTAATTTTCATTAGCAATATTTTGACAGTACTCAATCAGTTTAGGGTTATAAATTCATGGTCATTGGTAATATATCCATTGTTGATTGTGTGCTATGAATCACGCGAAGTAGAAACGGTACATTCACAATTCAAGGTTATTCGAATAACTAAAATTTATTTGCCTACATTTTCAATAAGTATAACCTATTCTGAAAGTGATGTTTCCACTTACATAGAACACACCAAGTTCTCATTGGTAACTAGAAATTACAACCTTTGAAATAGAATATTTTATATTTATTTTATAAATTGATAACATTGATCAATCGAAATCCCTTTACTTTATCTTATCATCTAAGTACAAATAGAATGCTCTAAAGCGCTACTGTGTAAAGGAAACTAAGTAATTTATAAAATTGATTTAATAAATTTGAATAAACATAAAAATACCCCGTGCAATTATTTATCAACAAATACAGCAACTGTCATAATTGACTGACAGTTTTATGACCGTTTCGTTCCAAAACGTCGGTTGAGTATTAATTATGTCTTTGGTAATATATCCATGGTTGAGGATGAACTAAAGATGAATCAATCGTTGGGATGAACTAACTTCGAGACTTTATTTTTTTTTTCTATCTATTGTATATAATATTTCGACACCTCCTACGCAAAAAGTCGTATGACTAAAAACACGTTTTTACAGGAGAGCCATTTTTATAATCATTATTGTTTTAATTTAAAACTATACTACTTTTTGGCACAAATTGTATACTGTGTGATCAATTATATATTAGGACTATTATGACAGAACTTTGGAAATTTAATTATAAGACGTAATTATAAGAAAACGAAAAAATAAAATCTTGCGACTTTATGCCATTTGTCAAAACGTCGTATCTTAATGTTACGAGCTTTTGCGACCAAGGAGACTGATTAAGAGGGCGCGTATAACGCCGTATATTCAAAATTCGACCTTATGGTGCACACGCATCTTTAGATTTGTTTAAAAAAAAGTCGTATAGAGGTATTTAAAGAACAAAAACTATTGAAAATATTGCTTAAATCACCTTTATTTAATGTTAGGACTCTGTCACAATTCAGTCTTTTAGGTTTTACATGATTATGATTTACATAAATTAACAATCACAGGTTATTCTGAATACATATAAACATAATAATCTTTACTAGCATGCCCATAAATCTAAGCCTTGTAATTATAAAAAAGAATAAGCACTTGTCTTAAAACAAAAACGAAGGCTTTAATTTTCTTCTCAAACTCAAATAATTTATTTTGTATAAGCCCTGCGGGGGCGCTTACAAATAGTCAATTTATATTTTTTTTAAATCTAATTTAACTACTAATCAACCACCGGATCGGAACGCGGCCTCCACTGAGAAGATCCGGCGAAGAAACTCAGCGGGCTTGTCTTTTTTATTTACTTCTCTTTCTCTTTTTTCTTTCCTTTTTTTTAATCATATTGTGTGGATACGATGTTTAGGTTACAATTAAATAGTTTAGCTCCTAGCTCCAGTGTGATGCCTTACAATCGAGATATGAATCTAATGATGTTATCCGTAAAGAGCGTCTAAAGGATTCCTGATGGACGAGTCCCCACAAGCAGCACCCGTTCACAAGTATGACTGCTGGAACAGCCATCACTCCCCTCAACCATATTGGAGGGAAGGGAGTGACCCGCGCCAGACAGCCACCGCAAGCAAAGACATTATAGTGAGCATGACCAAACCAGAACCCCAAAGACATAGCATTACTATCAATAAAATGGCACTTCAATCCCACGCGGTCTTGTCTTCTATGTAATCCGAGATTTTGTAATAAGCTTTCTTACATAATTTAGTTTTGATTATGATTTTAAATTTATTAATTGGTAAATCTCGAATATCGTAGGGAAGTTTGTTATAAAAGCGAATGGCCACTGGCCCATGAACGAATTGCTAATTCTGTGGAGATGCGTGACATGTACAGCAAGATTATTTTTACTCCGAGTATTTACAGTGTGGATATCACTCAATTTTTCAAATTTGTTAATATTCTTTCTCGTATATAACAAATTTTCATATATGAATTGGGAAATAACGGTTAGAATGTTTATTCCCCTAAACTTATCTTTGAGAGATTCTTCAGGAGCTAGATTGTAAATGAATCTAATAGCCCTTTTCTGTAGTATGAATATGGTATTAAGGTCTGCAGAGCACCCCCAAAGCAAGATTCCATAGGACATAATACTATGGAAATAACTGAAATAAACGATTCTAGCCGTTTCAACATCGGTTAGGAGTCTAATTCTTTTAACCGCATAAGCTGCCGAGCTTAACTTTCCAGATAGTTTTTGAATATGTCCGCCCCATTGTAATTTGGCATCTATGGTAATACCTAAAAACGAAGTTGATTCAACTAGATCCAACTCGACTCCATTTAGTTGCACATTAGCTCCTACCTGCCTCACGTTAGGCGTCGAAAATTTAATGCACTTAGTCTTCTTATCATTGAGTAGGAGATTATTACTATTAAACCAATGCACAACTCTGGTAATTGCGTAGTTCACATCGTCATAATTTTATAATTGTCTTTTAATTTTAAAAAAGATAGATGTATCATCTGCGAACAAAACAATTTTGTGTTTGTCCCCTACAAAGTAAGGCAAGTCATTAATGTAAATTAAAAACAGGAAGGATGGAACCCTGTGGAACGCCCAAGGTGATCACAGATCCACCAGATCTCTTACCGTTAATATCAACCCTCTGAATTCTATTATCTAGGTAGGATGCCAAGAGATCGAGAGCGCTGTTCCTGATGCCGTAGTGGCTTAATTTCTTTAGGAGTGTCTCATGATGCACACAATCAAATGCCTTAAATAAATCACAGAATATAGCAAGAGCATCCTGTGACTCTTCACAGGCATCAAATATGTACTTTAACAATTCTACTCCCGCATCTACTGTTGAACGGTTTCTTGTAAAACCGAATTGGTTCTATAATTAACTATCGAACCACACTATGAAATAATTTCAATTACTATAACTCTGCGATAAAATTATAAATGATTACCACAGTCACCTTTACAGCTGCTATAACAGAATTAAAAAAAAATTAAACAATAATCGGCTTATTTAAATAAATTGGTTTAATTCCGTCAAAACCTAATAATGAAATAAAATTTTTAATCTGTTAATAATTTATGTTTTAAAATTACAAAATTCTATAACACACATTTTGATTACTTTATAACAGGGGGAATTAACTTTGGCCTATCTTACTAATGCGTACCATTGTTCAGGGGTATATTGGGGGTATATATTAACTTAGTTTTGGCAGTCCTTTCTTTTAGAGCGTGGACAGAGTCAGCTTCGTTTTACACACAGCCTACGCTCTAAGATTCTATGTATTATTGTTATATTGTACTTTCTTCCAAGAAATTAGAAAAAGGTAATACAATGCGATTCGGATTTTGACCGGCACAATTGCCGGACCAAAACCGGAATTCTTTAGCACCGTCTTCTATTTTAGCTTCAATAAATTTTAATTAATATCTAGCTACTTCACGTGCCCTTTGTTTGGCGTTAATCTCACCACATAAAATAAAATAATAAACTAAAAAGATCAAATACAGTAAAGTTATTAATAGACAAGTTTCTTTTATATTAAAACAAAAAGTGACCTACACTACCGTGAGGACAGTTCCAAATTTTTTGAAAATCGAATCATGCTGTCATTATTTTTCCTTCACTTCCTATAGCTTTTTTATTTTCTTCATTTGTTTAGCTATAGTTTTATTTCATATTGTAAGTTCTTGCTTTTGCTTATCCTCCTTCAGTTAAAATAGCTTTATTTGTATTGTACGCATAACATTAATGGCAAATATTCTTCTTCAGCTTGTGAAAGGTAATACTTGTTCGGGACGACGTCTTCATGTCATACATAGATAAGCATTGTAATAGATTAACTTAGAATATATATTGTAATATATTAAGTTATAGCACCTAAGCAATAGTAAGTAAATCCACGTAATAGGTAAATACACAGAATTAGAAGAGTGTAACCCTAGAAAGGGATAGATAGGAAAGAAGAGTAAAACCCTAGACAGATGTTTGTATTATGTAATTGGATTATAAGAACAACAAAGCTCGTTGCAAAGCCCGCTAGTTGTGACCCTATAAAATTGTACTTAGAGGGTCACAAGGCCAGAATTGCAACAGGGCGCACGGCGTATCATATTCGTCCTGTTCATTCTGGTCCTTCGGCAGCCGGATCATCGTCACGAAGAAAGAAAATAGAAGACGCAAGCTGAACACAGAAGATTCAAGCTGAAAACAGAAGACTCAAGCTGAACAAAGAAAATAGAAGAAAGAAACATGCCTGTCATACGCTCCACCGCCAGTAGACCAGCAGCATCGGCCCCAGTCGCCGAATCGTCAGAGTCGACCACAGCGACAGAGTCGACCGCCACGACAGAGTCGATCGCGACGACGGAATCGACTGCCCATAGAATAATAATAATCTAGAAGCCGCGGTCGCGCATCGAGTTGAAGCCTGCCTGCAAAGCAAGTAGTCACACGTTTACGCGACGTGCTCTACGCGTGTCAAATTAAATTTAATTGTAGCGTCCTGTGGCGTTCCTACCTGTAACAATTCCGTCAAGCTCAAAACGAAACAGGATGGGATTACATTCCATGTGTAAGCAGCGCAATCGGACATCATATTATTTGAATATTGAATTAAATGTTCCGTTCATAATTATCACCTTGGCGCTTTTATATGTATAACATATATTTAACATAATTTTATTCCTAGTAGTATAATAATAAGCCGGAAGAATCATAGGCCTACATTTTTCCGACGATGTTAGATACTATTATTATTATACACCTATTTCGCCAAGTGGCGGTGACCCACATTTCAGGCAACATTTAAAAAAAATATTCAACCTAAGGGATATTTAAAACATTTACAGTACGTAATTCCACTCGGAGATCCCGGAGCCCCTCTGATACGTGCCAGTGCCGGCCACCGTGGGGTTTTAGTCGGTAAGAGTTCGACATTCCCCGCCAGCGTTCAAGGCTGGCGGAAGTCCATGAGGATTTCTCCACGTAAAAAAAAAAAGAAAAAGGCTTTAACCCGCAGAGGCCGCGGCGAGCATGCTCTTAAACATGACGTCCTAAAGTTCAGTTAAAAGAATTTTGATTTATTGTAATAAATATTGTGAATGATTTATTTTATACCTAAAGAGTTTATATAGTTATTTATCTCAAAACGGAAGTAGAATGTAAAAATATCAAGCAGATTTTTTTTTTCATAATTTCCCTATTAATATTACAAAACACGAATATTTATGAGGATACATGTATGGGGAATATTGGCAAAACAACACAGCAAAGAGAATTTGACGGACGATTTAGCGGAGTGGTAAAGCGCTTAAGCCGCTCCGCCCACTGTGTCTAATAGTCGGTTCGATTCCCGCACGGGACAAATCTTTGTGTGATCCACAAATATTTATTTCGGTCTGAGTATTTGTGTATGTGAATTTTCATGTTTGTAATGTGTCGTGTGTGGAATGTGTTTCATGTTTGTAAACGCACCCACGATGTGTCGTGGGTGCGTTTACAAACGTGTTTATACACACGTTATAAAAAAAACACAAACAAATTGTAAACCTTCTCCATTTTTGAAGTCGGTTAATATTCTGATTAGTTCTTTGGTAGAGTACTACCTATACGATTAACACAATATTTATATTAACTCAATCTACAGATTCGTATTACTTGTCGTTAAGGATTTCCCTGATGTCCTGATCTTCAAAGTCCAAGGTCCAATGTCAATAAAATTAAAATGGGACCAACTTGGAGCTATACTGACGCCAATGCAAAAATATTCATCAAAATTGAAAAAAACATACATATAGACGAACATAGAACCTCCTCCTTTTTGAAATCGGTTAAAATGGTAGTTAAGGCTCCGGGAATAGACATAGTATCTACTAAAACGTAGTAATTACTAGGAATATGCACTTTGGTATCTGCCGAAAAGCCCTATAGATATAACTGTGCACTATGCTAGGATATTACAGCGAATAAAATAAATGAAAAAGCATACATACAAATGAACATAGAACCTTTTCGAAGTCGGTTAAAAATTGCAACTGTCTGCATAATATGTGACCAAACCTCTTTAATTTCTAGACCTAGACTATCTTACCACGACCAAATAAACCGAGTCTTATCTGATGGAAGTCTAGTCTAGAATAGTCAAGAGTCTCCGTAACCGGCGAGCGTGTATGAGAGTCGAGGAAGCCAGAGAGGTATGTAAGGAAAGAACCTGTTGGAACTCTGTACTCTCTGCCTACCCCGCAAGGGATCTGGGGTGAGGTTATAGATAGATAGATAGATAGACCTCTTTAATTTGACTAATTGGTATGACTGACTGATAAAATATTACTCTGCTTTATAAATTTTCTAACGTTTTTTTTGTTTTTTTGCCGTAATGGCGACAAGAAGCCAATTTTTATAATTTACTGTTATACTCTATTATTACTTGACATTGGCGAAATACACTGATAAAGTGTGGGCCATTAATTAAAATAAGAAGAAGAAGAAGAAGAAATTTTCTAACGCCATAAATGACATAAAACAAAATTCATCGTTCATCCAAATTTTCAGTTATCAATAAAAATCACAAAATTTTCATATAAAATCAAATTACAAGTGCTTACTAAAATTACAAGAAAATGTCAATTAGATTTCTCAAATTCTAAGTAGATAGGTAAAAAAATTTGAGCATAAGCGAATGTAAAGTAAAATGATATTAGGCGTACGCCGCACTATATCACATCTTTCAAAAACATTGAACGGTGTGAGAAATTACAGTTTTTGTTGCCCGCCACGACGCCCACCAGGCGAATGTGGCTGCCCCCCACAAGTGCCGGGCAGCGGACGGAGGATCGTGCCACCAGCAGACTGTCGTCCGACGAACATCCCGCCCAATCCCTGTGTACCAATACATCACCACGGGCGTGATACTTGGAAGAAATATAGGAACATATTGTTTTTCGTGTGCATTCCTCTGATCCTAGCACAGGCTTTTCACGCGCTAGGTCACAAACCGAAGCATAAAGGAGAATGTCGCGATTATGAATACATGCGCTTACGGAGTAAACGCTATCCGTGGGGAGACGGTAGAAAAACACTCTTTCACAACGATCATACGAATCATTTGCCTGGTGAATGCGAGCCTCCGCCACTAGACTGCGACTGACTTGTAATTTTAAATTTGGGATTGATTGAAAGGCCTTTGGAACATTCAATATTTGTGTTAGTTTAAATAAATGAAGAAAGGATAAAAAATGTATTTTTACTAATTTCACTGTATCCTTCCTAGGTCTCCTTATTAGTTAAGTACCTTCAGGTAAGGTACCTTAAGGTACTTTATGCAGTCCGCTGGCGTAGTTTAAAAAAATATTTAGCGAGCTCATATAGTGTGTGTGTGTGTGTGTGAATGACCTACGCTGTTGGCCTCGAGGCCTCTACAGCTTCACCGGATTTTAAAGGCGAGCGTGCAACCACTACGCTCCAGCCAGCCAGAAGGGCAAGAGGCGACATACTCGAGGGCGCCTCGAAGAGGCGCCCTATAAATATTTGCACACAGTAGTGTAAAAGAGATTTCACGGTTTTTGGTATTTTAATTTTTTAAGCCAATACTATTTAAACGAGGCAGATATAAGGTTTCTGGGACTCGGTGACCAGCAGCGGGTCGGTACCAATTAGACGAGACGAGAATAATGCTATCTAGCTATATCATCACGCCAGATCCCTTGCAGGATAGGCAAAGGGTAGTGTTCGAACAGGTTCTTTCCTTATTCTTCTGGTTCCTCTCTAAATATTATGAGGCCGGAATCGATGGGTGGACCCTGGGAAAGATACGGTTATTATTCCGCCATACAGTGGGTATCTACACTGAGCTAGACTTTCCCAGGTACACTGGTTGGGTAGCGCTGGTGAACATTAAGATATAGGACCACCAGATTTTTAAAACTTGTTTCAGTCCTATTTTTCAGATATTGCAATTGAACCCGAGTAGGTACTATTAGATACTTACTGACCTTCAAAGTCTCACTCGTTTAACTCAAATTATGTAGATTAATTACAACTTCACACAGGAAAACACGAAACGAACAGACCCGGCGACAGAATATAAAGTTATGTGAAAAAAGGGGGAAATCATTTATATACTAGCTTGGTATTAAGTGTGAACAAACTGTACCATAATTTTCCTTTACAGAGTATTTTTTTTTTCAAATTAAGCAAAATAATTCTTAAGTGTTACCTTACACTTGGGAGGCTGGGAATTATTCTTGTTTAGTAGATCCCTCCGACCGAAAGAAACATTTATGGGCACACAAAGGCTTATTCTGGACTGGTATCGAACCCGCCTCTACTTAATCCAGTGAGCAGAGTAGCTTGTGCCACGCCACGGAGAACGGAACGGTACCTACCTTTGACAGTATCTATAACTATAGCACGAAGTCGTCGTTGACTTGCTCTGTGTTTCTCTCTAGTACCCTGAAGGCTACTTACATGCCTACTTATTAGCGATATTAGGAAGACCTATTTCGTATAGTTACCATCCTTCAAATATTAACAACCGATGCAGTAAGCCGAGCGGTCTACACTCAGGTCAATTGACCAAGTTGTTTTGCTTTGCTTGTCTGTATTTCTTTAAAAACATTACCTACCTATCTATGTATAGTCAGAATGTACCGTCCGACAAGGATCTTTTGGCCTACGGAAAAAATCGCTATTAACGCTGTTATTGAGTGAAATTTCACTTTGTCACAGTCGCAGAGTTGCCATTTACTATGAAATTTACCCAAGTTCTTTGTGGTTAGTAACGGTGCGGACCCACCTGTTGAAATATTATATTGAATTAGGAAAATTTTACCTCAATGCCATCCATAGGCCAAAAGATCCTTGAAGCACTATAATTGGGAGGTCTAATATACTTTGAGCCATATTGTACAAAGAGAAGGAACACCTAAATAAGTCTAATATTTTTCGCTGATAAGAATTAAAAGTAATAAATTTAATAAATAATAAATTTTATTCAATGGTTCAGAGGCATTTTTTACATCACAGTTATTATATGTACTTAAAGTATAGGGAACTAGAGCAACAACTTTGTGGTGTGGTGGTATCTGTACTAGTTATAGAAAAACTGTATGACAGATACCTTCGTCTTCCTATAAGTCACATCCTCTCCGGTCTCAATAGACCCAAACCCATCTACACGGGCCTCTTCCTAGATGTCGCGAAGGCATTCGACAAAGTCTGGCACAACGGCTTGATCTACAAGCTCTACCAATTGGGTGTGCCGGACAGACTCGTGCTCATCTTACGAGACTTCTTGACGAATCGCGCCTTCCGTTATGGCGTCGAAATGACGCGCTCCACTTCCCACTCCATCAGTGCTGGAGTCCCATAGGGCTCAGTTCTCTCTCCGCTCCTGTTTAGCCTTTACACGAACGACATTCCTCGTTCGAGTAAGGCGCATCTAGCCCTATTCGCGGATGATACCGCTCTCTACGTCTCGCATAGGAATAAGGGTTTCATTACCAAAAACCTTCAGGCATCCGCCAATTCCCTAGGGAATTGGTTCAGGAAGTGGCGTATTGAGGTGAACCCGGACAAGAGCGCTGCGGTGTTCTTCTCCAGAGGTGCCACCCCGCGCCATTCCCTGCGCCGCCCTAGAAGTAATCTCGGCGTGATGTACGCCGCTATATTCACACACACACACACACTTCCTATAAGTACAGAGAATAATATTATTGGGTGCAATTGGTACATTAGAATTAACAAAATATTATTATTATATTAAATACAACATAAAACTTGTCCGAAAGAAAATTCAAAATAAAAGTAAATTACAATTTAAAATCAGAATAAAATAATGATTATAAATTTCACATGCGGATATATTTACCTGAGAGTGCGTGCGTGTGCATGTGGGTGAGTGTGTGTGTGTGAGTGTGTGTGTAAATTATCACTTGCTTTAACGGTGAAGGAAAACATAATGAGGAAACCTGCATTCCTAAAAGTTCCTCAAAGGTGTGTGAAGTTGGCGAACTTGAACCCGCACTGGACCAGCGTGGTGGACTATGGCCTAAGCCCTTTTAGTCTGAGAGGAGGCCGTGCCCAACGGTGAGACAGTTCCTTAACCGGGTTGTTATTATAAGATTGACGTAAATGAATAAAGAAACAGATACATTTTTATTTGGTGTATACATATACTGAAAAAAGTTGTAATTTTATAGGTACGCCCGTTTGCCATTTTGTAGAAGGTTTATATTTTACCTAGCCTCATCATAGTTAATATAATTAAATTCTTGTAGATACATACACCTACTAGAAAAGTTAATACGTTCTGACGCTAACTGCTGCTAAAGAAAAATATTAGAATACATAAATAGGTGTTGCATAGTTGATATAAGCACACTTGCGCCTAGGGGTAGAGCGCAGAGCGGCTGCGCGTCTGGTGGGCGGGCCGCCCAGCAGCGTCGCGATCAATATATTTGCTGACGTCAGCGGGCGGCAGCGCGCCATTGGCCAGCCCGGCATTATTAAATAAACCTCCGAGCGGAGAGGCGCGCACAGCGTCGCGCCGCGGGCACAGCACCGCAGCACGCGGCGGGCCCGCGCACGCTCGCGGCTCGCCGCCGCACGCCATGGCCGACATGCCGGACCTGTCGCACCTCACGCCCGAGGAGCGCGCCATCATCGAAGGCGTTATGATGCGCCAGCGCCAGGAGGAGCAACGCGAACACGAGATAATGAGGTGTGCCCCGCCACGTACCCCACGACCCGACACCCCTCCCGTGTAGCCATATCTCTTGACACTCCGTAATGCACCAGTTATCTAAGTGTAAAAGTGACGTGATGGTGTTTAGCTATTATTTCCTTTAACTGCATGTTTTCTAGATTTGCTGCACCGAAATCATCAAAAGTTAATCTTCCACCCCGTTTGGTGTTGTCGTCCGCAGACTACATATACATCAATATATGTAGATGCTTACCTATTTTATGTACCTATCTGTTTAGAAATAAAGTGGGGAGGAGTATTGACGCAGACGAATATTATCACATATTAAGCTGCACTATTTTTCTAAAAGAATCTTGTACATAGTACCTATGTTGTATGTGTTCTGTGGGCGGATTCATTCGCAGTGTCAGTGAGCATATTGTTATCCGATATTGAGCGACGAATGTCGCATTAAACACGCAGTGGATCTAATGACGCATCACTGCATCATTATAAAATATAATACAATAATTGAATTACCTACGCCCCTTTTTATTGACTCACGTTAGATAATATTGTGATCTCATAGTCATTTTCCCCTTCTATAATTTTCTTTATATGACATATTTAGTCATCAAAATATATAAATTATGTAGTTATTTGTAAGTATAAGAATCTATATCATATATGGTGTAGCAAACTTTTCACATAATGTTGCAAATTTGTAAATACTTTCATGCAACAAAAACCTTTTTATAGATAAATCTAGATAAATCACAACATCATTTTTTTTCTAATTAAACATTCAAATGCATGACGGCCGGATTACATTATTATTAATTGTATATATGTATACTATATAATACAATCCACATTCTGATCCATATTTTTACATCGATTTATCCGTTACCCATGTGATAAATATTAGGTATATTTTTTTGTTAGGTAGGTACATAAACTTTTTATGCTGTTTAATTTAACAGTTCTTTTTTCCTATTAAAGATTACCTCATACATGTAGTGGTTGCCTAGTTAGACTATTGGGTTCACCTTTACCTGTGCATTCCACGTTTCCACTCCACATTTCCAAGATACCTTCAAATTCTTTCTCGTTATAATATGACATGTTAAACAAAATTTTCCAAACCAATGTTTCTTAATACAGGATTCTTATAGAGAATCAATTAACCCATAAAAAACTTTTTGAAAAGCAAAAGATATTTGAAGTCGGTGCCAGTCGGTCGGTGCAGTCGGTTACTTGGCACTGATTTCTAATATTATTTTATTGCTTTTAAAGTCAGTTTTCTTTTTTAAAATTATTTATTTCACAATTTTAAGTGATGAGTAAATATATTATTAATAGGTATACACCTATATTATATTTATCTGCCTCATTTTAAAGTTAGATACCTACAGGATTGACATAATACCCATTAGATGTTTGTTATTGAAGAGTTCCATTGTCTATCTCCAAAGCTTTAGATTAGATGCTCATATTTTATAAACTAAAACCTTCCCTGAAAAAATATGCATTTAATAACGAAAACCCCATCCAAATTGGATCAGTTGGAGAAAATCGCGGACATACAAACATACATACGGGGCGAATAAAGAACCTCCTTCTTTTTTGAAGTCAGTTACAAATAGCTGACCTGCTACATTCTGTTTAATCAAAAATCATTTTGTAACAGACGGAAGCAAGATGAAGTCGCCGTTCTTGAACAGACGATTCGGACGAGAAACGAAATGCAACGCGCGGCAGGAGTAGAGTTGGCGGCTACATGTCACATCTGCTTGAAGACGAAGTTTGCGGATGGGGTTGGCCACTCGTGCCATTACTGCCGAGTGAGGTGCTGCGCTAGATGTGGCGGAAAAGTTACTCTACGATCGAATAAGGTCAACAATATTTTGCAATAGAATTTTTTACCCAGCCAGCCTGTGTAATCACGTAAAATAAAGTTTCTAATTTTAATAATTGCAGGTGATATGGGTATGTATATTATGCCGTAAAAAACAAGAGCTCTTATCAAAAACTGGTCAATGGATACATAAAAGTGCCGGCCAAGATTCAATGTTATGGCGTATGGAGTCAGATTTACGCGGGCTGCCATCTCCAGTCGAAACATCACTGGATAAAAGACCTAAACTCGAAAGAGCGCACAGCGCCGCTGAAAAAGAAAATCACCCGCTCCAGAGATCTGGCAGTGCCCTCCGCCGCCAGTATAGCCAACAAGAACAGAGGTGTTACGGTGAACTGGAGGGATTGGCCCGGACCCATCCCCACCTGGTGCACCCGAGGCAAAAGGCTGCATACGGCGTAGTGGACTCAGGCGCTCCTCCGGCGCCGCCTCCAGCCCAGTTAATGCCTCATGCGCCAGCAATGCACCCACCTTTGCCCCCTCGGTCGTCCTCTTCCGATGATGAGGTAGCAGAGTGCGTCTCTGACGAGAACGACGAATACCGAGACCGCGGTGAGTATGCACGCTGGCTTAACATCCGTCTCACCAGATCCCACCATTTATTACACTACAAAATCCCTTCCATCCGAGCTAATTTTGTTTGTCAAGCCTACACACATAACACTACACTACAGATTCACGCTACGTATGTTAACAGATATAAAACAATCGTCTATAACGTTTCTCATTTTCATTTCTGACATATCGCATTGATAAAGTTAAGGTGTTCCGTGCGAGGGGTTCATTAATTTAAGTAGTTTTCAGGTTATTGTTAAGTACTTATAAGTTATCTAAGTACATATACATATTTCACAAAATGGATAGTGTTGAGCACCTAAACTTATCTATATGTATATTCTCATAGCGTTCGTTCATGTAGTAGTATTTACGTGTATCATCACATTTTAGTGTACCTACCTACTTCCATGTTGCCGAAAAACAAGACAATACCACAGCGTCAATTCAATCAATTTTTTATTTTCAGGAAGTTTCATGTTCTGTTTTCACGGATTTGGAATCTCGTAAATGGAACATTGTTTCATCTGCGAGTTTCCCCACATTCAATTTGAAAAAAATAGTTAGTATCGTGTGCCGCCACGTACGTCCTGCTCATTAGAACTGTGTCCATGTACGCGCCCGGTAGCCGCTCTGCAAGTCGATCAGTCCTGGCGACCAGGCGACGTGCCGGTCGGCTCACCACGGCATCCCCTGTTCGCAGGTACAAGTAGAGATAAGAGCGGTATCCAGAGCTCCAGAAGCCAGCGTCAGGCGATGTTAAACGAGAAAATGCATAAATTTTTATCGGTGAGCAGGCGATTTCTGTCGGGTACTTCTTATTGCGTTGTAATTATATGGCTGAAGTTTAGATGTGACAATACTGTTTCTCAAGATGTTTCTTCCTTTGGCCAACCAGTTGTGATGGATGTATTTCTTCGAAGGCAACTGTCCTCAAATCTATTTTGCGAAGTACATTTACTTTTTGTTCGAACACGTTTTATAAAAGACTCTATTTTAGTTCCATGCTTCGTACAACATAATTTGACATAATTAGTAATAAAATATGTACAAACCTTCAGTTTTACAAGGGGGTTTGTCGAACTCTACCATCGAATATTTTGCGACTATCGTGAGCGAGAGTTCTTCGAGCAGTGTGTTTGCGGGCATTTGTTTACAATAATGTTTGTTTTAACACTGTTTGTTTTCGAAAAAATCTTCTTATACGTGTAAACGAAGCTTTGCAGTAAATGTACTTCTAATTTTATACTGTTTGAACCAAAAATATGTTGCAGCTTATCTTTGAATAACTCGAAACCTTTGCCAAGTGTACGTTGGTAAACGATGTTAGGTTACAAGTTTCCTGAGTTTTGATGTCCGCGTCAGTCGGTCGTTGTAGAATAAAAAATATACGATACCATTAAATACGGTAACAAGTGTCTGCTTGTGAATTCTTGGCTTACTTTGTACTTACCCGTTTTAAAATATGATTTAAAAAAATAATTAAACTAAGTTGCTTTCTGCACAAAGTTTATGGTTCAAGCTAATTACGCATGCTTGGGCGAAAAGATGTGTTCTTGTTATTAACATTCGTACTATGAGTCGGTTAGAATTTATTTGTGTTCGTGTACATTATTGTTGTTGTTTTACTGTCTTCCTCGGATAATTTTGACACATTCTTTCCGCTTGTGCGTGATCACCGCTTTCGATTTATTTCTTTTAAACTGGTGAAACACGAAAATCGTTAGAATCCATCCAACTCAGGTTCCATAATCATATACTCTGTGTTCTTCGCGAGACTCAAATAGCGATAAGCGATAGGTACTAGAATATGGTTATGTAATATTGTTATTCTCAAAACAATCTATATATCTATCTATAATACTAAAACCAACCGGCCCGGGTGCGTACAGGCGCGTTACTCTAATAAGAACGGACGCGTGCAATGCCAATGATTGAGACAAACGCCGCTGCTATTTATACGATATCGTTCTTAGGACATCTAGAGGCGTGCGCTGCTGTTCGGCATCCCCACCTACGCAGCGCCAACGTAGCTGCCAACAATTATTATAATTTGATTAATCATTCGCCGGGGCCTTACGAGGCAGAGGCGCGCGGTACCTTCGATATGGCGAGGACGGCGCCGACTGGCGGACGAAGTTTCGATTCTGTAACCGATTGCCGGTGGCGGGCTCGGGACGACGGGGAGGGTGCCTACCTGCGCCCTTACGCCCCCGACGAGGGTCCACAGTCAGACCGGGCCGTGTATAAGAGTGCCTATTTGTGGGAAGACTCCTCAGACAATAGACGTTTCACTGAGAGGAGAAAAAAGACAGTTCGTTTTGACGGACATGAGGGCGCAGCGACGTTTCCGCGCGGAGGCCGGGACGCGTCGGCCGCGCCGCATGACTGGGCCTCCCTGCGGTGGGAATCCGAGCGCCAGACCAGCCAAGACTCCGCCACAAAAGACTCGGGCATCGATACCTCTAGCACATTCACATCCAGTGAAGACTCTAACAGAGGCGATTGCCCCAAGGTATTAATCGCTTCACATTGTGTCAGTTAGTTGCTTCACTAGAACTAGCTCATCTTTTAGTGCCGTTTTTCGGCTTGGTTATGCTAATCACGCGTCGGTAATATGCTAACAAAGTTTTAAAAATGTTCTTTTAAATGTAACTTATTTTTAGTGAAGCAAAATTCTAGATAAGGCCTTAAAATAATACCCACTAGTTACTATGGATTCCCACTACCTCAATTTTTTCCTTGACACATAAGGTTACATTTCGATTACCTATTACGTACCTATCTTGATTTCTAAGTTGCTGATTGAGATGTTTAGAATCTTATTAGAATAGGCTCTATTATTGCGTTCACTAAAACTATTTGATCCACCTACGCGGTTAATGCTCTTAAATGTGAGACTATATTTTTGTTTGGCTGTGGCATGGTTGCGCGCGCCAGCATGCATTGATTAAGTACTTACTTACACCCTATTTTTTTTTTTGAATGTTCACCTGTTTGTAAAATTGTATATTGAACGACCTCCAGAGCATGCAATTTTGGATTATTTTTGATTGGACCGATTTTAAGTAGTGTTACCGGTCAGATAAATTCATTTTAACTTACAAAATGTAAATAGTTACTTTAATAAGTGATTTATGGAAAAAGACTGATGCAATATTGTTGTGGTGCAGTTTCCGCTGAGCTGGCAGGTGTCGACGGACGGCTCGCGCATGACTGGACACATGGTGTTACGCAAGAGCGTCATCGAGGGCAGTTCGCACTCCTCTGCCGCTATACTTGGGCTGAAGGTAGTGGGTGGAAAGCTTTTGCCCGATGGATCGCGAGGCGCTGTCGTTGAAAAAGTCAAGAAAGGATCCATAGCTGATCTGGAGGGTCAACTTAGGATAGGTAAGTTTTTTGTGTAGATTGATGCACGTGTAAGAAGAATAGATACTAGCTGTAATGATAATGATGATGCGTAAGTAGATTCACAGAAAAATATAGGTCCGTATCTTTAAGAAGAACTCAAATGAGGTATTTTAAGACCCCACATTTGTTCGTGTAATTTTTACCTCAATGTGATAGCAAACATCGGAAAGCTCCTCATGTCCGTAAACTCTTACAAGTTTCATATTTTTGTTTTAATAATGGCAACAGGGACACCATATGTTAGATTGTGATATTTAGATAAATTTACAGCCCATGTATGTAGGTGTAGGCATGTAGTCTCCTAAAATACTGCAGTCTATTATTGCCTAAGTTTTATGACAATTAGATAAGTAAGTAGAGTCCATGCTATGGACTACTTTGTTCGACTAATAGCGCATAGCGCGGCTAGCGATTGCAAAATCCTTGTTTCGTATTCTAGTTCAGTGTTATTGGGTTTACTCTTATAAATTTCTCAGTCGCAATCCGCATTTGGAAAATTTGCTCAATGTAATAGAAATAAGCTTGCCGCGTATTATATGAGACCTTTCGTCGCGTCGTCAAGAAAATGAGGGTTACACAATAGATACACACTCCTCTGATGGCTCACTTGGAAAATATAAGCGTGACGATGACTATTTATATTCCTATTCTTTGGGCCAGGGGCTCTTTGCTAACCTTGAATTTTATTGATAAGAATGTGCATGACGTGAACAAAATGCTAATCAACAATGGTCTGCAGTGCTAATCAACAATAGCGCTTTAATCAATTACGCATTATTGAAGCAACTAACAGTCTCTAATTAATAGAGTCAACAAAATTAGGTTTAAATATTCTAAGGTTTTGGAAACTTTAAACTCCTTTAAAAGATAACTGTTTAAAATTGGTCTGTTCTGTTTCTTGTTCTGCATGCAGTAGAAAATGATTATGTATATCTATTAATCGTATTGGAGTTCAGTGCACCAGGAACCGAATAAAAAATAATTATACTTGTTATTTTAATAAATGGTGGTGTGTTTATGTCTATGTGACATGCTCATGGCCGACAGCCTATAGCTATTAATTGCCTTATTGGCTAAAGTGTTTTTATACTATAATTTAATTTTAAGTATCCGCAATTGTATCTTAGTACATTGGGTTTTTACCTTTCAATAAAGATTTATAATTATTATTATAAAGACACAAGGTATAACTGCAGACTGACAGGTTAACTAAAGTAAGGATACTGTTTTCTCGTTTATTTTATGATAATGATCACTTTAATCAATTAAGACAACCATCTACTATTTGCCCTGGCAGTGTTGTTTGTCGAATCAGATCAACATGCATCTCGGATATTAACAGCGATTTTACAAGCTTTTATTTAACTTGCACTGTTCGTATGTCTGTTTGTCTGTCTTTCCGGTTCAAATTTTGTGATCCATTTTTTAAGCACTTGCGGGTATCCGATTGAGCTGAAATTTGGAATACGTATGTAAGTTAGGTAACAATGCAATAATATGGAGCTGGTCTGATGATGGAGTCTGAAGGTGACCATAGAAACTTGTGAATTATACAACGTAACCCCCTCATTTTTTATTGGTAGGCTTGTTAAATTGGTGTTGACAAGTACTATGCAACCAGATAGTCCACAGGGTCTGATGATTAAGCCGAAAGGTGACCAATGGAACCACCCAACTACTTATTATAACTTTAGACATGGATAATATTCAAGGTCTGATGATGGAACCGGAAGGAAGCCATAGGAACTCCTTAACTAAGCCAGATATCTTCGTTTTGTTTTTGTTATAACTGCTTGTTTTAAGGAAGGTGTTTTGTTATTTAAAATTATTTACACGACATTTACATTATAGTTTAATGAAAATATGTAATTTGTTCTTTTTTGTATTTGTTTTATGTTTGTTCTTTATGTTATTCGTTATCCTCTGATATTACTTGATTGTAATAGGTCATACAACCTTAAGCCATACCTACTGGTTTTAAACAGGCGATGAAGTACTGCAATGGAATGGCGTGCCTCTACAAGGCCGGAGTGCCGAGGAAGTGGCCGCCGTGGTCGCGGACAGCAAGCACGACTCCCACGTGGAACTGGTCGTATCTCGACCTCTTGCTGTGCCTCGCCCGCCGGCACAGCCCTGGAGAACTCATAAAGGTAAGTGATAATACCTGAAACCGGATTAAAAGAAAAGACACCATGTGCTTACAAGTGTAGATACCTACGATTAAGGAACATGGTGACCATTTCGAATATTATTTAATAACCTATTCTGTGTGGCACTACTGGGCTAAGGCTTGCCTTTGACGTTTTCACATAGATCAATCTTGGACCAATATTATCCATGACTTTTCCGCAAAAGTATCCAAGTCGTTACGCCATCTTCGTCTCGGTCAGCCACGACACCTGTGACAGTGTTCAGGGGTCCATGCCGTGACGATTTTTGCCCACGTTTACGAATCTATATGCACGACATGCCCCGCCCAGTCCCACTTCTGCGTTGCTTACTTTAAGCCTACATCTATAATCTGAGTCATGGAACGCAGCGTGGTGAAATATATTTCATATTTTTAAAATGTTTTCGTAATGGTGGTCATTTGAAATAAATGTTAATTATGTTTCCTGCTACTCCAATCAATGTTCAATGCTAAGGTTTAATATGATAAAATAAAAACGGTGCTTTCTTCAATATATACTGTAGGACTAGGTATAGTAATTTGTGTCTACGTAGAGGTGTACACGGAGGTGATGGGTGGGTGTGAGAAGCCGAGCGTGCTAGTGACGTCGCCAGGGTCACCCGACGCGCACTCACGTCGCCGCCACGCCCGCCACAACCATCACAACGCGAGTGTAGCTGGACGTATACAGGTTTGTTCGAAAAGTTGTTCAGGTATGGAAGAAGGCTCTTCCCCATGAATAGATATAGGCCGATTTATTCAGGCATCTTACTTATAGGGCTTTATGAGAACAATTTTTGGAACAGCCAAAGCTTTTTAAACAATTCTGACCATGCCACCTGAAATAATGGTTGTGATGGTATGTACCTATGTACTTTTCTCAAAGCTTAATGAAGAACAGACTGCACGTTAATTTATTGACGTTTGATATGGAGCGGAGACATAGGGAACCGTTCAGCTCGCGGCACACAACAGGTACACAACCCATAGCTGCTAGTATTATCTAAAACGTTAACATTTTCTTTACGACCTGTATTATTACGGGAGACAAAAATTTTAGTGACGGCTTGTCTAACAGGGTTCCACATTTGTGGACACCTGTTTATGTATATCACATGCATCCCCAATTTACTAAAGAAGTAGAGACGGTTGAGTAAAAAATCCTGTCTCCAATATAGTAGTAGATAGGTACCTAGACAATGGGATTTCTTTAATTTTATTCAATTTCTATTACAATAGCTGAAAATATACTTCGACATCACCGCTTTGCAACTGCTGGTGACAGTAGTCTCGGCTAGTGGCCTGAGCCCGCGGCCCGACGGCGCTCCACGATGCCCTTACGCCAAGATCTTCCTACTTCCTGACAAAAGCGAGAAGAGCAAACGACGAACCAAGACCTTGGCCAACACTCTGGAACCAAGATGGAACCAGACCTTCGTCTACTGCGGCATCCGGATTACGGACATCAAGAAGAGAACTCTAGAGGTAAATTTAATAAATTAAATCCCTAAGTAACCGACTGCACCAACCAGCACCGACTTCAAATATTTATTTTTTTGCTTTTTGAAGTCGGTTTACCTTTTTTTATAAAAGATTATTATTTTACAATTTTAAGTGACCAGTGAATTATTCTATAGTAGGGTACCTATAGGATTGACGTAATACCCATAATATCTCAATTTACACATGCCTATTGTTTGTCGTTAAGGAGTTCCCTGGTGTATCTTCTAAGTCCAAGGTCCAATGTCAATAAAATTAATATGGGACCACCTTGGAGATATACTGAACCCAATGCAAAAAAAATGATCAAAATCGGTCCACAATTGACGGAAATATCCTCCTTTTTGAAGTCGGTTAAAAAGACTGCAGGCGAGGGGAAGATTTGGTGCTAAATATTTTCATTGTTTTGGGTAACCCGAACTATGTAAGTACTTTGCTATCTCCTAAAATATAGGACTATTTTTAAAGGTAGATCATTAGGGATGTGGAAAGATAGTCATTACTTAATTATCTACTTCGTTTAATCGCCTCAAGAGAGGAAAGAGTAAAAAGGAAAAATCGTCATTCATCTTTTTAATATCTATAAATCCGAAATAGTTAGTGCACATTAAATTATTAACAACAACCCCCAACAAAGGTTTCTCAAAACAATAAAAGCTTCAATATAACAAATCTGTTGAACTTTTAGCACTTCTCCAGAAACTGTCGGTGTCAACCACAAATTGAAAATTAGCTTCTTCGCTTGCTAGGGGCCTGCCTAACATTCACCAACTAACTATAAAATATTGTTATAGGTCACTGTATGGGATTTAAATCGATACGGTCCAAATGACTTCCTTGGGGAAGTTATTCTGGATTTAGACAACATTGTGATGAACCACGAACCTAATTGGTACACGATGAAACCACACGAAGATACTTCTGGATTTAGCGTAAGTAAATAGCTATTTGATTTATAAGATCAGTAGCAAAATCTGTTGAATAGAGATATGTGCTTGTGGGAGAAATAACCGTATCATCAAACTTCGCTGTTCCTATAGAGGTATCGTGAAGAAGAAGCAGATGGAGAGCATCTGTCGCCACCTTCAACGTCGACATCGCGTCTTTCAGACTCGGACACGCCGAGCGAATGTGACCTCCGTCGACATCACTCGCTGTCTAGCCTCGCCTCTAGTTCGAGCCCGCCACCTCCCCACGAGGTAAGATAAACAGCATGAAGCTGACATTGTGATGAATCGTCATAAGTTAGGTAGTCCAGTTTCTTTAATATACAATTAGGTAATAAGGCTTTCTTTTGTTTTTTGTTGGGTTGAAGTTCAACTACAAAGTTTAAGAACCAAGGCGAGGGAGTAACCTAGAGATAAGATGTAACCTCTAGTTGACATAAATTCATTTTTGTATCTTATTAGATGTTACAAACTATGCCCGCATCATACACGGCGGGCATACTTATTTAAAAAAAAATTGCTTGAAAGCAATAACCTCTTGTCGTCCATTGTGTCTGGATTCTGTCGCCTGACGTTGTACATATTCGTCCTAGTCCCAAGTCTAAATATAATTTGCAGCGAATGGATATGGATGGGGCAACGTGCAGTCGACGCGATATGTCTCCGGCAGGCCGAGTGAGAGCCGCCGGGATGTCCAGAGAAAGGGTGAGAGCTTTTATTCAGGCATCGCTATATAAATAACTAGTAGTTTCCCGCGACTTCGTACCCGGTCGACAGCGCCACCTACTGAGTCTATGTTTCGTTTGACAATTAGAACTGTCACTACCTATCCTATGTGAAAATTACTATAGGTATACAATTGCATTGATGCTGTATCTCGTTTTGGTGAATTGCTGTGTTCGTGGTATCGAAATCAGCGTGGTGTAGAACAGAGTAGATAAGAGTTCAGTTATTGCATTGACCGCTCAAAAAGCGATATGATCGCCGTAACGTGCGCATTAAAATGTTCGGATGCGGGATCGAACTTCCGAAAATCGCCGATCGCCAATGCTAAAAGTCCTTTGACTCTTAACGGGATAGGTTTTTTTTCAAAGGTGTCATGAAATAGTAAGATTTACTGAAATAAGCGTTGTTATGCAGAGCTGCGGCTACAGCGTGGCGCGCTCCCAGTCAGCAGCAGGGGTGGCTCGGCCGCAGCGCGCGCGCAGCAAGTCGCCGCGGCGCTCGCTGTCGCCGCCCGCCGACCGCGACGCGTGGCGCTACACAGGTGCCGCACCGGCGCCGATCCGACTCTACCCACCAATGAGAATGCTGAGTTTAGAACGCCGATAGCAATAATGCTTACGGTGCTCCAAACTCTTTCCTACGATTGGTCCGTGGAGGTCGATATGACAGTGGGTTTGACCCCGCACGGAACACTGTCGTCGAGACACGCACGTTCTTTCGCCGCGTCCGCTCATCACCACTTTACTACCACTTACTGTTTTCACCTCCTAGCTCTATTCCACTTTGATTTAATTTCACGCATCTTCCGCTGACCTTGTTCCTGTCTACCTGATATGAGCACGCTGTCCATTTTAGGTACCTACCTACTATTATAGAGTGCACTGTACTCGGTTAGAGGAAACTAGTAGGTACCCATTACTTACCTACACTACGAATATTCAGGAAACTTAACAAACCGCCTCTACGAATACAGCACACTCGCCGATGGTTACATTTCATGTTTGTTGTCTGCATGAATCTTAATCTAATGACCTAATAATTTATCTTTCTAAGGCCAATCTTCGTAAGTCTCCAGTTTCTTTTATATTCTTCATAAACAGTTTATACCTCGTGGCATGTTTGTACTAGTTATTTTCAGTCGATGTTCAGGTTACTGTGAAGGTTGTATACCTACCTGCTGATGATATTTCAGTGAACGAGGAGCGAGGCGACGCGTCCCGGTTGCCGACGCACGCATACGCCCCGAGGTTCCAGTCTCGATCCGCTACTGCCACGCCCACTACGAGCCCCAAGAAACGACAACTACCACAAATTCCGCACCAGGTAATAGTAATAGTGTCATTCTCACAGAAATCGTAATAATAAAGCACTGGAACTAGAATAGCGCACAGTTTCATTCAAACCTCATATTTACTCACATTATTGCCGTAAAAATATTTTCTGATTAGTTGTCCTATTTAAATTATAAATACAATTTCAAGTTTTAGATGACTCCGCAGTTGGTGAATACCCAACTGCGGAGTCTTCCAAATCTTGCATATAATAGCAACTGCCTAATAGCAACTTTGGCCGTACCGCATCACATACATTGCTCTATGTAGTACTCAAGTATTTTGTGATAATTTACTTAAATGCGTGGCGCCAAGTTCACGCGGCTTTACGACTTATATGTAGCAGAGATGGGCAAAATGTAATCAGATTAATGATTAACCACGCCCGCTTGGGAAATATAGGCGTGATGGTGTATTAATAATTAACGATTACAATTACATTTTGTAATCTTCAACGTTTACGATTACACTTTTAATCTTGAATCATGATTAAATATTACAAAATGTAATTGTAATCATTAACCTGATTACATTGTGTCCATCTCTGGTATGTAGTTATTTAGTAGTTCCATATCCTAACAATATTATTTGCATATCAGAGTGCGCAGAGGGCGGTGCGAGCGCAAGTGTCGGCGGACCTCGAGGAACGTAAGTGGATCGCCCCGCACCACATTGGCGCCACACTCACGTACCGCAGCACGCCACAAGGTCAATACACGCATACCCTGCCATAAATACCCGACACCACTGACTAGGTACACTACTCCAGCGACACTTAGCACTCTAGACGAACACATGAATTTTCCATCAAATATACATATGTAGGTACGTAATTACTACGTAATGTAGTACACTCTTAAGGCCGAAGCTTACCTACGTAGGAAGGAACGCCATTTTCAATATTACTGCAATAGGTCTAACACTCGTACTTACGTATTTCATTGGTATCTATTACGTAAATACCGCTATAGACTATCATTGAAACCTACAATTGCAATGAGACTGCGGCGAAGATACGAGTGCTAAGAGATATTGAAATAAGATTGAAAATAATTTCCTTCGAAAATGCCATTTCATCATTAGCTCTTATAAATCATGAGTCCAGCCATTGGCAATTAACATCTTCTACTAATGTTAGTAGGTATTTTAATTATAATTATGCATAACTCAAGACTTTGTATATACCTATGTATTAATTTCAATCTGCCATAATACCTATTACCAATCCGTATCATTTCACTACTAGGTGACTTACTATCATTACAATACATTTAGCTTCATATAAATGCACAATTATTATAGCCACATAATTTCAAGATTTTTTAATACTTAAGAGGAATCCACCCAATAGAAACTGTAAACAATGGTAACTTAGGCTGGGAAAGACACTACGCGGGCTTATCAGACTCTGAGCTCGCGGCGCGCGGCGGAGGCGGATGGGCGCCGCGTCGCCGGCTGTCGCCCGACGCAGCCGCTGCCGACTCCGACCTCGAGTCAGTCGCCTCCGTCACTTCCAGCGCCTTCAGCACCCAATCTGAACGACCACGACCCACACGTATGCTCAGGTACGCATTTATAATTACCCACTTGTATTCCTACAAAATCATAATTTCAAAGGAACTGAACGACTCCAAGTGATTGTTGACATAACTTTACAGCCGAAGGCGAATACTCCCTCCTCATAGTACATCTTCCTCTTGCGATAGTGCTACACCTATCCCGGAACCTAATCACCAATACCACCGTACTAATCGTAGCTGCCGCCGTCTATTGCCGTACTTCTCTATTCCCACGGGTGCGGAGCGCGCGCTTCGACGTCAAATCCACAGTCGTTGCGAGATCCATCAAGGTGCGGTTCCGGCAACGCAACGCGCGCGGCCGACGCGGCGCCTTCGCCGAAAACTCGCCCGCAGCCGTTCTGCCGGCTCCTATACTCAAAATCGAACCCTTCGCGCACATGCGTATGAACGTAGTCACAGTTGCCCTGAATATACCGTATACACCAACACTTACAAAATAACTGAAAATAAAAAAGATTACGTATTCCAAATGACACTACCCCGTCATACAAATCCAAATATGTTTGTAACAAGTTTCTCACTTCATAGAGAACAAAGAATTTTACCGAAGACCATATACTACGATCCATTTTCATCAGAAGCAAAAGTGCAAATGTTTCCGTGTAGACAAGAAAATATGAAAATTCAACCAGATTCTATGTTATGGTATTCCAAAAGACCCACGAGCCTTAATGATTACCAATCACAGTTACCGATAAGAACTGAGCGAAGAAAACTTCCTGACATTACTAGTTTACACAATCCACGAATAAGGTCTCTTCCTGATATTCCGTCGATAAATTTAACGAAAACTTTTGAATACAAATCAAATTCAACATTAAAATGTTATAGTAAATCTATAAATATGACTAAACAGGAAGAAATAGGTTCCCAATTTCAGGGATACGATAGCGGAGGTAGTGATGCAGAAACTACAATTTACATAAGTATTGAAAAACAAAACAGTTCCGAGGTTGATACAGTTAAAAATGATGAAAGCAAATCAAAAGCACCATGTGAGTTTATAAATAGTTCAGAGTTCAACCAAAATATAAACCAAATTAGTCGTAAAAAACTCTTGTCGCTGGATTTGAAAACGAATTATGACAGTATAACTCCCAATCAAGGGGATTCGTTAGATATACTATGTGAAACAAAGGAACCTGTTCAAAGTTTTAAAATTGATAAACCAGATATAGAAAATCCAAAAGGGGCAGATAATAATCGCAGACGAAATTCTGATTCGTTAGTAATATTAAAAAGTTCGCCTGCACCCTTGACGACCCCCGATCAGATTAAAAATATGTTCAAGAGGATGAGCATATCTTCAAAGGCTAAATCTTTAGATACACCCACCGAGTTCAACGAAAATGAGCCCAAAGACAAGAAGTACGGCAATACTGTCAGCATTAACGAAATCCCCACTTTTCAAGAATATCGCTCCCCTAATTCCCTATCGCCGCAACCCAGTATAGATATGTCGTTAAAGAAACCTTTACCATCCATTATAAAAAAAGCTCGTACACGATCGTACTCATTGGCTGCGGCCGATCATTTAGATCGAGAATTCAGTATAGTGGCTAATACGTTGTCTATTGCTCTTTCTTCCCCGAACCTCGGCTCGCCCCGTCGTGTGCTCACTCCCGCCGCCTCTCATCTGCCACTCGATGACATTCATCAAAACACTCATGACGCGATGATGATACCCTCTACTTCTGAAAAATCAACGACTCGACAACAACTGACGTCACCGACATTGCAACGTAATCACCAACGGCGCAATACAAACTGCAATAAAAAATCTACGATGAAAACTGCTTCGAAAAAACCTGAGAAATTTGCATCCCGGCCGCATTCCAAACACAGTAATGATTATGGCGGTCGTGAGAATGGGCGCAGCAGCAACCAGCAGCAACCACTGGAGCGACGGGAGTCCCGCCGCGGCCAGTTTACACGGAGCCTGAGCAATGCGGACGTACCGCCCGACGAAAAAACAGGTAAATAACCATTGTACCGTAGTTTTGGTTTGTTTGGAAAACTAACATTCAAATTTAAGATTTAACATTTAACAAAGATGGCAGTCTCAGCGACACCGCGCTCGGGCCCAGCGAACTGGAGCCGGTGAACGATGACGTGCTCCTGAAGGCGGAACCCCGTGACTATTTCGGCCCGGGCATGGGCAAAAAAAGCAACTCAACTTCGCAACTGTCTGCAACAGGTGACCTCAATCTTATCTGTGATATGCACATGTAATATAGGTACAAAAATTGGCACGCAACTTTTCTGAAAAATATTTGTAGCATTCTATAACATTTCCAACCTAATCGTCAACAAAATAATCTAAAGTGGAAAAATAGAAATTATAAGATCCAAAGCAAGTTAAGTATATAAAATTTATTTTAAAATAACCACAGGACGAAAACGGAGATTAGGTTTTGGTAAACGTGGCAAAAATTCGTTTACGGTACAACGCAGTGAGGAAGTGGTGCCCGGTGAAATGCGGGGCGGCATGGGCGGAGTGTCGCGAGCCTCATCGGCGTCCAGCGAGAACGACGAAGACAGGTTCGCGGTGCTCGGCACCTACGACATTGACACAATAGTGTGCAGTAAT
Organism: Phalera bucephala; assembly: GCA_905147815.2. Taxonomy (NCBI): domain Eukaryota; kingdom Metazoa; phylum Arthropoda; class Insecta; order Lepidoptera; family Notodontidae; genus Phalera; species Phalera bucephala. Next base: position 16,499,725 of record LR990617.1, on the reverse strand, counting down.
GGGGGGCGGTAGAATTAACGCGTTTCATAAAATTCTTACTTATTATAAGGTAATGAGGAAACGAAAGAGAAAATTACATCTGCATAAAGGATTATGGCGGAAAAGTAGTATATCTATTACAAAGTATATAAGTGCATAACATAACGTACAATGTCGCTTTCGTTGGTTAGCTATTGTAGAGCTTTTACTGGTAAATGTAAATATGTACCTCATACGTACCTATAATACCTACATGTTTATATAATATGTATATACAAACCGCTGTTAAGTAGGACCGTTTAATAATACAAAACATTCCCCTTTGTAATACGCAGATAAGAAAATAAATAACCTACCATATTTTTTTAATAATATCTACCTTTGGCAAATGTCACGATAAAGAAGTTTTTTTGGGGATACAATATTCCGAGTTTCGATTAATGTAATACCCACTTAATGATTAGTTCATTAGTTCGAAAGGGTCATGCGGTAAACAATAGTTCCCCAAGTACTTATCTAAATGTAAGTGCGGCGTGAAGCCGCTGTGCCGGTAACGAATGTGTGTTCGATGCGGGCGGCGGACGCGCGCGCGGGCCGACTGGGCGCGGGCGCGTGGAGGGCGGCGCACGGCGCAAGCGCTCCGGCCCAGCCACCACGTTCCAGCGCTCGCACGAGGTGTGCGCCGTCAGCCTCGTCTCCATATCTAGCTCGGAGGGATCCTCGTAAGTCGTCCGCTCCCTTCTCCACCGCGGTTCGCGAGCTGCCTGCTGACTCCGATTCTTGTATGTGCGCCTCGATGTTGCTCGCGTCTTCTACTTTGCCCCTCTGTGTGCCTCTGGTTTTGTCAAAGCATGAATCCGATTATTATATTGGTGTGTTTCACTTATTCTCTTTTCTGTTCAGCACGCACGAGTCTTCTCTCGCATAGGCATCGCACCCTCTCGTTTACGTACATGAGACAGCTACATTTATCTCCGGTGTCTAGACGGCCCCTGTGTCCGATGTTTTTGTACGTTTTCAGTCACGTGTCGATGGGGAAATCGGCGGCCGAAATGAAAACGTTTTTGATATGATGCACGCCTGCGATTCGATGATAAATGTTGCCTGAAAGCCTACGATGTTTGCACTTATTAATTATTTTAACCAGTTCGACATATCATTTTTTATCTGTTTAATGTACACACACTAATTAACAATCATGCATGTCTCACGAAAATATCGCTCATTTTTTCGCAATTCATGACCTCCAATAGGCTAGGTAAAAGGGCATTTTATAGACATTTTGACACTTATTTTTACTTCAGAAATAGACTAAATCTACATCTTACACTTGTAACTTTACTGAATTGAAATTCTTTTATTTTATTTTTAATACACAACAAGCACTTCCTAAAAATTCATATAAGTAAGGGTATAGAAACAAGCAATACCTTTTGTTAAGGACAACAATAGGTAATACTGTCGTTATTTTGAACAAGTGCAGTATGATAGCTATTTTATAAATGGAAGATATTTAAAAAATATAAATACTGTATTCTCTGGGTACTTTTGTACTTATAACAATAGGTAGCTATATCTATTCAATCTATAATTACGATATCTGTTACCTGTCTTTTATAGATGCAGACCATTCTCTAGCGTTTCTAGCACCTTAACACAATTATGTCTACTATTTAGATGTTCTTATTATAGTACGTAGAACCTGGAATTCACGTAATTGCCTTAACTTTATCAAATGATGCATCCGAAAAACTACCGCCCTCTTCTTCACTATTGTATCAACGTTGTACTTTCTTTTTTTTATATCTCTTCCTTTAGTAGTTGCAAAAAATTCTGATCTTTAAAATAAATTATCATTATTAACATTTTTACCTAATTTGATATAGGCAAGTTCGTAATGTCTTTATTTTTAATTAAAATAAATTTATTTTATATAGTTAAATAATGACATGAAATCTAGATTTCCTTTAATGGCATATTTTTTAATAAATAGAAGGTTAATGAACCTATCATAGCACTATTAAAATCTATAGACCTCGGTGCTTGTGACTGATGTTACCTAGCAGGTGTCAATAAATTATAAAGAAATAAAGGGCCTATGCAGGACATACTAAGAATGATCGGCTAATTGTTTATTTTGTAGAAATAACCTATCGATTGTCTAAAAATCAGCTAACCAAACAGACAAACACCATACCAATTCATTGTTCCACGCAAATTAGCTAGGAGTGCTCTGTGCAAAAATTAGCCGAACATCTCTTTTCCAATCATAATGTAGTATAAACAAGATTTATGTATAGAAACTATCTGTTAATATATTATAGAGAATGTTCTAGTAACACATAATCCACTTTTAGATGGTCTCCTGGTATGAGAGGCTCTGGCTCTTCGGAAGGCGGTGGATTGTCAGACTTCATCGACGGCTTAGGGCCGGGACAACTAGTGGGCAGGCAACTACTCGGCGCACCTACTCTGGGAGATGTGCAACTATCCATGTGCTATCAAAAAGGATTCCTAGAGGTTAAAGTGGCTCTCGTAGAGTAGATTAATCCTGGCTTACAAGTTATTTTACTATAGTGATTTTATGATCCCCGCATAGTAATTTTGTGCAGGGGAAAAAAAACCAACACCGTCGCGCATTTCCCAAGCAGACGGCGATGATGTTAAGTCCTATGTAAAAGGGGGCAAGCCTATTATTATTATACCGGACATGATGCCAGACTCCGGACTACTACAGGAAATTTTGATATTGAAATATAACATTTTTGGTTTACTTGGATTTAAACACATTGTTCGCCTACACCAACAACTCAGCCAAATTGTAAGTTTAAATCTACTTGAGTAAAATTGCAGTAGCTATAGTGGTTGCGTACATATACACCGAGTTTCGTGCAAACTCATATTCCCTGGATTATAGGTGACATAAAATACATCATATTGTACTAGAGACTAACTCTACTAACTATGCTCTATCGTCATACGCTTTTAGAACTGTTTCGCCGTGTGAAACCTCAAGAATAGTACGTAAGTGGTACTAGGTGTTGTCCATATTTATTTAAGTGTGTGTGCACTGAAGCTTTATCTATAAAACTAAATGACTTCTACTAAAATTTTCTCTATGCTGTTCGTATGAAGTCAGAATATAGAAATATACCACATTTCAGGTGGAGGTGATCCGAGCCAGAGGTCTGCAAGCCAGACAAGGAAGTCGGACGCTGCCCGCACCATACGTCAAAGTGTACCTCGTGAGCGGGAAGCGGTGTATCGCCAAAGCTAAGACTAGCACGGCGCGTCGCACGCTCGACCCCTTGTATCAACAAACGCTTACCTTTAGAGAAAATTTCAAAGGCTGCGTATTACAGGTGCGGACGAAGCAACTTACCATAGAATTTGTACTATTCATATAGCAACTGAGCAAGGAGTATAAGACCTAGAGGATTTTTCGATTTTATTCCGGGAACGAGGAAAAGGCCGCGTGCTTGTGTTTCGCCAACCAAATACCAAGTACAATAGACCTACTATATACTATACATAAACCATGCGAAGATGCATGCCATGTTTCTATTCTCTTGCGACAATCGATATCGCATTGTTCTGACCACGCGACTTTTCATTATACAATATCTTGCCCATACATTTTTCGTTTTATACTACCGTCCACTTGGCTACAGGAAAAGTGTGGTCGATTTAAAATATAGAAATTATCCAACGCATTGATCTACTATCTATCTATATCATCACCCCAGATCCCTTGCAAGGTAAGGTAGGTAAGGTAAGCAAAGAGTATAGAGTCCTAACAGATTCAGACGTGGATTAATAATTCTGAAAAAAAGATTCTTAATAACCCTAGCCTTTCCTGAGAAAGTCGTAATCGTAAGAAAAACAGACACACACACACACACAACAAAGTGATCCTATAAGTGTTCTGTTTCTACCGAATATTGTATTGTCAAATAGAGTAACGTACAGGGTGTACAGGTGACAGTGTGGGGAGACTATATTAAGGGGTTATTACACTATCCAATCTGATTCCAATTTTTAGGAACCAATTTAACCATCCAAATATAGTCAGATTGGAAACTAGCGATTACAATATCCTGTATTGAAGCCAATTTCAGATAGTGATGCAACCGTAATTATGATAAACGGCGTATTGTAAGTATTGTAACGTTAATGTGCCCACAGGTGACAGTGTGGGGAGATTACGGACGTATAGAGGGTAAAAAGGTGTTCATGGGCGTGGCCCAGATCATGCTGGACGACCTGAACCTGTCGAACATCGTCATCGGATGGTACAAACTCTTTGGAACTACTTCCTTGGTGAGATATTTAGTTTTATCAAACATTAACAGACTATATTTTGTACACTACACAATACAATAGCACTTTTTTGACGATGTACATGCATAACCAAAAATATAATAAGTAACAAGTTATTCAAGAATTATGAAGTTCTAAATTTCACAATTGTAGTTCACGTTTTAATAGTACGTTATTTAAATTTGTTTTGAGAACGGCTTAATTTAGAACGTTATCGAGTAGTCGCGGGTTCAATCCCTACACGTGACAATTCTTTCTGTGACCCACAAATGTTTGTGTCAGTCTGGGGCGTTGTGTATGTGAATGTCATGTATTTAAAGGAACCCACGTTCCAGGAATAATTTCTAATGTAAAAAAATAAGACCGACCCTCGCAGGGTGCAAGCTAACTGATGGTCGGAAATTTGCCTAATCAGGACACGTTCCACCATCTTCTTAATAAAACTATTATAATTTTAATTTGCTGTATATAAGAGACGTGGATATGCACAGTTTATAGTTCTGTTTCTTTTACACCACAGAGTAGGATTAAAATAGTTTTGATAAAGGTTGTGGTAATCCCCGGAATGTCGCAAAGCACACTTTTCATACAAATGAGACTCCGCGCACCATTAGATATTGCTGACAACCAATCGCGAACTAAACGCGAGATAACCGGAACAAAAGTTTGAGTGTGCGGGGGCTAAAATTGCTAATCTGTACAAACAGAACGCCGACAGACTTATTCGGCCGGTTTATATCGTGTGTTTTTTTTTCTTTCAGTAACCATGGTTCATACAGTCTTCTGGTGCCTGGGAGAACGTAAATCATGATAAAAATTATAAATTGTCCAAATAATACATTTAGTGATACCGCTTTAATATCATGATAAAAACGCAAACTATCTTGAATATAGGACATTTTCTATAAAACGAAAAGTGTAAAATAATTATTTGTATATTTATTTTCATTTGGAATGCCTACCGGAGTTTTGAATAGATAGCATTTTATAGCAATGAAACAAATGTATAGTGTACTCAATAATATGTAATTAAGAATTAAAAGCCAAATGCAATTCTTGTATATTTTTAACATTCAGTCAATTACCCCACTTGAGAAGATGCATTCTTTTTAAAAAAACATTCTCGTTTATTCCAATCATAGCCATAAAACTGACATTTGATGTATCAAGCGATGGTAAATTGGCTCTTAAATCCTATTTCATTGTTACTGATTTAAAGTATAAAGACGGGGAATACTTAAGAAAAATAATGTTTATATTTTCATATTTATATTCTGTAGATAGATATGTTAAAAAACATTCGATTTTATGCATTCCATCTCATTTCGTCTAATATATCAATCAGTCTATATCGCCATCTGACAAGAATGTCGAAAATAAGTCCATATCATTTTTACAATAAATGGTGTTGTTTATAGTGCGACAAGGATCTTTTCGCCCATGGATGACATTGATAGGAGGAAGTTGGTTTTAATTAATTTTATCATCTAGTAAAAATTTCCCTATTTCGAATGAGATATATCAACAGGCGGGTCTGCGCGGTTACTAATTAAAAAAAGAATTTGGGTAAATTTCATAGAAAAACGGCAACTTTGCGACAGTCATGAAGTGACATTTCACTTGATGACAGAGTTAGTTTCGATTTTGGCCGCGGGCCAAATGATCCTTGTAGGACTGTACTAATAATTGGCGACAGTGTCAAATGCGGGTTAAAAGGATTTATCGGTGAATGTCATCAGTATTATATAAAAATGACAATGAGATTTCACTCAAATCATCTAAGCTTAACTTAACATTGGTAGTAAAATACTAACCTGGAAAAACAAAACTGACGTAACAACCTGTACTTCTATACAAAAATTTCTGGTATATTTGTAAACATTAAAACTTTCTCAAGGTATTAACACTTAGTGCAATATTTGTTTGGGCTGTTTCGACGGCGAGGCTCCCGGTAGCCTACCCTCGCCTGCTCTTTTCACACCTGTCGATTTGATATCTGGAAAAAAGGTTACATTACAATTATAAATATTATTAATATAACCGGCGAGCGTGTATGAGACGAACTATGAGAGTGGAGGAAGCCAGAGAGGTCTGTAAGGAACGAACCTGTTGGAACTCTATACTCTCTGCCTACCCCGCGAGGGAGCTGGCGTGATGATATAGATAGATAGACAGACATTACAATTTCTGCACTGCACTGGATCCTTCGCTATAACCAAAAACGTAACGCGGGGCGTTAAGGGAAGTTCGTGAAATGATCTTTCAATGGTACTCCAATGACGCAGGGTCTTATTTGCTATATGGACGGCTTGGTCCAGTAGTTAAATGCTTGAGTCGCCCTGCCTAATGGATTGAGTAGTCGCGGGTTCGATTCCCGCAAGGGACAAATCTTTGTGTAACCCACAATTATTTGGTTCGGTCTGGATGTTTGTGCATGTGAATTTCGTGGTTGTAAAGGCATCCACGACACAGGAATAATTACTAGTGTGGGGCTACGCTTTTATTTAAAAAAAAAAACACTACTTACTTAATTCCCCAAGCGGGGGTGGCAGATGTGTACTGTGTACACTCATTTTCTATAATAACCAAACGCGGCGCGTTACGATAACTTCGTGAAATTATCGTGTAATGGTATTCTGTATACCACTGGGCACAAACTGTGTGTGTGTGAATGATGTACGCTGTTGGCCGCGAGGCCTTTACAGCTTCACCGGACTTAAAAGGCGAGCGTGCAACCACTACGCTCTAGCCAGCCAGAAGGGCAAGAGGCGACATACTCGGTTGGGACAGTCGCTGTAGGGGGACGGGTGCACTACTAAGTGCACCGGTCAACCGCCGGCTATGGGAGGGGATCTACTACTACGTCGTCGTCGTCGCCCGTATTCTGAGCGGAAAGAAGGGATGACAAAGCATCGGGGGGGTCGGTGAGAACATGTCGCGGCCGGCGGTGGCGGCAGGGGTCGGGGGGGAGGTCGTAGTCGGCGGTGGCTACGATTAACGGATTATCATTACACATCGTGACGCGTCGCGGTACGTTTAATTAGTCAAAGCAAATAAGGATCCAGAATACCATTACACAATCATTTCATAAAATTATCGTAACGCGCCGCGTTTGATCATTGGTGTAAGGGCTCTATTAATATTTAGAACATAAACAATTAAAGCGATTACCCTATGTTCAAACGAGCGCTTCTTCAACGCGCGTTAGTAAAGCGCTGGAATAAATGAACGGCTAACATTACATTTTTTATAAAAGCGCTGTACAGCGCTTCAGCACTGCGCGGTAAAAAAGGTGTCCTTGCGAACGAGGGGTTATTGTATATGGCAGAGGGACGCATCGCATCGCGTTATCGAATTTGACGCTCATGAACAATAAGGTAAGGAAATAAAAATAAATAAACAAATTGTACTTAGAGGAATAAATAGGATGTATACTGAAGATCACTAACCATCTTTGCGGCCCTTATGGTCGTGATAATGAGTATTATTCTAATTATGATTCCCGTACAGTTTACGCGGTAATGGGCAAAATCAAATAAAAATAATACTACTGCTATATAGATCCTTATATCGCTGTTTTTATCTATATCGTTACGCCAGATCGTAGGCATAGGCAGGCAGAGAGTATACATTTCAGGTGCATTCCTTATAAACCTCTCTAGCTTCCTCTACTCTCAAAGCCAGTTATGATTTCTTTTTCTTTAAAAGACTTAGCTCTACACTAGGATTTATTCCTGTGTCGTGGGTGCGTTAACAAACATGAAAATTCACATACACAAATACCCAGACCGTAACAAATAATTGTGAGTCACACAAAGGTTCCGTGCGGGAAACGAACCCACGACTATTAGACACAGAGGGCGGAGCGGCTCAAGCTCTTAACTACTGCGCTAAATCGTCCGTCCATTAAGGTATTTGAAGTTCTCACCTTGCAACCACCTGACTTGCGTGGCGGGGCCGTATCCTTTCTCGTTGCGCGCGGCGATGCGGAATATGATGGCGGGCTTCGTGGAGGAGTCCACGTGCGCGGCGCTCAGTGACGTCTGCGGCACCACGCACGTGTTCGCCTTGCCGCAGTACACCCGCACAAACGCGAGCTGAGACTTTGACTGCTCCTAAAAATAATTAAAATATACTAATATCAGAAAGGTACCGGGGAAGAGCTATAATATCTTACCATGACGAAATAGACAGTCCTATTTGAAGGACAAGTCAAGAGTCTCCGTAACTGGCGATCGTGTATGAGACGAACTATGACAGTGGAGGAAGCGAGAGAGGTATGTAAGGAAAGCACCTGTTGGAATTCTGTACTCTCCGCCTACCCCGCAAGGGATCTGGCGTGATGATATAGATAGATAGAATAATAATATCAGCTTATACTGCCAAACTGCTGGGCATGAATGCCACGAAACAAAGCGAGATAGATTAGGTCATATTTCACGACGAGGACCCAGTGTGTATTGGTGGAGGCAGGTTTGTGGCCACCTGCTGTTGGAACTTATTAAACCGCCTATAAGGCTTCCAACATGGTTAAATGACTACCACATTAAGTAGTAACGGAGACCAACGACTTAACGTCCCTTCCGTATCAAGGTGGCGGTTAGATATGAAAATGCCACAAACGGTCACCCATCTCAGATCGACCATATTGAACGCTGCTTAACCCTGGTGATCAGTAAAAACACTGGGGGGCACAGCGCCTCGAGCGCCTCTATTTCTTGTAATTTTCTTCAATGTCTGATTTCATCCAAATAATGTGACTACTAACAACACAACCTAAACTTCTATCATATCTATAGGCAGAGAGTAGAGTTCCAACAGCTTCATAAAAAAAAACAATATTACACTAAAAAAAACGGAAAAGTGCGAGTAACACTCGCGCTCTGAGGGTTCTGTAAACGTGCCACTAGATACCGTTGTTTTAATTTTTAATCGAATTCGAGGATATTTTATGTGCTATAATTACAAATGGACGCTTTTCGGATGTTACTTATACTATAAGACCTTGCTTCTTACCAAACATCACGATACTAGGTCAACAGAAAGTACCCTTTAAATATATTTGATTGCATTGATTTAGAAGCTCCAATTTATTACACCGCCCAGGGCGCTTTGACCTTGTTTGACATAAATTTCAACTCGATAACCCTTATTCTGAGATAGTGTCTTAACCGTCGGACAGAAAGACAACAAAATAGTCCTATAGTCTATTCCAATCATGTTTGAAAACTTTTTTCACTTAACATACAAACAGCGATTTCTTGCCAACAGCATTTTTATTTCTATGTCTTCGGAAATACTACTGCCTTCATATTACACTTGTGATCGCAATCACAACTAAAACATCTATAAATGGTGATTTAGGTTTGTTTAACAAGTTTTAAAGTTCGATTGGAATAGACTATATAGGGGCACCGTTTTGATCGATTGCGATACAGAACCCTGAAAAATACTAAAGTAAGTTCGAATTTTATGTTGATCGCATTAGAATAATCACGATGTTGCTTTCAATTAATGATAAACACAAGAAAATTCATAAAGTCTCTTTAATGAAAGCTGAGTGATTTTGTAACGTTTTAATAAGTCGGCAATACTAAGACTAATGTCACCTATTGTTCTAGTGAACAATAGACACAGATGAACACGCTAGATTTATTTAATGCTATGTAATAATTCCATAGAATTCTACATGTTTAAAATTTACTCCTCTGAATGTGAAATCTCATTAAATTTCGTGGCATTGCATTGATAGATTACATAAATTATACTTTGAGTCTTCAGACAATACGTATTTTAATTAAAATATTGGAAGACAAGAAATTGATTTATTATCTAAAAGCCAATAAGTATCAAGTTCCCATAACAGAAAACCAAGGACTTATAAAATTAACACGAAAAAATGGAATGTGTTAGAATGCTATAATTTCTACGTAAATCCCTACCCACTTTTCCTTCCTTCACTCTCGTGTGTATATAATTGTGTAACTTCGAATAATAAACTTATTTACACGATTTTTTGCTTATACTTTGCTATTTTTTTGTCATAAAAATATCCAAAAATCAAATCCACGGGGTTGCACAACCGGATTTATTTAAATTTGCCGCTATTTTCTACTCTCAGCTTTCATTAGACAGACCCTAACAGCTCTCCAATACCTTTGATTGTGAATTCGACCGAACTGCCAGATACACTGAATACTCGAATATCCCCTCGGCAGCAACTTGTGGCGGCTCCCATGACAAATGCGCTCCTTCTACAGACTTCGATATTTTGATTGCCGATGGCGCTCCAGGAAATCCAGGTAGGCAAGTTTTAAATGCAGATTCCTGACAAATAAAAAGTTAAATCTGTTTTTTACACCTGTTGCAATGCCGATACTGACAAATCGTCTTAAAGACATGTTTTAAACTGAGTGTTCTTGATCTACAGCATGCATGAAATGTTACAGTCAAACAAGGATCTTTTAGCCCGCGGACAAAATCGGAACTAACGCTGTCATAAAGTGAAATGTCACTTCATGACGGTCGCAAGTTGCCATTTGCTATGAAATTTACCCCAGTTTCTTTAAAATTAGTTTACTTATAGTAATCTATTGAAATATTCCCCTAGAAGTAGGAAAATTTTACTGAATGAAAACTATAATCGTGTTCACAATGCCAAGGACAATATGACAAATGCAAATATCAAAACAAAAATAATGTTGCAAGCTTAAGACAACTAATGTAGACTAACAACTAGATCAATATATATAAATTATCCACATATTAAAAAATATTTATTGCATTTAAACAATTAATTGTGTAGTAAGTGAATTTATTTTGGATTTTACTTTAGATTTTTGAAATAATAAAAATTATGAATAAAATAGTCAAGTCTTCGTAATCAGCGAGCGTGTATGAGACAAACCATGAGAATGGAGGAAGCCAGAGGTCTGTAAGGAAAGAAACTGTTGGAACTTCGTACTCTCTGCCTACCCCGCAAGGGATCTGGCGTGATGATATAGATGGATAGATAGATAAATAAAACATTATCGACGTCTTTTTTACATCTGTCTTAACATTAAAAACTAAATAAAAATAAGTTTAAGTTGTTTAAGATTAATTTTTATTTTATTTATATTATCGACAAAATGTGAACTGTGGTGCAGGACTATTTAAAAAGTGTCAAATTCTGACAACACTCTAAAAACCCAATTTGTCCTTGGAAATGTGAACACGACTGACTACAATAGGCAGGCCAAAAGATCCTTGTTGCACTATAGTTATAGTTGGATTACACCGTTTTCTTTTAGTAATACAATATTACAAAGGCATTAGAATCAAATTTACGAACGGCTGGGTTTAGTGGAACCGGGACCTAAGCTGCTCCGCCTAAACAGGAGAAATCTTTGTGACCAACAAATATTTGTTCTGGTCTAGGTGTTTGTGTATGTAAATATCACATTTGTTAACGCACCCACGTCACCGGTATAATTATTAGTGGGGATACGTTTTTAAAAAAGAAAATATTTAATTCAATCGTGTTAAGGCATAAAACCATAAGTATAGAAACGGCATGCCTCTTATTGCCATTGAATAAAGTATAATTTCGTTTGGCAATTAGAACTATCAGTACCCATCCTATGTGAAAATTACTATAGAACACACGCAAAGGAAAAGTTCTCACCTCGCTGAACTCGCCGCGGCCACACGAGTTGATCGCAGCAATCCTAAATTTGTAGGCTGTGCCATGCTCAAGTGGCGCCGTCGGCAAATTTGACAAATCCGGCAAATTATCCAACGACAAGTTGGATAAGTCCACATTTGGATCCGAAATGTAATTTTGAACCTGGAATATAGAGATTTTTTGTCTCAATTTATCAACTGTGTTTATCAACCCAATTTATCAAAGGCTAGTTAGTAAGCAGTGATAGCCAAGGGGTTGGACTGTTGGACTACAAAGTCGGAGGTATCGGGTTCAAACCCAGGCACGCACCTCTGTCTTTTCGAAAACATGTGGGTATTAAAAATTAACTATCACTTACTTTAACGGTGAAGAAAAACATCGTGAGGAAACCTGCATGCCTAAGAGTTTCTCGAAGGTTCGCCAACCAGCACTGGGCCAGCGTGGTGGACTATGGCCTAAACTCTCTCAGTTTGAGAGGAGACCCGTGCCCAACAGTTGGGACAGTTTCTTAACAGGGCTAATATAAATAATTTTTCTCCCTTGTTAGCCTAGCGCCGAATAATGCGCATAGCGATCACAAGGCTGCTGGGCACAAATCGCAGGTCGGAATTGGAAATGTAATTTTTCGATATAAAAAAACTCCAGTATCAATCCGGATTCTGGCATTGTGCCCAGTATAAGGGCAATAGACTCGCCTTCTATTACATGGGACCCAACATCGTCAGCGAAAAGTCGGCACATGTCTGCCACCCCAGGTTGGGGAATATAGGTGTGACGGTGTTTATGATAATTATATTAAAATCCGTGACTCACTGTAAACGAAGTTCCTTTCACAATACCGACAGTATACCACGCATCCTCGTCTTGTGGTTTCGTCTCTTCCGCTTCAGCCTGTAACAGAAAACTTCTTTTTAAAATAATGTTTAAGTTAATCACGAATAATAATAACACCATAGTAAATTTAATGGAATAATAAATTTGGGCACATTTGCTTGAAGCGAGAAGAGTCTGATATAATCCAACAAACAATAGGATCTTGTTTTATGTCTATGTCATAGAATAACAATAATCCAGAAGCCGCGTTCAGTTGTAATTGCACGCCACGCGGTGAAGCCAAAAAACAAAAACGTCCCGCACTCACCGCACTTCCCACCCGCATAATGTTGCTAGTTAAAAATGAGTAAGAAATTATAAAATCATTATTGTTTATTTCTAGCAGTAACATGTATCTTATATATATATATATATATATATATATATATATATATATATATATATATATATATATATATATATATATATATATATATATATATATATATATATATATATATATATATATATATATATATATATATATATATATATATATATATATATAACGATGGAAATAGACGAAATTAAAATAAAACGCGATTCCATTAGCAGTAAGTTAGTGATGTTTATTTTTTTATAAGTTATTTTTTTATTTGTGTCGTTGCGTTACAATTACGAAGTTCTGGAATCGATTCTTAGGACAGAAAATAAATATATTATATTTAATATCCCTTTCGTTGAATAATTTTTTTAAATATTGTCTGAAATGTACGTGTACGCGGTACACCTCTGCCACCGCCACGTGGCGAAATATGTTTTTAGTATCTAACATCGTCGGCAAAATGTATGCCTAGGACTCATCCGGCTTCATCATTATACTACTAGGAATAAAATTATATCCCGACATTAAGTATCTACTTGGTAAGCGTAAGGTAGGACGGCCCCCAGCTAGATGGACCGACGACCTCAAAAAGGTCGCTGGGACAGACTGGATGCGGAAGGCGGAGGACCGTGTGCAATGGCGCGTGTTAGGAGAGGCCTATGTCCAGCAGTGGACTACGATAGGCTGATTGATTGATTGAAGTATCTACTACTGCGTCATACATATAAAAGCGTCATTCCATACAGCTTTTAGTAATTAAAAGTGGCAAAAGTACTTTCGTCATCGTAACTAAGTATATAAGTCATTATGTAATAAGTAACTAAATTTTATAATAAAAGTTAGTATTATAACAACTAAGATCCATAGTAAATAAAAGTAGGGAAAAATTACACTGCGGTATTGGCAACACAGACAAAATGGACGCATCATTTTCGGTGACAATTATGAACAGAACATTTAATTCAATATTTAAATAATACGATGTCCGATTGCGCTAGTTACAAATGAAATGTAATCCCATCCTGTTTCTTTTTGAGCTTGACGGAATTGTTGCAGGTAGGAACGCCATAAGACGCCATAATTAAATTTAATTTGACACGCCTAGAGCACGTTGTTCTCGCGACGGTCGCCGAGTGACTAATCGCGTAAACGTGTGACTACTTGCTTTGCAGGTACTAATTGTTGCTTCAAGCCGATGCACGCCCGCGGCCTCTAGATTATTATTTATTCTATGGTCTATGTCTGTCTGCGTTTATGTGAGTATGATTCAAGAGCAAAGAATAATCAAAATTACGGAACTAAGATATGATATACTATAATGCCGAGTGAATTGATATAACTTTTTCTTAATGAAATTTCGTAATTAATCGTTTGCTATTATAAACGTTACCCATGTTCTTTTTTGATTAGTAGAAAGGTTTTAGAAGAGGTTATTTATTAAAAAAAAATCGTTTTAAACAACGTGGGTTCGCGTGCGTGTGTGCATAAGTTCGTTGAGCAATTGCGTCAACTTTCTCGAGATAGTTACACCGGGATAGTTGCATAGATCAACAGATATACTTGTTGAAATATTTCCCTAGAACTAAGAACACTACTTACTAAATGGAAACCCTAATTTCACACTCAACACTGCTAGAAGATGTTTGTCGCACTATAGCCAACTATATTATCCAGAAGTAACGCTATTGTCGACCGGGTGCGAAGCCGCGAGAAATTTCTAGTAAATAAAATATATCGATGGTTGAAAGCTTAGACTAAGACATGTCTAGATTGAGCATTGTTAACAAAAATGGCGCCTCAAAGCGGATGTCAGCGTTCGATTTTCCGAAAATTTGTTCATAAGCCGTAAATTTGTGCGTGCGCGTGCGTGTGCCTACCTCAATGTATCTCGTCTATGGGTAGATAAATTTCATGCCGTTTCCGCGCGCGCGATTCCCCATCTATACAAGTAATTCATCTAATAACTAATTTACACACTGCCCACCGCCGCGTGAAGCAGTGCGTGAGCAGGTGTAAAAAGACTGACACGCCACGCCCATTCAGTGTGGCCGGTTTAGAAATCGTTTTCGAATTATGAGGAAAAAGGATTTTGGAAAAAAACTTAAGAATAAAAATCCAAAAATATATGAAATAAAAAAAAATGTGGTGCATCGGAAAAACAATGGGGAAATATAATTCTCAATTTAAAACAATATAATTTCAGGGAAAGAAAATCTGATGTCGGGAGTTTTATTTGTTTTTAATAATAGAAACACACAGCGATGCTTAAAGTGCGAAGGGAGTATGTGAACAGTTGCCGCTGCCGCGGTACTGCTTTATGCGGGAAGTGGCGACAGTAGCAGTGAATAAACCGGGTATAAGGTCGAGAGCTATATTACCTGGTCGTGGTGGTGGTGCAGCGCGGCGCTGGCGAGCGTGGCCAGCGCGTGCGCGGCGTCAGTGGGCGGCAGCGGCGGGGCGCCCGAGCTGCTCACAGCGCCCTCGGCCTCGCCCGCGCCCCCCGCACCGCCCGTACTACCCTCTCCCGCACCCGCACCCGCGCCCGCCGCCCCGCCCGAGCCCGCGCCCGCCACCGACGACGACACGCCCGCGCCGCCCTCCTCGCCTATGCAACACTTTACTGATTAACTTTCAACAATCATGATCTGAATCATAAGACTAAGTTATATAGCCGATGGAGCGCGACGAAGACGCTTGGCTGGTCGGCAGCACGGCGCGCACGTCACACTGCGGGCGTCCCGCTCTCATGCGTATTTTCGTCTCGCTCCCGCCGTGCTTCGTTTGTTATCGCGTCGGGCACGATGGCGGCGGCTCGTGACGTTTGCCGTCGCGCCGGGCGTGGCGGAACCGTGTGACGTCTCGTCCGTACATTTCACTACATAACAACTTCCCAGCGGCGCGACGGGGGCGCGACGAGAGCGCGCGTCGACAATGTGTCGAGTTAATCGAATTATGACCTGATTACATTACGAGCGCACGTGAGCGTGACCCATTGTAGTATTATGGACTACATACTAGAGAAGAGAAATCAAACAAAAAATGATGCATTGATGACCGCAGAGTAAGCGAGTTGATTACAGTATCTCAGTACACATGAAAACATTTCTGAAATATAAATATATACTCAATATATTGAAATATATTAAATATATTACAACTCCCCAAGCCGCGCCACCGTCGCGCTCCCGTGGCGCTGCGTCAGCTATTTGGCGAAAACTTTAGATAACAGCCTTTAAATGCCTTCCCTCAAGAAGTGAGAGAGAATGGGTCAAAGTCCACCACGCGGACCCAGTAGATTGACGGAGTCAAATTTGTGACCACCTAAATAATTAAACTGATGAAGCCGCCGTTATCCATAGCCGTCATCATCATTCATACACAATAGAAACTGTTTATCCAGTCTATTATTTTGTTTAAAAACATATTACAAAACCTAAAACTATTATAACAATTTTTCCTTCTTGAAATTAATGGATATCCTACCTACATTTATATAAACGATAAGTTTATTTACCTGGTAACAAAGTAGGAGAAAGTAGCGCTGATCCGTTTGCGGCCATTGTAAGCAGCGGCATTGATTCGCTGACTGTTGGCATCGTGTCAGCGGCGCCTTCCATCTCCGATGTATCCGCATCGCTAAACCTTATTAAAACAAGATGAAGGGGTGAAACTTTGCTAGTGGCAAAACGAGTTTAAGCTACATTGTTAAGATTACCAAATAGTACATGGACACACAAATAAATTCCTTCAACATCACTAGACGAATATTGTTACGACTTCAATACACCCCGATATCTCGTAAACCCTTTATCAGGGAATGTTAATTTTAAAATGCATTACAGACAATTAGGTCCCATAGCGATCTGTCTAGAAAGATCTAGAATTCGCGCTTTAAGTGCTGAAACGTCTAAAAGGTTCCTCCCCTTTAATTATCGCCGGCGCGCGGTCGCGGTATACAAGTACCTATTTGTTCACATACAAATAGGTATGTAATAATAATACCGCTTTGTGGGCCGCGCCGGCAATTGTTCGATGTACTTCTATCGATGTACTTAGAGGGTTCGCGTCCGTTCTAGAACTTCCATACGAGTATAAAAGGAACACAGCGCGGTGACGGACACGGTCTCTTTTCGGAAGCGACAGCGATCAAATCGGAGAACAAGCGATCTAAGTGGAACACACCGGCGACTTTAGCAACGATATATACGGATACTACGAGTGACTCAGCGACTTGGAAGCAGTATTTGCGTACTAACGAGAGTAGTACTAGTGTTTGATTAGTTCGCGTGTGTATTTGCATTCGACGTACTGTTTTGTGTGTACAGAGCCTAATAAAGTACTTCGCACGGTATTCGGCATTTAATTACCCCGCAAATGTAACAATATAAACTACGATTGTCATAGAACTGCATAAAACTTGCTGTTATCATTATTAATTTAGGATGTGGCTGGAGCTTTGTTTGATCATCCATAATAATATTAAAAATTTGAAAGTAACTCCGTCCGTCTGTTACCTTTTCACTCCCAAACCGCTGAACAGATTTTGATTAAATTAGGCAAGGACATAGATTTTATCCAAGGGAAGGACATAGGCTACCTTCTGTCTCAAATAAATACTTAGCGTGTGAACGCAGTTGCGGGTTCAAAAACACCATCACCGTCACGCCTATATTCCTCAGAGGGGGTGGCAGAGGTACACCCACGTTTCGCCGACGATGTTAGGTCCCATGTAATAGGGGGCGAGCCTATTGCCATATACCGGGCAAAATTCCAGACTCCGGACTCGTACTGTGAATTTTTCGTTAGAAAAACTACATTTGTCCGACCTAGGATTTGAACCCAGGACCTCGTGATCACAAAGCGATGCGCTTTGCCACCAGACCAACAGTTGCGGATTCAGCTAGTTATTTATATTGTTTTATAATAAACATGACATCATTCGAGTCAGTATCATGGGTTTATGTTTGTAGTAGCATAGTACTCTATAATAACAGTTTGAACTATGGAAACGAGGTTTAATTAATAATGTACTAACTCATTTGGCTGTTGCTGCTGAGGGGTAAGAGAGAACGAGTGTAATACTGCCGGCCCATTGGCTGTGGACGATATCAGGGCAGTTTCTGATTGCCCACTGCTGGAAATATCAGCGCCACCCTCTGCTGTACTAGAACTGGAAACAAAACATATTTTACATTTTACCATAAAAATAAAAACACATAGGTATGAAAAATTTAATCCAGAAGTCTAAAAAACAGTAATAAGACTTACATCCTATTAGGCGTATTTTTAAAGTACAAATATTAATCAATTTTTTTTTAATAGGACAACCCAGCGTCTATAGCTAAGTTGACAATCTACAGTCGTTAACGCTAATAGAAAGCGGAAAATGTATGGGAATGACATTTTGCAACGAAAAGTCACGTGGTCAAAACAATGCGCTATCGATTGCGTAATGAGAATAGAAACAAAACGCTTGCACCTTGTCTAGGCCCTCTGGAGTTTGAGAATGACATTCCAAAAGAGTGATAACTACTATTCTTTCCTGTTGATCCTAATAATAAGTAACCACTATCCTTATCTGTTCATCCTAATAAATAAAAGCTTTTGATTCTGATATTTTTGAGTTAGGTCATCAATTCCTGCTTAGGAAATAATACAGTGGCGTGAAAATGAAAACCCATAGATCAAAGTAATAATTTTTCGTCAATAAATACCTGATACCGGTGCTGAGCGCTTCTTGCGCGGCACTGCTGATGTCGTTGACGTCATCACTGCTGGCGACTCCTTCACCGCCACCCATATCTTCATCCATTGTACTTGATTCATCTATTGTAAAATTATAATATTGATATAAGACGTGTGTATGAGACGAACTATGAGGGTGGAGGAATCCAGAGAGGTATGTAAGGAAAGAACCTGTTGGAACTCTGTACTCTCTTCCTAACCCGCGAGGTAGCTGGCGTGATGATATAGATAGATAGATAGATTGATAATTTTGATAAAAAAAAAATTTACTATACATATTATAAAATATTTATTGAACTCTGTATGAGAGCAAAAACAAAATTTAAAAAATGAAGCTTCTTGAAGCCCAATTTTCTTCTTGTTCTATATAAAGTTCCGTATGTAGATTCACTTCCGTATGAAAATAAGAGAATTGGGATCTAAATTAACAGTTAGCCTGGCAACTTTTTACAGACATTTAAATTATATTTAGTTTATTAATAGTTGTTGGAACTCAGTATTGTCTGCCTACCTCGCAAGGGAGCTGCCGTGATGATATAGATACATAGAATTATTAATAGTAGCCTGTATATAGTAAGGATAAAGTTTTATACCGTCTTGAACCATAGGTGCGCCGTCACCCTCGCCGACTCCGCTATCAGTGGGCATGGCGGAGCTGATGGACTGGTCGGGTGACTCCTCGGCAGCTGCTCCTAAGCCGTCCGACTCATCTAAACCCTGATCCTTCATCATTGGATCCATCTGGCTTTCTGTATCCTGTTACAAAGAATAAACAAATTGGTAAAAAATTTTGTAGACAAAACATTATATGATAACTGTGTCATATTATAGTTATAGGACTTCAAATTTGCTAGTAGTCTATTAACCTCTTGGCAGGTTTGTCATGGTGTTCTGGAAAAGGACATTGTTCTGCGCCCATACATGATTTGCCCCACAACCAACAGCAATGAAAAAATACTTGTATGATTTCAAATCACTTATAAAGTCTCTTAAGGCATTTATTATTAAACGGACAAGCAGGGAAATATTGCACAAAAAGTATAAGATTTTGAGGTTATAATTCAATAGCCATTAACACATATGAGATTATATGGTGTGTGTGTTGACATTCAGTAAAGATGTAGGCAACTTCGATATAAGTACTTACAATTAGAGATGGGTCGTATTAGGTAAATCAGGTACTAAGTACACCTGTTCCTAGTCTGCATAAATACCTAATCCAAATACCTATTCCACCTAATCCACCTAATCTCAATGATCTCATAGACATACCGTTACTTAGTGATCTCAATCCGCCTATTCTATATCAAATCCTGATATCGAATTACCGATATTTGAATTAATTTAATGTTAAATTGTTTTGTTAGTTAAGAACGGGTACAGTCATAATAACACTTTTAAGAAAATGGAAGTTTCAAAATGGAATCTTTTTTTTTTTTTATTAGATTATATATTTCTGCACGAAATTGGTTGAATAAATTAATACTTGTTTTCTATTTTATCATTTAATGATATATAAGTGATGAATTGGTATCTTCCCTTCATACTTTTTACAGGCTTAGGACTGTTAACTTAAGAGTGTATGAAGTTTTGAGTCTTGCGATATTAAATATTCCGCAAAAGTTTAGCGTTCGCAAGATGGCGTATTTAAAAGATTTCAATTAATTATATTTACATTTGTTTTATATCAATACGCGTTGTATAGCGCTGTCTCGCTCCCTCCACCCTTACACGTAAGCGAGATAGCAAAGCGATAAGCATATGAGTGAGTGAGAGAGCGCGGGAACAGGTGTGAGTGAGCGCGCTAAACGGTTAAACATCAGAAGGCCAATTCTCGTAATTAAAAGTGTTCAAAATCCAGTTTCGATCTCATCTCAATCTCATCAACTTTACAAACGGTATTCTCGTAACATATTCGAATCCTTCAATGACATTTACCGAACCGAGATCGGACCGAAACTTGAAAAACATGTAAACGGTATTCTGGTAACGTTTTGAACTAACATAAACTACAAAATTGGTATTCTCGTACAATAACAAACGTCAAATTTGAGATTGAAATGACACTGAAGCTTGACTCAAAGTTGACTGAAGAGACATTGTAAATAGTTGGTTTTGCACATAAAAATAAATTTTATTATAAGTTTTTACGCAATTATTTCACGTAAAATGAGTGGATTTGGCTTAAGGTGGAATTATCTAATAGCTGCACTACGAGCAGACGACGAAGCAGCGTCGGAAAGACGTAGGCAACGCCGACGTACATTACGTGATCGTCGTTTCGCTTCAGACGCCTTTTCCATGAGCGATTCGGAGTTTGTAAGAACTTACAGACTCACGAAACCGCTAGTGGAAAACCTTATTGACGAGCTGAACCCCATATGCCCAGAGAAAGACGTAACGATGGACTGGATGCTGCTGTAAAGGTTAGTTTAAGTACCTACTACCTATACACAACACACATTTTTACACACCCGAGGTAAATACTCAATATATGCAAAATGAAAGCCATATATTTATATATCTATATCATCACGTTAGATTCCTTGTATTGTATATTCTTAAATATTAAAAAATGATTCTAATATTATCTTTTTTCTAGGTTTTGGTAACAATATGTGAGTGGTTCATACCAAAGTTTGGTGGGACAAAGCATTTCACATGCTTTGCCACAACCCAGTGTGTCGAGGGCTGCGCAGCAAGTGACAGATGCTTTAAACCACCCGGCAGTCTTGAGCAAGTATGTTAACTTTCCTCTGACAAGAGAGGCAAGGGAAAGAATTAGAAGCAGGTAAGTTATACTAATCATTGTAATATGAACCTATCTATTGAAATTTGCTAATAATAACAAATGTACGATTTTTTGTATTTTAGATTCTATTCCAAATATGGGCTACCTAGAGGTGTTGGCTGCATAGATGGTACTCATGTCTCGATCATAAAACCTTCAGAACATGAGGAGGCATATTTATGCTATAAAGGCTATCATTCTTTGTATGTGATGATAGTAAGTATAAATTAAGTAATATGAAGCTATAATTATTAAACTTTATTAATATTGATTGTTAATAAAAAAAATCTTGATTTTCAGATTTATGATACAGGCCAAAATATTCTCTGTGTAGACCCATTCAGCCTGGGAGAACCTATGATTCAACTATTTGGAGGGACCACCCATTAAATGGTTATCTAAATGAGGTCACTGAGGGTGGTGAATCAATTTCTCTTTTAGGTATGTATGTTTGCAGAAGTCACATTATAAGATAACTAATATAAACACTGCATAATGTCACATTTAAATTGCAGGGATAGTGGGTATTTGTTTTGTTTTACTGAAAATTGGTTTTACCAAAAACATATTGAAGCTCTGAATGTGTTGGAATAGATTATAGGAGTTTCAAAAGGGAGATTCAGGTTTGTAAATATAAACATGTTTAACTAAATCAAATAAGTGCTTATTTATTCATATAAAACATATCAATAACAATCTATAATTAAATTATTAATCAACAATGTGTAAACACTTATATGTATTATAAATATAGAATACACTAAACTAAATTATTTCTACTCACTAATCAACAATGGTTTATCTTCTTAACAAATATTAATTAACAATGTTTAAAATTATTACTTTTCTAATCCACAATGGTATATATTTATTAATCAACAATGTTTATTATTATAAAGAATGGTTGTAATTTTCAATTTTTTTTTCTTTTAGGTGTCTATTAGTAGTAAGGCAGCTGCATGCTTGCTGTGTTCTACACAACCTGGCCAATTAGGCTTGGCTTAGAGCGCCAGAGCAAGACCGTGACGAGATGCTCGTCCCGGCCATACCAGCTGCTGTAAGCACATCCACCGATGACAGGTGCAGCTGTGCAGCAAATAGTCATGCAAACCCTGTGGGCAATTAAAGATAATACATTTTCTGTTTGACATGTTTACAATAAAACTATTTTAGTGGTTATTATATTGTTGGTTGTATACTTACTCAAAATTGACCTACATGTCTCCTGTTAGGACATGGCCACTCATGCCCTAATTCCCATCATTCCCGCCACTGCTAGTATTCAGTTCAACAGTCTATAAACAAATCACACACATTAGAATATTTCAAAATTTCTTGATAAGAGTTCTACATAAATATTACCACCGATATAATATTTACCAATATATCAAGTAGATTATGCCTGCCAGCAGGCAGCTGAGAACTGCATCCTCCAATAATGCCAATGAAGCGTTCCTCCAGAGGTGTTAAAAGGACCTCGTCAGCTGGCCCTTCACCAGTTTTCAAGACTCCCATTTTATGGCTTCTTTGTTTAGCCTTCGTGCGGCTCTTGTATTGATTGTAGTACTAGAAATATAAAACGGCACTTTATCACTAATATTGAGCAGATCTATATAAGACGATAGATTACTTACCTTTTTCCACTCTTGCGCTGACTTTTGGACGTCTCCGACGTCGGCATTCAAAATCAAAGCGCACTGAGCCCACAATTTTGTTAAAAGCGCGTTTCCTTCTTTGCCTTGTTTAGCCAGAATATTATAATGGAAGACAATGAAATTCAAAACACTTTGTAAACAACATCAATTTACGCGCCGTGTTTTTTTCTTATACCTTATGAATTTTTATGGCCATGGGTACTAGCTCGAGTGCGTGGGGTGGTCTTGCACCTAAATGAAAATACCCAATTTTCAGACACATCAAACGAGTATTAAATGAAAATTAAATCAAAATACGCAAAAGTAGAACGAATTGATTATATTTATAGTATTTTTTATTTGTTTATACGTTTATATTTCGATTCCTGTGTGAAATATAATTATGCGTTTATTTAAAATTACCGACACATCCGGTACTTGCCTACAAATTGGCAACACCGATATTTATAAGTTTGACATTACACTTAATGTTTTTTATTTAATCTATGTCAGCTGTGAATCGACGTGAGATCGATAATAGATCGAAATGTGATCGAGACTAGATTATACTGAGATTAGACTGAGATGATACCGAAATCAGACCGAACTTTTAGTGTAACAGAATACCAATTTCGAGTCAATTCAAAATTAAATCTCAATTCAGTCAGGATCCAATTTCAGTGTCAATTAAATACGAGAATTGGGGCCTAGTTTATATTGAATATGAATATTAGGTGGATTAGGTATTGTCAGAATTGGATTAGGTGCCGCCTATTCTCGTAAAATACCTGTTCTTTAGATCTGTTCTAATAAATACGACTCATCTCTACTAACAATACGTTGAAATATTATTTACGTTTTAAATTGCAAATTGTCCGTTAGATACGGATATTTGCCATTATTTTAATAAAATAGAGAAATAATTATGGCATGGGTCAAATGTTTGTTAGTTCTAGGGCAATTTTTGACAATGTCCTTTGCCCTGTATCCTTAACCTGAAGCTTAAGATATACAAAGATTTCATTGTTCTTACAGTCATTCTCGGTCTAAAGTAACCTAAAGACAGTGCAATTATCACTACACTAAACAAAACATATCATCAAATATTTGGAAGTCAAAATCACATAGCGACAGCTCTTGAAGGATACATTTCTATGGGTTTTTTAATTTATTGGTTTGATGATTATATTAAGTCGAGAGTCTCCGTAACCAGCGAGCGTGTATAAAACAAACTATGAGAGAGGAGGCAGACAGAGAGCTCTGTACTCTGCCTACCCCGCAAGGGATCTGGCGCAAGGGATATACAAGGTGTAACGTAATTAACGCAAGACCTGAAAGTAGTTTGGACTAAATCGACAGCTGAATCGATTCCAACTATAAAAAACATATGTAAGATCTAAGCCCAAAATTACTCAAATTAGCTAAAATTATGGTCACTCATTCCCATTGATATACATGCTAACACCTCAGTCAGCTGTACTAAAGAAAATTGAACCATAACTCAAAGCAATACGGCGATTTCCATTGCACTACAAAAACATTCTCTGAACTGCACACATACATAAAATAAAATAAATAAACTAAATAAATAAAATAAATAAAATAAATAAAATAAATAAAATAAATAAAATAAATAAAATAAATAAAATAAATAAAATAAAATAAATAAAATAAATCAAATAAATAAAATAAATAAAATAAATAAAATAAATAAAATAAATAAAATAAATAAAACAAATAAAATAAATACAGACATTCTTTTGTCAATCAGCTGCATTCATAAAAGTGGAATGAATCTTACTACGATTTACTACGCGCACACTAGTTTAGGGTAATTGCATCGTTGTTCAAAAAAGTCAAGGATCACAAAAATAAAGTGTTTACTGTACTTTGAAAGTTTAGTTTTTTAAAAGATCCTATTTAGAAACATTATTTATAAGATTAGACAACATTTAGTAAGTATCAGACAGTAAATGAATGAAGTTGAAAACCCATCGGTCGATATTGTCCCTAACAGGAAAACAATAACGCAAAAAATAATAATGTATGTAAATAAAAAAAACCAGTAGCAAGTGAAACAAAAGCGGCATCAAACAAATTCGAGAATTACACATTTCAATACTCAATTGAAATATGTAATTCTCGATTCTAATAATATTTATTTTGTTTTCATAAAAGCCCAAATCAATTCTTAATTACTATCATTTTCCATCATATTATCTTTGCAATTTAAATAAAATGCTTCTGCGTCACCTGTTCCCCGCGCCCTACCAACGTCCCGCGCGCTTTCTAAAGCCGTGATTATACTTTGCGACCGCGACTCCGACCTGACAGCCTTTAGACGGTGATAAAACACTCCCGATAAATTTGCTAGCAGAACGTCTTCTAATAACATGGGCAAAGTTCTAACGGAAACTCTACTGCCATGGGTCTGATTAAACACTTGACACGCCAAATCCACGTTATCATCATATCGAGCTAGTGTTTCCACCATTTCAGTGTATTGGATACTGGTATACCTAAATGTCATAGCACGCGATTTCGCTCCGATTATTGCGTCAAACAAACACAAACAAACCGATCGGAACGCACAAGACAACTGGCCGCGCGCCGGCCGGTGCCGGCGTTTCTATTTTTTTAATATTATTATCCTAAACCTTATTGCGTTTGAGTAGAATTTTAAGCCATGATTACACTTTGCGACCGCGTCTTCGACCTGACAGCTTTGAAACGGTCAGGTCGGAGTCAGAGTTGGATCCAACCGCCGACACGACCGCGACTGCGACCAAGGACATTTAGTGATGCAGTCGTCGTTATGATAAATGAATGATTTGAGGTTTTGTAAAAAAAACATCGTCAAATCAATATTTTATAAGTTTTTATTACACTTTTTTCACACATTATGGTCCAAAATTCGTGATCCCTTTTCCAAACTCATGCACTTGCGGGCATCTGCATGAGTTAAAATTTAGCATACAAATTCGCTGACGATGCAATAAGATAGTTGGTTAGAGGCTACAGTATCATATTATATCGATACATTGATATTTATCATAACGATGACTGCATCACTAAATGTCCTTGGTCGCAGTCGCGGTCGTGTCGGCGGTTGGATCCAACTCTGACTCCGACCTGACCGTTTCAAGGCTGTCAGGTCGAAGACGCGGTCGCAAAGTGTAATCATGGCTTAAAATTCTACTCAAACGCAATAAGGTTTAGGATAATAATATTAAAAAAATAGAAACGCCGGCACCGGCCGGCGCGCGGCCAGTTGTCTTGTGCGTTCCGATCGGTTTGTTTGTGTTTGTTTGACGCAATAATCGGAGCGAAATCGCGTGATATGACATTTAGGTATACCAGTATCCAATACACTGAAATGGTGGAAACACTAGCTCGATATGATGATAACGTGGATTTGGCGTGTCAAGTGTTTAATCAGACCCATGGCAGTAGAGTTTCCGTTAGAACTTTGCCCATGTTATTAGAAGACGTTCTGCTAGCAAATTTATCGGGAGTGTTTTATCAAAACGACAGAGCTCCCTCTCATTTTACTTGGAGTGTGCGTCAATATCTGGACGCTAAATTTGGTACCCGATGGATCGGTCGAGGGGGACCAGTGCAATGGCCTCTACGATCAGCTGAACTTACTCCATTCGACTTATGTGTGGGGGAGTTGTTAAATCTCTTGTGTACGTAAACGGATCTGATAGCATCCATTCAATAAACAAAAAATTGAAACCGCAATTCAAATGTTTAAAAAAAAACACTGAGGTGCTTAATAAATTAAAAAACTACGTGTTCGGGCGTTAAAACACATTGAACAAGGTAGTGGACATTTTGAAAGGGTTTTGAGAGGGAGCCGTAAAAGTGCCTTGAGTTAGTTTATTCTGCCCATATGTGGATGAAAGTAGTGTAAGTATAACAATTATTATTTATTGTAAATATTACGATTCAAATCTTTTAAACACGCCAATTTTGTTTGCATGAGTAGAAATAAAATAAAAAACACATGTCTAGTCTTAAAGAAATTATTCAATTTTTAAACCCATTGTTCTAATTAATAAAATTATTCGAAGTTGTCAGTCCAAAGCCTGAAAAGTGTGAATGTAAGATAAGAATCCAAAATGCTTACTCTCATGTTTATTTTCGTGCACAATGCCGCGCATTTCAATCGGGAATTAGCGTGAAATACTTGCGAAACGAACGTAAAGCAAAGTGTGCCTTATGCGCATGTAATAAGGACAATATTACAAAAACAGAACTACTCAACCTATCGATAGTCGAGTGAATGACCCGGTGTTTTACTTAACGTTACCTACGTTAACTTTTTAACAGTCGAAGTTTTGTTTTTGTATGTAATTTGTAAAGCAATTATCTAAGTGGGGTGTCGTGAGGTCTGGCGTTAATTACGTTACGCCTTGTAGATAGATAGATGATTATATCTATCATCATCATCAGAAAATCACAGGTCTTGTACCTGGATGCGTAAAGCACAGAGCCATTTGTCGTGGCGATCTTTCGGGGAAACCTTTGTTCTGCAGTGGACATCTTTTTGCTGTGTGTGTGTGCATATGAATGATCTACGCTGTTGGCCGCGGGGTTTTTACTGCTTCACCAGACAAGGGGGCAAGCAAACATGCAACCGCTACGCTCGAGCCAGAAGGGCAAGGGGAACTACCGCCAGGGCGCCTCAAAGAGGAACGGCCTCGGCTTGGGCAGTCGCTATGGGGAAGGGCATATACTAGGTGTCTCGCCGTGGTGCTCTGCACCGGCTGGCGGGCAAGGGATTCTTCGAACTCACCAGTCAGGTCGTTGTCTGATCCTGTTTGCGGTATCTGTATCTGAAAGAAGGGATGTAAGGGCATCGGGAGGGTCGGTGAGAACATGTCGCGGTCGGCGATAGCGGATAGGAATCTTTTTGCTGATGATAATGATTATACTTATCTATGAAATAACAATTTTATGCCACAATTACTAACTGGTGTGGATAGGCAATTATCTCCAATGTATGCAGACTCATCAGCTACTGTGCCTGTTGTTGTATCATCTATATCCATTTCTTCCTCTGGATCAGGATTAGCTGAAAGAAACAATATTTTACTCTAATAACATTTTATTTTTTCAAGTAAAAGTTAATATTATTATTTCATTGTTCAGATGTACATTATAAGTATGAAATAAAAAATACACACAGCTGCAAAATAAAGATCATGAATAAGCTTTGAATATTAAAAAAGATATCATATCGGTGATATTCCTTTTAAGTGGAAAATATGCACAGGAAAATGTGCCATCTCATAGACATATAATATTTATTTAATCAAACCACTTTAAATGATTTCACACATTATCTTCATTTCGAAGCTGAATTTCTTTAAGATTCAGCTCTCCTCTTTAAGCATATATTGATTATTATTATGTACATCTTTGAAATTATAATAACAAACATTAACAGATACCCTTATTTTATTTTACCCAAGCCAAGGGCTCATAAAATTTCCCACAAATACTTTGCAATCACAACCCAACCCTCCACAGTCATAAAAATAAATTCAATCAGCTCATATTCAAATACAATGGAATGTTAATTGTGTGACCACACAAATATTTGTTGCCGTCTGGGGATTTTTGTTGGTGAATTTTACGTTTGTAAATGCACCCATGACACAGGAATAATTCCTGTGTCATAAAGTGTCTACCTCACAAAAATATTATTTAAAAAAAAAAAAATTAATATGGACCAAATACTTGCAACATACAATTAGATTAAATAATCATAAATTTTACCTAACAATAAAATTAGCAACACAAAACAAATTGAGGTGTGTAAATAATCTGAGTTTAGCATCCAATCACAAAAATTTATGTTTAAGATTTCTGCTTCACAAATACCATTATTAGTCCAACATGTGTGTGTGAATGATGTACGCTGTTGGCCGCGAGGCCTTTACAGCTTCACCGGACTTAAAGGCGAGCGTGCAACCACTACGCTCTAGCCAGCCAGAAGGGCAAGAGGCGACATACTCGAGGGCGCCTCGAAGAGGCGCCCTCGAAGAGGCGCCCTCGGTTGGGAAAGTCGCTGTAGGGGGACGGGTGCACTACTAAGTGCACCGGTCAACCGCCGGCTATGGGAGGGGATCTACTACTACGTCGTCGTCGTCGCCCGTATTCTGAGCGGAAAGAAGGGATGACAAAGCATCAGGGGGGTCGGTGAGAACATGTCGCGGCCGGCGGTGGCGGCAGGGGTCGGGGGGGGCGGCTAGTCCAACACTCACTTGATGGATACATTGTTTTACTACAACTTTTTTTTTTTTAAATGTGGGTCCACCCTAGGATTTATTCCTGTGTGGTGGATGCGTTTACAAACATGAAAATTCACATACACAAATACCCAGACCGGAACAAATATTTGTGGATCACACAAAGATTTGTCTCGTGCGGGAATCGAACCCACGAGTATTAGACACAGTGGGCGGAGCGACTTAAGGTCCAAAACTCTATAACAAATACAACTAAATGCATAAAGGCAAGTATCATACCACTTGGCATCCAATATCCAATACTATAAATGCCTATTATATAATAAATTTACATAAATTGCATATAATGATTAGCAGTTTTGATTGACAACTGACAATAAAGTGAGCAATGCGAAATTCCAAAAAGGTGTGAAAGAACAATTGTTTTCCCAAAATGTGCAAAATATAATGAGGAAGTAGAAACACCAGTGTGTTCTGTTTTGATATCCAGGGGCCCTTTTAGTGTATGATTTAATTAATCTTATATTTAATACTTAAAATAACATTCCTAAGCCTGGAGATCATGGAAGATAATTAAATATGATTCCACCCATACATACAACTATTAGAAAGTATTACACTAGTATAGTAATACTGTAGAAATAACATCTATATTCGATCATATTGTGCAATTCCACGACCAATCACAAAAGATCCCATGGGGTTGTGCGCATAAGGGAACTCAGCCTACAATATATGCCAACTAAGATAAGAGACTGTGCAAGCAAAGGCCTACTCCCTATTGGGTCAAAGGAAGCCGTTGTGGGGTGTACTAACAGAGTAAAAGTCCCATATACCACGGTCTTTCCCAGAAAGGGCTAAAAACCATTTCAATTTTAAGGCAGAAAACAAAAATGGGTTTTTATGCAAGACTATATAATTATGCATTCATATAAGGAAAATTCTATTTGATTACCTTGCTCAGGAGCATCGTGCACATCCCCATCTGCCAACTGAGCTGAAGCATCTATGTCCAATGCATCGCTGCTGCTGGTGGGACCTCCATTCCTCACTACATAATACCATTCTCTTTACTTATTGAAAAACGTGCACAAAACAATAAAAATAACATAAGCTACACAGCTTAAATGCAGTGCCATCACGTAGTAATGTAAATAAATTATTCAATATCGAAATGCAAATCAAAATAACGGTGTTGGACTCCACACTTCAAGAACTTACACCGAAAACGTTTATCAAAAACAATACAAAATAAGTAGGAAATTACCAGATTCTTCATCTGCCACAGCTTCTTCTTGGCTTGTAACGTTGCTTTCAGAAACATCATCTACTGTATCAGCGGCCTGGTTTTCGGCTAAAGGAGACACTTCCGCGCCATCAGGCACATCCCCATGCAAGGCTGAGTCAGACTCCATTGCAAGAATTAAGAAGCTTTTAAATTACTGGCAACTAACAATCATTGAATTCTAGCAGATAATTACACAGTAAATACAAACATTTTTCAGATATTATCGAAAATAATTATATTTTTGACAGATCACAAAAACCTACAGCCAGCCAAACACCATAGTGCCAAGTTAGCGTCATGTATTTTTTTTTAACAAGAGCCCGCAGAGTTGTATCGAAATGTTATCTTGTCTATGATATTCAAGCAATGAAAATTTTATACACCTCCTGATCCTATCCTGCGTAAAAGCAATCGTCCTCATCATTATCATCATAGATTATACAATATATCTGAAAATCATCATCATCAATAAGCCTATATCTACCTAATGTTGACTGTAACTTGAATGTACCTTCCACGCATTTATAGGCATTGATATAGATGTTAACACTAGATTAGCAGTAACGGCGTAAATGTATGTCGGCTAAGAATATGCCCGCAGCCTATACTCTTTGCCCGCAGCCAAGTTACAAGCTTCTGTCATTCATTGGCTTGCCTGACGCCTCTCGAGTAACACGTATTAATAAAAAAATCACAAAATAGGTAAATGCGTGGTGTAAGAACGCGATTTGAGGTCACAAAATCACTATACCGCAAGAGGAACTACTTTCCATACATAAGTTTATTGTTTTTTTTTTCATATATTTACAAGTAAATAAAATAAAAAACCGATTTCAAGTAGACATGTGTAACACATAGGAGTGTTCGCAACGGCTATATATTAAAAACGCGTTATAACGATACGCTACTTTTAAAACGCCTATTATTTTTTACGCTATTAATAATAGTTATTTCTTCGCTTCGTTGAACGACGCCTTTTGATTATTGTCGCAAAACACGCCGCGCCGCCGCCGTGAGCTGTTAAGCGTTCAAAATTAAATATATATTTAATAAATTATTTATTTACACGTGACTAAAACTAACTTTTATTTACAGTTATTACAATAAACAAACCAACGATTTATTTGCAAACAATTTGACACGCGACGCCGCAATCCCTCACAAACCCACGATAAATGCATAAGTACGTCATCCAAGAGCACGCCAGTGATCCGCACTGATTTTATTTAAAAAATAATCTAACGTAGTAAGCAACACGTTATAAATAACGTATAATACGAACAAATATATTGGCGCGGAACATAATAAATAACCTAATAATATATTACTTTCATTACTGGACACTCATTTAAAAATAGATCATATGTAGTTGTCTTAGAGCATAATATAACACGTGACTTTTGACAAAAATATTATACGTCTAAGTGAAATTGACCTTAAGTCCAGTCCGTCAGTGTCGCTGTGTCGCGTGGCAGGCTGGTAGGCGGTTTTGGTCGGACAATATGTAATATAAGTAACGCTTAAAAAATAACGCTTGCCTGAGGTAATAAATAATAGGTGATTTGATTATTTATTAATAATAGATTATTTTTTCAGTTATGTAATATAACGATCACTCCTAGTAACACAGCGCTGCGCCGCGCAATTGCGCCAACACAGTTCACTGCGCCGGATGTGTTAACTCACTTCTTCAAAATGTGTTGGCGCACAGCGCAGGACCGGGAAATTCGGAAGTGTTAAGGTGTTCAGTTGTTAGGTGTCACCATGCCCGATCTCATTCATTCTCTCACTTAATCGTGGAGTAAACAATGAGTCAACGCAATTCGTGCGCTGTGCGCTGTTTTGTTTCTGCTAAGAACCTGTGAGCACTGCGTGCAGAAGGCGCGCGTTGCGCTGCTCACTCGGCGCGTTCCATTTTGTTGCACCAAGGCCCAATTTTGAGTTAACGCAATGAGCCGGCGCAGTAAACAGCGCCTGAGTTACTGAGTTAACGCAAAGAATTTCGCTGAGTTACCCATGTCTAATTTCAAGTTACAAAACTAAATTTGAGATTCAGTGTCGCCAATTAAAACACTATTTGGTGTTCCCGTCTTTATGGGAAAATGTTGGATAATTTTGTCACCTATAATAATGTACTATACGAATACCTGTTTTATTAATTTTGTTGGTTCCCAAAGGGTGCAATTTCTATCACTCCATATCCCTTGCGGGGTAGACAGAGAGTACAGAGTTCCAACACTTTTATTAGAATATTATGAAAAGAAATAAGCTATTTGCTCAAAGCGACGGACGATTTAGCGCAGTGGTTAAGAGCTTAAGCCGCTCCGCCCACGGTCTCAATAGTCGCGGGTCCGATTCCCGCACGGGACAAATCTTTGTGTGATCCACAATTATTTGTTCCGGTCTGGGTATATATGTATGTGAATTTTCATGTTTGTAAACGCAGGAATAAATCCTAGGGTGGGGCTACCTTTAAAAAAAAAATATTATTGTACATAGTTCCTTATTACATAATTGCCGTATGGATCCGTATGGGTTTTCCCTCCATTTTTTTAACTCGGTCTAGTAACCGGAGCGGCTTACTGCTCTTAACGACTGGACCAAGAAGTCGTCACTGGAAACAGGAAATCGGCAACAACGTTTTCCTGAGTTTGTTGAGAAAGAGATACGGACAGCAAGTCACCAGGTGTGAAAAATACAAATATTTGGGTACCATGTTACACTGCTCGGCAAATTTGGAGATAAACATTCAGTATCGGATAGCGGCAGCCTGGCATAAGTGGCGGGAAGTAACTGTCGTAACATGCGACAGACGCATGCCCGTTAAGCTTAAGGGCTTAGTGTACACAAACATGATCTGGCCAGTCTTAACATATGGTAGCGAAACGTGGGCCGTAACGCAACGACAAGTCTATTAGATCCACGTCGCTGAAATGAAGATGCTTCGGTGGATGTGCCTGACGAGACTCGATAAAATTCGCAACGAGTACGTTCGCGGGAGTCTCAGTGTTCACGACATCGCTGATAAACTACAAGAAAGTAGACTCCGTTGATATGGCCACATAAAGAGAAGACCTCCGATTATGTGGGTAATATTACGGCTCATCTAAACCTATGAGGGCCCAGACCCAGAGCGCGTCCAAAAACAAGATGGGCAGATATGGTCAAGAAAGACCTGTGTATCTGCAATGCCTCCGAACACGACACGTCCGACATAGCGAAGTGGAAGAAGAAAATTACAAAGGCATACCCCACTATCAGATGGAAATAATAATTGCCAAGTAGAGTAATTTGTATTTATTTTACCCGCTCTAAATAGACTGAAACCATCAACTTGTGTATTCTGAAAATAATGCAATAAATAACATTAGGTGTGTTTTTGTTTATTACTCATTCAATAATCTTTTCATAGTTTGACCACATACCCTAATAGACACTATTAATTATCTATCTATCTATATCATCTCGCCAATATCCAAATCATCTGTATTACAATGGTAGTATCATATTGAATAAAATGAATTACTATAATAATTTGATTAATTCATTTATGTATTGAATTCTAACTGAAATGTAACGAAGTTAATTTAAAAAAATATATTAAAAAACTATATTCATCTATTTTCTATCTATATCATCACGCCAGATCCCTTGCGGGGTAGGCAGAGAGTACAGAGTTCCAAAAGGTTTTTTCCTTCCATACCTCTCTGGCTTCCTCCACTCTCATAGTTCGTCTCATACACTCTCGCCGGTTACGGAGACCCTTGACTTTTCCTTCAGATAAGACTCGGTTTATTTGGTCGTGGTAAAATAGTCTAAGTCCCCGGTAACTGCACCCTTCCACTTTCACATTGTATATCTGTTTTGTCATTCTTTCATTTGGCATTCTTTCTATATGCCCGAACCAACGGAGCATGCCCTTTCTCATCTTTACACCGATACGTTATTTCATACCTACTCATTTTCTTACTCCGCTGTTGCTAATGCGGTTGGTCAGCTTCACTCCGCACATCTTCCGCAGAGCTCGCATTTATCCTACTTTCATACTCCTTCTTACATACCCAGCTCTTGCTACCATATAACAGCGTTGGGACTAGAACTCCGTTATGTATGGCCAGCTGCGCCTTATCGCTTAAGTGCCGGCTCCCAAGTAGCTTTCCCATCGCACCGTTCACCCTGTTCCCTGCACTCACTCTTCTCTCTATGTCAGCGGTGTATTTCCCATCCTTACTGAAGGCGCAACCAAGATATAAAAACTCATTCACTTATTCCAGCACATCGTTACCAACCACAATCCTTACATTCGTTCTGGTTTCTTCCCTTTCACAATACTATATTCATAACATTCATTATAATTTATATTCATTGTGGATTTAAATTGTGGGAAAAATTATATAGTAAGCAACACCGAGGGTCACACTACTAGTAATGTTGCTACCTATGGGCTATCGGATCGACATAATGTTGGTATCATGAAGGTAAAATTACCTGGAGGGAGTCATACGACGTTGCCGCTCCGCCGGTCATCATTCAACACATTGTCTGCTTTCTCTCTCAATTACACGGATCACCATGTTGAGTGAATTAGAAAGCTATTGTAAGGTTGGCAACGTCGCCCTGTATGTGTGCTTCATAGCCTGTTGTGACCTATGTTTGAGCCATAACAAAAGCACCCCGTCCGTTTCAGCGGTTAAAATATAAATGAAAATTATGGTGATAAGTAAATATACTTTAATATAGTGAAATTATGTCGTATTGTGCTGTATTTTGTAAATCAAGGACAACCAAAGGAGGAGTAAAAAATCCTGAATTATCATTTCACACGTATTATTTATTGCCTCTTATTATATTATAGGGAAGTTTCACAGCAAAATTATGGACTTTACATGAAATATATACGTTATTGACGTCATATAATTAATATACAGTGATAATTAACTGTGAGTTTAAAGCTTTCATTTGTATTTTAAATATGCATTATTTTACGCTTCTCCAATAGTGATGTCCTACAGCGCCTATCGCTTACTGTCGATATTAATATATTATTTCTGAAACATTAACAATTCCTATTCACTTCATAATAACTAAACGAATTTGGATGAAATTTAGTAAGGATAGAATATCTAGATAAACACTGTCACGTCTATATTCCCCAATCGGGGGTAGGACCTATTTATGATTATTTTATCTTTATAGCGTTTTCCCTTAAATAAAACACTTATTAAACTACTTACCTCTGTGGAAGCTTTATATTGAGATGGCATATAGACCCTCGGTTGCGAAATGAAGTTTTGCCTTTTGGGTAGTACTGCTTATACTGAAGATTAGAGGTTTGAACTCTATATGAGTTGGCATTGTGCCCTCCACCCCGTGAGGGTGCGTTGTATGCCATGCCCATATGTAGATAAATCTGAACCCTGAAAAGCATGTTGATATCCGTGTGATGGAACTATTGATTATAGTGATTTAGAATCCGCGTTTGAGTGCTAAAACGTTTAAAAGGTACCTCCCCTTTCATTATCGCCGGCACGCGGTTGCGGTTAGCAACTAGAAAATCCAAAACTAAGCACAGCACTGCGAGACCTCAAGACACCGTGAGCTCATTCGGCATAAATCGGACCAAAAAAAAATTAAAAAGTTTGAGGGTACCCCGGAACAACTATGCCTTTTGGACATCTAACACCTCAGTCCTTCCCGTGACCATGGGTGCTGCAAAGCATTCGAAACGTCGGGAAATTAAAAAAAAAAATAAACCGCGATAAAATCCGAAATATAGTTTTATTTCATGTGTAATATTCGCGTGAATCTAAGAACTCAGTATTAAAAAATCTTATTTAAGTACCTTATTGGTCTAGTAGCAAATCTGTACCTCCAGGTGATACAACTCGAGTTATTTTAGTTATTACTTTTGATATATTTACACATTATGCAACAGAAAAAATCTGCTACTTTTCAATCTGATGTCTCTTAAAATGAAGAAGTTTTTTTTGTGCATATTAATATAACTCAAGATTTTTCAGAATTAACAAAGTGTAAGATAATATATCTTCAATTATCACAAATTGAACTGAACTGATTGCCACAATGTTTTTTTCTGTATTAATGATTCAACTTTAATTAACCCTTTATACACAAACAGCAGGGGTAGTTAAAAATGGTGTGGATTGATATAATTTCACGTGTGTCAGTGTACACTAATGTTATTTAATAAATGAACATATTTAGTATAGATTCTCAGATAACTTAAGATTTTCTGTTCGGTGAAATAAATATGTTTTTTAATCATCTATTGTCTTTTACGTTGACAAGGCGTGTCCTAGTAATCGCTTCCCTATTAAAGTACACTAATGCAGATCCACAAACTCCCACATGAAATTGACACGCTACCACAGCGATATGCGCTGACCATACATCCTAGTTTCATGACTAACGTGCATTGAAAAAGCGCACGTGCAAACGTAGGATAAATGTGATGTAAAAATTGTTACCACCACTACGCCTATATTCCCCAAGCGGGAGTTGGAGAGGTGTACTGTGTACACTCACTTGACGTTCAACAATGTAAGGTCTCATGTAGTAGAGGATGAGTCTATTGATATTATACCGAGCACAGTGCCAGACTCCGGACTAGATTTTTTTATCGAATAATTCGTATTTTCCGACATAGGATTCGAACCGATGACCTTGTGATGGCTATGCGCATTACCAATGAGGCTTTACTATTGTATTAAATTGTACATACTAATATCGATGTTTACAGATTCGTCTTTAAGATTTGTATTATGATACGTATGTGTGAACTAATATAAATTACTCGTAGTAATTCGAAATCATAATTAAGATGAGTCAATTACGATTTTGCATGAAATAAATATTTGTTAATCATAAATTATCGATAAATCCTGTACTAGTAATCACTTGCCTAATCACGCACACTAAAGCAGATTCACAAACTCACACCGACATAAAATTGACACGCTACCATGGCGATATGCGGTGTCTAGGTATATTCTTCGTCTATGACGTTGCCGCTCCGCCGGTCATCGTTCAACACATTGTGTTTTTGCTCTCTCAATTACACGGATCACCATTTTGAGTGAATGAGAAAGCTATTGTAAGGTTGGCAACGTCGCACTGTACGTGTGCTTCGTAGCCTGTTGTGTCCGATGTTTCGGCCATAACAAATGCACCCCGTCCGTGTCAGCGGTTAAAATATGAATGAAAATTATTGTGTTAAGTAAATATACTTTAATACAGTGAAAATATGTCGTGTTGTGCTGTATTTTGTAAATCCAAAGGAGGAGTAAAAAATCCTGAATTATCATTTCACACGTATGTATTTATTGCCTCTTATTATATTATAGGGAAGTTTCACAGCAAAATTATGGACTTTACATGAAATATATACGTTATTGACGTCATATAATTATTATACGGTGATAATTAACTGTGAGTTTAAAGCTTTCATTTGTATTTTACATAGACGAAGAATATACCTAGACACCGCATATCGCCACGGTAGCGTGTCAATTTTATGTCGGTGTGAATTTGTGAAACTGCGTTAGTGTGCGTGATTAGGGAAGTGATTACTAGTACAGGATTTATCGATAAGGAAATTAAAGATTAACAAATATTTACTTCATGCGAAATCGTAATTGACTCATATAAATTATGATTTCAAATTACTACGAGTAATTTATATTAGTTCACACATACGTATACACATACTAATCTTAAAGACGAATCTGTAAACATCGATATTAGTATGTACAATTTAATACAATAGTAAAGCCTCATTGGTAATGCGCATAGCCATCACAAGGTCATCGGTTCGAATCCTATGTCGGAAAATACGAATTATTCGATAAAAAAATCTAGTCCGGAGTCTGGCACTGTGCTCGGTATAATATCAATAGACTCATCCTCTACTACATAAGACCTTACATTGTTGAACGACAAGTGAGTGTACACAGTACACCACTCCCACTCCCGCTTGGGGAATATAGGCGTAATGGTGGTAACATTTTTTACATCACATTTACCCTACGTTTGCACTTGCGCTTTTTCAATGCACGTTAGTCATGAAACTAGGATGTATGGTCAGCGCATATCGCTGAGGTAGCGTGTCAATTTCATGTGGGAGTTTGTGGATCTGCGTTAGTGTACTTTAATAGGGAAGTGATTACTAGGACAGGCCTTATCAACGTATGACATGATTAAAAAACATATTTATTTCACCGAACAGAAAATCTTAAGTTATCTGAGAATCTATACTACATATGTTCATTTATTGAATAACATTAGTGTACACTGACACACGTGGAATTATATCAATTCGCACCATTTTTAATCTAACCCTGCTGATTGTGTATAAGAGGTTAATTAAAGTTGAATCATTAATACAGAAAAAAAATTGGATCAGTTCAGTTCAATTTGTGATAATTACAGATATATCATCTTACACTTTGTTAATTCTGAATAATCCTTAGATAACTAAGTTATCTAAGGAATTCATATACACAAAAAAAACTTCTTAATTTTAAGAGACATGGGCATCAGATTGAAAAATAGCAGATTTTTTCTGTTGCATAATGTGTAAATATATCAAAAGTAATAACTAAAATAACTCGAGTTGTATCACCTGGAGGTACAGATTTGCTACTAGACCAATAGGGCACTTAAATAAGATTTTTTAATACTGTGTTCTTAGATTCACGCGAATATTACACATGAAATAAAACTATTTTTCGGAATTTATCGCGGTTTATTTTTTTATTTAAAGTGTACTACTCAAAAGGCAAAACTTCATTTCGCAACCGAGGCTCTATATGCCATCTCAATATAAAGCTTCCAGTGAGATAAGTAATTTAATAAGTGTTTTATTTCAGGGAAAACGCTATAAAGATGAAATAATCATAAATAGGCCCTACCCCCGATTGGGGAATATAGATGTGACAGTGTTTATCTAGATAATCTATCCTTACTAAATTTCATCCAAATTAGTTTAGTCATTATGACGTGAATAGGAATTGTTAATGTTTCAGTATTAATTTATTAATATCGACGGTAGTACTGCTTTTACTGAAGATTAGAGGTTTGACCTCTATATGAGTTGGCATTGTGCCCTCCACCCCGCGAGGGTGCGTTGTATGCCATGCCCGTATATAGATAAATCTAAATCCTGAAAAGCATGTTGACATCCGTGTGAAGGAACTACTGATTTTCGTGATTTAGAATCCGCGTTTGAGTGCTAAAACGTTTAGAAGGTACCTCCTAGTGAAAAAGTTTTGCGGAAATTTTTGTTATGTGTCCATTACAGTAAACTTAACACGAAGGACGTATTTAAAATATTTTGCGACGTAATATTGCAAGTTCTACATCCAACAAATTATGAAAATGTTTTTCAAATTTTAAATGAACACCACTTTGATTATAGTTTTTTTTTAGACCACAAATATTTATTAATAAAATCAATATGTGAAAAGTATTGTAAATTAAGAATTCATTATATAATGAAGTATGCAGTAGTAGAAACTAGTATCAGAAATTTTTATAATAAGCTAATATTATTTAAGGGTCATTAGTATAATTACAGTAAAAAAAATGATTTAAAACTCGGGTTAAAGAACATACAGCTGACCTAAAACACCGTCGCTCAAATAAGTCTGCAGTCTGTGAAAATGTCCTTGACCGCACCCGCCATTACATCCGATTTGATAGACCACATATCCTCGTGAAAGAAAACCGATTCCTACCAAGGATGGTTCATGAGGATATTCAAATTAAAAAACATCCTAATTTCAATAGAGAAGATGGCTGGGTGCTTCCATCGACTTAGAATCCGGTAATTAATATAATCAAATCCAAAACCAAGCATAACACTGCGAGATCTCAAGACACCGTGAGCTCATTCTGCGTGGATCGGACCAACAAAAATAAATAAAAAGTTTGATGGTACCCCGGAACACTTGTCTTTTGGTCATCTAACACCTCAGTTCTTCCCGTGACCATGGGTGCTGCAAAGGATTCGAAACGTCAGGAAATTAAAATCAAAAAATAAACCGCGATAAAATCCGAAAAATAGTTTTATTTCATGTGTAATATTCGCGTAAATCTAAGAACTCAGTATTAAAAAATCTTATTTAAGTGCCATATTGGTCTAGTAGCAAATCTGTACCTCCAGGTGATACAACTCGAGTTATAGCACTTTTGATATATTTACACATTATGCAGCAGAAAAAAACTGCTATTTTTCAATCTGATGCCCATGTCTCTTAAAATGAGGAAGTTTTTTTTGTGCATATTAATATAACTTAGGATTTTTCAGAATTAATAAAGTGTAAGATGATATATCTTCAATTATCACAATTTGAACTGAACTGATTGCTCCAATTTTTTTTCTGTCTTACTAATACAACTTTAATTAACCCCTTATACACAATCAGCTAGGGTAGATTAAAAATGGTGTGAATTGATTTAATTACACATGTTTCAGTGTACACTAATGTTATTCAATAAATG
Source organism: Phalera bucephala (assembly GCA_905147815.2). Lineage (NCBI taxonomy): Eukaryota > Metazoa > Arthropoda > Insecta > Lepidoptera > Notodontidae > Phalera > Phalera bucephala. The sequence goes on along the minus strand of LR990617.1, from coordinate 16,458,323 downwards.
AACATATTTACTATAGATTCTTAGGTAATTTAAAGTTTTCTGTTCGGTTCGGATAAATATATTTTTTACTCATCAATTGTCTTTTACGTTGACAAGGCGTGTCCTAGTAGTCACTTCCCTATTACGGTACACTAACGCAGATCCATAAACTCCCACATAAAATTGCCACGCTGCCTCAGCGATATGCGCTGACCATACATCCTAGTTTCATGACTAACGCGCACTGAAAAAGCGCACGTGCAAACGTAGGGTGAATGTGATGTAAAAATTGAAACCACCGTTACGCCTATAATCCCCAAGCGGGAGTGGGAGTGGTGTACTGAGAACACTCACTTGTCGTTCAACAATGTAAGTTCTCATGTAGTAGTGGATGAGTCTATTGATATTATACCGAGCACAGTGCCAGACTCCGGACTAGATTTTTTTTATCGAATAATTACTATTTCCCGTCATAGGATTCGAAGCGATGACCTTGTGATCGCTATGCGCATTACCAATGAGGCTTTACTATTGTATTAAATTGTACATACTAATAGCGATGTTTACAGATTCGTTTTTAAGATTTGTATGATAATACGTATGTTTGAACTTATATAAATTATTCGTTGTAATGCGAAATCATAAATTATATGAGTCAATTACGATTTCGCATGAAGTAAATATTTGTTAATCATAAATTATAAAGAAATTTTCTTATCGATAAATCCTGTACTAATAATCACTTGCCTAATCACGTACACTAACGCAGATTCACAAATTCACACCGACATAAAATTGACACGCTACCGCGGCGATATGCGGTGTCTAGGCATTCTTCGTCTATGGTTGGTATGGTAGGAAAAAGGGTAAAAGAGATGGATATATGTTTAATTCCATGAAGGTAAAATTACCTGGAGGGAGTCATACGACGTAGCCGCTCCGCCGGTCATCGTTCCACACATTGTCTTTTTTCTCTCTCAATTACACGGATCACCATTTTGAGTGAATGAGAAAGCTATTGTAAGGTTGGCAACGTCGCACTGTACGTGTGCTTCGTAGCCTGTTGTGTCCGATGTTTGGGCCATAACAAATGCGCCCCGTCCGTGTAGCGGTTAAAATATGAATGAAAATTATTGTGTTAAGTAAATATACTTTAATACAGTGAAAATATGTCGTGTTGTGCTTTATTTTGTAAATCAAGGACAACCAAAGGAGGATTAAAAAATTCTGAATTATAATTTCACACGTATGTATTTATTGCCTCTTATTATATTATAGGTAAGTTTCACAGCAAAATTATGGATTTTACATGAAATATATACGTTATTGACGTCATATAATTAATATACGGTGATAATTAACTGTGAGTTTAAAGCTTTAATTGGTATTTTAAATATGCATTATTTTACGCTTCTCCAATAGTGATGTCCTACAGCGCTTATCGCTTACTGTCGATATTAATAAAGTAATACTGAAACATTAACAATTCCTATTCACTTCATAATGACTAAACGAATTTGGATGAAATTTAGTAAGGATAGAATATCTAGATAAACACTATCACGACTATATTCCCCAATCGGGGGTGGGATATTCCCCAATCGGGGGTAGGACCTATTTATGATTATTTCATCTTTATAGCGTTTTCCCTGAAATAAAACACTTATTAAACTACTTACCTCACTGGAAGCTTTATATTGAGATGGCATGAAGACCCTCGGTTGCGAAATGAAGTTTTGCCTTTTGGGTAGTACTGCTTATACTGAAGATTAGAGGTTTAAACTCTATATGAGTTGGCATTGTGCCCTCCACCCCGTGAGGGTGCGTTGTATGCCATGCCCATATGTAGATAAATCTGAACCCTGAAAAGCATGTTGATATCCGTGTGATGGAACTATTGATTATCGTTATTTAGAATCCGCGTTTGAGTGCTAAAACGTTTAAAAGGTACCTCCCCTTTCATTATCGCCGGCACGCGGTTGCGGTTAGCAAGTAGAAAATCCGAAACCAAGCATAGCACTGCGAGACCTCAAGACACCGTGAGCTCATTCTGCATAGATCGGACCAAAAAAAATAATTAAAAAGTTTGAGGGTACCCCGGAACAACTATGCCTTTTGGACATCTAACTCTCCCCCCCGACCCCTGCCGCCACCGCCGGCCGCGACATGTTCTCACCGACCCCCCTGATGCTTTGTCATCCCTTCTTTCCGCTCAGAATACGGGCGACGACGACGACGTAGTAGTAGATCCCCTCCCATAGCCGGCGGTTGACCGGTGCACTTAGTAGTGCACCCGTCCCCCTACAGCGACTGTCCCAACCGAGGGCACCTCTTCGAGGCGCCCTCGAGTATGTCGCCTCTTGCCCTTCTGGCTGGCTAGAGCGTAGTGGTTGCACGCTCGCCTTTAAGTCCGGTGAAGCTGTAAAGGCCTCGCGGCCAACAGCGTACATCATTCACACACACACACACACATCAGTCCTCATCAGTCCTTCCCGTGACCATGGGTGCTGCAAAGCATTCGAAACGTCGGGAACTTAAAATAAAAAAATAAACCGCGATAAAATCCGAAATATAGTTTTATTTCATGTGTAATATTCGCGTGAATCTAAGAACTCAGTATTAAAAAATCTTATTTAAGTACCTTATTGGTCTAGTAGTAGTAGTAGTAGTAGTAGTAGCAAATCTGTACCTCCAGGTGATACAACTCGAGTTATTTTAGTTATTACTTTTGATATATTTACACATTATGCAACAGAAAAAATCTGCTATTTTTCAATCTGATGTCTCTTAAAATGAAGAAGTTTTTTTGTGCATATTAATATAACTAAAGATTTTTCAGAATTAACAAAGTGTAAGATGATGCATCTTCAATTATCACAAATTGAACTGAACTGATTGCTCCAATGTTTTTTTCTGTATTAATGATACTTGATACAAATTTAATTAACCCCTTATACACAAACAGCAGGGGTAGATTAAAAATGGTGTGAATTGATATAATTCCACGTGTGTCAGTGTACACTAATGTTATTTAATAAATGAACATATGTAGTATAGATTCTCAGATAACTTAAGATTTTCTGTTCGGTGAAATAAATATGTTTTTTAATCATCTATTGTCTTTTACGTTGACAAGGCGTGTCCTAGTAATCGCTTCCCTATTAAAGTACACTAATGCAGATCCACAAACTCCCACATGAAATTGACACGCTACCTCAGCGATATGCGCTGACCATACATCCTAGTTTCATGACTAACGTGCATTGAAAAAGCGCACGTGCAAACGTAGGGTATGATATAATATAAATGTGATGTAAAAATTGTTACAACCACTACGCCTATATTCCCCAAGCGGGAGTGGGAGTGGTGTACTGTGTACACTCACTTGTCGTTCAACAATGTAAGGTCTCATGTAGTAAAGGATGAGTCTATTGATATTATACCGAGCACAGTGCCAGACTCCGGACTACATTTTTTTTATCGAATAATTCGTATTTTCCGACATAGGATTCGAACCGATGACCTTGTGATCGTTATGCGCATTACCAATGAGGCTTTACTATTGTATTAAATTGTACATACTAATATCGATGTTTACAGATTCGTCTTTAAGATTTGTATTATGATACGTATGTGTGAACTAATATAAATTACTCGTAATAATTCGAAATCATAATTAAGATGAGTCAATTACGATTTTGCATGAAGTAAATATTTGTTAATCATAAATTATCGATAAATTTTCTTATCGATAAATCTTGTACTAGTAATCACTTGCCTAATCACGCACACTAACGCATATTCACAAACTCACACCGACATAAAATTGACACGCTACCGTGGCGATATGGGGTGTCTAGGTATATTCTTCGTCTATGTTTAATTCAAATTACTTGTCGGTAGTTACACTTTTTTCGACGCGCCGAAGTGACGTTTTTAACTCTATTTATTTACTTCAATGTTTATAGGCATGAACATTCATAGGCACTTATATTAAATATCATAAATGAAATTCTTTTCCATTCTTTGCCCCTTCTAGTTTTAATATGCATGTATATTATGATCGATAAGCTAAACTAGTTTAGCTTATCGGTCATAATTCATATTCAATTGTGTGCAAGCAGTGGCAATTGCTACAGTTTGGCAAGAAAGAGTAAAAAGCGGTGATAGTAGGAACTAGAAAACGATTCATAGTGCAACACTACTTTGATTGACAATTGCTTAGTATGGCTTCTGTCCACAGAACAATTATACCTACTGTCTGTGTCATCGAGCTATATATCAAACTACTTTTCGTGTTTTATTACTATTTAAAGATTTATCAACTACTGGTGGCTCGCCCATTTATTCAAAATGAATAAACCTCTTCGTAGTTGGGATAAAAAAGTGATGTATAAAATTTTTCTGTGATGTTCAGCTGAATTTGAAGCGGGATGTATTGTATTTAGCTTTCCCAAGCCAATGAGATCTTCATAATGATTTTGGAATACCCAGTATTAACGTTAATATTGGTTTTTGTTGTCTTGCTTGCAAATTAATAATAGAGAGAGGAGGGATTTTTCGTTGTTCGACATATCTTGTATACCTTAACTCAGTATTCTTGATACTTGATAAATGTACGAATTAATAATGAGTTTTTGTAATTATCAAACAATTGTTGAAAACGAAAAAAAGAATCCACGCCCGGCATAGGCCGAAAAAAATATCGCAAACATTGTCGTCTGTTATTTCTTAATTAATATTATGTTTATTTAAAAATTAATATTTTTTTTGTAGCAGAAGGCAGCCGAGCATCCTTTTCAAAGTATAACATATATGTTGACTTGAAAGTGCATGTAAGCATGGTAATGAAAAAAGGAGAATATGAGAGAACACTGTGAAGGGGTATATACTATAATGAATTTGATATCAGTTTTAGAGATGACAATCGCACCAATGAGACATTAGATTCAGATGATTAGATACTATGATGTTGCGGGAAGTCAAAACAATTTATAGACTTTCGGAAGAGAATATTTAGAGAATATATAGACTCGGATTATTTCTTTTTTTTAAAAAAAAGGAATCCTACTATAAAAGTTATTTCGTTTTCCCTATTACGATACATTTATTATCATATACAACCTACATATATGTATGGGAGCGGAGGAAGTAATAAAGGTCTGTAAGACTGTTGATATTCTAATCTGCCTACCTCACTAAAGATTGACGTGAAGATACACAGAACAGGTACAAAAGGTACATAGAACAATCCGTAACATCCCCAGTGCGATACTAGTCTTCTCAATTATAGTGGTTAAAAGTTATTTTCATAATAGGATTATTAATAGTACAATGAGGCAAGTTTGTTACAGGTTATATGTTTTAGGCCTCTTATGACGCTTTCGTTAAGTCCTAACATATCCTGTGATAAATTATTTTGTGTATTATTCAGTAGTATTCTAGACCTTTTTGAGTCGTTAAATAACTTTGCATAAAAGTAGCACTATTCACTAAATACATTACAATTAAAAGGTACAGGAAAAGTAAAAAATAATAAGTATCTTATCGCTTTGAGTCGTAGTATATGGGGTGGTCATATGCGCGATAAAGGCGCCCTAATTTTTTTTCCTACCTATGCCAAGCTATGTACGATCCGTTACAGCGCCTGTAGCCATTTTGCAACGAAAAGTCCTGTGGTCAAAACAATGCGCTATCGATTGCGACAAGAGAATAAAAACAAAACGTTTGTCACTTATCAGGCCCTCAGGTATCAATTTTCAGTACAAAAAAACTCACAACATTGTCGATGGTCTGTGTCACTGTCACGCATTCATCATGGTATATTTACATTATAGGTACCTACTTAATAGGTAACTATTTTATGTAATGTAGGTACCAAAAACGCACAGAGCACGTAAAAACGTAAATATTTAAATGAAATCTCTCTGGGATTTGTAAACAAGTACAAACTATTATTCTTTTACCACGACTCAACAGTAAAGCATGGCCAACAACAATAATGAGAAACCTGGTGAAGGAATACGGTCGCTGAAATCTAGTACAGCGTTTAGAGTTATTAATTTTGAGCTGTATGCAAAACCTGTAAGTACCTATATATCCTAAATTGAAATATAGGGAATCAGCCAAGTCAGCTGTGCAGGGGTTTGGTATACCTTCAAGACCAGTCTTTTGAGTTAAAATAAGTTGAAATGAGGTTTTTTGCCGTAATGGCGACAAGAAGCCAATATTTATAATTTACTGTTATACTCTATTACTACTTGACATTGGCGAAATACACTGTTAAAGTGTGCGGCCATTAATTAAAATAAGAAGAAGAAGAAGAAGTTGAAATGAAAGCCACTTCAAAGCTGTTTTGCTGTATAGATAAATTTTATCTATAATGTTATCATTTGATCTATCTATATCACCACGCCAGATCCCTTGCAGGCAGAGAGTACAGAGTTCCAACAGGTTCTTTCCTTACATACCTCTCTGGCTTCCTCCACTCGCATAGTTTGTCTCATACACCCTCGCTGGTTCTGAGACTCTTAAAGTGTCATTCAGATATGACTCGGACTGATTTGTCATGGTAAGATAGACTAGGTCTTTCTCGGTACCTACATCCATCCACTTTCGCATTGTATATCCGTTTTGGAATTCTTTCTTCTGACATTCTTTCTATATGCCAGAACCAATGGAGCTTACCTTTTCATGGTTACACCGATACTATCTTACATATGTACTCACTCATTTAATACCATTCAATAATGCTATTATTATGATTTCATCATCAGTGTGTAGTTCGTAGTGATATTTTTGCCCTAAAGTGCCAGGGGCGAGCCTGTTATCACTCTTTGGACACACACCATTTGATTTTTAAGCTTTCATGTACTCGGACATTTCTTCACAATTTTAGTTGGAAACCGATAATGGCCCATTCCAAACCTCAGTGGTGTGACTCAGAATTCAGTGTCTGGACCTAGAAAGTGTTTTAGCACAGGCTATCACTGCTTTTCATCCTAACATGTAAGATTCCAGTTATAAAAACAAAGCCTATTTCGGCAGGCTTTTTCACATCAAGAATAGCTAGATCGTGTACATTTGTACTACATTGAAAACAGTTGCTAACCTAAACTGCAGATTAAGTCATGCCCTGAAATTCCTTTTGAGTTCTACACCCTAAGGGGTAGATTAGTAGGATTTTGTCTCTCTCTCTCTCTCTATGTGTATCATTACTCCATATAAATCTCTTTGGGGTAGGCAGAGAGTTAAGTGGATATTTTGTCTCTTAAAAACAGACTCTAGAATTTGCTATTTGTCTTCACTATTTAACACTGAAATAGTAACCAATAAGAATCACAATTAAGACAGCATGTTGACAAATTATTTAAAATAAAAAAAAATAGTGGTCAGTCTAATTAATTAATTTCAATTGAACATTTCAGTCAATTTTGACAAATTTGGTAACATTACAAAGGCATTATTATTTAAAATGCAGACAAACACTAGTTGACAGCGACTGGGTGGGTTTCTATGGGTGTCTAGATTTTAACTCGAGCAAGCACCTGGTTAAAACCTATTTTATAGTTCCTTTATACTAATATGTGATGTTTTGTTTCAGAATATAGTTATAATGAGTATTGGACTCACCTGTTTTGGTTTAGCTCTAGGCTACCTTACATATATGAGACAGAAATATGAATCAATGGGTTACTATGCTGCTGTAGATAAAGATGGTAAAGAAATATTTGAAAAGAAAAAATCAAAGTGGGATTAGATGAGTGATACAGAATAGTAAAATGATGATTTAATTTATTTTAATACACATTTTTTGGTTGTATTCAATTTATTTTATTTTAAAATATTTAAACAAGTAAGTAGCAGCCCAAATATTTGTTGCGCAGCAGTTATGAAAATTGAGAGCAAAGATACTATGATCAATATACTGCACTGGCATGATTTAATGAAAGAAAAGTGTTTATTCAGTGCATGGATTCAGTGACACAAAAAAAACAACCATGGCGCTGAAGAGGTCACCATAACGTCGAGGGCCTTGTAAAGAGTGGCACTATACTGCCAGGCGGCGTGTTAGACATTTCTCACGTATTTTGTCTCTCTAAGCGTGTCGTGATATAACTGTTTTGTCTTACTAGCTAGCATAGTGTGCCGTGACAAAAGTTTGACACGTGCAAAAATTGTAATGACATAGAAACAAGACTATTTTGATTTGCGTACACGACTCCAATCATGAGCCAAATTTTGCTCTGTGCGAGAAGCTGCTATCAAGCCATGCCGTTATCCGTATCACGATACGGCACATCCCTTGCGGGGTAGACAGAGAGTACAATTTCCACGCTGCGCGGTTACGGAATCTCTTTTCCTACCGTTCACATAACACACGATCAATTTGGTCGATTTAGGGTCGACGGTCGATGTATCAATAAAACAAACAGGATTGTTGTTTGAGTCAAAATCAAGTACCTAATCGATTTATCGATATACTTGATTCTAGTAAGTACGAAATTTTATGAAATTTTGTTTCAACTCTATACATAACTGTCAATGTCAAGTAAGTGAATGTCATTCAATGTCATTGACAAGTATTTGGTCATTGATGTCTGTCAGTGATGTATTTCATGTGTTGCAGAGTATCTTGAATAAAGAGTCTGTGTGTTGTGTTTTTGATCGATTTAATTATTCCCTAGATACAAAAACATTAAAATGTTTTCTGCACTTAAAAAGCTCGGCAGAAGTGGTGATGACCGCTCCCCTGCTCCTATGCCAATGTCGTCTTCGTTGCAAAAGAAGTTTTCAAGAGGAGTACATTTTAACAGTATTATACTTTTTATTGCTATTGATATTCTAATCACGTTTAAATACGAATAATAAAACTATCTATAATAAATTGCAGTGAAGATATTGATTAAAGGGGACCGGAACGTCGGCAAATCATGTTTACTACAACGTCTTCAAGGTGGGCCGTTTATTGAAGACTATGCACCGACAGATCAAATTCAAGTTGCTCCTATACATTGGACTTATAAAAATACAGACTACATTGTGAAGGTTAGTTTACACATAAAGGTGTTATGAAACCAGTTGATGATGAGATTGAGCAGTAGTTCCATATTTAATTCTATCTATCTATCTATAACCTCACGCCAGATTCCCTGCGGGGTAGGCAGAGAGTACAGAGTTCCAACAGGTTCTTTCCTTACATACCTCTCTGGCTTCCTCGACTCTCATAGTTCGTCTCATACACGCTCACCGGTTACGGATACTCTTGACTTTTCCATCAGATAAAACTCTGTTTATTTGGTCGTGGTAAGATAGACTAGGTCTTCCCCGGTACCTGCATCCTTCCACTTTCACATTGTATATCTGTTTTGTCATTCTTTCATCTGGCATTCTTTCTATATGCCCGAACCAACGGAGCATGCCCTTTCTCATCTTTACACCGATACTATCTTTCATACCTACTCGCTGTCTTACTATGCTGTTGCTAATTATTGCATATTGAATTGTTTTATTTAAGGTGGAAGTATGGGAAGTGGTTGATAAAGGGCGAACTAAAAAGAAACCTCCGTTAGGGCTAAAGTTGGAAAATCAGTCACCAGCAGCTGCATCAGAAGATGGCTATGAAACTCCAGTTCTAGATGCCACTTTTTTGGATGTCTACAAGAATGCTAATGGGGTGATACTAATGTTTGACATTACAAAACCCTGGTAAGTGTTGAAATATATGTGAAAGGGTGGAATTTATCAAAGTGCCTTCAAACTTGTTACACTAGGGAGTGGGGAAGTAAGTAGGGATCACTAAAAATATTAATTGTAGCCATTTTAATGAGAATTGGTGAAAATAGAGTGCCCATTCTTTAGTAAAAATGGCTGAAACTAATATTTTTTTTCACTGTAATACCTTTTTTTAGTAACCTAATGTGTCCCACTGCTGGGCAAAGGTCTCCCCCTCTCTCTTTCAAAAATCTCTATCCCCTGTCAACAATGACCCTTGTGTTTGATACACCTACTTTTTTATATCTGATAAATGATTATGGTTAATTATGTAATGATGTAACTAACCATTACAAAATCACATTTAAAAAAAAAATTATATAAATCAATATTACAAAATGTATAGTAGATATATTATGCATATGGTATGTAATTTAGACAAGTTTGAAACCTGTTTGATTGAGATTGAATGGATTATAGAGTTTACATTTTTTCTTGATTAATATTTATGAATACAGGTTTCTGTTTTAAAATGTGTGTGTAATTTGTTGTCTTTAAAAAAAATTTTTCAAGCTACAGATGGATGGACAATTTAGTGCAGTGGTTAAGAGCCGAAGTCGCTCCGCCCACTGCGTGTAATAGTCGCGGGTTTGATTCCTGCACGGGACAAATCTTTGTGTGATCCACAATTATTCGTTCAGGTCTGGGTATTTGTGTATGTGAATTTTCATGTTTGGAAACGCACCCACAACACAGGAATAAATCATAGTGTGGGGCTACATTAAAAAAAAATGTTTTATCATTTGCACACTAGATAATATTTGTATTCAATTTTATTTGCATACTCATGACCATGCTTAAATATGCATGCATAAATATACTCATATATCAGACTAGACTGGCCACACCATAATGATCTGGTTTTATTCCAATTTATACCTCCACCAAATTTCATCTATATCTGTCAAGCTATTTTGGAGTATAGATGTCAAATGTACAAGCATTCTATGGGATTATCATTTACTGGGGATTTGAATTTTGAAAGAACTGTTGGAGCATTATATTAGTGTTGTAAAAAAAAAGCGCCGAGCGCCGAGGGTTCAAGACTCGAGCGTTGAAGGCTTGAGCGTTTAAGGGTCACGGAGCGTTGAAGACTTGGACTATAACGCTTGCTCAAGTGTTATAGCGTTATAATTTCTTTTGCTTTGATCCTCGAAAGTCGAAATTAATTTATAGTGCTGAAACAACTGTATACAGAGTACCCAACACCAGTGTAATTTTAAAATGATCAACGTTTACCATTTTAAAATGAAGCTAGTATTTGCATGAATGCCTGATTTTTCAAAGGGCAGCTCTTGTGGCTATTACAAGTACAGTAATATGCTAATGGTAAGCTTCTGGACAGAGAGTGTTTACACACCGTCACGCCTATATTCCCCCAACGGGGGTGGCAGTGGTGTACCGTGTACACCCGACAATGTTCATCATCATCATCATCATCTCAGCCTATACTTGTCCACTGCTGAACATAGGCCTCCCCAATCGCTTTCCAGCGTAACCGGTCCGATGCCACCTGTATCCAACGACTTCCTGCGATTTTCACAAGATCGTCGGTCCATCTGGCAGGTGGTCGTCCCACGCTGCGCTTGCCAATACGTGGTCTCCACTCTAGAATCTTTCTGCCCCAACGCCCGTCCGATCTTCGCGCTATGTGGCCCGCCCATTGCCACTTCAGCTTGCTAATCTTAAGGGCTATGTCGGTGACCTTGGTTCTTCTACGAATCTCCTCATTCCTGATTCGATCACGTAGAGAAACGCCGAGCATAGCTCTCTCCATAGCTCGCTGAGCAACTCTGAGCTTTTTTATGAAACCTATTGTAAGAGACCACGTCTCTGATCCATATATCATCACTGGAAACACACATTGACTAAAAACTTTAGTCTTTAGGCACTGAGGTATTTTGGATGAGAAGATGTTGCGCAGTTTCCCGAACGCTGCCCAGCCGAGTCGGATTCGTCGATTGACCTCTCTCTCAAAGTTGGACCTACCTAACCGGACCACCTGTCCCAGGTAAATGTATTCGTCGACAACTTCAAGAGTAGAGTTCCCAACGGTGAGTGCGGTGGGTACGACATGGACGTTACACATTACTTTCGTTTTGTCCATGTTCATTTTAAGACCCACTTGTTGAGATACTCTGTTGAGGTCGCCGAGCATTCGTCCTAGATCTTCCAGCGACTCCGCCATGACCACAATGTCGTCGGCAAATCGAAGGTGAGTGATGTATTCGCCATTGATGTTGATGCCAAATCCTCGCCATTCCAAGAGTTTGAAGGCGTCCTCTATGGTGGTCGTAAACAGTTTCGGAGAAATGACGTCTCCCTGTCTTACTCCTCTTTTTATGGAGATCGCCTTCGTGCACTGCCCTTGTACTCGGACTGACATGGTGGCGTTATTATACAAGCACTTCAACACTTCGATGTACCGATAGTCAATGCGGCATCGCTGGAGAGATCTAAGAACCGCCCAAGTCTCGATCGAATCGAAGGCTTTCTCATAGTCCACAAACGCCAAGCATAGTGGCCGATTATACTCCTCGGTCTTCTGTATAATCTGCCGCAGCGTATGTATGTGGTCTATGGTACTAAAGCCTTTCCGGAAACCGGCTTGTTCGGGAGGCTGGAAATCATCAAGCCTGCGTTCGAGACGATTCGTGATGACTCTCGAAAACAACTTGTAAACATGGCTCAGCAGTGTGATGGGCCTATAGTTCTTTAATAAAGTGTTATCACCTTTCTTGAAAAAGAGTACCACCACACCCCTGTTCCATGCTTCCGGCGTTTTTCCTTCGAGCAAGATGGAATTAAACAGCCTCTGAAGGACTTTAAGTACCGGCGATCCGCCCGCTTTCAGAAGCTCTGCGGTAATTCCGTCTTCACCCGGCGCTTTGTTGTTTTTAAGTTGTTTGAGAGCCATCCTAATCTCGTACAGGCTGATGTCCGGGATATCTTCAGAGTAGTGTCGGGTTAGCTTGGCTCTTGGGTCTTTTACCAAGTCAACAACAGGTTCAGCTACTGAGGTATACAACTGCCCATAGAACCTCTCTATCTCCCTGAGCAGCTCTGACCTATTCGACGTTACGTTTCCGTCCTCCGTCTTCAGCTTCGTCAACCGGCTTTGCCCAATAGACGCGTCTCTTGCGAACACTTTGGAGCCCTTGTTCTGCTCTATGGTCTTCTCAATACGTCTTGTATTGAAGGACCGTAAATCGTGTCGCAAGGACTTCAATATCTGTCTATTGAGCTGCCTATAGGACTTAGCATCATCGGAGGTTTGGAGTGTCATGGTACGTCGCTCAGCCATAAGGTTTCGGGTGTAGTCAGATAGCTTTTGAGGCCTATTTTTAAGGTGGGGCTTAAAATGCTTAGACCCGACCGTATGGACAGTCTCTACCAACCTATTGTTGATTTCGTCCACTGATGCGCTGCTGTCTAGCAATTCGAAGCGGTTTGACAATTCGAGTTGAAAGTTCTCGGGGTTTTGGATATGTGTATTAGAAGGTCGGAGCGTAGACTTCATCAGACGCGATCTTTCCATTTTGACATTAATATTTAATGTGCCTCTGACCATTCGGTGATCACTGCCGGTTTTTACCCTGTGAATCACGGAGACATCATTAAATATTTGTCGCTTGGTGCTCATGATGAAGTCTATCTCATTTTTTGTGAAACCATCAGGGCTCATCCAGGTCCATTTCCTATGAGACGGCTTCTGGAAGAAAGAGTTCATCATAAAGAGTCCCTCCTTCTCCAGAAATTCGGCCAGCCTCTGACCCCTGGGGTTGCGCTGCCCATATCCAAATTGCCCCACTCTCAACTCATCATCGCCCCGTTTGCCCAGTCGCGCATTGAAGTCACCCATAACTACTGTAAAGTGTACTTTGGAAGTATGTATGGCTCTACTAATGTCCTCATACATAACTTCGACCTCATCATCTGAGTATGCCGAGGTCGGTGCGTAGACCTGTATGACCTTCAGCGAATATCTTTTGGATATTCTGAGTATCAGGTACGCTACCCTGCTCGACACACTAGTGATGGACACAACGTTGTTTATGAGTGACTTGTGGACGATAAATCCGACACCACCTTGGGACTGCTGTTCGCCCTCCCGGTAGTAAAACAAGTTGCCGGATTTTAAGGTTATCGTGTCCTCGCCCTCTCTTCGGACCTCCGATAAACCAACAATACTCCACCGCAACTTGTTTAACTCTTCTTCCAGCTCAACTAGCTTCTCATCTGTCCTCAATGTGCGTGCGTTGTATGTCACCAGGGCCAATTTTCGGTTTTGGTGGTAGCCGAATCTCTGCCGGAGATTCTTAGCACCCCTTGTCCTGTCGTTACCATGGCTGCTACCGTGGCCAGGACGAACAGGACCGCCGGGGACTAGGGGCCTGGTTTTCTTGCTTTCTTCCATTTTAATAAACAATTTTGAGTCCCATATAATAGGGCGCGAGCCTATTGCCATATAACGGGCAGAATTTCAGACTCCGGACTCATATTTCACTCATACTCATACGGAAGCTTTCGTTAGAAAAACTTCATTTAGCCGATCTAGGATTTGAACCCAGGACCACATGATCACCCGCTTGGTGATTTGCCACTAAACTAAGACGCAGTCACACAGTTTATATTAAACCTAAATATAACAAAAATGTAGGCGCGGGTCCTTCGTACTCATGCAAGTTGTAGTTATTTGTCTGTGTACACACAAAGTACCTTTGAACCAAGGATAACTTTGAATCGGAAAGACAGACAGACATACGAAAAGAGCAAGTTAATTAAAAAAAAATAGGTACTCCACGCAGTAAATATTAATGTATAAACATGACTTAAAATCATCCATAAAACTGGAGCTTTGCGCTCGACGCTCGACTCGCGCTCGAGCGCTGTGAAACCGACTCGGCTCTGGACTCCAGCGCTTAGCAACATTTTGAGCGTCGACTCGAGCGTTTTTAGAACACTACATTATACTCTCTGCCTACTCCACAAGGGATATGGTGTGATGATATAGATAGTTAAAATACTTTCAGAAACAGTTTCTCAAATGTCAGAAATTATATATATAAAAAATAGTGTTTATTACTGTAGGCATTTCTGTATATATATATGACACAGCATATTAATGAATTTTTATAGTCTTAACTGTATTTGTATAGTAGATAACTATTACTACAGGACATTTGATTATGTGGTGAAAGAACTATCCAAGGTACCTGCTGACCTCCCGGTTGTGGTACTTGGAAACCATTGTGACATGCAGCACCACCGTCAAGTGCACCCCCATCATATAGAGCAAGCACTACACCATGCTAAACTTATCAGGTGAGTTTGTAAACATGTTGTTCATTATTATATTTAGAGCATAAATTGACGGTTGAAATTATTTGTTACACAGTGTCACGCCTATATTCTCCAAATAGTAGCAAAACTGTATGGTGTACACTCAGTTTCCGTTGACAATATAAGGTCGTAATGTAATAGGTGGCGAGTATTTTGTTATTATACCGAGCAGTATACCAGAGTCCAGTCCAGAGTCCCGTTCCCAATGGTGGAACTGTTTCTTAACCGGGCTAATATTATTCAATTTGTTTTACTTCGTCCGTTGAACAAACGAGGCAACGTTTTCGAGTTATTTATACTTTGCAGACCTACCTGTTGAAATATTTCCCTGGAAGTAAGTAAATTTTGCTAAATGGTAACCCCTGACAATGGCGTCTAAGTGCCAAAAAATCCTTGTCGCACTTTATGATATTTACGATGTATTTTTTATAACCAGGACTGCACCAGTGCGTTATGCAGAATCCTCAATGAGAAATGGATTCGGACTCCGATTACTTCACAAATTCCTTAGTGTGCCATTTTTGAACCTCCAGAAAACAAGTCTACTGGAGCAGCTACAACGAAATCAAAGAGATATGGAAGAGGTTGAAAAAGACCTTGATGATTTTCAAGTAAGAATATATTAAGTGAACACAGGACTGCCATCCTGTGACCAAACGCGGCACGCTTCGATACTTCTATACGATACGTGAAATTATCGTGTATAATATTTTTCACATAAGATGCGTATTGACAAATAAGTAAACGCCAAACGAAATTAATATTTTATTCAATGGTATTAAGGCTAAACACCGTAAGTATAGAAACAGGTCATGCCTCTTATTGCTATTGAATAAAGTATAGTTTTGTTTGACACTTACAGCTGCCATAGTACCCTTCCTTCATGAAGAATACTATAATGGTATTCTATATGTCGCTAGAGCACCACGATTATTTCGTAAAGTTATCGTTAGCCGCCGCGTTACGTGTTTAATTGGTCATAGCGAAAAGGGGTCCAGTAATAATAGCACCGGTGGCAAGACTACCCTCGTGCGTTTTGTATGCAAGTCAAATAGACTATCTATAAGACAATAGTTATCTATAAGACAATACAATACCATACTTATACTTGTGTCAAACATCACGGGACGCTGTATCAGCACGTTAGACAAAACAATTATCTCACGCCTGGTTCCACAAAATTGTTGACATATATCTTGTCGCGCCGCCTGTGATAGCCCTGCAGTATTACAATACAATATACAATTCAAATGCGCTTGTAATAAATATACAAAATAAGTTTTATTAAATATTTTCCAGAATTCGGAAGAATCACACTACAATCTATTCGTGGACCGTCTCGCGAACAAAAGGCGACAGACCGCTAGTCAACAAGAGCCCCGTCCAAACATTGAACGGTCTCCAAGCATCGTTCTCGGCGCCGGCAAGCCTATTGTCCCGCCTAGTGTCAATCCACTAGTAAGTTCTTCTTTTGACAGATGTACATAAACTATATACTTCAACCACTATCGTCCCATTTTTGGGCAAATGCCTCCCTCCACTGCTTCCATTCGGTTCTGTTTTCGGCTTTTAAATGCCAGTCTTCCAGGAATAAGTCCAGGTCGTCCCGCCATCTTCGTCTGAGCCTGCCGCGATGTCGTTTATAGTTTTGCGGGACCCAGTTGGTACATAAACTATGTATGATAAAAAAAGTTTGATGCAGAAAGTTACCCTTTTTTATGAAATGTGATCTCACACTGTGGTTTCTTAGATTAACGCGAATATAAGTATTTTTCTGATTTTATCGCGGTATATTAAGGGCTTTGCAGCACCCATGATCTAACTCACGCGAAACGACGGGAACTTAAAAATCAAAAATAAACCGCGATAAAATCCGAAACATAGTTTTACATTACATTACATTATTTTACTTCTTTTAAAAAATGTAGCCCCGTGCTTAGAAACACCCAGACCATAATAAACATTAGTGGGTCACCCAACGATTTGTCCAATCTGGCGATTAAACCCCGCCGAGCGATAATCGATTCAATAAAGAGGCTTAAGGTCTGGACCAAACCATCCATCAAAATCAAATAAAGTTTTGTTAATAACACACTATGATGTTCTTTGTTAGTTGGCGCAATCAATAGCAGGTACGACTTCAATAAAGCCGCAGTATCCTCAGGTCACACAGAGTCAATATGTCAGTCCTGAATTGTTGAAGCCCAAAAATCAAGTTAGTATGGACATGACGCCGCCTCGGGTGCCTCAAGACAGGTAAACTCCTCACAAGTTTATAGTACAGCTCCAATAATCAAGATGACTTGTTTGATTTTAGTGATTCCAGTAGTTAGACCAAAAGACGCTGCGCAAATACTTTATTTGTACCGTACATCCACGATTGCTATAGAAATAATATAAAACACCAAAGGCCTTGAAGTCTTGACATTAATAATAATATCAGCCTATACTGCCCACTGCTGGGCAAAGGCCTTCTCTCACAAATCGAGTAGAGAGAGATTAGGTCATACTCCACCACGCGGACCCAGTGCGGATTGGTGGAGACAGGTTTGTGGCCACCCGCTGTTGGACTTATCAAGCCACCTTTAAGGCTTCCAACTCGGCTTAACGACTACCACATTAAGTGATAACCGGGACCAACGGCTTAACGTGCCTTCCGAAGCACGGAGACGCTCGAATATGAAAATGCCACAAACGGTCACCCATCTCAGGCCGACGGAGTCGAACGCTGCTTAACCTTGGTGATCGGTAAGAACACCGCGGTCGCAGAGCGCTACGAGCGCCTCCTCGTCCGTCTTGACATTAAATATATTTATTCCTGCCAAGAGGCCTTCGGCCTTATGGTGTATGCTACGGATAGCCGTAGCATATACCATAACTATAGAGCTATAAAGAATGGTGCGGTAGTTAGGTACCATGCCGAAAGTTGTAGTATCTATATGACAGTCTAAATAAACAACTTTTGATCTATAACTTTTTATTTTCGAAAATTGTATTTTTCATTTTTAAACAAATTAATCAAATGATCGAGTGAACTTGTATGGGAAAGTGAAAAACGAAAAAGTTTTGAAGATTTTGTTTTTGAAAAGTTGTTTCTTCTACAACTTTTAGCATGTACCTAATCAGTCACCATGTATATGGTGATCAGTCTTATTATGAAGCTAATAGAGTTATAATATTTCCTTGTCAGTTATTGCCATCTAACCATGACTCAACTCTTTTTGTTGTTTATTTTAGCGGCCAGAGCACGCCATCTGTACATATGTCGGCGTCATCAGGTGGTTTAGATGAGTTTTATGCTGGTACATTGGACAGTAGTTTCCTAGAAGACCTACCTCCAATCTCAGGCAATAATCAAGATGTGGCCTATGAAAGTGACAGGTAACAATATACAATCAAACATTCAAAACCACCACACCAGGGTCAGATTTCAGTACATAACGTAACATAGTTGTTTGCGATTTTTGACTTTTCTAGTACTTCGAACCTCAGTAGGTCCAATATAGCTTTTTAATACTTATAGGGCTTATTTGGCATCAAAAAGTTTTTGTTTAAATTCCCTATTTACTAGCCGACTGTGCATTTATTCAAAACCTGTGAATGCAGCCAAAGTTTCAAAAAGTTAAGGATAGTCTTCTAAGATCCTTTTCCTATACCTATAACGGTTAAGGCAGTTGCCCTTACTGCTCCATCTAAAAAATGTACCCTGTATATAAAAAGTTTCGTTATAACGTTGACGCTACTTGCATTTCCAGTGATGAAGATACAACCAATCCCAAAGTGATAATAGATCAGGAAGATTTAGATTTCGACATTACACCCGTTGAGAATTTAACTGAAGTGAAACTACCGATAGAACATGGTTCAAGACCCACAAGCGACGAAGTTAATCTCGATAGAATTATAACGCGCGTTTCTATAAAGAATGAGGAAACAGTGGACGATAGTGACATAGAAAAAGTACCTATATTTGCAAGCAGACATCCCATTGATGCGCAGTCACCATTGGATAATGACTTCTGTCTTTGGGCTGGTGATTCCAGTGCGAGAAGATCTCCAGAAGGTAATCAATAATATTGTTTCTGTTCAGTTAAACCACCTGTTACATATAGCCCTACTAGATATCACCTCCGAACATACAATACATATACAGTGCCACAAAGATATTTTGGCTCGTGGATGGTGGTGGGGCGTTCTTGTAAAATTCGGGTTAACATTTAGTACATTTTTTCTACTTCCTAGGAGATATTTTAACAGGTGGGGACCCACGTGTTACTCATTAAAAAACAACTAATTAAAATAAATATATAGCAAATGGCATCTCCGCGACTGTCATGAAGTGACATTTCACTTAATGACAGCGTTAGTTCCGATTTTGGCCGCGGGTCACAAGCTCCTTCACTGGTGTAACAACAAAACAAGGTGTAACATAATTGGCGTAAGACCACAGACATCCCAATTAGATTATTGCTTTACGAATTCAATACGAAAATCAAATTATAATTAAATTTTAAATAGTTTACTACCATTTTTTATCATTTTGGTATCCAAATCCTACTAATACTATAAATGTGAAAGATTGTATTTTTGGGTAGTCAATCACGCAAAAACGGCTGAACGGATTAGGATGAAATTTGGCACACCGATATTTTATTATCTGGATTAACACATAGGATGCTTTTTATCCAGGAAGAAGGTTAGGTTAGTTTATAAAACGCTCCCGACCGTGATATCACCCATGGTTGGGAGCGAGAGCGCCTGGGCGGCAATGGCGGCCTTTTGCGAGGTCGTCATGTCCGCAAAGGAGGAGGCAGAGCGGGTGAGGGAGGAGTCGTCCTTGATTCCCGCTCGCAGACGGCGCGTTGGGCGAAGGCGCAGGGACTTCGAGCGAAACGACCGTCGCCCACCATAATCTCGGCCAGCAGGCGTCGGGGAGGGCACCCCTAGCACTTAGCAGGCCCGCGTCGAAAAAGCGCTGCGTCCGCGCAGCGTCCAACAGGCGGTAGGGCGATACCGAACTCCCCTACACGTGTCGAGGTCCGCGCCTAACTGCGGACCGAGCCCGCCGGTGCCACAGAGGTCATGCCAGTGACGATTTCTGTGGCCCGGCAAAAGGGCAGTAGGACGCTGGGGGGTTTTAGTGGATGCAAGCCCCACATAAGCCCCGGGGGGTAAGCGTTAGGCACTACCCTCCGAAAAAAAAAGAAAACCAAAAAGGGTTAGTGTATAAAGTCAACGCGGACGAAGTCGCGGGCAGAAACTAGTTAACCTTTACATTTCTGTGCATACTGAGGTATATGTATTAGAAATGAAATGAATAGGAATCAGAATTTGTTTAATACAGTGGACTGAAGGAATAATAGTAATATTTTATAATTGAAAAACAAAAAGGTGACATTAAAAATGATTGGAATCAATTCAGTTGCCGATTAAGAACAAACTTCTTTCAGGTCTTGCGTTAATTAGGTTACATGTTGTATATTTAATTTATAATACAAGAATATATTCCCTTTCTTCTAAAATTGTTATGCTTTTCTAGGTGGTGAAGATCCTGACACAAAAAAAGACTCCAGTGAGAAGGTAATTATAATTTAACTACTGCTTTTGTTCATCAATTTAATTCATTTTGACAAGCGCAATGTTTTTTTAGCTTATAGGGTTATTCATATATACAATATAGACTATACATATAAGCTTATAAAACTTGTTCCGTAGGAGAAAAAACACAAGAAGAAGAAGTCAAAGGAAAAAGATAGAGGTGATTATAGTGACAAGTCCGATCGTAAAGAAAAGAAACACAAGAAATCGAAAAGTGAGAAGAAGACATCAAACCCCCAGCAGGACTTGCTAGCCACTTCTTCAGCTGCTTTTAATTATGAAGAATATGACAGTATTTAACGATAATTTATATATTATTTTTTTACATTGACATTCCAAAGCTATGAATTTGGGTACCGTTTGCATATTATACTCGTATAATAGTACAATATTTGTAAGCTTTATATTAGTGTTGTAAAAACGCTCCAGTGTTTCAACGCTCGTGAGCGTCGACTCAGAGCTAAACGCTCGACTTTAGCGCTCTTTTTTACAACACTACTTTATATTCGTTGATATCCAATTATAGCCATAATTTTAATAATGGCCATTTTAAATAACATCACTAT
Source organism: Phalera bucephala (assembly GCA_905147815.2). Classification (NCBI taxonomy): domain Eukaryota; kingdom Metazoa; phylum Arthropoda; class Insecta; order Lepidoptera; family Notodontidae; genus Phalera; species Phalera bucephala. Next base: position 16,437,063 of record LR990617.1, on the reverse strand, counting down.
GAATATATTACATTAATTTGTTGTTGAAAATATGAATCTCTATTATGTTGCCTAGTCTGTGCCAATGTAAGGTGAATCAAGCCGTTCCAATGTGTCATAAAATTATTCTCATTAAACAAATAAAAAAGTGAAGTGTGTTACGATAACCACATTATGCATATTCTATTGGCAAGGAGAACGTATATGTATATTTTGTTTTATGTACCTAGCTATTAAAGAAGCATTTTGTAAGTATGTATTTTAGTAGTTTGATTATCCAGGCACAAAGTACTGTCAGCAACATAAGTAGCATAACATTCTCAGTTTATTAAATCAATTATACTTTTTATTTTACAGACATTGGTGAACATTGTCAAAGCCAAATCATTAGCAACATATCCAAATATATTTAGATCAAGAAAAATAATGAATTTGATGTCAAACAAAAGTGTGCAAGCGATTTGAAAAACTGAGAATATTAAGCTTCTTATGTTGCTGACTGTAGCAATATCAAATTTGTTGTGTATGTATCTCAAGCGGAACTCTGGCATTATGACGTATACACGTCTATGCAGGAACTCCTCAGGCATTCAAATGAACAAATATATTTCCATTTGAGGCATATTCCATCAGACAAATCCTTCGTATTTTGTGTTCGGATTGTAGCTTATGAATATTTTGTTCTATTTATATACCCAAAATGTTTAATCATGTTAAGTCATGCTTGTTGTTTAAATAAAAGTTTTAACAAAATTTGTATAACATTTACATTTTATTTCATAGCCCTTACTTATAAACAAGACTGATTCAAAACGAACATAAAAAACGTACTGCGTAAAACGTTCATGTATACGTTCAGTTTACGTCTCGGCTTGAGGACAGTCGCAAGGCGAGTGCGTCACGCATTACATTTGCGTTTGTTATAGTTTTATTATAAATCAGTTTTCTTGGTAGGATTTTTTTTCTTATCTTGATTGCAAAAGTATAGTAAGTCTGTATTTCCTAAGCATCACTGCTCAATTTACCCTTGTACCAATTGGCTGGCATGAAATTTTGAGTTTTTTTTGGGCTTATAAACTTGGCAAACTTGATAAAGCGATGGGGCATAGGTGGTGTTGTGAAAACGCTTGAGTCGGCGCTTAAACGCTTGAGTCGGCGCTTAAACGCTTGAGTCGGCGCTTTAACGTTCGGGTCGACGCTCAAAATGTTGCTAAGCGCTGGAGTCCAGAGTCGAGTCGGTATTTAAAAGGCTCACTGGAGTGACGACGCTGGACAAAACTGGAGCGTTGCGCTCGAGCGTCGAGCGCAACGCTCCAGTTTTATGGATGATTTTAAATCATGTTCATACATTAATATTTACTGCGTGGAGTACCTATTTTTTTAAATTAACTTGTTCTTTTCGTATGTCTGTCTGTCTTTCCGATTCAAAGTTATTGTTAGTTCAAATGTAGTTTGTGATCTACTTTTCAAACACTTGCGGTTCTCCGATTGGCTCTCCTGAAATTTGGCATACGTATATAGGTTTAGACAGACGATTTAAGGCAGTGGTTAAGAGCTTAAGGCGCTTCGCCCACTGTGTCTAATATTCGCGGGTTCGATTCCCGCACGGGACAAATCTTTGTGTGATCCACAATTATTTGTTCCGGTCTGGGTATTTGTGTATGTGAATTTTCATGTTTGTTAACGCACCCACGACACAGGCATAAATCCTAGTGTGGAGTTACGTTTTTTTTAATAACGAAAAAAGGAAAAGTTCGATGACGACTATTCTTTATCGTTTATGCATATAGTACCATGGACCTGGTTTGACCATCAAATCAGTGCGTTTTGGTTGGCTATCCTTTGCCCAATCCCGTAATAGCAAGCACACCTAGAATCGCAAAACATCGTCCAATGTACCGACAAATCCTTTGTCGGCGCGTTTGATGTTTGTGCCACAAAATTAAGGATTCGTTTACACTAACGTTTCAGTAAAAATAATAAAGAATGACAATAGGTGTTGTCGTCGAAAAGTGGTGTATAGTATACTATATTCCCTCAACCTCATACGTAAGGATATAGGAGTGAAGGTGTGTGAGTAAACATTAAATTTAAAAAAAAATCGTTAGTTTCATAGTAGGTATCGCGCATACCCAAACCTTGAGTCTACGAAAATTCGTATTTTTTGGTATCTATCACCGCGAAGACATTTTCGAATACGATTACATACTTAATGGCAGAGATGGGCAAAATGTAATCAGATTAATGATTAACCACCTCCGCTTGAGGAATTTAGGCGTGACGGTGTATTGATGATTAGCGATGCAATCTTCAACGACTACGATTAGACTTTTTATCTAGCATCATGATTAAGTATTACAAAATGCCATTGTAATCTTTAATCTGATTACATTTTGCCCATCTCTGCTTAATGGTACCTATGATACGATACAATGAGTACAGTGTGTACACACCCCACATAGTCGGCCCTTTCATAGGATTAATTTCATTTTCGGCTTCTCTTTTAACTTCTCTACTCTTTCGGCACTAACATACCCCCGCGATTGCTTTGCCCCGCGGCGCTTTTGGCGGGTGTACACGGACAAATAACTATAACTTGCATAAGAACGAAGGACCCGCGCCTACATTTTTGTTATATTTAGGTTTAATATAAACTGTGTGACTGTGTCGTTGGTCTAGTGGCAAAGCGTATCGCTTGGTGATCATGTGGTCCTGGGTTCAAATTCTAGGTCGGACGAATGAAGATTTTCTAACGAAAACTTCCCAGTATGAGTCTGGAATCGTGCCCGGTTTATGGCAATAGACTTGCGCCCTATTACATGGGACCTAACATCGTCGGCGAAAAGTGAGTGTATACAGTATACCACTGCCACCCACATTGGGGGAATATAGGCGTGACGGTGTGTAAACACTCTCTGTCCAGAAGCTTGCCATTAGCACATTACTGCAATTGTACTTGCCACAAATACTAGCTTCGTGTTGGTCAGTTTCAAATTTCACACCTTTTTTCATTTATCAAAATTCATGCAAAATCTTAGTTATTGGTGTTGGGTACGCCTCTGTATACCGTTGTTTCGGCACTATAAGTAATTTCGATTTTCGAGGATCAAAGCAAAAGAAAATATAACGCTATAACGCTTGAGCACGGAACTCGAGCGTTATAGTCCAAGTCTTCAACGCTCCGTGAGCCTTAAGCGCTCGAGCGTTCAACGCTCAAGTCTTAAACGACTTATCGCTGAACGCTCGGCGCTCATTTTTACAACACTACTTAGGAGGGCTTAATTGAAACTGGACGATGTTGGTACTTACCTTAACTTCTCCTTAAATTCTCTAATAATAGCGTCTCAAACTTCAGGAATAATTGTTAATATCGTTTGAAACACGAAAAAAATAATATATACCTACTGGTACAGAAATCACCAGTTGCTCCCGGGGTCCGCCGCCTCAAGGGTAACCAGTTCCGCCAAGCTGGTCTAAGTTGGTAATCTCAAGTGTGTGTGTCAAGACTGTCCGATTCATCTCACCAGTTGCTCCCAGTAATCAGCGCAGGAATAGCTTTACGTAAATTTTTCTTATTAATTTTGGCATCTAAGAGCCATAGGTACGCTCGGCAACTTAACATTCGGTTTTTCAAATCACTGGCACGCTTTTGTTTTGCATTCATCTATTGTTTTTAATGATGTAAATATATTGCTAATACTTGATTGCTTACAATGTTAACCAACGTTTATAAAATAGAGTATTACTGATTTGAAAAACTGAGGATGTAAAGCGACTTATGTTACCGACTGTACCTAGTTCGTATCAACTCTTAAGACACTTGTAAAAACAAGATTTTTATCATCGACTTAACTAGCCGTTTTGCTATCGGGCTACTTTTTTTTAACGGCAAGCTGTTCTGTTTTACGGGGAATACTACAGTTCGGCTTTTCGGTGAGGCTTGGTCGTCTTTTTCGGTGATTGAGTACCTATATGGTGTAATTTTTGTGTTTCAACAGAGACCGAGCTGAAAATGGCTGGTTAGCCATATTAAGATTCTATCAAATGTACCCTTCGTGCTCTTTACCTTATTGCTGTGGCCGAACTTGTTTTCCATGTAGAAAGCTTTGATAACAATACCGTCACGCTATATTTCCCAAGCGAGGGTAGCAGAGATGTACTGTGTACATGCACCTTTTGCCCAGTGTTATTAACAAACAAACTAAATACAGCTTATAATTTAATTTGTAAGGCAAAGCAGTCAATAACATTCAAATGTAAGTAGCTACTCGATTTATATCTGTTAAGTATATGTACTTACATAATATATTTTATAAACAGGATAAACGGGTAAAATAGATGGGATGACTGATTTTCAACAAAAGAAGTTTAATAAATAGAGTACATTCTATTCAAAATGTAAATGTACAACCACATCGATATTTTATTGGTTAGATTATAAAAATTGGACCACTTGTCAGAAGTCCACGCAGTAATGTAACAATATTACAAACAAAAATCTCTACATAACAGAACTTACAGATATTAGTCAACTTTATTTTATACATACTATGGTACACGATTATTTAACATAATTTTATTATTTACCTAATATTATATTTATTTTATACATTCTATGTTTAATAGATAATATTTTTTTGATTTTGTAATAAGTTAATAAAACTATAAAATACTCTCTTCAGTTAAACATTAGGCATTTTATAAGGCTAATGTAGGTATTGTAAACAATATTTGGTGGATTTTACGGTTTCATTGAAATACAACATGAAGTATGTACCTATGTACTATACATATATTTGATTAAAAAGCACTTTGTACTTGGCTTTAATTTTAAAATACCTAAATATTTGGATTAGATGATTTTAAAATTTGCCTACAAATGTATAAAAATATAAAATTAAACTATAAACATTCTTATGCACAGAATTTCAATTGCAAAAAATATGGTAATTGGCGACAGGTTTAATCAGGTAATGTGAGATTCTTGAAAAAAATTTGCCAAAATTTTACAAACAGATCCTCCACTATATATCTATTGTTACTTTTGCAATACATAGTATGAATACAAAATATCTAAACAACCAGTGATAAAATTGTTATGACATCATGTTACCTTTCGATTTTGGACGTAGCTGGAACAAAATTCTAATCAAATGGGACATTCGTAAGTACAAAACTTATTACTTCCATGTAGTCTTCTACATTCGGCATAAGAGCCTAGTGTGGAGCCCGAAACCCATATTTTAATATTAAAGTACAATTAAAATATCTTGTATATACAAGTTATAACGTCGAGAAAGGTCATTATGAGAACCTCCGAAACTAGTTAATAAAAGTCGATTTTAGTGGTAAGTAAAGGTTTCGAAAAAAAAATCATACATGATTCTAGAATCAATGTCATCGGGAATGAATGGTGCAAAGAGAGGAATAAAAAATATTTCGGTTCATGCAGCACTTAAAAAAAAATCGACTTCGATTCGATTAATTAAGAATTGATAGTTTAATCCTTCATTATCCCCACACAGACCTTTTTCGATGTGACACCCTGTGTACCTAGCATTCCAATTTAATATTTCATGAATTTTGAAAATCCGTATTTGACATTGGTTTCTGTTATCTATAAATAATAATAGGTAAATCATAAAATTTTGGCGCTCTGTTATGACGGTATTATGGGTGGTAAATAAGGAAGTACCTAAGATTTGAAAGCTTTGATATCTACGATTCAAGTAAGGACAAATTACATATTAATACATTTTTATGCAACCAACAAATTACGTAACGCTTTGGAAATGCCCAACATGTATATTGTAATTATAGCAAAGATTTATTTACAAAATAGTCTGCAATAGAAAAAAGGAATGCATACTCACATAAATAATAAAACAATAATTTAATTAACCACGCAGTGACGCACGCAATTATAGATAAAATTTACCCCTACCACGAGCTATCCTATCGTTATCTATACTCCACTGTGACAATAGGGAATATGCGTCTATTTTTTTTATTTTTTTATACGATAGATTACATCAATATATAACTGCAAAAAAAAAATTTAAGCGACAAACAAAATGCAAAGGGCAAAAAAAAATGTTGAAGATAGCAAACAGATAAGAGCATTTTAAATGCCCGTCATTTTGGCGCGCTTGGCGTGACGTCAAAGTCTATAATAACAATCAATTAGTGAACAGCTGTAGAAGTATTTTAATCTGTAATTTATTTTTATTTTGTATTTTGCGACTATTATACAATGGAACAACACTGTGTTGTGCCTAGGTGTAAAAATACGATAAGAAATGCACCCGATAGGTGCGGACATAAGGAGAAAGTGGTGAAAATCAGAAAAAGAGACATGGTATCTCCATCAACTTGTTTATATTGATGTGAAGATCATTTTAACGTAAGAATTAACTTAAATAATTGAAACAAAAGTTTTGTCTTTGTGTAAATCGACAATAAAAAATAACAATAAAACTAACTCAATAGCAAACATCCAACAAATATGCACGTGTTGAAATTTGTATCGTAGACTTTGACGTCATATTCGATCTGACCAATAGCGTGGTGTTCCTGCTACTTTGAATTTCCCACTCATTTTTTGTACTTTCAATAATTATTTTCTTAATAAAAAAGTAATGTTATTAAAAAAATATTGGTGTAGACATTATTCTTATGCGATAAAGTTTGTATAAAAAAATATTTGACCCTTATTTTAATTACACGCATATTCCCTATTAGTAAACTAAAAAGTTGATGCTGTGTTTTTTCGGTCAGAGTAATATGTTTAGCTTTTTGTATTATTAACGTATTTAGTGGTAAAATTAAAAACAGAGTAAACAGATATCCATTATATAAATACATGATTTTCTTAACTGTTTAAAAGTTATGAAGTAGGATGACAAAGTGTGGGCAATGTCCTTAAATAAAAAAGTCTATAATAGCTGCTTTGCATTCATTCAAGAACTACACCAAATTATATTTGTCGTCTCGCGTAAATTATTATTTTCATGAAAACACGGTATAAAATCTTGATCGGATTCTAATTTTCTAATTTGAATTTTAATTGCACATTGTTACAGTTAAAATTCCAACACTAGCTTTTTTTAACTAAGATTTGACTTTACAATCTTAATGATGCTGAGTAAACTTACATCTTCTATGTCCATAAGATAGTCGGGCATACCGCAGCCGCGAGGAGATTATGTCCTTTCGTTACATCGAAGCATAAAATATTTAATATTTTCTAGCTCAACGTAGCAACAAACATACAAATCATTATAAAATGAAAAAAAAAACCGTAATAACATTTAATACTCGCCGCTGTACTGTTCGGTTAACAAAAATGCATACTTAATACAATTGGCAACAAACAAGCTACAGTTTAGTTTTTCTCCTTAAGAAGCAATGGCTGCACCCTCCAACCTGGCGCTATTTAATAAAATTGAAGGTGATTAATTTTTACTTTTCATTATAAAAAGCCGTCAGGGCGACCCCTTGTGTCATAGAAAGTTTTTCAGATAATCAACTGTCACTGTAATTTATAAAACAGGGCTACAGTGATAATAACCGCTAATTTGATAATACAATCAGTGTTACTGATGTTAGAACGTGTCTGCAGCAGTGTACCTTTTGTATAAGTTGTTTATTATCATTAGTCTCCTGCACTAATATCTTGAACATGTGAAAATTATTTGTTGAAAATGTATAAATGAACATGGAACATATTGGCGGCGAAAATTTTCGATTTTTTTACTGTTTCTTTTTACTTGTCATTTTAAAATTAAGACACATATAAATATTAATGCAGGTGACTTTACATATGAGTGACTTAAAGTCTGTAAGTAATATTTTAGAGATTTATAATTATTGACTTATTAAATATTTATATCTTCAAATAATACTATAACCATAAGAAAGATGGAGTGTTCTTATTTTTGATCATCAGATTGGAATTAAGCAGCATGGGGAATAAAATTGATAACACAAAGTTACAACTTTGTTTACTATAACTGCATTGTTTTGACGTTTCCACTTCCCAATTTCCACATTCGTTCATACAGCTTTCTCAGATTGTTACTCTTTAGGTCACTTATATGTTCATACATTATCTTAAATTGATAACAAACTTAGCGAATCACGGTTCGTATTACAACCTAAGAACGAGATGAGACCTAAAGATGTGGATATTATAGGTCTATCTCTTTTTCACGGCAAAGTAACTTAAAATAGTTTAACTAGCTGTCTGTACGGATATGGATCAGGCATTTTTAAAAGTTTTCTAACTATGTAATTATCTCAGGTAATTGCTTGTGCAAATAAATGCATACATTCTAAAATTTCTATTGCAATTAAACCTATACTCTATCAGAATAGCTGTCATTAGTGGTAAACTTTGAAATTATTGCACCTGGTGATAGAATTGATTGAAGACTGATTTGCCAAAAAATAATTTAAAAAATTCTCAATTTTTTTTCAGTTCAGAGAAAAACTGGGTATATAAATATTATCCTTATCTTTATAAATGTAAGTATCTATTCTAAAGCATGATAGCAATATAAGTTCCGTTCTATTGCTTAGTTCCATTCATTGTTAACACAACAATATCAATATTTCTAGTAACACAAATACATAATTAGTCATTAAAATGTTTGTAAACATGCAATCTCAAAATGAATATAGTATTTTTTAACATTATTGTGAGAGAAAAGGAATGTTTAAACATTTTTAAAATTAATTTTGCCGTCTAAAAAGCCGCAAAAAAAAACATAAACTGAAAGGTATTAATTATTTATCTATCTTGCGGTTTTAAAAATGATATTAGAGTACTATAGTAATCGTGAAACTATCGAGGGTATATCGATATTATAGAGACCTCGATAAAAAGTGAAGATCTATCGACAGTGGCGATACAATCGATAGTGTCGAGCCTAGCGATAAAAATTGGTCAATACTATTGATTGCAGAAAATATCGACAGTATCGACAATAGTTCATACCAATACTATCCATAGTATCAATTGTATTACAGTAATGTTATGATGGATCCTATTTGTGTCTCAAATCGTATTACTATCGATAGTTATCAATAATATGAGTAGCACAGCATCATCGCTAATTTTACAAACTGCGATAGTAGTTAGTCCCTTTCAATTAAAATTTATGTAACAAGTGACTATAGTAACATTGCATAGGTTAATACAATGTCAATCGTAATAAGACACTAGAAATGGTATAGCCGCATTAAGTTTTCGCCACAAATGTGAAAAAATTATCACAATGTTAAAAATGCAGTCCGCATGGACCAATGTTTGATACAGTGAGAGAAATTGGAATAAAGGTCTTCCAAAACTTATATTTTTACAGCAATAATATGAGAGTATGTGAGTCTGTGTTAATTTTTTGGAACTGTGCATGTATGGCAAAGCAGCGACAGAGGTTGTGAACACTGTTTCACTTCTAGTGTTTTATTATTACGATTTCTGTGGTTAATACCTATGCAACGTTAAGATAGTCATTTGCTGTAATCAGTCATTCGGACTGAAGCGAAAAATCAAAGTTTTTAAAAATTACCTCAAAGACAAGAATTAAAGAGTAAAGCACAGGCTACGTTGATAATTATTGGAAAACCATACAATCGCAGTTTGTCAAATTATCGATGGCGCAATACTATTGAAAGAATTACTCTAATACAATTGAAACTATACTGATATTTATTAAATAGTACTATCGATTGTATTTGCTGCAATCAATGCAATCTGTACTATCGATAGAACTGAGAGCAGCGATAATATCGATAATGATACGATTTGACAAGTGTAATTAACCCTTGCAAAATAGTATAATATCGATAGCGATACGATAGCGATATTGTACTAATTTTCAAGGTCAACATTTCAACAGCGATAGCTTTGCATCTCTAAATTATATCAACGTAAAAGTTATGTAAACCTTGCTGGACATAAGATTATAAATAAAAGTAATATTCTTAATTTTGGCCTCGGTAAGAACAGATTTTGGCATTTAAATAAAGACTCACTTTAAAACCTAACTCATGAGTATAATCCAACAATATCTAACTCGATGGATGATTTTTCTAGTCTTAATATTATATTTTCTTATCTTTCATATCGTCATAAACTATAGGCTGCGAAATAACATTAATGCATTACTAGCTTCCTTACTCTTAAATCTATTTAATATAATAATCTTATTTACAATGTCTACAATATAATTGTTCAATCATCATTAAATACAACATCACTCTATACCCCTCTCCATGGAAGGACTGTTTTATATAACTTTTGTCTATAAAACCGTGGAATTTCATTCGAAAGTCGATAAATTGAAGGCGAACGAGGACGTCAGTCCACACCAGACGTTTCCGTGAAACTTTCATCGAGAAGGCTCTGCAACGTATGCGACTGATGTCCTAGGTTCATCTCGAAACTGTTTTGGTCAATGAATGTATTGTGCACATGTTGTGTCGGTTCACGGAACTGGGTAAAAGTCCACGGATCACTGATATCTTCGTTAGATCTCCGACCACTATTATCGAACGAGGGCAAACCGGGCCAAGCCTGCGGCGGCGGCGTATTGAGCATATCGGGAATGTTGTCGATGCTCGGTGCCATCGTAGGCTGCTCCGTGCTAAACGATGGCGTGCCCCACACGAGGGACTCGATGGTGGACGTCGGGGTAGTGCGAATTTGGCTAAAGCCATCCATTCCCCAGGAATTAGTTACTTCAAGGGGTGGTACATTATTGTGCATTATGTCCTGAGATTTAGACACAGATCTCCCATATATATCTTGCGTTCTTCCACTTGTTGCTGTTCTAGATATAGGTCCTCGATCCGGACTCGGTAGATGACAATCCGGGCGCATCATGGGACTGTAGTTGCCGACTCCAGGACTCTTTTTATTACTATGAGCCACGTCTACACTAGGTCTAGGGGAATAGGGACTATGATGCATACGATCTTGTCGTGACATAGGACTGTACTGCCCTGAAGTTTTATTTGAATTGTTTCTAAGATTATCGGCCTTCATGCCGATTCCTGGATCGGGACTGGCATGTGTGGATGGATGTGGCGAAAATGGCTGATGGTGTTTAGGCATGGGGCTATAGTTTCCAGTGTTCCAAACGCCAGACTTTTGTAACTCTGATTTAGCTATTTGGCTTGTATCGGGACTCGGCTGTGCAGAATAAGGACTGGGTTGAGAAGAATATGGGCTCGGCTGCGTAGAGTAAGGACTAGGTTGAGCAGAGTATGGACTAGGTTGGGCAGGACTCGGTTGAGCTGAATAAGGGCTTCTTTGAGAAGAAAACTGATTTTCTTGTCGCGGCATAGGACTATAATAACCGTAGTTACAACTATTAGGATTCTTTATGCTATCTTGTTTATTACTATGGGTTTCAGGACTGGGTTTGTTGTCATGAGATGTGGTGGGACTGCATTGTTCTATGATTTTACCATGTTTCATTTTGTTATGACTTTCTAACCTACTTAAGGGACTCGCTTCAGACTTATGTGTGGGCGTCGTTTTAAATTGCCCCAAATTCCATGAGTTATTGCTTTTTTGATTTTGATTCAGTAATTCTTGTTGAACTTCAGGACTATTTTGCACTTGACTGTCGGGCTTAGAGGCTGGACTAAAGTGAGGACTTCCGAGATCTTTGATAGGATCAGACCTAGGAGTGGAAGAAGAATCTGGTTTAGACTGAGTAATTGGACTTAATAATTTTGGAGTATCTCTTATCGATCTCTTTCCTTCAGGTACTGTTGTCACATCCTCTAGGGCATCTTTTCTAGTGATCAGTTCAATTTTACTATTAGGTGAGGAGCGTACTGGTGTCTTAACGGTAGTCGATTGTTTATGAGGCACATTTGAAGGCGTTTCTGAAATCTTCTTCGGCTCTTGAAACACTGGAGCAGAAGACGTACTTTGCGTCATAGATTCTCCCTTTGCATCCACAATCTCGGATCCGCTTACGGAAGGCTCCTGCTTGTCATTTTCTGATTTAGAATCAGCTTCTGACGTTTTCACTTCTTTGTTTGCCTTTCCAGAATCATCACCTTTCATTACTTTGGCTTTAATTTTTTCTGGATCCAAGCTGTCTTTAAGATCTTGCAACTCCTTGCCTGTGTAAAGACGCTTCATTCCTCTCGGAAGTGCGCGACAGGAACTGAGGTTTATAGAATCTATATGTGGACATTTCAAGAGAACTCTTTTAACTGGTTCCAAAGACACGGAAGATCCACACAGGTTGAGTACTCTGGAATAACAATATGTAGAGAAACATGTGAAACCTGAATACATAGTTATCCAACGTTCCCACGACCACTTTTTCAACGCACGTTATTCAAGCGCTGGAATGAACAAAATGGCTAACATTATATCTATCTATCTATAACCTCACGCCAGATCCCTTGCGGGGTAGGCAGAGAGTACAGAGTTCCAACAGGTTCTTTTCTTACATACCTCTCTGGCTTCCTCGACTCTCATAGTTCGTCTCATACACGCTCGCCGGTTACGGAGACTCTTGACTTTTCCATCAGATAAGACTCGGTTTATTTGGTCGTGGTAAGATAGTCTAGGTCTTCCCCGGTACCTGCATCCTTCCACTTTCACATTGTATATCTGTTTTGTCATTCTTTCCTCTGGCATTCTTTCTATATGCCCGAACCAACGGAGCATGCCCTTTCTCATCTTTACACCGATACTATCTTTCATACCTACTCGCTGTCCTATGTACTGCTGTTGCTAATGCGGTCGGTCAGCTTCACTCCGCACATCTTCCGCAGAGCTCGCATTTCTACCGCATTTATCCTACTTTCATTCTCCTTCTTACATACCCAGCTCTCGCTACCATATAACAGCGTTGGGACAAGAACTCCGTTATGTATGGCCAGCTGCGCCTTATGGCTTAAGTGCCGGCTCCCGAGTAGCTTTCCCATCGCACCATTCACTCTGTTCCCTGCACTGATTATGTTTTTTTGAAAAGCGTTCAGCGCATAATGCTAGGCTAACATTATATTTTTTTTGAAAAGCGTTCAGCCCATAATGCATTAAAAAAGCGCCCGTGCGAATGAGGGGTTATTAAGGATTTCTGATATAATTTCGAGAACTTACCTCAGCTTGCTGCTGGGCGCGTCAGCGAGTGCAGAGACTGCGTCATCTAATACGCGCGCGGCCGACGCCCATGACAGGTCCAACTCTATGAGACTATGCGACCATTTCTCGCATATTAGTTCTAGGCAGGCATTGCTCTGGCGGGTGACGTTACAGCCTGTAGACAAATATATTTTTTTCATTGTACTTCAATATGATGCGAAATTTTCGTAGAGGTTAAATATAAAATTAGATTTCATTAAAAATCCCTAGGTATTTACACTCAAAAGATATGTAAAGGTGAAGAATAAGATCAATTTCCTAAATAACAAATCAAACACATCTATCTATATCCGCCAGATCCATTGCGGGTAGAGTCAGAGAGTACAGAGTTCCTACAGGTTCTTTCATAAAATGCCATCTTGGGTGCAGGTGTAGTTGACGCTAAGCGGTCGTGCCGACTTCGTGATATAGAGCATGTTCAGCCCTTTTATCAACGGCAAATACAGATGGAAAAGCGATTTGTCAGGGAGCTTTATTAGATACTAGCAGTTTCCCGCGACTTCGTCCCGGTGTCGACCGGGTCCATGTTATAAAGCCAATGTTACTTCTGGTTAAGGTAGCTTTCCAATGGTAAAATAATCATTAAAATCGTATCAGTAGTACCGGGGATAACCCTGAGCACCCAAACTCACAAACTTTACCTCTTTAAAATATTAATATAGATTTCATTATTTAGGGTAGATTGAGAGAATTATAAAGGGCTCTGTCTTTTTAATAGTCAATTCTCCATTACCAATAGCCTCAAATGCTGTTTATACTGTTTGATGTGTCACGATTTCTGGTTACAAATGTTATATTTTGAATTGTAAAAGTATTTTATCTGACTTTTAATTGTTAAATAAAATAAATAGTTCATTTGATTTGTTGATTTAACGTAAGCGCTGATTACAATGGTATCTGATTTAACTCAACTAAAAGTATAAATTGATCAGGCCGGCCAATTTTAAGTTAGTTCGATTCGAGCGCTCGAACGGAGCAGATGTACCTGCTAAACGAGTGACCAAGAATTGTTAAGAAGTATATCGTGTACCCACACGGAATTAATGTTCGAGATTAAAGGTATGATAACTTTATATTTAACGTGTTTTATTCGCTTCTTCACAGATGAGTATATTGAAACCTTTCATATTGTTACTTGCATGAATTCATGGCATGTGAAGAAGCAATGGGAAATCATCATGAGCTCATCCATTAGCCAAAAGATCCTTGTCGCACTATAACTGATAGATGGCTCAAAAGGTGTGTGCCGTACCGCCGAGGAAGAGGTGCTGCAGGTCCCAGGCGGGCACGCGCACGAGCCCCGAGTCGGAGAGGCGCTGCAGGCCGCGCACGTCGAGCAGGCGCAGGCGCGTGGCGCCGCGCACGAGGCGCGCCAGCGCTTCGTCGCCGAGCCGGTACTCGCCCACCACCACGCGCTCCGACGCCGCCTCGCCCGCGATGGACAGCTCCTCCAGCCCCGCCCACCCGCTGCACTCCATCTGTACATACATTTCATAATAACTCTGCAGTCCAAATGATAAACACAGTAACTTTGTTGTAAATTAGAATATAGTTACTGCATTTATGATTGGGATGGCAGGACTGTTCACCGAGCTTTGTACGCTGTCATGTATAATGTTATAGCTTCCTGTTGCATTGTATATAGTAAGTCTGCATTGTGTTCGATTACTGCAAGTTATCGTGAGCATAACATTTTTCTCATTCATTACTCCCACCATTCTGATTAATAGGTAACTTAACATGCAGAGAGGCCCTACCTACAGATAAAAGGTTTCTACTTTGAAATTAAATATGGTTACCATACTTTTGTTTACGTACCATACACAAGTGTGTTAGTACGTGTATGTGACTCACACGTAATAATAATAATAAAGCCCTTTTATTCCGACTTCACTACAGCTTTGACAATACATATTTCCAAATTCAATTTGTTATAGTATGTCTCGCAAATCGGTGTGCCTCCTGGCATAGGCCTCCTCCAGATTTTCCATTGATCTCTATCCTCAGCTACTCTGGTCCAGTATGGCCCCAAGGTTAGGCGGATATCGTCTTATACGCCCCTGTTTTCTGGTGTCCTCTCTTGGGTACCATAAGGTTACTTGTTTGCTCCATTTGTTTATTTTGCAACGTAGCATATGTCCTGTCCAACCCCACTTTAAATGCTCTATACGAGTTATTATATCTACTACTTTAGTTTTCCTTCTTATTTCAGAATTTCTGATTTTATCACTGAGTCCGATTCCCAACATGCTCCTTTCTATTGCCCTTTGTGTACTAGCTAGTCTTTTTCTGTACTTGTCCGGTAACGCCCATGATTCGCAGCCATATGTTATGCACGGGAAGATGCAGATGTTGAAAGTCTTTCTCTTGATATGCATACTTAGCTCTGCGTTCTTCATTATTTCTTTAAGGGACCAGTATGTTTTCTATCCGCAGGCTATTCTTTTATTTATTTCCTTGGACATAGAGTCCTCGTGGGATATAATTGGACCTAGGTATACGTATTCTTTCACATATTCTAGCCTGTTTCCGTAAACCTCTATGTTGACTTCCGTGGAGTTGGTCATCAGTTTTGTTTGGTTTGCCTTCATTTCTAATCCTACAACTCTGCTTTTTTCCGCTATGGCTTTTAGCATGTGTCCTAGTTTTTTAGGGTCTTCTTCTAGCAGGACAATATCATCAGCGAATCTCAAATGCGCTACCGTTTAGGTGGCTACCGTTGATCTTGATACCTTAGTTTTCCCAATCTAATCTTCTAAATATGTACTCCAGTACAGCATTAAACAGCTTGGGAGAGAGCGGAGCTCCTTGTCTCACGCCTCTGTTTATAGGAAATGGGTCTCCTTTTGTTTCCAATTTAATGCGACTTTTGCATTTTTTGTAGATGGATTTAATTATTTGTATATAGGCCTCATCCACTCCTTGTTCTTCTAAAATCAGCCAGATAAATTTATGGTTTAGGCTGTCAAAAGCTTTGGAGTAGTCTATAAAGCAGATATATAGGGGCTTCTGGTATTCGTTATATTTTTTCAAGATTTGTTTGATAGTGTGGATGTGGTCTCTTGTACTGAAGTTTTTCTGAATCCCGCCAACAGGAACACAATTGGTTTTCGTCTAAGACCCTTGTTATTCTTTCCAAAATTACTTTTGCAAAGACTTTGTACACATTTGAAATGAGGCTTATTGGTCTATAGATGCCAATGTTGTCCTTATTAGGAGATAAGGACAACATTCTTATGGAGGAGAATAATATGAGATTCGCTCCATTTTTTTTGGGATGGTGTTTGTTGTTAAAATGTCATTTAATAGCTTGGTTAGAATTGGGCCTATTTCTTCTACTGCGCCTCTCATCAGCTCGTTTGTTATACTGTCTGGTCCTGGAGCCTTTTCTAGCTTTTGTGACATGATGGCTTTCTGGACTTCTTGCACCAGTATTGGTGGGACATGTTTAAATCTCTCTACATATGTACATCATATGTGTAAATGTACTTACAATTTTTGTTTTTATGTACAATAAAGAATAAATAAATAAATAAATTTCTCTCCTGTTTGTTGCTGGTTTGGATCTGTTACTTTTTAATTTAGGTATCCATTCCATTCCATGCTCCCTTAGTTCTTTAAAAGCTATTCTTGTTCCCCCTGTTTTTTGGATTACGTCTTCTAGTTTTTTCGTTCTCTTTGTTTTCCTATCGTTTCTTATATTTTCTCGAATCTGTTTACTCAGTGTTGATATTGTGATACGATTTTCTTTTCTGTTGGACTTGTCGGCGATCAATGAAAGAAAAGAAAGAAATTTTTTGCCTTGCCTTTTTCCTTGCCGGCGTATTTTTCTGTGACACTTCTATGAGCG
Source organism: Phalera bucephala (assembly GCA_905147815.2). Classification (NCBI taxonomy): domain Eukaryota; kingdom Metazoa; phylum Arthropoda; class Insecta; order Lepidoptera; family Notodontidae; genus Phalera; species Phalera bucephala. Next base: position 16,420,057 of record LR990617.1, on the reverse strand, counting down.
TTTACTACTTCTATCAATGTCTTGCTGAACGAAGAATCAATGTATTTTTCATCATGTTCTAAAGTCAGCAATTTATTATTTATTTTGTTTCTACCTCTTTGCGTTGGGAGCTTTTTTAAACGGCAACGTACCATGCGGTGGTCTGTATTGAAATTTAAATTCTGTATTATGTGTGTATCATTAAAAAACCTTGGTTTGTTAGTTATTATGTAGTCAATTTAGTTTTTATATCTTCCATCAAGTGACAGTCAGGTCCATTTGGTTTTGGGTTTTTTTTGAAGACAGAATTGAGTAACGTTAGGTGGTTTTGCAGTAAAAGTTCAATTATTCTATGACCGTTATCACTCCTCTTGCCATACCCATATTTGCCCATTATCAGTTCCTCGCCGTCTTCCCTACAGTTAACCTGTGCGTTAAAGTCTCCCATTACTATGAGATAGTTGTTGTGATATTTTTTTATTGTCTGACAGAATGGAGTACTTCTACCTTCACTTTCGCAATCAGGTGCTGACTCTGTGGGAGCATATACTTGTATGATTGTCCACAGCTTTTTATATCTTGGCATATTGATGTTGAGTATTGCTATTCTTTCTGAGATTCCTATCAGCTCTTGTATGTAGTTTTTCACTGTTTTTCTAATTAAGAAGCCTACTCCTCTTTGGCCTGCTGTTTCGCCGTTTTGGTATAATATATAATCGTGATGTTCCACTATTTTTTTCTCTGACCTCCTCATTTCACTTATGCCTAAGATGTCGTATTTTACGTGCTGTAGCGCCTCTTCCAATTCCAGTATGCTTTCTTGTTTTCTCAGGGTTCTCGTATTAAGTGTTGCAATGTTATATGTTTCACTTCTTTTTTCTGGAAGGTTTTGGTGTAGTGCTCCCGTGGGGACCAGCCGTTTTTGTTTGTAGCTATCTATTTGTTGTAACGTTTTTTGTTTGTGTTTGTTTCCGGATTACCGAGGCCTTGATTTTTTTTGGATTATGTAGCTGTGGATCGGATCTTGTTTTCTCTATATAGTTTAGTAGGGTTGGTCTTATGATCCTGTGGGCTTTAGTGTAGGCTTTAGGAGATTGGGTTTGATTTTACGAGATATTTTTTGAGAGATTAATTATTAAGTAGGCAATATTTCCCTTCTTTTCTTCCACTACTTGGGATTTAAGTTGTTTACGTTTTTCTAGGGTTTCCTTAGAGTAATCCCCTTTTACATAGATGTTGGGTGGGAGGTTTGACTTGTTTTTGAGTATAAGATGTTTTTTCCAGATTGTTGTTAAGGAAACTACAAAAGGTCGGTTTCTGTTTTCAGTCTTTCTTCCAATTCTGTAAACGTTACTAATCTCTTGGCTGTTCATATGAACTGCTGTATCTTCTACGATTTCTTTAATATAGTCTACCAGTTCTGCCTCTGCTTTTCCTTCCCCCTCTACTCCGAAGAAAACCAGGTTGTTCTTTCGTTTCTCTCTATTCATCGATTTAATTTTCGATTCAAGTTCAGATACCTTGTTTTTGAGATATTTGTTTTCTTCAATTATTGTATTCATTTTATAGTCTATCGCTTCCATGACGTTTCTGGTCACCGACTGCGTTATCTGTTCGGCTTGTCTGATTAATTTTTCATCGAGATTTCGTAGGAGTAGTTCCATACTTTTATCCATAGCGACTGAATATTTTGGTAGATTTCGAGTTTTGTTGTGGCAACACTTTGCTTCTCTTTCTCACACGTACGTTACCAATAATTTTACAGCAATATTTAGTTTTACCAAAAATTTTACAGCAATATTTAGTTTAAAAGTAGGCACCTTTTATTTTTTGATAGCGCGCGGCTAAGCAAATATAAAAAAGAGTTGGCCTAAGCAACTGTGCACTGTGCCATCCAATAAGATCCTGAGTCATCGCGGTTGGCGTGGTTTACGACAGTCCGTCATTCTCAGTTACATGGCAACTACTGGAGTGTGCGGGCTGTAACATCCTCTCCATTCCGCGTCACTCCGCGCAGTAACGCGTTTGATTGTATAAGGAAATCTAATAATGTAATTTCCTCTTTGTATTTACTTCGGGATAGGGTAGGATCTCTCCATATTGTTACGACTTCAGAAAACCCTAATATCTCGTACACCACGTATCGGGAAATGTTAATTTTAAAATGCATTACACACACTTAGGTCCCTAAGCGATCTGTCTAGAAAGACCTAGAATCCGCGCTTAAGTGCTGAAACGTCTAGAAGGTTCCACCCCTTTATTTATCGCAGGCGCGCGGTCGCGGTATACAAGTACCTATTTGTTCACATACAAATAGGTATGTAATAATAATACCGCTTTGTGGGCCGCGCCGGCAACTGACACTTGCTTTGCGAGGGGATGCTCTTATGGTTTTGGAGAATCTACCATCTAAAGGCAGGACACTCGACGCACTCATGGAGGCATTGGAGACGCGCTACGGAGAAAACCATTTAGAGCACGTCTATCGAGCACAACTCCGGGACCGAGCCCTGAAGCCTGGTGAAAGTCTCCAGCAGTGAGGATCGGAGGAAGAAAGGTTAGTTCGTCGAGCCTTTGCGTCAACGCCGGCAGCTGTCGACACCCAACTTTTAGGGGCTTCCATCGACGGCATACGGGATACTGAAATTAGGTCAGCTGTCCTGTTCGGTCACAATCAGACTTTGAAGAGCGCACTGGCCCAGGCTCTTGAGCTGGAAGCTGTGCGGAATAGCAATAGAGTGCATAAGGTCAGGGAGGTGGTGACAGACGAGGGAAAGTCTAGGTTTGGCCCAATATGCTATAGCTGTGGAGAAAAAGGGCATATTAAGCTGGAGTGCCCTAAGAAAAGGAGAACGGTCGTGGCCTCCGGCACTCAGGTAGAGGAAGATCTACTGCTAAATTTCGCCAAAGCCGCGAGGTGGCCGCTAGCTGATCAAATTAGAGCCCCACCCGTCACAATATTTCACAGTTGTTACTAATTGCCAGTATCACCGATGACGTTTTGGGTCTGGATTTCTAAAGAAATGAGCAGTGTACAGTAGCAGTGTAGCAGTATCATTAAAGGAGTATTAAGATTTCCTGACCAAGAAGTTTTTCTTATAGGATCACAACCGTGCACCCTTTATTGCCTAAGGGATAGCATACTAGCGCCGAGAACAGAGAATTTAGTGACTAAAATTTCCAGCAAACCTTAAGTAAAGTAGATAGCACCCAAAGTTAATAACAGCTAGAACACTACAGATGTCCCAAGGAAATACTAAGGTGAGAATTCTTAACCTGAGTGACGAGGCAATCCAACTGAAGATGAACAGCGTGGTTGGAAGATGCGAAGAAGTAAAGTACCTGAGGCGGTTGAATAGCTCTACGGATAAGCAGACTGTGACAGAAACCAAAGAAGATCACATTCAAAAACTTCTGGAAGCTTCTCAGGAGAATTTATCAGCTTCAGAACTACGGCTAGCCAAAGATCTATTGCTAAAATTTACAGACATCTTCGCCACTGGAAGTGACTGTGGAAGGACGGGACTCGTGAACCACCAGATCGACACATGTGACGCCCGTCCCATAAAACAAAGACTACGACGCATACCATGGGCTAGGGAAGCGGAGGTAACTGAAATGATCACGGATATGGCTGACAATAAAATTATCGAACCTTCTACGAGTCCATGGTCATCATCGATGGTCTTGGTAAAGAAAAAGGACGGCAGTACAAGGTTTTGTTTAGAATTTGAGATGATGAATAATATCACAAAGAAGGATAGCTACCCCCTGCCCCGAATCGATAACACGCTGGACATGCTCAGTGGTATGAAGTGGATTTCGATCATCGATTTGTAAAGTGGCTACTAGCAGGTGGAAATAAGCCCGGAGGACAAAGAGAAGACAGACCGCATCGGAATTGGGGACGGATTATGGCAGTTCAATGTTATGCCATTTGGATTATGTAACGCTCCAGCAACATTTGAACGCCTCATGGAAAGAGTGATGGTCGGCCTTCTCGGTGACGTACGCCTGGTCTACCTCGATGACGTTATTGTCATGGGGCGGAGTTTCAAGGAAAATTTGAGGAATTTGGAGAAAGTGTTTACTCGGATTCGCGAAGCTAACCTTAAATTGAGACCAAAGAAGTGTGCTCTCTTTAAAAATTTAGTAAGCTATCTTGGACACATTATCTCAGCGGCGGGAGTGATAACTGATCCCGAGAAGGTAAGAGCTGTTTAAGAATGGCCCGTACCAAAGAACAAAACAGAAGTTCGCGCATGCAAGTACTACAGACGGTTTGTCAAGAATATCTCGGTCATCGCAAAACCATTGCACCGATTGACAAAAAAAAACCGACTTCGTCTGGGACTTGAATTGCGAGCGTGCCTTCGGCGAACTTAATTAACGCCTGTGTGAAACCCCTATATTAGGATATCCAAATAGGGAAGGAAGATTCATTGTCGATACTGACGCCAGCAACACCGGTATAGGCGGAGTTTTGTCACAAGTTCAGGGAGACGACAACGTGGTGACAGCGTACTTTAGCAAGGCACTTTCTAAACCGGAAAAGAATTACTGTGTTACTCTGCGTGAATTATTTGCAATGGTAAAGACCTTGCAACATTTTAGCAAGTATATTCTAGGAAGACAGTTTACACTGAGGACAGATCATGCTGCGTTAAAATGGTTGCTTCAGTTCAAAAATCCTGAAGGCTATTGTTCGATGTACTTCTAGCGATGTACTTAGAGGGTTCGCGTCCGTTCTAGTACTTTCATACGAATATAAAAGGAACACAGAACGCGGTGACGGACACAGTCTCTTCTCGGAAGCTATAGTGATCAAATCGGAGAACAAGCGATCTACGTGGTATACACCGGCGACTTTAGCAATGATATACAGATACTACGAGTGACTCAGTGACATGGAAGCAGTATTTGGGTACTGACGAGAGTAGTACTAGTGTGTGATTAGTGCGCGTGTGTATTTGCATTCGACGTACTGGTTTGTGTGTACAGAGCCTAATAAAGTACTTCGCACGTTATTCGGCATTTAATTACCCCGCAAACGTAACAATATGTTTAATTACTCATAGATCCTTATGCACAAAAAACTGTGGCGTGATTGAATATCTAAAGTCAATTCTTCTTTCTTATGACGACGATAATATTTATCGACATTCAATAAGCAAATAATGATACCCGTTATGGCGGATATAGTTCGTCCAATCTACGAAGACGCGACCTTCTTTCTAATAGCATCCAGCTCAATTTTGCAATGTTCAGCTAGATAATGAGCTTACAAACTGGTAAATATATGGTTGAAGCGTTCACACGACGTGTACTGTATGCAGAAAGCAGCGAAAGTACGTGGGCAATTTGATCCTGTAGCCGGCGACAAACGCGCGGTACACTTGTGTTGGCGCTTTGTAACTAATTTGCTACAGTCGGCCACTCACTTGACGACATACTGCGCAGAATTGAACTCGAGTTTATTTCCAATTTGTAGCTTACAGACAGCTCGACGAGACAGCCACAAACTGTTGTCCAAGTAACTACACCACTCCGATCCAGTGTGGAGTAGTGTAGGCAAATTGATGACTACTAGCTGTTGGAACTCAAGTTATCAAGCCACATATAAGGTTTCAAACTTGGCTTAACGACTACCCCATCAAGTAGTAACTGGACCAATGGCTTAACTTGCCTTCCAAAGCAAGAAGACGCCTGAATATGATATGCCACAAATGATCACTCATCTCAGACAGACCAAGCCGTTGGCCGAAATTAACGACGCGGCCTTATACTACACGGGCTTTTTTACTGTAAGCGTACGTACTTGTTGGGATGTAGTTGCCGACGCCAGTACGAGTTGCGAGTTGGCAGCCCTGAACACGCGCATCTTGGGACAGCCCTTCTGCAGTGCTTCTAAAGGCACAGCGGCTGGATGCGACGCCGCCAACGTCCCAGAGATGTCCAGAACTTCCAGGTTTTCACAGTAGGCCTATATGGAATTATATTAATTCCTCGTTCATTCCTCGTCCATTTGCATTTAGTAATAATTTCAGCTAGTAAAATTGGCATTTTAAATGATAAGATTGTTTGACACAACAAAAATTCCTTCATAAATTTATACAACAGGAAATGTATGCGTCAGCAAATTTATTTATCTTTAATTACAAGCTTTTAAGTCTCACGTCCTATCCAATAAAAATGATGGGGCACGCCCAAGGGTACGGTTGTAATAAATCATCCTATACAGTCCCATTGCTGGACAAAAGCCTTCTGTCACAAATCGAGGTGATAGAGACTTAAGTCATACCCCATCACGCGGACCTAGTGCAGATTGTTAGAGGCAGATTTGTAGCTATCTGCTCAATTTAACAACAACCAGATTATTTGGTAGACGGAGGTGTACCATCCCTTTCAAAGCTTGGAGACGAATCTCGAATATGAAAATGTCACTAACGGCCACCCATATCAGTCCAACTGAGCCGAACCGAACGCTGTTTTAACTTGGTGATTGATAAGAACAATGCGCTCGGACAGCGCTACGAACGCCTCTAGAGTATAGTTGATTTTTTTTATTTTAGAGGCACAGATTAGTTGTATAATTTATTTTTGTAACTGCTTACAGCTATCGACTGCAGGATCTGCGGCATGGCTATGAACTTGTTGTTGGCGAGAGTAAGGTGCGTCAATCGCGCTCCGAAGTTCTCGGTGACACGCGCCATCGACGCTGCTGAAAGGCACGAGCTCGAGCCGCCTGTTTCAGACTGAAACGAGAATGTAGTATTTAAAAAAATAAATATGAGAGGAGAGTGGAGGTAGCCAGAAGTCTATAAGAAAAGAATCAGTTGAAAATCTGTGTACTCTGTACCTATCCCGCAAGGCATCTGGCGTGATGATCTAGATAATGAATGTCACAGAACGTGACACGAAAATCAGGTAAAATGCCGAAAGTCCTTGCATTTATAAGTCAGTATGGACAACGTGGCTTTACAACTTTTTATTTTTTGCGAGTTGCTTTTGAGATGCCAATACAAATGATCAGCTGATCGATTAGCAAAGTGTTTCCCTATCGAAAAAAGTAGCAATCGGGATTCTGGAATTATGCCCGGTATTATTGCTATAGGCTCACCTTATTACATTGAGACTTTGTATAGAAAAATGAAAACACTCGCAATAAAATGAGAAGTTGTAGAGCAAAATTTGTTCAGACTGGCGTATATATGCCCACACTTTTGGCATGAAACCACAGCAAACAGTTGAGCATCTTAGTACTAGCGATCCAAATCACGATGATTACTGTTTACGTATCATTATATGAACTATAAAGAAACGTTCGTATCACCCAGTATAACTGGTTATGCAACTAAGAACTTAAGGTATAAGTTATTAAGGTGCTTACGGTGAGCGATAAGTCTAGTCGCTGCAGCTTGGGCAGTGCGGTCAGCAGATCGAAGAGCAGGTCCGACGTGATGCGGCTCCAGCCGGCCACGCTCAGCTCCACCAGGTCGGGGCAGTAGTCCGCCACACAGGCCAGCACCCACGACACGTTGCTTACCTTCCATTGAGCTACACCAACAAAAATATTTTTAAGGCTGTGATAATAACAACAGTGTAGTACATTGAATTTGTACTAGATAAGTTTCATCAAGTAAATTTTATGTAGCAAAAGTGAGAGTGTATACACTTTAGTTCCCTTGTTCCAGGTTCTTCGGGCAACGATAGGTTTCGCACCCATTCACCGCTTATATTTATAAGCGTCTTTCGCCTCTTTTTACGATACTCGTTCGCCCTTCAAAACGGGGCGAAGTTATTCTTGTATCAGGGGGCGAAACATACGGGGCGGACGGGTGCGAGACCCAACGTGTCACCTTAAGTGTGCTAAGTTTTATTTCAAAAATATGCCTTTATGTGCACTTAGATGCTGTTTAAACAACGGCAGAAACAGAAGAATTATATTTAATATCTATAATAATATCTATGAAAAAAAAAATATCCTCGCTAATCCCGCGGTCATGAAGTTGCGCGCCATCATTTGTTTGACTAGTACATAAATAATAATATAATAACAATGATAGCAGCCTATACTGTCCCACTGCTGGGCAAAGCCTTCTCTCACAAATCTCTAACAGCAGGCGGTGGAGTATGACCTCAGTGCTGTAGTATGTGATCCACTGGCATATTGGTCATGGATGTCATTTAGGGGCTAAGGGTTGTCGCCCATTATGTCTCCATTCCCTACACATGGTCCCTGGGCAGTGCTAAGCCATCAGCACTTTCACCGCTGTTAGGCTACGGTTGATAACCACCCTTTACCCACCACCAACAAAGTCATGCCGCCAAGCTCACACGTGTGTTCCGGCAACTTGCGCGGAATTGCTGTACGAGGAGACAGTTCTAGGCCGATCATACTAATTTGGCACTCGGTTTAATTTCCGTCTCCTATCTGCCCATTTCAGAATGATTAGTAATAAATAGAATAGTGAAATAAGGATCAATCGCGGTCCAATCTCATATAAATAAGAAAATGGAATATTTACACACACACATTTACACGATTACAAGGATAATTATTAATCTCATACATTTTATGTATCTTACTTACCAATATTTAAATTTTGACATTGTGATAACCGGTTTTCCAGTAGCCAAACCAGTTTGTAGTCTGTTTTACATTTCTCACTGGTATATTGTGCAAGGTCTACATTTTTCCACAGTTCCGCCCTACAGCTTACACTATGCCATAGTTTGCACACTTTGCCTAGCCTGAAATAAATTAAGCAATCAATTAAGAAACTGAATTCACGTTTATTAATGTTAATAGAATAAAGCTAAGGAGTTTGTTATTTTTTTGTTTGAATGCGCTAATCTATGGAACCACCAGACGGGCTCCAAAAAAAAAAAATTATGCATTTCATAACCCAATTCTTGAGGAAGGTTATAGGCTAAAATCTCGCTACGATCCTTAGGAGCCGAGGAAAAAGAAAAAACTCACAAAAGAACGCCAAGCTAAAACGAAGAAATAGCGCGGGTAGGCGTATTAGTTTCGTGGTAAACTGCGGATAAAACCGCGGGCACAGTTAGTCGCACGGGGCACAGTATGTGTAATCGTATTTCTATTTCTCCTAAACAGCTTTAACAATTCTCATGCCTTTTTTGCATTTATGGAGTCACTTGGAAGTTTCTTAACTATAATTGGACCCGGTAGGTGGCGGTGTTGTCGACCAAGTATGAAGCCGCGGGAAACTGCTAGTTCTTTATATTTATTAATCTGATTCAAATTAAGTGTAAACATTTACCTGACTACTGAGGGTAACGTGCCCTGGGAAGTTACAACATTTTCAAATATTTTTAAGAGAATCTCCTTAGGTATAGAGTATCCCCAGGGACTTTGTGGTCCAGTTTCCTTAACATCTGTTCCACTAATTCTATTTCTTTCAGTCTTTTCAGTTTTCTCTGTAAAAACAAATCAAGTTGTATTTTAAGGACCATATGAATGTATACAATAAAAAACATATTTTTACATGTTATCATATGTTACATAACATTATCAATAGGCCAACAAATTAAAGTCAAAGCATGCTCACTCTGGACTCACTTACATTTGACTAAGATCCAAAATTTTGTTGGTAAGTTACACTTCCATATTGATGGCACTGTACAGCTCTCAAGTTCATTTATATTTTTTATGCCGATAACGAAATACTTGAAGTACCTATGGTATAGATACGATATACATATACCACGAATACCTATACTAAGAATATCTTCACGATTTAACCTTGAGTTGGCATTACGATGCGTAGAGTGAGCATTAGGAAAGCAACTCAAACTCAAATATTAATTTTGTATAAACACTGCGTGGCGCTTACAAATAGTCAATAGGGAATATGCGTGTAATTCAAATAAGGGTCAAATATTTTTTCTTACCAACTTTATCGCATTAGAATTATGACTATACCAATATTTTTTTAATAACATTATTTTTTATGAAGAAAATAATTATTGAAAGTACAAAAAATGAGTGGGAAATTCAAAGTAGCAGGTACGCCACGCTATTGGTCAGATCGAATATGACGTCAAATACAAATCTACAATACAAATGTCAACAAGTGCATATTTGTTGGATGTTTGCTATTGAGTTAGTTTTATTGTTATTTTTTGTAGTCGACTAAAATTTTAGTTTAAATTATTTAGGTTAATTCTTACGTTAAAGTGATCTTCACAGCAATATAAGCAAGTTGATGGAGATACCATGTCTCTTTTTCTGATTTTACACCACTTTCCTTTCTCCTTATGTTCGCACCTATCGTGTGCATTTCTTATTGTATTTTTACACCTAGGCACAACACAGTGTTGTTCCATTGTATAATAGTCGCAAAATACAAAATAAAAATAATATACTTCTACAGCTGTTCACTAATTGATTGTTATTATAGACTTTGACGTCACGCCAAGCGCGCCAAAATGGTGGGCGTTTAAAGGGCTCTTATCTGTTTGCTATTTTCAACAAATTTTTTTGCCCTTTTCATTTTGTTTTTGACGCTGAATTTTTATTGCTAATATTTATTGATGTAATCTATCGTATAAAAATATTAAAAAAATACACGCATATTCCCTATTAACATTTTTTTCAAATCTCTTTAAATTTCTGATCTACCACCGGATCGGAACGCGGCCTCCACTGAGAAGATTTCAGCAGGCTTGTCTTTTTTATTTAATTCTCTTTTTTGTTTTCTTTATTTTTTCAGTCATATTGTGTGGATGTTAGATGTTAGATGTAGGTTACAATTAAATAATTTAGTTATATATACTTTCTTACAACTGTAATTTTCTAATTCATATTTGCTTTAACCCTGTGATTGCAAAGGTTTGAAGAGCAAATGGACAAGAATTTTAAAGATATCCACTTATAAAAAAATCTTATTGAATAAAGTAAGTATTTAGTGTCTGCCTCATTGGTCTAGTGGCAAATAATGCGCGTAGCGACCACGAGGTCTTGGGTTCTAATCCTAACCTAGACAAAATAAAAGATTGTTTGTATCAGTCTGGATTCTGGGACCGTCTGATGGCAAATATACTCGTCTTCTATTACATAGTTCATATGGCATTTTCTGCAAAAAGTAGGTGCTACCCTCGGTTGGGGAATATAGGTAGGTATGATGGTGTTTATTTTATTCTCATTTATTGAATTTACTGAATAAATTTCAGCATGACCTTACTTTTAGAGATATTAGTATGTGGCTTTAACACCCTTGCTTGGAGAATATAAGGTTTTCCTGAACCAACTCTAGCATGATCTTACTTTTAGAGTTATTAGATTTCCGTGGCTTGGGAGTCTTGGAGCGCTGGTGGCGCGGTTTAGGGGCGGCGACGCTCATCGCGGCGGCGGTGTCTCCGCGAGAAGGGTCATATTCTTCTCCTGAACTAACACTGCATGGGGAAATAGCCCTCTTCTTCTTGGATTTTCTTTGCCCTATGTCAGCAATTGAGGTTGGCGTTGGTGTCACCTGTAACGTTATTTTCAAATAGTGTTTGGGAAAATGTTCAATTTATTCAAACAAATAGAACTGTGATACTGTGATTACATTTATACATAGTACATGGGACGACAGCATGATTAATAACAGTATCAAGCCCCCCTCTATTATGTATGACTGAAGTAACATTAAATAATCATTTCACGAAGTTATAGTAAGTTTAATTAGTAAATAAGGCTCCTGAAGGAAAAAATGGTATATACAGTGTTTATAAACAGTTTTAGTAATTCTTTATTTATTTATTTTTTTCTTTTATTTTTAATAAAAACGTAGCCCCACACTAGGATTTATTCCTGTGTCGTGGGTGCGTTTACAAACATGAAAATTCACATACACAAATACCCAGACCAGAACAAATAATTGTGGATCACACAAAGATTTGTCCCGTGCGGGACTCGAACCCGCGACTATTAGACGCAGTGGGCAGAGCGGCTTAAGCTCTTAACCACTGCGCTAAATTTGATGTTTACCACAAGTATTAGAAGAGAATGATGAGGTCTCTATAGACTTGATGAACTTTGAAAAACCTAGTATGCTGTGTAATTTGAGAATTATGTTCGCACAGCAAGACTATCATATTATATCTGATTTGACATCAAAGGGGTTTATTTTGAGATTTATGAGGCACCCTTGAGCTAGTTGTCCCCTTGCCCTTCTGGCTGGAGCGTAGTGGTTGCACGCTCGCCCTCTTGTGCGGTGAAGCTGTAAAGGCTCCGCGGCTAACAGCGTAGATCATTCACACACACACACAAAGGTACTGAGATGTTGGGGCAGAAGTTATTGGCGTAAGACAATGATAATTCTTGTTGTGCCTGTTGTGTATTTATTAAAATGAGTATCTATCAATCTATCTATCTATAACGTCACGCCAGATCCCTTGCGGGGTAGGCAGAGAGTACAGAGTTCCAACAGGTTCTTTCCTTACATACCTCTCTGGCTTCCTCGACTCTCATAGTTCGTCTCATACACGCTCGCCGGTTACGGAGACTCTTGACTTTTCCATCAGATAAGACTCGGTTTATTTGGTCGTGGTAAGATAGTCTAGGTCTTCCCCGGTACCTGCATCCTTCCACTTTCACATTGTATATCTGTTTTGTCATTCTTTCCTCAGGCATTCTTTCTATATGCCCGAACCAACGGAGCATGCCCTTTCTCATCTTTACAACCATACTATCTTTACCTACCTACTCGCTGTCTTACTACGCTGTTGCTAATGCGGTCGGTCAGCTTCACTCCGCACATCTTCCGCAAAACTCGCATTTCTACCGCATTTATCCTACTTTCATTCTCCTTCTTACATACCCAGCTCTCGCTACCATATAACAGCGTTGGGACAAGAACTCCGTTATGTATGGCCAGCTGCGCCTTATGGCTTTAGTGCCGGCTCCCAAGTAGCTTTCCCATCGCTCCATTCACTCTGTTCCCTGCACTCACTCTTCTCTCTATGTCAGCGGTGTATTTCCCATCCTTACTGAAGGCGCATCCAAGATATACAAACTCATTCACTTGCTCCAGCACATCGTTACCAACCACAATCCTTATATTCGTTCTGGTTTCTTCCCTTTCAAAAACCATAATCTTGGTTTTCTTCACATTCAAGTGTAAGCCATTGATCATGCAGTCGTCTTTCATAACTGTGACTAGTGTTTGCAGATCAGTGGCTGTTGGCGCTATTAAAACCGCGTCATCTGCATAAAGTAGATGGTTTACCACTAAGTCACCCATTTGTACACCTTCATTCATCGCTTTCAGTCTTTGAAGACTTTTGTCCAGATATATTATAAACAGTCTAGCGGACAACACGCAACCCTGCTTGACGCCGATTTTAACATCAAACCAGGGTGACCTGTTACCACCCACCCGTACGCATGCCTTGCAGTCGACATAAGTGGACTGGACGGCTCGCAACAGAGTGCCATCTATACCATACTCTGGCAAAATGTCCCAAAGTCTCTTTCGCACAACTCTGTCAAATGCCTTCTCCAGATCTACAAAACCGCAGAAAACCTTCTGCCCCACTGCCAGATGCTTCTCTACGATGTTGCGGAGGGAGAAGACTTGATCCGAACATCCTCTTCCAGACCTGAAACCCCCTTGTGCCTCGCACAACATTCCATCGGACTTGACAATTTGGAAAATGAGTACTTAATTACTAGTGTGGGACAAGTATGTAGATACATACATTAATTACTATGTCAAATCCCATTAAAGGTAAGCAGCCTGAATCTGTTTTTAACACACTTCTTTTACCTTAAAAGATACTGTATTTGCACAGTATGGTATCTATATATATTCTCTATATGGTACTGTAAATAAGTTCAACAGAAAAAAACTATACAGAGCCCTATAGAGAATCTTCTGTTGTTTCTACTTCAAGATGGAGAAAGTCATTTGTTGATTAGATTAAAAAGTGTCAATGACCTTCTTTAGTTACTTTGTGCTATATGGCAGAGCCTTGCACATCTGAAAGGCAAAACACAACACAAGAATGTAAATGAAATAACAATTTAAAGAAAGCTAAAGCTCAATGATTATAATTTATTGTAACAAAATTAAAATAGATAAATCCTAATGAGAAATACACATTTTCTCTTTATATCAACACGCCAGATTCCTTATGGGGTAGGCAGAGTAGAGAGAATACAGAGAGTTCAAACGGGTTCTTTCCTAACAGACCTCTCTGGATTCCTCCTGTGTCATAGTTCATCTCACACATGCTTGCTGGTTATGGAGACTCTAGACTTGACCTCAGATTAGACATGGTTTATTTGGTCATGGTAAGATCAAGATCTTTCCTAGTACTTTCATCCTCCCACTTTCACATTATATGTCTCTCATACATTTTAAGAAAATAAATTTTAAATGAACATTATAGCAAAACTATTACACTCATTTTAAAACTATAAATAGTGATTCAATGGAAAATTTATAGTAGTAGTAATCTGGTATATAGTAAAAAGTGTTATATATTAATTCAATTTATGTACATATGTTATTCATGAAAAGAAACTCGGTCATAAATATAACAGAGTGCTTGTACCAACGGTGTTATATGGCAGTGAGAGCTGGGTATGTAAGAAGGAGAATATGGGTATGAAAGTATGATAAATGTGGTCGAAATGTGAGCTCTGCATAAGATGTGCGGAGTCAAGCTAACCAACCGTATTTGCAACAGCATAGTAGAAAAGCAAGCAGGTATTAAAGATAGTATTGGTGTTAAGGTGAGAAAGGGTATGCTCCCTTGGTTCGGGCATATATAAAAAATGGCAAAAGAAAGTGGAAGGATGTAGGTACCAGAGAAGTAAGGAAGACCTAGACTATCTTACCATGACTAAATAGACTGAATCTTATCTAAAGAAAAAGTCAAGTCTCTGTAACCGGCGTGCATGAGACGAAATATGAGAGTGGAGGAAGCTAGAGAGGTATGTAAGGAAAGAACCTGTTGGAACTCTGTACTCTCTGCCTATCTGGCGTGATGATATAGATAGATAGATAAACTGGTTCAGTGTGTAATTGATAGGCTTGATGAAGGGTCACTAGCTTTATAATTTTTTTAACTTAAAGATATTGTTACTTGAACCCCCCTTTTCAGGTGTAGGTTCAATTGTAAGACTATTACAAACTTTTATTTAGCTTGCAATGTTAGTAAGTTTACATCAAATCATGCCAGCTGAATCAGAAACACTTGCTGGTTATCCTACAATGTTGAAATTTGACATATTGCTTCAGTCCCCGATGACAATGATGACAGACGATTTAGCGCAGTGGTTAAGAGCTTAAGCCGCTCCGCCTACAGCGTCTAATAGTATCAGGTACGATTCCCACATGGGACAAATCTTTGTGACTGATAATTCTTTTTTTTCGGTGTGGGTATTTGTGAATTTTCATATTTTGAAAACCAACACGAAACAGGAATTAATAGAAGAGTGGGGCTACGTTTTACGTTATGGTAAGCATGACCTGATTGTAAACCCAGGATTGGTTCCAGATGAAGGAATTCCTCAACAGGCAACAGCATATACACAAAATTTTGCATACACATTTAATATTGACTGGTTTTTTTAAATTGCACTATACCTCCTACATAAAATCTTGTTAATATAAATAAAATTAATTATTTAATTAATACTCTAGCAGGTCAGATAACTACTAGATGGTATAGGTGGCTTTTTTTTACTTAGACTTAATATTAGAGAATATTTTTCCTGATACCCACAAAAGTGAATGAATACAAAAAGTACTAAGTAAATAAATTTAAAAGCCTTTCATTTGTTTATTCAATAACTTGAAAATAATACTAATATTCTTTCAAAGGGTACGTAAAAATATTAAAATAATAAATAAATAACAAATAACTACATAGGTAGTTATTTGTATTTCTAGTGACATAATATATTTAGCAGTGGCATGTAAAGGTGCAAAGATCATGGTTTTGAATCTTAGTTGGGATGAAAGATGTTTTTTTATCAAAAAATTATTATTATCAATCCAAAGTCTAGAAGTGCCCAGTATAATGGCGATAGGTACACCCCCCTAACACTGGGACTTAACATCTTTTGTGAAAAGTGAGTGTACTGTACACCTCTGCCTACCCTACTTGGAAAATATGTTTTTTAATCTCTATTTTTATCTACATTTGATAAAGTAACTGAGATAATATAATACACAGACATTCTTTTCCATGTAAGCAATTTAGCTCAAAAATACTTTAGAATTAATATTACCTATAATGCTTAGAAATAAAATATTTTATCATAATCTGTAAAATAAATCAATAAAATTCTACTTACAGTTTCATGTGGACTTGTTCTCCTAATCTGGGAACTTGTTCTCCTAATCTTAATCTTTATTGAGTTAGTATCCACTATCTGACTCCGATATGTTGGGGCACATTCAGACTTCTTAGATTTCTTTTTACTACGAGAACTGCAAATATCCAACATTGACCGCGGTTTCCCACTACATGGCGTGATCGCATGAGTTCTGTGCTCTTTTGAGTCCTTTTTACTCTTTTTAGTTGATAATTGACTAAGTTCATGACTGTAAGGCTTGCCACTCTGCCTAGGCATATTAATTAATGGTAACTTAACACTGCACTTGTTGAGCACTTCGTCTTCTGAACTGTCACTGTCTTCGACTTCTTCCTCCATTTCGTCCTCTTCCTCATCGCCTTCCTCCTGACACTCACTACTACTCACTAAGTTTAAGTTTTTTCCACCTTTCACTTGTGACACCACACTTTTTGTTGAATGTGTTCTATGTGAATTCTTGGAAGAAACTTTTCTCCGCTTCCTCTCCAGAGGAGAGCATCCATTCACTACTGAGCTGTCAGAACTTTGTCGGGAGTGATGTTTGTGCTTTCGGTGCCGCGGGCGGGTAGGGCAAGGTAATGCCCCATTAGCCACCTGCAGTTTATTTTTTGCTATATCATCTATGCTCTGTTCGAAGTCAGTTTCGAGTTTGACGCAAGAGATCGAATCTTCTGTTTCGTCGGAATCCGCATCGGAATTAACGGCTCCCTTAGGAAGACAAACCTCTGGGAAGAGGTCCTTGCGAACGGTGAGCCTCGCGGCCTCGTAACCGCCGTTCACGGGACTTGATCGGCCAGACATACCGCCCGCGTCCCGCTACCCTCGCGTACCACTTCTACAAACCACTCACCTGTCCGCGAGGTAAACAATCAGTTTGACACATCACATTTTCACTTTTGTGACCAAGCAATTCACTGATCGTTATATGATGGCATGAATAGCTCAATGATTGCTGGGAATCCATGTACAAAACATTATAATTTCTTCAATTTGCACTTCTTGTGAGTCCCAAACATCTTTTTTTCTTCACATATTCGCATTTTAGGTCATCCATGTTCATGTAACGTTGTGATTGCGAAAAACAAAGTACAGATCATTTTCGCGGACACTTGTACTTAAATATTCGATGATGACACATAAAATGTATGATATTCGAAAGTATGGACATAATACACACTTATTTTTAATTATTTTCGTCCACTACGAGTTGATGAAAACTGTTGACCTTGTTTAGAAGCTTATTATGTTTCAAATTTTAATCAACAGATGCAGACATTGTCACAAAAAAGTTGTACTTGTTAAGACACAGTAACCTTGGTAAGACGTTTATTTTATAATGTGAAGAGGCCCTTAGCAGGTCTAGCACTATATTTAAGTAAGTAATAATTTGCAACCATATTTTCATAATTACGAACTATTTCAGATATATACTTTATAAATAATAATTCCGTTCTGGTGCAAATAACGAATTATTTGCTTTAGCGTTCATAACATTACCCCATTTCAAGTACAGTCGCAAATGTCAAACGCACAGTGTTTTGTAGTTCATGTACCTAAATTGTGTTTACAATGAAACAGAGATGGCAGCACAAGTTAATTTTACAGAAATTCAATACCTACACAAAGATTTTGTACATTTTTTGCTTTGCTTCTCTTTCTCTCTAATCTCGTGTCTTCAATGCTGCATGGATATTTTTTTTTACATTCTAAGTACTTCCAATGAATACAATGTATTGTTTTGTTTAGAATACTTTCAAAATAATTGCAATGTTGAAGTGTGCGCGGTTTTTAACGACGTGTGTGTTGTATGTATTTTGTGTGACGTTCATCAGAAGTGATAATGATAACCTACACGGTCTTTCTGTAGCAGAGTATATAACGGGTGAGTCATATTTATATTTATTACATATGCTGTATATACATATCGATGATCTCATACATAAAATCGTATTACTCGCTTACACTTTATTGCTATACTTACTAAGTTTCGTCAACAACAAAGTGCCACTACCTACCTGCCATTATGTAGGAATAGGTAGATACTGAAATATCTAGGAAATATTTAATTAAATGAATTAGTAGTAAAACACAAATTATAGATAGACACAATTTAATATTATAACAGCTACATACTACGCGACCTAAGCTTTCTTTGATGATGAGATTATAAAAAATATATTGCTTTCTTACACTTATACCCACATATAAAATACATAATTTAAAACTAACCCAGCATTATAATATTGCGATAATGCCTTCATACAATTTAACAACAGCTGTTCACTGAGTTCAGCCTCCATCAAAGACTGGTCTTCATACAAAACATACAAATGCCATACATACAATTTTGAGTTCATTTTTCATTATCAGTTTTCTATTGGTCACTTGAATGTCTTCATTATTAAGCCTACATTTAGGTAAAGATGATATTAGTTACCTATATTTGATTGAATCTGAAGTAAAATAGAGCCATACATTGAAACAATTGACTCCTTGCAAGGATTCTTATACTGTGTAGTATTTTTATAATGTATTATGTTTATCACAAATATGGTTGACAAAAATCAGTTCTAATGACATCACTATGTTAATTATGCTTACATTTTGAAGTGTAGGTTTCTCGTTTTTATTAGACTTAGTTAATATTCATTAGGTAAATAAGTATGTATACAGGGAGGTACATAGAATTACTACATAGATTGTTTTTTTCTGAATAAATTAAATTTTATGTTACATATTTAATCATAAAGAATTTTTTATGTAAATAAATTTTTTGTACTTACCAGTAACACAATAAAAAGTTTACCTATACTTACTTCATTTTTAGTCTCCTTTAATTAAAAGTCTTGATTAAAGTATATATTGAGTTATTGGGAGATTTGGGCTAAAGAATTTGACTAAAAGAGTTTATTACTGCTTCTTAATGGGTTATCCTCATCTTAAACTCTCTCTCTTTGTCTCTTTATATCATCGCGACAGACCCCTTGCGGGATCTTAAATCATTTTGTGATGGAAAATATTAAATAGCTAAGCCTAGTTAATAGAAGGGAACGAAGATTATCTAACCTATGTGACGGTTTTCGCCGCGCAGTATCAGATCATCACGTCATGTGCTGTTTTCGCGTGGAATCAGTAACTGCGTCACATAAGTCGAGCTTCATATAACATACGAGCCTGTATGTACCTTTTAGGCATAAGCATTTATATTATTATAAAATAGTAATAGTTTCAGTGATAGCCTAGTCGTTGGACCATTGGACTGCAAAGTCAGAGGTCTCGGAGTCAAACCCAGGCACGCACCTTCGTCTTTTCGAAAGCATGTGCGCATTAAAAATTAACTATCTCTTACTTTAACGGTAAAGGAAAACATCGTGAGGAAACCTGCATGTCTGAGAGTTTCTCGAATGTGTGTGAAGTTCGCCAACTCGCACTGGGTCAGCGTGGTAACCTATGGCCTAAACCCTCTCAGTTTGAGAGAAAGCCCGTGTCCAACGTTGGGACAGTTTCTTAACAGGGCTAAGATTATTATGATTATAGTAATAGTTTCATATATCATCATCATCAGTCGAAATACGTCCACTGCAGGACAAAGGCCGCCCCAAAGATCGCCACGATACCTGGCTGTACGCAACCAGCTTTTACCTGCATCCTTCAGGCCAGGTTAGGTCATCGGTCCACCTTGTGGGGGCCTGCCCACTTCACGCTTCGTCCATGTTTGGTATATCTATCTTCAGCCTAACGACGCTGAAGATAGATATACCAAACCACTGCAGGACAAAGGCCTGACCTGTTTCATATAATCTACCAAAATAAAGAATAAGTAGATACTAAAGTATATTTAAAATAGAGGCGCTCTAGGCGCCTGTGGTAGCGCAGTGTGTCTAACGATATTAAGCATCGGCTCGGTCAGTCTGAAATGGTTGACCCACTATGGCATTCCCAATTTCGAGCATTTCAGTATTTTGGAAGACATGTTTAGGCGTCGTTCCGATTTCCACTTTCAAATGACCTTCGTGAAGCAGGACACCTTGTTATGTTTCAACGGCAAGTAGCCACAAACCTGCCTTCATCAAACGGAAATCGGTCCGCGTGGTGTTACATGACCTTTATTCTCTCTCATCCTGATTTCTGACACAAGCTTTTGTCCAGCAGTGGAAGAAGATAGGCGGATTTATTATTTATGAAGCATATAAACAAGTTTTCCCTTGCGCAAATGCTTTCGCCGCGACCGTCTACCTATATCCAGACACTGAGAAGCTAGTAATTGCCAAACCGTTAAGAAATATATTCTCCGCCAGAATTGTTAGTTACATGTTTACTTATCACTTTGGCAACTGATTCATTATTTTCATGGATGTGTAAATAAACCCCTTTGACTTGCCTTAATCCGGCCGTCACTATAAAGCTTCCTTAAGACCATGCTGGACGTGGTACCAGCCGGCCACAGGCAACAATAGGCGCCTATAAACCTGTGAATAATACCGAAAGTTTGTCATAAAACTAATTGCGGCGAAGTCGATAAGCTTCATGTTATTCATACACACTTAAAAGCTCCTTAAGTCATTAAAATCTCTTGAAAGCAGCGACACCGCGACTTGTTGGTTAAATAAAGTCACTGTTATGTATTTGCACGCAAAATGGAAGTGATTTCCTGTCTGTCTCGTGCGTAGTTAGCAGACTAATAAAGGTGGTGTACCTACTTCAGTTTAAAATTTTCTTTGTTTTGTAATTTTGCTCAAATTCATAAAAATGAAGTGGTACCACATGGCTTTCTTGGAACAAAATCTATATAATATTGATTCATTTGTAAAACAACCAGTTCAATGTGTAGGTAGGTACTAACTACCTTCTCCCAAATGTTTATTTCCACATGACTATCTTGGAACAAAATCTATATAATATTAATATAATATTGATTCATTTGTAACCACCAGTTCAATGTGTAGGTAGGTACTAACTACCTTCTCCCAAATGTTTATTTTGGATACCGAGTGCGACATCCCGATCACCAAAACGCTAACAATATAAACTAAACCAATGCACAATATTATGTTGATAAGTTTGCTCATTGTGTGTCTTTACAAAGAGTACAACACCCCAACTATAGGAATTTACGAAATCATTATATCTGACTTGTGTGTCCTATGGGAATCGAGCCCACCGCTATCTAGTGCCATGAGCCTCGAGGCTCACAATTAGACAAGTAGATCACGCGATCGTTAATAGGACACACAATTCAAATATTATACATTTAGGTATTATATGTAGATGCAGAGGTACTCTCACTACCGAATACATAAATGCAACTTGTATGCGCACGTACCTATAAGGAAGAGGTTTTTGAAATAAGATACGTCATTTTTTCGAATTTGACTACATATGTTCGTAGGTTTTTTTTTGATCTCTAAATCTTTGCATACCTTTACAAATAGCTCACTCGAACGAGTGTTGATTCCATTTTTACGGTGCACTTTTATATTTTACTAGCTTTCGACTGCCGTAATGTGGGGGACCACATTACGTTTGATATTAATAAAAAAATCATGAGTGTCAAATTTGTAACAATCCTAATTTAGATTATTTATTCTATCTATATCTGTTTTATACGATCGGAATAATATGGAACAGTCGCTCGATGGTTTACTTTGATTATTTTATATAATAATCAAAGTAAACCATCGAGCGACTGTTCCACCCTATAGGGTGTAATTATTAAAAGTGTATATCCATTAAATTCTTGTGAAAATGTAAATAGTATAAAATAATAATAATATTATAGCGCTGTATAACTGTCCTGTCCAATAACTGTCCCACCGTTGGGCAAAGGCCTCGGGCCTCCTCTCAAACTGAGAGGGTTTAGGCCATAGTCCACCACGCTGGCCCAGTGCGGATTGGCGAACTTCACATACCTTCGAGAAACTCTTAGGCGTGCACGTTTCTTCACGATGTTTTCCTTCACCGTTAAAGCAAGTGATAGTTAATTTATTAATACGCACATGCTTTCGATAAGACAGAGGTGCGTGCCTGGGTTTGAACCCAAGACCTCTGACTTTGCAGTCCAACGGTCTAACCACTAGGCTATTACTGCGTAATAGTATAACTCATTTATTAACATTATGCAATCTTTACAATTTTAGTTATTATTACAAAAAATATCAATTATAAAAACGCTATTCATAAAGATCACATCCGCGTGGAATGGTAGTAGAATGCTGGCTGTGCAAAGATTTTCGAAACATAAAATGTATTTTCTTTTTATCCGATAACCTGTTTTCCTTGATTTCGAATGATGAACCTTAACTCGACTTTTGATGTCTCTTACTTTAATGTAAGTACGTTCAATACACCTGTCCTTTTCACCCCTTTAACTTTAGGGTGGTGGTTACTTATTGCACGATGAAGCTATCTTTAAATTTCATGTTCCTAAGATCAGCGGTTTAGTCTCTACGTCGATATGCCACTTATCAGTCAGGATTTTTTTTTAGCAAATCTAGGAACAGGTGCAGTACTTAATTACTTATCCGTATTAACAACTTTTACCACGGGAACATTCACTGGAATTGAAAAAAAATATATCGGTAATTTCTTACGTCTTGGCAGAATATTGTTTTATTTAAGGTCATAGTAACTGTTGCTTGTATTCATGGTTCTCCTTTTTCAGTATTTGCGCACCTGTTCCTCACTCCCTTTATTAAGCACAAAACTAAGAATGGATGGATGTATTATTGTATACACTATAAATGAAAAAGAATTCACATTTATTACATATTTAGATAAGTATGAACATTTTACATTAACTAATCTTTGATATTCAAGTATTGTAAGAAATGCAAAATGCAGGAATTAAGCATTAATCTCTTACCTTTAATACTGAATAGTTATTTTTCTTTTATCGATTGAAGTGCTAATATGTTTGGGTCCGTGATTCTGTCTAATAAATATTATGATATCACGGACTTTATAATCTTGGAGGTGGGATTTTCTTATCAAAACCCCAAATTGCGCTAGACTTAAAACAAGTATACATACATACGTGCATCGGTTAAAGGAAAATGTTATTACGTCATATTTCTGTTTGTTTCAGGTCCCATGCGCGTTCTGGAATAATCAATCTTAGTAACCGTCGCCATAAGCGAAGTTTTAACTAATTTGATACGATATATTAAATATCAACCTCAAGTGATCAGGTG
Organism: Phalera bucephala; assembly: GCA_905147815.2. Taxonomy (NCBI): domain Eukaryota; kingdom Metazoa; phylum Arthropoda; class Insecta; order Lepidoptera; family Notodontidae; genus Phalera; species Phalera bucephala. Next base: position 16,396,549 of record LR990617.1, on the reverse strand, counting down.
TCCAAGTCGGAGGCAGTGGGGGTGTATCGTATGTACATTGTGATGTCAGTGTGGTAGTGGCGGTGTGGTGGGTGGTGGTGAGGTAACGGGGCGAGGTGGCGCGACGCGCGAGTGATGCCCATCGCGGTGATGCAGAGGCATGGTAGACGCGGCTGCGGAGCGCCGGGCCGCCGCCGCCGCCGCGGTCTGCGATGCTACCTCCAGCCTCACCAAGTGAGTATCTTGTCGAAACATTTTGCAGCACAAACCCGACTACTAGTAGATTTAATTTACATTCATAGAATCAACTAACCAGCTTGTCCTTGCCTTAGAGTGAAAACCTCGGGAATGCAATTTAGGCCATTTTCATACCATTTCTTTTATGGTACCTTAACGTTGCACTATGCATGAAATTTTGCCTCGTATGCATTTGAAAACACGTCTAAATTGTACACAAAACGACAAATAAAATTGAATAAGCTGTAGTAATCAACATTTTAAATGGATGCAGGATGGGTGTAGGACTCAGTTTTTCTTTTCCTTCTGAAAAGTTACCTCTTTCACTCCTTCAAGGTTTTCACTCAAAGGTGTCGGTTGTGTAGTTTGAGTACAGATTTCATTAAGAATATTTATAAGTTTGAGATACCATTGTCTTATGAACATTATTTTATTCGCAAATGACTCGTTGTGATAAATAATGCTAACATCGAGAAGAGGAAAGAATAGCTTTTTTCCTCCATCATTGATCCATAATATCAACTAACAGTACGATTGAATAATTAAAATAATAATTACTTATCGCTCAAAATAGTCACAAACAGCCTTGAACAACAGCATAGGAACATACAGAAGTATCTAAATTGCAATATATTACGAACCTGCCTAATACTAGGTACCTTAGAAAGCACGAATTACGATGCTGGCTAGGTAGCTAGGCTATGCATAGCAACTCTAAAAAGAAGACTAAGAACAGAAAACAATACAGACACAATTAATCCACAGGTACGTCTGTAAGTAGTCTTCATTTTCTCAAAGGCATTTGGTCATAAATTAGAATAGTAACGTCCATGCGAGTGCAAACATATACTTGGCAGTAAAATAAGAGTTTAATTGATTGATTGCCATTTAGTTCGTATGTCAGGCCATCATTATTGACCGTTGGCATCTTGCCGCTGACCCCGATGCTTTGCGGTCGTTTTATTGAGCTCCCATTATTGGCGAAGCCTGTCGATAACTAGATCATATCGGTATTTTAATTCTTTTATTATCATCATGATACTGTGGTTCTAACTTGGTTTTTAGTTCTAGATGAAGGAATAAAGTTGCTACTATATTTTTAGTACAATAAATTATAAGAGCTAGCAATGCATGGCCTCCTTGCACAGCTTGTGACAAAGTATTTCGTATTTCACACATTTGTCATATTGCTGCATCGTTCTCCTGTGCAGCAAATTGTTTGATTGAGTGTAAGCCGAGCTGGGCACGCAATACGAGTTGGTTGGTTAATGAGAGCACCGATACGTCTCGTCAAGTCGTCACGGCTGCGCGTTATCAGGGCCGTGGGCGGCGATGTGTGCTACATCGACGGCGCACCGATTTGCGAATGTGTGCGTCCATAGTAACACTTCCAGGAAACGCGAGTAGGTTTCTCGGAACCGATTCACTGTCGCGCGCATTTTCAGCAATGAATGGCTGAGCAAGTCTACTTTACGAACATATTCCAACTTCCATAAAGAATTATCAGTGCACCCGCAGCAGCGATATCTTATCATCACTTTACCTTGCCATGTTCTCAGCTAGTTAGTACGTAATGTATATTTTTGTATTTAAGTATTTAATACCTCGTCTATTAATGTACTTAGTATTCGTAAAGTTTATTTTACAAACAAAATTAAATGCTAGAATCTTTAATTAATGACGTATGTATTTCTAAATCTGCGCTCTAATGCTCTAAAATTTAGACAATATATAAAATAATCCTGAATGAATGCTGCTTCGAGGTCGCTCGTCTATACGAAGTTACAGCATTGTTGTAGCTCTAGAAAACATCAAAATAAATTTATGAGCATTATGCATGTATACAAGAATGAATACGTTATGCCATACGTTATATATTGTCTTGGTGTATAATAACGTAGATAACTTCAATATCTTATTAAAACTACTTCATGATTGACCTATTTTATAGAGGAAAGTATTATATACGGTAAAATTATTGAACGGAGAATGCGTGTGAAGTCCGATGGAATGTTGTGCGAGGCACAAGGGGGTTTTAGGTCTGGAAGAGGATGTCCGGATCAAGTCTTCTCACTCCGCAACATCGTAGAGAAGCATCTGGCAGTGGGCCGGAAGGTTTTCTGCGGTTTTGTAGATCTAGAGAAGGCATTTGACAGAGTTGTGCGAAAGAGACTTTGGGACATTTTGCCAGAGTATGGTATAGATGGCACTCTGTTGCGAGCCGTCCAGTCCACTTATGTGGACTGCAAGGCATGCGTACGAGTGGGTGGTAACAGGTCACCCTGGTTTGACGTTAAAATCGGCGTCAAGCAAGGTTGCGTGTTGTCCGCTAGACTGTTTATAATATATCTGGACAAAAGTCTTCAAAGACTGAAAGCGATGAATGAAGGTGTACAAATGGGTGACTTAGTGGTAAACCATCTACTTTATGCAGATGACGCGGTTTTAATAGCGCCAACAGCCACTGATCTGCAAACAGTAGTCACAGTTATGAAACACGACTGCATGATCAATGGCTTACACTTGAATGTGAAGAAAACCAAGATTATGGTTTTTGAAAGGGAAGAAACCAGAACGAATGTAAGGATTGTGGTTGGTAACGATGTGCTGGAGCAAGTGAATGAGTTTGTATATCTTGGATGCGCCTTCAGTAAGGATGGGAAATACACCGCTGACATAGAGAGAAGAGTGAGTGCAGGGAACAGAGTGAATGGTGCGATGGGAAAGCTACTCGGGAGCCGGCACTTAAGCCATAAGGCGCAGCTGGCCATACATAACGGAGTTCTTGTCCCAACGCTGTTATATGGTAGCGAGAGCTGGGTATGTAAGAAGGAGAATGAAAGTAGGATAAATGCGGTAGAAATGCGAGCTCTGCGGAAGATGTGCGGAGTGAAGCTGACCGACCGCATTAGCAACAGCATAGTAAGACAGCGAGTAGGTATGAAAGATAGTATCGGTGTAAAGATGAGAAAGGGCATGCTCCGTTGGTTCGGGCATATAGAAAGAATGCCAAAAGAAAGAATGACAAAACAGATATACAATGTGAAAGTGGAAGGATGCAGGTACCGGGGAAGACCTAGACTATCTTACCTCGACCAAATAAACCGAGTCTTATCTGATGGAAAAGTCAAGAGTCTCCGTAACCGGCGAGCGTGTATGAGACGAACTATGAGAGTCGAGGAAGCCAGAGAGGTATGTATGGAAAGAACCTGTTGGAACTCTGTACTCTCTGCCTACCCCGCAAGGGATCTGGCGTGAGGTTATAGATAGATAGATAGAAAGTATTATATAAGTATTGTATATCAATTTGTTTTCACAACACCGCACTACAATTTTCACTGTTTGTTTTTGGATAAATTAAAGAAGTTTTTTTAGTAAAATCTCTCGGCGAGAGTCTAGGGTCTCTGGATTAAAAAGTTCAATAATCTTTTAGCCGAAGGCAAACGCATAGGCTTATGAAACGAGATTGTTTAGATTCTTTAACAATCTCGTTCTATTTAGGTATTCGCCTATAAACCTGTTTAGCAGACGAAGTGATAATATTAGTTTACTTAATATTCTCAGTGCAGTTTGAAAAAACGCGAATGTCATTTCAAACTATACCAATGACTATACCCCATGTTCTGCGCACAAAGGGAAATGTAAACAAACATAAAAATGTTATTTATTATTTTTCAAAATACCCCGCTGACAATTTATCGTTATTCGATGAAACCACTAGGAAAAGCAGTGGTCCCACTCCTCTTTCCCCTTTCATCCCTTCCACGGCCTCTTCAAAGGTAGACACTACTAATTTACCTTCCTTTATTATTCCTCTAATTTCTTTTTATTTTGGAAATAAAATGGAGTCGCGCGGTGTAAGGTCTGAGTGCAGGCGGATGAACCAGCAAGTCCTCATAGTAAAATTTTTTATCGGACCTATAGGAAAAATGTGCATGTGGTCCGATTGGTCGGACTACGCTGTCGCAGGGAACAATCCTACACATGATAAAACACCCACTCGAATGTTCGTCTAGGTACATGTGCTGATAAAGCTGGATTTTATTGCTCTTCAACGTTTTTTCTAAAATCCTAAGTACTCGTCTAATACTACTGTTTTCTCATTTTTAGAACAATTGTATCGCAGTAACCCGTCCTCCCAAAAAAGTTGAATCCCTAGTTAACCCCTCCCACTTTTCCACCTCCTTACGTTTGTAGGTAATCTTCAGAGGAAACAGTCTGTCTTTTCGTTTCGTGGCAATAACAGTAAAACTAGCTTTCCTCATTTTTGATGAATAAATCCATCTTAAACACCGTTAAAGGTAGTACCGTGGAATTCTAATAAGATTTCGAGACTAATGGTGGTTCAGGTTTTTCATCAAATTTTGAGCTATTCATCTATTATAAAGCTTCCTAATGTTAAAACATTCATGTAAGGTTTTTTTGTACTTGAGTCTTATCAATGCCTAAGCTTGCTCGAATTTGCTGGTAAGACACTCTCTAGTCAGAATCTTACATTACACAGCACAGCAGAGCTTGGTTGTAAAATTTTCAACTGTCGCTGAACAGCTTTTTGTGTGCACGTGAACTCGCTCCGATTCGTTAAAGCTGTTGTAAGCGATGACACGAGATCAGGCTTTGCAAATGCTAACCGAAGAATATCGTTACTGACTGATACCACCAAAAATACATTATAAACGCCACCATGCCTTCATTCTATAAGCGGGGGTTGCAGGTTTTGTGCGAGTTAACGATGTTAGTAGGTCACGTACAGGGACCACAAAAAGGAGGAAATGTTTTCGTTTATGATTTTCTATGACTTCCGTTTTTTAACCGACTTCAAAAAGGTGGAGGTTCTATCGTCTGTGTGTATGCTTTTTTTTCTATGTATGTTCACCGATATTTTCGTCAATTGTGGACCGATTTTGATGATTTGAATTGGGTTCAGTATAGCTCCAAGGTGGTCCCATTTTAATTTTATCGGTATTGGACCTTGGACTTTGAAGATAAACCAGGGAACTCCTTAACAACAAATAATATGAATCTTTAGATTGAGTTATCATATGTATTCTGTTAATCCTATAGGGACCCTACCATAAAACTAAGCAGAATATTAATAGACTTCAAAAAGGAGGAGGGTCGTCTGTGTTTATTTATAATTTCTTTGTTTATGATCCTGTTTTGATGATTCTTTTCCTTATTACGGTGGGCTTAGTATAGCTTTGAGGTAGTTCAATTTTAATTGCATTGGTATTGAATCTCAGACTTTGAGGCTAAACCAGGGGACTCCTTAACGACAAACAGCACGAATGTGTAGTTTTAGTTATTATGGGTATTATGTCAATCTTGTAGGTACCTTACTGTAGGACTAAGCAGAATAATATAAAATAGGTATTTAATAAAGAAAAACATTTATTCAGTGTCACAAAATACACGGCAAATAATATAAAAAAATCATAAATGTAGCTGAAATGGTATACACTCAGCATAATGCCGAGCCAACTCAAGGGCCACGACGCTGGTCTTCCGTGTATACCAGTTCAAATTGAGAGCGTAACTGCGGGCCATAACAATACAAAAGTTTATCAGTGTAAATGCAGATGTACTTGTTGAATACTTACGTGTAAAATAAATTATAAGATCAATAATTAATAAGAACATCAGTAAATAATAAAAATAACAAAGTAGCGTTAAGTTGATTGGAGAAAAACAGCTATGGAATTAATTGTTAGTGTTAAAGGTGCGCTTGTAAATTAATTTTTTTTTTTAGTTGATTGTGTTTCCTAATTGGTGGTGGGAGATTATTCAAGCATTTCGTGGCTAGATTACGAAAGCTGCCACGAAAAGTAGCCGTGTGATGTCTAGGGCAAATTTAATTCACGTTCTGAAAACTAATAATTAATTTACTCATCACATAAAATTGTAAAATAAATAACTTATATAAAATAAATGACCAGTTGGTCAGTGCAGTCGATTACTTGGCACCGACTCCAAATATTTATTTTTTCCTTTTTGAAGGCGGATTCCCTTTTTTTTTAAATATTTATTTTGTATTTTGTTGTAATTTGGTTATAGGTGTCATTACTGTAAAGTTTATTCTTGTCTATGCTTTGTTTATGTTTACTTTTTTGGTACCGCAAATGAAGTATATAACTTTTTAAGTTAATCAGTATTAACCGCATATTAAGCAGAAATAAGCAAAAGCTAAATAAAATCAAAAATGTCCTCAAGTCTATCGGATGTATCATCTATCGGATAAATATAGAACTGATTACCTAATAAAACAACTACCTATACTTAAGTATCTAACAATAGTTGTGAGTAGGTACCAACTAAAAAAATTAAGTTTTACATTAAAGAAAATCATTAACTTCAGATTTGCCTGAGCTTTTGTTTATTTTATGTTAATTAGTTGTAAACCCATAAGAACCTTAAGAATAATTCTATAATTTACCTATTATAGGTCAAATTATATTTTGGTATGCATAAATGGCATTCTATTATAATAGATCTTTCACCTTTATATTAAAATGTGCCAACAAATCACTGTCTTAATATCAGGCAGCCTAGGGCGACGAGAGGACCATCTGGTTGTAGAATCGACTTGTCTTTGTTGGTTTGGCATGACTGGTAGATGCCGCTGCCGAATGCAGACCACTCCGTTCGCTAATTCGGTCGGTGACGAGCGAGGGGCCGCGGTTGGTGGCGGGGCGGGGACTATTTTCGTCTGGCGGCCACGTTTGGAAAAGGCGCGGTGACGTCACGATCCTCCATAGCGATGATGCCATCGAGCGCCCGCGACACGCACCGGTCGGCTTGCCAAAATATAACAGCACGCTCCCCACCATGTGCCACGATCAACTTTATTTTGGTCATTGTCCGACGACGGATGTTGTGTTAGTGCCACACGCGATGCATCACCATCAACGCCAGTGATTGATGACTACCAAACAATTTGAAAGTAATCTGTGCATACAATTAGTGCCCATAAATAAATATATACCACGCCTTTTTAAGTCTCTATTTAGGTAATTCGTTTATGTCTTTTGTATGTGTCCGAGAAAAGACATTTTGTAAGGACGCTGAGTGCTACAGTATTTAAAATTGGATTTTTATTTTAAATTAAACTACAGTCATGCGCATGCTTTGATTAATTAAGTTTATATACATAAGTCTATGTTAGTTTTAAATCACGACACAATATAGTAGAACTGTTTATCATGTTGTTAGTTGTTATAGTTAATAGTATATAGTCACCACGATGACACCTAGTATATGCCCTCCCTCATAGCGACTGCCCACGTCGAGGCCGTTCCTCCTTGAGCTAGTTGCCCCCCTTGCCCTTCTGGCTTGAGCGTAGTGGTTGCACGCTCGCCCTCTTGTCCTGTGAAGCTGTAAAGATCTCGCGGCCAACAGCGTAGATCATTCACACACACACACACACACACACACACACCATAAATCATAGTTGCAGCCTTTTATTGTGTTACAATGCTGAAAATTATTTAAACTGTTTCATTGTTCTACAGCGGGTATTGTCAATTCACTTGTTTCGTGATTATTAGCAATCAAGCAGTGCAATGCAGGTATATTACATTCGCGTGTCCTTTGTGTCTCAATTCCACTTCTTCCGAAGTAACTAGTGCCATTGTCATATTAGAACAACATCGAGGATTTGAATGATAAGCTGGTTAGCACCACTCATGTCTTTCCTGGCTATCTTTTTGTCTTTTCAAATGACACAATCGGTACAATGATTGATTGTGCATGGCGCTAGATTTATGAAAGAAAGCAGTTCTTCATCACATTAGATTATATAAAAGCTGTCGGGGAACAGGGTTATTAATCGCATACAGTCTATATGGCGGGGATTGGCGCCGATAATGTCCAAGATAATGTTAGTAGGTTTTATGCTTTTAGAAATTATCTACATCTTTAAATTATGATGCGTTTAATTATCTTAGCAGTTCCACTTACAATAAAAATAATCTTTATTGACGTTCCCAAATTGAAAGTAACTTATTACCGCCGTGAAAAGTGTTTTAAGCGATTACTTTTTGTTCGGGGGAAATACGTAAGGTAACAGAAAATTATCGGGCCTACGTAACTGAAATTTTTTGTTCCGATTTTAGTGTTTTATCTATTTTTTTTCTCTTCGTCTGCTGCTGGTTTAGGCTTCATTCATATCTTACGTACTGCGTATTCGCCTATCTCAAGTAAAAACATCCACTACAGGAGAAAGGCCTTCCCTAAAGATTGCTATTGTGCTTGTCGAGAGTAACGGCTAATAAAAAATGACTTAATTACGGCTATAACGGGTTTTAATCTTACTTAACAATTCCAATATCCATATTTTATCATTATCATCATTGTTGTTTAATCTATCTTATAGAGTTTGAGCACACCGCGCGCGCACAGTTCTACCCCGGTCAGTGGTACACATTATGTGTGCTACTTGCTAGTAACTCTTCGCTAAGTCGAAACACACTGCCCGCTATGCCGCTACTCTCCTTTCTGCTTTAATGGACACCGAGTGCAAAACTCTCGTCTCCGGTGCCGCCACTGCGTTCTCGCTGCATACCTCACATATTTATTCTCATCTCCGCTTGAGGTATATCCACTGAAGGTAGGTGGAGATGTCTCGTACTTTTTCATGCTCTGTAAATATCGAGACTTACTTGTAATATAATATATACATATTGTATCATTATGAATATACCACGAAGTAAAGTACCTATATAAACAATATGTTTTAAAGGGTGGCTCTTTGAGACTAGGCAGAAGTAAGGGCAGCCACCTCAACTGTCTCAATATTCCACCTTGTATAATATAATTTAGTTACGGACCTATTGATGACAAAATCGGGTTGGTCACTATCTCGACCCTCAAATCTCGACCCAGGCGGGTCAGTTGGTTAAACTTTATTTTATTAAATTATTTTTTCCTCAACTCGACCCACGAAGGTTTTTTGTAAAAAACTACGCGGTTCGAGATGGTAAAATTTAAAATAAATTACTTTTTGTTTTCATTAACTCATCCCATTCTCAGTTTTTGTTCTAAAAGTACTGCTGGTAATTGATACAAGAATATTTATTTGTTATATCGTTAAAGTCAACCGAATGAAAGTAGTGGAGGGAGAAAGGCCTTTGCCCAACGGCAGGATTATAATCGCTGATTAAAAAAATGTTTCATTGTGCAGGATCAATTTTGTAATTATCTATTTTTTTTCATCACTATTATATCAGTTTTGTTTAAATGTTCTTGCCAAAAGTACAATCTTTTGTAAAATTCAACACGTAGTCCAGTTTTAATTTCCATGATACTATAATATTATGTTACGTAATTTTAAGATTGAACACTTATATTTTGATAATTTTACAATCATTAATATTTCTTTAATTGAAAATTTATACTTAAGTATTTTGTTTTGTATTTTATCCATATTTCTATCGATTACGTTAGGTCAGCATCATTGCCTCGTGCTCCTTGATTGGTGCGCTTAGTGGAGTGCTTTATCAAGATAGAAGTGTTTTCACCTGACTATATTTTTTGGAGGAAAAATTAAGAGGTATAAGGTGGCAAAGCAAAAAATTAATTTATTTAAAATTTCAACATTTCCACTCCCGTAGGCTTTTACAAAAGCCTTCGCAGGTCTGGTTGAGAAAAAAATTAATTTAATAATATGTAGTTTAACCAACTAACTCGCAAGGGTCGAGATTTGTGGGTTGAGATAGTGACTAACTTAAAAATTCGCTCGAAGTTCGACTAGTTCCGTGATACGTGTCCTATCACAGTTGTAAATGCAAGTAATCATGTTCACTAGAGGATTTCGAAATAAGCTGTCTTGAAATACATGTGTAAATATGAGTCTCCCTTTTGTTAAAAGTAGGTGTGGTGCAAACATTACAGGGAAATTATAATTAATACATAAAAGCATATATTACTACGACCTTACCAAACGCGTGTTGTTTAAGAAACTTTCTATATCTGTACCACCTGATGGATGACTTGTCCCAAAACATAAGAATATTCTCGATTATATCAATTACAAATAATAAATTGACTTTGAAAACCCACCGTCACCGTCAAAAATCAAATCCTTGACCTTAGATTTAAGTTTGAATATTTTTTTTTTGGATCAGAAGACCCAAATATAAATACACAAAGAGGCGTTTTATTCATAACTTAAATAGCTATCAGGACTTCGTTATTACTTATCAGTAGCTAAACTTTTTAAGTAACATAAAGTGAGAAGGAGACTGCGGCTCCGGCTTGTAACAAGAAACCTGTTATGTAACTAATGAATTGTAACTTATGAGAAATCAAAATAGACTATTTTTAAGCAATAATTTACTATGTATTTTGGGCTACTGGAATTGTAGGTCCTTTACTCAGCTTTCATTATTACGTAGTATAAAAAATCCGCGCGGCGTCTGTGACAATTTGGTCGAATATCGGAAATATGAACTCAATATATCTAAACAAGCCGACTGATGATATCCTGTTCAAATATCTTGAGTTCATACAAAAATCCCATACAAATAAAACAGTTTTATTTCTAAATATTTCGTTGGTCCGGTGGCAAAGCGCTTCGCTTTGTGATCACGAGGTCCTGGGTTCAAATCCTAGGTCGGACAAATGTAGTCTTTCTAACAAAAATTCCCAGTATGAGTCCGGAGTCTGGAATTGTGCCCGGTATATGGCAATAGGCTCGCCCCCTATTACATGGGACCTAACATCGTCGGCGAAACGTGGGTGTACTCAGTACACCTCTGCCACCCCCTCTGGGGAATATAGGCGTGACGGTGTATATTTCAATTTTCCGGGCAACTTTTCTATTTTTTCTTTAGCCAAAAACCTTTGCCGCGTAAAATATAATCCATACTATTTCATTTAGATGAAAAACAATGTATGCCAATTATCGACCCTTAACAGTTCTATAAAAAACGGCAGAACATAATTAGTTCTTTTATAAAAATAAATATCTATCTATCTATATCATCACGCCAGATCCCTTGCGGCGTAGGCAGAGAGTACAGAATTCCAAAAGGTTCTTCCCTTACATACCTCTCTGGCTTCCTCCACTCTCGTCTCATACACGCTCGCTGGTTACGGAGACTCTTGACTTGCTCTACAAATGAGTCTCGGTATATTTGGTCATGGTAACATAGTCTAGGATAAAATAAATATAATAATTAGTAAAGTTAAAGCGGACTTTTTACTTACGAAATATTAATCATTTTCAAAATAAATAATTTCTATGTTATAAGGATTTAATACAGGTAAAATTTGCCCTTTACACTATGTAATAAGACATTACGAATAATCACATCAATCACCACGGTATTAAGGGGCGGGTGTTTTTTTATTATCGCTGTCCTGTATATACAGTATAGTATGGACTTTCAAAAAGGTTGATTATAAACTTGGCATCCATTTAGGAATCCAGCTTGCCAAACATAATTAAACATAAAGCGGGTGATGCAGCGGGAAACAGCTAGTTTGAACATAAAACAACAGGATAACTGCTATTGATTCGACACAACAAAATAAATGTTATGTTTGTAGTCGGGATTGGTTAAACGGAACTACCAACCCCGCACCAGATTATTTCCAGATTTGGGTGACCTTGTAGTGATAACATTTATAAACACCGTTTACAGAAAACAATGATATTTAAAATGTATACACGTTTACTTGTTTTGTTTTTTATCTATTTTTACTTTAAATTACTCTCACAACGAAATAAAAAAGGTACGTACACTTTTGGAGCAGCACGCACATAAATAAAATGTTTGTATAGTGTTCATGCTTTTATATTGTTACTGTCATTATTGGTTAAGTATAGGAATCTTTTAGCAGGAATATCTATAGCCTCTCAGTATTAAGTTTTTTTTTGGATTTATTTCATAACAACACTAACGTTTATTTATGAACATTTTTGTGTAGTAACTTAGAAATAAATAAATGAAGGTAAAAATTGTTCAAAGCCATTCAATTAAAGATACGAGCATTTATTTTCTTTGTCATTTAAATCTAGTCCAATTAAGTACTAGCACTGATAATATTATTGTGTAGGGATAATGTTCCATTAATACAAGTAGTAATGTTCACATGGACGATGATCCAGTTTGCAGAGAATTGCAATATTTGAACCGAATGCGTCGTTGCGTTGCTGTAGCACGTGATTGAGGCAACTAACTTTTTCAAGGTGAATAAAAGGTAAATATACAGGAAGGGCACCTCTTTAACACCTGTGCGTGTGTCACAAAGTCACTTGTGTGTGTGTCACAAAGTCACTTGTAACGTATTCTCCGCCTTCTGAGTTTGAAACTGTTTGCGTTAGGATTTCGTAATAGATCATGCACCTATAATATCTAATTCTATTGCTTTTGAAATTGCTACATAGGTAAATAATGTAACTCCCATTTATTTCATGTGTAAATATAACATTTCGAAAAATATGTGCGGTCAACATCACAATTTCAAATTGTTTTTAGGGTTCCGTACCTCAGTCGGTAAAACATGAATACCCTTATAGGATCACTTCGTTGGCCCTCTGTCTGTCCGACGGTTATCATCCTTTTTCTCAGGAACGGCCCGAAGTATTAAGTTGAAATTTATGTCAAATACGAAGATCTACAATCCCCAACTGGTGTACAAAAATGAAGGTTCTAAGTAAACCCAAACAAAAAATATGGCCATTTAAAGTCACTAATCAGAAATTATGGGGCACTTCCCGTTGACGTAGAACCATTGTATTTCGCAAGAAGCAAGGTTTTAAAGTGCAAGTATAGGAAAAAACCGAAAATTGTTAATTTATCATATCAAACATAATTATTTTCCCTCAAATCCGATGAAAAATTAAGATAGCGCCGCCTAGTGACATTTTGTGGAACTATGCTTCTTTGTCTACCCCGCAAGGGATCTGGCGTGATGATATATAAAGAGACAGAGGCTCTCTCCCTCTGTCTCTTTATATATCATCAAAGGAAAAAATACGAAGAATGTTAATTTAGAATTATATAATATAAAAAAATAATTATTTTCCCTCAATGCCGATGAAAGCTTTAATTAGCGCTGTATAGTAAAATATTGTGGAACTTCTTTGATTTGTGGTGATTAAATATTTTTTCCGTGACTGGCGCCATCTGCATTTGCGCCCTCGAGTGTCGGACGTAAATGTGATGAGATTATCGGTTTCTTTTATTATGTTTATATGGTTAGAATGAAAATCAAATGTAGTTTATTTAATTACAATTATTGGACGTTGGTCTAGTAGGTACCGTATAATGGGTGTAGAGATCGCGGAGAATCTCGTACAAATTGTGGGGCGGAAAAAATGTAGTTTTTCTATAGACAAGTTCCCAGTATCAGTCCCGGGTCTGAAATTGCGCCCGGTATGATGGCAATAGCTTCGCCCCTATTACATTGGCACCTAACATTCTCAGCAATAAGTTGGTGTGCGCACACAGTACAGCTTTGCCACTCCCGCTTGGGGAATGTATGCCGGTGTACCGGGACACACATGTAGGTTTGTGAATTTTTTATACCATTAATAGCGTTGTTCATTTAAATTGTAAAATATATAAAAATAAACATCGCCACGCCTGTATTCCCCAAGGATGGATGTTAGGTCTCATGTAATAGGGGGCGAGCCTAATGCCATTATATCGGGCACAATGCCAGTTGATACTGGTAATATTTCTATCGAAAAATTACATTTGGTTCGACCTAGGATTCTAACTCAGGACCTCATAACCGCTACGCGCATTATTCACCAATAGACTAACGAGGCATAGGTAAACTCAAACTCAACAAACACAACATAATTACCTCGTGTTTAGGTTTGTTAGATTGGTATTGACAAGCACTGTAAAACTAGATGATGTTCAGGGCCTGATAACGGAAGTGAAAAAGTGGCCAACGGAACTACCCAACTACTTAACCTAACCCCGCCGTGTTTGGGCTCGTTGGATTTGTCTTGACAAGTACCATAGTACTTGTCGGTCTCTGTTGTGTTTTTACTATAGGGATTTTGTTATAAAAGCTTGTTTTTACAAAGATCTTTTTAAATTAAAATTATTGTTTATTGACTAACGAACCGGGCTATGGCGACCGACTAGCGGCGGTATAACCTCTCATAACCAGCTAGGCCAAAATATTCTAGTCGATGTCGGGCAGCAGCGACATCGGTTTTAAGTGACCTAGCTACTGCGATTGCCAACCCGTCTGCTCAGCGTGGCGATTAGGGCATAACCTTTCATGAAAAGCGCACTAAAAAACCGGCTTCTAGTTCCCGGCCACCTCACTATTCCCGATCATCGCGGTAGCGGTCGCGGTTCCGGTGGGGTAGGGAGTGCAAAGAATCCCTGGGTTACGGTTGGCTACCGCCACCAACTGACCATCGCAACCTACAACGGACGCACCCTGAGACTTAATGAAAACTTGGCGGAGCTTAGTAAGATACGATGGCACGTTGTTGGGCTAAGCGAAATCCGTAGAGAGGGAGAGGACACGCTAACGCTGCAATCTGGTCACCTGCTCTACTATCGAGAGGGACACCAACTATCCCAAGGCGGTGTGGGGTTCCTTGTCCATGAAGCCCTTAATGGCAACATTGTTGAAGTTTCCAGCGTGTCGACAAGGGTCGCGTGCCTTGTACTTAAAGAGATACACTCTCAAGGTCATACAGGTATACGCACCGACTTCGGCACACTGCAACGACGAGGTAGAAGCTATGTATGAAGACATAGCCAAAGCTCTGCACAATACTACCAACGCGCACTTCAACGTTGATATGGGGGATTTTAATGCTAAAGTAGGAGTACGGACCGAAATCGAATCGATCATAGGGCCTCATGAAATTGGTTGCAGAAATCACAGGGGGCAAATGCTGGTTAACTTCTTGGAGGCCGAGGGCCTTTT